>CM042030.1:61871677-64382511 GCA_023525975.1 Smallanthus sonchifolius | reverse complement strand
ACAAATGTTTTGATGTGCTGAGAGTGATTAAGTGATTATACAAATGTTGATGCGTTATTATTAAGCGGACGCATTTACGCCCACTGAACACGTGTCACATGTTGGTGCCTTCGTACGCTTCATACGTTAAAATCAATTTGTACAATAACCGACACACACACATATATATATATATAATATATATATATATATATATATATATATATATATATATATATATAGAGAGTGGTTCCGGTACAAAATACATTTATCCTAAAAAACGTAGGAACCAATGAGATGCTGACACGTGTACATGACTGGAAATTAGTAGAAGGGCAAAATAGAGAATTAACACTTCATTTGACTTTTTTTTCATTAAATAAAAGTTCCACCCATTTTTTTAAACTAAAATAACTTTTATATACTATATTATATTTTTAAAATAATTATACCATAAAATTAAGAATTTTATTCTCTTTAATATGAGTACCATATTGCAATATTTTTTATAAATGTTTTTTTATAAATCATGCAAAAAAAACACTTCACTGATAACAACACATTATTCATTCGATAACAACACAGAACAAATTATATCAGCATAGTATAAAATGAGAAAACAACACGTGTTGTTTGGTGTTGTTATCCTATTACAACATGTTGTTATATCAATATACATGGTGTTGTTATCAGTGGAGTGTTATTTTTTACGCTTTTACCCTTTTAGTGATTTGTTAATCTAACTAATTCCAAAATTAAAACTTAATTAATATTAACCATTGAATATCATGATCAAAGGTCAAGATTGTTTCCTACATTTTTTAGGATAAATCTATTTTGTATTTGATTCTACCTCTATATATATATATATATATATATATATATATATATATATATAAAAGCCTACACCATTAAGTGATATCGTTTTCTGACGGTCAATAGAGGTACCAGAATTCAGAAGGTCAAATGTGTTTGACTTGAATCATTTATGAGACAAGCGGTGGTTATGGTCCCTCTTATCTTATGTTCAATCATCAATTTTCACCAATAAAATTATTACTCACATTCTCTCTTTTAGTCATGTGGCATACGCTATCAAAATAACATAAACATGAGATAGTTGTATCTCCCCGGCTTTCCCTAAAATAAAATATTTTCTAAAATTGCAAATTTTATAAAGATAAGATATAATTTCAAACATAAACCCAAACTTACTTCCTTTTATATATAAATGATATTTAATATTTCAGAATTATAATTTATTTTAAACTTTTAACCTGTTTTTTTTCCTAGTAATGTTTTTTAATTAAATTTTGATTTGTTTAACAATTTAACCCATAAACTTTTTTTCCTTGATTTTACCTGTAGTTATCTATTGATATCACCGGGTCAACTTGAATGAGTTGTTATTTATTTTACTTTTAGTAATATTTTGTTGTTAATCACCGCTACCGCCGCCTCCACCTTCACCACTACAAATACGACTATGAAGGCAACTACTACCACCACCACTAATACGAATACGACGACTACTAATATCACCACCAGTGCCACTACCACCACCACCACTACCCACGACTACTACCACTACCATTGCCACTACCGCTACGGCTACCATGCTCACTACCACTAACGCTACCATGACCAGTACAACTATCACTATCACTACTACCAGCACCACTAATACTACCCCTATGCTACTACGACTACGATAACTGCTACCACTACCGTCGCTACCATGGATAGTAGTGTTACTACTATTATTGCTATTAAATATTTAGAGAAAAATGGGAAAAAGGAATAATAGTATCGTATTCACAGGGTGGGTACCGAAAGAATTTTTCTCCACTAATGGGTATCATAGTTTCAAACATCTTCATTGGGCACTTTAGAACCTACAACATGCACCAAATTGGTCATGTGCGGAAGAAAAAGTTAACTGGCTATTTATAAATTTTTATAAGTTATTTTCTTATTGAATTTATAAAATGAAAGAGAAAGGTACAAAAATTAGGGATAAAAAAAAACCGAGTCGAACGGAAAAACCCGAAACCGAGAATGGTATTCTGGTATGGAGAGCGGGTATGAGATTAGTTTAAAAAAATTCACGTGTTTGGGACTAGTATGGTATTAGGTGATAACCGCCAGATTAGCTGAATCCGTTTACCCGCTTCGAAAACGGACACACATGTACACACACACATACATACACACACACATATATATATGTGTGTGTGTGTATAGAATAATGAAAACACTGTATAGTATCATGTGTTATTAATCATTAAGATATAGGAATACAATGATGATAATTTAAAAAATATCTAATCAAATCATATCTCCTAGTTATGATAAACATATTATAATAAACCCTAAATCGTATATTTTATTTAATAGTCCCCTTCAGTCGGAGAGTTCTGGTAGTCGGAGCGGAAGGAAATCGAATGCTCGGACTCGAGTAAAATATATCGTATACGTCGGTATCTAAGAACATACGATCTTGAAAAAAGAGTCTAATAATGTTTCTTGGTTTTAATTTTCCGATATGGCTTCTTGATTATTGGTTTTATTTATACTTTTTGAGATAAAAAGACGGGTTCGGAATTGATTCAAGACAATTTTTTAAGGTTCATAGGCATGTCTATTTCACTTAGCCTCTCTTCTAGACAGTGCCCAGATCGTTACATCTTTCGTGATATGAATAAAAAATGACGTCTTTATTTGTTTTATTGGTTGTATTTCCTATTTTTTTATGAAGAGTGAATCATTTTATAATTGTATGTTTTTTTTAAATTTAGATACGAACATACAACTTTTTAATGAAAATATATCATTTACTTTTGTCGTTTTGTTGTATAATTTTACCTTTTTTTCTTTTCTTCGCTCATGGTTAAGATCTCTTTTATGCGGTTGCAAGTTATACTAAAACGAGTAAACGAGTAAAAAATACTCATGCGCTGCGGTGAGGTGCGTGAAAGTGACTCGGTTCTGAACAACATAGATAAAAATAAACACGTAGTAACGGTATATTTAGAACTTAAGAAAATCTTAATATTAAATCTTCTTGTATCAAGATAAATAAAATGCATATAATTAATCCAATGTCTCGATAGTTATTACATAATGTTTATGGAGCGACCACTAAAATGATATATGTACAAAACCAGTTGACGTAATCCCTCGGGTTGCAGTGGGGACGTGGATAATATTCCAAACTTTATAATAAAACGAAAATGTGACGTAAACATGTGCATTACGTCGAGGGGCATTGATAATAATTAGAACCTTATACTAAAAAAACGAAACCATGAAAAAAATTTCACGGCTGAACTTTGACTAAAGAAATCACGTTATCAAAACGTAGATGTGGGGGTGTTAAATTTTATAAGGCTTGGTTTTGACGACTCGCACCGGTATTAACCCTGGAGAAAAAATTCAAGTCGAAACGCCGATAAAAATAAGCACGTCGAAATGGCAAATCCGGACTTTTATAAAACATATTTTAAAGGTTGTAAGAGGAAAAGAATAAAAAACGAAACCTGGAAGCAGCTTTGGCGGCTTGGTTTGAATATCGAAATGTAGATAAAAAAGAACATGTCGCAACGGTATATTTGAAAATAAAAAAATTAATGTTAAGAAACAGATAAGTGAGTTTAAACAATAGAAAATAAAATATATCATATTCGACTTGTCTCGGTTTTAAATAAATTTACACCAAAATATATATAAAAATAAGTATATATGTCACAATGGTGCGTGGGTGAGTTAAGAATTGTAGAGTATAATAATAATAATAATAATAATAATAATAGTAATAATAATAATAATTTTTGTCCTATGATTTGACCATTTTAGCCACTTTTATCTAAAAACAATTTTAACTTTTTCTTCCATAGCTTTCAAAATCTAGACATTTTCATCCACTTGACTAACTCCGTCTATATTTTAACGTTAAATCAGGGGCAATTTAGTTTTTTCAAAAATCTATCTTTTAACGCTTTTTTAATCCGAGTAAAGTGACATTTTTGTCCCTGTGGTTTGGCATTTTAGCCACTTTCATCCATTTTTTTTTTTAGCTTTTTTTCTCAAAATCCAATCAAATCATGTTTTCAACAACCGTTTCCCCCTCATGTTTCTTCAAACACCAAATCCTCAACCGCAATTCCATCTTCCATTCATCATCAAAAACATCCTTCTTCGGCAAACCAATTGTAAATAGTCAACGATCACGGGGTTTGACTTTCACGTTGAGACCTCAAAGTCGACGCGTTTTGAAGGTCGTGAACGAGAAGGTGGTGGGGATTGATCTGGGTACGACGAATTCGACGGTGGCGGCGATGGAGGGAGGACAATCGACGATAATTACGAATGCAGAGGGTAGAAGAAATAAAGGGACAAAAAAAACTAAAAAAAAAGTTTTTAAATAAAAGTGGTTAAAATGGCCAAACCACAGGGACGAAAATGGCAATTTACTCAGATTAAAAAAAAGGTTAAAAGAAGGATTTTTGAAAAGACCAAATTGCCCCTGATTTAACTTTAAAATGTAGACGGAGTTAGTCAGATGGATGAAAATGCCTAGATTTTGAAAAGTCGGGAACGAAAAAGCTAAAAAATAAGTTTTTGGATGAAAGTGTCTAAAATGGCCAAATCACATGGACGAAAATGACACTTTTAATAATAAAACATGGAAAAAATAAAAAACCATAAAAACATACGGGCACACGGCTTGCGCTCGAGACCTCCAAAGAGTATAAGGTAACTAATCACCCTGGATGGGTGTCATTTTGATGAATGTTTTTGAAAGAAGGAAATATATGATAAGATTTAGTTAATAAAAAATTAATTTATGTATTAATTCACTTCTCTTTTGTGTATATAAAAGATAAGACGTAAATTCACGCGTTATGGTGGGGACGTGAATAATATTCAAAACTTTAGATAAGAAATAAAACTGTGATATAAACCTGCGTATAGCGGCGTGAGCGTTGATAATATTCGAAACTTATATAAGAAAAACTAAACTGTGAAAAAAACACGTCGAAACATTGATAAAAATAAACACTTCGCAAAGGAAAATTCATATTTTTATAAAACAACATATTTTGAAAGTTGAAAGAACGAAATCGAAACCTCAAAGAAACTTTGACATATTGTACATTTGTGATTCGATTACTTATACATAATTACGCACAACTTCGTTTTGAATTAAATTTGCACCGAAACATAGATAAAAATAATCATGTCGTAACGGGATTTTCGTAATTTTATAAAAAAATATATTTGAAAAGTTATAAAAGGAAAGTAAAATAAAATGAAAAAACTATGAGTGGGCCATGTGTTGAAATGTGATTGGGAAAGAAAATTACAAATCAAAAAGTCTAGGGTGTAAATGATAATTTTAATTAAAGTTAAGGAGGCTCTATTGTAAGTTTAATTAAAATCACTTGCAATAAATACTTGTACTTTGTGTGCTTCAAGAGTTGTAATTCACTTATACATTAAATACAAATTTTGTGTTTCACACACTTATAATTCAGTATTCATTATGGTTGCAAATCTATACTATATAATAAATAAAGGTTTTGATGAGATATTTGTTACTTTTCTATGCATGTTTAACCATTTTTTTTTCACCTCTCTATTCTATTAATTATAGAATTTTTTTTAATTGTTTTATAGTTTTTTTATTTCCCGCCTCTCTCTCTCCTAACGGTTTTTATTTAAATAAAATAGCTTTGTTCATAAAACATTTTATAAATTGAACATTTATTTCATTCTTTTTGTAAAACATTTTTTAAAAATAACTATATAACATTTATAGAATTTGTATTAAAAAACTATGTAATATGTCATAAATATATAATATCTAAATCTTTATTATTAAGTATATAGCATTGCATTTATTCAACCTGTGTAATACACGGGGGTTTCTAAACTAGTTGTAGTATATAGTAATACTAGATTAAAATCTCATGTATTATACGGGTTGATAAAATGTAATGTTTTATAGTTAGTAATAAAAAAATTATATCTTTAAAAACCGGTATATTACACGGTTTAAATACATTAATTTCTATTTAATATAATTTGACTTACATCAGTATTTAGTTAAAAACAAAAATTAAATAATTAATTTTTAAAGTTTTTTAAAATAAGAGATAATTTAAAATAAATTTGTTTTATTAGTATAATTAATATATTTTTTTAAATATAAATCATTATTAAAAAAAGAGAGGTGTATTTAATAAAAGAGAAAGGTGGGAAAAAATGGTGAGAAGAGATGTGGACGCGACACGTGACGTAAATAATTTTTATTTATTATATAGTATAGATATGTACCTTCAATTCATTATAACAACTAGCATAGAACCTGTGTATCATGTCGTAGCGGGATTTTCGTAATTTTATAAAAATATATATTTGAAAAGTTATAAAAGGAAAGTAAAATAAAATGAAAAAACTATGAGTGGGCCATGTGTTGAAATGTGATTGGGAAAGAAAATTACAAATCAAAAAGTCTAGGGTGTAAATGATAATTTAATTAAAGTTAAGGGGGCTCTATTGTAAGTTTAATTAAAATCACTTGCAATAAATACTTGTACTTTGTGTGCTTCAAGAGTTGTAATTCACTTATACATTAAATACAAATTTTGTGTTTCACACACTTATAATTCAGTATTCATTATGGTTGCAAATATATACTATATAATAAATAAAGGTTTTGATGAGATATTTGTTACTTTTCTATGCATGTTTAACCATTTTTTTTTCACCTCTCTATTCTATTAATTATAGAATTTTTTTTAATTGTTTTTATAGTTTTTTTATTTCCCGCCTCTCTCTCTCCTAACGGTTTTTATTTAAATAAAATAGCTTTGTTCATAAAACATTTTATAAATTGAACATTTATTTCATTCTTTTTGTAAAACATTTTTTAAAAATAACTATATAACATTTATAGAATTTGTATTAAAAAACTATGTAATATGTCATAAATATATAATATCTAAATCTTTATTATTAAGTATATAGCATTGCATTTATTCAACCTGTGTAATACACGGGGGTTTCTAAACTAGTTGTAGTATATAGTAATACTAGGTTAAAATCTCATGTATTATACGGGTTGATAAAATGTAATGTTTTATAGTTAGTAATAAAAAAATTATATCTTTAAAAACCGGTATATTACACGGTTTAAATACATTAATTTCTATTTAATATAATTTGACTTACATCAGTATTTAGTTAAAAACAAAAATTAAATAATTAATTTTTAAAGTTTTTTAAAATAAGAGATAATTTAAAATAAATTTGTTTTATTAGTATAATTAATATATTTTTTTAAATATAAATCATTATTAAAAAAAGAGAGGTGTATTTAATAAAAGAGAAAGGTGGGAAAAAATGGTGAGAAGAGATGTGGACGCGACACGTGACGTAAATAATTTTTATTTATTATATAGTATAGATATGTACCTTCAATTCATTATAACAACTAGCATAGAACCTGTGTATCATGTCGTAGCGGGATTTTCGTAATTTTATAAAAATATATATTTGAAAAGTTATAAAAGGAAAGTAAAATAAAATGAAAAAACTATGAGTGGGCCATGTGTTGAAATGTGATTGGGAAAGAAAATTACAAATCAAAAAGTCTAGGGTGTAAATGATAATTTTAATTAAAGTTAAGGGGGCTCTATTGTAAGTTTAATTAAAATCACTTGCAATAAATACTTGTACTTTGTGTGCTTCAAGAGTTGTAATTCACTTATACATTAAATACAACTTGTGTGTTTCACACACTTATAATTCAGTATTCATTATGGTTGCAAATCTATACTATATAATAAATAAAGGTTTTGATGAGATATTTGTTACTTTTCTATACATGTTTAACCATTTTTTTTTCACCTCTCTATTCTATTAAATATAGAATTTTTTTTAATTGTTTTTATAATTTTTTTATTTCCCGCCTCTCTCTCTCCTAACGGTTTTTATTTAAATAAAATAGCTTTGTTCATAAAACATTTTATAAATTGAACATTTATTTCATTCTTTTTGTAAAACATTTTTTAAAAATAACTATATAACATTTATAGAATTTGTATTAAAAAACTATGTAATATGTCATAAATATATAATATCTAAATCTTTATTATTAGGTATATAGCATTGCATTTATTCAACCTGCGTAATACACGGGGGTTTCTAAACTAGTTGTAGTATATAGTAATACTAGGTTAAAATCTCGTGTATTATACGGGTTGATAAAATGTAATGTTTTATAGTTAGTAATAAAAAAATTATATCTTTAAAAACCGGTATATTACACGGTTTAAATACATTAATTTCTATTTAATATAATTTGACTTACATCAGTATTTAGTTAAAAACAAAAATTAAATAATTAAATTTTAAAGTTTTTTAAAATAAGAGATAATTTAGTATAATTAATAGAAAACAAAATAAAAAAAATATGTAAAAATTAATATATAAATGAGTTTAAAAATATATTAAATATTATTCAGTATAATTTGATTTTTATTTACAATTTGATTGAAAACATAATCTAAATAATTACATTTCAAAGTTTCTTATAATATTAGATAATTTAAAATAAAGGTGTTTTATTTAGTATAATTAATAATTTGTTTAAAAATATATTATTATTGAAAATATGGAAATGCATTTATTATGAGAAAGAGGCGGGAAAAATTTTATGAGGATGAATATGGAGGCGACACGTGGCATTGAAAAACCTTTATTTATTATATAGTATAGATGTATTAAAATTTTCAAGTTTGTTTCGTTATTTTAAATCAAGCTTTGATTACGTAAATTCTTTCAATCATAACAATAAAATGGCGTGTTTAACTTTACGCACTTTGCTATAAGAATTGATAAGTTAATGCGACGTATGTTGTAACATGAAATCTTTCTGCGTTTCCTAAATGAACCCTTTCTATATGACATGACATCTATACTATATAATAAATAAATGTTTTTTCATGTCACGTGTCACCTCCATATTTATTTTCATCATTTTTTTTTCGCATCTCTCTCTTATTAAATACACATTTATCTTTTAATAATAATTATATTTTTAAAGAAAATATTAATTATACTAATAAAACACATTTATTTTAAATTATCCATTATTATAAGAAACTTTGAAATCTAATTATGTAACTTTTATTTTCAATCAAATAGTAAATGAAAGTCAAATTACATTAAATAGTAATTAACGTTTTTTCAAAACACGATTATATATTAATTTTTACATATTTTAAATTTTATTTTCTATCCTTATTATATGTAATACATTTTTACACATGTAAAATATATACATAAAAATTTAAGAATTTTATGAATTAATATTTGTCACCCCGTATATAAACACGGGGTTCTAAACTCGTATATAATATGGGGGTGTATTAATACATAACCAAATCCAAGTAGAGAATCGTGCGATAAGACAGAGTGTTTATACATAGTGCTGATGAGATGTAGTGTGACAGAAAAAGAGATGACTATAGGTTATATAATCGTCTATTCGTCTTATTTATTACATTTTGAAGCAATACCTACATATGTTTATGTGATTCTTACGGTTCCCTGTTTAAATTAAAATTGATTCCGCTAAACATGTATTTGAGAAAGTATTCATATTCAAATTATGTCTCAAAGAAAATAGGGTATATTTGAAGCTAAAATCTGCCCCTCTAGTCCATATGTTTTAATATCATGTAATGTAATTTTAACTAGTTGGTTCCCTTCATGCTTCACGGCGGGACATATCCACGTATAACAAAAAAAAGAGTTGAATAAGCTTGTATAAACGAACACTCGTGCCTCGGCGCGGAAGTCTGGTCGTTTTTCGCCAGAGCCTGACGGCAGGAGTTTGGTCGTTATCAGTTCGGCCGTCGAAAACCATAAAAGCGAATACTGATAATGTTCGCTCATAATATGTTCGGGTCATCACAGTTCCATAACGGTAACGACAATCGCTATAGGGTACGATACAAAAAAAAATAATCGATTTTTAATACAAATCCGTTTAAAAAAAATTATATCGGAACGTTGACAAAAAAAAACAAAAGCGGCCGCGAAATTTGTTTTTTTTTTTAAGTTAACGAATGAAAGTAATTATAGAAAAACGAAATTAATGCATAATTAAATGGGTTAAAAGCGTAAATTATATATAATATAAAGAGTAAATAACACGAAAGGTCCATGTGGTTTGTCATTGTTTTGGATTTGCTCCCCAAGTATGAGAAACTACATGTTTCCTCACCGTGATATGATAAATGGTAACATAAAGGGCCTCAGGCGTGGATGTGTGTTAACTTTTCTGTCAAACTTTTTGAATACGACTAAAATACCCTTATAAATAAATAAGAATAAAATTTAAAATAAACCTTATGGGCCCATCACTTTTCAACTCTGTCTTCTTCATTACCTAAACCCTACCCCCACCTCCACCCCCACCTCTTCATCTATGTCTTCTTCATTTGATTTCTTAACCAACAGATTTTCAAGCAGCCACCACCACCAACATTGGCGGATCCAAGAACAAGAATTATTTTCAAGGGGTTCACTGTTTTTAGATGCTCTAATATCATAAGGCCAGACATAAAAAAATTCGGGTCGCTTTGGATCGGGTAAGTTCATCACATAACAAAAATTCGATAACATAATAAAAAAACATCGACATTAGAAATTAAAACACTTTTTTTAGAAACTATTGACCATATAATGTTTTTAGAAACAATCGACCATATAATGTTTTTAGAAACACGTTTTTTTAGAAATAACGATAACATATTTTCAAGGGGTTCACTGTTTTTAGAAACTATTAACCATATAATGGTGAGGATTGGTGATGCCGGTCTTTCTTCTTCGATATTTCGGGTCAACATACTCGGCTTCCATGTTAACCATTTCAATCTCATATTTGTCACAAAAAAGATATGACATCTTTCAAAAGTGAGTCAAAACTTTCAAGCCGATACCTTTGTAATTCTTTTTTAGTTGATTTAACAAGCTCAACTGCATTCAATATATCTTGATTTTTTTTCTTTGAAGTGCTTCACATAATGTGTTAGTAACACCCAAGATGTGCTTTATCAAATGTAAATAAAATACAAAGTTAAAAGTTTTCATGTATATTTGAAGACCATTTGCTTGACTCCTGTGAGCACAAAATTAAAAGTTTTCTTGTGTGTACCATTCCGTATTAAAACGTCTTAATTTACCACCATAATCTGTTTGTGGAAAACCATGTCCTGTTGGTTGACATGGACCTCTAAGAAGGTATGCCCGTCTAATTTCGTCTTTTTGACTTGGATGATAAGATTAAATTGGTTTCCTTTCGAATGGATTGGAAGCTCATTCAAATCTAATCAAGACGATTTACTATTTAAAGATGATAATTCAAGGTTTGATGGTGGCGGTGCTCTATGAAAGTATCTTTTAATATCCATAATAGATTAATAGTACCTAGGAATCAAATCCAAATTAACATCTAAAATTCGAATTAACATCTAAAATCTTAATAACATCTAACATTTAAACTAACCTTCTAACATTCAAACAAGTAAACAATAAATATTAAAATTAACCCTAAGTCCTAACAACAAACAAGTAAAGAATCAAACTAAAATTACATCTAACCTTTGGGGACGGCAAGAAACCGAGCAGCAGCAGGCGACGGCCGGTGGGCAGGTCGGACTTCGGTGACGGCAGCAACAAGCAGGTGTCGATCTATCCCTAATTTCAAATGCAGGTAAAAAAAAATAAACCCAATAAAACCAATCCTAATTTCTATTATCTATCATCCTAGCCCAAGTGAAAACAATAAACCCAATAAAAAGCCTAGCCCCATACGTAATCAGCTAAAAAAAAGGTTTTAAAAAAACTTGTTAAAGGGATTCGAACCCACAACCTATATGTTATAATGCAATGCCTAAACCACTACACCACTTGTTATACTTTGTAAGGGGGTTCACCCTACAATTGTTTAAGGAGTTCACCCCAGTTTTTTTACCTAGCGTTACACTATAATTTCGAAACTCGGGGGTTCCTTTGAACCCCCACCGACAAGAGTAAATCCGCCCCTGCCAACATATACCACCTGCAAATCATTTTCCAACAAATATGTTCTTCATCTCCATTGCTGCTATCGGGATCGAGAAGCAGACCTAGGACTGTCCAGAGTTCAAATTTAAAACCCAATTTGGGGCACACTTGTAAGTCTCCACCACCATCCCCTTCGTTTGTCCCCTCCATCTAAACCACCACCATCAAGCATTACACTGAGCTATGAAGCTGCCAGTTAGACATTGCTTTCAAATTACGAACTTAGATTCAAGAAATAGTGTTTTTCATGATAAAAAAGATGAAATTGGTGGTCAAAGACGGGAATTGGAACCCGCCAGAGAAGACGACTTATGATTTTGATTTGTATGTTACAAGTTAACATACCATGGAGAGAAAACATGTAGGTTCTCGTACTTGGAGAGCAAATCCAAAATAATGACAAACCACATGGACCTTTCATATAATTTACTCTAATATAAAAGGTGAAAATAAAAAATAATAATAAAAATTCAACAGGTTGTCTGCTTGTTTCAACAGCCAGGCTGCTTCACTGTTAATAAAAGTTACTCTTAAATAGTATTACTAATATAGGATAATTGATTGAAATTATAGGATAATTGATTGAAATAATAAAATTAATAGTAATGACAATAATAATAAAAACTGTTATTATTCTTTTTATTATTATTATAACATGCATGATTAATGTTATGCATCGTTTGTAACTCAAATCCAAAAGTCAAAAAAAGACTTGTAGAAAATAAAATAATGTGAAAAGGGAAATAAAAACAAAATTCTTGTGGCTTTGACGATGAGTGCTAGTAATCACGGGCTTCTCTTGACTCATACAGTCCCGCACATATAAAACACAAACCCAACCCCACAACACAATCCCCATTCATGCAAAGTTGTATATAAATGTTGAAAGATCTACCTTAAAGAGTAAATGTTGAGATGTTTTTTTCCAAGTGAAATTTGTTTTATCCTTGTAAACTCAAATCCCATTTTAACCAACCCTCTATACAATACATACGAGATACATACACAACATATAATGATTTTCTAAGTAAATAAATGGTATAAAATATTAGAATAATTTCGTATGTATCCCTACAAAACTTTTTATTACTAACTATATGACATTACATTTATTCAACACGTGTAATACACGCGATTCTAACCTAGTATCATACATATCCAAATTACCAAATTCTAAATATCATATTATCCCTACAAAACTTGGCAAATCTATACTATATAATAAATAAATATTTTTCATGCCACGTGTCGTCTTTATATTCATTCGCATCATTTTTTCTCGCCTCTCTCTCTTATTAAATACACAACTATCTTTTAATAATAATATGTTTTTAAAGAAAATACTAATTATACTAATAAAACACACATTTTAAAATATCTATTATTATAAAAAACTTTGAAATCTAATTATGTAACTTTTATTTTCAATCAAATAGTAAATGAAAGTCAAATTAAATTAAATAATAATTAACGTGTTTTTGAAACCCAATCATGTATTAATTTTTACATATTTTGAATTTTGTTTTCTATCATTGGTATATGTAATACATTTTTACACTTGTAAAATATATACATAAAGATTTAATAATTTTATGTATTGATATTTTTCACCCCGTGTGTATTACACGGGTTCTAAGCTAGTATCTTACATATCCCTCTAAAATAATCAAAATTTATAATATATAATAAATAAAGGTTTTTTAATGACACGTGTCGCCTCCATATTCATTTTTATCATTTTTCCCCGTCTCTCTCTTATTAAACACACAACTATCTTTTAATAATAACATATTTTTAAAGAAAATACTAGTTATACTAATAAAACACATTTATTTTAAATTATCCCTTATTATAAGAAAACTTTGAAATCTAAATATTTAACTTTTATTTTCAATCAAATATTAAATGAAAGTCAAATTAAATTAAATGGTAATTAACGTATTTTCAAAAGCCAATTATATACATTAGTTTTTACATATTTTGAATTTTGTTATCGAACCTGCGACCTTAGCCTACATTGGATGAAGCTTAAACAAGTGCGCTGAAATTTGTTATTTGTTGTAAGTGCGCTGAAATTTACACCTCTCAGAGGACATGATCAATGAAAGGATTTCATGGAGACGTTGTATTAGGGTTTTAGGATGAGTGACCCGTTGTGTGGGAGAGTAGAGTTGTTTAGCAAAGATTTTACGTATGTCTTGTTTCTTGTAGGTGTGTTGTGTTTCTTGTGACTAATATACTCTAGTCATACACTACTAATTGTTAGATTACTCTTAGATTTATTTTACTTTATTACTCATTAATTTTATTTATATTTTTATCTTTTTCTTTCCCATGGAGCCGGGGGTCTAAACGGGAGCAGCCTCTCTATCCCTTGGGATAGGGGTAAGGTTTGCCCTCATCACACCCTCCCCAGACCCTACTAATAGCGTTAGCTATGTGTGGGATTATACTGGGTACGTTTGGTTTGGTTTTGTAAGTCCGTTTCAGATATCTTTTAATATGTTTTTCACTTTTTTTTTCTTTTCTTTTAGCTTTAATTTTTATTTTTAAGGTTTATCTTTAAGTTTTAGTTTTTATAGTTTAACTTTATGGTTTAGTTTTAGCATTTAGTTTTTAAGATTTAGCTTTTAGTTTTTTATGTTTAGCGTTTAATTTTTTGGGTTTAGCTTTAACGTTTAACTTTACGGTTTAGCTTTTAGTGTTTAGTATCTAGATTTACGGTTTAGTTTTTAGCTTTTACCATTTAGCTTTTATCGTTTAGCTTTTACGGTTTAGCTTTTAGCATTTAGTTTTGGGGTTTAACTTTTATCATTTAACTTTTACGGTTTAGCTTTTAGCATTTAGCTTTTTCGGTTTAGTTTTTAGCGTTTAACATTTAGCCTTTACGGTTTAGTTTTTAATATTTAGCATTTAGCATTTAGCTTGTTTTTTCATTGTTTGAAATGTGTGATTGAAAATGTTTTCCCAGTTCCCTATTTTTTTGGGCTTCCCCATTGAACACTCCCATATATATATAGCTTAGCCTAGTGCCAAAGGTATATACCCAAGACTTCACTAAAATAGGGAGGTCTTAGGTTCAAGTCCCACTTTTGACCAAAAAAAGATCTAGGTTGAGCAAGGAAGTTTTCTCACCTATGGTGTAAGGCCCCTTTTTTTTTCGGGAGACCTTACATGTTGGATTTACTCATAAACATAGTTATCAATACTGAACTTTAATTAAAATCATTCAACTTGGTGGAAACGTACAAAAAGTCAAATACATAACATAGCAGCGGAAGTCTTAACATTTAACATAAACATTGTCTTATCATAGATCTCAAATAAATGGGATGTCAGTTGTGCCGAGTAGCCTTCACGCCTTAGCACGCCCCTTTTTCTTGCTACCTGGAAAGCATAATAAAAGTCAGTTAACGCTGGTGAGTTCTAGTTTAAAAGCAATCAGATATTAACTTTATCTTATGAGAAAAATATATATGAATATATATATATATATATAGGGGAGAGATCAAGAGAAAACTACAAAGTTAGACGAAAACCGAGAAAACCACTAAAAGCAAATCAAATAATTTATAGATTTTTTATTTTTATTTTTAATTTGTTTCTAAGTGTATTAATATAATATTACACAATTTACCAAAAAATAATTTTATGTATTATGTTTTACGTATACGTAACCGTAGTTTTTTTTTGTTTTTTGTTTACGTATACGTAACACTATGTGTTGGGTATACGTAAGCCAAAACATAAGTGATTTTTTGTTAAAAATATTTAATATTACATTGATACTCTTATATATAAATAAAATAAAAATTATTATATGATTGGTTAAAATTGGTTTTTTAGTGGTTTTCTCGGTTTTTGCCTAACTATGTAGTTTTCTCTGTAACCCTCCCCAATATATATATATATATATATATATATATATATATATGTATATATATTTGTATTTTCTTTACTTTACTGCTTTCGTATATCATTCATAATGAGTACGTACATTCATACATACATGCTTATTTCTTGGTGCACATTCATAGGTCATATACATATTGGTGATCAACCCGTCATAATACTTACGTAAGTCACGAAGACAAACGCCACAGAACTGTCGTCGTAGTCCATTTCGTAAACCGTCCGGCACTAGAAACCGTCCGTCATATCATAAAACCGTCTGGCAACCTTCGTCCGTCCGCCTAAAACCGTTCTACAGTCGTAGTCCGTCTATTCGCCCCTGCTCGAAGGCATCTGTTTCCCACGCGACTATTATTTATGCAACCATTCTGGCTATTTCTGCAATTTTCCGGCACGAATGTGACCGTCCGTTATTACCTTTCAAACGGCCTAGCTGATAAAGGTCCGTATATGTCCCGACTGCAAAATAATCATGTGGTCGTCCCTCTACCGAATTAGCCCGTTATCATCGAAGCGTCCATAACGTTTACATACATTCACAACATGCAATATATATATATATATATATAATATATAAGACAAGATTTTATTCTTATACGTTATGTCATACTTTCATTTCTTTATTCATAACATCCTAATCATATTCATTTATTAATAATCATACTTGTCATACTTATTATCATCATGTGTTGTCATATAACACGTATCATAACATTCATTCATATCATGTATACACTTCAACCCCAAAATTATTTAAAATCATTTGTACGTAACACATAGGGGGCACATAAAACTCACCTGATAAGCAGTTCTCGAAGGATACTTAGAAGCTCCAAGTTTGGTGGGTGCTAACGGATGTGTTAAGTGTCATGAATGGAACAAGGTTATAACCTATATGTTTAATCTGAAATCTATTTGTCCGAAATCTTATTCGATCGAAATCTTACTCGGTCGAAATCTATCTAAGTTGAAATCTTTTTCGACCGAAAACTTTTTAGTTAGAAACATCTTTCATTAGGTAACTATTTCGTTCAAAATATTTTGTCTGAAAACTTATTCGTTCGAAAACATCTGCCCGAAACCATGCTGTCCGAGATACTTTTCGGACGAGCAATAGTTTTCGGACCATTCATAGAGTTTTCATGATCAAATTCTTCGTTTTTGATCCAAGCTTCGATCGTTTACGTCCAAAACTTGTATCTAGCTTCCATGAAGCTAGATACTTACAATACATACTTTTTATACAAATTTATACGTAAAAATCTCGTCTTTTGATTCAAACCCCGCTTAAACCCTAAAACCCATTTCTTAACAAAAAAAACTCAGATTCAAGCATGGTGGTTACCTGTTTTCGTTTCGTCTTTTTTGCTAGACGCTGCTGGGATGTGGAGTAATAATTCTAAAGCTCCTTTGATTGATCTCTTTACTTTCTCTCTCTAACCGATTACCTGTCACACCCCTAAATTCCATTAACGGGGTTTTACCGTTTGGAAGGTGACACAACAGGATCTCAGTCATTAGTTACATCAAACGACTCTATATGGGACTTAAAAGTCATAACATAAATGTTCAAAGTTAATGCGGAAGCGTAAACGTTAATATGAAATCAAAAGTAATTACACGCAACAAGCGTCAATCAATATAAATAAGTAAACTGTTTAGAATGTTTGAAATGAATGATATGACAGTAAGACTCCATGCATGTCCTAAGTGTGCAACCTGTGCCAAAGCGACCTGAGAAACATGTAAGAAAAAGTGTCAACACGAGGTTGGTGAGTTCACAGGTTTCAAGTTTACAATAAGAGAGTGTTTGCCAGATTATGTACATTCAATATGTATATCTATAGGTAGCTAACCTATGTTCATGTTTTACTAAAGCGCTCGCAACCAAAGCTGACTGTTTGTGTTTGTATGCCTCCTGCCAGGTCTATCAACTTTGGAAAATGTGAGTAGGCTAACATTTCACCCGTTCGACTTCCAATCGAGTTAGCGCGACTAACGCAGGTGGGGATTGTCAAACCCAGTAGTACTACTAAATATTACCTCGCTAAGATCCATATTAACGATCCGATATTAGTTGAGGACTTTCTGTGACAGCGTGTTACGCTTAGCATTTAACATTGATAACATACGAATTAAAAGAAATCCAAAATCGTTTAGTCATGTTTTCTCCCCCAAGTTAAAACAGTAAAAGGGGCCGTGAAAACTCACCTGCTTTGCGTTGAAGGTAGTTTCACCCTAGAGGTAAGTTGGAACCACGAGTGTAAGTCTCAAAAGACCTACGAATGTCCTAAAAATATAAACACATAAATTAGGAATGATAATGGGAATTGTGACAGTGACACGGAAAGAAACGTCTTAAAGAACTGCTCTAATAAACGAGAGGGGACGAATGTGTCCACGAGATTAGGAATTACTTTTACGCGACGAATGACTCAATTAATAAAATATATATATACGAGTGAATAATATAATTAATTATATTATTAATTAATCTCTATTGATACACGGCGTTATTAAATGATTTGAAATAATATAAATATATATTATTTAATAATACGGATCACAGTTTGAAAATAATATATTATTTTATACGAATTTACAGCTTAAAAATAATATAAACATATTATTTTTACTTGATAATAATAACAATATATTATTTATAAAAGTGGGTATAATTTATAAAAATATATTAATAATTCAAACCCGAGCCTACGGGTTGTTTTCCGGGCTAAAACACATTTATATAATAATATAATATTATAGGGTTTGATTTTTATTAATTAAATATTACAGAAAAATTCTAAAAAAATAATTATGGGAGCCCGGTCTCGAACCCGGGTCTCTCTCACACACGCACACTGACCAAACCATTACGCCCGCTAGGGTCATCGCAAACAAACCCGAGACCAAATGCATTTAACATCCTGATCAAACGTGATTTCCTTCCCCACAAGTTCCCAGATCGAATCCCGTTCCAAACGTCACGAATTCGATCGCGACTGGTTTCAAGATCAAAGGGGTTTTGTAAATAAATGAATTGCAAATCTGATGCTAGGTTCAATTGCAAAAATCGTTAAGTTTTAGGTAGTTAAAATCCAGTTTGAAAAGCCGAAACTTAGACTTAAAAAAAACGTGGGATCAATCTGATCAATTCTTATGATGTTATAGACTGAATTCATGGGGCTATTACAGAGTATTAGGTTCCGATTCTATCCATGTATTTTAATTATATTGAGATTAAGGTTTGATTGGTGTTCGATTAAACCCAATACGTGATGAACCCTAGAATCGGCTCATCACTGATTCGATGTTACATACTCAAATTAGCATATGGCTTTCAGAGAATAGATGATGGCGATTCTAACCATATAGTTTAATTTGATTAACATTGTGTCTAGGTTAGAGTTTGATTAAAACGGTTTCGAATGAACTCTAGAATCTGAATTTGTAAAATTGGATGTTGTTTGATTCAATTAACATGGGGCTTTCATTAAACAGAAGATTTCGAAACTAATGGTATGATTTAATTGCATTGAGAACAAGTCTAGAATCCAAAGCCCCAAATCCGATTTCATATGAACCCTAGAATCGGATTATGATTAAATCGATAATGTAAGCCCTGATTAGGATAGGGCTTTCATTCTAAAGTATAAAACGAATCAAAAGAATGTTTCAATTACCCGATTGGATGTCGGATTGATAGTGCTCGACTAAAACTGAGTCCGACGACTGCGGGTTGATCTTCGGCACTTCTGGTTGCTTCTCCGGCGCGACTGATGTATGCAATTTCTTCTGAAGGACTCGAGCAAGATACGCAGGTGTGTGATTTGTGAGGAGAATACAGAAATTAGGCGAATTCGATGATCGTTTGGAATAGGGTCGACGGTTTTGGATTTAATTTCCATTATTCGAGTTTAATTTGATTAATGCCTACGATTAATGCTCAATGATGAACGATTAATACAGTTAAGTGTTAATCAATAGTTACATTCGATCAATTTCGGTTATCAAACAAGAATTGAAATCAATTAGTCGCGATTTTGACTACAAAAAAAAGTCAACAGAAGCTAAAATTGTCGATTTTGACTTTGGGGAGTCAACATGGAGTCAACATATTAAGTTTGGTATATTCACACAACAAGTCCCTGCAGTTTTGAGTTGAATTTGTGATAGAATCAGTCCCTGGGGTTAGATTTAGTTAACGAGGTTAAGTTTTTAATAGGAAACTTAACGGGATAGTTAACGGAGTTAACCTAAAAAGTCGAATTGTCACATCATCCCCTAGTTGAAAGAATTTTCGTCCCGAAAATTAAATAAAAAAAATTTTATGGGGTGTCACATTACCCTCTCTCTCTATAATTCTTGCTAAAATGGTGGAATGAGGGGAAAGGTTTAGAGCTGCTGGGATTAAGGTTTTCTCCCTTTGCTTTCGGGCCCATGGGCCGGTTTATGGCCAAGCCTTAAATCTTCCATCCACCTTTGTTATTATTCCCGACCTTTATTTCATTTATTCGAGCTTTTTCATATTTCAAGGATGTTACAAGTCTACCCCCCTTATAAAGGTTACGTCCTCGAAACCTGTTACAAGTTAAACAATTTAGGGTACAACTCTTTCATCTCGTCTTCTTTTTCCCATGTAGCTTCAGACCCTTTCCTATGTTTCCAATGTACTTTAACCAAAGGAATGGATTTGTTGCATAGTCGTTTCTCAGCTCGGTCAAGAATAGCTATTGGTTCTTCTACATAGTTTAAATTGTTATCTACTTCGATCTCATTGTAGGGTACGTGAGTTGTGTCGTCGGTTAGGCACTTGCGTAAGTGCGACACGTGGAATGTCGGGTGAATCCTACTAAGTTCATCGGGTAGGTCGAGTCTATAAGCAACTTGTCCAACTCTCGCTAAGATTCTGAAAGGTCCGACAAACGTTGGACTTAGTTTGCCACGTTTTCTGAATCGGATTATTCCTTCCTAGGGTGACACTTTCAATAGTACCATGTCCCCTACTTGAAACTCTAAATCTATTCTTCTCTTATCCGCATATGATTTTTGTCTGTCTTTAGCGGCTTTCATGCGTGTCTTGATCTGGTCGAATTTATCGGAAGTAGCTCTGACCACTTCGAGACTTGCAAAGTCTTTCTGTCTAATATCCCCCCAACAGACCGGGGTTCTACATTTTCTTCCATACAGCCTTTCAAATGGCGGCATGTCAATGGTTAAGTGATATATGTTGTTATACGAAAACTCTGCCAAAGGCAGGTGGCTATCCCAGCTCCCACCGAAATCAATGATACAGGCCTGGAGCATGTCTTCTAAGGTCTGAATGGTCCTTTTCGGTTGACCATCGGTTTGAGGGTGGTAAGCGGTGCTGATATTCAGTCTAGTGTCCATTGCTTCATTGAATTTCTTTCAAAATCTTGATGTGAATCGAGTGTCCTTGGCGGACACGATCGACACTGGCATACCCTGTCTGCTCATAATTTCGTTGATGAACAACTCTGATAGCTTTTCAGACGAAAAAGCCTCACGTATTGGTAAGAAGTGAGCACCTTTTGTCAAGCGGTCGACGATCACCCAAATGGTATCATTGCCTTTAGCTGTTCGTGGTAGCTTGGTAATGAAGTCCATTGTGATCTCTTCCAACTTCCATTCCGGTATCGACAAGGGTTGCATTTTACCGCATGGTTTCTAGTGCTCGGTCTTGACTGGTGAACAAGTTAGGCAATTGCTCACATATTCTATCACATGGTTCTTCATGCCAGCCCACCAATATTCTTTCTTTAAGTCTTGATACATTTTGTTCGTCCCAGGGTGGATAGAGTAGTGAGACTTATGGGCCTCATCAAGGATTTTGGCTCTAAGTTCACCAATCTTAGGTATCCACATCCGGCCAAAACGGGTTCGTACATCGTACGCATTGGCCTCCAGATTACCCTGTTGTCCCACTATTCTTTCCCGTTTCACATTTCTTTCTAACAGTGCTTCATCTTGTGCCTTTGCTATTTCATTCATCAGATCTGAGGTTATAATTAACTGACATGCTTTGATCCGGATAGGCGTTGACTCTCCCTTTCTTCTTAAGGCTTCAGCCACTACATTTTCCTTGCCTGGATGGTACAATATCTCACAATCATAATCCTTTAGCAGTTCCAACCACCTTCTTTATCTCATGTTTAATTCCTTTTGTTTGAAAAAGTACTTCAGGCTCTTGTGATCGGAGTAAATGGTGCATTTAACCCCGTACAGATAGTGTCTCCATATCTTTAACGCGAAAACCACCGCCGCTAATTCCATATCGTGAGTCGGGTAGTTAATCGTGAACCTTTAACTGTCGTGAGGCATAAGCAATCACCTTTCCTCGTTGCATAAGTACACAACCCAATCCCTAACCCGAAGCGTCAGAGTAGACTACTAAGTCTTCGTTTCCTTCATGTAAGGTCAAGACCGGAGCTTGGGTTAATCGTGTTTTCAGTTCCTCGAATGCAGTGTTTTGGGTTGGACCCCATTCATCCTTCACTTCCTTACGCGTTAGCTTTGTCAAGGTCGAGGCTATTCTCGAGAAATCCTGAATGAATCTTCGATAGTAACCTGCCAATCCCAGGAAACTACGTATCTTCGTTGGTGTTTTTGGGACGTTCCATTCTTTAACTGTTACGATCTTTGTAGGATCTACCATAATGTCGTTTGAGATTATAACATGACCTAGGAATTGGACTTCTCTAAGCGAGAATGCACATTTGGAGAATTTTGCGTACAACTTCTCCTGCTTCAAAATCTCCAAAACTTCCCTTAGGTGACAATGGTGGTCACCTTCATTCTTTTAATATATGAGAATGTCATCTATGAAAACTATCACTGACCGACCCAACATTGGTCGGCATACTCTGTTCATTAAATCCATAAACGCGGAATGTGCGTTGGTTAGTCCGAAGGACATCACGAGGAATTCATAATGCCCATAACGCGTATGAAACGTGGTTTTTGGTACATCCTCCTCCCTTACTTTCAATTGATGGAAACTCGATCTGAGATCGATCTTTGAGAACCAACTCGCGCATTGTAGTTGGTCAAAAAGATCGTTTATTCTAGACGGTGGGTATTTGTTCTTTACTGTTCGCTTGTTCAATTCACGGTAGTCGATGCACATGCGCATGTTGCCGTCTTTCTTCTTTATAAATAATACCGGAGCGCCCCATGGTGAGATTCTTGGTCTAATAAATCCTTTCGCTATTAATTCTTCAAGTTGAGACATTAATTCTTTCATTTCTGACGGAGCCAATCGGTAGGGTGCTTTTGCAACGGGATGAGCCACTAGTAGTAAGTAAATCTGAAATTCTATTTCCCGATCGGGCGGCAAGCCAGGTAGGTCCTCTGGAAACACTTCTGGGAAGTTGCACACCACGGGTACATCTTTGAGTTCTTTCATTTTCATTCTATCGTCAATAACATACGCCAGATAAGCTTCGCAACCACGCCTCATATAACTTTGGGCCTTAATCATCGAAATGAAGTTTGGCATCGTGCAGTTCCAGTCACCATAAACCGTAATCGGATTGCCGTTAGTGGCTTTGAGGTGTATCATCTTTCGCTTACATACGATTTGTGCTTCGTTGGCAGCTAACCAATCCATGCCCAATACTATGTCAAATCCTCCTAAGGTTAGAAGGTACAATCAAGAAGGAAACTTATGGCCCTCTATTGTCACACCCCAACCGACGGCGGATTATACGTCGGGGCGGACGCGGTTGTTCAATAGCACAAGGTTGACTATTAAAGTTTAAATAGTTTTATTAAATAACTTCAAGGCTCCAATACAAGGAATAAATCAAATACATAGCAAAAATACAAGTCTAATTGATTAAGCATTCTAGGTCCAAGCATCCTATGTGATCACGATAAGTCTCATGTTGTAGAACCTGAAACATGTGAAAGAATCTGTCAACTACAAAATAGTTGGTGAGATACAAAGGTTTTGACACAGTTTAACAAGTATTTGAGAAGAATTACAATTCACTATGATATATGCATTCTATAATGTAAGTATGAGAACAAGTATCTTAAACATTGGGCACTTCAACCCTCCAACCAAGTTTAGGCATAACCCGCAGGTTACCCTTATAAGTCTTAAGTTTAAAGTTTAATTCAGGAACAATCACCAAGGGCTCCCCCCCGAAGGGGTCAATCAATCAAGGTGGATTGGTCAAATACAATAGATCTATCATTGTTACTGTAGGCTTGATCAAAGTTAACGAATATGCTAGTTTTAAGTTTAATCTAAGCATACAAGTCTCAAGTTTAACATAAGAATAAACACGTAGTCATAGTTGTACAAGAATTGTATAAGTTTAAGAATTTTGAACATTTTCACCCCAAAAGCATAGAAAGGAAAAAGGGGCTAAGTATACTCACATGGATTGATGAAGAGCATCCGACACAGATAAGTATTTGCAAGACTTTGAGGGAGAATATCCTCACAATAAGCCTAAGAATATAAGTCTAAAGTTTTAAGTAAAAAGTCTAAGACTAAGGATCTAGGATTTCAAGATTGTCTAGGGTTCCAAATGGGAGACAGAATTGATTTGTGTTTATAAAGTCTAAATCAAGTTTATAATAAAGGTTTCGAGGGAATGATACAGGACTTGTATGTCAAAGTTTAATAGATTTATAGATTAGAATAATTATTAATTAAAATAATTTATTTAAAAGTTTTACAATTATTAATTACCCCAGTTAGGTAAAAATAATCAAAATATTTTCTAAGTATTTAGAAATAAGTAATTTACAAGAATAATTACCAACTTAAATCATTTAAGATTTGATTAAGTTTCTAAGTATTAAGTATTTGTAATACAAATTAATTCGTAATATAAATACGTTTAAATAAATAATGACACTTATAAGTTTATAAGATATTAAATAGGATATGGTTATATCTTAATCATAAGTTTATAAACATTTTTAAAGTCTAAAAAAGAACCATAAGTTTAATAGGTTTTAAATAGAGTTTCTATTAATTTATAAGTTTATAAGTGTTTAAATAAAGTTTTACAAGTTCATAAATGTTTAAAGTTTTTCATTTAAATTTTATAAAGTTTATAAAGTATAATTATTTCTCTCGTTTTATATAAACAAATAGATTTATGTTTATATAAATATTATAAAGTGTACAAATTTATAAGTTTATGCTTTTTAAGTAAATTTTTATAAACTTTTATGAGTTTATAAAAATTATATAAGTCTAAAAGTTTATAAGTGTAAATTAAAGATTAGGGTAAAAGAATTCTTTAAATTACAATTAATAATAAAAGTTTACTTTAAATAAATAGTTTATGTGAAATCACAAGTTTTATAAAAGTATAAAAACACTTTCATAGTTTTTAAGTATTTAAAACTATTTTTAAAGATTTAATTGTTATAACTTTTAGTTAAGTTTAATTAATTAAATTGGTTCTGGAAAATAAAAATGTAATTGAAAACCATTTTTAAGTTTATAAAAGTTTAACAGATTTTATAAAAATAATTAAAGTATTTAAAACTGATTGAAAAAGAATAAAAAAATTGAAATGGGCAAAACCCGGCTCCCTGGATTCGAACTCGGGTCTCGCCCGGGTCAACCACATGCACACGCACTTAACCAGCCCGACTACGGGTTCGTTAGCTTAAAACACAGAAAAATAAATACCTAAACAGATTCTCAAAACTCCCCCATTTTCCTTATGAACCCTAGAATCAAATCCACAAAATACATATCGATTAGCACTCTGTTAATGGAATTAAACAGAGGGCTTTTGATCGTCGAGAGATTTCGAGTCGATTGATCATCAAGGTTACCTGAAATGATGCAGAATCGAGGGAGATCGGGATGAAAGTGGTCGTCGGCGGTCGCTGGAATCAAACGATCAATATGGATGCGATATGATGAAATTGATAGTTTAGATAGTTTATGTGTGGTGTCGTCTAAGTGTTTGAGTGGTTATTTATAGGCAACTTCATCTTTAAATGCGAAAACAGTTGGGGAGTTCACGGTTGATCAAAACGATTTCAAATTCAAATATTCGCGGGCCTGGGACTGTGTTCAAGCATTGAAACACATCGGGTTCTGGTCGCATGCGCGAATGGAAGCCCGAGGTTCGTTGAATCTAGCCGGATTTGCGATTTCGGGAAAAGAGGGTGAAAAACGGGTGTTGCGGAACTCGAACCCACGACCGGACTGGTTTTCTGGAAGCTTGGCTTTTTGACAGAACAGGCCCCTGAAGTTTAAAGGTTTTATCATTTATGTACAAAATTTAGATTTCAGTTTAAAATAAGTTTCGATAATTGACAGTTTCAGTCCCCGGACTTTATAGACAAATAAAATGTTTAATTTTGAATAAGTTTTCTCAAATGATTTTATAATTTCTATAAAATGATTTATAAGATTTATAAGTTTAAGTAATTAAAATAAGTTTATATTATATAATTACAAACTTATAAAGTTTTAGAATTTTAACATATTCATATATGTATACTTTTAAATAAGCCTTATATATATATATATATATATATTCCAAGTATAAATGTTTTTCCTTAACTATATATTAATTAAATTAATATTTATTGTTTAAGGAATAGTTTTAAAACGAATTCGAGTTTTAAATAAATTATACGTGCAAGGGTTTAGGAAAAGGTATGACGGAAAAATCCTGGATATTACAGTCTCCCCTACTTTAGGAAATTTCGTCCCGAAATTGAAGTAGAAGGATCTAGTTCAGGATTTAAGTCTATAGTACGCAAAAGGATAAAGGGAAAGATACTTTACGTTCCCAGGTAAATCTGGGTTACGTTTAGAATTATAAATGAAATGACAAGCTCGAGTTTCTAAGTTTTCGAAGTATCTGGTTGCCAAGAGTTTCCCTAAGAAGCATATAGTTTCATTGAAATATATGAAGGTTTGTTTTCAAAAGCATTGGAGAGGATGACTGTTGAATTTCTATCCAAGATTTAAAGTGAGATGTATCACTCAGGATGGATTTGATGATAGTTCAAGGATTTGAGTTTGTAGACTAATACGTCTAAGGATTTGCTACGGTACCTAAGTTTCGTGGCTCCCTTTTACGATAAGTCTTAGATATTAGCACACGACAGAGTTTACTATGTCTTTCCATACACTGATTTTCGTACTTACGTGTGCACCCGCAAGCATTCAAATCGTCGCATAGTCCGTATAGGTCCTTCCGTTTGTGTGTGGATCAAGAAAGAGTACCAGAATTTGTTTAACTCAGGACTAGAGTTTCCACATAAGAGTGATCATTGATTAACGAGTCCCTCAGAGAGAAGCGTCATTCAATGAGTAAAGAAAAGAATGTGACAAGATTTAGAGTTTCAAAGTTTCCTCGTGATTGATTAAGAATACTTCAATCATTGAGTAGTTTAAAGTCTTTACACTCTCCTCGGGTTTGATCAAGAATACATCAAACCTTGAGTAGTTTAAAAGTCTTATACGTCCATCATGTTTGAACAAGCATACGTCAAACATGGAGTAGTTTAAAGTCTTATACGTCCATCGTGTTTGAACAAGCATACGTCAAACATGGAGTAGCTTAAAGTCTCGTACATTCATCATGTTTGAACAAGAATACGTCAAACATGGGGTAGTTTAAAGTCTTATACGTCCATCGTGTTTGAACAAGCATACGTCAAACATGGAGTAGTTTAAAGTCTCATACGTTCATCATGTTTGAACAAGAATACGTCAAACATGGAGTAGTTTAAAGTCTCATACGTTCATCATGTTTGAACAAGAATACGTCAAACATGGAGTAGTTTAAAGTCTCATACGTTCATCATGTTTGAACAAGAATACGTCAAACATGGAGTAGTTTAAAGTCTCATACGTTCATCATGTTTGAACAAGAATACGTCAAACATGGAGTAGTTTAAAGTCTCATACGTTCATCATGTTTGAACAAGAATACGTCAAACATGGAGTAGTTTAAGTTGTGTTTGAACAAGAATACGTCTAACATAGAATGGTTTAAATTGTGTTTGAACAAGAATACGTCAAACATAGAATAGTTTAAATTGTGTTTGAACAAGAATACGTCAAACATAGGATAGTTTAAATTGTATCTGAACAAGAATACGTCAAACATAGAATGGTTTAAATTGTGGTTGAACAAGAATATGTCAAACATATAATAGTTTAAAGTCTTTTAGTTTAGCTTCAGTGTATAGGAGTATATGATTACGTTTTGAGTATAAAGCGGTTATCCAAATACTCTAGTATTTAGGAGAGGTATGGGACAGCGTTAAGAATAAAATTAACCGTTATACGCTAGAAGATTCGAGTTGTCCAGAAGGTTAGGTGGATCCCGATGTTTGGTTTAGATAGGAGTTAGGGGATGTACTCTGCTAAAAAGAGTAATGTCCTCCTTCCTGCTAGTGTCTAGTATCAAGAGTGAAGTTTTCTCGTGTATATGAAAATGAACGTTTTATCAAGTCTTACAAGGTTTAGTTAGGACGAACACAAAAAGTTTTCAAGACTAAGAATCCAAGTATAAGTTGAAAATAGGATAAGTATGTTGAGTTTCAAGTTTCAGTATTAAGCTTTACATGATCCTTTATTGATCATGTTTAGTTTTAAGAATGCGGGATTGAGTATTTGTACAAGTTTTACATGACTCAAAAGTCTCCGACCTTATAGTGATGTATACGAAGTTTAATGCTTTAGCAACGTGTATTTAAGCTTTTAGTCCCCGTTGTGATTTATAGTAAGTCTTTTACGTGAAAAGAGTTGAATGAGGAAAGTCTCCAAGCATAGGGTAACGGGAAAAGTTTCGATAAGGTTTATGATAGTGTGTTTACAAATGATTTATCTTGATTCATAACCGAAAGTATAGTTTTCTTTTGTATAGAATGTAAATAAGATGTTTAAAAATGGCGAGTTGGACATTGATAAATAGTATAAGTAAGACTTTATAAAAGGTCTGTATGATTGCCAAACGAAAAATAGGTCAAGTTCAGGAGTGTTAAGTCTATATAATGGGTAAGGATCATAGTTGATTACGACAGTGGTTCGTAAGTCGTGTTGTTTTAAAGGAGTGCTTTACGAATTAGAAGGTTTGTTCAAGATTTATTCTCTAGTTACATGTGTCACTTAGGATTTTTATAGTTTAATGCAACGTTGTTAATTATCTCAAGCACTAACGTGAGCTACTCTTGACGAAAGTGTTTGGGCAGAAGTGTTAGGTTTGTAATGATGAAAAGAAAGTCGAGTTAGTAAGTGATAATGAAATGAAATTTCAAAATAACTCCCCTTAAACGTTTCAAAACTGGGACTTCTAGCCCTTACATAATACATTTTAAACGGAGAATTAAAGTAAGTTGATTAAATATGTTCAAAAGTTTTTATTCATAATACTGAGTTGTCACAGTAATATTTTCAAAAATAGTTTTGATTGGAAGTTGATGGGCTAACGAGGAGGATTCCCGAAAGAGGGGTGATCACAAGGACTCTCTTAAGTACCCTATTTTCCTAGCCAGAACTTCCTCATGGGCCTACAACTTCTTTAAGTTGTTGTCACCGATGTTTGGGTTTATGGTACTATGTCGAGGTTCATTATGGGTTTAGAGTCTTAAACGTGGAGCTTGTTTATTATATAGTAGGCTTCTTCCTCTACAAGGAAATTACTTAGGTTATGAATTTCTTTGTTAAGGTACTTTAGGTTTAAAAGACGTTAAGTTTTGTTTACAAGAAACGGTGATGTGTAAGTTTTAAAGATGTAATGAAAGTTTTGAGATATAGAAGTGTGACAAAGTTTGAGTAAATCATCAAATGAAGTTTTGAGTGGTAAAATGAAAACACAAGAGTTTCTCAATTTTATAAAGTAATGAAGTTTGTCAAAGGACTTGTAGGATAATACATGGTTTTAAATATGCTGGTATTACAAGGGTCATGAAGTCTAAGGACGTATGAAAGTTTTGAGATGTATAAAAGTGTAACAAAAGTTTCGAGTTAGTTATCAAATGAAACTTGGTTAAGTGCTAAGGAGGTAAGGTAAAAATACAAGGGTTACCTCTTAGGTGTCATATTTATAAAATAGTGAAGTTTTGTAGAAGAATTTGTAGGGTAACACATAGTTTTAAGGGTTGTATTACGACGATCACGAAGTTTATTGGGTAATATATATATGAATATAAGTTTATGTATGTAGTTTTTTTTTAGGTATAGTCTCGTAAGAATTCCTTCTTGAAGGTAACTCCTTCAGGTCATGACGAGTAAGCATGCTGTCGTGCGACCATTCTTGAAGAGACGAAACATAAGAATCATAGAGTAAGGGTTACAGAGGAAAGTTTTTGAATCATGAATTTATGAAGTGTATAGTATTTGAGATGGTACTCATTTAGTGCATATCACTAAGTAAGTACTTTGACATATCAAGTGGGATCTAAGATCACTAATGTTTAGAGAAGTCATGCATTCCTATAAGTGGATACTCATCCCAAGAATTCACAGGAAAGCATACGGGTCCAACGGTTGATTTGGATTTATACGAAATGCTTTCCTTGACAGAATTTCCCAGAATACAGGTATTCACCCTTCCGGTCCGCACAAGTTCTCACATATTATCTAGAACTTAAATATTCTTGACGAGAGTTTAGTGGTGGCTTAGACTTAAAGCCTAAGAATGTACCCTCGATGTAGTAGACTCTTGTAGCACGTAGATAAGTAGAAACGTAGAATCTCCAAGCGTATAAGATTTAAGAATAGAATGAGGAGAGAATTCCTAGTAAAGGACATGAGAGAACTCATGTTTGGGTCCTAAGTTATAGTCTAGGTCATGTGTCTAATAACCTAATTCCCTATAACCAAGGCTCTGATACCAATCTGTCACACCCCAACCGACGGCGGATTATACGTCGGGGCGGACGCGGTTGTTCAATAGCACAAGGTTGACTATTAAAGTTTAAATAGTTTTATTAAATAACTTCAAGGCTCCAATACAAGGAATAAATCAAATACATAGCAAGAATACAAGTCTAATTGATTAAGCATTCTAGGTCCAAGCATCCTATGTGATCACGATAAGTCTCATGTTGTAGAACCTGAAACATGTGAAAGAATCTGTCAACTACAAAATAGTTGGTGAGATACAAAGGTTTTGACACAGTTTAACAAGTATTTGAGAAGAATTACAATTCACTATGATATATGCATTCTATAATGTAAGTATGAGAACAAGTATCTTAAACATTGGGCACTTCAACCCTCCAACCAAGTTTAGGCATAACCCGCAGGTTACCCTTATAAGTCTTAAGTTTAAAGTTTAATTCAGGAACAATCACCAAGGGCTCCCCCCCGAAGGGGTCAATCAATCAAGGTGGATTGGTCAAATACAATAGATCTATCATTGTTACTATAGGCTTGATCAAAGTTAATGAATATGCTAGTTTTAAGTTTAATCTAAGCATACAAGTCTCAAGTTTAACATAAGAATAAACACGTAGTCATGGTTGTACAAGAATTGTATAAGTTTAAGAATTTTGAACATTTTCACCCCAAAAGCATATAAAGGAAAAAGGGGCTAAGTATACTCACATGAATTGATGAAGAGCATCCGACACAGATAAGTATTTGCAAGACTTTGAGGGAGAATATCCTCACAATAAGCCTAAGAATATAAGTCTAAAGTTTTAAGTAAAAAGTCTAAGACTAAGGATCTACGATTTCAAGATTGTCTAGGGTTCCAAATGGGAGACGGAATTGATTTGTGTTTATGAAGTCTAAATCAAGTTTATAATAAAGGTTTCGAGGGAATGATACAGGACTTGTATGTCAAAGTTTAATAGATTTATAGATTAGAATAATTATTAATTAAAATAATTTATTTAAAAGTTTTACAATTATTAATTACCCCAGTTAGGTAAAAATAATCAAAATAGTTTTCTAAGTATTTAGAAATAAGTAATTTACAAGAATAATTACCAACTTAAATCATTTGAGATTTGATTAAGTTTCAAAGTATTAAGTATTTGTAATACAAATTAATTCGTAATATAAATACGTTTAAATAAATAATGACACTTATAAGTTTATAAGATATTAAATAGGATATGGTTATATCTTAATCATAAGTTTATAAACATTTTTAAAGTCTAAAAGAGAACCATAAGTTTAATAGGTTTTAAATAGAGTTTCTATTAATTTATAAGTTTATAAGTGTTTAAATAAAGTTTTACAAGTTCATAAATGTTTAAAGTTTTCATTTAAATTTTATAAAGTTTATAACTTTATAACTTTATGTTTCTATTAATTTCTCTCGTTTTATATAAACAAATAGATTTATGTTTATATAAATATTATAAAGTGTACAAATTTATAAGTTTATGCTTTTTAAGTAAATTTTTATAAACTTTTATGAGTTTACAAAAATTATATAAGTCTAAAAGTTTATAAGTGTAAATTAAAGATTAGGGTAAAAGAATTCTTTAAATTACAACTAATAATAAAAGTTTACTTTAAATAAATAGTTTATGTGAAATCACAAGTTTTATAAAAGTATAAAAACACTTTCATAGTTTTTAAGTATTTAAAACTATTTTTAAAGATTTAATTGTTATAACTTTTAGTTAAGTTTAATTAATTAAATTGGTTCTGGAAAATAAAAATGTAATTGAAAACCATTTTTAAGTTTATAAAAGTTTAACAGATTTTATAAAAATAATTAAAGTATTTAAAACTGATTGAAAAAGCATAAAACAATGAAATGGGCAAAACCCGGCTCCCTAGATTCGAACTCGGGTCTCGCCCGGGTCACCCACACGCACACGCACTTAACCAGCCCGACTACGGGTTCGTTAGCTTAAAACACAGAAAAATAAATACCTAAACAGATTCTCAAAACTCCCCCATTTTCCTTATGAACCCTAGAATCAAATCCACAAAATACATATCGATTAGCACTCTGTTAATGGAATTAAACAGAGGGCTTTTGATCGTCGAGAGATTTCGAGTCGATTGATCATCAAGGTTACCTGAAATGATGCAGAATCGAGGGAGATCGGGATGAAAGTGGTCGTCGGCAGTCGCTGGAATCAAACGATCAATATGGATGCGATATGATGAAATTGATAGTTTAGATAGTTTATGTGTGGTGTCGTCTAAGTGTTTGAGTGGTTATTTATAGGCAACTTCATCTTTAAATGCGAAAACAATTGGAGAGTTCACGGTTGATCAAAACGATTTCAAATTCAAATATTCGCGGGCCTGGGACTGTGTTCAAGCATTGAAACACATCGGGTTCTGGTCGCATGCGCGAATGGAAGCCCGAGGTTCGTTGAATCTAGCCGGATTTGCGATTTCGGGAAAAGAGGGTGAAAAACGGGTGTTGCGGAACTCGAACCCACGACCAGACTGGTTTTCTGGAAGTTTGGCTTTATGACAGAACAGGCCCCTGAAGTTTAAAGGTTTTTTCATTTATGTATAAAATTTAGATTTCAGTTTAAAATAAGTTTTGATAATTGACAGTTTCAGTCCCCGGACTTTATAGACAAATAAAATGTTTAATTTGAATAAGTTTTCTCAAATGATTTTATAATTTCTATAAAATGATTTATAAGTTTTATAAGTTTAAGTAATTAAAATAATTTTATATTATATAATTACAAACTTATAAAGTTTTAGAATTTTAACATATTCATATATGTATACTTTTAAATAAGCCTTATATATATATATATATATATATATATATATATATGTATGTATGTATATATATATATTCCAAGTATAAATGTTTTTCCTTAACTATATATTAATTAAATTAATATTTATTGTTTAAGGAATAGTTTTAAAACGAATTCGAGTTTTAAATAAATGATACGTGCAAGGGTTTAGGAAAAGGTATGACGGAAAAATCCTGGATATTACATCTATTTCTATCATGCAATCGTCAGTCATTCAGATGACTACTGAGTTTCTACCAATAGCAGTTTCTATACTAAAGGCCATTACGAGGTTAGTGATTGTGCAGTTTAGTTTGCGACTAAAATCATTTAATATAAAGCTTTTGCTAGCAGCAGAATCAAATAATATTGTAGCATTTTCATCATTAACTAGGAACGTACCTGACACGCGTCAGGGTTTCCTATCGCTTCTTCCTCAGTTAAGGCGTAGGCCCAAGTCCTAGCCTTTGGCTGTTCTGTTTCATTTTCCTTTCCCGAACCAGACTGTCCGGTTTTCCTGCAATCTTTTGTAAGATGCCCATATTTTCCACAATTTTGGCACTTGATGTCCTTAAGCAATCTCGGGAGTAATGCCCTGGCCTCCTGCACTTATAGCACATGGTTGATCCAACTAGGCATTCGCCTTGGTGTTTCTTTGAACATTTCTTACAAACTTCATACTCTTCTGCTCTTGGCTTCTTGACCACGTATAGTTTCCCTTTCCATTGCCTTTGGACGTGTTCTCCCATTTTCGCTTGGTGCTTCTGGAACTGGGTCCTCATTAGCATAATCGCCGTAGATGATTCCACTGAGATTTACTACTGACTCGAATGTCGAGGGCAGATTTGCTTTCACATGTACACGAACCCATTGAGGCAGGCCCTTAACATAGTACTTGATCAATCGCTCTTCAGTCTCTACCAGATGGGGTACTAGTTAAGCCAGCACATTGAATCTGGAAGTGTACTGGCAGTGAGTCTTGTTGCCAGCCTTAAAGTTTAGAAATTCATTTTCTATCACACCCTCAAAATCCACCTGCGGGGTTTTACCACGAGGCGTGTGACAAACCAGGATCATTGTCATTAGTTATACTGAACGACCATTATATGAGTTTTAAAAATACCAATATTACTCATAGTCACAAGATAATACTATTAAGTTGAAAATACTTCGGAATCGTAAATAAAACCAAGTGCAAGAATAATCCAAATGCACAAAATGGCGAGCCCAAAACCAAAGTAAATAAAGCATGAAAACGTGTTTTAAGATTTTTATGAAAACCATGCACTTCAATGCATCCTAGTCCTGAGTGTGTACCTTAGCGACCTGAGAAAGACATGCTTAAAATATCAACACAATGGTTGGTGAGTTCACAGGTTTGTAAGTAATTGTTCAATGTTTGCCAGATAGTGTAATTAATGTATATCATTAGATAGCTAGTCTATGTCATGCTACTACAAGTGTTTCGCAACCAAAGATGACTGTTTGGTTTGTTTGCCTTCCGCCATGTCTACTGAACAATGGCTAAATGTCTAGGTCAATATTACACCCGTTTGACCTCCAGTCGAGTTAGCGCGACTAACGCGGGTGGGATTTGTCAAACCCAATAGTACTACTCAAAATTACTTTGCTATGTTACAATACTAACGGTTCAAGATGTAAGGACTTTCATGGTATGTTTGCACTTTAGTACGCAAGTGATGATACAATAATACAAGATCTAAAATGTTTGTGTGCATACTTTCTCCCCCAAAAAGGAAAGTAAGTAAAAGAGAGGGGCCGTGAAACTCACCTTAGAGTATGTGCTAGAGTGACAGGTGAAAGACAGGTGACCCACTAACGGCTACCTATATTTCATAAGTTTATGAGTGTGTGTTCGTGTTGGTTCGTAAGACCCATTGCATCCAAACAATCCAATTGTTTATGTGTTTTGAAAAGAGTTACAAGTTTGACTAAGTTTGACCCGACGACCCATTGGTGACTCATTGTAAGAGTTATTGTTTGATTAGCATAATACTTAACATATATACACATAAGATCATGTAGTAACACTTAGCAACAAATCCTTATTATTATAATATGCTAGCGCAGTTACCACATATAGCAAGTTTCTATATTTAGCATGTTTCCATATTTAGAAAGTTTCCATAATTAGTAAGTTTCTATAATTAGAAAGTTTCCATAAATAGTAAGTTTGTTCGAGACTTTTGTTTCCTGGAAACTATCGTTACTAATATGCTCATAAGATTAATCTAGCACACCCAAGAACATCATATCACATAACACACGCTTAGAACTCAACATGCATATCACATTTCAAATTAGGGTTCCCTTTTATAGTAAGCTAAGAATAGCATGCGTGATTTCAAATATCTAACACGTTACAACACGTTATTATGTCCTAACTAGCATAGAACTACCATCAAATCATAACATGCATGTCTAAATTGTAAGCTATGAACAATCTTGACGATTAAAGTTTCCTCTTTTAGAAAGTTTACAAAACCGAGCTAGGTACACGAATTCTAATTTCACAATTCACTTAATCATGCATCAATTAACATATAAACATCATCATATTACCCTAATCATGTCTAACATGCAATATAGAAAACCAATAAAGTTTCTTTATATAGTAACCCTTGGTTTTATACATCTAGGTTTCACCAAATCAACAAAACTAACAAATATCATAATAATACTCAATTAATTATCAAAGTTTGCATCTTTATTGAAAGAATCATTGTTTGAATGAAACTACGGTTTTAAGAACCCTAGTTTTAGAAAATAATATATGAAAATGAATAAAAATTCTAACTTGATCCGTTAGTAATGAAGATTGGTACTTGGATTGCTTGAAAACACCAACAATTGCAAGACGGAAATCGATTTAGTGATGGATTGTGACGGCTTCAAGAGGGAGGGGGTGGATTTTTTCGAAAATTTTAAAGTAAATGAGGTTAGGGTTTTAGCTTTATCTTCTTATATCACACTCCATGGGCCTCGCAATGGATTAAAATTTTGTTTATGAAGCCCGTGGACTCATTTAAAAGTATTTATAATAAATTTAATTAATCTAACTAAATAAAATTGTTTCCAATAAATATTTTTATAAAATCTATTTATAAAAATCACTAACGAAATAAAAATCACAACGTTACTCGTAAATGTACGCGATTTCACGAAAGTTCACGAATTACGTATAAAATCACATAACACGAAATTTCACATAAGTTATATAAATATAATTTAATTATTGTTCGAAGTATTATTTTCTTTAATAATCACCAACGTTCGGGGATAGACTCGTGTGATTAGGTAATTCTCTGAATTACCATTTCGTGAGTGTTTGTGTGATAATTGACACACTTAATTAACCCTAATTAAGTGTAATGCATGAATGAATGTTTGAGATAACGGAGTTTGTGTTAACGGAGTTAACCTGAAAATGCTGGGTGTCACATCATCCCCTTGTTGAAAGAATTTTCGTCTCGAAAATTAGAGTAATGTCGCTAGTTGTCTGAAAATAAAAATTTTGGGTTGTCACATTTTCCACTCGATCAATCTCATTCTGGGGACAGAACTTTTGGATTATTAACTTTTTCAGATCTTCCCAAGTCATCCTCCTAAGAGAGTTCGGCGACTTAGTCATTTGAATGTTTCTCCACCAATTCAGTGCTTCGTTAGTGAAAGAGTGAGCAACATACTTAACAGCCTGGTCGGGTCGACATTCGCTTATGTTGATTACGTCGTTCATTCTCTCAATCCATTCAAACGTAGCCATCGAATCCTTGCTTCCATCAAACTTGGGCGGGTCACCGTCTTTGAATCCCTTGTAGGTACACCCTTAGGTGTTCAGTCCCACAGTCACCTCATCCCCATCACTATCATACACTTTCTCCTCATGGTTCTTTTCCTCTTCCTCCTTGTTCTTCTTAAGTGCCTCAGAGAACAGATCAGGCAACACGTCCTTCAGAGTTAGTACAACCTCACGGGCAATAGTATCCCTAACTTCGAGTTCCAGTCGTAGTGACCCCTCATTGTCATCTGTCGGCGGCGTTACAATTGTTTCATGTGTGTTCCACGTGCACACTTTCGTCTTCCTTGTGTCTTTGATTCAATGGTGACCTACTGACTCGGCCAGTACGACCGCCTCGGCGTCCAGTTCTTCCTCTACCAGCCATAATTTCTAATTTCCTGATAGGTGAAAATGGAATACATCAGTGTCATTTCTTCAGATCATAGTTTAGAACAGTATGAGCAAGGTAAATTCTTAATTACAGTGACCGGTTTGTGATTAGTAATTTTCTTTGCTTTTTGGGTTTGAAACTCTTCACATCAGTGGTGACATTGACATCTATGTGTTCTAAGTTAAGGCATCTATTCCTATCTACAGGCATTAACTTTATTACTTACTTACTATGCTGGCGTTGGCGTTGGCTACCCATACTGACATCCGTGCGTTGGTCCCATTATCAGCTTGAGTCCAGACATTTAGGATGTCTGAATCTTTCAAACTATTGCTCTGATACCAACTTGTAAGACCCCTTTTCCCGGGAGACCTCACGTGTTGGATTTACTCATAAACATAGTCATCAATACTGAACTTTAATTAAAATCATTCAACTTGGTGGAAACGTACAATAAGTCAAATACATAACATAGCAGCGGAAGTTTTAACATTTAACATAAACATTGTCTTATAATAGATCTCAAATAAATGGGATGTCAGCCATGCCGAGTAGCCATCACGCCTTAGCACGCCCCTTTTTCTTGCTACCTGGAGTGCATACTAAAAGTCAGCTAACGCTGGTGAGTTCTAGTTTAAAAGCAATCAGATATTAACTTTATCTTATGAGAAAAATATATATGAATATATATATATATATGTATTTTCTTTACTTTACTGCTTTCTTATATCATTTATAATGAGTACGTACATTTATACATACATGCTTATTTCTTGGTGCACATTCATAGGTCATACACATATGGGTGATCAACCCGTCATAATGCTTACATAAGTCACGAAGACAAACGCCATAGAACTACCGTCGTAGTCCATTTCGTAAATCGCCCGACACTAGAAACCGTCCGTCAGATCATAAAACCGTCCGGCAACCTTCGTCCGTCCGTCTAAAACCGTCCTACCGTCGTAGTCCGTCTATTCGTCCGTCTACCCGAAGGCATCCGTTTCCCATGCGACTATTATTTATGCAACCGTTCTGCTTATTTCTGCAATCGTCCGGCACGAATGTGACCGTCCGTTATTGCCTTTCAGATGACCTAGTTGATGAAGGTCTGTATATGTCCCGACTGCAAAATAATCACGTGGTCGTCCGTCTACCGAAGTAGCCGTTATCATCGAAGCGTCCATAACGTTTACATACATTCATAACATGCAATATATATATATATATATAATATAAAGCAAGATTTTATTCTTATACGTTATGTAATACTTTCATTTTTTTATTCATAACATCCTTATCATATTCATTTACTCAAATGACCCGTTTGACTTATAATGGTCAAATTTCAAATCCATCAATTCACCATCTATGTTCACCATAAGTTTATGCCCACTAATTCAAACTTGACTTATAATTCTTTATATTAAACAAGTAAACTTTGTAAATCACTCAAGTTTTCTACTAAACATTTTGGTTTAGGCATTTAATCAAACACCTTATGGGCATAAACTTTAAATCACCATTTACCTTCAAATTTTTGAAGATTTCACCAAAAGTTGTGTATATTAACACCATAGACACCTACCAATCTTTAATTTAACAATTTAACATCCCCAGATCAAAACCCCCAATTTACAACTCAAGAACCCTAATTTCTCATAATTGAAATTAGATGATTCTAGGATGTTAAACACACTCCAACACCCTTAGACAAGCTTGATAACAAGTTATCTATCATCAATTGCACTCAATTCAGCTCCAAACTCAATTTATACCAAAACCCACCAAGAACACCATTGAAGAAGATTCATGGATGGAAGAATGCTTACAATTGATGTTTGGAAGAAGAGGATTGCATCAAAACCCACTGATTTCACATGAAAGTTCTCAATTTCGGATTTGGCCTCATCCTCCTCCTTGCTCCCTAATCATCCACGCCAAACACACACACCAGTGTGTGTTTTTAGCGTGACCCCCTCCCCCTTAATCAAATCAGATTTGATTAAGTTACAGAACAACCCCTGGACTTTCCATTTTAACTCTTCTTCCAAAAACTACTTAATTTCATCATTTAAAACAAATCCTCATTTTGTTTTATTCTACTTTCATCCGTATAATATTATTTAGGAAATAACATTATATTTTGGATTTTGGTTCGTTACACGAAAAGGTTTGTGCGCCATCAAAACTTGGGCTGATTTCGTAAAAAAACTAAGAAAGAATTTTATCCGGAAAATGCTGAACACGAAGCCAAAATTCGGCTTCGTAATCTTAAACAAAGGGGCACAATCAAAGATTATATCACTAAATTCACAATACTTGTGATCGATATTTCAGATTTATTGCCCAAGGACTCTCTCATTTACTTCATCGATGGCTTGCAACCTTGGTCTAAAACCGAGTTGGAACGTAGAAACATCCAAGACTTGTCATCAGCCATCGTTGTTGCTAAAAAATTGATCGACCATTCCGAAAGGTGATCACAAAGACCCATAATCGTGGAGACTAACAAAGGAAAAGGTGGGATAGTAAGACCCACCAACACTTACAATCAATTCCGGAAAGATACCCGGCAACCACCAAAATATGGCAAAGAGCAAGCTGTAAACAAAGGATGTTTCCTTTGTGATGGGCCTCATAATGCACGAGATTGCCCAACGAAACCCAAATTAACGGTCTTGATAAGGACTGGCGATGAAGCTGCCGAACACGAGGAGGCTCGCTTAGGAGCTATGCAACTCCAAGTGCGTAATGCCTTAACCAAACAAGAAGGAAAACCCTTAGTGATAGCAAACCAGACTAACCTGATATCAGCAGTGGGCGATGCAAACACGAAGACAAGAAGGCTTCACTTTGTAAACGTAGAAATCAAGGGGCAACCTATCAAAGCGTTGGTCGATACCGGGGCTAGTCACAACTTCATATCACCAGATGATACGAGAGACTCGGCTTGAGGATTACCAACAAAGAAGGATGGATCAAGGTCGTCGATGAAAACGCAAAGTCAATCGAAGGAGTAGCATGGGGCGTGAAGGCCAAGATCAAAAGATGGATAAGCAAGCTGTACTTTTCAGTTATGCCACTTGATGACTCCGACATCATGTTCGGAATGGATTTCTTCTGAAAAAAAAAGGTTGTGCCAACAACATTTATAAACACTCTTTATATCATCAAGGGAGACTAAGTGCACACAACTACCTTGGAGTCAGATTCAAGCGACGAGGCAAAAAAAATCCGTCATGAAGCTCATAAGGACGAGACACAAACCGCTCAAGAAACATGACAAGGACGTCGTTGATTTAGGTGGGGGAGAATGTCATGACCCACCTAAAATTCAAATTGCAACTCCACGTTTCTGGAATTTTCCGAGTTTTTCAAGACACAATGAGGGCTGCCAGAAACTTCTAGAAAACGTTGCACAGGTCTGGTCAAATTCTAGCCCTAAAAACTCAAAGAAATGTCTAGAAAAAGACACTCAAATGGGCTACCAGGATGGTTCTGGAACAACCTTGAGTGGACCACAAAAGTCAGCCAAAAGGAACTTGAAATGGCCATAAAGTTGTTGGATATTTGCATAGAATCATCTAGAAATCAGCCATAAAATATCTTGTATAGATGCATTGTAAGGCCCCAATCCCGAAAAGCCTCACTTGTTGGATTTACTTATTAATAAACAGTTCTTAAACTTCAATATGCATTCATAGCAGGGTAATAAACGTCATTGCATTGTATCAATTTAACAACCAACTAAAACATTGTTCAATAACATGAAAACTATCTTAATAACTCGTAAGGGATGCTAGATCTCGATTGTCGGGTAACTCTTCGGGAATAGCCAAACATGCATCCGCCCCTCATCCTCCTACCCTTAACCTGACATGCATACTAAAAGTCACCTAACGCTGGTGTGTTCAAGTTTTTCATTCGTTATCAGGAAAATGGTTTCATCGTTCAATCGTTATATAGGGCTTATTCATTTCATAAGAAAACAGGGCTTTAGCATTCATCGTTTATCATAATTCTTTATCATCATCAAAACACAGTTTAACGGAACATTCATCTATCGTTCATTTATCATTCGTTTAAGTCATACATTTAACATCTAAAATTCGCGTCGTTAATCATTCCGTCATTTCATATTATATTGCCCTTAAGGCTTAACAGCACGAAAACCGATAATATAATTCATTTCATTCCTTCAATTGCCCCTATGTCTCTCACGTCCATAAACCGGCAATATACCTCGACGGTTATGGCTCTCTCGTACATAACTCCGTCGGATCATTATTTAACCTTTACGGGTCACGTTAACCCCGAGTGACCGTTGTCACTACCTTCGCCAGTTGTACAACAGTAATACTAGTGACAGTACTACAAAGGCGCTGTCCCTGTTAAGCATATAGCAAATATGGCTTGCCGTCCATAATCTACCATAAGGCTGGGAATATTCCCAGACTTCATCCGTCAATTCGTTCTCTTAGCATATTAGACATGTAATGATTTCTTAAAAACATTTGCCCTTTTCTTTTCTTAAAACATTACTTTCATTTGCAAACCCTCCCATTCATTTTATAAACCTTTTCTTTCGTAAACATTTCATTTCGAAATCATACTTGTTTCATAAAGCATTACATTCATAAACATTTTATTTCATAAACGTTCCATTTCAAATACCTTTCATTCGTAAACGTTCCATTTCATAAACCTTTCATTCGTAAACTATCCAGTTCAAATACATTACATTTCGTAATCGTTTATTTTCATAAATCATCATTTCATAAGCGTTATGTTTGAGTATGCATATCACCCTAAAAACAAGTAAATATGGATTCTTGACTCACCTGATTGTCTGTACGTGAATTAAACTGGACGTCTATTAACGGTAGCGTGCTAAACGATCTGCATATAAGTCAACACACACAATCTATCCATTCTAGGCTATGTTGCTTTTACTGTTGCTTACCCTTAGTGTCGCCAGGCACCTGGTCAGTGTCACCAAGCACACAGTAAGTGTCGCCATGACTTACATTCTGGACTTAGTATCATGGGGCTTAGTGCCGCCTACTACACGTATCGCCAATCATTGGTAAACCTCGGGATCCTCGCCTTTTCTTCCCCAATTAGTGTCACCACCGGAGGCAGTGTCGCCACATGAACAAAAAACCCTAACATGCCCGTTTTTTATCCAAGTTTGTAACTTTTTACATCCAAAACCTTTATCTAGCTTCCATGAAGTTAGATCTAGGTTTTATATGGCCATTAACACGTAAAACCCCAATCTTTGAGATGAAAACCCTAATTTTACCCCAAAACCCTTTTAATATGAAATCAGCGGTTTTAGGTTCGATCTTTACCTCAAATGCAGCAGTTCTTCATGTATTCGTGTTCCAAATAGATGGAGAAGAAGATTGGAAGCAAACTTGAAGCAAATGGTTGATTTTTGAACTTTCTCTCTCTAGAAATCTCACTTTCTCTTTCTACGAAAATTTGGTGGAAGATGAAGAATGAGGTTGTTCTTCTTTGGTGGCTAGGGTTAAGGAGAGTCTCACCCCATCTTTCGTTTTCTCGACTTTGCCCCCATCTTCCCTTGTCTTTTTTGTTTCCGGCCCGAAATAGGTAATATAACATGCGTGTGTCAGGTTTTCAGATGTTAAATGCATCTAGATTAGGAATGCTTTAGACACATAGAACTAGTATAAATAGGGCTGATTACTCCTTATTTGTACTCACTAAACACCTTCACCGCTCACTTGTGTACTTGTAAACATCTTCAAGTAATACAAGCATTTCCTTTGTAACTCGCAATCTTATGTTGCCTTTACAAAAGATTTATGTTGCACAACACTCTGATCGCTATTATCAAAGGGTCAAAGGCTAACTTAGATCAAATCAAAGTGACACACAAGAGTTGGAAAATCATTCTGCAACACCTAGTATCTATATGAAGAACTATTTGTTTTCATGATAAATAGAGAAGCAGTGGCGAGCGTGTATCTTGTATAAATTGAATCAACATCTTATTATAGCAATCAAACAAGTCTTTATCGAAATCGTATGACTATGAAGTGATAGAAAACAATGGAATTTGAATTTTTTCATATGGAATTCAATATTTTGTGATTGAAGTTTATTTAGAGTATTATGCTCAAGGGTTGTTTTCGTTTCCCATCAAGGTTTAAAATCCTAATTTTAGTATGTAAGAGTAAAAACTACCTCGATCAATTTTAACTTCTTTAATCTAACATTGTACATATATAGGTAAATAAGATCAATAGGCTCTTATTGTTGCAGGAACTATAAAAATCACAATATATACTAAACCATGCAGAATTATATTGCACTTGCTCACGTTTTAATCTAAATTTAAGACTTGGAGTCTCCCTCCATCCTTGTAACGTGATAGTGATACATGGTCTCTAAAGCACTCACACAAAACACAAATAAATGTTACAAGAAAACAAATGAACATTGAGAATTTACATGATTCACTCAATCTATGTGATTAAATTACATTCACAGTCGAACTAAAAGAGATATCTTGTTTTTTTCAATTTCGGTGATATATATAACATGGAGTTATACATATAAGGATCAGATTAAGCAAGTAATTTTGTGTCCATGGTTGCCATAATATTGGACTGATGATGATCATGTCATTTTACAATCACAGCTCAAAAAAAATCAAATATATGAAAAATAAAATAGTTATAGTTTTTTGTGTGATCTAGACAACTTTTTCATTATGTCAGAATGGGGCATTGACTCAAATTTGTTGCAAAACTAGGGTTTCCTTTTTCCTTCCTAAATGAGTAAGAATTTGCTATAAAACTTCTTGTTAGAAATAATCGTTTAACCCAAGTTAGAAATAATCGTTTAACCCAAGTTTGAAAGTTAACGGGTTAAAAGTGTATTTAATATAAAGTTGTGTATTTAGAATCTATTATGTATTAGTGTAAAGTTAGAGGGTCCTAATGTAAAGTTGTAACCCTAGAAACCGTATGTTTAGAAGGTTCATAGAAGGATACGACATTCCAGGTCTATATATGTATACGAATCAGAAACAGATTGCACCCCACTGTTAAATCCAAAATTACAATTGTGTAAATCCTTGTTCTTGTTGGTTTGTTATCCGATTTCTTGATTATGGATGTGTAAGGATGATTCCTGTGGTTACGTGGGAAATCTTGATAGGAAAATGGTCCTTTTTCTAGATGTGCATGGAAGACAAATAGGGTTCTAATAAGTACCTCAAACGTATTAAAACAAAATTTAAAATCATACCTAGCATTTTATTTCCATAAACTCAAAAGAAGAAAGTAAACTCGTTATTTTACATATATGATTCAAAAAGTAAGTTAATATAATGCATAAAGAAAATATAGTAAAAAAGATTTATGATAGAAAAAACAAAAGCTCAAACCCACCGCTAACATGTTGTGTCCAACCTGTTCAATAGAAAATGTCCCTTTCTCATCTTTAAACCACCTCTATTCTTGAATTCATGTTCCATATATGTAGGCCCTGAAAGATATATAAGAGAGAGTCTTGTTCTAATAATTCAAATACATTCAAAAAGATTTTGCATATTTTATGGGATAACACACACCCACGTCAAACAAAAACCACGAGACCTAATTGCCAACTGATCAACTTTTGGATTCCCCTAAAAAGATAACTATAGATCAGTGGTACGGATACCTTAAATACATAATTTTATCTATTTTTCCTTTTTATTTTTTGTTAATTATCTTAAAGGTGCAAGCTTTGTATAGTACTTGCCTTCTCTTATTAGAAGATAGGACATGAGGGTTATTATTGGTGTTTAAAGAGGCACTAGTCAACGGTTTATGGCAATAGGAGCACGGATGATGAACCAAGAAGAAGAGATAAGAAGCAAAAGACAGGAGGATGAGAGTGAGGATGATCATGAAAACGACATGGTGATGCCTGGCTTTCGGTTTCATCCAACGGAGGAAGAGCTTGTTGAGTTCTACCTTCGCCGTAAGGTAGAGGGCAAGAAATTCAATGTTGAGCTCATCACTTTTCTTGATCTTTATCGATACGACCCGTGGGAACTTCCTGGTATAGATCACTTTACTTGATCTAAACAATTGTGTTGTTTGTTTGTTCGAATCTGATTCGGTTCGATCCTTCCTCTTCTTCTTCTACAAGCTAATCTATGTATGTATGTGTGCTATATTTTTGCTAATTTTTTGTGTGTTAGGTTGCAAAGAATATATATGATGATGTACAAAGTAGATTGTTCATAATTATATGTGCTCACTTCTTTTTCTTTTAATGAATTACCTTCTTTTTGTTGATTTTGGTTCAATTCTACAATTCAATAACTTGAATCCCCTATTTGAGATTCTACTCCTTGCTTTACTAGGGTTTATGTACAATTTTGGCTCTCTTATCTTGTCAACAAACCTATCAAATATACACTTTTGGGGTTTCTTTGTGGATTACCAAGTTGTTTTCTTTCTTCTTGAACTCTAATCTATTAACTATACCATTTTCAGTCTTTGATTTTTGTTTTAGATCTTGTTGGTGATATATGTTCAAGAAATTAAGATAAAGAAGTATGCCCATAATTTGGATCTTGTGTTACATGTGATTTCAGCTTTAGCTGCTATAGGCGAGAAAGAATGGTTTTTCTATGTGCCAAGAGATAGGAAATACCGTAACGGGGATCGACCTAACCGTGTGACAACTTCTGGTTACTGGAAGGCCACAGGAGCTGATAGAATGATCAAAACTGATAATTTCAGATCCATAGGGTTAAAGAAAACCCTTGTTTTTTACTCTGGAAAAGCTCCTAAAGGGATTAGAAGTAGTTGGATCATGAATGAATACCGATTACCCCAACACGAATTCGAAAGATTACAGAAGGTAATTTGTATAATGTTTCTGTTATATATTTCTTTTGGCATTTGCAAAATCTAATGCAAGGAACCATATTAAATTGAACAATCATGAATAAATCATAAACTCATGTACCAATATCACCGCTAGCTTTAAATGCATAACTCTCTCTCTCTCTCTCTCTCTCTCTCTCTCTCTCTCGATCAATATCACCGCTAGATTTAAATGAAGTATGTAAACAGATATCCATGTTGTCATGTTTCTAGATCTTAGATTCTTCTTTGTTTTTACTATGGTGTTTTGTTTCCAGGCTGAGATATCATTGTGTAGGGTTTACAAGAGAACTGGAGTAGAAGACCATTATCCATCTCTTCCTCGTACCCTCCAAACAACAAGGAGTGCCTCAAGATCTTCGAATTACAATAACAAGCCGCGGTCACAGAACTCGAGTTTCAACTGTTTTGAAGGCCAATCTTCTCACCATAATGAAGACAAAATCAATGACACGAGTGGTTGCACCACAACAAACATAGTTGGGACTGCTCTTGGTCTCTCAAACCCTATCAACTCCGCATATAATACTGTCATTACCGCCAACACCTCAACCATCTTCGCTAACAACGTCGATGATCTACATAGAATTTTAAGCTCCCAACAAGCTCTAGACAATTGTGCACCCTCTCAGCTTCTTAATATGAACAACTATCAACTCAATGTTTGTTCTAACTATTCTCCCAATCTCACTGCTGATAATTTGCTCCCCCAACCACAACCAGGAACAGAACCCGAACTGCGGCCTCACTTGCATTCGCAGGCGTCTGTTGCCCCTAATTACTTGGCCGGAACGGTTCAAGGAACATTTCCGGATAGACTTTGGGAATGGAATTCGATGCTGAGTGAAGCAAGCAAAGATTCAAGTGATCCCTTCAAGTAACTTGCTACTATGCTTATAACTACTGAAGTTGCATGGTATAAACTTCACAACAATCATTGACTTTGGTATAATCATGTCATGTTTTAGGATCTCTAATTAAGTTAATTGTGTCTTAAATGATAAGGCTGATTCATAACATGTAAAATGACATATTGACATATTAGGGTTTTCGAATTTTGAGACAACCAACTTCTGCTATAAAGTTGTTTTTCAACAAAATATCTAATTTGTGTTGTGGCATATTTCCTGGACCTAATAGCTAGCTAGATGTCAATAACTAGAGCTCGTAGAGTACACATGTGATTTATTTGGACCTTTTATAGGTTAATATACATATTTGCAACTGGTATTGTATCTTTTTCAAAGTACATTTTACCATTTGTTTCCATGATGAATTGTTTTCCAAATGACAGTCATAAGATTTTCTAATCCTACCTTAACTAGAATATACTCATAAGCTAATATGTCTGTCAAAATAAATAGTTAAATTAATATTAGAAAAAACACTTGGATCATGTTGCAATCAATTCATCATAACCGAAAGATTCATGAATTTGATGTTTCATTGTAATCATGCACAACTATTTAGATATTTCCCACGTAATTGGATTTAAATGAAAACGGGTTAATTGCATTCAAAAAAGAAATAGGACCAATAAAACAGGTTATATAACTTAAAAAGAACCTGGGTCAAAGTATGAACCCATGTTCTATGTCATTAAATATCCGTTAATTACATAAAATAAGGTTTTATTAGTTTCTATTCGAATACCAACTGAATTATATATCCTTAAATATAGGCCGGTTCATTGTTATGAAGCCGGTTCCATTTGTTCTCCAAAAAGTATCTAAGCAATACAACTGTAGCAACCCATAATCGATATACGATATTGAAATATAAGAATGAAATCAAGATTCTTGAATATGTATTGATTAAATTGAAATCTGATTCATTAGTTTGATTGATACATGAATATCCTACTTATACATACATAGGTGACGGTTGTTGTTTCAAACACGCGCCTCTAGCCTAATCCATACAACGCTTCTAAATAAACAATTACAAATTAAGCCTAACTAGTTTTAGTATTTACACATTCGACTCAAACTAATGATCAAAGGGATTAAACCAATATTTCATGCACTTTTTATACTTGGGTCAATAATTATTAAGGCTGACAATCAACAACCCCCCCCCCCCCCCCCCAATGTTCCTCAATCCTTTGAGATCTTCTGTGCGATTTGTTGTTCTTGAGTGATATATATACATATATATATATATATATGTATATATATATATATATATATATATATATATATATTCATATACATATTTGCAGCAATTTTTCCTTGCTTTTGTTATGATCTCGTTTGATCAAGTCGTTCTCATATTCTGTTCGAAATTGATGTTCCTCTTGTTTAACAGATTTCGGTTCTGGTTCCTGTTGACTTTGACTTTTTGAATTTGTTCTTCGATCCTTCTGATCGTTCTAATCTTTTGTAGCTTTTGTTTCTTTCAATTGTGTATACTGAATTGCTTTGTTTAATCTGATAATCGGGTTCTGAGATTTTAACAAACCTACGTCTTTCTTGATCGTATACAGTGGGACGATTTTTGTTATTTATTGAATTTACTGAATCGATTTTCGTTCCTAATGGTGATTTTGAATGCTGAATCGATATGATCATTCTTGATGAATGTATGTGTTGATTGTGTGTAACTATCGAATTAAGCCCTTCCAGTTCAATGAAGATCATGACTGGAATCTGAATGGCGATCGTTGATGGTGATTTAGGGTTAGCCAAATCACATATTAAATTCCTTGCTCTGATACCACTATAGGAGCCATGATCGATATGCAATATAGAAATATAAAAATGAAATCAAGATTCTTGAACATGTATGGATTAAATTGATATATGATTCATTAGTTTGACTAATACATGATGTGACAACAGCGACTATTCAGATCTAATTCCATGCAAATAAATATCTACGACTCATACGTGTTGCATTATTAGACTTAGTTTGCGTACAAGCTAAGATACGATTCGTTAGGATATCCAAACAATTAGATCATTGCCATAAATATATAAAGATTGTTTCATGCATGCAATCATTTACCACCTTACAAAGTGCATTAATTTATAAAATCCCTCTTGACTTTTATAAAATTTTGACAAGTATTGGTGATTTTTAAACTTTACAAAAATTATTCAACCTAAATATAAGCTCATACTAATAATTATATTAAGTTATTAAACCCTAACAATGCCATTTTATACTTAGTAATTCCAAAATGATTCTTATTGTATTTTATATATTTTCTAATGCTTAAAATATTTCTTTTACTTATTTTTCCCCACCATTTTATAAAATACATCTTTATATTAATAAACACACATATTATCTCACTAATTAAGTCCTAATATCCTAAACTACGTCCTAATCCTCTTGAATTAAGCACCTAAAAGCCTTCCATGCATGAAATAAGGATAAGAATGCATTAGAGTTACCACCTTCACACTCAATTGCATGCACACACCCACACAACCATGCTCTCACCACCCTACCCCCCCCCCGTTACCCTCCTAATTCTCGGCCATAAGAAGGGGGCCGATCCCCTCTCATTTCCCCACTCATTTTCACTTTCAATCTTCCACAATTTCAAGTAAACTCCCGCATTCCTCTTTCTCCCTTCTCTCACACACACTTATGAAGATATTCATGGTATTATTGGTGTTCGTGTGGACCCCTTGAAGCCTTCAAGGGTTGGACTCAAGTAAAACACCAACACTTATGTTGGTTTTAAACAAGTCCATCTATATCTCTTACCAACTTCTATCTTGTTAAATTTTGGTTTTAAACACTTAAATGTTCATGGGTTTGTAGATCTCCATCAAAATACAAGTTTCATAACATAAGGATGAAGATCCATGATCAAACCTAAACCATGAACCTTTATTCAACACATAAAATTAAGTATGTTTAAACATTTGTAACTTTAACATAAGACTTTGTTTTTACAAGATTTTTCTTCCAACATCAACAATCACTTATATAGATCTTAAAACATGTGTTCGTCTTTCAAAAATGGTCTTTAAAAGTAAAGAAAAAAGATCCATAAACAAGAGATGTATAAAATAAACTAAAACCATGCAAAAGGTGGTGAAAACATACTTTAACATGCAAAATCTTTATATATTAAATTTTATATCATGTTATTATAGTTTTAGATGAGAAATTTAAAGTTTGTGGGTTTACATGAATATTTAACAAACATAAGTCGTTATAATGTCGAAATTTCGACCTAAAATATGGAAAATATTTCGTGTCTTCAGAAAATTCCCAAACTTTTACTGTAGCTTCCTCATATCATAAGAGGCCTATTAAATAAATTTTATACTTTTTGGATTTAGATAGCTATTATTTTGATTTTAACCTTACAAATACAAAAATAGGAAAAATATTTTGACCTTCCATAAATATCCCAAATTTTTATAGTATATTCTACATGTCATAAGAGACTTCTAAATAAAATTTAGTAATTTTTAGAGTTGGATAACTATTTTTTTAATTTTTTACCATTTAAATGTTAATAAAAAACAATATTTTATGCAAAACCGATACTTTTAAAAGAAGGAAGTTAGATCTTTCAAACTTGGGATTCAAAACCTTATAAACTTTAGTTTTATGACCTGATCCAAAATTTCTTTTAGTATTTAAAGTAATTTTTGTAAGAAAAACACAAATATAAGTTACTTTTGTAAGTAACTAAAACTTAGTGGCTAAAACCGTCAAACCCGAAAGTTTGTTGTTTTGTAGCAAGTCTTATGAATACATATTTAGTTTAGTTTAGATATGAAGTCTTGGTTCTTCCTGTACTTCATGTAGATCTAAATTTAGACGAAGTTCTCGTTTTTTTTAACCGAACACTTACACTTTTAAGGGCATTATTAACTCATTTTCGAACACAAACTTCGTTCTCATCAAAGCATTATAAACATGATCGTCTAACAAGCTTTCGGATGGGACTTATATATTCTTTTACAAGCCAAAATGTCGTCCGTTTCACTTATTAAAGAAACGGTCTTTCGAATCACCATCTTATTTATTTTTGCACAATAAAAACTAGAATAATGACACGAGCTAGACTTGCATTCTTACTTCAGGGTTAGGCCATAGATCTCATTAGTGTCTACTTTATTGTAGGACCCAAGTAGGACATTAACACATAGCTCTTTGTGAGGATAACTGCCGACCACACCGCAGAACGAAGTGAGTCTTCGCGGCCCCTCTTTTACTTAAACTGTTTTCGGGGGAAAAGCATGTTATACTTTGTTTATACAAAATGCGTACCAATTATGTTTGCACGTCTTACTTGAATGCTAAAGGTACATTAAATGAGACTAAATTATTAAACACTTAAGGCCCTACATACTAAACACAATTGGTTAACTCAAGGATTTGAGCCGATGGATAGTATGAATAGTACTATTGGGTTTGACACCCCTATTCATAGTTGGTCGCATCAAACCATAAAATTGATGCATTAAATGATTGCATATTTCTGCCAAACTGATACGTACTAATGTTCTGTAATAAGACATTAGCTGGGGCACTGATAATATTACTAGGGTCGATTGTGGACTCATTGTAATTACATTCTACTTATGCAAATACTAAAGCTTTACGTGATTTCAAAACTATACGCTTGAGTTTTTAAACCTGTGAACTCACTAACTATTTTTAGTTGGTCGTTTTTAAACATGCTTTTTAGGCACAAACCCCTAGCTAAATCTGGAATACACCCTTAGGCACGTCATTGGAATTTTAGAAGATTTGCATTTTGTAAAAACAACAACTATGACATGTATGCTTTACGTTGTATGAAACTTAGTATTCTTGTATAAGCAATGTTGTTGTGAGACTATATCTCGTTTCAGCTCATGTTTATGCTTTAGCAGGGTGTGACACATGACGATCCTATTTATACATACATAGGAGACGATTGTTGTTTCCCTAGTCTAATCGATACAACATTTCTAAATAAGTAATTACAAATTAATCCTAACTAGTTTTAGTATTTACACATTCGACCCAAACCATGATGAAAGGGATTAAACCAATATTTCATGCACTCTTTAAATTTGGGTCAATAATCATTAAGGCTAACAACAACATGGTTTATATATGGGTACGCACGAGGTTCTATTTGGCTGCCTGAAACGCCCCAAACCGGGTACATCTCATAGTTGACATTAAACATAATAAACATAGTTCTTTAACCGAAATCAGAATATCTATTACAGCGAAAGTCTTATTTAAACATTCATAAAATCCTCAATCAATTAAAACTTTAACAACTTTAACTAAATCAGTGTTCAACATAAACTGTCGGATAAGGAAATGTTATTCTTCAGAATATGCAGCCCGACAGTCCATGTTATCGAGCCCTCACAACTCCTCTACTCACACTTTCTCTTTACCTTTACTACTTGTCATGCATACTAAAAAGTCAGCTAATGCTGGTGAGTTCTATCTTTACTTTAAACTGTAAACTTTGTCTTTCTTTAAGGTAGCTAAATTTTATATTTAAAATAAGCTCTCTTTCTTTACATTAAAAAAACTTTACATTTTACTTTAAAACTTTACAACGTTACAATTATAAAATTGTTCTGTTACTATCTCTCGTTACAACTTTGCATTTAAGGAAACCATTTAAGGTGTCTTCCTTTACTCTTTCATACTTTCATTCCACTCGTACGGGACAAATGACTTTCACATACATTAAACTATCACATATGAATCATTGTCCGAAGACAAGGTTCCTTTCTCGCTTACACCTCAGGGTAAGACTTTTACTTTAGCGATGCCCACACCTCAGGGTGGGACTTTCTTTCTCGCTTACACTTCAGTGTACGACTCCTTTATCTTGCTCATACCTCGGGGTGAGACTCATTTAGCTTGCTTACACCTCAGGGTAAGACTTCTACTTTAGCATGCTTACACCTCAGGATAAGACTTCTATTTTAGCATGCCTGCAAGGCTTTCTACTTTACACTACTATGCAATTATACTACAACACATAATATAATTCATTTAACCATATATCATGTAGATAAATAGCATATATTAACACATAAGCATATAACATGACATATGTCACTGTTACTGTCAAGTTGTACCAAGATACAACTTCTTTATCGTTCTTTACTTTCTTTAAAATGTTTATTTCAAAGATAGTATTATACTCTTTATCTGTTCTTTTTCTCTTTTATAAAAATATAATTTTAATAAAATAATACTTTATCGTTCTATCCATTCTGTCAGTATGCATGCCAGCCCAAAAAACCTTAAGAAAAAGGGCAATAAGAACTCACCTGTCAGCTATACTCTGCGTACTTGGAACTGATCCAGTAAACGTCACTCTCTATCTAAATTAATAATTATTAGATCATTAATCCTAACCTTTCATAAGCCTAAGCGAAACAATAATAGTTTCGCTTCTAAGGTCTAAGTGAAACTAGACTAGTTTCGCTTCTAGTTTCGCTTGGCTTAAGCGAAACTGTCTGTTTAAGCGAAATTTTTGACTTAGCGAAACTATACTCCAAGCGATAATATGACCAAGCGATACTATGCTCAGGCGAAACTAGGCCAGTTTCGCCTGGTCATCTTTTCTAGCAAAAACCCTAGTTTCTGCATAGAGATGGCGGCTCAAGCTTCATACCTCCTAGCCTCTTGCTTTTTACGTTCAAATCATGTGTTCTTCACTCGTGATTCAAGATCTATGATTAGTTTCTAATATAACACGTAAAAATCCATCCTTTTTATCAAAAAAAACCTGAAACCTAACTTAAACTAAACCTCAGATTTAGTAAGATGATTACCTGTTTTAAGCTCGAATCCTTGATCCTTAGCTTCTCCTGATGATGATGAACGATCCTTGAGCTCTTTAACCCGAGACCCGACTTTCTCTCTCTAAACTCTCTCTAGCTCTCTCTCTCTCTCTCTCTCTAGAAATTTGTAAATGATGGAATGAGACTCAAGGGGGTGACGGCTAGGGTTAAGTCTCCCCCTTCCCTTTCGTTTTTCGTCCCTTGACACGTTAAGCCCTTCTCGTTTTTCTCGTTTAATCTTTTTATTTCCCGAGCCTCATTATAAATATGTCTTTATTATTTATTATTTTTTGGATGTTACAAGTCTACCCTCCTTACAAAAGGTTTCGTCCTCGAAACCTGTCATAAGTCGAACAGTTGAGGGTACAATTCCTTCATCTCTGCTTCGATTTCCCATGTAGCCTCTGATCCTTTACAATTGAATGACTTTGTTACATAGTTGTTTCTCTTTTCTGTCTAATATGGCCACCGACTCTTCAATGTAATTAAGGCTATTGTCTAACCCGATGTCGTCAAGTGGCACGTGCGCTGATTCGTCAACTAGACACTTGCGCAAATGTGACACGTGGAAGGTAGGGTGGATCCCACTTAACTCATCATGTAGATTTCCAGTAAGCAACTTCTCCAACCCGTGCCAAAATTTTGAGAGGTCCGACAAACCTTTGACTTAGTTTCCCCCTTTTCCTGAATCGGATAATCCCTTTCCAAGGGGATACATTTAGTAGTACTTGACCCCCAACATTGAACTCAGTGGGTCTCCATCTTTTATCCGCGCAGGATTTATGTCGATCTTGCGCTACTTTCATGCGGGCTTTTATCTGGTCAAACTTTTCAGATGTCTCTTTGACTACTTCTAAGCATCCCAGCTCTTTCTGACCTATCACTCCCCAGCAGACTGGGTCCTGCATCTTCTACCGTACAACATTTTATAAGGAGGCATGCCTATTGTAGCGTGAAAGTTATTGTTGTAGGAGAATTCTGCCAGAGGTAGGTGGCTATCCCAACTGCCACCAAAGTCTATAATGCAAACGCGGAGCACATCCTCCAACGTTCGGATGGTCCTCTCTGACTGACCATCCGTCTGTGGGAGGTAAGCTATGCTAATATTTAGCCTTGTACCCATTACTTCATGAAATCTTTTCCAAAACCTCGATATGAATCGCGTCTCCCAGTCAGATAAAATCGATAGTGTTACACCATGTCGAGTGACTATTTCATTGATAAACACTTCTGTCAGTTTCTCAGATGAATACGTTTCACGGATCGGCAAGAACTGTGCACTCTTTGTCAAGCGATCCACTACTACCCAAATCGTATCATGGCTCTTAGCTGTGCAAGGTTGTTGATAAAGCCATGGTAATTCGCTCCCACTTCCATTCGGGTATGTCCAGAGGCTGGATCTTCCTGTATAGTTTTTGATGTTCAGCTTTGACCTGTGAGCAAGTCAGACACTTACTCACGTATTCTGTCACCCCATTTTTCATGTTCGGCCACCAATACTCCTTCTTTAAGTCTTGATACATCTTTGAATTCCCCGGGTGGATGGAATATCGAGACTTATGGGCCTCATCAAGTACTTTGGCCCTAAGCTCTCCGCCCTTTGGTACCCACATACGACCACATCGGGTCCTCACTCCATGAGTGTTAGTCTCTAACTTTACTTATTGACCGACCATCCTCTCTCACTTTATGTTTTCTTCCTTGAGTAACTCTGTCTGTGCTCTTTCTAACTCGGTCATGAAATCTGATGTTACTACTAACTGGTATGCTTTCACCCTAATAAAAGGTTGGTTCTCCTTTTGGCTTAGGGCGTCAGCAACCACATTCGCCTTTCCCCGGTGGTATAGGATTTCACAGTTATAATCCTTTAATAGCTCTAACCACCTTCTATGTCTCATGTTCAAGTCTTTCTGCTTGAAGAAATACTTCAAGCTCTTGTGATCAGAATAAATGGTGCATTTTACTCCGTAGAGATAATGCCTCCAAAACTTTAATGCGAAGACAATTGCCGCGAGCTCAAGGTTGTGAGTCGGGTAGTTAACTTCGTGAATCTTTAGTTGTCGTGACGCATACGTGATCACCTTTCCATTTTGCATCAATACACATCCTAACCTTTGCCCCGAAGCATCAGAGTAGACTACCAGGTCTTCGTTACCCTCGGGTAGAGCCAACGCTGGTGCTTGGATCAATTTCTTATTTAACTCTGCAAATGCTTCAGACTGAGCCTAGCCCCATTCGTACTTCACTTCTTTGCGTGTCAACTTTGTCAGAGGTGAGGCTATTTTTGAGAAGTCCTGAATGAACCTTTATTAGTAGCCTGCCAATCCTAGAAAACTCCAAATCTTGGTCGGCGCCTTCAGGATCTCCCAATACTTTACTGTCATAATCTTAGTCGAATCAACCATAATGTCGTCTGCGTTGATGACGTGACCTAGGAATTGAAGTTCCCTAAGCCAGAACGTGCATTTAGAAAATTTGCCATACAACTTTTCTCATGGCAGTGTGTTTAGTACTTCTCGCAGGTGATAGGCATGATCGCCTTCACTCTTTGAGTAGATGAGTATATCGTCTATGAATACTATCACCGATCGATCCAACATCGGTCGGCACACCCGGTTCATCAGGTCTATGTATGCTGCTAGGGCATTCATCAAACCGAAAGACATCACTCAAAATTCGTAATGTGCGTACCGCATGCGAAAGGTTGTCTTCGGTATGTCCTCTTCCCTTACCTTTAACTGGCGATACCCTGACCATAGGTCGATCTTAGAAAACCATTTCACGCCTTGCAACTGGTCGAACAGATCATCGATCCTGGTAGCAGGTACTTGTTCTTTGCTGTAAGTTTATTCAACTCTCTTTAATCGATGCGCATTCTCATGGCACCGTCTTTCTTCTTCACAAACAACACCGGAGCACCCCAAGAAGAAATGCTCTGTCTAATAAAGCTTTTATCCATAAGTTCTTCCAACTATGTCATCAGCTCTTTCATCTCCAAAGGTGCAAGTCGGTACGGTGCTTAGGCCACGGGCTGGGCACCTGACATTAAATCTATCTAGAACTATGTATTCCGATCGGACGGCAATCCAGGTGATCGATGTCGTTTGGTCGGTCAAAAACACATCCTAAATACCTTAACTAGTAAGGGTAAGTAGGGTATCGTATCTATGAGGAGTTTGTGGAAAGTGTTGTTTTGTCACAGATGTTGAAAGACAGAAAATAATAAATACTGATTTAAGTTGGGTTTAAACAATAATGAGAAGGGTAATCCTCTCCGGGGTTCAGGTTTACAAACACAAGTCACTTCTAGTTGTTTAGCAAGCAATTACATAGACATAACCGCACAAGGTTTAATTGAATACATTGAAAATAATAGAACGAGCTGTAAAGAAAGCATATTCATGTATAATCAGTTTAGATTAACCAATTGACACTCAAATCTCACAACGCCCCTGATGTAAATAAACCTAAGATTGATGAGACTTGAATCAACAATTCGAAATCAATAAAAACCATTTAAAGCATTCAATCAACAAATGTAATAATATGGCTTAAGATTCCAATCAAAATTACAAACCAAGTCTAAATATTCCAGAAAATAACAAGTGCAAACGCAAAACCCTACACCTGGAGAAGATCACGGGTGAATTAGCTACTCATACTCATCACAAGAATCAAAACTAGTGTTATGGAACTTACAATCATCAAACTCGATGAACAATCGACCTAAGAACAGTGGAAATCGCCTTCTTGGAGCTCTGGAATGGTTGGAATTGATGGGTTGAGAAAGATTAAAACCTAATTTAGGTTATTTTTTTCGAAAAAACAGTCTCTCGCGTATCGTGAAAGATCCCAATCCTTCACGTACAGTGCGACTTCTTCATTTCCTCGCGTACCGCAACGGAGTCCCCACAACTCTTCGCGTACCGCGAAGAGTTAAAACTAAAGTTTTCTTACATAAACCTGGGAAACACATGCATACCACCAACACGCATAAAACCAAACAAAGATACAAGCTAAAACAACTAAAACGAATACAATTAGACACATAAACCGGGGTTATTTGACACTACATCACATCCCCACACGTACTCTTTTGCGTCTCGAAAAAGAATTATGTAATGGAATCATAATTGGAACCTGCTTTCACATTCATATTCATTTTAACAGTTTAAATTTACTAACGCGCTAACTGTAACAATCAGTATTTCGATCCGATTAAACCCAGCCACCGACTAGTCAAGCCCCCAATTCTGTGATCTATTATTCTATATATTACCAAGCCAACGGTCTATCTATGGGTCTCACACTTAGAAAACTACAGTTCAGCCTAATCCCATCTCAAGGTCATGTTTATGCCCGAGTTAAACCTAATAGATTTTCCACCACTATAAACACAAATTTAGAAGTTTTAAAAATTATGGATGGATAATGGATCGATGAATGAATGATTCGAGCTTTGATTAACATTTTGATGAGAAACTAAAAAGACCAAACGAACTAAGACACGAAGCGGAAACCAAATATGAGAAAAACACTACCTAGACCAGGAATCCTATTGACTAGTTTAAATGCTTTCGGGAACAACTAACCGTACGACACCGACTCTAAAGATAGACTAACTCAGGAATCGCTAAGACACGTAGGATCTCCTCTCAGACTCACCTACACACCCCAACTATCCTGAGGGTCAAGATAAGCTCACCGGTAAGAAAGTGGATCTCCTCTCAGACTCACCACTCCCTAGAACACCAAATACTCGAAAACAGCTTCACCTCACATTCTCAACCGTTACTATACCTAGAGACTATCCTAGACAGACCTAAGGGCAAGGAGTAAGCACTAAAATACCGACTATGACACGAAATTGCAAGTGATAAAGCTAACCTGGACAACTCACTCCCGTGCAATTGCTACCCAAATCACCAAAACCAAGACACAACCCGACAACCTATCTCCTATCAGACTCAAGGTTGGTAAAACACTGATTTTTAAAGACCCACACAACTGCTCTTACTACCGATCGAATCGTTTAGACCAAAAATACCAAGTAAATGACCCAAAACTCGAAACCCTACTCAAAACACACAAAGGAAACGAACAAGATGACAAGCGGAACAAGTTCATGTAAGATATTAAAAAACACAGCATTCATACACATTCATAATCAATAAAATAGTAACCTTGACAATAGCATTCGTCATACGAGTAATTAAAAACCGAAGAACATTCAAACCGCGTCAATCATCATCCCAATCTAAGTAGCAAGCAAGTTTAGCTACTCATTATACTCAAGAACAAAATAAAATAAACTGGTTCAGAAGCTGAATTCATAATAAAAATAATAAAATCAAACCGATAAATGACGAATAGTTTTCAGCTACTTGCTTCAATAAATTTTGACGTGCTTTGTGGCTTTCAAATTGTTTTGATTTCTTCGAATGGCTTATGTCCTCTTTTTCCTTTCCGTTTGTTTGATCTCCACCAAATATTTGAGGTGCTTGATTACTTTTTTTCTTCTTTGTTTTTCGATCACCGCCGTAAGTCCCAACTCCTTATTCCAACTTTTTTTTTCGAAAATTACGTACAAGCCCCTTCACGTCTCCAACGATTATATATATATATATATATATATATATATATATATATATATATTCTCTTTTTTTTCTATTATTATTTTCTAACCTAGCCCACTCAACTCAGTTAAACTCTAATAGATCTCATGTAATTCAAATCTAGCCCATTAATTAATCATTTGGTCAAAAGTTGTTGTAGTCTCTACAGTTATCCAATATCCAACTTTAGTCACTCCAAATTATTCGTTTGAGCTCGTATTCAATTGAAACCTACAAAATTCATATATAAACTAATTAAGCATCGGCTCACTGAATTTAGTAATAAATTGACTAAGAACGAGGGTTTAATATGCATGAAATATATATATAAAATAGGGCATATCAAACATACTCACACTTACATTTTGTTTGTCCCTAAGCAAAGCCCCATGCAACACATCGAACAATGTAATTAAACAAATACGATCACATCTAGTAAAATCAAGCGCAGGACACGAAATCCAAATACACAGTTAATTCCTAAAGATTTACACGTTCAATATATTTATGACCCAACAAATCAAGATGAAACTAAGTTTCGAAAAACATGGGCATACCTAGTCAAGTTTCACCTACTTTCAAGATCTAATAATACACGGCTCATACCACTCACAATGGTACACTCTACTCAGTTTGTATCTGTAACAAGCAAAAGATGTACCAGTATATAATCTCTACTCTCAAACCTAACAATGAAACATTTATATCATAAGCTTGGACATCAATCAAATCTCCACCCAAATGCATAAGACGAACACACAGATCAAAAAGACTTTAAACGGTTGTAATGTAAGGCTAAGGTTAAGGGTATGGATAAAGGGAATAAAATGGCTAAAGTGATCATAATCCGGACTCGCTAGGTTAGAAAAAAAAATAAACAAACAAGCTAAACATTTGAGGATCTTTGATCCTCACACTTATTCTTTTCCATATATAATTTTTTTTATATATTCTATTTTTTTTCCTCTTTTATATATATATATATATATATATATATTTTTTAATATCTTTTTCCCATTTTTTTTTATTTTTCTATTTTTTTTTCTGATAACATAAGCTGTATTGCTTACACTCACCGATGATTACTAACAAACACTTAGACACTAACTCAGATCGGATTAATAACACAGGTTTAAAAATAAAAAGGCTAAAGGGTAATATGGGTTTATTAAACGAAAGGGAAAAGGCTCAAACTGGGTTCACTAAGGGATAATGTTCGGGTATGGAAACAAAAGAAAAGGGCTAAACAAATGGGTTAAATCCTAATGCCTCTATCATTTCTGTGTATCATCTCTACCTAGGTCTCAAAATGTATCAAAATGTTCAAGTCCTAATAAAATGCAACATGTAGGTATCCACTCAACAAACGAAACAGTGAATATATATGAAAATATAAAAGGCTCAAAATCTCACTGAAAACGTGTGGATTCGGGTTACCGATATAAGTTGTGCACAACTATCACTATCCAGCTTGCTACACTATCCTAGGCATCCCAAACAATTTTATTACTGAAAAACGACTCTGTTGGGCCTACCTAATCCCGATACTTAAGGAAACCCGTATTTAAAGAAACGCAAACCCGCACTCGACTCGCCTTTTGCTTTCGATTTACATTGAATAAAAACCGGTCTTTTGTGTGCATTAGGACTCAAAAAATGTGTCAACCTAGGACTTGCAAAAACACTCTTTTGTTTATTTATTTTTTCAAAAATTTTCAATTTTTTTTTACACATGCTAACATCCTCACACTTGAAACACACATTGTCACTAATGTGTCAAAAGAAAGAGGTAAAAATATATAATATCCAAAATAAGTCATGTTCCCATCCCTACACTTAAACTGTACATTGCCCTCAATGTACAATTGAAAAGAAAGTAGAGCAAAAAATGCAGATGCATGAAAGTATAAAGGATAGAACGGGACTCCCCTACGGATGTAGCAAACTCTCCTCCATGATATGAAACAACCTCGAACATGCAATGCTCAAAATCAACAACCTCTCAGAGCTCGGAATGAAAACCTGCACACAAAGCAAACATAATAGAAAACAAAATAAAATAGAATGAAAATAAAAACTAAACATCGGGTTGCCTCCCAGAAGCGCTAAGTTTACAGACGAGTCTTCAGCCAGACTCAAACCAAAATCTCAATCATGTGGCTTATCCTTTATTCTCTTCTCACTCACCTTGCTCAGTCTCCGCCTCCTACCGTTTGCTGGGAAGAATGCAACAGTAGGGCTCAAACAGACTCAGACAGATGTATCCGAGTCGACCCACTGGTCCTTAAACCTACCTGGACCACATCTGATATGGGGCATGTAATGAGGTAATCGGTCATCTACAGAATATGCTATCCTCCTATGGTCCTTGTGTGACCATCTAAGTACCCTCAACTTCTGTCGGTCCATACGTCTCAATGCCCTCTCTCGTGGTGTCTCTGATAAAGGTGGCGATCCGCCATCTACATCCTCTACAAGCCGGTTAAATCCAATGTGAAGTGGTTGCTCCGGTTCCTTAGCCACTTCCTCTGTCTCTCCTACTTCCTCGTTCTCCCTCTTTGGCTCTCCGAAGAGTGATATCTCTAACTCAGCAAGATCATCAAAAGAGTCACATACTCCTCCGTCGGCAGTTAGAATATCCGTCAACTCATCTCCAAACTCAGTCTCCCACGAGGGAACACACTCCTCCTCAAAACGTCCAACTTGTTGTATGTACATGTTTCTCAAAGTATAAGGTGAGATAATAACAAATAAAAATTAAAGAAAAGAATCCTAAACAAATCCTAGAAACACAAAAAATAAAAATCACATGAAATCTAATCCTAAAAAAAATAAAATAAAATAAAAATAGAATAGAATAGAAGAAAAAATAACCTAATACTAGAAAATAAAAAATCACACAAATATGTACAAAAACGGCTAGATCCCCGACTCGGGTCGTTCTCAAAATCGCCAATGCAGAGTCCCCAGCAACGGCGCCAAAAACTTGATGTGCAGTTTATATATATAAAAATATGATCAATTACACAACGGTTTTAAAAAAGAATCACCAATCCTAACCACACACAACGGTAAGTGTACCGCGTCAGTATGTAGCAAGTATGGGCAAGACCGGATATCAATCCGTGGACACCGATGACAACTTTCGATAGTAAACATTTATCGAATCCCAACCTAATAATAAAGATGAATGATTTAAACTAACAACTAAGACCTTGAACTAGAATTAACTAAGACACTGTTTAGACGTCGGGTGGAACACATGTGTCTTCATATACTAGTCAATTATTTTTACACCCGAATGGGGGTGGGACTATTTTTTGTACAAGGAAGTATAAGAACTAAACGCCCGCCAGCGAGTGACGCGTGTGTTGACGTAAGGCGGAACGCACGCGCAAGAGGAGCATGCAAGTAAAAATGAGTCTGGTGTGAAAGGGGATAAAGTAATAGAATGAAGGAGTTATGTCGGTTGCGATCATACCAGCACTAAAACAACGGATCCCATCAGAACTCCGCAGTTAAGCGTGCTTGGCGAGAGTAGTACTAGCATGGGTGACCGCTGGGAAGTACTCGTGTTGCAACCTCTTTTTTAAGTTATGATTTTTTTTACTCTATACAACGTCACCCGTTGATTATTATGCTAGCGAGCGTGGGCGTAACGAGTTTTGTGAAAAAACGGTCAACGTACGTAAAGACTTGGGCGCGCGGGTCACGTGTCGGGGAATGCCCGATATCGGGTGACGCGCGTTTAGACGTCGGGTGGAACGCGTGTGTCTTCATATACTAGTCAACTCTCGAACACTAAAAAGAAATAGACAAAGATGAGAAACTAAAAAGACCAAATGAACTAAGACACGAAGCGGAAACCAAGTATGAGACAAACACTACCTAGACCAGGAATCCTATTAACTAGTTTAAATGCTTTCGGGAACAACTAACTGTACGACACCGGTTGTCTGTACATGCGTTTGAGCCCATTAAACTCTTTTTTCTTTGTTTGAGCTCGTTGTTTTTCATGACCTACAAAATTCATGTATAAAATAATTAAGCATCGGTTCACTTGATTTTAGTAATAAATTGACTAAGAACGAGGGTTTAATATGCATGAAATATATATATAAAATAGGGCATATCAAACATCCTCACACTTACACTTTGCTTGTCCCTAAGCAAAGCCCCATGCACACATCGAACAATGTAATTAAACAAATACGATCACATCTAGCAAAATCAAGTGTAGGACACGAAATCCAAATACACAGTTAATTCCCAAAGATTTACACGTTCAATAGATTTATGACCCAACAAGTCAAGATGAAACTAAGTTTCGAAAAACATGGGCATATCTAGTCAAGTTTCACCTACTTTCAAGATCTAATCATACACGGCTCATATCCCTCACAATGGTACTCTCCACTGTGTTTGTTTCTATAACAAGCAAAAGATGTGACAGTATATAATCTCTACTCTCAAACCTAACAGTGAAACATTTATGTCATAAGCTTGGACCTCAATCAAATCTCCATCCAAATGCATAAGACGAACACACAGATCAAAAGAACTTTAAAGGGTTGTAATGTACGGCTAAGGTTAAGGGTATGGATAAATGAAATAAAATGGCTAAAGTGATTATAATCTGGACTCGCTAGGCTAGAAAAAAAAATAAACAAGCTAAACATTTGAGGATCTTTAATCCTCACACTTATTCTTTTCCATATATATATTTTTTCATATTTTCTATTTTTTTTCCTTTTTTTATATATTCTTTTTTTTTTCTTTTTCAATATCTTTTTCCCATTTTTTTTTATTTTTCTATTTTTTTCTGATAACATAAGTTGTATTGCTTACACTCACTGATGATTACTAACAAACACTTAGACACTAACTCAGACCGGATTAATAACACAGGTTTAAAAATAAAAAGGCTAAAAGGCTAAAGGGTAATATGGGTTTATGAAACGAAAGGGAAAAGGCTCAAACTGGGTTTACTAAGGGATAATGTTCGGGTATGGAAACAAAAGAAAAAGGCTAAACAAATGGGTTAAATCATAATGCCTCTATCATTTCTGTGTATCATCTCTGCCTAGGGTCTTAAAATTTATCAAAATGTTCAAGTTCTATAAAAATGCAACATGTAGGTATCCACTCAACAAATGAAACAGTGAATATATATGAAAAAATAAAAGGCTCAAAATCTCATTGAAAACGTGTAGATTCGGGTTACCGATATAAGCTGTGCACAACTATCACTATCCAGCTTGCTACACTATCCTAGGCATCCCAAACAATTTTATTACTGAAAAACGACTTTGTTGGGGCTACTTAATCCCGATACTTAAGAAAACCCGCATTTAAAGAAATGCAAACACGCACTCGACTCGCCTTTTGCTTTCGATTTACATTGAATAAAAACCGGTCTTTTGTGTGCATTAGGACTCAAAAAATGTGTCAACCTAGGACTTGCAAAAACACTCTTTTATTTATTTATTTTTTCAAAAAATTTCATTTTTTTTAGTTTATGGTTTGTTGAATTCGCAATCCATAGGAATAGAAATCGTCCAAGTCTGATGTGCAGTTTATATATATAAAAATATGATCAATTACACAACGGTTTTAAAAAGGTATCACCAATCCTAACCACACACAACGGCAAGTGTACCGCGTCAGTATGTAGTAAGTATGGGCATGACCGGATATCAATTCGTAGACACCGATGACAACTTCCGATAGTAAACCTTTATCGAATCCCAACCTAATAATAAAGATGAATGATTTAAACTAACTACTAAGACCTAGAACTAGAATCAACTAAGACACTAAGACTCTCGAACACTGGAAAGAAATAGACAAAGATGAGAAACTAAAAAGACCAAACGAACTAAGACACGAAGCGAAAACCAAGTATGAGACAAACACTACCTAGACCAGGAATCCTATTGACTAGTTTAAATGCTTTTGGGAACAACTAACCGTACGAAACTGACTCTAAAGATAGACTAACTCAGGAATCGCTGCGTTACGTAGGATCTCCTCTCAGACTCACCTACACACCCCAACTATCCTGAGGGTCAAGATAAGCTCACCGGTAAGAAAGTGGATCTCCTCTCAGACTCACCACTCCCTAGAACACCAAGTACTCGAAAACAGCTTCACCTCTCATTCTCAGCCGTTACTATACCCAGAGACTATCCTAGACAGACCTAAGGGCAAGGAGTAAGCACTAAAATACCGACTATGACACGAAATTGCAAGTGATAAAGCTAACCTGGACAACTCACTCCCGTGCAATTGCTACCCAAATCACCAAAACCAAGACACAACCCGACAACCTATCTCCTATCAGACTCAAGGTTGGTAAAACACTGATTTTTAAAGACCCACACAACTGCTCTTACGACCGATCGAATCGTTTAGACCAAAAACACCAAGTAAATGACCCAAAACTCGAAACCCTACTCAAAACACACAAAGGAAACGAACAAGATGACAAGCGGAACAAGTTCATGTAAGATATTAAAAAACACAGCATTCATACACATTCATAATCAATAAAATAGTAACCTTGACAATAGCATTCGTCATACGAGTAATTAAAAACCGAAGAACATTCAAACCGCGTCAATAATCATCCCAATCTAAGTAGCAAGCAAGTTTAGCTACTCATTATACTCAAGAACAAAATAAAATAAACTGGTTCAGAAACTGAATTCATAATAAAAACAATAAAATCAAACCGATAAACGACGAATGTTTTGAGCTATTTGTTTGGTCTCCTGCTTCAATGAATATTCACCTGCTTACTTAATAGAGGTGCTTACTTTGTTTCTTTGATTTCACGCCAATAGAGTAGCACAAACTAGAGGTGTGTGCTTGCTAATTCAATTTTGTGCCTTGTGTTCGTAATACTCCAAGCTCGTGTTTCCTTTTGTCTTTTGTTCCACGAAAGCACCACACAAGTAGCCGCCACAAATTCTCCCTTTGTTCCAATCTTCCAATTCTTGCGTCACCTCCTTTCCCCCTTCAAAATACAATTGCCATTCACAGCAAATCCCTAACCAAGCTTCTGCCGTCAAAAAAAAACCCTTTCACGGCTCTCTCCTCAATTGTCGTATATCTCCTCTTTTGTCATTAGCTTGACCTAATCCATTTATTTTGAGTCTAGATAGTGGCCCAATATAATAATCCAAGTTTGATACATTTGAGCCCATTAAACTCTTTTTTCTTTGTTTGAGCTCGTTTTATTTCATGACCTACAAAATTCATATATAAAATAATTAAGCATCAGTTCACTTGATTTTAGTAATAAATTGACTAAGAACGAGGGTTTAATATGCATGAAATATATATATATAAAATAGGGCATATCAATTTGACATTTTAAATAAAACCATTATAAGATTATTTAGATTAAACCTAAATATGTTTATACTTATAAAAATCAATTTAGATATAGGTTTAAAAATGATTTTTAAATCAAATTAAATGGGTTGGACCCTCCACAAACAAAATGAACCCCTTGAATCCAAATTTGAACCCCAATGCTAGTTTGAACCCCTTTGAAATCTAATTGACCCCCCCCCCCCCCCCAATTTGGACTTTGCTCTAATGTTGAAATCCCCTCCCCTGATTTTGACCTGGACAAAGTCAACCTGCTTCAATCGATTTCAAGAACCATCAATACGTGCATTTAAAGTAGTTGTGATCATGCAGATACGTTACCACATCCGTTTCGTTGTAAAGTAATGATTCAATTTAACCGAATTTAATGATTTCGAACCTAAAACTCTCCCGTAACCGTTCCAAGTTTCTTCGAATTCAAATCATGCGTTATTGTTGAAATCAAGTTATAAAACCAAGCCATAAACGTTCGCAATACCTTTTGCGAACTCCCTAAACACGCATTTCAATCGTATTACACCACTATATCACGATCTCAGCCAAAAAACATTAACTCAAAACCCCTCAGTCGATCTCACCCATCACTCAACCATTTCAGGTAATTCTTGTACCTTTAAGATCGTTTTGATTCCAGGAATGAAATCCCTATGGTTCCAAGGTCGATCGGTTGCTCAATCGGGACAATTTGGGAGGCTAGGGTTTCGGGTTACGCAAATTGGGGAAGAAGGTGGGTTGGGAATTGTTGTTACATAATAAACGCGCTAGTATCTTGACAAGGCAATAGCCTAGTCCGACCGGTTAGAACTTATGGCCTATTCACGAGTGGTCGCGGGTTCGAGACCCACACCCGCACCATATTTGTGTGTTTCCCATTATAATAGAAACCGGCTCCGGGTGCTCTTTGATTAAAACAATAAGGAATCCAAGTTAGAACAATACGCGGCCACTGGTCTAGTGGTTGTGCGTGTGTGTCTTCCCAGAACCCACCCAGGTTCGAATCTCAGAACCCGCAATAATTTTTTAGACCCGTTTTCAGTACCAATCTTATATAAAAAAGATACTTTTATAAACCTTTGTTTTCTCCAATCAGTTTTATAAATTTATAACTATTAAAAACCATTTATTTATTTTATTAGGGTTAAAACCTATTAAATTTTAGTAAAATTAATATATTTTACTCTATACAAATATTTATTCCAAGACCCTAAGTTTATAATATATATATATATATATATATATATATATATATATATATATATATATTTACACAAACTTTTTATTTTTATAAACCCTCTCTCTTGTAAGAAATTTAATAACCTTTTTTTATATATACAATTAATAACCTTTTTTTATATATACAATTTACTTTATAAAACATTAACACATATTTCATTCAGTTATTTAATAATTAATCATAATTTGATTTATTATTTAATTATGACATTATTTTGGTTTAATCATTACCTTCTTTAAATCATAAATAAAAAAAGGTTTTAATTATTTATGTATCTAATTATCTATTTGTGCAACTAAATATTATTCAATTACCTGTTTATTCATTTCTCAAATTTACAAGCAAGAGTAAATTACTTATTTGTTAAACTTTAAAACAAAATATCACTAAACAGTTATTCGTATATACTTTATTCTAAACGTTTGCAAAACTAATGAAACCATATCTTTACACACATACTTTTACAATGAAATTTCATAAGCATCAATTAAGACTCAAACAAGTATTCTCCTATTTTGACCAAGTACACCCACACCCAATCCCTTGTACATTAGGAACTCCTTCTAGCCTTTTTGTGCACACCATTGATACACGTATATTATTCAAATCATAGGTTAACTTTGTGGTTAGCTAGACATTTATGCAAAAACATACTTGATCTTCAAGCTACTCATTTCAAGGTGAGTTTACATAGCCCCTTTTTCATATTTACAACTTTGGGGTGAAACATGATTACATTCAAACTATTTCCAATTATTACAATTCAAACATTATGATCATGTGTGCAATTTGTGTCTTATGCTTGAACACTATTAGTGCAAACAACATTTACATATTTTTTGTGCATAGTGCAAGTGCAATCATTAACTCAGTACAAGCCGACGGTATACAATGATAGATCTATTGTGTCTAACCAACCAATCGGTTAGGGTGATTGTTGCCGAAAACACATAAGGATAACATTTGTGTTATGCCTATCAGTCACAAGGTTTGATTTTGCGCCCAATTTAAACTATAGTGATTCTCCATAATTGCCTTATTAAACCATGCATCATATGAATTGTACACAAACTATTGATATTACTTGTGGTGTCAAAACCTATGTATGCTCACCAACTAGTTTTAGTTGACCCTGTTTTCATCTTGTTTTAGGTACTAGTGTTTGAGATCATATGCAAGATACTACATATAGGGTTTGGACTTAGTGAACAAATAATTTGAACATGTTGATGTATTGGATTTTTGGTTGTTGATTGAACTTATGTAATGAAATCTTGATTTAATGAACATATGAAATTATAGTTGATCATGTGCTTATGAACAGTCTACACGTCCGCCCCAACGTATTCCGTCGCCGGTTGGGGTGTGACACAACTGGTATGGTGTAGTGCCAATAGGTGTTTTGTATGCAGTACGGTATGCCCACAAAGCATCATTCAGTTTGTTTGACCAGTCCTTGCGGTCAGCCCGTACTGTTTTCTGCAAAATTTCTTTGATTTACCTATTGGACACCTCCACTTGCCCACTTGTTTGGGGGTGGTATGGAGTGGCAATCTGGTGGTTTACACCATAGCGTTTCAGTGGTTTGCCAAAATGAAAATTCTTAAAGTGAGATCCCCCATCACTTATAATCACATGGGGAAGCCCGAATCTTGAGAAAATGTTTGATTGCACAAATTTGCAAACCACGCTATGGTCATTTGTTTTGGTGGCAATTGCTTCAACCCACTTGGACACATAGTCAACTGCCACCAATATGTACAAATTGCCAAATGAATTGGGGAATGGGCCCATAAAGTCAATCCCCCATACATCAAAAATATCAACTACATGGCTGCATAGGCATCTCATTCCTCTTAGTGATGCTGCCCATCATCTGGAAATTTATACATGTCCTAGCAAAATCATACGAATCCTTTAAAATAGTAGGCCAAAATAGCCCGCAAGATAGTATACGATGCCCTGTTTTCTGGCCACTAAAATGGCCACCACAAGCAGATGCATGTGCAAGTTCCAACACTGCTGGGATTTCTGATTCGGGAATGCAGCGTCTGATTAGTTGATTTGCTCCCACTTTGAACAAGTCTGGTTCATCCCAGATGTATTGCTTGACCTTTGTCAAGAAATGATTCCTCTCCTTCTTGGTCCAGTCTTCAGGAATAGTACGTGCAAGCAAATAATTAGCAATACCAGCATACCAAGGATCTGAAGAAGCAACAAACATTAAGTATTCATCAGGGAACTGTTCATTTATCTCAGGAGTAACATCCTCATCTTCCCTCTGAATTCGTGCCAGATGGTCATCCATCGAATTCTCAGAACCTTTCTTGTCTCTGATTTCCAGATTAAATTCCTGCAATAAAAGGATCCACCTGATTAACCTGGGTTTGGCATCCTTCTTCGCCATCAAATAACGCATTGCTGCATGATCAGAGTAGACAATTACTTTACTTCCCCAGATATAAGACCGAAATTTGTCTAATGCATAGGCAACTGCAAGCAACTCCTTCTCTGTGGTGGTGTAATTTAATTGAGCACAAGAGAGTGTTTTGCTTACATAATAAATGACAACCGGTTTCTTATCTACCCTTTGACCCAACACAGCCCCAACTGCATAATCACTTGCATCACACATTATTTCAAAAGGAAGGTTCCAGTCCGGTGATTGCAAGATCAGGGCTTGTTCCAATTGTTCTTTTAACACATTGAAAGCAGTTATCAAAAGGAACATCTTTGAGGAGTAAGTTACATAAAGGTTTTGTGATGACACTAAACCCCTCAATAAACCTACGGTAAAACCCGGCGTGCCCTAGAAAAGAACTCACACCCTTGACATTTATCGGGGTAGGTAATGTGGAAATGACACTTATTTTAGCCCTGTCTACCTCAATCCCCCGACTGGACACTACATGACCCAAAACAATACCCTCTTGAACCATAAAATGGCTATTCTCCTAACTTAAAACCAAATTAGTTTCCACACATCGTTTCAAAACTTTAGATAATTCCTTCAAACACAAATAAAATGATGAACCGAAAATGGAAAAGTCATCCATAAATACCTCAAGGGACTCCCCGACCATATCCGAGAATATACTCGGCATACACCTTTGAAAGGTGGCCAGGGCATTACACAATCCAAAGGGCATTCGCCGAAAAGCAAAAGTACCATAAGGGCATGTGAAGGTGGTCTTTTCCTAGTCATCAGGATGGATGGCTATCTGGTTATACCCTGAATAGCCATCTAAAAAGCAGTAAAATTTCTGACATGGTAGCTTCTCAATAATTTGGTCAATAAACGGCAAAAGAAAGTGGTCCTTTGATGTGGCAGCATTCAATTTTCTGTAATCAATACACACGCGCCACACGGTTACTGGTCGAGTGGCAATCTGTTCGCCATGCACCTTTCACTACCTGGATGCCTGCTTTCTTGGGCACTGTCTAGTTCGGACTTACCCATGGACTGTCAGAAATGGGATAGATGATCCCTGCGTCCAACCACTTCAAAACTTCTTTCTGGACAACCTCGCGCATGTTGGAATTTAATCGGCGTTGTGTATCCCACGCAGGTCTTGCATCTGCATTTGTGATGATCTTCTGCATCATAATAGATGGACTGACACCCTTCAAGTCAGCAATAGTCCATCCAATTGCAGCTTTGTAATCCTGGAGCACCTTCAGTAGTGCCTCCTCTTGCTCTTCATCCAAGTTAGATGCAATGATGACATGTAGAGTTTGATTATCCCCTAAAAATGCATATTTTAAGTTCTTGGGTAGGTCTTTTAACTCCAGCTTTGGGGGGCTCACAAGTGATGGTTTTAGCCTCGAATCAATCTCAGTCAGGCAGACTCTCCACATGATGAGTCCATGGAGGTCTACCATCTTGCACTGCCAAAACTTCCACAATCCTTTCTTCTTCTTGCAAATCATGCTCCAGTTCCTGTTCAACCCTATCACACATAAAACAAACCTCTGTGGACTCGTCCTCAGAGTGAGGATGGCATCCTTCAATGATGTCTGCCATGAAGCATTCATCACTAGGCAGAGGGTCAGATTCATTGGAAAAAATATTTAAACGCAGCCTTCTATTGCCAAAGGTCATATCAACTGTGCCTAAGCGACAGTCAATCAAGGAGTGGGATGTGGCTAAGAAAGGTCGACCAAAAATTACTGTTGGTTGAGTGAACTTTTCAGATTGCACATAATCAAGAACCAAGAAATCCACCGGATAATAAAATTGATCAACTTTTACTATCACATCACGAACTATCCCTCTTAGGATTTTAGGGGTCAAATCAGCTAACACCATAGTATTATTGGCTCGACGCAGTGGACCAAAGTCATATTGGTCGTACAAACTCCCAGAAAGGATGCTCACACTCGCTCCAAGATCCAATAGCGCCTTGCTCATTTTAAAATCACCCACTTGTATAGAAATTATGGGCGCTCCTGGATCTTGGAGTTTTGGTGGAAGAGCACCGGTTAAAATTGCACTAACTTGTGCATTCAAATCCAACTTTTAAGGAATTTTATTATGCCTTTACTGAGTGCACAAATCTTTTAAGTATTTAGCATAAACAGGAATCTGTTTAATTGCATCAAGGAGGGGTATGTTGATTTTTACCTGTTTGAAGATCTCCCAAATTTCCTCCTGTTGAGGACCCCTCTTATTGATCACCACCTGTTTACATGCATTTACTAAATCTAAGGGAAATGGCACCATATGAGGCACCACTTCCCCTTCATTAGCAGTAGATGATGTTTTAGGAAAAGATTTCTCATTTTGATTTTTAAAAACAACCCGTGTAACCGGAATCGATTCAGGGTCATCATCATTGATTTCATGCTCATCAATGTCCTCCACCACACTGTCAACAAAGGTTGGTGGAGGTGCAACTTTGTTATCATAAATTTTTCCACTACGAAAAGTACTTACCTTACCAACATGGATGCTCTTCGTGTTCCTGCTTCCTGAAGCTTGATGAGATGGATTGGTCTGTGTGTCACTTGGGAGCTTCCCATTGCCCTTCCTCAAGTCAGCCACATCAGTAGCTAATTATCCCATTTGAGTAGTCAGTGCTTGAATTGACTTGTCACGCACCTCATCAGATTGGTTCTTCTTCTGCAGGTCCTGTTGGATGGCTTTCACTAGACTGATTAGAGGACCCAGATGATCCTCCTTGCTCATTCCCTCTTTGATACCCCTTTTGATAGTTGTTTTGATTGTAGTTTTGATTCCGGGGTGGGAATGGTTGTTGATTTCTTTGTCCATTTCCTTGAAAGTTCAGATTTGCTTGATTGGATACATCCCCATAGCGAAAATTGGGATGATTTATAAGACCTGGGTGATAGGTGTTGGAATTCATATCATAATTCCTACCACCCCCTGAATGTAGTTTACATCATCAAACTTGCCTCCTGTACCAGTGCAAGTAGCACCATTATGCCCCAATTCACCACACCGGTCACATACCTCATACTGTTGACCCCCGGTGCCCCAATTCGCCATCTGTTTCTCTAATTTCTCCAACCTTCCCGACTCAGATTTCTGGTTATCCACTACTCTCACTACCGAGTGCCTTGCCCTTCTTGAAGATTGGGCTTTCCTCTTAGATGTTCGTGCCATCTTCTCTAAATAGTCCCAGTCTTCATCCTCAAAATTGGTACCAAATGTGCCATTAGAGATAGAGTTGAGGTCACGGGTAACATCATCTGTCAGGCCCTCATGGAAGGCATTCAACATCTCTCACATTTGTAAACCATGGTATAGGCAATTCTTTATTAGCATCTTGAACCGAAGGAAGGCCTCATGAAATAGTTCCCCCGACTGCTGTTGAAAATTCTGGATGTTCTTCCTAGCATCACTAGTCCTTTGATTAGTGTAAAACTCATCCAAGAACTGTTGCTGCATATCACCCCAAAAGTAAATAGAAGCAGGCGGCAAAGAGTGGAACCATTGTTGAGCCTTGTCTTCCAATGTGAATTGGAAGAGTACCAACTTCACATCATCTGGTGTGAACCCCTGTCCCCCAATAGTGTTGCACCTTGCATCATAGGCACTCAGATGCAGGTAAGGCTCCTCTGTTCCGAGGTCGTGGTACTTAGGAAAATTCTGAATTGCCTGGGAACGAACCGCAAAAGACCTACCATGTTGTTGTGGAATAACAACTAGTGATGGGTTATAAGCAATGGCAGGACGGAAATGGCTCTCAATTCCCCGAACAGGACCCCTATCATGCCTTCTCGGAATGCCTCCCGGATTGTCAAAACGAGGGACCACATTTTGAGGGCCGGGTCTTCTCTGTCTGTTCACAGGCTGCTGCTGATCTTGAATTGGGCCTGGAACACCTTGGTTAACTGGATGTTGTTGATAATTCTATTATGGGAACCTGTTATCATGTTGTTGCTCCCTGTACCTCTCATTCTGTACACCTGTATCATGCCTTCTATACACTGGTAACCTACCCCGCTGATTATTTCTTCTGTCATACTCTTCATTATGATCCTCATGTCCCTCAAACTCATCATTAAAACCCTCTGATCCATCATCAAAGTCTAAACCTGAAGTATATGGACGAAAGCCCGGTGGAGGGTTTGAGTGAAATAGGGAGGGTTTGGTTACGGGTGGTTGTGATGTTAGTTGTATGTTGTCCGGCACTATCCTCACGTATGGTGAAGAGTAATGAGGTTCTGGTTTGAAGTTATATGGTTGGCTTACTTGTGGTGGAGGTTGACCAAAGTTGGGTAATGGTGGAAGTTGGCTAGTGGACTTGTCAAGGTTTCCATCCGTCCTAGGAGGTGGAACAGATGGTGAGAACATACCCGAGGTGGGCTGCTGTTCTGGTGGTAACTGGTCTACAGGAGGCAGATCAAATTGCTTTCCAGGATCCTGTGTATTCTCCATTTGAGTTGGAGAAGCTACTATTTTGTTGGTTCTGTGAAAAATTTTGTTCTGTTTAGCAGCCTTCTCAATCTCAGGATCAAAAAGCAGTGGTGAAGATTTCTTAGAATGCCTTGTATGATGCATAAAGAATCACCTGCACAACACAAACAAGGAAACCATGTGTAATACTGAGCAAAACAAAATAAACAAGAATTTTTGATTTTGTGATTTGAAGCAAAAAAGAACAAACTAACACCTTGCGCACTAACTCCCTGGCAACGTCGCCATTTTGTTCGATGTCGTTTGGACGGTCAAAAACAAATCCTTGATACCTTAACTAGTAAGGGTAAGTAGGAATTGTATCCACGAGTAGTTTGTGGAAAGTGTTGTTTTGTCACAGATGTTGAAAGACAGAAAATAATAAATACTAATTTAAGTTGGGTTTAAACAATAATGAGAAGGGTAATCCTCTCTGGGGTCCAGGTTTGCAAACACAAGTCACTTCTAGTTGTTTAGCAAGTAATTACATAGACATAACCGTACAAGGTTTAATTGAATACAGTGAAAATAATAGAACAAGCTGTAAAGAAAGCCTATTCATGTATAATCAGTTTAGATTAACCAATTGACACTCAAATCTCACAACGCCCCTGATGTAAATAAACCTAAGACTGATGAGACTTGAATCAACAATTCGAAATCAATAAAAACCATTTAAAGCATTCAATCAACAAATGTAATCATATGGCTTAAGATTCCAATCAAAATTACAAACCAAGTCTAAATATTCCAGAAAACAACAAGTGTAAACGCAAAACCCTACACCCGGAGAAGATCATGGGTGAATTAGCTACTCATACTCATCACAGGAATCAAAACTAGTGTTATGGAACTTACAATCATCAAACTAGATGAACAATCGACCTAAGAACAGTGGAAATCGCCTTCTTGGAGCTCTGGAATGGCTGGAATCGATGATAGATCGATAATGGGGGCTGAGAAAGATTAAAACCTAATTTAGGTTAATTTTCCCGTAAAAACAGTCTCTCGCGTATCGCGGAAGATCCCAAGCTCGTCCTTCGCGTACCGCGAAGAACAAAACAGTCGTGCGACTTCTTCATTTCCTCGCGTACCGTAACGGAGTCCCGACAACTCTTCGCGTACCGTGAAGAGTTAAAACTCAAGTTTTCTTTTTTTTGATCTTTGATTCTTCCCGTGCTTTGTATCCAACTGATTAGCTTCCATTTCCCGCTCATTTAGCACATAAACCTGGCAAACACATGCATACCACCAACACACATAAAACCAAACAAAGATACAAGCTAAAACAACTAAAACGAATACAATTAGACACGAAAACCGGGGTTATTTGACACTACATCACCAGGCAAGTCCTCGGGAAAAACCTTTGGATAGTTACATACCACGGGCACGTCTTTCAACTCCTTTACTTCTTTATCGTTGTCTATAACATAAGCCAAGTAGGCCTAACATCCGCGCCTGATATAATTTTTTGCCTTTATCATCGAAATGACGTTCGTCATCGGGACGTCATGATCCCCATACACCATGACTTCGCTACCATCCGGAGCTTTGAGTTGAACTATCTTTTGCTTACATACTATCTGGGCTTTATTGGCAGCTAGCCAATCCATTCCCAATACCACTTCAAACCCTCCCAAGGCTATAACATACAACCAAACAGGGAATCTATGGCAATCTATCTTTATCGTGCAATTTTCTACTAGTTCAATAACTTTCATGGTTTTAACCACAGCGGTTTCTACGCTAAAGGCTCGTTCTACTTTAGCAATTTTGCATTTCATTCTTTTTCAAAGCGTAGATGATATGAAACTTTTACTGGCACCATATTCAAATAGTACGGAAACAAAAGTGTGGTCAAGAATGAACGTACCTGACACCACATCGGGTTTCCTCCGGATTCCTCCTTTGTCAGTGCATACGTTCGAGTTCTTGCCTTTGGTTTGTCAGCTTCATTTACCTTATCGGTGGCAGTGGCTTTGGGTCGACGACAATCCTTGGCCATATGGCCAGGAGTTCCACAGTTATAGCACGCCGTTGTGCTTTGGCATTCACGCGAATAGTGTCAGTCTTTCCGCACCGATAGCAGATATTTAGACCCACACAGCACCCTCCCGAGTGCTTCCTCCCACACTTAGCACAATAACCTCCTTCCTCTATTCTTGGCTTTTCTTCTCCGACTCTGCCCACTCCTTAGCCTGCCTCTTTACGGCATTTGATGCTTTCTTTTGGTTATCGGGAGGCAGTGGGTCTTCAGAGTCGAAGTCATCATACACTATTCCAGCCAGCTCTACTACAGATTCAAAACTCTTAGGGGTGTTAGCTTTAACATGCACACGAACTTTCTATGTCAACCCCTTAATGTAGTACTTTTTCCTCTTCTCTTCGGTATCCACCACATGTGGTACCAACTGTGCCAACTCATTGTATTTCGAGGTGTACTGGCAGTGAGTCATACTACCAGCATTGAGCCTCATAAATTCCCTCTCAACTCTGTGAATCTCGTTCTGCGGGCAGAACTTTCTGATTATCAACTTTTTCATGTCATCTCACATCATCCTAGAAACAAGTAAATAGGGATTCTTGACTCACCTGGTAGTCTTTACGTAAACCTGAGTTGGACATCTAGTTAACGATAACGTGCTAACCGATCTGCATATAAGTCAACATGCGAATTCTATCAATTACACTAGTATCGCAAAGCAATGATCAGTGTCGCCAAGGCAGTGTCGCTAGGCATACTTTTAGTGTCGCCAGAACTTGCGTTCTGGACTTAGTGTCGTGTGACTTAGTGTCTCCCACATTAGTGTCTCTAAATGACTTTGGCGACAAACTCAGTGTCGCCTATGACACGTGTCACCAATCATTGGCAAACCTCAGGAATCCTCACATCTTCATCTTAAACATCCTACTTTTATTCTATTATTTTATCAGAGTTATTATGCGAAAAATGGTCCAAGTTTTCAAAAGAACTTGTCACCGTAGTGACACAGGTATATTTTATTATAAATATTGTTTGTACATACAATATTCTTTTACACATATCATAGGGATTCTTAAGTTCTGACGACCTCGTCCTCAGGAAGCTTCATTCCACGTGCATTTTTCCTGCAGTGTTTGGAAAACATTTTTACATTAGCTTACACTAAGTAAGTACACTGCATTCCTTATTTTATTATTTATTTCAGGCCCTTCCGCCTCGTAGACCCGGCACCTTTACCAGACCCTTCCGCCTATAGACTCGGCACCTTTTTATTTAAGCCCTTCCGCCCATAGGCTCGGAACCTTTCTATTCCCATTCACAAGGCCCTTCCGCCCGTAGGCTCGGCACCTTTTTAATTTCATATTTATCCAGATGGCCCTCCCGTCCTGTAGACTCACCATTTTTAACCTCGTAGGTTATTCCTTTACAAGGCCCTTCCGCCCCGTAGGCTCGGCACCTGGTTTCCCATTGGGACCTTGAGTGTCATTGACTCATAGCCTCCCAATTTGTCAAGCATTTATTTATACCATGCATATTTATCATCCATGTTTATGCTTGATCTAGTTCCAACCAGTCCTCACCTTAAAACTTCGTAACGGTTTCTCCACAATGCACTAAAGAGGTTTATATATAGGAAGTACCAGCGGCATACCCACAACCCCTTTAATGCTCTGTGAGTACTCCGTTATTCCATTTTAGGGTTTAGACTCGTTCCCATCACACATTCACATTTAAAACGTATAGCATGATTCTCTGTCATGCATTCACGTATTCACATTCGTCACGTATTACACGACTGCGTATCATGTATAGCATGACCCCCTTGTCATACTTTTATTCAATCCTGCTCTAATTCTTCGTAAAGGTTTCTCCATGTTACGTTAAAGAGGCTTATATAGGGTGTACCAGCGGCGTACCCACCACCCTTTTAACGTCTCATGAATACTCCTTTATTTAGAATTAAGTTTTCCCTTTATTCCCATCTATTTAATAACATGACTCTTTCATGCTTTTATCCGGTTCCTGCTCTAACTCCTCACAAAGTCTTCTCCATGATACACTAAAGAGGTTTATATACAGGGTGTACCAGCGGCGTACCCACCACCCCCTTAATGTGTCATAGATATTCATTTATTTGGAATTAAGCTTCCCATTATTTATTTCCATTTATTTAGCATGCATTCGTGTCATGCTATTTATTCTTAGTCTATACCCCTAAAACTTCGTAATGGTTTCACCCGAGGTATCAAAGAGGTTTACATATAGGGTGTACCAGTGGCGTACCCACCACTCCTTTAATATCTAGTAGATACTCCATTATTCCGGTTTAGTGTTTAGACTAACCCATCATTATTCTCCCGTATCTTAGTCCCACACATAACACGTAATCATATAAATCACATAAACATTTATCTAAGGTACGGATCAAGTGTACTTACTTTATTATTAGGTCTTTTCTACACTTGTTTCCTCGCCTAAACGTCTCTCCGAACCTCGCTCGTAACTTACCGCACCGCACTCGTAACCGTCGTCTTGCTGTTCCTTGGTATGGGTGTGTGTGTGATGTTGTGGTGGTGTGTTTCTGTTGTGGTCTCAAATGAATGGCAAACTCATCTATTTATAGGGTTGTCCTGCCACCCGTACCGTAGCAGACCGTCAAGCATATAGGTAGCGTTCTGCTACCGCCCATCTGCCAGCTGTCTGGAGTATTCCCCACGTAGCGGACTGATGTAGTGCGAATCACACATCTTTATTCCTATGGTTTTAGTTAGTTATGATTAGTTTTTTTCTTTTTTTTAGTTGTTTTTGTATACTATTGAGTCTTTGTCTTGTCTACAGGTGCTCATGATGAATACAAGTGAATATCCTAAGAAACCGAGCAAGAGAAGAAAGTCGGGAGTTCAAAAGAGAAAAATGGTGAAATTAAGTTCCTCGCGGTACGCGAAGAACAGAAGATCAATGTCACACCCCAACCGGGCGGCGGAACACGTCGGAGTATGACCCGAGTTGTAACCAGATTGCTCGTAGCACTTGGAACTATTAAAATTTCATAATTTTATTCAATAATATTAAAAGTGCCTCAAAGGCTACAAATAGTTCAAATAAACAAGACAAAACATAGTTCCAAACAAGATAAAATCAGATTTCAAATTTCTAAGTCCAAGCCTAAGTGTTGAACATAAATCAAGCGTTGCTTGAACTTGGTGCACCTGAAACATGTTTAAAATAAGAGTTATCAACAAAATGAATTGTTGGTGAGCAATCATGGTAGATATAGATATAGTAGTTTAGATAAAGTACAAATTCCATGCTAAGACAAGTAATACATTATAGTCTTATTGTATATACACACAGTCCAAGTTAAACCTTCCTTTTAAGATTTATCCAATTCAGATTGTCCAACATATAGTTAACAGTTTTTCAGTTTCAGAATTCATTACATGCATCCTAGATCAAAGAAATGCATGGGGTAGCTAACCCACATGGTACCACTAATTCCATTCATAGGCTGTCGAAACAGTTAATAATATGAACTAGTGTAATCAACAAATAAGCCACATAATGCAATTAAACAAGTCTAACATAAGGGAATTTGTTTCAAGTTGTGAGATTTGTCAATAGTGTAAGTGTAATTATATAGGAACATGTTTCACCCCAAAAGTGATAAAATGTATAAAGAGGGGCATGAAAACTCACATGGTTTGTAAGTAGTTTCCAAGCTAAGTTTGATCCAAAGATATAATCCAAAGTAGGTCACAATTAACCTATTATAGTTGTAGTTTAGTCATTTAGTTTAAAGGAATAAGCTAAGGTTTGTTCGTGTCATTTAAAATGGTTAGGAAGATAATATAATTTAATATATCTTTTTTTTTTAAGTTCTCTAGATAAATAAATAACCATTTACGTCAAAAATAATAAATATATTATTTTTAGTCAAAATAATAACGAGAGTAAATAATATAACTATTTATATCATTTAATAGTTTTAAAACGTCACACGTGGTACAAAAATGATACGAAATAATATATAAACATATATTATCTAATTATAAAAGTCACGGGTTAAAAATAATAAAACATATTATTTTTATCCAAAGTTACAGTTTCGAAAATAATATAAATATATTATTTTTATTTGATAATAACATAAATATATTATTTATAAAAGTGGGTATATTAATAAAAATAAGTTAATAAATTCATACCCGAGTCTACGGGTCGTTTCCCGGGTTAAAACACATTTATATATAATAATAATAATTAATAAAACAATTTTTATTAATTAAATTAACCAGAAAAAATCCAAAAAAATATATATGCAGGAGCCCGGTCTCGAACCCGGGTCTCCCCTGCACACACACACCGGTTTAACCATCACGCCCGCTAGGGTATCGCACAAATGATCCGGTTTCAATTGGTATTAACACGGATGGCACCAGTGTTCTCCCCCCCTTAACAGACCGAATCAAAACCAGTCCCAATACTCCCGATTTAGACTTCGATCGAATCTGGGGGCATAGGGGTTTTGTTAATCGGGTGCCTGCGATTTCGAGGGTGAGTTTAATTGCAAAAACGTTAGGTTTAGAATGGTTTAATTACTCGATGAAAGGCCGAAACCCTAGATATGAGCATCAAATCAATTTGATCAATTTCGATAGTGAAACTCGTTGGAATCATAGGGCTTTCATTGCTTAGGTTATTGCGAATCTATTCGTATGATTTAATTTCATTTTAATCGTGTCTAGGATCAAAAACCCCAAAATGGATTATGAACAAACCCTAGGTTACTGGTTATGATCAATTCGATAATAACAGTTTAAATTGATAAAGGGCTTTTAAGGAGTGATTGATTTCGAAGCTAATGGTATAATTTAATTGGATTTAAAAAGGGTCTAAAGTGGTGTTCGATTAAACCGGTTTCATAAGAACCCTAGAATTGGGTTCATGATCGATTCGATGATATCAGCCCCAAAAAGGTTAGGGCTTCTGTTCTACAGATGAGAACGAAGGTGATAGGAGTTTCAATTACCTGAAATGATATCGGAAATGCGGGGATCGACTAAATGTCAGTCGCGGCTTCAACGGTTACTCCCCGACGTTTACGGCTGCGTCTCCGACCAAATCGAGTGGTGCAACAGGTTCGGGGAAGTTCGAATAAGGTGTGCAGGTGTTGAATTGTGAGCTTAAAGATCGAAACGAATCAATTTGATGGTCTCATGATTAGGAGTCGACGGTTATGGTTTAAAGGATTGTAAATGGATTTAATTCGAATCAATGACGGGGTTTAATGACCTGATAATGGTCGTTAATGTCTGAGACGTGCATATCGGTTACAAAATCGGACGAATTCGAGGTTATACGATTCGAATTTGGATCAAAGGCTCGAATGTGTTGACTTTCAAAAGTCAACAGAATCAAGAATGGGTTAAATACACTACTAGTCCCTCTAGTTTCTTGTTCTTAAGTTTAGATTTAGGCAGAAAAGGTCCTTAGGGTTTAGAATTTGTTAGTTAGGTTAAGTAGGGTTTTTAGTTAATTAATTTGATATATTTAAATGTATAAATTATAAAAGAATTGTTTATTTCTATAAAAATGATATAAAATGACATATTTTTATAAAACTTTATTTTAAAAAAATATATATATATTTATTTAATTAAACTTTATTTATTTGATTTATTTAGAAATAAATCTTATTATTTCTTAAAAATTCATAAAAATTTATAAAAGTCATTTTAATTTATATAATTTGTGTTTTAATTTAAATAAAACACATTAGGATTTTTTTTTTTTTTCAAATTAAATAAGTATAATTTTTTTTTACACTTAGATAATTTATGAGATTTATTTTATATAGTTTAGGGACTTTATTCAAATACCATGAATATTAGCCCTAAAACATAGTTTGAGTATGGTTTTTAGCCACATAGTTTAAGCAATTCATTTAAGAATTTTCACATATTATTAAATATGGATAATTAGGGTTTACAATAAATGCCAAATGGCCGGAAATTGTAAACGGAAAAGTACAGATATTACAGTCTCCCCTACTTTAGGAAATTTCGTCCCGAAATTAAGTAGTGGAGTTTGTGAACAGGTGTGGGTACTTGGCCTTCATTTGATCTTCACGTTCCCAAGTGAACTCGGGTCCTCGTTTAGATTGCCAACGTACTTTCACAATCGGAATTCGGCTTCTTTTAAGTTGTTTGATCTCTCGATCCATGATTTCAATAGGCTTTTCCACGAAGTGCATCGACTCGTCAATGTGAACTTCGTCAAGAGGAACTTGGAGGTTCCCTCGGCAAGACACTTCTTGAGGTTAGATACATGAAACGTGGGATGTACATTGCTAAGCTTATCGGGTAATTCCAACTCGTAAGCAACTTTCCCGATACGTTTGATGATTTTGAAAGGTCCAACGTATCGCGGTGTGAATTTCCCTTTCTTCCCAAACCGGACAACGCCTTTCCAAGGTGATACCTTTAAAAGAACCATGTCACCAACTTGGAATTCAAGAGGTCTTCTACGAATATCAGCATTCTTCTTTTGTCTCTCCCGAGCCAAACGAAGATTGTCGCGAACTTGGATGATTCGATCAGTGGTGTCTTGGACTAGAGCGGGACCAGTGATTTGTGCTTCACCGACCTCATCCCAGCCAAGAGGAGAACGACAATGGCGACCATATAAAGCCTTGAAAGGTGCCATCTCGATACTAGCATGGTAGCTGTTGTTATACGAAAACTCAGCTAGTGGAAGATATTTGTCCCAATTGCCTCCAAAGTCAAGGACGCAAGCACGTAACATATCTTCAAGAGTTTGAATCGTTCTTTCCGTTTGACCATCAGTTTGGGGATGGTAAGCTGTACTCAAATTCAATTGAGTACCCATGAACGATTGTAGAGATCCCCAAAAACGGGAAGTGAAACGACTATCACGATCAGATATGATATTAAGAGGAACGCCATGTAGACGAACGATCTCATCCAAATAAACTTGAGCCAACTTCTCAGCTCCCCAATCATCTCGAATTGCGAGAAAATGAGCTGATTTCGTGAGTCGGTCCACGATTACCCAAATGCTATCAAATCCTCGAGGTGTTCTTGGAAGTTTGGTGATAAAATCCATGGAAATACACTCCCATTTCCACATTGGAATCTCGGGTTGTTCAAGCAAACCCGAAGGTCGTTGATGTTCAATCTTGACCTTAGAACAAGTAAGACATTTTGAAATGTACACGGCAACATCTTTCTTCATGCCGGGCCACCAATAGTGTTGGCGAAGGCCTTTGTACATTTTATCGGCTCCTGGGTGTATAGAATAACGAGTTTTGTGAGACTCGTCAAAAATCAAAGTACGAAGATCATCCCGATCAGGAACCCATAAGCGGTTTAAGAAGTGTAGCAACCCATTGGGTCGACTCTCCAATTGTTTTTCAACTCCACAACCCAATTCTTTTTGCATGTTGCCCTCGGAAAGAACCGTTTGTTGAGCTTTAAGAATTTTGGTCTCGATATCCGATTGAATAAGAGCACAACATATGTTAGGATATTCTTTCCGACTTAACGCATCAGCCACCACGTTAGCTTTCCCTGGATGATATTTGATTTCGCAATCATAATCATTTAACAGTTCCATCCAACGACGTTGTCTCATGTTTAAGTCTTTTTGGTTGAATATATGTTGCAAACTCTTGTGATCGGTAAAGATTTCACATTTGGTTCCATAGAGATAATGTCTCCAAATTTTGAGAGCAAACACGACCGCACTAAGTTCGAGGTCGTGAGTGGTGTAGTTATCTTCATGAACCTTAAGTTGTCTTGAGGCATAAGCAATCACCTTACCCCTTTGCATGAGAACGCATCCAAGTCCTTGCTTTGAAGCATCACAGAAAACAACGAAGTCGTCGCTGCCATCGGGAAGAGATAGGACTGGAGCATGGCACAATTTTTCTTTAAGAGTTTGGAACGCTTCTTCTTGCTCTTGTCCCCATTCAAAGATCCTACCCTTATGAGTTAGGGCAGTGAGAGGAACAGCAATCTTGGAAAAGTTAGAAATAAAGCGTCGATAATATCCTGCTAGTCCAAGAAAAGAACGGATTTCTGTTGGTGTTTTAGGAGCAATCCAATTCTTTACAGCTTCAATTTTAGCAGGATCAACATGAATCCCAGCCTCGTTAATAACATGACCTAGGAATTGGACTTCCTTTAGCCAGAATTCACATTTGGAGAATTTAGCATAAAGTTGTTCCTGTTTAAGAAGATCAAGTACTAAACGAAGATGTTCTTCATGTTCTTGCTTAGATTTTGAGTAGATAAGAATATCGTCAATGAAGACAATGACGAATTTATCCAAATAAGGTCGACAAACACGATTCATCAAATCCATGAACACGGCAGGTGCGTTAGTCAAACCGAATGGCATGACAACAAACTCGTAGTGTCCATAGCGAGTTCTAAAAGCTGTTTTGGGAATGTCTTCCTCCTTAACACGTAGTTGGTGATAACCCGAACGAAGATCGATCTTTGAGAAAATAGAAGCTCCTTGGAGTTGATCAAATAAATCGTCAATCCTTGGAAGTGGGTATCGATTCTTGACAGTCAATTTGTTGAGTTCCCGATAGTCGATACACATCCTAAAAGATCCATCCTTCTTCTTGACGAATAAGACAGGTGCTCCCCATGGTGAGGAACTAGGACGTATGAATCCTTTATCAGAGAGTTCTTGAAGTTGACTAGCAAGTTCTTGCATTTCAGATGGTGCAAGACGATATGGTGCTCTTGCCACAGGAGTTGCACCAGGCACAAGGTCGATACGAAACTCGACTTGTCGTGTAGGGGCAATTCCCGGTAGGTCTTCCGGAAATACTTCAGCAAAGTCCTTAATCACAGGAATATCAGCCATAAGTTTACCCTTGTCCTTCTCTTTCACAACGTGAGCTAGAAAAGCTGGATAATTCTTGTTGAGGTACTTCTGAGCTTTGTTATAGTCATCAGTTTTAAGCCTTTGGGTTGTTTCTCTCCATACACGTGTAGTACTTCACCAGACGGCAGAGGAATCTTTATGAATTTGTCGGCACAAACGATCTCAGCACGATGTTTGGATAACCAATCCATGCCGACGATCACGTCGAAACTCCCAAGTTGCATAGGAGTTAAGTCAATAGAGAAAGTATGTTCGTTAAGTTGTAGTTGATTGTTTGCAATGATTGAGTCAACTTTAACGGATTTCCCGTTAGCTACTTCTACATTATAAGTTTTGTCTAGTTGGGTTCTAGTCTTAGCAAGCATTGGTTCAAAGTCAAAGGACACGAAACTTTTATCCGCACCAGAATCAAACAAAATAGTAGCATATTGATTATTGATCAGATACGTACCATTGACAACATCGTTGTCGGCTTGAGCTTGACTAGCAGTAATGGTGTAGACTCGGCCTTTGGAAGCAGAGATTGAAGCTTTTATTGCATTGGCCAGTAATGGACACTTATCCTTGAAGTGACTTGGATCTCCACATTGGAAACAAGCCTTAACAGTTAAGGATGGTGTGTTTTGTATCACGTTATGGCCTTGCACTTGAGATTGAGTGTTGCTTGGGGTTCGGCAACGATCTTGAGTATGTCCCAACCTTTTGCACTTTGTGCAAACCCAACACGGTGCATTGGGAAGATGGTGAGACTTGCAAATATCACATTGAGGATAACTCCCCGAATAAGCCTTCTTGGTTGGACTGAAGGTAGTAGTAGTAGCAGGTGCTACTTGGCTCACAGGTTGAGCAGGTGTAACAGTCCCATAATTTTGTTTATGGTTGGACTTTCTCTTCCTGTTTCTACCAGTAGGTTCAGGTTTAGAAGTCACAGCAGCAACCACAGCAGGTTTCTTCCCTCCTTTGCGGTGAAGGATTCCCGCATCGACATAAGTGTCGGTAAGTGTGGCTGAAAGACGAACAGCTTCTTCGATAGTAGCAGGTCTACTACTAAGAACAGCACTCCTGATTTGAATTGGGAGTCCCTTGCAGAATTTCTCAATCTTCCTAGCCAAGGTGTCGACTAGGTGAGGAACGAGTAGACAAAGCTCATAAAAACGAGTGACATAAGCAGAATTGTCACCACTATCTTGGGAGAGAGTCCAAAATTCCTCCTCGATCTTCATCATTTCGTTTCGAGGACAGAACTCATTGATCATGAGTTCCTTGAATTCAGCCCAAGGAAGAGCCATAGCAACAAGAACGGTGCGAGTAGTTTTCTCGCCGTTCCACCAAGTTAGTGCACGCTTTTGAAAGACGCTTGAGCCATATTGAACCTTGAGTGCCTCGGGAACACCAGCATTAAGGAAGGTGTTCTCAATGCCCTCAAACCATTGGAGTAGTCCAGTGGCTCCTTCATGACCCGAATACTTTGGTGGTGAACACGAATTAAAGTATTTGAAGTTGCAAGCATTGTTGTTGTTGTTATTAGAAGAGCTTTGATCACGATGTTGAAACAGAGCTGGTAGTATTGCAGCAATCCGATCAACAATTTGTTGTGTGAGTGCCGGATTTGTATCAACGGGATCAGACATTCTATAAGAAAATAAAGTAAAATGCAAGTTTGAGATGAATAATAATATTCAAGAGTTAGCTTTGAAAGTAAAGATAGGCTTAAGTTTAAACACATAGTTAGTAATTGTGTTGGTTGGGTTTTACCACACAATTACTTAGGACATATCAAGGTTAATAAGATTTCAACAATATTTGAGAAAGTCATGCTTTAGCCTATAAGTGAACACTCATCCCGAGAATCCCCAGGTAAGCGTAACAGGTCCAGTAATTTGGATTTGTACGAATACGCTTGCCTAGACAGGAAACTCAGAATACAGGCATTCACCCTTCCAGATTGCACGAGTTTCTGAACATTGTCAAAGTCTTAAACCTTAACGAGATTTTGGATAGACTTACAAAGTCTAGGGGGTTTTATAAAATATTTTAAAACATTAAAGAATTTCATATAAAAGAATATTGATGGAAATATAAGGTAAAGTCTTAGAATTTTGAGGATTTGTAAGATTTGTGTTAAAGATTTAGAATTTGACAAATAAACACATAAGTTCCTAATCATGCAAGACTAAAAGAGGGTCCTAAAGTTATAGTCTAGGTTAAAGATTTCTAATAACCTAAATCCCTATAACCAAGGCTCTGATACCAATCTGTCACACCCCAACCGGGCGGCGGAACACGTCGGAGTATGACCCGAGTTGTAACCAGATTGCTCGTAGCACTTGGAACTATTAAAATTTCATAATTTTATTCAATAATATTAAAAGTGCCTCAAAGGCTACAAATAGTTCAAATAAACAAGACAAAACATAGTTCCAAACAAGATAAAATCAGATTTCAAATTTCTAAGTCCAAGCCTAAGTGTTGAACATAAATCAAGCGTTGCTTGAACTTGGTGCACCTGAAACATGTTTAAAATAAGAGTTATCAACAAAATGAATTGTTGGTGAGCAATCATGGTAGATATAGATATAGTAGTTTAGATAAAGTACAAATTCCATGCTAAGACAAGTAATACATTATAGTCTTATTGTATATACACACAGTCCAAGTTAAACCTTCCTTTTAAGATTTATCCAATTCAGATTGTCCAACATATAGTTAACAGTTTTTCAGTTTCAGAATTCATTACATGCATCCTAGATCAAAGAAATGCATGGGGTAGCTAACCCACATGGTACCACTAATTCCATTCATAGGCTGTCGAAACAGTTAATAATATGAACTAGTGTAATCAACAAATAAGCCACATAATGCAATTAAACAAGTCTAACATAAGGGAATTTGTTTCAAGTTGTGAGATTTGTCAATAGTGTAAGTGTAATTATATAGGAACATGTTTCACCCCAAAAGTGATAAAATGTATAAAGAGGGGCATGAAAACTCACATGGTTTGTAAGTAGTTTCCAAGCTAAGTTTGATCCAAAGATATAATCCAAAGTAGGTCACAATTAACCTATTATAGTTGTAGTTTAGTCATTTAGTTTAAAGGAATAAGCTAAGGTTTGTTCGTGTCATTTAAAATGGTTAGGAAGATAATATAATTTAATATATCTTTTTTTTTAAGTTCTCTAGATAAATAAATAACCATTTACGTCAAAAATAATAAATATATTATTTTTAGTCAAAATAATAACGAGAGTAAATAATATAACTATTTATATCATTTAATAGTTTTAAAACGTCACACGTGGTACAAAAATGATACGAAATAATATATAAACATATATTATCTAATTATAAAAGTCACGGGTTAAAAATAATAAAACATATTATTTTTATCCAAAGTTACAGTTTCGAAAATAATATAAATATATTATTTTTATTTGATAATAACATAAATATATTATTTATAAAAGTGGGTATATTAATAAAAATAAGTTAATAAATTCATACCCGAGTCTACGGGTCGTTTCCCGGGTTAAAACACATTTATATATAATAATAATAATAATTAATAAAGCAATTTTTATTAATTAAATTAACCAGAAAAAATCCAAAAAAATATATATGCAGGAGCCCGGTCTCGAACCCGGGTCTCCCCTGCACACACACACCGGTTTAACCATCACGCCCGCTAGGGTATCGCACAAATGATCCGGTTTCAATTGGTATTAACACGGATGGCACCAGTGTTCTCCCCCCCCTTAACAGACCGAATCAAAACCAGTCCCAATACTCCCGATTTAGACTTCGATCGAATCTGGGGGCATAGGGGTTTTGTTAATCGGGTGCCTGCGATTTCGAGGGTGAGTTTAATTGCAAAAACGTTAGGTTTAGAATGGTTTAATTACTCGATGAAAGGCCGAAACCCTAGATATGAGCATCAAATCAATTTGATCAATTTCGATAGTGAAACTCGTTGGAATTATAGGGCTTTCATTTCTTAGGTTATTGCGAATCTATTCGTATGATTTAATTTCATTTTAATCGTGTCTAGGATCAAAAACCCCAAAATGGATTATGAACAAACCCTAGGTTACTGGTTATGATCAATTCGATAATAACAGTTTAAATTGATAAAGGGCTTTTAAGGAGTGATTGATTTCGAAGCTAATGGTATAATTTAATTGGATTTAAAAAGGGTCTAAAGTGGTGTTCGATTAAACCGGTTTCATAAGAACCCTAGAATTGGGTTCATGATCGATTCGATGATATCAGCCCCAAAAAGGTTAGGGCTTCTGTTCTACAGATGAGAACGAAGGTGATAGGAGTTTCAATTACCTGAAATGATATCGGAAATGCGGGGATCGACTAAATGTCAGTCGCGGCTTCAACGGTTACTCCCCGACGTTTACGGCTGCGTCTCCGACCAAATCGAGTGGTGCAACAGGTTCGGGGAAGTTCGAATAAGGTGTGCAGGTGTTGAATTGTGAGCTTAAAGATCGAAACGAATCAATTTGATGGTCTCATGATTAGGAGTCGACGGTTATGGTTTAAAGGATTGTAAATGGATTTAATTCGAATCAATGACGGGGTTTAATGACCTGATAATGGTCGTTAATGTCTGAGACGTGCATATCGGTTACAAAATCGGACGAATTCGAGGTTATACGATTCGAATTTGGATCAAAGGCTCGAATGTGTTGACTTTCAAAAGTCAACAGAAATCAAGAATGGGTTAAATACACTACTAGTCCCTCTAGTTTCTTGTTCTTAAGTTTGGATTTAGGCAGAAAAGGTCCTTAGGGTTTAGAATTTGTTAGTTAGGTTAAGTAGGGTTTTTAGTTAATTAATTTGATATATTTAAATGTATAAATTATAAAAGAATTGTTTATTTCTATAAAAATGATATAAAATGACATATTTTTATAAAACTTTATTTTAAAAAAATATATATATATTTATTTAATTAAACTTTATTTATTTGATTTATTTAGAAATAAATCTTATTATTTCTTAAAAATTCATAAAAATTTATAAAAGTCATTTTAATTTATATAATTTGTGTTTTAATTTAAATAAAACACATTAGGATTTTTTTTTTTTTTCAAATTAAATAAGTATAATTTTTTTTTTACACTTAGATAATTTATGAGATTTATTTTATATAGTTTAGGGACTTTATTCAAATACCATGAATATTAGCCTTAAAACATAGTTTGAGTATGGTTTTTAGCCACATAGTTTAAGCAATTCATTTAAGAATTTTCACATATTATTAAATATGGATAATTAGGGTTTACAATAAATGCCAAATGGCCGGAAATTGTAAACGGAAAAGTACAGATATTACAATCAATCCTCACGGTAAGCGAGGAAACTCAGAAGGGTGCCCAACTAATTTGGCCCTCACGGTACGCAAGGGGCTTGCCAGTATCTTTCGCGATACGCGGGAGACCCATAATCCGTGAAAAAACCCTAAATAGAATTTAAATAGAATTCTAATCCCATTATTCAGGAGTTCATATTCCAGCCGTCTTGTGAGGTTTCTCTGGGCGATTTTGGAGCTTGGGAGTCGATTGAAGAGCAAGATCAAGGCTTTTGATTCCGGGTTTGTCTAGATTAGCTTATTCGGGTTAAAGTTTCAATCTTTGTTTGAAATCAGTTTGTTTTGGATCATGTTTTGCTTAATTACTTATGTTCTAGTTGTTTTGAGTATGATCCTAGGCTAAACTTCGTATACTACCTAGGTCTTTATGATGATTACTTATTAAAGTTTCAATTTTTATTCGGTTTTGGATCTAATAATGGTTTAATGATTATGTAAAAGATCTTATGATAATGATTATGATGAATATGTATGCTCTGATTTGATGTGTGATTGATTATAACTCTGTATGCTAGTTGTGGATGTCTTCCAGTTTGATTAGCGTATATGTATCATAGATCTTAGGATTTGTGATTGTATGTATGGTTTGCTAGAAATAGTGATCCATAGGAGTTGTGATTGAGTATAGATTAGATTGAGTGTGTATCCTGTCTCAATACCCGAAAAGTGAGAGATAGTCGTTTAGTCTTCGTCATTAGGAATCCGAGTGTCAACTGTCTGAGAGGAAGTTGGTTTACGTGTCTAGTGGTTGTTGTTATTCTGAGTCATAGTTGTTATCCTGAGATTACCCCGTGCATTCTTCAAATGTATTGTGGACAGTGAGACTAAAGGTGATCAGTCTTTCGGGTACATTATCATTGTTGGAGAGACTGAAAGGTAATCCACTATCTGGTGAGTTATTCCACCTTTAGGTTCCTTAGTTGGTGACACCCTAAGAGTGATTAGGGATCCACTAGGTTGTATAGAGTTGTTTCCTTAGAAACCCAGATCCATCATAGTTTCCATAACCGGTAGAAGTTGTGCTTTGCAAGTAGGATTCCGACCTAGGTAGTATTCTTCCCATCTCTGATTATTTCCTTAGTACTTTCCTTCGATAGCTAGAGTCGACCTTGTTTGCTGTATTAGTAGTTAATCTTTAGTGTAATCAACCCCCCTTAAATCATCTTTAGTCTGAGTCTGAGTCTAGTTTAGTTATTCAGTGTCTCTAGGGTTCGATATTCCGGTTTACCATTAAGCTGTGCTACACTCGATAGGTACACTTGCATGTCAGTGTGTTTAGTCTAAGGTACTCCATTTATTACTTAGAAGTCTAGGTTAGGTTTATTTGTTAGTTTTTATAGACCGTCTGGGCGACATAAAGTTTTTGGGCGGACCGTTTGCGGCTGGGCAGACCGTTATGGACCTCGTTGCGGTCCGCCATAAGGCTGAGTCAGCAGACACGTGTCCTGACACACGTCATTCCCTAATGATTGCCTTGGTCCCTACGTAGCGGACCGTTAAGGAGCCCGGTAGCGGTCCGCTACCAGTCCGAATTTCAAATTTTACACTTTAGTCCCTCAACTTTGGGATAATTGCTCTTTAGTCCCTAGACTTTATACTTTCTTGAAAAATTGGGATGTTACATCATCCCAATTAGTGTCGCCGGATGATCAGTGTCGCCAGTTAGTGTCTCCCCAAGAACACAAAACCCTAACATGCCCGTTTTAAACCCAAGTTTGCAAGTTTTTACGTCAAAAACGTTTTGTTTAAGTTCCATGAATCTAGCCTTTATTTGAGTTCGAGTCTTACCTCAAAAATGATGTTTCTTCCTGGATTCTTCTTCTTGAGTGATGGAGACACATATTGGAAGCAATCTAGAGACCAAATGCTTGATTCTTGAACTTTCTCTCTCTATAATGCTCTCTCTCTCTCTCTAAACGTTTTTGGGTGTGAAAGATGGAAGTGGTGACTGGATGTGCTGCTCCTAGGGTTAAAACCCCTTCCCCTCTTCACATGTTTGGGCCAAGCCCACCATTCCACTAGCCCATTATCCTCCTTTGTTATTCTTTTGGCCCAAGTAAAGGTGTCGGGTTTCGCGGATGTTACAAGTTAAAAACCTTTCCATTTCGGTTCAGTTCATTTAACGTATAACAGTTAAAAAAATAAAAAACCGAACAAATCGTTAACCGAACCGATGAACATCCCTATAGAACATGACACGGTGGACGAAGCCTACATTTGCTTAACACTACCCACCGCTATTGTCTCCAGCTTCATTACATATATAATCGGCATACATGTTATCTTCAGAGCTTTTAGACATGAACTTTTTTCACGGAGTTAATAATAGGTCGTCAAAACCGAGCCTTACAAATTCTAATACTCCACTGCAACGCACTTGTTTCCAAAACCTCATTTATTTAAACATCAAATAATACGGGACTTCCATTTATTTATTATATCACTAGCTTAGAACCCGTGTCTACACACGGGGTAAAAATATCAATACATAAAATTCTTAAATTTTTATGTATATATTTTACCGGTGTAAAAATGTATTACATATATACTAAGGATAGAAAACAAAATTCAAAATATGTAAAAATTAATATATAATTGGGTTTCAAAAATACGTTAATTACTATTTAATGTAATTTGACTTTGATTTACTATTTGATTGAAAATAAAAGTTACATAATTAGATTTTAAAGTTTCTTATAATAAGGAATAATTTAAAATAAATGTGTTTTATTAGTATAATTAGTATTTTCTTTAAAAATATATTATTATTAAAAAATAGAGGTGTATTTAATAAAAGAGAGAGGCGAGAAAAAAAATGATGAGAATAAATATGGAGTCGACACGTGAAATGAAAAAACTTTTATTTATTATATAGTATAGATATAGATTTGTAAATTGTAAAATGTCATTTTTTTTTCTCAAAAATTGTTGGATTACTTTTGCAAAATGATAATAAAATACTTAAAAAATAAAAAACTGAAGAAATCACTTTCTATTTCCTACCAAAACCCTTTCAATCCCTTCCCGCTGTTTTCTCATCTCATAAAACACCATTCTTCTCCTCCAAGATTTAATTTCATATTATTTATGTTGCATATCTTGAGAACAAACCCTAGCTTTTCCAAAAACCCCCAATATCACCATCGTCGATACTTCTTCACCAGGTAACTCCTAATCATTTCCAATTTTTCATCATCAATAATCTTCATCTGTAAAACCGTAATCGTCATCTGTCGGTGTGAAATTGATACAACAGATAACAAATTAAATGGAAGGGTTAGGGCATCCGAAACCTAGAACAGCGGAGGAGGTTTTTAATGACTTTAAAGGAAGAAGAGCTGGTTTAATCAAAGCTCTTACCACTGGTATGTTCAAGCTTTTTCTTTGATTTCAATTTTTGTGTATGTTATTTCGGTTTCTGTTGATTTTTTTATGATTTGTGGTTTTGCAGACGTACAGAAGTTTTATCAGCTGTGCGATCCTGGTTAGGTTTTCTTTTTTGTATTTTGTTGTCATATGAATATATTATAATGATTTAAAGCATAGTAGTCAAAGGAGCTCAGGCGAGGCGCGGCAAAACCGCCTTGCATGCAGCAAGGCGCATAGGAACAAAAAAACTGGAAAAAATGGGCTTGAATCTGCAAAAAACCTGTCTGAACTGGCCTAAACTAGTCTAAACAAGCCAAAAACCAGCCTAAACTACAGTAAAACAGCTAAAATGACATGTTTATACTGTGCGCCTTGCTTCTCTCGGGCGCACGCTTTTTAAGTGTCTGGCGCCTTGAGCCTTTGACTACTATGATTTAAAAAAGTATGAACTTGCAGATTATTTGAAGTTAATATCTATCTTGGTATATAGAATACAGAATGGAGGTAGGATTCAGTTTCAGACTTCTAACTGTAAGAGGATTGTGTTTAACATCGTAACAAGATAAGAATGCAGTTGCAAATACATTGTCTACTATTATTTTCACTAGAATGAACCACCATCCCAGATATATATGTAATTTCTTTAAAAAAGTTTCTAATTCAAGTGCTAGTAGGATGTTTCGAAACTAATAGGGCTATATATCTTGATCATTGTTAATTTATTTATAACTTATGTTCTTGCGTTACAGATAAAGAGAACTTGTGTCTATATGGTCTTCCAAGTGAAGGATGGGAAGTCAATCTGCCTGTTGAGGAGGTGCCTCCTGAACTTCCTGAGCCAGCTTTAGGTATAAACTTTGCCCGGGATGGGATGCAGGAGAAGGATTGGTTATCACTTGTAGCAGTTCATAGTGATTCATGGTTGCTCTCTGTTGCTTTCTATTTTGGTGCCCGTTTCGGCTTTGGTAAGAGTGAAAGGTAATATTTTAATTGAACTGAAAATCAGATGTTTTTAGATCTTAGATTTATCTTCTTAAGCATTCTCTAATTTCCCACCGCTCTTTGTTGTCCCTTTTTGTTACTTCCATTCTCATTATGAGTTCATGAACTTGCTTTTTACTATGCTAGTTGTTCTTTAAGAACACTTCTCTTTTAGTTCTGCAAGTTGTGTAATCAGTTTTTTTAGATCTATCGATAGCTATTTTCTTAAAGGGTTTACTTCATTTGGTATAAGGAACTGAAAATAGATGAAGAAATATACACAAAATTGACATTGTAGATGTAGCCTTCTCTTACGGCTAGTAACGGCTCCAGTTAGGTTCTATTATTTTAGTTTGATTATTTCGTTTTTCTGCAACTTTTAATTCATTTGGTTTACCAAGACCTTGATTTTCTTATAAATCTTCTGTTCGTATATTGCTGTGGGTTTATTTATCTTATTGAATCCAATTTGTTTTTCCCTATGCTGCAATTTTCTCTGTCATTCTTTTCAAATCTGTCATGCTTCGCCTTCAATCTTCGGCTGGTCTTTCTTTCATTATTACTGCCACCATTTATGCCCCTCCCAGCACAAGCATACACTGTGACTGACACATCTCATGTTGTTCTAACTATTTCTTCATTCCATTGAATTTAAGAGGTTGAAACAAAACAGAGTCCTAAATTTTGTATCCACTGCTTGTCAATCATAAACATCACCATTTATACTGTGGGCTTATTCCATGCTGGTTTGTAATTGTGTCATCTGACATAGTTTTGTTTATTTTGGATGAACATGAAAATTCAGATCATTTTAATGTCTAAAAACACGGAGGGTCTCTCTTTATAGTTGGTGAAGATGAAGTTTTCGTAAGTTTCAGGGTTGGGTTGTACTATATCTGGAAGCCTTACGTTTCTTCCTCGGCTTTCAATAAGTTCAACGTTCTAAAGTTGCAACATATGTTTGTTATTGGTTATTGCTGCTGCTGCCGCTATACATATCATCCTATTTTGTGTCTTGGTTATTCCCCTTCCTCGTTATAGCTTATTTTTCTCTAAGAAATACGGTTAGTAGTTCTTATTTACTTTGCAATACCTATCATCTTTCTAGTTGTTTCTTTATTGCAAACATATATTTTATTTGTCTTGTCAAAATTTGGATAACAAGCTAAACATAACCATCTTTACAAATTACATCTTTGTTTCTTTACATAGACTTGCTTGAGCTTGGAAACTTAAGTTGTATGTCGTTGTTTGATGTGCTAGAAGTTTTAGTGCATTCATTTGTTTAGATATGTCTCAGTTCCATTTTTCGGCATGCTTGCTTTCTTTTGCATGATTTTCAAGTTTTAGTTTTGTTTCTTTTTTTCCTAATACTTTTTGTGGAAACATAATTGCTTTGCTCATGCGTATTATTTCAAAGCATCTCAAATTGCACTTACAGCATCATCCTTGGGTTGTTATACTTGATGGGAGACGAGATCATAATGACTTTCTATGATGGGTGTGTGACATGGAAAAAATAATGTATTATTATATCAATAGATATTATTGGAAAATGGAGTAACTGATGTGTTTCTGCCTACCATCACTATATGTATTATTAAACATGAGCCTACTCATATTAAAAGGAAGAACTTCTTTTTCATCTAACCCTCTATGATTTCATAGACGAGTAACAGACGCATGCACTTTTATGTAGTATACTTTATCTAAATACCATTAACCTAGTCATATTATATTTGTAGGATAGTATTATATATACCCCTCGAAACTTGAATAATATCATTTTAACCCAAAAAAATCATAGTATCAAATATACCCATTTTCATACCTATGATCTGCTCTCTTCATTTACCTAACTATTTAGCTTACGGAGTTTAAAGTATGATGAGAAGGAGAAGGATGTACTAGGAATATTGTAAATTGTATTTAATGATATAAAGTTTAAAGTTTTTGAATGGGTATATCTGATATATATTTTTTTGTTGATTAAACATGATATTATGCAAGTTCTTAGGGGTATATAAGAAATTGCCTCATTTTGATACTAGCTTTTTTTTGCTGCCTTCTTATTACTATTGTGCTTGAAATTTTAGGAAGAGGCTCTTCCAGATGATTAACGATCTTCCTACTGTATTCGAAGTTGTGTCCGGAGCAGTTAAAAACCCTAAGGATCAGGTTGAAATTCAAAATAATGGCAGTAAAAGCAAGTCAAGTGGCAAAATTGTAAGACAATAAAAAGTTCGCCTTAATGTCATTCAGTTTCATTTTGTTTTTTCTTGAGGTGCCGGTTCCGACCCATTTACTTTAAATTGCCGATTTGGGTTTGTGTTTTATCGCAAGCATGTCACAAAGAAGTAGCGGTAACGGAAATGGGTGAAATGTGTCTGTCCAAGTCATTCTTAATGTATAAAACCTCCTAAATCATTTTATTCAAAAATTTATATTATTATTGAACTAATATATTTTTTCTGATCATATTTAGACGCACCAAGAGTTAACCCAAACACTTTTTTGAACAAAATGTGTTTTATCGAACCATTCCGACCATACCAAATTACTAGGGCTGTAAACTAGCTCGAGCTTGTCTAGGTTCGAGTTCGTCTCGTTTATTTTAAGAGTCTCGGCTCGTTTATTATTTATTAAGTATTTTATTTATACATTTTTATAATTATAATTTTTATATATACCATAATATGTATTATTAGTATTTTATTTATACATTTTTATGATTATATTTATAATTATAATTTTTATATATACCATAATATGTATTATTTAATTATTTCTATCATAATTTTATATATAATAATAATTATTATATAAATATATATAATACGTTAAACAAAAATTATATAAATAAAAGGCTTGTTTAGGCTCGTGAGCCTGCTCGAGCTCGATATGTGAAGCTCGGGCTCAAGCTCTTATTAAATGAGCCCAATAAAAGCTCAAGCTCTGCTTGATTTAAGTTTTTAGCGAGCCGATCTCGAGTAACTCACGAGTGGCTCGGCTCGTTTATGCCTATAAAATTACCCCGTGTTGACCTGTTAGCCAACATGTCTATCTTGCTAGGCCTAGTGTATTGTTTAAACAGATTTTGTTGTTGCTTACATTAGCAGCCAAGGGCGTCATCTGAATCCCTCCCAAAAGGAGTAAAGACAACTCCACCACCCAAATATGAAGCCGAGAATGGAGAGGAAGACGAAGATGATGAACAGGAAGGAACCCTTTGTGGAGCTTGTGGCGACAACTATACAAATGACGAGTTCTGGATTTGCTGTGATATCTGTGAAAGATGGTTCCATGGTAAATGTGTTAAAGTTACAGCCGCGAAAGCCGAGCATATGAAGCACTACAAGTGCCCAATTTGCACCACCAAACGGGCTCGACTTCAAGTCTAGTAACTCCACCAACATAAATCCGTCTTACGGCATAACTTTTATGATTTTCTACATATAAGTGACGACGTTGGGGCCGGGTTAAGTCTATTATGTATGGTGATAAGGTTGCTGGATTTTGTCAAGGTTCAACATTAGATTGTGTTTCTGATGATCAGTTTTGTTTATCATACTTTGTTGTTGATTTAGCACCTTGTGCAATAGCCTTTTTGCTCCTGGATCAAGTTTATTTGAAAATTGGTTAATTTTTAAAACATTGTCAAGGGCGTTACAGTTTTAGAAGGTGCTTGGAAAATATTCAAATGTAAATTAGTTTAATTTAAACGCTTATTAATTTTTTGTAATATATATCAACTGAAATAAACATAAATTACAATAGCTTGTAGCGAAAATACACGACGAAGACGACGACGACGACCACGACGACGACGCATTCCAAATGTTTGTTTGGTTGACAAGAATTTATGTGATTTTAATGGAATTGGAAAGTTAATCTTGGTAATTGTATTGTATTATTGTATGTAATAAGAATGATTACAAGGAGTATAAATAGAGAACATAATTACACTCTAATCCCTCTAATATAATAATATGTATTTATCTATCTAATATTCCCCCTGAAGTTAAGTCCGGGAAACGAGTTGTAGCTTGTCTCGTAAAGTTGCAAATCTCTCTGAAGGTAGTGGCTTTGTAAAAACATCAGCAATCTGGTCATTTGTAGATATGAATTGAACCGAAAGTTTCCCTTGTGCAACCTTTTCTCTGACAAAGTGAAAATCGATCTCCACATGCTTTGTGTGAGCATGAAAAATAGGATTTGCTGATAAATATGTGGCTCCTAAGTTGTCACACCATAAGATAGGAGCAGACTGCACTGGGACGTGAAGTTCACGTAGAAGGGCTTCAAGCCAAATAAGTTCGGCAACAGTATCGGCTAGTGCTTTGTATTCAGATTCAGTTGATGACCGAGAGACAGTGCGTTGTTTCCTAGCTGACCAGGAGACAAGATTTGACCCGAGATAGATGGCATAACCCCTGGTGGATCGACGGTCATCAGGACAACCTGCCCAATCCGCATCAGAGAACGCAGTGAGAGACCGAAAATGAGCATCTGTATAGGCATGTAGTGTGGAGCCAGAAGCCCGTTGAAATAGAAGACCATGATGCGAGGTACCTTGCAGATATCTGAGTATTCTTTTAACAGCGGACCAGTGATTCTCTGTAGGTGAGTGCATAAATTGACAAACTTTGTTGATTGCAAATGTTATGTCAGGTCTAGTCAAGGTGAGATACTGAAGAGCCCCTACAACCTGTCGATATCGCACCGGATTTTCAAAAAGTCGACTGTCACCAAGGGCCAGAGTAGCCGAGGTGGAGCAAGGCGATGGAACCGGTTTTGATTGCGAAAGGCCAGCCTTGGTTAAAAGCTCCATAATGTACTTCTTCTGAGAGAGAATCAAATCAGACCCTTTGGAAGTAACCTCAATACCCAGAAAATAAGATAGAGTGCCTATGTCTTGCACTGCAAAGGTGTTACTCAGATTTTTTACTATGCCGTCAATAGCTGCCTGACTGTTGCCTGTCAAAATAATGTCGTCAACATATACAAGCATGTATAAAAGAGTTCCAGCAGACGAGTAGATAAAGAGTGACGGGTCAGTTTTGGATCCTTTGAAGCCCAATCTGTGAAGAACTCCAGATAAGCGTTGAAACCACGCTCTGGGGGCTATTTTAAACCATACAGTTATTTGTGCAATAGACATAGATGGTTTGGTTTGGCGGGATCAACAAATCCCGGTGGTTGGCGCAAATAAACCGTTTCATGTAGGTCACCATGCAGGAAAGCATTCTGAACATCCAGTTGTCGTAAGGACCAACCTCGTGCAACTGCCAAGGAAAGAACCACACGGATTGTTGTGGCCTTCACAACGGGACTGAAGGTTTCATGATAATCAACACCAGCTTGTTGCTTGAAACCTTTGGCAACTAACCGTGCCTTGTAACATTTGATTGTACCGTGTTGATCCCTTTTAAGCCTGTATACCCATTTGCAATCAACTACATTAGCGTTAGAGACAGGAGGAACTAATGTCCATGTACCATTTCACAATAAAGCCTTGTATTCCTCAGCCATGGCATCTCGCCACTGAGGACTTTTGTTGGCAACAGTAAAGGTGGAGGGTTCGGTCTGGGTGGTGTCGGTAGTGGCGGTGAAGGCAGATGGGTTGTAGGGGTTTGTTGGTTTGGGATGTGGACGGAGGTTTGCTGGGCGGGTGCGTGTTTGAGGCTGGGTGGTCTGGGATGTGGACGGAGGTTGGTTGGGCTGAGGTGGGGTAGGTTGTTTGGAGCGTCGACTGTATGTTCTAAGAGGTGATGAAGGCTGATTAGGGGGTAAAGGCTGGTCGATAGGACTATTTGGTGTGGGTGCGGGTTGTTGAGGATGGGCCGGTGTGGTGGTGTGGTGTGGTCCGAGACCTGGAGAGTGAGATGGGGTAGTAGCAGGTTGTGAGTTTGGCTCGGTATTGGAAGGAACAGGGGTAGGGAAGGATGAGACATATGGAGAAGGTTGGGAAGGTGTAGGTGTTGTGGGAGGAGGTGTGGTGAACGGGAAGCATTGTTCATTAAAACGAACATGACGAGCTATGTAGATACGATCGGTTGTGGGATCAAGACAACGATAACCATGGTGTGAGGGACTGTACCCAAGGAAAACACATGGTAAGGAGCGAAAAGCCATTTTGTGATTGTTGTAAGGACGTAGGTGTGGATAGCATTGGCACCCAAAAACACGCAAAAAGGAAAAGTCTGGTTTGAGTTTAAGTAGGTGTTCAAATGGGGAGGTTTTAGATGCAGTGCGAGAAGGCATTCGATTTATGAGATAAACTGCTATGTCAAACACATAGTGCCAGAATTTCATGGGGACTCCGGATTGAGCGAGAAGAGTAAGACCTGTTTCCACAACATGACGGTGGCGTCTCTCAACAAATCCATTCTGCTCACTGGTGTGAGGGCATGAGAGACGATGAATGATGCCAAGAGAAGAAAAGAAATGGGAGAGAGGTCAAAATTCGCCACCCCAATCTGTTTGGACAGATTTTAGCTTTGTTTGAAACTGGCGTTCTACCATGACATGAAAATTTTTAAATGTGACAGAAACATCAGATTTATGTTTTAACGGGAAAAACCACATATATCTAGTAAAATGATCAACACAAAGTAAAAAATAGTTGTGACCATTAAAAGACTGGACAGGTGCTGGACCCCAAACATCACAGAAAATTAAATCCAAAACATTATTGCTCTTAAAATTCGAAGATAACAAATGAAGTTTTGAGGATTTCCCCATGTGACAAGAATTACAAGAGGTACTCAAACTTTTATTTTGAACAGGAAGTGAATAAATAGATAACATGGACTTCAAAAGCTCTGGATGGGGATGCCCTAGTCTTTGATGCCATGTGTCGAAAGATGCACGAACAATGGAGAAAGCAACTTTGTGAAGAGGACGAAGAGACGGAAGACGGATGGAGTAGAGCCCGTTTTCACTTGGACCCGTGAGGAGGGTAGTGCGTGTACACGTATCCTTCACAACAAAAAAAGATGAATGAAATTCAAAAAACACGTTATTGTCATGACAAAATTTCTGAACTGAAAGAAGGTTTTTTTTAATTTCTGGAACATGTAATATGTCAGAAAGGGAAAAGGTTTTGTTCGGGGAGTGAAACTTTGTTGAACCAATATGTAAAATAGGTAAACCCATACCATTGCCAACATGAAGTGTATCCTCACCATTGTAGGGTTCTGAGTTATCAAAGCTGTTGAGATCCGGTGCAACATGACTGTTAGAACCAGTGTCCGGAAGCCAAGCAGTTGAAGCTTGTGAGCGGTAATCAGCATAGTTCGCTGATGGTTGTCTTGAGCGAAGGATGTTCGGGTCTCGGTTTGGACACTGAGATGGTATATGGCCAATCCCACACCTGTTACAAGTGCCAAAAACTGTATTTTGATTAGAAGCCCAATTAAACTGACCTCGATTACCGCCCATGGTGTGACCAGCATTGTTGTTGTATCCAGAATTACGGTTGTTGTTATGATTGTTACCGTAATCGCGTCCACCACCATTATTGTATCCTCGGCCACGAGAGTACGTCCACGAGAACTATAGAAGGCCTGTGATTGCTGTGTTTGTGGCTGAATTTAAACACCAAGCTGAGACATAAGCTGTTGAAGGGCATGAAGTGTCTCAGTGAGTGGTTGATTAACAGCAGCAGGAGCGGACGGCTGGCCAGTGGTGGCGGTGAACGCTTGTGCTGATACGGAGTCAGGTTTCTTTACCATATAGTCATGGTCAGAGAGAAGACCATGAAGTTCTGCAAAAGCGGTGGGGAATTGGCGAGCAATCAGATTGGATTTCAAGCTGTTGTATTCATCAGGAAGACCAGACATCACGAACATAACCAGATCTTTTTCTTTAACAGGTTCACCAATATTTGCCAAAGCATCAGCATAGCCCTGTGCCCTTGCAAGATAGACATAGGGTGTTTCATCATTCTTTTATCTATAGATTTAGTAATTTTGTCTTGAGGGTGTATTCCCGGGAAGACGTTTGAGGTGCAAAGGCACGCTCTAAAGACAGCCATAACTCACGAGAAGTGGTACCTTGGACATGCTGGAAGGCGCTTTCTGAGATGGTGGACATAATCAACATGCGTATATGAGCATCATTAGATACCCATATAGAGTAATTAGGGTTTGGTTGTGTAACTGGCTCAGCATCTTTGGCAGAAGATGTCGCTGATTGTATAGTGGTTGGTGGACAAGGAATAGTTCCATCGATATAACCAAAGAGATTATTGGTTATAAAAAAAGGTTGAAGCATGGTTTTCCAATAACCATAGTTAGTTTGAGAGAGGGTAAAACCGAACTTGTGAGAGTTGTGATTTGTTTTCTCAGTTGTGGAGAAGGATGCAAGCAACGCCATGAGAGGAGATAAAAAAAAAAAGAACTGTAGCGGCGGCGGCAGTAAATTTTTAGGGTTGGATCAAAGCTCTGATACCAAGTTAATCTTGGTAATTGTATTGTATTATTGTATGTAATAAGAATGATTACAAGGAGTATAAATAGAGAACATAATTACACTCTAATCCCTCTAATATAATAATATGTATTTATCTATCTAATATGGAATTTAAATTTTATTCCTTAGACATGTTTGGGTGGTAAAGAAATTGAATTAGAATTAATTTTAACCAAATCTCTCAACTAATGCAATTCAAAATCCTTCCTAATTTTAATAGAATTCAGAATCTCTCATCATTTTAAGGAGTAATTGTCAATGTTTTTGTGACCGGACCGGTCCAACCGGGAACCGGTGATGCCGGCGGTCCGGTCATGCATATTCAACTCGTTTCTCATTTAACCAGCCGGTTAGGAGCGGTCCACTGTCGAACCAGATAGTCAGGGCTAGGGCTGTAAACGAGGCGAGCCGAGCCGAACCAGGGTGGGCTCAAGCTCGCCTCGTGAAAAGTTCGAGCCGAGCCAACTCGGCTCGAAAATTTTAACGAGCTGAAAAGTTGAGCTCAAGCTCGGCTCATGAAAAGCTCGAGTCAGCTCGTGGCGCGTCGAGCCAACTCGTTTATTTTTTTTATTTTTTATTTTTTGCACATATTGATATATAAAAGACAAAAAAATATTTTCAATATACACAACCCAAAACTTGAAAGGGAAGCCGGAGAGACGAAGAGTTTAGAGGCAATTAGGGTTTGAACTTTGAAGTACAACTAAGATTTAGGAATCTAAAAGTTGAATTATGATTTAGGAAATTAGAATTTTAAAAGTATTTGGAGTGACAGAGTCCGACACTTTAACTCTTTGAGTTATTTTCTTTAAATAATTAATAAAGTAACTAAGTGTGTGTGTGTATATATATATTATTGAGTCGAGCCAACAAGCCGAGCCGAGCCGAACCTAACCTAACCTGGCTCGGGCTCGGCTCGTTTACAAACCGAGCCGTGTCGGCTCTGCTCGTTTACAATCGAGCTTTTTTCGAGCCGAGCTTTTATTGAGCATTTTTCGAGCGAACTTCGAGTGAGCCACGAGCCGTGAGCTTTTTGAACAACCATAGCCGGGGAAAAGGCCGAAGCGGTTCCGTCAAGTTTTTTGGGTTTCTGCAAATGATGAAGGTTTTTAAGCTATAAACGAACGAGATCCAGATCTCCAACGATTATTCGGTTCTACACTGATGGCGAAGATCGTCTGTTTCCTTGATTGTTCACTCGATTCTTCACATGAAACTTATCTAGATGTGAGGTCAGATTTTTCTTCGGAGGAAGAAAAAGAAAATAATGTTAAACTGTTACGCTGTGTTCCCGAGTTAACTTAAGGAAAAAAAAAGATGGGAATCCCTCCCTTTCTTTTCTAGTCTCTTCCTTTCTTTTCTCTTCTCTCCATTTATTTCCAATTTGGAATGATGGATTTTAGCCTCAAAACACATCCCTTTCTCTTCTCTTCCTTTCTCTCCATAAAAAAAACTCTCTACTTCCTTCCGAATCATTTCTCTTTTTTCTCCTTAAATGAAACTCGGGAACACAGAAGTGAAAGATAAGAGAGAGATAGAAAAGCTAATAAATGAATTGACAGTGAGCTGTACTCGAATAAAATTTACATATTCCCAAGAAAATTTAATCCAGTATTTAATATAGGGAAAAATACCAAAATAGACATTAGCAGGCAAAAAATTATCAAAATGGACATTTAGTCGGTACAACGTCGGCTAAGCCTTTGGTTTTTGCAGACTAAACCTTTGAATTTTACCGGCTTAGCCGGCGCCATCTTAAGTTAGCCGGCTAAATGTCCATTTTGGTATTTTTCCCATTTAACAAATATATATATTGGATTGATTTCATATGTTTTTTATTTAACTTGAGCGGAAATATAATATCCTTATTAGTTTTAAATTAATACTATAACCTTTTGATGTTTAATTAATTTATTGTATAATTATATTTTTAATTGTTAAATTACTTATAATGTTATCCGGTTCTTAAATACGGTCCGACCAGTGAACCTTTAAGGTCTCCAATTCACTGTCCGGTCCGGTTCTGAAAACATTGGTAATTATGTCTTTTAGGTATTTTTACAATACAATTTCATTAACAAATATCCTAAAGAAACATATTATGGATTTCAAAGAAATTCTTTAAATTCCAAATCCAATTCCAATGAATTCCGCGAACCAAACGTCCCCTAAGGTTGAGTACATAAAATTTACTCAACTATAAAACAATCTATTATACACAAAATTTACACACTTCTTAGGCCATACAGTATACTACCGTGAAGGAGCCAAGTGATCCAATGTGGCATCATCACTTAAGGGAAACACCGCCCCCTCTCCAAGTGAGGGGCGTGAGGGAGTATGCGTGAGGGAGCCAAGTGAGATATTTCACGAGAAGTGAAGGAGGCAAGTGAGGGAGTGATAGGTGAGGTGGCAGTAGGTAGGGATGAGATCGGTACCGTACTGGTACCGGTACTGAAAATACCGGTACCAAATTTATTGAAAAATGGGTACCGGTACCGAATACATCTAAAATACCGGTACCGAATTTATGTAAAAGTGGGTACCGATACCGGTACTGAATCTATCGGTACGGTACTTGTAACATTTCTGCTTTTCGCGTACTTGTAACGCTTACCATATTCATGAATCAATGAAGCTTGAAACCCTCATCATAGCTCGTGTTCAAATTATACTTGAAACATACCTATTTCATGCACATTATACTTATTACATGGTCACATGTTGACTGCAACGCTTGGAATTGCCTTAAATTGCAACTTGGACTGTTAAATCGTTTAAAAACTCGTTTACCAACACGAAAACTCACCCGCTACTAATTCAAAGGAAATGTATCAATCATATGTGCCTAACATAGTTATTTAACTAATTCAAGTTGTCACATAATTCAAATTGATGCCCTAGTACGTTAGTTAGTGCCTATACGTATCTGTTCGCCTTCTAAACCGCAGTTTGACTCTGTACCGTCCACAACCAACAAATACATCCTTTATGACACTAAATTATGTTTTAAATGACTAACACATCCACTTAATTAAATAAAACAACTTTCATTTACAAAACTTTCCTTAATTAAACTATGAATTGCGAAAACCAAACATTTTGTGCACCGATGCACCACTTGTATACTTGAGGGACCTAGTTGCCCATTCCTAAACCATAATTTCAAAATTTTGGCTGGTAAGGGGTGGTTGGAGGCTGCATTAGGGTTAGAAACCCTTGGCTTCTACTCCAAGTTCTTTCCTAATATACAACCCTTCATTCTCTAGTATAAATAGGAGGCCTATGGTGCCTTATTCTTTGCTATTTACCCTCAAACCACCTCCAATACCCTCATTCCCTCCCTAGTTTCGAAATCCCTGCCCTAATCCTTGAAGAAATTCATGAACCACAAGAGCAAGAAGAGCATACAAGGTTTGAGGACCATTCCAAGTAAGTAACATCATCCTTTTCGATTCGGTTTCTTTCGTTCTTTGATTTTATCTTCTCTACACCTCCAATCCTTTTTCTTTCTTTCATGATCTTATGATCATTAAACACCATCCTCTCAAACCCTAAACTTTCATGATCTAACTTTGTTTTAATCAAAAAGTCTCTTAAAAACCCTAAAAAGTTGCACAAGTGCAAGTCTGGATTCTAGACAGAATACTTGTGTCAACTTGTGATGGCCACATCTTGGTCATCCTTAGTCCAAAAAGGGTTTTTTTTAAACCAAAATCTAAGTTCAAAGAGTCTTATTTCCATAAAATCTAATCTCGTATTTTTTTGACAAGTTTAAGGCTTTCAAACGTATTGTTTTAGAGGTAAAGGTCAATTCTGACTTTTTGACAGAATATTTGTCATTACTTTCCGGGACCATATCTCTCATTCTACAAATCCAACAGTGTTCAATCTTTTTGTAAATCAAATTTTATTGAATATTCTTTAAAACCATGTACAATTTACATTCTAACTCTTTGTAATACTCCCTAAGATTACAAATCAAGACAGAAAGGTCTATTCTGGATCTATGATCTTGTGTCATGATTTTGGGATATTTAAATTGCCCAAATTAAAAAGATTTATTAACAAACGTTGTTCATTATAACCTAAATTAAAGATCCGAAGAATCTTAGGATTTTTAGAAATTGTTTACTATTTTTAAAACATGCCTAAAGTCAGCAACACAATCTGTCTAAATCTGAATTTTACAAAACTAACCCTAATCTTCTAACATTTTAGCATCCTTAATTCTTTGACTTTATTTTCTTAAAAACATTTTATTCATAATCTAAGGTTTTGCATGCATTAGAACCCTATCCAAACCTAAGATGTACGTATATGACAAATGAACGGTTCTGGCTAGGAAAAAAGCGGTAAATTAAACGAGTCCTTTGCGACCGACCCCATCTTTCCTGGGAATCTTTTCATTGGATGTACTACTCTAGGTGGATTATCATGTTCTATTATGCAACCACTTATCCTCCTTCGTCGTTCCCATTCAAAATTTCTTTTCGCGTAACGATAATTCCTTAAACTTATTCAATTCTTAAATTCTATAGGGCACGTTCACTAAGGTTGATACACCCGCCTCCTCTCTAATCATCAAGGTGAGATTCATAACCCCTTTTCTTCTAATCATTTGGGGTGGAACGTGTAACAAGTAGAAACAAAAAGAAATTTTTAGCAGAATTCAAACAATTGGCAAAGGTTTTCATACTCGATGTTAAAACATTATTTAACTATGGACGACATGACTGCATAAACACGTTAAGGCCCTCTTTTACAAACTCATACAAAATCATCAACTTGTTACAAGCCGACGTTAGTACAATTATAGCGCTATAGGTGTGACAAACCCACCCATCTTCCCGGTTAGGGGTTTGAGTGATTGAAATCTGACACATATGCTTAGGTTAACCCGTGGGGGTTAAACCGGAGAGGACATGTCATTAGGTTTGGTTGTGGCTTCATGTTGTGACGTTTTACTAATGTGAGTATTTGAAGTATTGCCATGAATTATATACATCTTTCTATGTTTATTTTATAAAAACCTATGCATCTCACCAACTATGTTTAGTTGACCCGTTTAATTACATGTTTAAGGAAATACCGCGTAAAAATAGACTTTGGATTTGCTAGGATGGCCTAGTTATCAATTGAAAACTTATGATTTATTTTAAAGTTGTTTTGTTTGATCAAGATGGTTATCTTTGGTTATTTTGAGACACGTGTTATCAATTTAATGTTTATGAAATCTTAATAGTATTTTTCTTTATTGCCTTGTGTTCTTTTATTCAATTTCGCCGCACTCCCGTGTTTCCGCCGCTGGCGGGGGTGTGACTGTACCGGTACTCGGTAACAATGCTCATCCCTAGCAGTAGGTGATTGTGTGTGATGCAAGTGAGCAAGGTGAATACCACCCCCTCTCCAAGTGAGGGGCGTGAGTTGCCTCACTCATTATAAGGTATACAGTATACTCTTATTGGTATACTGCAAGTTGATATGTAATGATATGAAGATGAATATTTTTCTATAACCTACCTCATGTCTTCCTTATAGAACCATTAAACGAAAGAAAATCTAACCACTCTTCCGAACTACAAAACCCCCAACAAACAATACAAGCGAAGTGGAAAAAGAGAGGAATTAGGTTCTAAATTTTAATGATATAAATTTATAGTCGTTGTGACGTTGGCAATAATGTTACCTCATGATATTCTAATAACTATCTAACTGTCATGTGAATTTTGTTCAAATTTATTTGAGTTTTCTTGAACATAGGAATCTTAAAATTAGAGCATCCGTAACGGGTGGCTGATAGTGGTGAAAAAAGTGTCGTCACGTTGTAGTCAAGTGTTCACTATAAAGATGTGTAATAAGTTAGTGATAATTACTTAATCATTAATTATTTATATTTTTATATACATATTTTTATTTTTAGACAAATAATTTTAAATACAACATCTTAAAAAAATAATACATAAATAAAACATTAATATTACTTTTTTTTAATTACAAAATAATAATTAAACATAAAGAAATTATTACATTCCATATTTCACCCTAATCTCTTGCTTCGTTTTCTTCGCGTTTTCACAATCCCGGCCCGTCAAGTGATCGATATTCTCCCAAAGTAGTTTCAATTTGATGTTTTTTTTTGTTTTTCTTTCTTCGAGTTGATCTTCTCCTCAGTGCGTTTTTTTCTTCAAGTTGATCTTCTCCTCTGTTAAGTCGTTGAAGCGATACATCCTCTCCGATATAGTTTCCAAAGTTTGCTTGTAGTTGGGCTCTTTAGAGGATGACGTTGCATGTTTACCTTGTTATTTCTTCCGGGCGAGCGATTCCGTTCATTGGGATTTGAGTCCACATGTTCATCATCATCGCCATCAGTGTCGTTGAGGTTTATTTGCCAACGGCCACCAAAAGGAGACTGACTAGTGTATTCGTTAGATGTCAAGGTTTTTGTACGTTTGTTTGAGGACGATGCTTGTCCCATCAATAGGATGGGGTGCCACTTCACACTTAGTTTCATACTATTCCAAGGACCGTTATGAATAAAGGTCGTGTCCTGCGTATTTCTATACTCCTCCAACGTGTCATTAAAAACAATCGCTTCATTGTCACCACGACGATATGCATTTAATCTTTTGTTGTATTGTCACACCCCGAATTTAGCTTACCCGGGCGTGCGATGTCACACCCCGACCGATGTCGGAATCATCGAGGCGGACAATGAGTGATTGTTCAAAAGCACATGATAGCTAAAATATTGCATAATTTATTAATTTAATTTAAAGACAACAAATATCCAAGTACAATACATTTCAAATAACCTAGTCTATTCCAAAACATTGATTTAATTAACTAGGTCCATAAGTTCTTAAGTGGAGGAATCTTCAGCAAGCAATCACATATCCAAACCTGAAACATTATTTAAATCAAGTGTCAACTATAAAGTTGGTGAGTACATAGGTTTTGTGGACCCGATAAATAGTAGATAAAAACGTTTTGCAACTCATTGTTTATCTTGTTAAACATAGCATATATAGTTGTATCCTTCATGTTTATCTAGGCACAATTCAAACCTTGATTGACGCGCTTGAGCATAGCACAACAGCTAGGCCCGGTATGTTTGAATATAGTTACCCACTATATCCGATATGTTTGAATATAACACGCGGCTATATCCGAGTATGAAGTAATAAGCACCCTACATGGGTGGGCTGGTCAGGCACAATAGATCTATTAATATTACTGTTGGTTCTCTTGTGTTTAAAATAAATAAGTGTACACCCAAGATAATTCACGATGAACAAGCATATAATCCAAATGTATAACACGTATAAACAATTTGATGAGTAGCATGTATAATGTTTCACCCCAAAGTATGTAAAAATGTAAAATATGGGCTATGTAACTCACCTTGCTAGCGAATGTTTTAATTCACGTGTGTAGGTGATAAGGATATTGATATCTAAGCACGTTGAAACCCTATGTTGATAAATATGTATTATTGTATGTTTGTATATGTGTATTCGTACTTTAAACGTGTATGGGTTTATAAATAAAACATTCCTTGAAATTATTTGTTTAAAATATTATGGTAAAATGATAACGATTTTTAATAAAATTTAACATCTAAAAATATATATTTTAATCTTGTTAAAATATTATAAATAAATAGTTATTATGTTTATTGTATTTATATAAAAAAAGTTTTTATTTGTTTATTTATATTATCATTATTATATATTTTGTGAGTTAAAACTATTTAAACAAGTTTATAAAAATATAGGACTTATTATTTTATAAAAATTTGATGGGTTAAATATGTGTAAAAGTCGTTTAATGATTTCCAAAATAAACGAACGAGTCAACCGGTTCGTAATAATTTTTTTAAAGTGTATAGAAAATAATAAAATAAAGTGAAATAAAATAAACAAAATAAATAAAATAAAAGATATTATAAAACAGCAAAAAAAATGGTTGGGCCGGAGGCCACAAGAATCGAACCCGCGACCTAAGGCTCAAACACACACGCATAACCAGTCGGGCTACTGCCCATCGCTGGTTATGTGTGTATCGTTTAATTAATAAACGCATACGCGAAACTGGTCGCTGGTCCTCGACAACCGGCAAACCGTGTCCGAGAACACTGGTTTGCACGGTAATCGATGGTTTGAAGTCGCGATTTCGATTGGTACAGATTGCCAGAGGATAACAGAAGGCAAGGGAACGAATTCGAGGTACCTACTAGGTCGTGAAGGGGCTGGACGACATGGCTTTTAATCCGAAAATACCAAGATCGGGAATTCAAGCTTCGGGATGGAATTGGGCTCTGAGATTCTGGTCACAGCTTCTCACAGAGACGACGAACACAATGCCGGCTTCAATTTTGATTGAGAGTGGGTGGACGAGGGGTGGCGAGCTCGAGCATGTCCGTGAATGGCTATTTATAGCCGAGCTCGATCCCTATAATAAAACATGCAATTGAGTATGTCTAGACACTCGTCTGGACAAGACGAAGCTAACGAGCCATCTAGTAGACGTGGAGGTCTACTATCGGGGCCAAATTCGTGGCGTGGACTTTCAGCCACAAACACGATCAGACGTTTCGAATGTTGGGGAGACAAATTGGTCGGGGGCTTTTGTTCGCGTGGGGACGACGAGGTCAGGGAGACCATTTTCGGCTGTCGAAGTGCAGGGGACAGGCGTGTCGAGGGGGTCGCCGGAAATTAGCTCGGACCGCCGGACAAGGGAAGGGATGACCGGAAACGCGAATTGGGAGTTGGCAATTTTGGTCCTTGTAGTTTGTTTTTGTATTAAGTTAGTCCCTGGGATTTTTACCCGTTAGTCCATGTGGTTTAGTTTGTCCAGAAACAGCCCCTTAACAGATTTTTGTCTTAAAACCTTTTAGTTTGATTATTTCCAAAACAACCCCTTAACTTTTATAAAAATAATTAATTAAATTTCTTTTTAATTTCAATTATATTTTATAAACTTATATTATTATTATTATAAATATTTTTATAAAAGTTAATTATTTTATTTAAATGGGTTATCTTATTTATATATGAACTTTTTAGTTTTGATTTTTATATAAAATTTTATATAAGTTTAAAACTTATAAAATTTTAATTATTTTAAATCCATAAAATAAAAAATATATATATTTTGTACAAAATTAAATAAAAACACTTGCATTTCATTTAATAGAAAATGATTACAAGATACATAATATAAAAGCGTGAATAAAAACCCGAAATGTCACAGTCTCCCCATGTTAAAGAAATTTCGCCCCGAAATTCAACTAATGGAGGCTATGAAAAGAGATGCGGATATTTGGACTTCATTTGGTCTTCACGTTCCCAAGTGAACTCGGGTCCACGTTTAGACTCCCAACGGACCTTGACAATGGGGATGCGAATACGCTTGAGTTTCTTGACTTCACGGTCCATGATTTCCACGGGTTTCTCAACAAAGTGCATTTTCTCGTCAATACGCACTTCATCAAGAGGGATGTGGAGATTCTCGTCGGCTAGGCACTTTTTCAAATTAGATACGTGAAAAGTCGGATGAACGTTGCTGAGCTCTGAAGGAAGATCGAGTTTGTAGGCCACTTTTCCTACCCTTTCGAGTATCTTGAATGGACCCACATATCGAGGTGCAATTTTTCCTTTCTTTCCAAATCGGACTACGCCATTCCAAGGTGATACCTTTAGAAGAACCATATCCCCAACTTGAAATTCCAAGGGTTTTCGTCGTTTATCGGCATAGCTCTTTTGCCGACTCCTTGCTACTCGAATGTTGTCACGAATAAGAGAGATTTTATCGGTAGTCTCTTGAATAAGCTCGGGACCGGTGATTTGTGTTTCACCAATATCGTTCCAACAAATCGGTGAACGACACTTTCGTCCATAAAGAGCTTCAAACGGTGCCATGTTAATACTTGTGTGGTAGCTGTTGTTGTAGGAAAATTCGATCAGTGGTATGTGAGAATTCCAATTGTCGCCAAAGTCAATGACACAAGCTCTAAGCATATCCTCGAGAGTTTGGATTGTTCGCTCGGTTTTTCCATCAGTTTGAGGATGGTAAGCCGTACTTAAATCCAAACGAGTACCAAGCGCAGATTGTAATGATTGCCAAAATCGGGAAGTAAAACGCGAATCACGATCGGAGATAATGTTCAAAGGGATTCTGTGCCGACTTACGATCTCATCAATGTAGATCCGAGCCAATTTCTCGACTCGATAGTCCTCACGAATAGGCAAGAAATGAGCAGACTTTGTGAGTCGATCGATAATAACCCAGATACTATCGTGCCCACTAGAAGTGCGTGGGAGTTTGGTGATGAAGTCCATAGCAAGGTTCTCCCACTTCCACATGGGAATTTCAGGTTGTTCGAGGAGTCCGGAAGGCTTCTGGTGTTCGGCCTTTACTTTAGAACAAGTTAAGCATTTTGACACAAAGAGGGCAATATCCTTTTTCATGCCGGGCCACCAATATTGTTGACGAAGACCCATGTACATCATATCAGCTCCGGGATATACCGAATATCGAGTTTTGTGGGACTCGTTCATCAAAAATATACGAAGGTTGTCGCGATCGGGAACCCAGATACGATCCAAGTAATACAACAGGCCGTTGGCTTTAGTTTCTAGCAAGAGTTCCACACCACATGCCATTTCGTGGTACATGTTTCCCTCAGTAACCGAGGTGTGTTGTGCTTGGAGAATGCGGGCTTGGATATCGTTATGAATACTAACACTATGAAGCATGATACGTTCTTTACGACTTAAGGCGTCGGCTACAACATTTGCTTTGCCGGGGTGGTAGCGAATCTCGCAGTCGTAGTCGTAAAGAAATTCGACCCATCTTCGTTGCCTCATATTAAGCTCTTTTTGATTGAAAATATGTTGGAGACTTTTGTGGTCGATGAAAACCACGCATTTGGTGCCATAAAGATAGTGTCTCCAAATTTTCAAGGCGAAAACGACAGCACCAAGCTCGAGATCATGGGTCGTATAGTTCTTATCATGGATTTTGAGCTGACGTGATGCGTATGCAATTACTTGGCCACGCTGCATAAGAACACAACCAAGACCTTGGTTGGATGCATCGCAATAAACGACAAAGTCGTCATTACCACTAGGAAAAGTTAGAACAGGAGCATTGCAGAGCTTGAGCTTGAGAGTTTGAAAAGCTTCTTCTTGTTTGGGTCCCCACTCGTAAGGTTTTCCTTTGTGAGTCAAGGCAGTGAGCGGGACCGCAATCTTGGAGAAATTTGAGATGAAGCGGCGATAGTAACCCGCTAGTCCAAGGAAGGAACGAATCTCGGTAGGAGTCTTAGGAGTACTCCAATTCTTTACCGCCTCGATCTTTGCCGGGTCCACATGAATCCCCTTTTCGTTGACGATGTGTCCCAAATATTGAACTTCATTTAGCCAGAATTCACACTTGGAGAACTTGGCGTATAGTCGTTCTTTCTTCAAGAGCTCCAAAATCAAACGAAGATATTGTTCATGTTCCGCTTTCGTTTTAGAATAGATGAGAATGTCGTCAATGAAAACGATCACGAACTTGCCCAAATAAGGTTTGCATACACGATTCATGAGATCCATGAAAACCGCAGGTGCATTAGTCAAACCAAAAGGCATGACCATGAACTCGTAGTGACCATATCTAGTTCGAAAGGCAGTCTTCGGAATGTCTTCATCGAGAACACGAAGTTGATGGTATCCGGAACGAAGGTCGATCTTGGAAAAACATGTTGAACCTTGAAGTTGATCGAAAAGATCGTCGATACGGGGTAAAGGATAACGATTCTTGATTGTAAGCTTGTTGAGTTCACGATAATCAATGCACATTCGAAATGATCCATCTTTTTTCTTTACGAACAGCACGGGAGAACCCCAAGGTGAATGGCTTGGCCGGATGAAACCTTTGGATGAGAGTTCTTGTAATTGACTTGCAAGCTCTTGCATCTCGGAAGGTGCAAGACGATAGGGAGCTTTTGCCACGGGAGTTGCTCCGGGCACCAGGTCAATACGAAACTCTACTTGTCTAGGGGGAGGAAGACCGGGTAAATCCACGGGGAATACCTCGGGAAAGTCTCGAATGATCGGAATATCTTGCAATTTCTTACCCTTGTCTTTCGTGTCAACTACGTGGGCCAAGAAGGCAACGTACTTTTTCCGCAAGTACTTTTGTGCCAATGTGCAAGACATGAGTTGAAGACCACGACACGGTTTTTCACCGAAAATAACTAACGTGTCGCCCGAAGGGAGAGGTATACGAATGCACTTTTCATAGCAAATAACCTCGGCATGGTGCTTGGATAACCAATCCATGCCAATTATAATATCGAAGCTTCCCAATTGCATCGGAAGGAGATCAACAGAGAACTCATGATTATTAAGATCGAGATTGCAGTAGCGGATAACAGAATTATAGATTTCCCGTTTGCTATCTCCACGGAATAAGAATTGTCAAGTTTTGTTCTTTGTTTAGCAAGTCGAGATTCAAAGGTAAGAGACACAAAACTCCTATCGGCACCGGTATCAAATAAAATGGATGCATAATTATTGTTTACGAGAAACGTACCGTTTATCATGTCGTTGTTTGCTTGTGCCTCATTAGCGTTTATATTAAACACTCGTCCTTGAGGACCACCTTGTTGATGGAGTTTTGGCATCGGTCACGGAAATGGTTTGGGTCTCCACATTCGTAACATTCCCGACCATTGAGAGGTGTCGGATAGTTTGGACGGTTGGCTGGAGCAGCTTGATGGATGGGAGGACAGGTACAGCAAGTAGTGGCCACGTGTCCATATCGTCCGCAGCTTGAACATAATCGGCATGGTAAGTTGGCAGGATGGTGGTATTTGCAGGTCTGACATTGGGGATTTGGGCCCAAATAAGGTTTTGGGTTTTGAGCCAAAGGTGCCACTTGAATAGCAGGTGCGGTGGGAGTTACAGCTGCGAAGTTTCAACCCTTTCGTTTCTTGTTAGGGTTAGAAGACTCGGGCTTTATATCTTTGACGGCCGCAAGAGTATAAACAACCTTCTTGGAGCCCTTTCTTGATAAGGTTCCGGCTTTGACATGGTTGTCGGATAGCGTAGCGGATAGACGGATAGCAGCTTCAAGTGTAGGAGGATTGCTTCCTAACACAGCATCCTGAATTTTCATAGGCAGCCCGCCTATGTATTTTTCAATTTCCCGAGCAAGAGGAATGATCATATGAGGTACTAATAGGCTCAGCTCTTGAAATCGGGTGGTGTAAGCCAAATTATCCCCGCTGTCTTGGGCAAGATCCCAAAACTCAGTCTCAAGCTTCCTCGTTTCGTTTCGAGGACAGAATTCATCGGTCATGGCTTTCTTCAGGTCATCCCATGATAAGGATGTAGCAACCTCAACACCACGAGTGCGTTTCTCACCGTTCCACCAGGTGAGGGCTCTCTTTTGAAGTACACTTGTGGCATAGCGAACCCGAAGATTGTCGGGACAGTCACTGTTTAGGAATGTGCTCTCCATGCTTTCAAACCATTGTAGTAGGCCTGTGGCACCCTCAGTCCCGTAAAATTTTGTAGGGTTGCATGAGTTAAAGTGCTTAAACGTGCATTGAGGCGGGTTGGTACCACCGTTTCCTTGGATGTTGTGAGACCCGTCACTGTTGTTATTGGCTTGGGTCATTTGCCCCACCAATTGGGCAAGAAGAGTAGCAAGATCCGGGTTGGAAGTGCTAGAGTTTGCACGTCGAGGAGGTATTCTAACACCATAAGAAAAGACAATGATATTTTAGATAAAGTGGATATATATGAGTTATAGTGGGAAATAATGTAAGCAGAAATGCGGGATTCATCATGTCGTGTGCCAATGTATGTGTATTTATTTAAAGTTGATGGGGAAAATAAGTCATCTATTCCGGGTAGGAGATGATGTCATAGATCATTATTCGCGCAATAGGAATCGCCGGGATTCGCATGCACTACAAATCGTTATTACGTGTGCACCCGTAATAATGATTTGCTTTGCATGTTCATCTAGTTTTTCCTATCTTACTATAATGTCCCCAAATTTTGAGTTTAGGTTCGCATTGTATTCGCAATGCGAATACAATGACTTATCAACGTTAAGTAATTCCTCAAAACTTTCAAGGAGACATGCTTTAGCCTATAGGTAAACACTCACTTCAGGAATTCCCAGGAAAGCATACGGGTCCGTTTATTTGGATTTATATGAAATGCTTTCCTAGACAGAAAACCCAATGTACAGGTGTTACCCTTCCGGATTGCACATGTCCTTTACTAGTTTTCAAGATATTAAGTCGTTGACGAGATTTTCAAGAATTTAATATACTTGTGAGTCTACGAGTATAAAATATGTAGGAATGTTGCAAATAGTATGGATGAGGAAAGAGTATGGATAAGGATGTGTAGTGTATTTGTTTGCATATGTTTATTTGTCAAATGTGTATGTAAAGTATGTATTGTATGTTTAAGGCCTTGTATGTATGTGTATAAGTCTCATGTACTAAACTTGGAAAAATTCAAATAATACCTAACTACAAATAATTCACATAGCAAATAATCATTTAGCACGTAACACGTAAAAGGGAGTCATAGGGTTATAGTCTAGGTCATTGTGTCTAATAACCTAATTCCCTATAACCATGGCTCTGATACCAATCTGTCACACCCCGACCGACGGCAGAATCATCGAGGTGGACAATGAGTGATTGTTCAAAAGCACATGATAGCTAAAATATTGCATAATTTATTAATTTAATTTAAAGACAATAAATATCCAAGTACAATACATTTCAAATAACCTAGTCTATTCCAAAACATTGATTTAATTAACTAGGTCCATAAGTTCTTAAGTGGAGGAATCTTCAGCAAGCAATCACATATCCAAACCTGAAACATTATTTAAATCAAGTGTCAACTATAAAGTTGGTGAGTACATAGGTTTTGTGGACCCGATAAATAGTAGATAAAAACGTTTTGCAACTCATTGTTTATCTTGTTAAACATAGCATATATAGTTGTATCCTTCATGTTTATCTAGGCACAATTCAAACCTTGATTGACGCGCTTGAGCATAGCACAACAGCTAGGCCCGGTATGTTTGAATATAGTTACCCACTATATCCGATATGTTTGAATATAACACGCGGCTATATCCGAGTATGCAGTAATAAACACCCTACATGGGTAGGCTGGTCAGGCACAATAGATCTATTAATATTACTGTTGGTTCTCTTGTATTTAAAATAAATAAGTGTACACCTAAGATAATTCACGATGAACAAGCATATAATCCACATGTATAACACGTATAAACAATTTGATGAGTAGCATGTATAATGTTTCACCCCAAAGTATGTAAAAATGTAAAATAGGGGCTATGTAACTCACCTGGCTAGCGGATGTTTTAATCCACGTATGTAGGTGATAAGGATATTGATATCTAAGCACGTTGAAACCCTATGTAGATAAATATGTATTATTGTATGTTTGTATATGTGTATTCGTACTTTAAACGTGTATGGGTTTATAAATAAAACATTCCTTGAAATTATTTGTATAAAATATTATGGTAAAATGATAACGATTTTAAAAAAAATTTAACATCTAAAAATATATATTTTAATCTTGTTAAAATATTATAAATAAATAGTTATTATGTTTATTGTATTTATATAAAAAAAGTTTTTATTTGTTTATTTATATTATCATTATTATATATTTTGTGAGTTAAAACTATTTAAACAAGTTTATAAAAATATAGGACTTATTATTTTATAAAAATTTGACGGGTTAAATATGTGTAAAAGTCGTTTAATGATTTCCAAAATAAATGAACGAGTCAACCGGTTCGTAATAATTTTTTTAATGTGTATAGAAAATAATAAAATAAAGTGAAATAAAATAAATAAAATAAAAGATATTATAAAACAGCAAAAAAAAATGGTTGGGCCGGAGGCCACAAGAATCGAACCCGCGACCTAAGGCTCAAACACACACACGCATAACCAGCCGGGCTACTGCCCATCGCTGGTTATGTGTGTATCGTTTAATTAATAAACGCATACGCGAAACTGGTCGCTGGTCCTCGGCAACCGGCAAACCATGTCCGAGAACACTGGTTTGCCCGGTAATCGATGGCTTGAAGTCGCAATTTCGATTGGTACAGATTGCCAGAGGATAACAGAAGGCAAGGGAACGAATTCAAGGTACCTACTAGGTCGTGAAGGGGCCGGACGACAGGGCTTTTAATCCGAAAATACCAAGATCGGGAATTCAAGCTTCGGGATGGAATTGGGCTCTGAGATTCTGGTCACAGCTTCTCACAGAGACGACGAACACAATGCCGGCTTCAATTTTGAGTGAGAGTGGGTGGAGGAGGGGTGGCGAGCTCGAGCAGGTCCGTGAATGGCTATTTATAGCCGAGCTCGATCCCTATAATAAAACATGCAATTGAGTATGTCCAGACACTCGTCTGGACAAGACGAAGCTAACGAGCCATCTAGCAGGCGTGGAGGTCTACTGTCGGGGCCGAATTCGTGGCGTGGACTTTCGGCCACAAACACGATCAAACACGATAAGATGTTTCGAATGTTGGGGAGACAAATTGGTCGGGGGCTTTTGTTCGCGTGGGGACGACGAGGTCAGGGAGACCATTTTCGGCTGTCGAGGTGCAGGGGACAGGCGTGTCGAGGGGGTCGCAGGAAATTAGCTCGGACCGCCGGACAAGGGAAGGGATGACCGGAAACGCGAATTGGGAGTTGGCAATTTTGGTCCTTGTAGTTTATTTTTGTATTAAGTTAGTCCCTGGGATTTTTACCCGTTAGTCCCTGTGGTTTAGTTTGTCCAGAAACAGCCCCTTAACAGATTTTTGTCTTAAAACCTTTTAGTTTGATTATTTCCAAAACAACCCCTTAACTTTTATAAAAATAATTAATTAAATTTTTTTTTAATTTCAACTATATTTTATAAACTTATATTATTATTATTATTATAAATATTTTTATAAAAGTTAATTATTTTATTTAAATGGGTTATCTTATTTATATATGAACTTTTTAGTTTAGATTTTTATATAAAATTTTATATAAGTTTAAAATTTATAAAATTTTAATTATTTTAAATCCATAAAATAAAAAATATATATATTTTGTACAAAATTAAATAAAAACACTTGCATTTCATTTAATAGAAAATGATTACATAATACATAATATAAAAACGTGAATAAAAACCCGAAATGTCACATGCGACCAACGATTAGTACCTGTTTCTTATTTTATCTCATCAGAGATTTATAAACACAGCGGAATAATTCATAACTCGGGATCTTTTTCAAAAGACGGGGAATCTCCCGTTTCATTTCATTTCATAAAGAGGGGTGAACCCTGATATTGTATACAAACGTTTTAATTTACAAAACCAAGGTTTTCATGAGCCAATTCTTTCAACTGGTGTCTAGGGTGGACGTTCCCTTTTTCATGACATCTTTTCTTTGTCATCACATGGCTATATCAATATCAATTCATCATTGATTACCTGTAAAATGTTTGAAAATATTTCATCAGTATAAACCGGTGAATACAAATATATTGAAAATCATAATCCGACAAACGTGAATAAATAGAACAATTTTCCCATAGGTTCTGGTCAATTTACACAGTCAACAGACTAACCACCAGCCACACCAGGGACCTTGGATATATTTTTATGTTTATCTGCCTTACGCTTCAAGCGATGTGCTTTACAACAACCAAGGGTTCAACCCTAGCCCTGTTACAGCGTCTCATCTGTAACACGTGTATATATACGTGCCTCTATGGGCTGAGTGCTATATAGTAAATCACCTTATGCAACTAATGGTTGTAAAAATCCATTCAAGTCAGAGTATAATAAAAATCATTTTCAATTTTGAAATCATTTTATAAAAAAATACAAGTATTCACCTTGACAGAGTTTTCGAAACTAAACTTAACAGAAAGAATTTAACGAAGTTAGGCCCAGGGGCTCAGAGTGTTACAAATTGTATAACACAGGTACTCAAAGCGTTAAAAATTCATGTTAGGAACGCATTGTGTTAAATCATGTAAACCAAAGGGACGCAAACGGTAATTTACTCTTAAATATAATTGTTATACTTTGATCATAAGTCGGACAACGTATAACCTTAGCGAATTCATTAAAGCTCTAGGTCATTCACATTCTTTCATAAGATCTTCGTGCTATTATAAGATCTGCATGATATTTGTTATTGCAAGTCTGTACATAAAAATTAGTAATGTTTGTCAAAATTGACCTTGTGGATAGCTAAGTTGTACTCGAGAACAGCCTACTTGAAACAAGATAAAAAGTTAACAACAAACTTTCCTTAACCTTTTATGAGTCTGAAAAAAAAAAGTTATGTTGATCTTATAGAAAACTCAAAGGAATTCCTTTAAAGGGTTAGTACAAAATCACAAGTTCCACTAACCTTATGGTCATATCATCAAGTCTTGCTGAACCTATGACAATTTGAAAACTTACCGACTCCTTAAAGTATCAGGTATACCCTCACCGGTGGGAACTGTGAGGGGCATCACGGCGTGAGGGGGTTCACGGCGTGAGGGGGTTCACGAACACCGCCCCCTATGGCGTGAGGTGGGCTTGAGGGGGTTGGCGTGAGGGAGTTCACGGAATAAGGGGGTGTGAGGGGGTTGGTGTGAGATGGCACCGTGTGATTGGCTGAGATCTCAAATGAGAGGGCTCCCTCACGGGGAACACCGCGCCCCTCTCAAATGAGGGGGCTCACTTAGAAAAAATGTGAGGGAATACCCCTTACCCTTAGGAAAATAATAAGTGAATATTCCACTAACCGTATGTCGGCAAGTCTAAATCTAACCTTTCAAGCTGACTACTCTGAGTCCAAGCACTCTAGTTAACACCCCAGATTTAAGGATACCATTTACACAACTGCAAGTAGAGGTGTAAACGAGCTGAACCACTTGTGAGCTACTCGACAGACGTTTGTTAAAAACTCGAATCAAGCTGGACTTAAGCGAGCCCGAGCTTGAGATTTTATTTGGGCTTATTTAATAAACGAGCTCGAGCAGGCCTGCGAGCCTAAATGATCCTTTTAATGGTATATATTGTATTTGAGTAAACGGCACTTTTCGTCTATGAATTTTGATGGTCTTAACAGCTTCAGTGCACCCCTATCAGTCTGGGTCTCTAACGTTTAAATTCTTAACGCTTTTAGTCCAATTTACTAACTCCGTTAAATATTTTCAGTTAAGTCTTGTTAAATGACCAAAATACCCCTCTCTTCCCCACTCCACCACCACCAGCCACCGCCACCGCCACCGGCCGACCACCTGCCACCACCCCCCCCCCCCACCTGCCACCTCCCCCATCTCCGCCGTTACTCAATTTATGCCATGAATCCATAAAAAATCGGGGATTCCCCCCAATCTCACCTCCGATTCCTCCAATCCCACCTCCGATTCCTCAAGTACTTCTTCTTAAGTTATTCATCAAATTCTTTTGCCTGGCGTCTTTCCCTTAAAACCCTAGTAATTTGAATTCCAAATTCCCAATCACCAACTACTCGTCAACCATTCTCAATTTCCCGAACAAATACATACACAGATTTACTTCCGTAGGGTTTTAAACTGGATCATGGAGGATAAATACAGCGTTGAATCTGCAGAAGCACTTTCGAACAAAGCATTGGTGAGGCACATGAATTTTTTCACGAATTTTGCTATTACTGCTTCTTTTTGCTTTTGATTTTATCTGATTTTGTTTCTCATTTGTTAGCGATTGACGATATCAGAGGCAGTTCCTGTATATGAGCAGCTTTTGGCTACTTTTCATAATTATCATATTGTAATGGTAATTTGTCAGGTTTTAATGTTAGGGTTTGATTGAAAGTATCAGTTGTTGGAAGATGATTTTGACTGTGTGTTTTGTTTTGAGGCAAAATACTGTGTGATAACAGAGGTGTAGATCGGGAGTGAGGAAGAAGAGGGTGGTGGTTGGTGGTGGCAGGTGTGGGTGGTTGCCGGTGGTGGTGGTGGTCGGCCGGTGGTGGTGGCGGCGATTTTTCGCTCAGTAGTGTTAATTTATATGTATTCGGCCGAAAATTTTATAGTTCCGGCCCCCCCTATATGAAAAAAAAATCCTCGCCCCCCCTACGAAAATTTTTAAGCTCCGCCCCTGGTGGTGGAGTGAGGAAGAAGAGGGTGGAGTGGGTGTTTTAAGGGTATTTTGGTCATTTGACAAGAGTTAACATAAAAATTTTAACGGAGTTAGTAAATTAGATTAAAAGTGTTAAGAATTTAAACGTTAGATACCCAAACTGATAGGGATGCACTGAACCTATTAATACCATCAAACCTTAGGGACGAAAACTGCAGTTTACTCTTTATATTTAATGTATTAAATGTATATTTACATAATAATTATTATTATACATAAAACCATAATAAAATAATTAAACAATTAATAAATGTCGTTAAAAAAATAATTAACTAAATAACAAACGAGTCGAACCCGGGCAAAGATTGAAAAACTACTCATAAATCGAGCTCGAGCCTAGACGAGCTCACACTTGACTAGTTTACACCCTAATAGCAAGTAATGCAACATGATATGTTATGAGTTAGCAAAAGAAGTTTTTTGTTTGTGAAGAGCCAACCGAATATTTTATTTAGGACACGATTTCATAACTAAACATACAAATCTCACAAACAGTTTCATATCTTATCAAGACTCAATGTTGATTGATAGCAATAAACCTTTGTTCTACGTTCACGGTTGCTATAAATCAAGAAAATCACTATAAATACAAATATATTTATGACAGTATGATTAATTGGAAAAAAAGAAAAAAAAGGTAGTATTCATGGATCACAAAAAAAAATTAAAAATAAAATAAAAATCGGTAACAATAGTTGCTGTCATAATTTTGAGGACGCGATAATTGAAAAAAATAAAAATAAATAAAGAAACAGTCGGACAAAAAGCGAGGTGAATCCGGAACTAAAAACTAGAATCTTTTTGAAGTAAGAACTCAACTTCAACCTTTTCTTTCATCTTGATGAAATACTAATACCGTTTTCCCTCTTCAATTTCAAACCCTAATTTATACGAATCGTATATTTGTACTCTATACCTTGATGCAAATCTGTCAGATCTATCACATTCATATTTAGTAATTTACTCTGTTCTGATTTCATGTTAGAAAAATGTCTGCGAATCGAAACAGTAGTTACAGTGGAAGCCTCGTTGATCCGAGCAATCTGCATCTGAAGAAGGAGTTAACTCAGATTAGGAAAGCTGCTCGTGCGCTACGAGATCCCGGTACAACTTCCTCGTGGCGGTCGCCGATCACTTCATCTAGATCCGCCACCGCCGTTGCCCTAGCTGCCGGAGATGCTTCGTCTTCCATCACCACGGCTCCTATCAACCATTATATTCACCATTACAGGAACAGTTCTGGTTACAGTGTAGAAGAAACTGCTGAGAATAATATTAGTAATAATAATGCTAACAGGAGGAAAGAGAAGAAGGTGTTTTTGTATAACTGGAGATCTCAGAGATCGGAGAGTGAGAGGAGCCAGCAAAGGAGCAATGCAGATGGCGGAATCGGTGATGGAGAGGAGAGTGTGGATGATAGCATGAGCGATGCGCGAAATGATGGGGATTTGAAGAGTGAGACTGCTGATGAGCACAGGTATGCACTGTCGTCGTCTTCGAATATGATTAATACTTGTAAAGATGGAATTAATAACTCGAGGGCGAAGAAGAAGCCGAAGAAAATGATGCATTCGTCTGCTGCTTTAAAACTTGAATTGCAGAGACGGCTTAATTTAGTAGATCATATAGATCAATATGATGATGTTAATGGTGATGATATTGTTGTTAAGGGGACTTCAGTGACATCCCCGTTGTTGTCTAGGTTTAGATCGGCTAAAGTGATGCGAGGTAGTAGTAGGAAAGACGATTCGTCTTATTGTTATAGCACGCCGGCTTTGTCCACAAGTTCGATTAATAATAAATATTGGGTTAGGAATCCAAGCACAGTTGGGTCATGGGATGGGACAATGGGATCTTTGAATGATGGTATTGTTGTTGATGATGATGATGATGATGATGATGAAGATGATGATCGGTTAGGTTTACGAGGTCGCCAGGGGTGTGGGATTCCTTGTTACTGGTCGTCATCCAAGAGAAGTACCCCGAAACGTGGTGTTTGTGGTAGTTGTTATTCTCCGTCATTTTCTGATACGCTAAGAAGAAAAGGAAGTAGCATGTTATGTGGGAGTCAAACCAATTATCATAGACGACACCATAGATCATCTATCAGTGCTTACAACAAGAAGAGGCACACCCACAAAACTTCTCATGTTCCATTGCTTACAAACGGGGCTGAAAGCAGAGATCGTTCATCTGTTGGGACAGATGACGAGCTTTCGACTAATCATGGTGAGATTGATTTGGAAGCTTTGAGTCGATTAGATGGAAGGAGATGGTCAACAAGCTACAAAAGTCAAGAAGGGTTGGAGCTCGTAGCTGTAAATGGTGAAGTAGAAGGGGATTCTCCTTCATCTCTTGTTGATAATATTAACTGCTTTAGCTATAAGTACAGGCCAATGTTCTTTGAAGATATAGTTGACCAGAATGTTGTGGTCCTGTCCCTTGTGAATTCTATAATCAGGGGAAGAATTGCTCCAATATCTCTATTTCAAGGTCCCCGTGGTACCGGGAAAACATCAACAGCTAGGGTCTTTGCAGCTGCCTTGAACTGCCTCGCCACCGGAGACATGAAACCTTGTGGGGTTTGCATGGAATGTGCAGGGTTTATTTCAGGCAAGAGTCAGGTCATTACTGAAATGGATGGCTCCAATCAGAAGGGGATTGGTAAAGTTAGATTTTTGATGAAGAAACTGCAGATGGGTTCTTCTACATCAACCTTTATTAGGCATGATGTTTATGTTATTGACGAATGTCACTTATTACCATCTAAGTTGTGGTTGGCATTTCAAAAGTTTCTTGAAGAACCACCTCCGGGTGTTGTGTTCATCTTTGTAACTACTGATCTTGATAATGTACCACGTTCTGTTTTGTCGCGGTGCCAGAAGTATATTTTTAACAAAATTAAAGATAGTGACATAGTTAACAGGTTGGGGAAAATCTCAGAAGAGGAGAATTTGGATGTTGAGTCAGATGCTTTAGATTTGATTGCTCTGAATGTAGAGGGTTCACTTCGGGATGCAGAAACTATGTTGGATCAGTTAAGTTTGTTAGGAAAAAGAATCACTACTGATCTGGTGAATGAACTTGTGAGTTTCCTGACCTTGTCAAATATAGTAGTTAAGCTACTTTTTTTAATTGTAAATAAGGACTACATGTTTATAAATAACTAGTTCTTTTGTATGAAATGAGTTAGATTGAACCGAAACATATTTTGTCAAATCTTTAACAAATAATTAGTGTGTCAGATACAATTACAAAATTTATAATCTTATTAATAATATATTTCTTGAATAAAATAGGAGGTTCTGTGATTTATGTTTTAAAAATACATTTTAGGCTAATGTTTTTTTATTTTATTTTACCTCTTAGCAGTGTTGTAAAAATCGCTAGGCGCTAGTCGGGCGGTGGGGTAGGGCCTAGGCCTAGGCGGGATTAATCGGATTGGAATTTTTATATGTAATTTTCAGTTTTTTTATATATATACACACATTTTTATATGTAATTTTTATAAAAATGTTCATTTTTAAACCACACCAAAGGTTTCGCCGGAATTTGGCCGGAAATTTCAGGTTTTCGCCGGAATTTGGCCGGAAATTTCAGGTTTTCGCCGGAATGTGTCGCCGGAATCTGGCCGCCTAGGACCGCCTAGCGACTAATTGACTGACTAGGCCAAAATTAGGCCTTAACGAGCCGCCTAGCGATTTTTAGGCGCCTAGGCGCGATCATAGTTGTCAATAGCGAATAGCGGTAAATAGCGACAAGCCACCTATACGCTACGTAGCGAATAGCGGTAAATAGTGGGCGCTATTTCACGTTTAGCGATACACTAGTAGAAAGTTTTAGAAATATTTTATATTCAACTATTGTAGGATATGTAGCAATTATAATCAATAATCATCTAAATCTTCATATATTAGGGTTATTAGCAACCCTATTTATATTAATCAAGTAAAAAACTGGTTAAAAACATTAAAAAAAAAATCGCTAATCTGGTCGCTATCTGGAAATAGCGGTCCCTAATCGAAACGCTAGGTAGCGCGCTATAGCGCCCGCTACCAGCGCTATTGACAACTGTGGGCGCGATTTTTACAACCCTGTCTCTTAGAGATAAAAACATAGCCTAAATCGACCCGTATATTTGTATATGGATTGAAATGACACCTATAGTTGTTACTTTTTTGTTACTCTTTGGAGCTACTGTAGGTGGGAGTTGTCTCTGATGAGAAGTTATTGAAACTTCTGGAGTTAGCAATGTCGTCAAACACGGCAGAAACAGTGAAAAGAGCCAGAGAATTAATGGACTTGGGAGTTGATCCTATGGTTTTGATGTATCAAATGGCTACCCTTATTATGGATATCATTGCTGGAACATACCAAGTGGTTGAAGCTGGATATGGTGACTCATTCTTTGATGGTAGAAGTTGTAAGTTCTTAACTTTTTTATTTAGAAAATTAGTATTAAGAGCGTTATATTAGTAATCTGGTGCAACGTGGGCCTTGAGAGCTTTGTCCATGTATTAACTTGAACACCACTGGTCTCATGTGACATTGACAGTTTGACACCTTGTATTTGATGCACCTGATTATGTCCACTAGAGGTAGCAAAGCAGGTGGGGTGGGTGGGCTGGGTAATCTTTTAACACATGTCAAAACAGGCCAGGTTGGGCTGACCCACCAACAATTTTTTGTCCAATTTTTTTTTATTTTTTATTTTTTGAATTTAAAAAAAGTGTAATGTGTTAAATATTATTACAAAATATGTGTTATTAAAATAGTAAATAGTTTGTTTGGAATAAATCAATGTAGGAGGTTGGAAACATTCAAGTAACACTTTGGGAGTTTGGGTAACTTTCAATATGATTAACCCAGTCAACCCATTTCACTGTTAGCTAATTCTCTAAATTTGTCCCATTAAAATAACACAGCTTGTCCAGTTTATAAGTACATGGTATCTACTTCCCACATAACCTAGATTGAAGTCTATGTAGACCAAAGTTGAGGTGCATCTTAGATAAAACAAATGGCACTAATAATATAGTTTCTAATAGCAAATGTTCTAGATCATTATATGTAAAAGAAGAAGTATTATTATACTAATAATATAGTTTATAACAATATGTAATACATTAATTATTTACAGAGTTATAGTGGACAAAAAGTGTTAGCAGTTTGCATCCACCCGGCCAGGCCTGTATAGAATTTTACATGGTTTGGTCCAAACTCATTTTGGCTCGTTAACCAACTCTCCTGAGTCCTGACCCTCCCTTTAGGCCTTCACCTCCAAGTAGAATACACGAGACCATATTTTTGTTCCTATGACTAATTGTGTGGCTATAGTTTAATATGTGAAGAATCATACCTCTTTTACTTGCTATTTATGTGCCAAATGTTGCTTGCTTTGAAATCTACTTATATTCGACTCCTTTGTCAAAAATACTTTTGGAAGTCAATGCCATGATTTCCTTTATCTGGAGTTTTTTCCTTTAGTCATCATTTGACGTATACTATAGGTGGTAAAAAGGTCGTGTTGGGTGACCGGTCAAATGGGTGAGTTTTTAGGATGGATTAAAACCCAACCCATCACCATTTTTTTGTTTTCTTATTCTATAAAAATTAACCAAAAAGCTAGTTTACAATGTAGATCCCAATTTATATTTGAAAAAACAATTGGAGGGTTATAAACACTTGATTATGTCATGGGCTGCGTTCCTTTTGGTTAAGTTATTAAGTTTAACCCAAATGATCTATTAGCATTAAGATAAATCTCAAATCAATCTGGTTGCAGATAAAAGGGTTGAAATTGCGAGCCGTTATTATGTACCAACCGCTGTGTATTTACTAAATTACACCTGCAAGATTACTTGCTTCTGCTTGTTAATCAGATTAGATTTAATGGCAATGTATATGCTTGATCACTGGCATTAAATTGTAATATTTTTTAGAAGGACGATTTATATATATCTCTAACATGCTAATAATTACCGATAATGGTTGTGAACCATTGTCCAGTGACAGAAGCTGAAGTGGAGAGACTAAAACAGGCTTTGAAACTACTTTCTGAGGCCGAGAAACAATTAAGAGTTTCTAGTGAACGTTCAACATGGTTCACAGCAACCCTTTTACAGCTTGGTTGTGCCCCTTCCTCAGATCCTACTCCTTTAGGAAGTAGTGGAAGACACAGCTCCAGGACAACTGATGATGACCTGTCAGCTACTTTTAAAGATATTTATTTTCAAAAACACAAAGCGGATGCTACGCGCTATGCACCTCAAAGGTCTACTCCTATGAAATCTAGTCATACAAATTCAAGTAGTAGTCCAGAAGATGCACTCATACCAATGAGGCAACTCATCAATGGGGATGGCCCATCTGTCTCACATCATGATGATGTCATGCTTGGAAATGCCAATTCAAACATATTGGATGATATTTGGGTCCGTTGCATCGATAAGTGTCATTCTAAAACCCTCAGGCAGCTGCTACATACTTATGGGAATCTTGTGTCTGTTTCTGAAGATAAAGGTAATCATAAGTTTTTTATGCGCTTCAGTTCATATCAGAGGTCACAAACGAGAGTAGGGTTGGGTAGTGGGTCAAAATGGGTAATCTTTTGTACGTCTCACTTTGGGTTGACTTGAAAGTTGAAACATTTTCTCCAAATCTTTTTATATAGATTTAGTGCTTCCAATATGATTACAAAAATTAATAATTTTCAATAAGGGGTTTTATGAATTAAACATACATTTTGGGAGATTACTTTCGACTCATTCTCTTTTAACCTATTTTTTGTTTGACCTGTTTGGCCTGTTAGAGATATAACATAACCTGAATCAACCTAAATATGAGTAAATGGGTCAAGGCTGCCACCTCTGGCTTTAATCCATATTTACACATTCATGTTCATCCTTCGGTCCTTCCTATTAAGCAAATGACACCAATCATTACCTGGTATTACTAAACTACTAGATTATTACTAAACTACTATGTCCCTAATACTAATACTACCTTCAAACATTTAGCAAATAAATTGCCAAGACGTTTAATGCTGGTCTACTAAAGTAACCGAACAAACAAGATTTGCAGTTTTTGGTTCTACATTATGCATCCTAGATCATTATGAAAATACCGGAGGTAGCGAAATGGGCAGGTTGGGTAATGGATCAAAACGGACGGGGACTTCTTTTCTCCACTTTTTGTATGTACTTCATGGATTTAATATGATTGCAAAAAAACTATTATTACAATAATAATCTAAAATTTAAATTAATCGATTTTGGCCTACTTTTGATTTGTTTCCTTTTTAGCCGAATTTTGTTATTTAATCGATTTGACCCTTCTGAGATAAAACACAAGCCAAATCAACTTGTTCATAAGTAAATAGGACGCCACAAAAATTTAGTTGAAAAGCTATAAAATTTGATTATGCACACATGTGCCAAAGATCTAAATAATGTATAATATATTTATTTATGTTGCAGGTGTCCTTGTTGCTTATATTGTATTCAGGGACAAAGATATCAAAAGCAGAGTTGAAAGGTTTGTTAGCAGTATCACAAACTCATTTGAAACTGTTCTCCGTCGCAATATAGAGGTTAGAATTATATTATTAACGGATGATGGAACTAATAAACCAAAACCAATTATTGGGGAACCGACAAATGGTTTGACTGAGAGAAAGATTGAGTCAACTTCAATGGACAATTGTTCCAATCAAGAAGCATTAAAAGGGAGAAAGAGTGCAAATCCAGTTCAAAGAATAGAAGCAATCATACATGAGCAAAGGTTAGAAACAGCATGGTTACAAACTGCAGAAAAAAGCACCCCTGGATCGTTGCAACGGTTGAAGCCCGAAAGGAATCAAGTCTTACCTCAAGATGGTGGCAGTAGTGGTCAAATGGAGACATCACAACAGCAATGGGAAGATGAGTTGACCCGTGAACTCAATCTTTTGAAAATCAATGATGGGAAGCCCGTTTCAAAGGAACATGCTACTATGTCACACGACGCCAATTTAGTTACCAAGTACACCAAAGATACCAACTTTCATTCCATTTCTATATTAGGAACATACTTTCAAATTAGAAGCTGGTTGGTTAATGCATGAAAAACGGGTCTGATTTGGTTGACCCAAAACACTTTTTTTCATTTTTTTTAAAATATTCTATAAATAATAAGTGTCAAATATGATTATGATTGCAAAAGTTATACTCTTTCACAACTAAACTAATGTTTTTAAATAAAATAATTTACGAGGTTTTATGCATTAAATATACACTTTTAGTGACACTTTCAACCCATTTGACCTGAAACTGACTGTATAATATGTTCTTTTATGGGCAATTTGTCATTCATTTTTTTTTTCATTTCTGCATGAAAATATGTTCCCTAAGATAGAAATTGATTCGAATATCCCTGCAATAATTAAAAAGGCTTCCTGCAACTTTATACTAAGATTGCTAACATCATTTGGTTTTCTTTATACAGCGGATACGAGTCTGGAGCAGGTGGTGGTTGTTTGTGTTGGAACAAAACCAAGCCCAACCGCAGGGGGAAGGCAAACTCTTAAAACTCTCTCGTCGTTTAGAGGTGGAAAATGGGTGGGTTGGGTATCAGGTCAAAACGGGTATTGTTTTCATGTGTCAGCCAACATTTTTTGTCCTAAATATTTAAACTTTAATAATTAGTGTGCAAAATATGATTACATAAATTATATTAGCATAATGATTCAGAAGGTTTTATTCATTTAAACTACACTGTGTATTCTTCTTTTACCTGTTTGACCCGTTAGAAATAATACATAACCCGAATCGACCCATTTATAAATAAATCTATCATAATTGCCGCCTCTAAAAGAAATCTTCAAACGGAACAGAACGCATGCAAGTATTCGTTTTGCAGTCGATAAACTTTGTAAACTTTCTTTTGAACAGATGAAACCCGGAACCCCAGTTGGGGGCCGCAGAGGCGCCAGATTTTTATTGTTTGGGGAGTGCGGAAAATCGACAAGGACAGAATACAGATCTAGAAGGTGATATTTAGAAGCAAAAAATTCAACTTCATTTATATTCAAATTATTTCCTAATTTATTGTTCTTGTAGTTGTTATGAGAGATACATGTAAAGTTTTTAACAACTGGGATTTCTGCATTTGTCCAATTTTTTTTTCATTGGAGCAATAAGGTGAAGAGAGATTGTTCTTTCTTCCCTTTCTTTTCAATGTATACTATTGCTGCCATTTGTTTTGGTGATTTTCTTGATATATTTTTTTTAATTTCGATTTACACCTTTTTTTTTGTTAATAATGATGCTGATGTGGAAATTATGCATGTCATTTTTTAAATTTTCCAACTATTATTGTTACTATTAGATTATTATTATTATTATTATCAGAATAAATCACATTTTTCGATTATATGGTTTGGTCTAAATTATGGATCTCATCATTCGTCAAAACTATTTACATATCTTTTCCTTGTTTTCGTTTTCTTTGTTTTCAACTCTAGTTTTTAGGCATGATGTATTGGTAACCCTGGTTCCATATTATGTTATAAATTGGCTCATACGCGGTCTTATACCTGTCGGGTATGTTGGGTTAATCGGGTTTATTCACAGGTTAGCGGGTCACACGAGTGATGGGTCACGGGTCAGAAAATCAGGTCCTCAATTTACTAATGGGTCATGGTGAAGAAGCAGTCTAAGTTAACCGGGTTTTTAGTTAAGAATTCGTACGTTGGAAGTAGCTGAATAAATGGGAGTTTTACCCACGTTATTTACTTCGATTTAATCTTTGTTTTGACTTCATATTTTATGGTGAGATTTTTATATCCGTTGGTTTTTCCTAGGGTCTATGTAAGCCTATATATAGGCATCTTAGTTTATTGAATAAAATGCAGCTTTATTCTTCTTTCCTTCTGCACATTTCGCACAGCTCTTTTCTTTCATATTAGAGTTCTTGAAACATAAAGTGAGTGCAACGGTAGGTGAGTTTTGTGTGCGTCTGTGTTAGCCAAGGCCTGAACCAACATTTGGTATCAGAGCGAAGGTCGAACGAAGAGGGTTGTATTCTGATCACAGGAAGGAGCGATCGGAGGTGACTGGTGTGCAGTGATCGGAGATGTTTTAGATCGGCAGTGATCGGAGAGACTTAGGTGATCGCAGGTTTACATTTTGAAGGTTTCAGTTCTAGGAGGTCAAGCGGGTAGCAGAGACGAGTCGTGATTCAGGCCAAATCAGCGGGCTTGTTAACCCAGTTTTGTTGATCGGAGAACGAAGAAGGGATTTGGCAACCGAAAGGTAATAATCAAAGGTTGTAAAACAGCAGGAGAAAGGTAGCAAAAGGCGTTTGCAGGTAACACTTTCAGCGGTGTTTTAATTGATTACTAATCTTTGGTGGAGCAGGGGTTTACAACTATGGTTAAACCGGAGAATCAAGCTTTGGTCACGGTTAAGGAGAACAACACTTTGTCTCTTCAATGCCCGGTGTTGTCATCCACAAATTACACGGTGTGGGCCATGAGGATGCGGGTTATTTTCAATGTTCATGGGGTGTGGGAGATGATTGAACCAGGAACAAATCTGGATGCAAAAAAGAATAATGTTGCAATGGCTCTCTTGTTCCAAGGCATACCCGAAGAACGACCTTGCAAATAGGAAATCTAAAAACCGCAAAGGAGATGTGGGAGGTTTTGAAAACCCGTCATTTGGGTGCGGATCGGATTCGGGAGGCAAGACTTCAAACTCTAATGGGAGAGTTTGAAAATCTCAAGATGAAGGACCAAGGTGTCATTGACGACTTTGCTAACAAGTTGTCCGAGTATGCTTCTTGAGCCGCCTCACTTGGTTCGGATATTGAAGAAACAAAATTGGTTAAGAAATTTCTTAACGGGTTGCCTAAGCGTTTTATTCATATGGTGGCTTCAATAGAACAGGTTGTAGATTTGAAGACCATTGGCTATGATGATGTTGTGGGCCGGCTTAAGGCTTGTGAAGAAAGGATCAAGGATGAGGAGATCCAAACCGAGCAAAATCAACTTTTATTTGCTGGTTCGGATGAAAAAGCAAAAGAAAAGGAGCATAGGTGTGAGCATTGTGGTTGTGGAAACTCGAATCGTGAAGACTATGGGCGTGGCCGAGGTGGAGGTCGGGGGTCCGAGAGGGGTTGAGGAGATGGTCGAGTACAACGGGACAAGAGCCACGTGAAGTGCTACAAGTGTAATGAGTTTGGGCATTACATATCGGAGTGTCCAAAGTGGGAGAAAAAGGATGAACTCAACTTGAACCGGTGCGAGGATGATGGACCGGCGCTGCTGTGAAGATAAGGTGTGAACAAACCGATTAAGGGGGTGATTGTTGGGTTAATCGGGCTTATTCACAGGTTAGCGGGTCACACGGGTGATGGGTCACGGGTCAGAAAATTGGGTCCTCAATTTACTAATGGGTCATGGTGAAGAAGCAGTCTAAGTTAACCGGGTTTTTAGTTAAGAATTCGTACGTTAGAAGTAGCTGAATAAATGGGAGTTTTACCCACGTTGTTTACTTTGATTTAATCTTTGTTTTGACTCCATATTTTATGGTGAGATTTTTATATCCGTTGGTTTTTCCTAGGGTCTATGTAAGCCTATATATAGGCATCTTAGTTTATTGAATAAAATGCAGCTTTATTCTTCTGCGCATTTCGCACAGCTCTTTTCTTTCATATTAGAGTTCTTGAAACATAAAGTGAGTGCAACAGTTGGTGAGTTTTGTGTGTGTCTGTGTTAGCCAAGGCCTGAACCAACAGGGTACCCTTTACTCAATACCCATTGGGCTCGTGGAGTTGTGGGTATACCGGTTTATGCTCTTATTTGGTTAAAAATTTCAAGTTGGGATGTCCGTTACCTGAAATATGATCTTAAATCCCAAAAAAACGACTTGAAATATAAAATATTCAACTTACACTTCTATCAATTCTATAATAATAATAATAATTTCAAGTTTCTAACAAGTTTTCCAAGCTATTTATTATGTTTTTAATATATAATCTATATATGATAAATACGTAACTTGTTACGCCACGTGTCACAATTCTGTGACCTCAAGATTATTTTTTCCACTTATATTTCTTCATTATGTTAAATATTTCCTTTATTAATTCCTAAATATTTATTACTATTTAATATTTCCTTTATACTTCTTAATTCTTCATTACTAATTGTTTAATATTTTATTTATTAACTCACTTAAAAGACAGGTTTCTAATTTGGTATATTAATACATGCGGCTTTGATGCTGGTAAAGAGGTTCGGATAATCGAACGAGTTTCATCAAATTTCATACCCTTCCTAAACCACCCGTCCCAAATAGTTTTAACGTAAAGCATATGTGAATTTAAAATGTAGTTTTATTATTATTATTATTATTATTATTATTATTATAATAAATAAATATAAATTGTCAAATTTGTGATACAACATTTAACCATTACTTCAGCACGTCACTTGATTTGGATTCCGTGTTACTGCATGGGATGAATAAAAAACTGATTAAAAGTTAAGTGAGATAAAGAAGGATAAATTCAAAATCTTGCAAGTGTAAGGGTACTAGGGGCAACTTCGGGTAAGCCTTTCGGGTTCATCGGGTATTGTGGGTACATCGCCGCAAGCATGACAGGTAAGGCGTTCGGCTATAAGTACCCGTGTTTAGCAAATGAAGGTTGAAAGCAATTGAGCCGTTGGGGATGGATTTGGGTAGTTAGGGTTCTTAGGGAAGTGCCCCCACCACTTAGGATATTTGGGGTTAGATTTGGGTAAAAATGAGGTGTCACTCACTCACTAGACCGAGTCATTAGGGTAGTTAGAATATTAGGATTGTGCCCCTTGCTCCCTAACCCTTGTTGATACATGGAGCCATGGAGGTTCCATATATACATGGAATGTTCGTACACATAATCAAAGAAAACACTTCTCGTAACGTATACTACCGTTTATTATACACTATTAATAAAATATTTTAAGATAATATTAAATTGGTACTTTGAGACCTATAAAATAAACTGATTGGATCAATAATATTGTCTCATTAAAAATTTTACTTAAAGAACCAGTGGTATAAAACTTAGTCAAAGGAAAAAAGATTACGTGTATAATGTTCATCCTAAAGTTAATTTATGTATTTCAGTCTACGGAGCCTGATCTTCTGCGACAGCTACTCGAAACTGCTTCTAGGTATAGATTTTGTGAACTGGTCAGCTAGATTTTTGCTTGACTTAATCTGTGAACATTGATTTTCTCTTCTTTGTGCGGATCATATGTTGAAAAGAACCTTGGTGAGATGTACCTTGTTGTGTCATCTTTGATATAGTCTTCTCTGATTTGAGTTATGCAAATTGTATCGTTTTCATAAATAATCGTCACGGCCATCTTGATATGTTCTAAACCGCATGCTCATTGTATGTGATTGATCATCGATCTCAACCACACGCATTCTCAAATTGCATAATCTCATATTATTAGTACAACATGATTTGATGATGTTGTCATAGCATGCTTTGTCGACTTCCAAGAAATTGTAGTGGCGCCGTGTGTAAATACGTAACCCGTCTGGATCGTGTTTTATATGGGTATGATAAATATCTAGCATCAGTTTACCCAAGAAGCTCGGACTGTTCAATTTTATGGTAAAAAGGACCTAAGTCCCTTGTCCCGTAAATACACCAGAGTATGTGATTTTTTCCTTTCTAGTGTCTTCGTGTTGGATTCGAAATATATCTCGCTAGTACATGCACCGAGAATGCAATATTACTTCTCGTTTCATTTGCGAGATGCATCAACACACTAATCGCACTCAACAGTGGATGCTTCGTGTGTATACGTATAGAGGGAAGCATCCGGTTGTGCCATCCACTTCATCAATTCGTGCAACCTACGCTTCAAAGGTTGTAACTCTAAACACCCTATAGTTGTTTTTTATTTCGTAAATTCTTGCAAGTGATCCTTGGTAGGAGATTTTTAAGATTTTTAAATCCGTTGTATACTTTTATAGCTTCCGTTGTCAGAAGTGTCAAACTCCGTATACAAATTTTCATTTGTATTCCTTGCATCCTAGATATCCATCCTGATTTTTAAGGCTAAGTGTTGTTATAACTTTGTAGCTTTTAAAAATCTATTAACAAACAGCCGTCCACCTGACACACCCTGAGGCCGGCAACCCCAACAAACTTATGTTTCACCAATCCTCATGTTTAAGTAGCTTCTGGCTTATCTACCGGAATAATGAGATATGCTTATGGAAAAAATTGTGAAAAGTTTTCTAATCAATATGTGAATCTTTTATTTATTTTTTTTACAAAATTAGTTCAGTTACACTAACGACCTGGTCACAATGAATTGGTTTGAGGTGGACATTCTATTCTAATACTTACAAATATCAAACCGTAAACCTTTAATGCATATGGGACAACACTTGAATGCATTGTTGACGTCATGATCAAATCATCTACTCAGCAAATTTGTCTTCTTTTAAAAATTCACACTTTGGCCCATGAAATTTAAGCAGCTTTTTTGTTTACCAATTTACGTTATTACCCCTGAAACTTAATTAAGCTACCATACAGATAAAGTTATTTTTTATATGTATTCTTTTTACTCTTTTTCCTTAGATGTTTTAATTTTTTTTTTTTCTACTTTTTTTTATATACGCTTCAATGTTTTGACTTGCATTTTCGTATAAACTTTTTAATAACGCGAGAGTTTGCGTAAATATTTTATTTTTTTATATAAAGTTTCGAGTACATTTATTTATTTCGTAAACGATAACTTTGTTAACGATTTCGTTTTTCTACGACCTTATTTTATAAGTTTTCAAAGACAATAATTTTTCCGCTGCTAAACACGCCTAAACACGCATGCGCACAATTCTAGTTGAAAAATGTAAATAGATAGCAAATTCATAAATGATAATTTATGAGGGTTTCAAAGATTAAATATTTGGGAGAGTGGAGTTCCCTCCTTTTACTTTGGTAGTCAACTTCCTTGGGTTAAAGAATTTATTAAAATTGATAGATTGTATATTTATTTTTCTCCTCTCTCCGAGAAAAAGTTTTCGTACATAAGAAAATGCACACGTGTGGGTTAATGAATTTGTTAAAATCAATATTATTTTATTATAAGTACATGTGTTGGTTTAATAATTATAGGATATTCACATGTGTAGGTTAAAAAATTACAAAACATGCACCATGTATAGGTTAAAAATTTATAGGATACACACATGTATAGTTAAAATTATAAAATATAAATATGTGTAGGTTAAAATATTCTAGTTAATATTCACTTAAATAATTATTAGTTACTTGGTTTATTAGATTTGAAAAGAAAAGAAAATAAGAGTAATAACGCAACTAAAAAAATGAAAGAAAGCAATCTACGAATCCTTTTGGAGGGGAAATATAAATATGGGGAGTTGTAAAGTGATTGGATAATTAAGAAAAATATTAAACAAGGAAGTGTTCAAATTGTTATAATCATACAAGAAACATTTAAAGTTTATCTAATATGACACTTCATCCCATTTTTTAAAATGGAGATTAAGTTTAGGGACTAACTTTCTACAAATTCTGTCCTCTTTTCTCATATGTTTTGAGTGGAAGAAAGAAAATAAAAAAAAAAATAACTAATTAAATAGAGATATAAATAGAGAATGAGATGTAGGACGTTTTTAAAAGATAGAACAAAACTTAGAGATAAAGGTGGTTTATAGCTAAATTTCAAGGATGAGGATAAGGAACCTATTATGAATGCATATATGTTCCTATTGCTTTCTTAAATGCATGGATATAGATCGTGGTTTTAAAAACTAGGAAACATTAAAAGTGGTGTTATGCTTTCATAGCTTTTTTAAATCCGAGTAAATTATACGGATCATCCTATCCTTTGTCAAAATTTCATCTTTAATCCCTAAGTTCCGTAAATTATGGACATCGTCCCTACTGTTTGCGACAACACACTCATGCAGTGGGTCCCTAGGATGAATGCACGTTAAGTAATTCTGTTAATTAGGTGTAAATCGACTACTATACCCCCTTTGTTTAAAAAGTAATAAGAAATAGAGTAAACTTCGTTTTTTCTCCTTGTGGTTTGATCATTTTAACTATTTTGTTCCAATAGTGTGAAAATGGTTATTTTGCTCCATGTGGTTACAATTTTTACTCCAATATGCTCCCCGCCCCTAACTCCGTCTATATTCTCTGTTAAATGTTACCCATGTGCCCCTCACATGAGGGGCATTTCTGTCTTTTCCCTTTCAAATCCTCACCCAATTTTCCCTCATTCTTACTCACACATCGTTCTAGCACATCGGTGTTCATCAAAACCATTTGCAATTGCTGCTCTAATCCCTCTTTCTCGTCTAGCATCTCTTTTAACCCTTTAAAAAGCTCCTCCTCCCGTCGCCGTAACACCGCCCGAGCACTAAACACCGCTTCCATCTCTGCCTCCCTCGTTTTCCTCAACCCCACAACATCACTATGCACATTCTCCACCAGTTTATTAACAACATTCCGTTTATAAACCTCAGCTGGATCCTCAAAGGATCCCGACCCCATCCTCTGCGGCGGAGATAGTGACGGAATCCTCCCACCACCACCACCGCTCACATACGGTGACGGCGGGTATGATCGAGGTGGGATCGCTGGCCAGATAGACCCGGATGAAATTGATCCTGGCGATCTAGACGCCCCGCGTAATTCACTCTAAATCTTTTTAACAAACCCTCCAGATTTATGCATCATCAAGCACACGTGACACATTAAGTAGCTATAGGATGAGTGAAAAACATTTAAAATCCATACCTCCTACCTTTTCCGAAAAGGTGTAAAAATAGATGAGGAGATCAACTCAACTCGACCTGTACCATACCCAAAAAATGCTTTCGACCCACCATTATGTCCTCTCTTGATAAGCTCAATCTATAGAAATTGACCCGAAGCTATAACAAACCGTGCCATACAGCTGGGCCAATACCAGTTTTAGCAGAGGCTAACTGGTAACGGAAGAGGGTAAATATAAAATCATGAAAAACTAAAAGTTTAAAGAAATGTATATTATTACTGTTGCACAACTTTGATATATGGTCAACTAGATCGGCACGACTTAAGAAAATAATAAAGTACAAATGCATCTAACAAGTTGACTTCAAGTCAAATTCAGCATCCAAAGAGTTGCTTGCTCTACAAGTAAACCAACACAAGACTAAAGGGAGTAGTGCAGAGAAGTTAGGTGTCCTTTAATCATCCGTATTTTCAGCATTAGCTCCCTTAAGATGAAGATGTTTTTCCCTCCTTTGAAAATCAGTGAGACCTTTCCCACTTCCGGTCACACCAACCTTACCAAATGGGTCATCTGGAGACTTGAATATGCTTTCCCGCTTGCGACCCGAGAAGAACCCAATCTGGAGTAAGCAAGAAAAAAATTATTATGAATATAATAAGTTCATGAGCCTCCAAAATGAATATATATATATAGGGGGAGGTTCAAATAAGAAGTGAATTTTCGCTAAGAAACCTAAAAATGATTTTTTTTAACCGAACTCTGAGTGAGCTCATTCCAGCGGCGAAACCGGCTCGTCGAGGTTTTTGAGGGTGGGGTGGGGGGATTTAGGTTTTTTGAGGGTGGGGTGGGGGGATTTAGGTTTTTTGGGGGTGAGGGTAGGGATGGGGGGTTTTAGGTTTTTGGGGGGTGGGGGTGGGGGTGGGGGGGTTTTAGGTTTTTGGGGGGTGTGGTGGAAGGATTTAGGTTTTTGGGGAGTGGGATGGTTGGGTTTGGCTTTATGGTTTAGCTTTTAGGATTTAGCTTTAAGGGTTTAGGGTTTATCTTTAGGTTTTATTTCGACGAGCCGGTTCCAACGCCGCTGAAATGAGTTCCATCGAAGTTCGTTTGACCCAGTTTCTTAGGTTTCTTAGCGAAACCTTCATCTATATATATATATATATATATATATATATATGGGGAGGATCAAATAAGAAGTAGTTTTTCGCTAAGAAATCTAAGAAATGACAAAAACCTTATCAAACGATATCAAACAAACTCTGATTGAGCTAATTTCAGCGACGTTGGAACCGTATCGTCGAACTCTACCATCTTAGCTTTTAGGGTTTTGCTTTTAAGGTTTAGATTTTACGTTTGAATTTTAGGGTTTTAGCCTTATGGTTTAGCCTTTAATGGTTTAGGTTTTTTTTTTGTGGGGGTGGGGGTGGGGGGTTTAGGTTTTTAGGGGTGGGTTTAGGTTTTTGAGGGAGTGGGGTGGGGGGTGTTTAGGTTTTTGAGGGGTGGGGGTTTTACGCTTTTCGGGGTAGGGTTGGAGGGGGGTTTTAGGTTTTTGGGGGTGCGGATGGAGGGGGGTTTAGGTTTTTGGGTCCGGGTTAGGGTTCGATGAGACGGTTCCAACGCCGCTGGAATGAGCTCAATCGGAGTTCGTTTGACCCATTTCTTATGATTTCTTAGCGAAAAACCACTTATTAGTGTAACCATCCCCTATATATATATATATATAGAGTAAGTATATGGAGAAAACCCATTGAGTTGAGAAAACTATGGAAACTCTCTATTAACGTATGTAACAGCTAAAATTGGTGAAAATTAAAAAAAAATATTTTTTTAGATAGATTCTATATCTAATTTTATAACCTTTGGCTAAAAAAATCAAAAAAGCGCCGAGTGGTTTTTTTTATAAAATCGTTGAACGTTGTTACGTATGTAAAACGTGAATTTTTGTTATTTTTTCATGTGTTACATATGTTACTGCTGACGTCATGCTAACCAATATTTAAAAACGTTAATTTCAGTTATTTTTTCAAGATTTTTTAAAAAAAAGTACTCGGCGGTTTTTTTTTTTTTTTTTTTTTGTGACGAAAATAGTAATAAAAAGGCTAAAAAAAACATAAGTTACATTGAGTTTCCATGAGTTTTCTCAACTCAAGTGGGTTTCCATTATAACTCTCCCCTATACATATATATATATATATATAGGGGAAGAGTAAAATGAAAACCCCCTTGAGTCGAAAAAACCCATGAAACCCTTTTTGAAAAAAATTAGAAAAGACTGGGATTGATCATTTATATAAAAAAAGCCCCGGTCGCAAAAAAAATAAAAAAAATAAATAAAACGCCGAATAAAAATAAAAATCATGTAAAAAATAACAAAAATTAGCGTTTTTTTTCTTACGTATGCAATACGTGAGCATTTAAATATGTTAAAAACAACATTTACATATGTAACAAACGTCAGATTTTTTTTTTAAAAAAACCGCTCGGCGTTTTTTTTTCCACCAAAAGTGATAAAATTGAATGTAGAATCCATCCCAAAAATAATTTTTATTTTTTTTTACATCTGTAAAACAGGGTTTAGTGGGTTTCTTCAACTCAAGTGGGTTTTTATTTGAACCACCATATATATATATAGGGGAGGGTTCCAAAGAAAACCACATAGTTAGGCAAAAACCAAGAAAAGTGATTTTTTTATTATTTTTTTTACCTTTAATAAGTAGTTTTTTGGTTTTCTCATGAACAATGAGTTTTCTTATGATCCTTCCCCTATATATATATATATATATATATATATATATATATATATATATATAGGGCGAGGATCCAATCAAAACCCTGTTTTCGTGTAAAAACTAAAAACCAAAAAAACCTCGCAAAAATTGAGTAGATCATCATTTTATTATATATATATATATATATACACGTGTGTGTGTAATCGAGGTGAGGGGTCCATAATACCTTCTTGGCACGACCTTTGGTGGTCTGAAATTGTTGCCATGCATTTTGTCTCTTATTCTGTGTAACCTCAATTTGCTCCTTTCGCATCTTAGACTTGAATGCATGTATTTTCTTACGCTTAGCAGCTTTCTGTATCAAATCAACTAATTAAAAGCCATTTATATGAGAAAATATCAAAGGCGTCTCTCCCCAAGTGGTAGAGGGTTCAAGTCCCATGGTGGAGAAAAACAGGTGGAGAACTTAGGTGTAGCTTTAGATATGAATATGTAGTACAGAGGCAGCAATTTCAACCTATTTATAAATTCAAGTTGTAATTTATTAAAGTCATGTTAAGTTAGTGAAACAGAAAAAATTAACCATAAAGGAACTTGTCAAATAAGTTGAAAACCACCTAAAGTGTATTCAATTACTTATAATCTCCTAAATTGTTTTATTTACGAAATATTAGACTACTATATTAATCCATTATTTATAAAAATTTAACTGTGTTCTATTTATAAAAGAAAATATGCTTTTGGAATAAAGAGAGCAAAGTTTGAAAGCATGTGCTTACCACATCCTCAGGGTCTTCTGGTTCAATACGAAGCTTTGCTGGCAAGCTTTTAGACTGGAAGTCCACATCAGCCGAAGCAGCTTGAGCGATCTTACGTTTAAGAGCTTGCTTTGTGGCTTCTGCTTCCTTCTCAGCTTCCAGCAGCGGATCAACAGTCGCATCTTCTAAAGCCCTAACATTATCAGGATCAACCTGGACATATTTTTTGTAGCAAGTAAAGCTATGTACAAAACAGGTATCACTTATTTCCCCACACTCATGTTTTTAGACAATAAATAAATAAATAAATAAATAAAAGATCTTATTTTCATATAAAATTTTACCTCTTCCTTATTTCCCCACCCATTGTATGCAACCAAATATCCATTTGGTGTAAGAGCCTCGATTGTTGCATCATACCTGCATAATCAACTAAATCAAACATAGGTTCATAAGAGAGAAAAAAGAAATGGAATCGTAGCGAAGCAAAGAAAAAAAATGCAACTGAGTGATCAAATAAGAAACCCCACAAACTAGAAAACAATAAAAATATACCACTCGCCATCTTCACTATAAACGGCTTGAACTTTAGCACCTACAGGAAGCTTGTGACCACCAAGCATTCCACTTGGTACCTGATTGAAAATATAAAAGAAAATGAGATGAAGATGTTTGTGCGTGCATATCAGGTATAGATTGAGACAAAAATCCACAAAATACAAAGAGGTATTGTATAGAATAATAAGGTGACATACAAACTTCCAACAGAAGTAATTAACACCCACATGGGCCATATCTTACTTCTTCATGTAAAACGTCAAATCAAGTCTGGAAATTTGTAGAGGCTACAGTTCACAGATTTAATAAAGAAGTTCTTACTTTTTCTTTATGTAAAACACTAGAAGATCAAAATAAAGTCCCACAAATTCATACCTAGAGTTCACAATAAAATGAGTTCTGCTTCTAGAAACACAAACAGTTGTCAAACACTAAATTTCTACAGGGGTTTTCTTTATTGAAAATATAAAAAGTAATCATTGCCCAATATACCTAAGCTGTAGGAAGGAACTTACCACATTATTCCGTGAGGTACCCCCAGAATGATTAAAACTATAGGGCACATCAGCAGCACTTGTACCAATACCACCTACAGAATTCCCAGCTTCATCCTGTGCAGTTTCCAGGAGTTCTTCAGTCAAAGCAATCACCTGCACGAACGAGGTCAGGCATTAAATGCATGGGACTTTTTGCACATCACTGAGATAAAAATGGTGTTGTTTCAAACTCATAATCATCTTAAGTGAACATCTGAATCAGGAGGGGGAGAAAGAGAGAGAGACAGATGTAGATTGGCCATCAGGACACATAGCAGACCTGCACAGAAATCAAGATACAAGTGATGGACATCTTTGATGGAGTTTCCAAATCCAAAGTTTTGCAAGTTTTGTCAGAGACTAAACCAGTTATTGAGAAAATTATTATTTATAAGGAATCTAATTCTCACCTTCTAAAGCGAGGATAATCAAGGATCTTGTCAGTGATTACCAGTCTTATGTGTTGTACTCGTTTGACCAATACAAACATATTTTATACACACATACACATATCCATGTGCATCTGTGTTTATGGAAAAAATGGACGTGTCAGACTACGTATTAATATAGTGAAATGGTTATATTACACCACCAAACATCTAAAATATGTCAACATAATGAAGCTCATATACCAGAGATAAGTGGAAAAAAACAAAGAAATAAGATGCCAAGTCAAACCATATTCTAGATAGCTCAACAAACAGCCCCACAGCAAAATACAATTTAAATGGTAGAAAAGGTAAGAGTGTTATAAAAAGGAGTTAGATCACCTCCACAAGCTCTTTCTCCACATCAGCATACTCGGCATTCCCAGGATCAATCTTCAACAGCTTCCTCACCTGATCATAGACAAGTTTTTTTGCAATTAGACAACATAGCATCTCATGCTTACAAAGCCAAAATGAAAATCAACTTTGTTCTTTGAGAAAGCAACTAGAAAATAAACACGCCCTGCTAATATTGAGTCATAATCACGACCACTAAGTTTAGATAGTTGATTAGATGTCAGTCGTGTACAAGTATCCAATGGGAACACATCCTATCAAACTACATTAATTATTAAGTATAAACTTTAAAGCAAGAATAAAAAAATACGACAACTATGTTGCAAGAACATATGTTATAGAATCGAGAAGATAAGAATTGTGCAAATGATATGCGTCTATCTGTATCTGATGCACAGATATTCCATCAAGCCAAATGATCCAGCAGAACAAACGCCAGACAACAAAAGTGTATTAATCCATAGCGATGCAAGTGTAACTACGACATTCAGGTCAGAAAAATTGCAATTCTTAATCATGGTTGCAAAGGGTAGATTACTAAACAAGCTTGATTAGCATTAAACAAATGGATGTACATCAAGTGTCACTATCATTGCACTTGGGCTCCATGAAAGAGGATCCATCAAATCATAAGTCATTTAACTTATCTATTAACCGGCAGCGGGTTACAGAGAGCAACACCTGCACCTCCCTCCCTTAAAGTAATCCTCGAGTCCTCCTTGTAACTCATTATTTCGTCTACGCCATGCTCCCATCAGATGTTCTATTCAGGTCCAATCCTAGTCTTGTGTTGAAATAACTAACAAGGGATGTGATCCCATTCTAGGCAGATTTTGCCGGCTAAGCAGTCTTCAGTTTTATACTAGAATATCTATTAAAATAATGTACAAATCATATAGAGGAGAGTCCTTGATCAATTTAAAGCGCCTTACTATTTCTGCACTGATCGCATGCATCCTCATGTTAAAGCCGCTTGCTATATCAGCAGTCACTGAGACCCACTTATATTCAACATAGAAAAAAAAATTGTTACAGTTGTACCACGTCTTCAACCAAAGGATTTCATTCCTAAACATTCTAAAGTGACCAAACAAGAGCCTACAGAACTTTCAGCCTGAATATTCAAAACAACTAAACACTCCCCACCATCACAAACACACACACAAGGCAGTAAGTAGCAAGCCCAAGGGTCAATTCCACAGTCACAACAAAAATCAAACATCAAACAAGAAGTCTACATTCTAAATTCAGACCAAGTAAATCCAGATGTCTTATGCAGCAATTACCAAAAGCTAAGACCGACGAACACATAATTATACCTAGAAACATTAACCATGATAAAATTGAACGATTTTAACAGACATTTAAGATGAATTTATGGTGTACCTCTTGAAGCTGTTGCTTGTAAGTAGAAAGATTAGAAGAGAGCTCCTCTATGCTGACCTCCTCACCCCCTCCTTCCATGCGTCGATCTGTTTTTCTTTCTTTTTTGATTCAATATCCTTTGTATATCCGTCCAGTGAATCACAAGAAGCAAAATTCGAAACTAATTTTTCAGATTATGTGAAAAATTATGGTGCGATAAAACCCTAGGGATATTTATCGGGGAGAAGAATGCGTCGAAAGGAACACTAATTTGAGATTTTACTTTGATCGACAGAAGCCGATTTGCTAAATACTCAGATATCTATATGGCCCCTGGACATACTATAAACTTCCACATTTGCCCCTTCGAGAAACTCATATTTTTCATTCTTTTATTACAAATTTATAAATTTTAAAGGTAACATTAAAATCATTGACTTCGGTTTTCTATAAATGTTTTTAGAAACGGACTCGACGTCAAATCGGTTGTCTTATCGGTTCACTAGGCAGACCGGTTCAATCGGATTTAAGAACCGAATAACGTTATATATTTGACCAATGTTCTAGCGACCGTATCATGTAACTTATACATTGTAAACACCTAGATATTTAACAATATTCTTTTAGTAAACGTTAAAATTGTATAATTTTATCAAATTGATTTGAAGAAAAAATATTAAACAATAAAATATCAATCTTAAATATAAAAGTACAATGAAATAGTAAAAAAACGAAATGGAATTATTAAATAATCAAAAGATAAAGAAATTATTATATAACGAAATAGAAATAAAAAGCAGAAAGTGATAATTCATGTTGAGTCATTGACGGACACTATTTTACCATCTTTTTTCTATCCTCAGTTTATTTTAATTTTTTGATTTTCAATCACTTCATCTCACCAAACACTCACATATTCGTCAAACACTCTCTGCAGTCTTCTCCCCCACCCCTTCTCTCCACTTTCTTCATGCCACCAGTTACCTGCTTTGCATCTTCACCTTCATTTTTCAATTTACTACATCGTCGCCTTCAAGATTTGTCTATTGTCGCTCCACATGCAGATCTGCTTGTGAACTGTTCAAACAACTGAAAATTTAAAAGCAACCAGCTAAAAATCCCGACCCAACAAAACGAATTTTGTGAATAATGAGTAAATGAGAGCTGGTGGCGGTTGTAGGGTTTAAGGGAGTCCCATCCCTTTTACTCTTCAGCCCTCGAGTCCTTAAACCTTTCTCTTTAAACCCCGAACTTGCAAAACGAACAAAACTGGTTTTTAGGATGTTACATACAATCACTTTATCATTAGTTAAAAAGATACGATATCTAGATGATACAACTTTTATTCATCTGCTTTCACTTCAAAGGTTGTTTTCAGTTCTTAGGCTATGTGGTATACTCCCCTCTTTGCTTCCCTCCACCATATATATATATATATATATATATATATAGGATAAGGTTCAAATGCTAACCAATATTTATGCGATAACCATGATAACCACTCTCAAACATAGTGTTACGTATATGTAACAATTATCATTATGTTAATGTTACATATATGTAAACACTATGTGTCACGTATATATAACATTATTTGGTACGTATACGTAAGACTCATCATTTTCGTATTTACGTTCAAAATATTTATTCAAGATACTTAAATACTATTTTAACAATTAAAAGAAAAAATAATTTATAAATTATGTGATTATTTTTTAGTAGTTAGCACGGTTATCAAATAAAAAGTTGGTTAGTATTTGAACCTTTTCCTATATATATATAGGAGATGTATCTTATGAAAACCCCATGTTATTGTGAAAACCCAAAAACTCAACCTCATCCATTTATTTTATTTTCCCTTTTTCATATATTTTTTTATGCTTGAAGGACATTTTGGTCATTTTATCACTCTCTCTCTATTTAAACCTACACCCCCTCTTTCTCTAAAATCACTACCTCTCTCTAAAGATCTGGTGATTTTAATTTCAAAAATTTTCAATTCATCTCCCACCAACACCTTAAATACGATTCATCATTCAGACTATTTCTTAATAGGAAAACCAGGAACTATTTTTTTCAACGATTCATCTACGCGGTAATTTTTTTTTTTGATAAAATTTGGATTTTAGTAAACTTCAAATTGAAGCTGTGCAACTAGATCTGATTTCTTTGGTATTTTTCATTTTGGATCAGGATGTTCTACTGCTATGCTTCCTGATAGAGTCGTACAGGCCCTCAATTAGAACCTGGAAGCCATGGATGGTGAATCGAAGCTTCAATCTCGTTGCAATGGAGGATCTCTTGTTTTCGACTACGGTAATTTCACACCGGTAACAAATATGTTTTTTGCGTTAGGGTTCTACCCAAATCGATGCGGCAGCGGCGGTGTTAGAAATCGTCGTTGCTTACCACGGTTGTCCCAAAAGAAATTGTGATTTGCAGGAGATGGCGGCGTAGATTGTTGTGACACAGTGGAATAGGTCAAAAGTAATGTTGCCTCTTCCCGAATTCACAAACGAGATAGACAAATGCGCCTTTTTCGGCAAAAATGTTGCCTCTAATCGGTTACACTAAATCTGCAAGTTTCCTCAAACTATAGGTAATTTTAATTTAAGAAAGCTTGAAATTCAATCTAAGCAGTTTGATGAAATTCTATACTCAATAAAGTTCAGCATATCCTCTTACTTGAATAACAAGTAGTATTTGTAATCAATGGAATTCTTATATTCCTAATCCTATTTATTATCTGTCCATGGAATTCTATTCCTATTCGTATTTCTATTTATTTAATTATTTATTATTAGTTTCTTGAACTAATAGTATTATTTGTAAAAGACGCGTTTTTATTTTTGGTTATGCCATGTGTTTACTGTTGTTCTCTTTTTCTAAAAAAAATTATGACAAATTCATACATCTAGTTGAAAAATCTATAAATCTGAGTTTTTGTTAACAAATTAAAAAACTATGAACCCACTTCACTTTTTTATTTTTGTTTTACTTTTGTTTTACAACCATATGTAGATCTATGAAATAAATGAAGAACACGTTCTTTACACCTATGTAAAAACCAAATAAACATGTGTAAACTGAATTTACACAAAAAGTGTGATCATTTAGTTGAAAAATCTACGAATCTAATTTACACATGTGTAAATTCAATTTACACATGTGTAAACTGAATTTACACATCTGTAAAGAGTTGTTATTCATGTGTTTTTGTGTTGACTCAGATCTGAACGTGTGTGAACAGTCCATATTTTTTTACACTTGTGTAAATTGAACGAGTGTCCATGAGATTTCAGTGAGATAATTGATAAATTTGTTGCTCATTTTTAAACTATATATATTTGTGGTGTTACTGAATTTGTTACTCATTTTTAGGTTATATTTAGCTCAAAAGTGGTTTCAAGATCTGGGTTCAAGACTAAAAAGTGAAGTGGGTTCAAGTTCTACAGACGTTTCTCTAGATCTATAAGATTTCTTAACATTTCCCAAGTAAGGGTTGATATTTGGGTTTTTTAGCTTGATTTTTTACACAGTGTAAACTGAATTTACATTTGTGTAAAGAGTTCTTATTCATGTGTATTTGATTTTATTATGTATATACAATGTAATTATTGGTTTTATGGATACGTTTTAGGTTCATAAACCCTGTTTTTGGGTTTTTACTCATGTTTATATTAGGTTATTACACATGTTTATTTGGTTTTTACACAGGTGTAAAGAACGTATTCTTCATTTATTTCATAGATCTACAAATGGTTGTAAAATAAAAGGAAAATCTAGATTTAATTTAAAAATAAATAAAAGTGTAATTACTTTTATACCCCTGTAATAAATATGGATCACATGTTTTTTTTCAATTAAAAATAAAAACTTAGATTTAATAATAGCCACAAGATAAAATATTCAAAAAAGAATATGTGGCTCATATGAAGTTTTTGAGTTTTCATAATAACATAGGGTTTTCATTTGATACAACCCCTATATATATATATATATATATATATATATATATATATATATATATGGGTACCAGATTTCATAAACTGAAAATAATCTGAAATTGACATAATTTAAAATACTTACAATAAGTTGAAAACGAAAGCTGGTGGTGAAAATGGAGATATGCACGGCGGATGCGTATGATAATATTTGCAGCAAAAGGACTTTTTTTTTTATATTGAGGGATAAGATATGAAGATCGATCAAGGATTATAGTGTTAGAGCTAGGCTGAAGAGGGTAGGAAAATTTAGTGTGCCATAGAGAGGATTGAAAATTTTCTTATTGATAATTTTCTGTGTAATTACAACTGAGACTAATGCCTTCTTTTATAGGCATGGCAAACAAAAGACAACAAAAAAGAAAAGCACAATAATGCGCACTATCTTAAAGAAAAATAAACAGATACAAATTAAAGATGAGAACGACAAAAACTCTTTATGAACAATTATTGTATCGTGCTGTAAAGCTGTCGGGAATTTTCTTTTCCTGTGTAGTCACCTGTCTTCTTTCAATAATTGGTCTTCTACGTCATGGCTTACATTTTAGAAGTCCTTGTGTGTACTGTCGATTGATGTTGGTGATCCTGGAACTGTTTCTTCGTCTAGATCAATAATATGATCTATTTCTAAAGTATCGCCTTCACCTGGTATCTTAGAAGTTTGTTGATGCTTTTTGATAAATGATTCAAAGTCCTGTGTATGAGTATCTCTTTCTGTTAACCATGTAATATTGGCAAAATCTGGGTTTGGGTTAACAGCAATATTTTGTAGTTGGTTTTTGTAAGCAAAATTCGCAAAAATGTTTTGAGTATTTATTTTGTGGTCTACGAAGATTCTTTTCCTAGCTGGTCTGTATGTGTTTGAGGATGCAAAGGGAAATGATGCAAAAATTTTGCAACCGACTGTAGGGATTTTTGAATGAGAAGCTATGTTGCCTATGACCATTGTGAATTTTTCTCCTAGTCTATCAAGGAGATTTTCAGTCTTACTGTTTAGTCTGAATTCAAGAAAATCAATCATACCATGATGGTAAAATTGAACGATTTGGTCATCAGACATTTGTGTAGGGTAACTAATCTGTAGAAGAAGAAGTCCCGTTCCTTCTCCTTCATCATCTGTCCTTTCTACTATCCTTACTTCTGCATTGAGTGTGTCTTGAAACGCAAGATCAATAATTTGTTGTTGTAAATTATATAAAATTATTGGGAATTATGAACAGACTTTTTGTGAAATAATTTGTTCAAATTTCGGGAATCTGTCAATAACTGGCTGTAAGCAATGTTTTCATGGTGTATCAAGCATTCTTATTCTGAACGCTTCATAGCTTCTATTTTGAGGAACTGTTCTTTCTGTTTTCTCGAGCCGTGTATATATTGCTTATTCTTTGCCTCGAGTATAGCCACTTTTTATTTTATGAGGCTGTTTTCAATATGGGCTTGTATAGGATGTGTATCTTGTCCCTTTTCATCAGCTGTTCCTGAAGCTTTACAATTACTTCTTCCTAAGCTTTGATTATTTGTTCAGGATTGGTCTTTGTTATTTCAGAAAATGTTTGAACTTCTTTTGGCTCAATATAAAAACTACTTATACCAAAATATTCCCTGGCTGTTTTTAAAGCTTCAGCAAAATTGTAAAAACCTTTGTAAATGGGATTTGGACATTGTATAAATTTTGCAACTGTCTCCCATTTATTGAAGATACCAATCTTCGTTCCTCGAAAAACGATGTAGTGAGTAAATTTTGATTGTTGTTTTTTGGGGATTTTTGAGCTTTGCTCATGAAAATAAATGCTTAATGCATTTAAAACCTGTACTTTGAATGTCGAAGCCTGTGGCATGGTTTGAATATGCCAGAGGTTGTCTAATAAGCATTGTTGCTTATCTGTCAGCTTCATTCCAACAATTGGACGAAACTTTGTATTGGGGTCATTACATTGTTGTAAACCGTAATTTCCAAATGTAATGACTGAACTTTCTGTAAAATGTGTATCAGCCCTTTGTTTAGTGTATATATTTTTTGGTATTCGATTAACAGGACTTTGGTTGTTTACTGGGTTGTAATATCGTAGGACAGTGTCTAACCCAGTAATTGATGCTGGTAGCTTTTTAGAACTTTGTACTCTGTCAGCCTTTATAGCTTGGCTTAAAAGCTTTTCTGTCTGTTCTTCTTCATATGATATACTCATCGGAGAAATAGTTTTTCTAGGCTGTATAATCTTTGCTTTCCCTTTATCTTTCTTTTCCATCTGGAAAAAATATCTTGTTAATATTTCGGGACAACATATCGGCTATCCCATTATTTTTCCTCTGATATGTTCAATCTCTATATGATATCCGTGACCTTGTATAGTATTTTGTAAATTGACCCACCTTGTTCTGTTTATCTTTTTACTCTAGTCATTTTTTATAAATTTTACAATTGCTTCACAATCTGTTCTGACTGTAAACTCATTATGTAAATAAATTTTGTGAAGCAGATAATAGCCACAAGATAAAATATTCAAAAAAGAATATGTGGCTCATATGAAGTTTTTGGGTTTTCATAATAACATAGGGTTTTCATTTGATACAACACCTATATAAATATATAGGGGAAGGATCAAGAGAAAATCACAAAGTTAGGCGAAAACCGAGAAACCAACTAAAAACCCAATTTTAACCAATCATATAATAATATTTAATAGGAGAGAGAGACGGAAAACAAAAAATTATAAAAATAAATTAAGAAATTTGTATAATTAATAAGAAAGAGATGCGTAAAAAAAAAATTAAGGATGCATGAGAAAGTGATAAGTGTCACATCAAATCTTTATTTATTATATAGTATAGATATATTTAAAATGAAGAGTGGAGTAGAGTATTTCATTTATAGAATGGAGGGGAGTGGAGTTGAATATTCCCTTCCTAAGAATATTAGTCATCTAGATATTGATAGAAGTGTCTAATATTAGGAGTTGCCACGTGTAAGGCCCCAAACCCGGGAGTCCTCACTCGTTGGATTTAATCATTCACAAACAGTTCTTAAACTTGAATATCAAATAATGCAGCGGAAAATTTCGTTCGAACATAACGTCAACATTGTTAAACATGCGGAAGCGTAAACGTTGTCTAAAACATAAACACATCATAACTAAACACATAACGGGATGCAAGTCATCATGATCAGCCGGGTAACTCTTCTCGCTTGCCAAGCATCACCGTTCCTCGTCCATACATGTCCTTAAACCTGAATGTACATACTAAAAGTCAGCTAAGCTGGTGAGTTCTAGCTTTAACATAAAACTTTTAACTTCAAATATTTTGCCAAAAACATAAAATTTAAACTTCAATAATAAAATCGTACGTAAAGCATGCAATAACATAACATAACATAACACATAAGTCAACAAACATATCGAATTTGCGCCTTCTTGTAACTGTCAATTCCAAACTTCAAGTACGATACCTCATAGGATATACGTACCAAACTTCAAGCACGGCATCACAAGGATGACATGTACCAAACTTCCAGCACGATACTCTGAGGAGTAGTCGTACCTAACTTCCAGCACGATTACCCCGTCAGGTAAATCGTATCTACTTCAAGGATCACGGTAATCCTCATAGTGACCGTCATCACCCCAGTTGTACAACAGTTGGCCAACCACAAAGGCTAGTAAAAGGTAAGGCCCATAACATACATCCCATACCCATAACCTCAATTCCCCAATGAATAATGGCACATTCGTTCGTTAGTGACTTTCATAAATATTCACTTTTTTACATCAAAACTTCAGTTAAAGCATTCGTACGTTTTATTAAAAAATCATTCGTTCGTAAACACATCGTAAACATCATTCGGCAAAACATTTCATAAACACATCGTTCATAACCTTTCTTTCCAAAACATCGTTCATAAGCATCGTTTTATAAAACATCATAAACATCAAACATCGTTTTTTTTATAAAACCGTCACATCATTACGTATGCACACTAGCCCAAAAACATTATTTAAAACATTTAAAAGAGGGCTTCTAGAACTCACCTTAGCTAATGCTCAACTCACAAGTTATCGTTTCACCACTTTTTTCACTTCTACCTAGAAATTATTATGGACCGGTCAGTATAAAAACTATACTTAAAGACTTCTGATCGTAAATTCATTTGGTGAAAATAATCATATATATGTTAGGAATCTACAGTCCAAATTTCATTTCAACGGTCGGATCTCCGGGAAAACCCGATCTCTGCAGCTGCGTTTTTTAGAAAAACACAGCTCCGACCTGCTGTCAAAACGACTATAAAAATCAAACTTAAACCACACCATTTCTTATTTACACCATTAAAAATGGTCATCTAAGTGTTATAAACCCTCTGTTTAAAAATCAAGATGATCCAACGGTTGGATTTTCCATATCGTTTGATTCTTTAAAACCGCGCACATAAAAACTATTCTGGACAGATTCTAAAAACTCATTTTTAGCAACCTTAAGACAAGATTCAGGGAAATCGGAGCTTACCAACGCGTTCAGAACGTTGAGAAATAGTTTAGGGTGAAGACCCGTAACTCCGATCACCGTGCACCACCGCGTCGAACCACCACCGGTCGCCGGAAGTTTTTCCTCTCTCTCTTTAGTTTTTCTCTCTCTAGCCTCTCTCTCTCTCTAAAATCCGGAAAATGATGAGAGAGAGGCTGCTAGATATATATTTTTTTGGTTTGTTAATGTGATGACAAGTGTTACGCCACATGACGCGATGTGGCTATGTCTTTGAGGTGGTGACATGTGTCGCCATGTGTCACCCTGTGGCACCTCCTCATTAAGGTAATGACAAATGCACCTACTCTTTATCATTGTCAAATTTGGCACCTCGAATTTATATCTAACTTCTCACTTTTAACGATCTGACTACAAATTTGGGGTGTTACAAGTCTACCCCCCTTACAAAAGGTTTCGTCCCCGAAACCTGTCATAAGTCAAACAATTGAGGGTACGACTCCCTCATTTCCATCTCTGTCTCCCAAGTGGTTTCAGATCCCCTCCTGTGTTTCAACTGTATTTTGACCAACTGGATGACTTTATTACGTAAATGTTTCTCCTTTCGGTCGAGAATGGCCATGGGTTCTTCGATATAGTTTAGGTGGTTGTCGACCTCGATGTCGGTAAGTGGTACGTGAGTAGATTCATCCGCCCGCTAAACACTTTCTCAAGTGTGATACATGGAACGTAGGATGAATCCCACTTAACTCATCAGGTAACTCCAACCTATAAGCGACTTCACTAACCCGTGCCAAAATCCTGAACGGTCCGACAAACCTCGGACTTAACTTCCCTCTCTTTCTGAATCGTATGATTCCCTTCCAGGGTGATACCTTCAACATCACTCTGTCCCCAAAATTAAATTCAATAGGCCTTCATCGTTTATCCGCATAGGATTTTTGACGATCTTGGGCGGCCTTCATTCGTGCCTTAATCTGGTCAAACCTTTCTGACGTCTCTTTAACGACTTTGAGACTTCCCAATTCTTTTTGTCCAATCTCACCCCAACAGACCGGGGTCCTGCACCTCATCCCAAACAACATCTCGTAGTGTGGCATGCCTATCGTCAAGTGATAACTGTTGTTGTAGGAGAATTCGGCTAATGGCAGGTGACTGTCCCAACTGCCACCGAAATCTTGTGAATAAATACAATCGTTAAAGGCATCCCATGTCGTGAAAGGCATCCCATGTCGTGCTACTATCTCGTTAATAAATACTTTTGCTAACCTTTCTGACGAGAATGTCTCGTGAATAGGTAGGAAATGAGCATTCTTCGTTAAACGGTCCATAATTACCCAAATGGTGTCATGACCTTTAGATGTGCAAGGTAGCTTGGTTATGAAGTCCATGGTAATGTGTTCCCATTTCCATTCCGATATATCAAGAGGTTGAATCTTCTCGTACGGTTTCTGGTGTTCGACCTTTACTTGTGAGCAAGTTAAGCATTTGCTTACGTACTTTGTCACATCATGTTTCATTCCAGGCCACCAGTACTCCTTCCTCAGATCTTGGTACATTTTGTTGGTACCGGGATGGATAGAGTAACGAGACTTATGAGCCTCATCCAAGATTTTGGTTCTAAGCTCACCACTCATAAGTATCCATACCCGACCAAAACGTGTGCTCACACCAAGGGTGTTATATTCCAACTTGTCCAGTTGTCCGACCATCCTCTCTTTCTTTATATTCTCTTCCATAAGTGCCTCGTCTTGAGCCTTTTCAATTTCCTTCATCACATCCGGTGTTACCACCAACTGGCAAGCTTTCACTCTAATAGGAGCTGGCACGTCCTTTCGGCTTAGAGTATCAGCCACCACATTTGCCTTTCCAGGATGGTATATGATTTCACAATCATAATCTTTCAAAAGTTCCAACCATTGCCTCTGCCTCATATTCAGTTCTTTTTGTTCGAAGAAGTACTTCAAACTTTTGTGGTCGGAGTAAATGGTAAACCTCACCCCGTAAAGGTAGTGTCTCCAGATTTTCAATGTGAATACGACAGCAGCAAGTTCCAAATCATGAGTCGAATAATTGACTTCGTGAACTTTCAACTGCCGTGATACATACGCTATCACTCTTCCGCGTTGCATCAGCACGCACCCCAATCCCTGACCTGAAGTGTCAAAGTATACCACCAAGTCTTCATTACCCTCGGGAAGGGCCCAGACTGGAGCTTGGGTTAGCTTCTCCTTCAGTTCCTTAAACGCTTCTTCCTAGATTGAACCCCATTCGTACTTTACCTCTTTCCATGTCAACTTTGTCAACGGTGAAGCTATTTACGAGAAATCCTTGATGAATCTCCGATAGTAGCCTGCCAATCCTAAGAAACTACGGATTTCAGTTAGTGTCTTAGGAATACCCCATTCTCTTACCGTCATTATCTTTGATGGGTCAACCATAATGCCGTTAGGGTTGATGACATGACCTAGGAATTGGACTTTCCTAAGCCAGAATGCGCATTTGGAGAACTTAGCATACAATATCTCTTTCTTCAAGGCTTCTAACACTTCGTTCAAATGACATGCGTGATCACCCTCATTCTTGGAGTAGATGAGGATATCATCGATGAACACTATTACTTATCGGTCGAGCATCAATCGACACACCCTATTCATCAAATCCATGAACGCTGCGGGGGTGTTCGTCAGTCCGAAGGACATTACGCGGAACTCGAAATGTCCATAACGCGTGCGAAATGCGGTTTTTGGTATGTCTTCTTCCTTTACTTTTAACCGATGGTATGGATCGAAGGTCGATTTTTGAGAACAAACTTGCGCCCTGTAATTGATCGAACAGGTCGTCGATCCTTGGTAAAGGGTACTTGTTCTTCACTGTACGTTTGTTCAACTCCCTATAGTCAATACACATTCTCATAGAACCATCTTTCTTTTTCACAAATAATACCGGAGTACCCCAAGGCGAGATGCTCGGCTCGATAAATCCTTTCTCAAGTAACTCGTCTAGTTGTGCCATTAGTTCTTTCATCTCCACTAGTGCTAGTCGATATGGAGCCTTAGCCACAAGCTGAGCTTCTGGTACTAAGTAGATTCGGAACTCAATCTCTCTGTCAGGTGGTATCCCAGGCAAATCCTCTGGAAACACCTCCGGGTACTCGCGTACCATGGGTATATCGTCTAGTTCCTTTACTGCCTTACATTTGTCAATTACGTACACCAGATAAGCCTCGCATCCGCGCCTCAAGTAATATGTTGCCTTAATCATCGAGATGATGTTGGGCATCGAGGCGTCGCGATCCCCGAAGACTTCGACTTCACTACCATCTGGAGCCTTGAGTCAGATTATCTTTCGTTTACATATAATTTGTGCTTCGTTGGCAGTTAGCCAATCCATACCCAGCACGACATCAAACCCTCCCAAAACCATAACAAACAACATGATAGGGAATCTATAACCTTCTATTTTTATCGTGGACTTGTCAACTACTTCGGTTACCCTTACGGTTATACCCTAAGTGGTTTCTACGCTAAAGGCTCTATCTAGTTACTGACTGAGTATTTCACCCGCTTAAAGAAACCAGCAGATATAAAGCTCTTACTGGCACCCGAATCAAATAACACAGAAACAAAAGTGTTGTCAAGGATGAACATACCTGACGCCACATCGGGGTCTACCCTGGCCTGTTCTTGCGTCAGTGCATACGCTCGAGTCTTCGCTCGGGGCCTTTCCTCTTTCTTTTCCGGGCCCTTACCCTTTCCAGCTTCACCCATCCTCGGCTTAGTGCATTCTCAACTCATGTGGCCACTCTCCCCACAATTAAAACACTTAAAGCCTTAGGGGCATTCAATGGAGTAGTGCCTAGTCTTGCCGCACTTAAAGTACAAATTTGATCCTAGCATGCCTTCCTCCACACTTCCCACACACCGTTGACTCGCCTACCCTGGCTTATTTATCCCGAGCCCGAGAAAACTTCCCACCCGATCGCTTGGCAGGAAAACTCAACTTCTTCTTGGGCTTATCAATGGCAATGGAATTCAGCACCAGATCATCAAATACCACGCCACTCAGTTCTACTACCAAATCATAGGTAGTAAAGGCGTTTGCTTTAACAAAAGTGCGGACCATGTCTGGAAACCATTGAATGTAGCAGGCGATCTTCCTCTCTTCAGTAGTGACAAGATGTGGCACCAGATGTGCCAGTTCATTGAATCGAGTGGTGTACTGCCGATGCGTCATGCTACCGGCCTTTAACCCCATAAATTCCCTCTCAACCTTCTTGATCTCATTCCTTGGACATAAATTCTTGATCACCAGAGTTTTCAAATCATTCCACATCATTGCGTTAACAGTCTCATCCCCCTGGCTTGATGCACACCTTCCCACCAGTGAGATGCTTCTTCCCTCAATGAATTAGCAGCAAATTTCACAATCTGATTCAGTCGGCATTCGCTCAGACGAATGGTGGCTTCTATACAGATTACCCATTCAAAAGTAGCCACCGCGTCTTTCTTTCCAGTCAGGACCGGCGGGTCACATGCCTTAAAGGACTTATAGTCGCAAACGCGAGCAAGCGGCGCGTTGACAGCCTCATTGTTCGGGGCACCAATTGCCGTATTAGTCCCGCCCGCCTCATTAGCTTTCCTCAAAGCTTTTGCCAACAGATCTGGCAAGGAAGCCTTCATCATTTCAGTAAATTATCAAGCCATGGCTGCTTTCACCTCCGCCTCTAAGGAGAATTGTTGTTCTTCAACGTGAGTCCGTTCAGTTCCATGCACACTATTTTCCGGTTCCGTATTAACACTTCCTTCTTCTATGAACTCTTGACGAGCAGGGATCCTGCCACGTCCACCATTACGACCTCCAGTACGGCCCCCACCACATCTTCCGCCTCTTCTACCAGCCATTTTTTAAGGCATTCTACATATGTAAATATATACTACCTTCATACCTGATGCTGTGGCTCTAGTAACCCGTACTGGCATCCGCTCTCGGTCCCATTCACAGTTTAAGTTCAGATACTGGGAGTGTCCAAATCTCTCAAACTATTGCTCTGATACCAACTTGTAAGGCCCCAAACTCGGGAGTCCTCACTCGTTTGGTTTAATCATTCACAAACAGTTCTTAAACTTGAATATCAAATAATGCAGCGAAAAATTTCGTTCGGACATAACGTCAACATTGTTAAACATGTGGAAGCGTAAACGTTGTCTAAAACATAAACACATCATAACTAAAACATAACGGGATGCTAGTCATCATGATCAACCGGGTAACTCTTCTCGCTTGCCAAGCATCACCGTTCCTCGTCCATACCTGTCCTTAACCTGAATGTGCATACTAAAAGTCAGCTACCCATAACCTCAATTCCCTAAGGAATAATGGAAGATTCTTTCGTTTGTGACTTTCATAAATATTCACTTCTTTACATCAAAATTTTAGTTAAAGCATTCGTACGTTTTATTAAAAAATCATTCGTTCGTAAACACATCGTAAACCTCATTTGGCAAAACATTTCATAAACACATCGTTCAAAACCTTTCTTTCCAAAACATCGTTCATAATCATCGTTTTAAAAAACATCATAAACATCAAACATCATTTTTTTTATAAAACTGTCACATCTTTACGTATGCACACTAGCCCGAAAACATTATTTAAAACATTTAAAATAGGGCTTCTAGAACTCACATTAGCTAATGCTCAACTCACAAGTTATCGTTTCACCACGTTTTTCACTTCTACCTAGAAATTATCATGGACTGGTCAGTGTAAAAACTATACTTAAAGACTTCTGGTCGTAAATTCCTTTGGTGAAAATAATCATCTATATGTTAGGAATCTACAGTACATATTTCATTTCATTTCATTTCAATCGGATCTCCAGGAAAACCCAATCTCTGCAGCTGCGTTTTTTAGAAAAACACAGTTCCGGCCTGCTGTTAAAACGGCTATAAAAATCAAACTTAAACAACTCCGTTTCTTATTTCCACCATTCAAAATGATCATCTAAGTGTTATAAACCCTCTGTTTAAAAATCAAGATGATCCAACGGTTGGATTTTCCATATCGTTTGATTCTTTAAAACGCGCACATAAAAACTATTCTGGACAGATTCTAAAAACTCATTTTTAGCGACCTTAAGACAAGATTCAGGGAAATCGGAGCTTACCAACGTGTTCAGAACATCGAGAAATGGTTTAAGGTGAAGACCCGTAACTCCGATCATCATGCACCATCGCGTCGAACCACCACCGGTCGCCTGAAGTTCTTCCTCTCTCTCTTTCTCTTCAGTATTTCTCTCTCTAGCCTTTCACTCTCTCTCTCTAAAATCTGGAAAATGATGAGGGAGAGGCTGCTATATATAGATTTTTTTAGTTTGTTAATGTGATGACAAATGTTACGCCACATGGCGCGATGTGGCCCTATGTCTTTGAGGTGGTGACATGTGTCGCCATGTGTCACCGTGTGGCACCTCCTCATTAAGGTAATGAGAAATGCACCTACTCTTTATCATTGTCAAATTTGGCCCCTCGAATTTACATCTAACTTCTCACTTTTAACGATCTGACTAAAAATTCGGGGTGTTACACCACGAGTGTCTCGTCGATCAATACTTGGTTCTTGTTGTTGCTATATTATGGATACGATAGGCACACATGCCTAACACGTGTGTAGTATTTGGTAAAAATCACTTCTATAAATTTAAAACTTGGAGTGTAGGAGTTCATATTTAAACCATTATCCCATGGTCAGGCAACAACCTCTAAATTTGTTCTTCAATCTGCTCTTATTTCTGGCCCTCATCTCTTCTATCTTACATATGTTTCTTTCACCCCTAATTAGTTCTTTCCATATCTTATCTGTTCATACCTGCATCCACAACATATTGTGATCATTATTATTAAATATGTCAACAACATCTGACTTATTGGAATTAATATCTGCAAATTGTCAAGGTCCTCAGACTCCTGACCTTGCTCATCTAACTAAACTAACTTCTATCAAGCTTGGCCATGACAACTACTTGGCTTGGAAACATCAAGTTCTTACCGTATTTAAGAAAACGAGTTTATTGTCTCATCTGAGTAGAGGAATGGCTCTTCCTTCTCCAACTGATTACGATGTCTGGAAGAAAGTAGATTGGTATTCTCGGCTCTGTTGGCTGCTTCTTTTTCTCCTTTGATCTCTCACATCACCTTAGGTATGAATACTACCTCTAAATTATGGTTTATAGTAGAATAGTTTCTATGTCAACAAAAAATCAGTTCATCAAAATTACAAAATGATTGATGTAATGGCGACCGTAATGGCGATAGATGCTTCAATCATGTTCGTGGTCACTAAAATGATGTAGACGAGTGGAATGATGGTGATCGGTGGCTGGAGATGTCATCGATCGCTCATGGTGGTTAGTGGCCGGTAGTGCAGGTGACACTTAAATGTATCAATCTTGGAAAAGGAGATGAAAGAAAGAAACTCTACTTTCATGAGTGAAAATGAAAGGCCTGGTTTGGGTATACCCTCTTTAGTTGGGTTTTCGGATCTGGGTAAAGATCCGAACATTTTTCCTTTCTCGGTACCCATGACCCACTTGGTTATCTTGGTGGACAGGCATGATGTGCCTAAACTTGGTGGCCTTTGTTACATAACTTGACATCCTAGTTATTAGCCCAATCCGCCTAAGATATATTGGCCCAAGCCAAAAAATTACACACATGTCTATTTGATTTCATAGGTTTTGGCTCACCTAATTCGACACAGTTTTGACTATTGTACTTTACTTCTTATATCACTGATTAGAGTAACTTGTGGATGTTCTGCTAATTTATGTGATATTTGTCAGACGGTAGAGACATGGATACTAGATTCAGAAGCCACCTCATAGAGGAATTGCTTTACGAAATAAATGTTTATGAAAGGATTTATGAAATGTTTTGCCTTAAATGTTTATGGAAGTTTTTGAATGAAAGACGTTTTAATAAAACGTACAAACTTTAACTAAAAGGGTTTTACGGATGGATGAATGTTATAACGTAAGTCGAATCTGCCAACGGTTCCTTCGAGGACTAATGCGATGAATGAAAACCGTGTCTAGGTTAGGATTCCGGACGAGACTGGGCGTCCTAGACACGAATATTTGCTATACCTATATAGGGGCCTTTGTGGCTAGCAAACGGTTGAACAAATGGTGTGACTGACATGATTCGCTATAAATGTTTTGGGAAGGCACGACCAATGTTACTATCACGGTGGGGCGTGATTTTGTCTAGGTTAGGATTCCGGATGAGACCGGGCATCCTAGATATATACTAGGCCTCGAGAAATTTCGAGTACTACCTTATGGAATTGACGGTTACGAGAAGCCGCAGATTCGACGCGATTGGTTGCCTTATGTTTAATGTTATTGCATGTTATGTACGATTTTATTTATGAATGTTATGTTTTGGCAAAACGATTTGTTATGTAACATTTTATGTAAAGTTAGAACTCATCGGCGTTAGCTGACTTTTAGCATGCCTTCAATTTAAGTGTAGGTTGCTGTAGACGATGGATGCGGAGCTTGTGCCGAGAGTTTACCCAAGCGATGACATTGACATCCCATTTATTTATGTTATATGAAAACTTATGTTTAAAATAATGCTTCCTCTACGTTTAAGACAAGTTGTAACATGATTGACAATTCCGCTGTTTTTATTCCATTTAAAGTTTAATTCGCTGTGTGTTTATGAGTAAATCCAACAAGTGAGGTCTCCCGGGTTTTGGGCCTTACATTCGATGCCTTAAGCATCTAAAAATGCACCAGTGGGATATATGCTTCCCAGGTGAGCTATAGTTGACTAAATCATCTGAGTTATTCTCAATCATCGAACAAACATGCATATCGACAATACACGTTAGACCTAATATACCAACCAAATTGAATAATTAACATAACAAAGATTACGAATATTAAATCAGAATTACCTAGGTAAGCTTGACAACAAATCAAATTTATGATTACTTTTTAGAAAGGAAGGAGAGAAGACAGTATTAAGCAAAACCAAACCAGTTTGAAAATGGATAATTGGTTATGGTTGATGATCATTCACTAAACAACAAATAGCATAATAAAGAAACCAAAACCATCAAGACAACAAAGATCATGTATATTACAAAAAAAAAAGAACCTGATTCCTTTTGACCTTCAACAACCTCTTAATAAAACTTAAGAATATATAAATTTGACATGAATTAACCAAGTGAAAGGAAACATAAGGGCTAACTAACCTTCATTTGCATATGTCTCCATTGCTGTCACCGTTAGCTTTCTACCTACTCAATTCAATCAAAAGCAAACAATTTATCTTTTCTTTTCTTAATCATGGCCACCTCTGAAACAATTATAACTTATGACTTTTCCCAGTTTCAAATCAAAAGCAACTACATGAAACCTGCTTACCAAATAAGAACAAATGACCAAATAAAAACAAATTTAAATGAATGACCAAACAAAACCAAAGCAATAACTAGAACACCGTATTAGACTAAACATAGACCAACACAAAATGTAAGAACTGGATTTTGCAACAACCTTAATTTTAGGGCTATATTTTTTTTATTTACTTATTTATTCTATAAGACATAAGTGACACAGACATAGACGGGTACCGGTATGAAAATTTATGACACAATTAGTGGTTACAAACGAGGCCCAATGGGCCTGGCCCATGTATGATTTGTTAGGCTTAGTCCATACATTAGTTATTGGGCTTGGCCCAATCGTCCAAAAACCCATTAAATATAGACACACTTATAAAAGCCCGAACGGTTATACGTAATAATTATGGTTCTAATCATACCCGACTTGATCCCAGTACGGAACACGGGTCATACCATATGTAATATATTACAATAAGAGTTACCTACATAAATACTATCTACATGAATTATGAACTTATAATTATAATATTACTCATACCTATTACTTGCACTCGCGTATCTATAAATCTCGAACATTGGTATAAGATGTTCCGCTTATAAAAATAAGCACAATAATTAATAATAAGTAAGCATATATTTATATAAAAGTGAATATTAATGTCTCACATTTAAAATTATTAAAAACAATGTCTAGTAAAACAATTTAAATAAATGTTACATGTATTTATATAAAACCAATGTTTTTTTTTATAAAATCTATCATCTAACAAATATAAACATCCCTACATATAGTTATATTATATATTTACATACGAAATTAGTTACTTATACTACCTATTTAATTAAACCCTTTTAAATGAATCAAACTTTATGTAAAAAGATTATCCTTTTATAAAATCTCCACACTTATTTAAAATTCTTAAAATCTAGCCATAATCTCTTTCTCTCTCTCTTGAAATTTTCGTCCAAGCCCTACACCCCCATATCCCACGATTTTTTTTATAGAATTTTACCTATTTTATAGCAATCTTGATCAAATCTAGTATTATCTTTCAAATATTCCTAATTCCTAATGCATATCTCTTCCAAATCCTACCATATCTAACTTAAAGTCAAACCCTCAAATCTCTCCATAATCTCTCATAATGACATGAAAATATCGATGTTCCATTCATCAAGCATGCAGAGACTTTACAAAAATATACCCAAGATCCTTTTCTATCTCTTTCTTACTAGCTTTCATTCATCCTCAAGAAATTCTGAAGTTATTCTTCAATTTCCAGCCATATTCATCTCTATACCAGCCCTTAATCCGAATTCTTGAAGGCTTCCTGAACAAATTCTAGTGTTGGTTCAAGTGTTCTTCAAGAGTTGTCAAGGTAAACCATGGATTCATCCCCAACTTTTGCATAGTTCTTACTTAAACTCTTTGATTATATGATTTCTCATAAACTCACTATTGTTCCAGCCATTAAACACCACCAAAACCCTTGCTTATTCTGCTGAGAATTCGACCAAAGACCATCCAAGAAGGTATGAGCTCGACTCCTACGGATGCGTGCGATATCCTTGTAAGTTCTAGTTCCTACGTGTGTTTCATCACGTCCTAATTACCCTAAATTGTTTACACAGAGAATAATCAATATCTTAGGCCTTAATATCGTCATACTACAGCCCCATCAAGAGCCAAGAACGAAACACGTGAAAGGTAAACCGAAAACCCGTACCGTATTCTATTATTTCATGTGTAAATCAATAGTCTCTTTAAGCTTTCTAATCAACTCTCATTCCTTCAAAACCCACGAAATTCACAGCTCAATTGTACCTAGTTGTAGCCTCTTATTCGTGCGTATAATCAACCCTTCAAAAAGGTACACAAAGCCTACCCGAAAACCTTACGTTTATAAGCATTATTTTCGTTATTTTACACCGTTGTAGGCACGTGTGACCCCTATATGTCCAAACCAATAAAAATGATAAATTTATAGATTACTAAGTTTCTAAAGATGACTCATAACAACTTATGGCTCTAAACTTGAAAAGATATAAAAAATCATCGAAAAAACCGTTGTGAAACCGTCGAAAACGGATTCCACAACCTTATTTATTCAAAAACAACCTTTTCACCAACAAAATTATAAAATCAGAATTTTTCCAGAGAGTATATGTCCCAAATAAAGAGTTTTTCAAAAGAATCACTCGAAACATTTACAAAACGACCGTACGATTTTAAAACGAGTTTTAGAGACGTAAATTGGGAAAAATAGTTAGACACCTCATAAAATTATGAAATTTTACAGGAGACTTTATAAAACTAAAATAAACCCAGAAAAAATGTTGAATTAGGTGCAGGTCTTCAATTAATATGATTCTTGTTTAACGTAGGTAAAATAAACCGATAACAACATGAATTTTTAATAAATAGTGTTTCTGACCAAAAACTAAGTTTTATAATTTTTAGGACTTAAAAATACTGTAATAAGGCTGTATAAAATGTAAAGTAGAATTTATAAGTTCATTTAATAATATTTAGGAATTTAGGTCATTTCTAGACAATTAATTGCACTAAAAATAGAAAACTACAGAAAATAATTATATAAAAATTATTTTTATGCTTTATAAGTCCTAACCTACTGTAAAAAAATATAACTTAGAAATATTGAGGTAATTTTAATTATTAAAGAAAATATATCATTTAAACGAGTTAAAACGGCACATACCCTCCAAATAGACAACTCCCATATAAAAGACCAAGTTTTAAAGGAGGATATGGCGAGTACCACAGTTCTCAGTGGACTTTGCCACCATCCATGGTGTCAACAGGAGCCATGTTAGTCCTTCCCCCGGACCCAGGCATATGGGCAGATGTGATATCAAGATGGGAGTCGATCACCCTCAACAAACTTGTCAGTGGTTGCAGGGAAATATAATCTTCCTGACTTGCTCGCAAGTATCCTGAATTCATAAAGGAATTTCCATAGGTCTTTTGTGTCTGAGCATGTGAGTCTTTCAAGATCTCTGTAGGCTCTATCTTGTTCGTCAGTTGAACCTCTGTACGGGTCTTCCATGAGGATTATTTGTCTAATTTGAGAAGTGATATTTGTGAATCATCAGCTATTGCTTCAAGAGCTGCGTATGATTCTCGATAAGTTGTTCTCTATTGCTGCCACATCTTCTTCTCGTTTTCTCCCAACAAATTTTCAACGAATATTAGTTTTGATTTGGTATCTGACCAAACAAGTTCCTTTAGTTTGTTGAGGGTGATCGACTCTCATCTTGATATCACATCCGCCTATAAGCCTGGGTCAGGGGGAATGACTAACATGGCCCCTGTTGACACCATGGCCGGTGGCAAAGTCCACTGAGAACTGTGGTACTCGCTGATAAGTGACCAAAGTTTCTTGCATTAAATGGTGCAATATGTTATATTTATGCAAATTAATATGGGGAATACAAAGGTTTTGTGTAGATGTGCATGTGCAGGTGTTGGAAGCTTAATGTATGATTTTAGAATATATTATGCGAGATATGTAAGAGATTGGATGGAAGACGGAAGAAACGGGGCAAAAATGCAGGGCCAGCGTAAGGCTACGCCACCTGGCGTATGCCTACGCCGCCAGCGTAAGCCTACGCCGCCCAGCGTAGGCCTACGCCTAACTAATTCCTTCACAGCAGGCTTCAGGCAACCGACGTAATCCTACGCCCCCTCAGCGTAAGCTTACGCTGGTTGCGTTTCAGACGCCGATTTTTAGTGAAACAGCCGATTTTCAATGTTTAATTTGGGGTTTCTTCCCCAAATTCGAGGGATCAGTTTTCTACATCAATTTTGGGCGATTTTGGGAGTGCTTGAAGGCTAGGAACCATATTCTTGAAGAATGGTATCAAGAAATTGAAGAATCGAAGATGAATTCCACAACCATGAGCGGCTAATCCACCGCTAATCATTCCCGGGTGGATTGTTTGTAAGTTTTTAGGGTTTTTATCATGTGCTAGCTTTGAGAAACAATTCTTGTAATCGTTTGGTTTGAAATACTTGAATCTTTGTGTTTAGTATGGTTATGAACTCACGGGAGTCGATAAATTCTTGCACCATTGACCCCGTTATATGATAATTGCTATGAACGTTGATTTGTGTTGAATCTATTGATTAATCTAATTCTATATTGCACACATTTGTCTCGATTTCATTCGTGGATATTGTTTTACACTATTTGCCGATGATGTATGAATGTTGATGTTCTTGGTTAGATTTGGTTAATTTGATTTGGATAACCATTCGATTGTTTGAACTCATATGTTGGTGTGATAATCCCTAATTACTTGTGAACTTGAAACCCGGGTGTGATTCCTTTTTAATTATTGTTTACAATCTAAATCGTTTGTTGGGTACTTGATTACTATCGGTCATAATTGTTAGTTGATAATCATCATTTGTTGAGTTTGATAAGTTTCACCTAAATCATTGCTTGTGTTTGGTCAGAAAGACCCATTGTCACTTCATAAATCGCACTGTCAATTGAAGTTAAGCACCGACCACAAACTCTTCGTGGTTCGACACCCTTCTTACCCTAACTAGTTTACGGTGATTAGGACACTCTAATTATTTATCTTTGACCGGTCCCTTCGACACCGATCAAATTTTGGCGCCGTTGCCGGGGAGTGTGTGCGCTTGGTGTTTTATTCTAGTTGATTTTTGTGATTACTTGTTTACTTATTTTTGTTACTTGTTTTGTTTGGTTAATCTTTTTCTATTTTTATGTTACGCATGGTGTTTGTTTGTGTGTGCAGGTGACAGATTAGTGCATGCGTACCCATTCATCCGGGAGGACTTCACCGCTTGTTTTTTAACCAGAAATTGAGAAGATAGCAAGGCAAAACCGAACCCAACAACAAAATCTACAACCTATTTCATCGGAACCATCATCTATGGATGGTCGAAGTAGTCATTCCGGATCTAGCATGAGAAACCGTGGCCCAACTCCAAACAGAGGCCCTATCCCTAACCGCCCACCAACTACACCTCACCGAACCCCAACCCCATCTATACCTATCAATAACAACCAACCCCGTGGGTCGGGTCCAGTTCAACAAAACTGACCCGTTAACATCCGAACCAATCCCACGTACCAAGGAAGAAGGGGACCACAACAAAATCAAACCCCTCCTGGAAACATCTTTGGAGCTCAACCAAGAAACGAAAATGAGAACGATGGTTGGGAGGATGACGATGGTGAATACTTTGGGTATGATGAAAATGAAGACATTGGGAATGGTGATGGGTTTGGAGATTACGAATATGAAGATGGTGAGAGGAGCCAATTTGGAGAATAGAACGAGGGGCAAGGCTTTGGAGAGGAAGAAGAGGTGAATTATGTTCACCAAAGGGCAAGACAACCAAAGGGTCGAACGGGTAGACCAGAGAGATTTGGTTATCCTCCTAGACAAGAAGGGAGGAGAGTTAATGGGGGCTACAACAATGAAAACCGAAGACAACCAGTAGCCCCTATGAGTTGAGTTAATGGTCGCTTTCGACCGGCTATTTCGGAGAATGCTTCTCCAATTGTTCCACCAATCCCCGGAATGAGGAGGTTCAAGTCAAGACCGAATTACATCAACGTTCTCCCACATTTTCATGGCATGGTTACTGAAGAACCATACACCCATTTAGCCGAGTTTGCCGCCATCTGTAGCACAATTGGAGATGAGAACTTCGATCAAAGCGAGGTCAAACTTAGACTTTTCCAGTTTTCCCTAAAGGATCGAGCAAAGCAATGGTTCATCACATTGCCGGCTAATAGCATCCACACATGGGATGAAATGCAACAAGTTTTCTTGGATGAGTACTATTCGGTTGCAAAGACGGATGACTCCCGAATTGAGATTCGGACCTTTCAACAACAAACGGGTGAACCTCTACATAAAGCTTTTGCACGGTTCAAAGAGTTGTTGAGGAAATGCCCCCACCATCAAATTGAGTTGTGGGAATTGGTAAAGTGTTTTATGGATGGTTTGACTCAAGAAGAAAGGAAATATTTGAAGTCCACAAGTAATGGAACTTTGTTATCTAATCCCGAAGAAGAAGATTGGGATTTCTTAGAAAGGATGAGCCAAAGTTCTAAAGTCGAGGCATCGGCTAGCCGAAGAGCTAAACACGCAATTTCTAAGTCTGTCTCGGATTATGAAACAAAAGAGAGGTTGGCGTCTATGTAGAAAGAGTTGGCCTCATTGAAGAAAGGAGAGAAAAAGGAAGTAGCGGGATTGAAAACCCGTTTTGATGTTTGTGAGAGTTGCGGGGACTTGGGGCACAAAGCCACGATTTGCCCATTCCAAGAAGGTAGACAAGAAGAAGTGAACCAAGTTTATGGTGATAGGAAACCATATGATACAAACTCAAACTCCTATCACCCGAGCTCAAGGAATCATCCCAACTTCAAATATGGGGATGCTTCAAACCAATTAAACCCAAACTTCCAAGGTGTAAATCAAGGTACCTCGTCATACCAACCTCGCCAACAAGGAAATTACAATTCGGGAGGTTACCAAAGGAGTTCATACAACAACAACCGGAACTCTAATTATCCCCCACGGAATTATAATCAAGATCAACAATAACAAGGTGGCTCATCGGGGGGTGATGATTCGGTTAGCTCAAAATTGGATGCAATCATGGAGATGATGAAAGAGTCTAAAAGGGAAAATGAAGTAAGAGACAAGTCTTTTGTGGCATTGGAAAGACAAGTTGGGCAATTGGCACAAGAAATAGCTCAATTCAAGCAAAATGAAGGTAAATTGTCGAGTGACACCACATTGAACCCAAAACATCATGTTAGTGCAATTGATATGCCTCATGGTAATGAAGAAGGTGAAGAAAGAGAAAAAGAAGAAATTGAGTTTGGAGAACCCCTAGTTCCTATTCAAATTGGAGAATTCAAAACTAATGTGGCACTACTAGATTATGGAGCGGGGGTGAGCATTTTACCGGGGAGCGTATATGACCAATACAATTTTGGTCCATTATAAGAATACAACACCACATTGGTGTTAGCGAATGCTACACGCACGCGTCCTCGGGGGAAATTAGTGGGAGTGGCTGTGAAGATTGGAGAATTTTACTATCCGGGAGATTTCTTAGTGCACGATTATGCACCACTTGCTAAGGAGGAGCCACGAGTGATTTTGGGAAGACCGTTTTTGGCAACCGCAAATGCGCAAATCAATTTCCGAAACGGCACTGTTGACATGACCTTTGGGAATCGTAAGTTGAACATAAATATTTTTTCAAATTTATTTACATATTCGGTTGAAAATAAATGTTCAAAATCAGTTACTACTAACGTGTGTCATCCTCGTGCCAAGGCAAACGAGGGTGACACCAAAAAGAAAGGTATTATGTTTGACAGGTTTAATGTGAAAGATGAGCCGAAGGCAATCGAGAAGGAAACTGAGAGGTTGAAAGATGCAAAGAAGCCACCCGACCATGTCCCACATCCGAACGAGAAAGTAGATTTGTTTAATGTGAAATTTACAAAAGAGGAAACTTGGAGTTGGAGTGATAACAACCAAGGTGGTGGGGGAGCTAATAGAAGCAAGTTTGTGTTTCAACCTCCATAAGGAGGTAATGTCGGGCTGAGGACAATAAACTTAGCGCTAACCGGGAGGCAACCCGGCTTGTGATTGTCTTTATTTTGTCTTTGTTTTGTTTTGTGTTGTGTGTTTTAGTTTCGTCACCATAGCAACACTCAAGTGTGGGGAAGACTCATGGAAGACTTACGAGTCCATTTTTGGTGGGGGTTCAGGCACTCTATGATCGCCTCTAATCATGTTCATGTACTCTTTCTCATATTTATGTTGTTTTGATTGAACTATTTTATTTTTGTTTATTTTTGTGTGTTTTTTTGTTTGAAACTTGGGTGATGCTTGGGTTGATGTTTATGGTTTGGGAATTTACTTCTTGAATTTTGGAGGTTGGGTGTTAGATTTGTTTGGCACCCACTAACCACACTTTTATATTTCATAACTAATTACATTGGGACAATGTAAGGTTCAAGTGTGGGGATGTGGGAAATCTTGGAAACCATACAAATTTTTTGATAATTGTTTTACAAAGTGTTTGGTAGAGGTCTTTGGTCATGGTTAATTCACTAAGTACTTGATTAAGTGTTTCCAACAAATGATAATTTTTTATTTTTTTTTGGAAATGTTGAATTCGGGAGTAACAAAATTGAAGGTGACGGGTTGCATGCACATGTCGGTAACCTATTTTCCACCGTTTTTGTGAGATTTTGAGCCAAATTGATATATATATATATATATTCTCTTATTTGAGTGGTTGGCCACTTTGTTTCACATTTTAGAACTTGCATAATGTTGATACATGTTGAGACCTTGAACCAATTGATTGCACAAAAATGGTAAAGGCATTAGGAGAAACCGTTTTTTATTTTATTTTTATTTTTAACCATTTTTATACCTTAACCCGTTAATATCCACTAGATGCCCATTCTTAGACTATACCTTTTCTTTTGACAAAACCCACAACATTAGTCCATTCACCTTTTTAGCCTTTTATTTTTAAACTCGTGAGTTGGAATTCAATTAACTTAGATTGTTGTAGTTGCGGTTGCAATTGAAAAAAAAATTGAATGAAAAAGAAATACAAAAATAGTATTGGGTCAACATTTGCCCAAAGGTTTTGAGTATTAGTTTGAGCTACAGTAAAAGATGTTATTGGGTCAGTTTAACTCAAGTTTCATTTGATAGTTTGAAGAAATAAGAGCTTTAGTGTTGATGGGTCATTTATACCCATAGTAGAGATTTGAAAGTTTTAGATTGATTTGTAGTTTCATTAGTTGAATTCCACTCACCTTTAGCCACTTTAAAAATCCTTATCCATACCCCGTAACCCTATCCTACATTACAACCCTTAAAAGACCTTTTGATTTGTGCTTTTTGGTTGTGTTAGTACGTTGAGATTCGATCAATATGCAAGCCTATTATAATGTGGTTCATTGTTTGGTTTCTAGTGAAAAATACTAGCACGTCATCGCTAGTCCACATATGAAGCCGAGTGGAGTGATTGATTGTGAGGGGTGTATGCATGCAAAGCCATAACTGGATGTGAGTTAAACCCGTTCAGTATTTCCTTTTGTTTAAAAATTAATCGATGGTTTGTTGGATTGTAAATCTGTTGAGAGTATAATTGTTATGAATTTTGCATGACTTTGGACCTTAACTTATGTTTAGTAAAAACAATTATTTGAGAATTTATAATGTGAATTTAAAGCAAAAGACTTTGCTTGAGGGCAAGCAAAACTCAAGTGTGGGGATGGGGATAAGTGACCAAAGTTTCATACATTAAAGGGTGCAATATGTTATATTTATACAAATTAATATGGGGAATACAAAGGTTTTGTGTAGATGTGCATGTGCAGGTGTTGGAAGCTTAATGTATGATTTTAGAAGATATTATGCGAGATATGCAAGAGTTGGATGGAAGACGGAAGAAACGGGGCAAAAATGCAGGGTCCAGTGTAAGGCTACGCCACCTGGCGTAAGCCTACGCCGCCCAGAGTAGGTCTACGCCTAACTATATCCTTCACAGCAGGCTTCAGGCAACCAGCGTAAGCCTACGCCCCCTCAGCTTAAGCTTACGCTGGTTACGTTTCAGACGCGGATTTTTAGTGAAACAGCCGATTTTCAATGTTTAATTTGGGGTTTCTTCCCCAAATTCGAGGGATCAGTTTTCTACATCAATTTTGGGCGATTTTGGGAGTGCTTGAAGGCTAGGAACCATATTCTTGAAGATTGGTATCAAGAAATTGAAGAATCGAAGATGAATTCCACAACCATGAGCGGCTAATCCACCGGTAATCATTCCCGGGTGGATTGTTTGTAAGTTTTTAGGGTTTTTATCATGTGCTAGCTTTGAGAAACAATTCTTGTAATCGTTTGGTTTGAAATACTTGAATCTTTGTGTTTAGTATGTTTATGAACTCACGGGAGTCGATAAATTCTTGCACCATTGACCCCGTTAGATGATAATTGCTATGAACGTTGATTTGTGTTGAATCTATTGATTAATCTAATTCTATATTGCATACATTTGTCTCGATTTCATTCGTGGATATTGTTTTACACTATTTGCCGATGATGTATGAATGTTGATGTTCTTGGTTAGATTTGGTTAATTTGATTTGGATAACCATTCGATTGTTTGAACTCATATGTTGGTGTGATAATCCCTAATTACTTGTGAACTTGAAACCCGGGTGTGATTCCTTTTTAATTATTGTTTACAATCTAAATCGTTTGTTTGGTACTTGATTACTATCGGTCATAATTGTATGTGCTTCCTCCTCCCCTTGATGGGGGATAAACTGGAGGTTCCGTCACTGGTTGAGGTGGGGGGTTATAGACTCCCGATTCGGCTGTTGAAGGGAAAGCTGTTTGGTCTCTTAAATTGTTATAGAATTCCCTTAACTCTTTTAGCCTGGGGTATTCCATTTCTTGCTCTTCATCAACTGTTGTATGTAACGCTTTTCCTTCTTCATTAAGGTAGCCAAACCTTTTCTTGTATATTTGTTTTATCCTTTCAATTTTATCATTTGGTTGTGTAAACCTTTCATACGACGCATCTTTCAGCTCGCTATGAAAAGGTTTTAGTTTTGATGATGATTCCCCACCACGATTCGCTGAGGATGCTACTATTTGAAGCATCTCTATCTTTATTTTGAATTCATTATCACTATCATCATCATCACAATCTTTGATAATAACTTTTCCTTCATCTTGGTTGGTTTCATCATCGTCCCATCCTGTGGCTATGATATCTTCCAGTGGAGTTGTATCTAGTTGGGAGTCATACCTTATGTAATAATCCCATTTACCAGAATATTCTCCAAGGGTGGACCATTTTTCGCCTTGCTTTCTTTTGGGCCTTTTGGGCTTGTTACCCTTTTTTTGTTCATTCATGGGTTCCTCTTAGACTCTCCGTTCCTCTTCGTTACAGTCATTACAGAAACATACATCGAAAGGATTATGATGTTGTTCTTGTCGTTCTTGTATGCATATGCCAGCAAACTGTTCTTCGTCTTCATTATTGAGAGCCTCTCAGTCTCTTTCGTCTACTGAGAACAAAGCTACCTCCAACAATCTAAAAAAAGATTGAGGAAGCTTTATAAGCAAGACAGGCAACATAGCCAGAAGGGCAGTTGTCGACAATCTTGACCTAAAGGATGACTCGGACATAGTCTCAGCTGACGTCAGCGACAACGATACGATTTATAGCATCTCAGAAGGTGAAGGAAGTGCCACAGAAATGAACATTGGTTCATTAATAGAAGAATCACTTCTTGATGAAAATGCATTCATGCTAGCCAAGGAAGAATATTGTTTCATGTTTCATCCTGAAAACATTGAAGAAATCAAAGCAAGAGTCAAGGAGGCTGGTTCATGGAGACCCAAAATTGATATGCCTGAAGCAAGCGAGAAATGTGACCACAAATGGCAAGAAAATGAGCTAACAAGCTACACCTTTTGCCATTACTGTGGCATAACAACAACAGACATGTCCAGGCTCCATTGCCCTGAATGCAAGTTAACAGCATGTGCCCTATGTGCACACAATCACCTTCAGAAAAAAGTGACAGTCAAGAAGAAAGATCAGGAAGTTGACTGGGGAGAAAGCTCAACAGGCTTTTTAATCAAAATGATTGCTCAAAAAGACAAGGAATGGAAACAATCCATTCAAGATCAAGCAAAAGAATACTATGAGCAACAAAGGAAGAACGCTGAGTATGAAAGAAAGATAAGTGAAAGCCAAAAACAAGCTGAAATGCAAAAGAAAGAGAATGAACTCCTAATAAAAGATCTTAGGGATGTCCTGGAGATCAATAAAGAGCTCAGAACACAGCAAGAATACCAGGCGAATAACAACGCCACAAAAGAGAAAGAGTTGCAATAACAGTGGGAAAAGGAAAAACAAATGTTCCTAAAAGAAATCAAAAGACTAAAAAGGAACAAGAAGACCTGTTTAAAAGAAAGAACCTTGACGAGCTCTTCCCACCATTTCCACCAATGGAAAGACAACACAATGCAGGAGCCTTAATAGAAGACGAGGTTCATACCGCCTTAAAGGGAGAAGAAGGTGAACAGTTGAAAATAAGAAAAATAATAAACAACAAACTCTACAACGTGGAAGTAGAATTCGACATCACAGACATCAAACTATTCTAAGTCAGAGCCATCATTGACACACGAGAAACTTCATGCTGTGTCAATAAGTCATCGGTCCATGAAGAAGCATTGGAAGCATTGAATAGCACAGTCTATTTCAGTGGGATAAATTCAAGACAACCATCAAACCACAGGATAAAGAATGGGAATTTTTGGATCCAAGGAGCCAAATTCAGAATTCCACTTATATATGTCTTTGGCATGAGAACTGGAGAAGGAATAGACATGCTCATAGGGACCAATTTCACCAGAGCAATGAATGGTGGAATCAAGATAGAAGGAGACGAGGTAACCCTCTACAAAAAGGTTACAAAGATAAAAACAAACCCCATAACCGAGGTCACAAATGCAGCCATTGAAGAACTAGACATGGAGGAAGAATTCTACCAAAGCCTTCAAGAAGCAGTCTTTTTCTCAAACAAAGATGCAGAGAAACTAAAAGAAAGATTTAAGCCAATACTAAAAGACCTGCAAGATCAAGGGTACATAGGGGAAGAACCCCTAAAACATTGGAAGAAGAATGAAGAAATATGCAAGCTGGAAATCATAAATCCCGATGTCACCATTCAAGATAAGCCATTAAAACATGTCACACCAGCACTTGAAGGAACATTTAAAAAACATGTTGACGCCCTGCTAAGAATAGGTGTCATCAGGCCTAGCAAAAGTAGACATAGGACAATGGCAATGGTGGTTAACTCTGGTACTACCATAGATCCAGCAACAGGAAGAGAAATAAAGGGGAAGGAAATAATGGTATTCAACTACAGGACCTTGAACGACAATACATACAAAGACCAGTATTCACTACCTGGTATCAATACTCTCCTAAAGAGAATTGGGAATGCAAAGGTGTTCTCCAAGTTTGACCTAAAGTCAGGATTCCATCATGTAGCTATGGCAGAAGAATCCATAGAGTGGACAGCTTTCCTTATCCCAGGAGGATTATACGAATGGCTGGTGATGCCATTCGGACTGAAAAACGCCCCTGCAGTATTTTAAAGGAAGATGGACAAATGTTTCAGAGGAACTGAAAGCTTCATCGCAGTATACATTGACGATATAGTTGTATACTCGAAAAATGAGCAAGAACACGAGAAACACTTGAAGGCCACGTTAAAAATCTGCAAAGACAATGGCCTAGTCCTATCCCTAACAAAAATGAAGATTGCTGCCTCAGAAATAGAATTTCTAGGAGCAACAATTGGTGAAAGCAAGATCAAACTCCAGTCACATATAATCAAAAGGATATGTGACTTTGATGAAGAGAAGCTGAAGGCAAAGTCTGGCCTAAGGTCATTCCTGGGAATCCTAAACTATGCTAGGAATTACATTCCTAAGCTAGGTATACTCCTAGGACCACTGTACGAAAAGACCAACCCTCATGGTGACAAAAGAATGAAAGCTTCTGATTATGAAATAATCAAGGAAATCAAGAGAAAGGTTAAAAGCTTGCCAGATATGGAGATACCACCAGAAGATGCATACATTATAATCGAAACAGATGGATGCATGGAAGGTTGGGGAGGAATATGCAAATGGAAGAAAAGAAAGAAAGACCCAAGAAATGAGGAAAGGATTTGTTCCTACGCAAGTGGGAAGTTCAAGGTGATTCAATCCACCATTGATGCATAGATCAACGCGTGCATCAACACTTTAGAAAAGCTGAAGATATACTACCTCGATAAAGAAGAAATAACCCTAAGAACAGATTGCCAAGCAATTATTAGTTTTTATAACAAAACTAATAGCAACAAAGCAACTAGGGTTAGGTGGATGAAATTTGCTGACATAATCACCTGAACAGGAGTTAAAATAAACATCGAACACATCGATGGAAAACAGAACCTCCTGGCAGACGCACTTTCAAGGCTAATAAATTACTGTTTTGCAGAATGTACAGAGGAGATGCAGCAAACACTGAACAAGAGTCTGACCTTAATCGAGGAAGCTCAAGAAGATGCCAAGTCAAGGAAAGAGAGGTGGCTCAGAGCAAATAACCCAGATTTCTCTGAAGTGCCTAGAGTATATACAGGAACTTTCACATTCAACGAACCAGGAGCTATGTACAGGTACTACCAAATCAAAGCCAACACAGCTCCCATCAAAATGGAAGAACATAGTATCTACTCAGGAATTGCAGCCAAGCTGGAGGCCCAATCTGCAAAGCAAGCAGTCCTGGCCCTCAGAGACCTCCAGGCAGTACTGGACTTCAAAGCCCAAGTCTGTCTTGCAAGCTCCTCACATGACAACTTCTAGGAAGACCATTGGCCAGATGTCAGGGAACAAAACAAGAAGGCCCGAAAACTACTCAACGAACTTGAGGCCCTATGTAACCAATTGGGCCGAATCCCAATCTAAGTCCAGAAGCATGTTTGTAGTCAAGCCCAATGGAGTCCAAGTTCTAAAAGATGACGCAATGAATGACGAATCTACCAGACAACAAAAGAAGCTTAATAATGTAGGAATAACCAATCACGATCCAAAAGATGACGCATGGAATGACGACTTCACAGGGTATGATAATTTCGCACTATGGAAAAAGAAGTGGACAACAGAAAAAGAAAAGACTGGCCCCCATATCAATTATCATGCACTGCCATCCAACGTATCAAGACTTTGAAGGCATGGTAGGACCATAAGCGCTCTCGTCCGTTCCTTTAATAAAATAATTGGCCTTGGGTGTGACAGGCCATCAGACAAAAGCGTGGTAGGTCCATCACATTATTGTACATTATTAGTGTGTTGAGTATCCATCGATATCAATTATTGGTATCCGTTGTTGTCAAGCCATATATTTGGCCTATAAATAGCTTGCTTATTTCCCTTAAGTCGATTATCGAGCTCAATCAACAACACTTGTAAAAATAAGTTTGTAGAGTGAGAAACCCTAGTAATATTCAAGATCGTTAAGCAATATAAAGGTGTGTTTGTATAAACTCTGATCTACTTCTGTATTTAAGCTTTATACTTTGTGCTTTTACAGTAAGTCTTTAAAATTTCCACGCCGATTCCTGATTGGTATCAGAACTTTTAAACAAAGTTCTAGTACTAATGGAAGGCTAAAAACCTAACCTCAGGGTTAGCAACAGGGATTTTTGATCTACCTTGAAGGGTACTGTTTTAAAAAAAAAGGCTATTTTTCATAATAAAACATTTTATTCAAAAATAAAATAAGCTCAGTCTTTAAAAAATCATATAAGGATATCCCCTTGTTATCCCCTGTAAAAGGTTAAGTACGGAGGTTAAGGCCAAAGGAGGCTGTATACCGGAAAGCTGAACAGGGATTGGTATCAAACTATGGCGTTTTAAAAACTCGAATATTTTATCAAAAAATAAAAGTTTTCTATGTCTGATCACTTTGAAAAATCAGTACAAGATTGGTATGATCATACCCGCACTGCTAACCTTGAGTTAACAAACTTGTCAGAAAATCAAAAACCAAAACTTTCAGATTTACATAACGATATTTTGTGTGCGTACGATAAAATTAATTTGTTTGCAAAAGTTTCAATCAAAAAGTTTTACCAAATCCTACAAGGAATTGAGAAAATAGAACAACGACTTGAAAAGTGTGAGGAAAATATAAGAAAAACCTAGAGTGAAACCAGAAAAGGCCTCAAGCAGATCTCAACTGAGATCCACGAAACAAAACCCCTCACAAAGAAAGAAGTCCTTGATCTCGTAAACGAGATAGCTCAACAACGAGTTGTGATGACGACGACAGTGATGATGAATTCAAAATAAAGATAGAGATGCTTGCTAATTAAGTAAAAGTAACAAAAACAATAAAATAGTTATAAACCTCATTTTTCCAGAATTTTTGTCTTGTATAATTTAAGTATGACTCTCACTTGAATCTTATAGATAACCTTAAATTATATATTAGTTAATCACTTCAAAAATATGAATTTTGGCAAAACCAACATGTTATAATTTAACGGTATCACAATATTATTATTTTACCCCTTTTTGTAGATATAGATAACTCATATAATAACTAAGAACTATAATAAGTGAAGTATTAATATGTATACTTAACCTAAGCTTATTCGATGATAAATAATATATTAATCAAACTAATAGATCGGGTTCATTTGGACATAGTGTACAATATCACCTTAGGACACCGACACGTATGGACTAGTCTATGATATTTGATTTATTAGTAACACATTGTTCTAAACATAGGGGCCCTAGTTTGTACCAACCGACGACTTATCTTTCAAGCTACCACAAGGTGAGTTCATGTGATCCCCGTTTTACAAATTATTTCTATACACGTTTTGGGGACATGAGATACATACTCCTAAACTATTTTATACTTGATGTGATATATTAATAAGGCCATTTTAGCTGTCATAACGAATCCCCGAACTTTTGTACACAATCATTAACTCCTTTGGAGCCAACGAATATATGGGTAGTACTATCTGGTGAAACCCCCGCACATCATGGGCCCGACGTACCCGGGACAACCTCCCATGGAATGATAATCATATAATGATGATAAATATCTTGTGACATATATTCGTTTAACAGTTGTAAGCTTATGTTGGCAAACGTGAGCAATTAAACCATAACAATAAGGGGTATGGGTTAGAGAAAAATTATTATTTCTAGATGTCCACGGGTTGTGGGCACAGGGTTGATTGTGAACTTATTTATTATACACCAAACTTATTTATTTGTGTCTGTTGTCTAAAACGCATGAATTCACCAACATTTTGTTGACGTATTTTGAGTATGTATTTCAGGTACTAACCAAGAGAAGGAGACTTAGGCACGACACTTAGAGTACAACCATGAAGAAACTAGAAGAATAAATTGTTTAGACAATAGTACTTTGATTGGTTGTAACTTTGTTTTATTTACTTTCAAGACATGTATTTTTTTTTCTAGTTTGGACGTTTAGTCCAACTAAGTAATGTAATTTGTATTTCCGCTGCGTTTGGTTGATATCAGTCGTCACGCCTAGACCCCTGGTCGGGTTGTGACAGATTTGGGTATAATTAACCACCACCAGCTCCTCATCCCACCGTTGCAAACCGACTAAAAATATGTTATCACTATCTTAAAAAAAGGCCAACAATCATTAAGACCCGTAATGGAAAAAAATATAAACCCATTACATTGGATTTCAGATGCGAAGAGATTCAGATTTATCGTTTATTCAACGAGACTCAGATCTGTAAATAATCAAGCAAACGGAAAGAAACTCGCCATGTTTGTTTATGCAAAGATTTTTAGAGAAAAAACGATATTGTTTATGCAAATCGTGACCTTCAACATATAAATGCGTATATTTACACACACACACATATATATACATATCTATTATAATATATAAAAATAATATGGGTCACATGTCACTCTCTGGTGCCTCCTTACCCTTATTTTCTCGCATCTCTCTCATATTAAACGAGAGACACATGTCACTCTTTGGTCTCTTCTCAACATTATTTAATATAAATGTAATTATAGATAATTATTATATCATTAACTAGATGAATTCAATATGAAATTTATTGTGGATAGTAATAATTTCTAACGTTAGTTATCAATTTAAAAAAAATAAATTTGTGTTATGGATAATTATTATATCATTAAGACTGTTTTTACATTTTAATCGATTTCGTTATTTTAGCTAGATTAATAATTCGTTTTAATTTTAACTACAAAATTTTTAATTCATAATTTTGTTTATCGTCAATTAATTATTTTTATCATCAATTTTTACCTCCTATAATAGTTATTTTATTATTACCAAATACATTGCATTTATTTTGTTTTTGGAAGTGTATGTATTTTGACATTTGTACAATGCCATATTTTCATTCTTATACAATCTTCTATGCTTAATAAATAAGTAACTGGTTACGTACATGTCACAATTTGGTGAGCTCAAGACTATTTTTCAGCTTATTTTTAATTTCTTTAATATTTTCTAAATCTTCATTATCAACTATTTTATCTTCTTAAGATTCTTTTTCCTGCGTATAATTTATAAATCCATATTACTAACTATTTGAATATTTCATTTATTCAACTCGTGTAATGCGCGTAGTTCTAACCTAGTGTGTGCGTGTGTATATATATAAATGGTGACACCATATGTGTAGGGAAAGTGCAGATATAAGCCTAAAAAAGGCTGTAATTATGCTTAATCATTTTTTCTTAAATGTTTAAATATTCTCTTATAACATACTTGTAGAGATATTACGTACAAAAACTCACATTTCACTTGCTAGTGGCAGATGGGGATGAGGTTTACTGATTAAACATGATGTAGTTTTTGTTACCAATTGTAAAATGACACATGACAATCAGTTAGTAGGCGTAAAAATATGATGAGGTTTAAACATGAAAATGATGATTTCAAGGGTGATTAAAGTTTAGATGTTTGTTAGAAAAACTAACCGTTGTCTCATGATTTTGCACCAACTTTATAATGTATCAAAAGAGCTAGAATGCATATGTGGTGTATTTCTTGTGTGGTACCTTGTACCAGGTAAATGCAATCATTTATGAGGTTGAGCAGAGTGTGATGACCTTAGTCGGGGGAATGATATTCTATCATGTATTTAGAGAAACTCGTGCACGATAGCATCACTAGAGGGCGTATAGTTTATTGCAGTCGTGGTTTTAAGAGGGATTATCATGGATGGCTCCAACTAATGTTAACAATCATGATAGTATAAAATCGTACGGTGCACAATATGTTAAAAATAACGTAAAATTCAATACATTGTGTAATCCTTGATTCCTAGTTCTCGATCTATATTGAAGGTGGAACGACAACCTTCATTGTATTAACCCATGTATTGAAAAGATACAGTTCCCAACTTCATGCTTTGATAAGAAAGATGTAATTTAAAGTATTGCTAAATATCTTAAACATTATAGATATCCATTTAAAACTGTAACAAAATAACAAATTCAACTTAAATGATCCATTTTTAACTCGAGCGTAATCGTAAACCAAATCAACGAATTCTTCATATCACATTCTATGTCAAACTACAACTGAAATTTGTCTCGTAACAGTTCTATTATCATATTAAATACTAACCCCATATAAATTTACTATAAACAAGCAATTAAGAGCCATAACGTTAATGGAGTATAACAATTAGTAAAAAAAAAAAGATTTAGTGAAGTGGTACTAAAAAGAAAATGAAATGTTGGTTTTAGATAAACACTATGATTTTTCTTGATGAAACATGAAACATAAAATCTAGAGATATGTAATTCATGTATGTATGGAACTCACATGGTTAGAATACCGGAATTCATTTTAATAACATACTTTTCCATCCACATATTACTCTCCGACACTGTATTTTAATCCAATGTTAGGGACATCGGTTGCTCTTCATACACTTACATGCTGACGATTTGATATAATTCACAAACCCAAAGTTTCACTTTTCATACAAAACACAAAATGATTGACATATACACCGTGTATATGACTGAATTCAAGTTTAGCAACCCGATTAACAATAGTTCAATAATCATTTAAAAAAACTCAAGATTAAAAAATTAAAGATTACCATCATTTTTTCATTTCTTAATTTTCAATAACCAGTAGGTAGTTTTCATTTTTTCAATGACATATTAAACCATACTATATGTTTTAAGAGGACATCCCGATAGTAAAGTGATGTATCCCTCAGCCAAATAATGTATCCCTATAATTGTGAGTTCAATTCCTATAAAATATAAAGCTGTAGAGAATATAATCACCTATTAAAAAAAAACAAACAAACTATATATATCTTTTAAGTATTACTATTCGTAAAGATATTTAATCGGGAAAAGTAGCTCCGATCGAAATCCAACTCTCCACACTGCGTGCTTGCCTACCTTTCTGCCGCCGTTCCCGCCTGCCGCCGTTCCCGCCCTTCGACTGCTGTCCTTCTTCTCATCTCGCTACCTGTGGATTTTTCGAGTAAGCGAGGTTTTACGCTAATTCCAATCCATTAATTGCTAAACTTTCATAATAATGAAATCGAAACTTGAAAGCAGTTTTTTGTGCATTTGAAACGTGTAATCCATCACAAGTCCGATATATCTCGCACAGAGTGGTATCTGATAGAGCTAGGGCATGCTGCAACTTCATAATAAATCGATTTAACTTTCTGCGTTTATCAAGGACATGAAGAAATGAAGAAACAGTGTATTTATAATGCAAAATAGAGTTAAAACTAAAAGGATTCTGGTGATTGTGTTTCCAGTAGCCATCTTGATATATGCCTCATTACCTTAGTAATTGTCTTGGAAATACAGAGCTTATACAGTTATACTAAGGAGAAAGTTAAAGATTGTGGACTGATGTAAATAGTTGTGTACTAATCTACTACACTGCGTGCATGTTGGTTGTGTTTGGCGCATGTTCTTAGAGTGCTCCTTGCTCAATGTATGAAAAGAGTATGGGATTGATCTCTCATCATTAGGATCTTCTAAGGGGGTCATTGATGATTACATATATGTTTCAGAAAGACATCATATAATACCCACTTCCTCCTATAAATATTCATTACTCATGCAAATTAATTGATTTTATTCATCATTAATCAACTATGAAACATGTTTTTGCATTAAAAAGTTACATTCAAGCTAAAGTTTAATTTTGTGGATGATGAATCACTACTATTTTTTAGTGATCCCTACCAAGGTAAATAGGAGTTTGCCATGATGATTTTTCTACAAAACATGCTTGATATTCTAAAGGGCGAGTAAATTTATCCAACGTATCTATGTAGTCAAAGGAACAAGAGGCGCGCGCCTAGGATCTCGAGGGAGGCAAGGCCTAGGCGCCCCGAAGACACACAAGGTGACCACTGTGAGAAAGCATAGGTGAGGCGCTCCCCTCAGTCCAGGCGTAGTCAAACTCCACCTTTGTTTTCTCACAAAGCCTATACCATTCAAGCTAAACTTACATCCAACTATTCCCATGAACATGAAATGAACATGAAATTTGTTGTGGTTTTTAATTAGTGCACGTTTAATACTGATCTACTAGATAGGAGCATACCCTGGATGGAGCAACTTGTAAGGTTACTCCTTCGTGACCTATTTGCAAGCTAAACTTACCACCTATTTGCAAACTTCAAATGAAATACTGCATAGAAGCGCTCTCTCCCCAAACATTGCAAGATAGGGAGACCTTGGTGCTCCTAGGTTGCCCTTTCACACATTTGCTAGATCAAGATACGTTCTTTTGAGGTCTTGTTTGATGCAAGGAAGTTTGTTGCATACATTTGTGTAGCTGAGTTCTTCCTACGTTGTTATGAAGAGTTTTCCTTCATGTGTTTTGTTTCTATTCGACTGCCATAGTTTCATTACGCACCAAACATCTTTTTTGTGCAGTAAATTGCTTGCAAGCATGCGCTCTTCTGACTTTCTATCTCTTTGATATATTCATATATATACTTTCTTTCTCAGGTATCTAAAAAGTGTTTTAGTCTTAGATCGTGAAAGACTTGTGTAAATATGGCAAATTCATCCATACCTAGTATCCTGGAGAAGGTAAGTAGCTATGGAGTTTGTTTTCTTGCTTCGTATTAATGGACTGCGAAAATACTTCAGTTCTGGAGCAATTTTTGTGTTGTGTATCTTCGATAGATGTTTTTACTCATGTTGATGGGTTCATGTTTAAATGTGCAGATGACTGGGAAGGATAAAGATTACAGATATATGGCAACTTCTGACCTTTTAAATGAACTAAACAAAGAGGGATTTAAACTTGACATTGATCTTGAGTTGAGATTGTCCAATATTGTTCTACAGCAGCTTGATGATGCAGCTGGTGACGTGTCTGGATTGGCTGTTAAATGGTTTGAAATGTTTCCTGATACCATCCTTGGTTATTATGTAATTTTTTGGACGGCGATAAACAGATTTAATTTATAAAACGCTACCAGCCTGAATAGTTAGTTATGCCTGCTTGTGAAACTCTTTAGTTTAAAGAAAAATCTTCTTTTTTGCTTTTGTTCAGCTTTGGTGCACTTGCTTGATTGACCAGCTATTCGTAGGCCTATCTTGTGAATATTATGCCTGCTTAACTATACATGAATGTATAATTGCATTCACCTACTGCTTGTATATACTTATATTAGTACATGCTGATACAGGCACACACGAATACACATACAAATAAATATGTGCATGAGTGCATCTTATATTTCTCATATATATTCTGCGTGTGTCTTTAATTATCTTTGTCTAATTGTTAATATCTTAACATATATTCGATCTGCCAATTATATTTTTTACTCATCTAAATTAATTTCTTGTAATATTTTTCTACATATGTTTTTGGTTGTGCCTCAACAAATTTGGGTATAGTAGCATTTTTTTTTTCTGGTTATACTAGTGTTAAAATGGATGAGGTTCTATTGATGTGCTTCAATAACAGAGTCATTGTTCTTCCACTCTCCCTATCCATTGGTGCATATTAATTCATACAGTGTTTGTGGATGCTATAGCTATGCAGTGATCTTTAATTTAGTGCTTTTCTGCTAGTGTTATTGACTTTTTAACTTGTTTTCTAGTCTTGCTCCACTGGTGAAGAAAATCCACGAGGCACAAGTACTGGAGATGACTGATAAGCTATGTGATAAACTGCTTAATGGGAAGGATCAACATCGTGACAATGCAAGCATAGCTCTGAAGACAATTTTTTCTGAAGTTCCTACCTCATCTGTTGCACGATCAGTTCTTGTTTCAGTTTCTCCAAAGTTGATAGGAGGAATAACAAGTCCTGTGAGTTACTGAATACTTAAATCCTCACTTGCGGTTGTTGGGTAATGTAGTTAGTAAGACAGATGTGTGCTATCTACCTTTCATATCTAATCTAGTGTTTAATCTTCTGCATGTGTCATTTGGAACAGAGCATAGGTGCATGACTGTTTTGCCATTTATCATTGAGTAGACTGAATTGTATGTGCCAATTTTATTGGATTCAGTTCCCCTTAAGTTACATTTGTTAGTAATTTAGTTCTATAACTCAGTAAGTAGATGAAAAATCTTTTGTCAGCAAATGGCATATTAAGGTTAAAAACTTGACAATGGAGGACTTGAAATTGCCTTAATAGGGTAATTTTTTATCATGGCTTTAATATCATTTTTGGTTTGGTTCTGTCGAACTGGTATCAGTCTTTGCCTTGTACTGTAATTTTTGAGTCAGTTTTTTGGACTGATTATACCTTTTTTTAATTTATAAAAAGTTTCTTTTTTATTTTAAACTTTTTTATTTTATAGGAAATAGGCTCTCATGTATTTGCTAATGAATATAAAGTCATATAATACTAAAGTTGAGTTGGCAATTTGAGAAACTATCACAGGTAATGCTACTTTGAGTGCATCAGTATTAATTGCCTGCTCTCACTGTATGTTGCTCCAAGTGGCTTTTGTATATTGATAGTGTCATGATCTCATAGTCTTGATATTTTATTTGAACTTTTTTACTGGAATTTATTTTTATACAGGCTTTGTTATGTTCCCCTTGTCATGTCTACCTTTGTCTTCAATTTTCTTGTTCACAATAATTGCTCCTGAGAAAGGCAAGTTTTTAATGATATTGTACTAGTATGTATAACTATGCATGAAATGATCCCCTTCCTCTTTCTTATCAATGAAATGAGGTGCGAAGATATTGTTTACATGGATGTTGGATTCATCAAACTAGTTTTGTGAGAAACATATTCTTTTGGTTTCCCAGGCAATGAAGACAGACATAAAATGTGAATGCCTTGATATCTTATGTGACATTCTGCATAAATTTGGAAATCTGATGACGTCAGATCATGAAGTGCTGTTAGGTGCGCTGTTGCCTCAGTTAAGTTCCAATCAAGCCAGTGTTAGAAAGAAGACTGTATCATGTATTGGTCAGTAAAATCAGCTTTATACTAAAAATGATCTTACACACTGCTCTAGAAGTATTTGTCTATAGGAGATTAATAGTTCTATAGTTTATAGATGTTTAACTAAATCTCTTTGCATTACAGCTTCTTTGGCCTCAAGTCTGTCAGATGACTTGTTAGCAAAGGGCACAACTGAAGTTGTTTGTCTTTTACGGAATAAGGGAACAAAACCTGAAATGACCCGTACAAACATTCAGATGATCGGTGCTTTAAGGTTTGTTTGTGTATTTGCATTTCCTACTGATGATTGAAAATAAAGAGCTTCTTGCCTGACACTGTTCTAGCATCACTTTTGTGATATTTGGTATCTTTATGCCTCTGGAAGTTTGAAATGCCATGCATCGACCAGTAGCCTGACCAAGAATCTGCGAACTTAATATATACATTGGCCCTTAATTCATGAGTTAGTTTTTGTATTCCTTTTGAATGATGGCATTACTAATCTAATAGTCAGCTTAGATCAGTGAAAGTAATAAGCCACAGAGAGGTCTGTAATTGCTAAAACAAACAAACAAACATACCAAGTAATACCCTTTTCAGAGAGTAGGTTTTGGGGAGAGCGAGATGGGGGCAAACCTTACCTCCATCCCGGGAGATAGAGAGGCTGCTTCCAAAGAGATAGAGGTCTGTAATTGCTATAAAGTAGAAATTATCTGAGATCGTGTGACTAGATGTTGAAGTTTAAGTCAAGCCATTCTAACTTTCTATGTTTGGGTTCAGTTGGGGCCTTTAGGGCCTAGAGGAGATACTCACATACCTTATGTTATCTTCCTTCATTAACAGCCTGCCTATGGGCAAGCTATTAAGAAATCGGATAACTGATGATTGATTAATACTTACAATTATATGTGTAACTGCTACATGTTGGTTGATACGTTTTAGCAACATATTTTCTTTATGGCCAACGCCAATTCTTTTTGTTAGCAGTTGGATGCAGAGGTAATTGAATGTGTACTTGTACTATTTCCATATTCATTTGTTTTTTCCTCAATGGCTCAATGTCTTCATTCTTAGTTTTAGTGACCTTCTTTGTAGAAGCAAAATGTTTATGTCGAAAGAAAGAATATGTTGGCAGTCTCTGAAGAAGGATAATTACTTATTTAAACATTTTAACGGTATTTTTAGAATCAATAAACACTGAGGTTAGAGAGAGTTAATTTTTTTTCTAGACACTGGTGTCTCTTTGCAATTATCTATAAAGATCCCTGAATTGCAATAATTTACATATGTGTGCAACTGTTTTGCTCTAAGGCCATTCCTTCATTTGTTGCTATTATTTGCATAATTCGTTTTGCCATTGGCTAATTATGAAATTTTGTATGCTAGCCGTGCTGTGGGTTATCGGTTTGGCCCACATCTTGGCGATACAGTTCCAGTTCTAATTAAATATTGCATGAATGCATCCGAGAATGATGAGGAGCTTTGTGAGTATAGCTTGCAGGTATTGGATCTGGTTATGCTCTTTTGTTGTTTTTATTTTCTTTTTTTTGTTTTCTTTTCCCTAAGTTTTACTATTTTTATATGTAATATTGAATTCGATTGTTGATTTTGTTGTGCAGGCACTGGAAAGTTTTCTACTTAGATGCCCCAGGGATATTGTCTTGTACTGCAATGAAATTTTACATCTGACTTTAGAATATCTTAGTTATGACCCCAATTTCACTGATAACATGGAAGAGGACACTGATGATGAAGTCCATGATGATGAGGAGGATGAGTATGTGTTTTGTTTATCTTCCAAGAGGCAGCTTTTATCAACTATTTTTAGTATAATACGCCGTGCTTGCTTTATTTGCAGCGATAGTGCCAATGAATATACAGATGATGAAGATGTTAGCTGGAAGGTTCGAAGAGCTGCTGCAAAATGCCTGGCAGCACTAATTGTTTCTCGTCCTGAGATGCTCTCAAATCTATATGATAAGGTAACACTGCTTCCACCTTTTACAAAAAGAGTATTTAGTACTTGGCAGGAACCATCTTCTCAAAGGTATATGGCATTTGTAGTGTCTACAATCAGTGGTAAAAACGATAATTTTTTTAGAACAAGAATGATTTCCATATACCGCCAAGGTCTTTTCTGGCCATGAATTCTTGAAAAATGCCAATAGGAAGCGGAGGAGAAAGGACCTGATGGGGAATGCTGCCAAACTAGTCAAATATAAATTTCTCTGACCACCCGTAGATCCTAATGCTATGAGCAAAATTGATGAGACGTGAAATGAATGTTTCTTCTTTTACAAGAATGTGGTGTTTGGGGTTTTGTTAAGAGTAGAAGCATAATATTTAATAATCATAGTAACTAGGTATATATCAAATTTGGTCTTTAAGGTGTACAAAGTTTCACAAGTATAGAGTTGAGTAGCAAATTGTCAAGATCATCCTTGCTTTGTGGTTAGATGAAATAGATAGATGATGTAGAGACCAAAAGACTAATCTTTTGTCAAGATACAATTCGAGTTAATCACTAAATTTTATGGGATGACAAAAGCAATGCTTAGCATGTGCTTAACATCCTCGGAAATAAATTTAACAATACTTTTCCTCTTCCTTCACGTTCTTTTCCTGACTCAAGCTTTCAATTATGATCTCTTCATTTGCTTAAGTCTAGCATCCTATACTTGACAACTTAATGATGGATATGATCATGTGATCTTCTATAATTAGTTTTTTAATCTTGTTCCCAATAATAGCTTCTTCACTATCACGTCTGAAATTACATGTTCTTTTTCTTTCTCTCAAACTCTTAAACCCTTATATGCCTTTAACTGCATCAGAACAGCAGAATCATTGGATCCACTAGTTCTTTATGATGGGATGTAGGCTTCGGGTCAGCCGGCCCTAGCCCTATGCGGGTCCAATTTAGTTGACTTGTTGATTAAGGGTTTTAACCCTAATTAGTGCTTATATAATAATCTCTTGTGCTTGTAATTCATTATCACTCAATAAAACGAAAACCCTAGTTGCCCCCCGTGAATGTAGGTCACATTGACTGAACCACGTAAATCTTGTGTCTCTTTTATTTTCTTGTTTGTGAGTTGCGTGTTTGATCTTAACAACAGAGCTTAGGCTCTCGATCAGCACACAAGAACAACCTCCAACCTTTTTAGTCGTCATCCCCTTTGGTTGCAAACCCTAACTAGGGTTTTCAGCCTCCAACAACAGCCGTCATCTGCTACTGCTGTAGCAAAGTTCTCCGGGCAACAGGGTACCGCCGCCGTCGCCTCAGTCCACTGCCGCCCCCGCCATCGTCGTAACTAGGGTTCCGCCCAGTTTTTTTTTCTGGAACTGCTGCTGTTTTCTGTTCGGTTGTTACTGCGTTTCAGGTTCTGGTCAGTTTTTTGGTTGATTTTTTAGTCTTTTTATTCAAGTTACTCTGGTGCGTTATCTACTCTTTGTTTTTCGGTTTTCTGGAACCGATTACATGGGTAGTATGCGATAGAACAACACTCAAGTTCAGGCAGCCGACCAAAGTTGTGTTCGAACACTATTCCAGTTTTGACTCGATCGTTAAGCATTTGTAGTTGGATAATGGCCGAGGAAGGAAAGACCAAGATTGAGAAGTTCGACGGATAGAACTTTGGATGGTGAAAAATGCAAGTCAAGGATTTGCTAATACAGAAGGATCTGGATTCGGTACTAGAAGCACCGCCCGCAGAGATAACACCAGTCTGGTTAGCACTTGACAAGAAGGCTAAGTCAACGATTAGACTTGGTCTAAAGATGAATGTTGCATACAACATCCTAGATGAAACCACAGCACGTGGAATCATGGAGGTGTTGTCGAACATGTACGAGAAGCCTTCAGCAGCAAACAAGGTGTTTCTGATTCGGGAGTTGGTTAATACACGTATGAAAGAGTGAGGTTCCGTTACTGACCACATAAATATCTTTGACTCTCATATGAGACGTTTATCGTCTGTAAAATTCAAAATTGATGATGAATTACAAGACTGCTTACTTTTATCTTCATTACCTGACAGCTGGTCAGGAACAATTACTACAGTCACCAGTTCAGTCGATTATGACGCGTTAACTTTTAGCAAAGTTCGTGACTTAATATTGAATGAAGATTCTAGAAGGAGAAGCACTGGAAAGTCATCAAGCTCCTTGTTAAGCACTGAATCAAGGGGAAGGAAGAATGAGAGAGGGAGGAACAGAGGCAGGTCCAAGTCTAGAAAGAGAGGTCAGTCAATACCAAGGGCCGACATTGAATGTTGGAACTGTAAAGAAAAAAGGCACTTTAGAAACCAATGCCCCAAACCACCAACCGTAAAGAAGCACGTTAACAATGTGGCAGCCGAAGAATCAGATGGAGAAACTCTCATTTGTTGTGTTGAGAGTTCTGTGGAATCCTGGATCATGGATTCAGGTGTATCGTTTCACGCTGTCTCATGCCCAGATATGGTTAGAAATCTATGAACAGGTGATCACGGTAAGGTTCGTTTAGTCAATGACCAGATACTTAATATTACAGGATATGGTGATGCGGACTTAAAAGACCTCCATGGGAACTACGTGGACATTGAAAAATGTTAGGGTGATTCCAAATCTGAGGAGGAAATTGATCTCTGTTGGTCAGTTAGATGACCAAGGCTTAGATGTTCATTTTGGGGGTGGACAATGGAAAGTGATCAAGGGTAACTTGGTAATTGCCAGAGGAAAGCGGGGTACGTTGTATGAGGCCAAGATACCAGCAGATGGTGTTAATGCAATAACCAGTGGACCGAGTCTTTCTAGTTTATGGCATCAACGACTCGGTCACATGAGTGAAAAAGGGATGAAGATGCTTGTCGCCAAGGGAAAGCTTCCAGAGTTAAAACGGGTTGAATCCGAGTTCTGTGAACCCAGTGTTCTCGGGAAGAAAAAGAAGGTATCTTTTGTGAAGACTGGCAAGACACTTAAAGCTCGGAAACTGGAGCTTATTCATTCAGATGTATTTGGACCAACACCAGTTTCATCCTTGGGAGGCTCGAGATATTATGTGACTTTCATAGACGATGCTACTCGCAAGGTATGGGTTTACTTTCTTAAAAATAATTTTGAAGTATTTGATGTTTTTAAGAAATGGAAATCTGCTGTTGAACTTGAAACTGATTTGAAGGTACAGTGTTTGAAGTCGGACAACGGAGGTGAATACATCAGCACAGAGTTTGTCAATTACTGTGCTGAACATGGCATTCGGATGATAAAGACAGTTCCAAGCACTCCTCAACAAAATGGGGTCACAGAAAGAATAAACAGAACGCTGAACGAAAGAGCCAGAAGTATGAGATTAAATGCAGGGAGGTCCACTAGAGGTGAACCAGAGCAGCCTGACAGATACAATCTCATCTGAAAATTGGGTCAGGAGGTCCACTAGAGTTACTAAACAGCCTGACAGATACAGTCCCGGTCCTTCAATTAATTATATTCTCTTGACAGAAAATGGTGAACCAGAGAATTACACTGCAGCGGTAAAGGTGAAAGATTCGCTCTAGTGGGAGCATGCTATGAAGGATGAAATGAGCTCTTTGATCAAGAACAAAACATGGGTCTTAGTCAAGCTTCCGCCAGACAAAAGAGCTCTACAAAACAAATGGGTCTTCAAGGTCAAAGAAGAACATGATGGGTCTAAACGGTACAAAGCCCGTTTAGTTGTCAAGAGGTTTTAACAGAAGAAGGGGGTTGATTATGATGAGATCTTCTCTCCAGTGGTGAAGATGACAACAATCAGATTAGTTCCGAGTCTTGTTTACACCTAGAGCAGCTAGATGTGAAGACTGCTTTTCTTCACGGTGATCTTGATGAAGACATTTACATGGCACAACCTGAGGATTTTCAGGTTGTTGGTAAAGAGAATTGGGTCTGCAAACTAAAGAAGAGCTTGTATGGGTCTTAAACAAGCACCTAGACAGTGGTACCTAAAGTTTGATAACTTTATGGAGAGGTCGGGGTTCAAAAGATGCCATATGGATCATTGATGCTATTTGAAGAAATTCAGCAACTCTTATATCATACTATTGCTTTATGTTGATGACATGTTGATTGCAGGGTCCGATACGAGAGAAATAAGCAAGTTAAAGAAACAGATGTCCAAAGAATTTGAGATGAAAGATTTGGGTACAGACTCAAGCCAGTAAGATACTTGGGATAAGCATTACCAGAAACAAGAAGGATGGTTCTTTAACACTGTCCCAGGAGAAATACGTAGGGAAAGTGTTAGAGAGATTCAAGATGAATGATGAAAAGACCAAGCCTAGGAACACACAATTGGGAAGCCACTTAAAGCTTACCAAAGATCAATCTCCTAAATCTGAAGAAGAAAGAACAGAGATGTCTAAAGTTCCATATGCACCAGCGGTCGACAGTCTCGTGTATGCCATGGTCTGCACTCGACCAGATATTGCTCATGCCGTTGGGGTTGTTAGTCGGTTTATGTCAGATCCGGGAAAAGAACATTGGAAGGTGTTAAATGGGTGCCCAGGTACTTGAAGGGTATATCTTCAATGGGGTTATGTTTCAAAGGAAAAGATGCTATTCTGAGAGGTTACACAAATGCTGATTTGGGTGGATGCAAAGGGACGTTTAAAAGTACCACTGAGTATGTCTTTACAGTGGGAGGAACAACAGTGAGCTGGATGTCCAGACTTCAGAAAAGTGTGGCTTTATCAACAACAGAAGTTGAGTACATGGCTGTTGCTGAAGCCGGTAAAGAGTTAGTATGGCTGAAGACTTTTCTTGAAGAATTGGGAAAACATCAGTCTGATTACTCATTGTATTGTGACAATGAGAGCAGTGAAACTCACCAAGAATCCTGTCTACCATGGTAAAACAAAGCACATAGGGATGAGGTATCATGATATAAACAGTAAATCAAAAAGCAAACAAACGATTCAATTGATAATAAACCCAATTCGAGAAGGGTGATTTCTCCAAGTTACAAGGTAACGATTTAAATAAACATAAACATCGACAATCGAAATTAACCCTAAAACATCGATACTTAACTAAGGGAATAGCGGGAACGGTTTTATAGCTAATTGGGCCTGATTTCCGAATCTAAAGTGGAGCTGGGCCTGATTCCAAATCTGGGTTAGTATCAATACTTCCGACCCAGAAAATCGACTTGTCCTCAAGTCGAATGGAAGGAAAACATTGGGCCAAGCAATAAGCCATTCAATCGTAGGCTGATCCACTTCATGAACCCATATATGAGCTAAAATTTGTGTTTTCTCAAGCCTGAATTTTGGTGCAGCCCGGAAAGAATCCTGTCCATTAGAGTTTGGAATTCGGAAGACGGAATCGATTTATGTTCGCTTTGCTGGCCCATCTACTTTTTCATCCATCCATGCCTTGATTGCCTTTTGAAACGACCAGTCAGGCTGTTGATTATCCGTCTGAGCCTTCATCCGATCCTGATCTTTGTGTGAGTTAGCACAGAGTAACTTCACGGTGTCATCCCTGTTGAATAATTTTTGCTCTAATTCTGCATTCTTCGTCTCTCCATGATATTCTTGTTCCTCCTTTTCTGGAATGGTCTGAGCATAGCCACATAGTTCGCGGTACGCTCCGGTACGAAAACGTGGAATGGGAACGTGGTACGCTAGGTCCCTAAAATTCGGTACGATTGGGGGTTTCGGTTCGGTCCGGTACGATGTACCATATAACGTGGTATGTTGTACCACTTAAATTATATATTTGTAAAATATTATAGATTCCTCAAGCTTTCCAAAAATATATAAATCTCCTTAAAAGGATAAAGCGATAAGTTGTAGTGAGATTTTATGAGGGGGATAAAGCGATCAATGGTTATAGTTTTGGTGGTGAATTGTAAATTGAGGCAGGCCATTTGGTGAAAAGGGGCAGGGCGCTTTCGTGATTCAGAAAACAAAAAGATGATAAAATATTGATTTTCAGAGTACTTTAGCCTATCAAACAAAAGCGGTAGGTTTTTAATTCATCACCGTATACAGATAAATAGATAAACTAAAAAATCAAATAACACAAAAAGGGCAAAGTTATCTCATATTCAATGCGTCTCTACAAATTTCCGGCGATCCAAATTCCGGCGGTGCGCTGTTCCTTGTAAATGAGATTCGTGTTCCAGCTACACCGAATTCGCGATCCGACATCAACCAGGTACGATAGAATTGGAATTCCGGCTCGTCAATTTTGCAATCGGATTCGCGATCGTACCGCGATTGGGTACGAGCGATCCGGATCGCAGATAGTGGGTGAGGTAGCAACCCATGTGACTATGGGTCTTAGCATCGGTTTCATTTGCAGCTTCTAGCATTTTATATGTCCCCTCGGTAGTCTCTGTCAATTTGAGATTTCCCGTCTCACTCGAACGAGACTCTTCCTTGTCACACATCCAAGCCTGGATCGCTTGGATATCCTCCTTTATGGCGACCAGGGAGTCTAATCGGGCCGAGATAGTTGCTAACTGAGCAGCGAGCGCAACTGAAGGATTTGGAGATGGCGGAGTGGTGTTGGTTTCGGTGGTTAATTGGGTAGCGATTTGGTCAGGGGTAGTGTCGCTACTCTCAATCTCATCATTCACGGACACCATCAATTCCAATTTTGCAACGATAACAGCCAATTGTGTGGCAATCGGATCTGGTGGGTTGCTGCACATCTTCGATTTCCCGGCAATGGAACCAAAGATATAAACGAGTAAATCAAAAAGCAAACAAACGATTCAATTGATAATAAACCCAATTCGAGAAGGGTGATTGCTCCAAGTTACAAGGTAACGATTTAGATAAACATAAACATCGACAATCGAAATTAACCCTAAAGCATCGATACTTAACTAAGGGAATAGCGGGAACAATTTTATAGCTAATTGGGCCTGATTTCCGAATCTAAAGTGGAGCTGGGCCTGATTCCAAATCTGGGTTCGTATCATATCACTTTTTCAGAGAATTGATCAGTGAAGGAACAATCAGTCTGAAGAATATCTTGGGTTCAAAGAATCCAACAAATATGTTTACCAAATCTGTGGTGCTGGATAAACTGAAGCTTTGTATAGCTTCAACTCGTCTCCAGGAATAATGTTGAGGAGACCGGGGTAACTAGGGAGAACTGAAAGATCAGAGGGGTTTTCATTTGCAGAAGTACAAAGTGGAATTGAACGTGTTTCGAAGCCTCCAAGTGGGAGATTGTTGGGAGGCTGTTGCTGAAGCCAGTAAAGAGTTAGTATGGCTGAAGGCTTTTCTTGAAGAATTGGGAAAACATCAGTCTGATCACTCATTGTATTGTGACAATGAGAGTGCAGTGAAACTCACCAAGAATCCTGTCCACCATGGTAAAACAAAGCACATAGGATGAGGTATCACTTTGTCAGAGAATTGAGCAGTGAAGGAACAAACAGTTTGAAGAATATCTCGGGTTCGAAGAATCCAGCAAATATGTCTACCAAATCTGTGGTGCTGGATAAGCTGAAGCTTCAGCTGGTCTCCAGGAATAATGTTGAGGAGATCGGGGTAACTAGGGAGAACTGAAGATCAGAGGGGTTTTCATTTGCAGAAGTACAAAGTGGAGTTGAACGTGGTTCGAAGCCTCCAAGTGGGAGATTGTTGGGATGTAGGCTTCGGGTCAGCCGGCCCTAGCCCTATGCGGGCCCAGTTTAGTTAACTTGTTGATTAAGGGTTTTAACCCTAATTAGTGCCTAAAGAATAATCTCTTGTAATTCATTATCACTCAATAAAACGAAAACCCTAGTTGCCCCCCGTGGATGTAGGTCACATTGACTGAACCACGTAAATCTTGTGTCTCTTTTATTTTCTTGTTTGTGTGTTTGATCCTAACACTTTATACCATTCTTATGACACATACACCTCTCATCACCACATGACCAATTTGTTTAGCATATTGGAAGTTATACTTCCCAAGACCCTTGCTCATACAAAGTACAGTAACTGTACGAAAACTGGATTAAACGAGGTTGGGTTCTGCAAAAATAGGCAGACATGTGCATGTTTTTGATATTTTCTTTCAATAATTAGATCATCATTTCTAGCAGCATAGTGCTTAGTGAAATTAGCCGAGGGCAAGGAAGACGTGGTGACTATCCGACAAAACACAGATTTTGTTTTCAATTGTGTAGGAAGGGACACTGGCTTGTTGCTGGCTACATGAACTCTTTCTTGGTGACAGTTTTCCAAGAATCCAAGGACTATAACCTTGAAGCTATAGATGTTGACTTATATTTTGAGTGGTGCATATCATGCAGGCTTGTCCGAAGTTGGTTGACAGGTTTAAAGAGAGGGAAGAAAATGTCAAGGTACAAAGTAAACTTACTTGCCTTGTTTATCATGAAGTGCTCGGATTACTGATTTATATTATGCAGATGGATGTTTTTAACACTTTCATTGAGTTGCTACGTCAAACGGGAAATGTCACAAAGGGGCAGATCGTTGTTGACAAACTGAGGTAAGCATGATGCTTAATTTTGTAGCTTTGTATCTTTTGATTAAACCAGAAGGTTATTGTGATGATTATTATCAACTGGAGGTAGCAATATTAAGTTAAAAATCATGTGATGCATGCATTGCGTCAGACAGAATTCACTTGTCAGCTGTTATGGTTTTAAGAACTGATTTTATCTTGGGATCTAAGTTTCTTCCGTATCTTGTAGCCCCAGATGGTCATTGAAGCAAGAAGTACCCAAGGTTGTTAAATCTATTAATAGACAACTGCGTGAAAAGTCTATCAAGACAAAGGTAATTCATTGAACGTGCAAATGTGCAATATATTAAAATAAGCTCTACACATCCATTGTATATAAATTTTTGTTTTGTAAGCAATTGATCTTTATCCCCATCATGCTGTCATAATGATTTAACTTCAGATTGGTGCCTTTTCGGTTCTAAAAGAGCTTGTTGTTGTTTTGCCTGACTGCTTTGCTGACCACATTGGATCGCTCATTCCTGGGATAGAGAAAGCACTTTGTGTAAGGAAATCTTGCAATTCTAATTTTGTTTGTTTTTTCCTGTTTGTATGAATTATGATAGTGTATCTCTGTTTTTTTCCTAACATATCCTTTCTCCAGGAAAAATCCTCAACCTCAAACCTTAAGATCGAGGCACTTATATTTACGAGATTAGTTTTAGCTTCGCATTCTCCAGCTGTTTTCCACCCATACATTAAGGTAATCCTGTAGAAATTTAATTTTAGATTTGTGGATGTATTTTCAACAAAGCTCAAGCTATGGGTTTGATTTGAATTTTTTTGTCATACAGTTAGCTTTACTGTATTTACTCTTTATTGGCATTTTGGAGATTAGTGTTGTTGCAAATGTAGGTTATCACACCTTTTTGTTTCTCTAATGAATAGTTTGCCAAAGATTGATTAATACTCACATTTTTTTTAATATCTTTATACCTTCTATTGTCACCTTTTTTAACTATTTTTTTAACTGTGTCACTATTGACTTGGTGTGCAGTTTGGAAGAGAGCCCATTGACCTTCAAAAGGAATTTTGTTTTCATTTTTTAGCCTTGTGAATTAAAATGACAATGTTAATTGATTCTTCATAGAGATTGGCTACCAACTTCGTGTCTGAATAATTTATGGGTCTTCATGAAACAATGTGAAGACATGGACATCACACATTTTAGGTGCAATAGGGAATTACTCCGAAAGAATATGTAAATACAAACTCTATAGTAATGAACATTAAAAGAAAGTACAAGAAACTATGTACTGGGTATCTTGCGGTCATTATACCAAGCTTACATGTCTAGTTTTATAAACCTGGCTACCATAAATTTAGAGGATAGTTTTAGAAATTCACATTTTATTTGTCAAAGAGCAATAATAAGGTACAACTCTCAATGCACAATATAAAAGGATAATGCTGTTTATTGGTATATACTCTAGGATTTCTCGGCTCTAGTTCTATTGTTTTGTTGCTACTTTTCTTCAGTTTGGCTCATGGAACTAGAATTACATGACGTTTACCACGAGATATTTGAACGTGTTTATTTGTTCTAATACCTATTTAACTGTGGGTAATTTGTGGATATGAGAAAGGATGTGGATGTGATTCCACTTAAGATTAGGTGACTTCATGAATTGGAGAAAGTATTAAGGTGGTATTGCTCTTAACATAGCAAGGTCTGTATGTTTGTGGCAATTTATGTTGTATGTAACATTCATGTGATTTTATTTTATATCTTTAGGCTATTTCTGCTCCTGTTTTATCTGCTGTTGGTGAACGCTATTACAAAGTTACTGCGGAGGCATTAAGAGTATGCGGGGAACTTGTTCGAGTTATTCGTTCGAACATTAAGGTTTTATCTTTTTTGCTCCGCCGTTTCTTGTTTATCTTTATTTTTATCCTTCCTGAGACTATATATGGAACCGTTCAGGTTTCAGATTTTGATTACAAACCTTATGTTCATCCAATATATAATGCCATCATGTCACGTTTTACAAACCAAGATCAAGACCAGGTTAGTACTTGTTTATGAATTTCCTATGGGATTAGTGCACTATGTCTTAACACTCTTAACTTTGTCTCTGCTCTTCCTCCAGGAGGTCAAGGAATGTGCTATTTCTTGTATGGGGCTTGTTGTTTCAACTTTTGGTGATCACCTCGCGGCGGAATTACCTGCGTGTCTACCTGTTCTTGTGGATCGAATGGGAAATGAGATAACACGACTTACTGCTGTAAAGGTTTGTTTAAATGCCATTATTAAGGTTTCCTTTCTGAAAAGGTAAGTGTTGCATTTTTTTACTTACTGTTTGCTGCTCTATTTGCCTGCAACAAGGTAAGAGGTATGTCACTCTTTTAAGGACAAATTTGTTCTTAATTAGCTCTATTATTCTTAATAGGCATGATGGCTAAGCAGAAGTATCAAGACTTCCATAGTTTTTTTTTGTTATTGATCTTCACATGTTGTGTAAGGTAGCGGGCCTTAATTTGTCTACATGCTTTATAATTCAGTTAGCATAGACCGTCTGACACCTGACTAAGCTTTGGTATGTGAAAACACCAAGTTTGATGCAGTTTAATGCTCACTTAACTGAGGTCTTGTGTTATTTGCAGATATTCAATCACATTGGATTTGAACTTTATAATCATGTAGCATCTGACTCCTCTCGAGGAGGCTTTAGAGGGACCTGACTTCCTTTTGCCGTCTATAAATTAAACATTACCTGAGCTCAAATTGCTGCTACCTGAATAGGTGGCTCCCAAGTTGTCACACCAAAGAGTGGGTGAAGATTTTGTCACAACACCGAGTTTAGAAAGGAGTGCCTTCAACCAGATTAATTCTGCCACATTATCAGCAAGAGCTTTATATTCAGACTTAGTGGAAGATCGTGACACAATGCGTTGTTTACGAGCTGTCCACGAAACAAGATTCGATCCCAAGTAAACGGCAAATCCCCCCGTGGATCGACGGTCGACCGTGCAACCGGCCGAGTCAGAGTCCGAATAGGCCTGAAGAGAGGAAGTGACATTTTGTTGTCAATGGACATCGGTAAATGCGTTCAAAAAGGAACTTGAATTGTGACGAAGAAGAAGGCCCAAGTTTGAAGTGCCTTTTAGGTAACGTAAGATGCGTTTAACAACAACCCAATGATTTTCAGTTGGAGCATGCATAAACTGACAGACCCTGTTTACTGCAAAGGCAAGATCCGGTTGCGAAAGAGTAGCATATTGAAGCGCACCAACAGTTTGACGATACCTTGTCGGATCCGAAAGTAAAGGGCTTTCATCAATTGTTAGAATTTGAGAGGTGCTCATAGGAGAGCAAACCGACTTGCAATCAGAGAGCCCCGACCGTTGCAAAATATCCAGAATATATTTACGCTAAGACCAAACAACATTGAGACCATGATGAACAACCTCGATGCATGGAGCCGACCAAGATCTGTTATGGCAAAGGTGGAGCTCAAACTGTGAATAATGCGATCAATGAGCTGGTTATTGTTACCGGTGATGATGATATCATCAACATAAACAAGCACATAAACAAGTGCACCACCTGTAGCAAGTATAAACAATGACGGATCAGTTTTAGAGCCACAAAACACGAGTTGTTGAAGAGCCGTAGATAACCGATAAAACCAGGCTCGGGGAGCTTGCTTAAGCCCGTACAAAGATTTGTGAAGAAGACAAACATGATTCGATTTGTCAGGATCAACAAAACCGGGAGGTTGTTTCATGTAAATAGTTTCCTGTAGATCACCATGTAAAAAGGCGTTTTGCACATCTAATTGCCGAAGAGACCACTTATTTGTGACAGCAAGAGACAAAACCACTCGAATAGTAGTGGATTTGACAACTGGGCTAAAAGTCTCGTGATAGTCAATGCCAGGTGGTTGATGAAACCCTTTAGCAACAAGGCGAGCTTTGTAACGAGTAACATTGCCTTGTGAATCCTGCTTTAACCTGTACACCCACTTACAGTCAATAAGATTAGTATTTCTGGCATAAGGAACTAACGACCATGTGCCATTCTTATGAAGTGCATTAAACTCCTCGGTCATGGCATGACGCCACTCCGAAGATTTGTTGGCAACGGTAAAGGAGGTGGGTTCGGTAAGCAAGGTGGGAGAGGTAGTGGCAGTGTAAGCTGATGGATTATATGGAGCGGTGCGTTTTGGATTAGGACGAAGATTGGGTGGCCTAGACCGAGGTGGAAGGGTGGTGTTAGTGGGTGGAGTAACAGTGTCAACAGGTGGTGTGGGAGGTGGTAGATTGTCGGAGGTAGATTGGGCAGGCTGGGTAGGGTTAGGTTCGGTGATGGGATCGATTATAGGTGGGGTAGGAGTGGGGTTGTTGGTAGGTGAGGTTTCGACTGTAGGATAGAGATTTGGAGGTGGGTCAGGTAAGATGGAAACATAAGGAGGGAAAGGTGGAGGCTGCAGAGGTGGTGAGTGAAACGAGAAGACGTGCTCGTTGAAACGAACATGCCGTGCTACGTAAATACGCTCAATAATGGGATTAAAACACCGGTATCCATGGTGAACATGACTATAACCAAGAAAGACACACGCTGTAGAGCGGAAATCGATTTTGTGACGGTTATACTGACGAAGATATGGAAAACATTGACAACCAAAAACACGAAGGAACGAATAATCAGGTTTACGATTGAATACCGGTTGAAAAGGTGATTTGTTGGAGGAAATTCGAGAGGGTAAACGGTTTATGAGATAGACGGCTGTTTCAAAGGCAAATTGCCAAAACTGTTGTGGAAGATTGGAGTGGGCAAGAAGGGTAAGCCCGGTTTCCACAACATGACGGTTACGACGTTCAACAATACCCTTTTGTTCACTCGTGTGAGGACAAGTGCGTCGATGAACAATGCTAAGGGAGGCAAAAAGGGAGCAAGATTTCGAAATTCCCCTCCCCAATCAGTTTGGTGATAAATTGTCGTTCGACCATTTTGACAAAGTTTTTAAAATTAGAATAAACATCAGATTTTTGTGCTAATGGGTAAGACCACATGTAACGAGAATGATGATCAACACACAACATAAAAAATCGATAACCATCAATGGATAAAGTGGGTGAAGGCCCCTAAACATCACAATAAATCAAGTCATAAATATTATTACTGCGAAAAGTAGAGTATGACAATGACGATTTTCCTGACTGGCAAGTACATAAAAGAAAAAAAAAAGAAAGTTTTGTAGAAACAGGTAAAGAACAATGTGAAACAATTGAATGAAAAACACGATGTGGGTGACCAAGAAGTTGATGCCAGATGGTTGAAGATGCTTTTTGTAGCAGTGAAGGCAACTTTGGGAATGGATGAGAGCTGCGGAAGGCGGATGGAGTAGAGACCCTGTCCACTTGGACCCATGAGGAGGGTAGTATGTGTAAACTCGTCCTTCACAACAAAAAACAAAGAGTGAAATTCAAAGAAAACATTATTATCAAAACAAAATTTTTGAACAGATAATAAATTCTTTTGAAGTGTAGGAACATGAAGGATATTGGAAAGATTAAAGGTTTTGTTGGGTGAGTAAACTTTGGATGACCCAATGTGAACTATGGGAAAAGGCTTACCGTCACCAACAAGAAGTGAGTCATTACCTTGATAAACCTCGGAGTTGTCAAGATTCGATAAGTCAGGAGAGGCATGGCCATTAGCATCAGTGTCAGGAAACCAAGTAGCTGTTAGGAATTAGAGTCGTTATCGCAGCGGAATCACACACACACGCACAATCAATAGACAGAACAGAAGAGACATGAGAATTATAGTGGTTCAGCCAAGATTGGCCTACGTCCACCTTGCAACTAGGGTTCTTTATTATTAGGTGCTCAGAGATACAAGTTACATCATAGGTTCTATTTATAATACTAGGATTAGGGTTAATGACTTAATTAACAAGAAACTAGTAACCGGGCTCAAGCCCATTAGGGCCGGCTCCCTCCTTATTTCCTGCGCAAGCCTTCACAACCCAACAATCTCACACTTGAAGGCCTTGCGAATACTCCAACCCGCCATCAAGCACACAATAACCCAGATTCAGTAACTCCAGTATCCTCCATATCCAAAGTCTCCCGAGCCTTCAGTCCCCATAAACAAGCTCAGACTTCATCAATTCCTCCTAGTTGCAATCCCCCTCTCATCATGTACATGAAGGTACAGTTGAAGCTCCCCCGAGCTCCAACCCAGCAGTCTTAACAGACCCATCCTTTGTCTCAACCGGCTTGCACACTCCACCAGATCCAGAGATACACCAAGGACCATTACCACTCTCCAAACCCTGTAAACTATCTTCAGGAGAGAATTTTCCGGTCGGAACCTTTGTCTTCAAAACCCACCGACTCTTTGAGACTGTATCCGGAACACGTCCGGTGCTCCCACTGTCACCAAGTCCCCTGACTGGTTTAAACTTCCGAACACATTCGACTGACATCTCTTTAGCTCCAAGCTTCACGTTTGCAAAGAAAACCTTCTTAGCTCTAGATTCAGCGAACCAGACTTTGTCTTACTTTACCGGGACGGTTACTCCCTCAGCAGGTACTTCCACCATGTATAACGACCCACGCTTCTTCCCACGAGCAATAACCAGATTACCGTTAACTACCTTCCATTTGCAATGGCCAAACCTTACTTCCAGTCCCTGTTTATCCAATTGACCGACCGAAATGAGTTTCGTCTTCAACTCGGGAATTACCCGGACATTCTTCAGGTTCCAAATTGTTCCCAAAGGCGTTACCAAATTTACATCTCCCATGCCCGTTACATCAAGAATGTGACCGTTTGCTAACCGTACCTTTCCAAAGTCACCAACTTTCAGATTCACCATCGTCTCCCCGCTGTGCGTGGCATGAAACGAAGAACCAGAATCCATAACCCAAGAGTCCATGCTACTCTCCACACTACAGACCGGTGCATCATCATAACAGACGACCTCAACAGTGTTCACTCCAGCAACATTTTTCTTATTTGGACATTGACTCTTAACATGTCCAACTTCATTGCAGCTCCAGCACTTCATATTCTTCCGAGCTCTAGACGAACTCCTTCCCTTACTCCCACTGCTCCTTTTATTTTCCCTTCCTCTGCCCACATTGAATATATCAGAAGAAGATCCTCCACTAGTGTTCTTTCGGCGAATATCTTCACCCAGAATACTATCCCGGACCATGTTAAACTTCAAATTCCCAACTTCACCAGAATTAGTGATCGCCGTCACATAACCTGACCAGCTGTCAGGCAAAGAGGATAACAAAATCGCCGCTTGAGTATCATCATCAAGCTTTGTCCCAACGGTCGATAGCCTAGACAAAATTGAATTTATATTCTTTATGTGATCAGGCACCGAGCTTCCCTCATTCATCCTCATCATGAATAACCCTCTCAACAAGAGACGGCTTTTCATACATGTTTGACAGAGCCGTCATCATACCATGAGCCGTGGTTTCCTCCTTGATATTAAACGCTACACTCCTCGTCAAAGCCAGTACAATCTTACCTCTCGCCCTTTTGTCCTTAGATTTCCATATCACTTCGTCGGTCTGACTTAAACCACTCGGTTTCTCTTCTAATGTCATCTCCAAATCGTTTTCACCGAATAACGCCTTTATTTGCATCTTCTACCCATAGTTGTCAATAGCGACCATAGCGACCGCTATAGCACGCTATGTAGCGAAGCGGCCTATGGTCGCTATATGGTGTTTAGCGAGCATATAGCGAATATTCCTTTTTTTAATTATTTTTTAATTTTTTACTTGATTAATATAAATAGGGTTGCTAATAACCCTAATATATGAAGATTTAGATGATTATTGATTATAATTGTTACAAACCCTGCAATAGTTGAATATAAAATATTTCTAAAATTTTCTACTAGTGTATCGCTAAACGTGAAATAGCGCCCGCTATTTCGTCGCTATCGCTACGTAGTGTATAGGTGGCTTGTCGCTATTTACCGCTATTCGCTATTGACAACTATGCTTCCACCATGCAAAATCAGTCCCGTTAAACTTCTCGATTCGAAATCTCCCGTCTTCGGCCATTGCAAACGAGAATCAGAAAAAACCAAAATTAAAAGTCCACCAACTGAAGCCAAGCAACCTCCAATAAAAACCCTAAACCCTGAAACACCCGAACTGACGCTTCACCTGCAAAACATGAGTGAGATCAGCAACTTCAAGGGTCCAAAACAGGAAACCCCAATCACAAATCAACCCCAAATCAGTCCCGAACAGCCCTTGCCCTTCCTCTTCTCTTGCGACACCACCTAGGGTTCTTATAACCCTAAACGCAGCAGAAAAAATGGCAGTAACAACCGATCAGCCCTGAAAAAAAGCCCCCTTTTGCGCAACCTAGGGTTTGAAAAAAAAACCCTAACTTTCGGCGGCCAAACACTGTTCACGCCGGAATCACTGCTCACGCTGGAATCACTGTTCACGCCGGGAACACTGTTCGCGCCGGAAGTACTGTTCACGCAGGAAAGTGCTGTAGCGGCGGCTGTACTGTAGCAACAGATCCGAACAGCCTTTCGAACACAGCCTCTCCTACCCTTTTTCTCGATCGAAACCCGTGCAAACCGTGTGTAAACAACGAGCCAAAGCTCTGATACCAGTTGTTAGGAATCAGAGTCGTTATCGCAACGGAATCACACACACACACGCTATGCAGTCGATATCGCCGATATATCACCGATATATCGGTTATCGGTCCTCTGAGAAAATATCGGTAGAAACATCGGTACCGATGTTATCGGCTTTATTTTCCGATATATCGCAGATAATTTAAGTCCATAATATCGGTAGTATAACCGAGTGTCTCGGTAATTTTAACTTGGCCCTTTTTTAATGTTTTTTTGCAACAAAAACTCAATGACCTTGTATTCATCCAATACATCACAAGGTTACAAAGGCACTACAAGTCACTAAAAGCCAACAAATCTTTGGATCTTGTTTTGTTGAGAGACGTAGAGGAAAATGATGATCGGGTTACACCAACAGAAGTTGAGCTTCAAGAGTTTGTTGATGGTACATATGGTCTTCTTTGGTCGGTTGCGCGAGAGGCAATGGGAGGAAACGAAGAAGTTGGGGCAAGTACTACGAGCAAAAGATCGCGCTAGATGATGATGATGATGATATTACAGTTGAAGTGAATGACCTGGATGAACAATTTGATGGCTTGGTTGATGTGGACTCGGAGGATGATTTCATTGTTTACGATTAGATCATGTTTCTAATATAAAATATTGACACTTTTTAGTTTTGACTTTTTATTTGACTATTAATATTATATATGTATATATATATATAACTATATATATATATATATATATAAGTTTATGCATGATATAAAAATTACCGATATCCCACCGATATCCCACCGTGAGAACCGATATCTCAAATATCGGTCCTTGACCGATAACCGATATTTTTTCGCATTAACTGCATAGCACACACGCACAATCAATAGACAGAAAAGAAGAGACACGAGAATTATAGTGGTTCAGCCAAGATTGGCCTACGTCCACTTTGCAACTAGGGTTCTTTATTATTAGGTGCTCAGAGATACAAGTTACATCATAGGTTCTATTTATAATACTAGGATTAGGGTTAATGACTTAATTAACAAGAAACTAGTAACCGGGCTCAAGCCCATTAGGGCCGGCTCCCTCCTTATTTCCTGTGCAAGCCTTCACAACCCAACAGTAGCCCCTAATGTTGATCCATGATCCGAAAAGCTGGTAAAGTTGGCCTGAGGAGGCTGATTTGAAGAAATACCAGACTGATTTGGGCACTGAGATGGGAGATGGCCTATACCACACCGATTGCAATGGCCATACACAATGTTTTGAGTAGAAGCCCATGAAAACTTTTGAGTAGAATCACCTGCACCACTTATATCACGGCCACCACCACTTGTATCATGGCCCTTGTTGTTGTTAGAAAAACCACGGGAATTGCCTCTTGTGTTACCACGATGATTCCCTCGGTTGTTGAAGGAACGTGGAGCATAGTAGGCTTGTGGCTGAGAATTAGATGGTGGAATAGGGTTTAGTTGATACCCAAATTGTGCAGCTAACAGGTGCAAATTGTTAAGTTGAGATTGAATTGCACCTATATTTGGTGAAGGATTGGCAGCCGTAGCAGCAAAGACTTGCGGGTTGGTGGTGATGGATTTATTAATCATGTAATCATGATCATGTAGGAGGCCATTTAGTTCATGAAAAATAACGGGTGGAGAACGAGCCAAAAGATTAGCTTTTAAGCCATTGTATTCATCTCGAAGTCCAGAGATAGCAAGCATAACAATATCTTTATCTTTCATTGGTTCGCCAATGTTAGCGAGGGCAATAGCATATTCTTGTTCTCTGCTTAAGTAATCACCTGGTTTCTCATCACCTGTCATTGTTAACTTGAGAAGTTTGGATTTTAGGGTATACTCGTGAGAAGCGGTGTTTGGTGCATAAGCCTGCTCCAAAGCAAGCCACACATCCCTAGAAGTTGTGCCTTGAACATGCTGAAACGAGGCTTCAGAAACTGTAGAGATAATCAGCATACGGACGTGAGCATCATTGGCTATCCATCTAGGATAGCTAGGGTTATCAGTTGTGGCCTCATCGGTTTGAACTTTGGGTGGTGGACATGGAATGGTACCATCCACGTAACCGAACAGGTTATTTGAAACGAGGAATAGTTCCACCATAGCCTTCCAATACCCATAGTTAGTAGGGGATAGGGTAAATGCAAATTTATGAGAGTTGTGGGATGTTTTCTCCTTAGTAGAAAAGAGAGCAATGGTAGCCATGGGGATCGGTTGAAACAGGGCTGATAAAAAGAGGTGATAACCTTTTTATGTCTGAAAAAAAAGGAGAAAACCTGCTGTAGTTGGTCGATGGCAGCAAGGTAATAACCTGTTGCAGTTGTAGGGCGGCAGGTAGGGTTTTTAGGGGATGGCTCTTGATACCATGTAGAAACGTATATTGAATTGATAATTGATTGATGATAATTGATTTACAATGATCCCTATATAAAGAGATAGATATTACAATTAGATACCCTCTAATATAGAAAACATAAAATACTTATTCTAACTTAGTCTAACAGCAGCTCTTAATTGAATGGGACGGGATTTGTATACCTCTTTTAGCCATACTCTACCAAATATATTTTTTTTTGACTATTTTAAACTAGTCAAAAGCATTAAAATTTGGTGGTATATGGCTAAAAGAGGGGATGCAAAGATCACCACCTTCATTGAATAATGGGTAAACGACGGGAGTTGCTATATTCCCATAAATCAACTTGTAGACATTTTTGTTTTCTTGACATTCTTTTAGCACTACTTACTGAATACGATGGCGTTCATCAAAAGCTCATATGAAGCGAACTTGATATCTAGTTTAAAGTCGGTTAGAATGTGCCATGGCAGACAATTATATTAGATAAGATGTCTCTAGATTGCTCACTTTGGTTGAATACTAGTTCCGGTCCATATACATACATGTTTTAGTAAACTAAACCAAAACTTTGGTATCATTTACTCGATTTTCTTGTTAACAACCAAAAATGGTATAGCGAAGAGATCAATGAAAATTCAGTAGATGGATACAGAGCCTTGTTCTTCAAATATGTAGCTCTCTCTAATAGGACTATAGGAGACATTAGTCATGGTGGTTCTCTTGGAAGCATCCCTAATCTTTTTTTTCCTTTGTTTTTCTTGATAGCATTATGGATCCTTTTGAAGTGTTCAACAGTATATGATTATATATCTTTTCATAATAGCCTGTCAGGTTTACTTGGTATAAAATGCTAAGTAGGCAACTCCATATACTTTTCTCTCTGATCCTTTGAATTGATTTTCAGGCCTTTGCGGTCATAGCTGCATCTCCACTGCACTTAGACCTTTCGTGTGTACTAGAGCATGTTATTGTGGAGTTAACTGCATTTCTACGAAAGGTATAAGCAGCACCAACGTTATGTATCATACTGTAAGGTAGTTGTTCTTGCTATATAAAAATTCAAGGGAAAAATTGACTCATGGGTTATCTGCTTTTGGAAATAGGCTAATCGAACATTAAGGCAGGCAACATTGGGTACTTTAAATACACTGATTGTTGCCTATGGTGATAAAATCGGTTCTGCTGCTTATGAAGTTATCATTGTAGAACTTTCAACTTTGATCAGGTTTGCCACTTTGATCTTTTAGAATTTTGTAATGTCATTTTATATCTCAGATTAATGTATCTACTAGTTCTGGCTCTTGTAATTTAGTTTTCTTGGGAGGATCTAATTTGCGTTTAATTACCAGTGATTCAGACTTGCATATGACGGCTCTTACCCTTGAACTCTGCTGTACCTTAATGTCAGACAGGAGGTCTGGTCCAACTGTTGGTTTGACTGTCAGAAATAAAGTTCTTCCTCAGGCCTTGGTGTTAATAAAAAGTTCATTGCTTCAAGGGCAGTCCCTCTCGGTACTACCTCTCTTGTTATCCAACTTTTACTTTTGGTGAGAGAAGGGTTTTGCTTCATTCTAAATCTGCTAAACCCCACAGGCTTTGCAAAACTTTTTTGCCACTCTAGTTTACTCTGCAAACACAAGTTTCGATGCTCTGCTGGAATCTCTTCTTTCAACTGCTAAACCATCACCTCAAAGCGGTGGCGTTGCAAAACAGGCTTTGTTTTCCATAGCACAATGTGTTGCTGTACTCTGCCTTGCTGCAGGTGACCACAAATGCTCATCTACAGTTAAGATGCTCACAGATATCTTGAAAGTTGATAGCAGTTCTAATTCGGTAGGTTTCTCACCTTTCTTATTCTCACGTGAGTCATGTCACAATCTGATTTCAGGCTGATGGATAAATAACATAGTGCCCAATACTAGGCAAGCTGATTATACTGTATGTTGTCTCAATTAACATGTATTCCTCTTACCTGCCTAACATCAAGTTAGTTCTGTAGAATCCCAGGAGATCATTGAATCAATCCATGAAACAAGAAAACAAACCAAGAATAAAGAAGATTTGAATTAAATCTTAAAACAAACTTGAATTGATCGACCAACTACAACTTTGTTCATAATCAGTTCATATAGGGGATGATGGGAAACAACGCGATGGTTCACAGATCGACATATACCATTGGTTGCCCTAAAACTGTTTAACATTTACATATTACACAAATGACCCAATAACTAAGAGTAATTACATAATAGACTCCATAACTATGACTATCTAATAATTACATAAAAGACTCTAAACTTTGATGCTCCATGTTTATCAAACTTGGTCAAACAATTAAGGCTAACAATCACCTCCCTAATTTTTGACCCAAGTTTGATTCTTCTTGTGATTCCGACTTGCATTGCCTCTCCAATTCCTCTGAATGAGAGTTACAACAAGACTGTTGGTAATTTTGGACTCCAAGTCACAAGTTGGTGAACTTGGGGGACCAATATTGACAAGTCGGTCAAAGATTGGTTATTAATTAAATAATCCTAGATGAGTAGGATTAGGAAAGTATTATTTAGTATTTAATTTATTAGATACTAGTTATAGTCTATTAGATAGATAAATACATATTATTATATTAGAGGGATTAGAATGTAATTATGTTATCTATTTATACTCCTTGTAATCATTCTTTATTCTGTACAATAATACAATACAATTACCAAGATTAACTTGGTATCAGAGACTGTAATCATTCTTTATTCTGTACAATAATACAATACAATTACCAAGATTAACTTGGTATCAGAGCCACGTCTCTGAAACCCTAAATCAGCCGCCACCCACCCTCACAGCCGCCAGCTTCAATCGCACCTCCCTACTGCCGTATTAGACAATTAATGTTAGGTAATATGAAGGGTCTCATGTACTCTATATATTCTCTATGTAATCACTTCTACAATAATACAATCAACCAATTACCAAGTTCAATTTGGTATCAGAGCCAAGGAAGACAACCGCCGTAGGGGCCGCCACCCTACCCACCACCACCATATCAGCTGCGCTCGGTCTTTTCTTCCTGTTCTTGCCACCGCTTCCGCCCTTCTGCCTATTAGACTAAGCCTATTAAGCTATTAATGTATAGTACAAGGTAGTAAAGTGTTATTATTGTAATTATAAATACATACATGAATGTAAAGGAAGACAGACGAGTTTTGAACCCTTTCATGGTATCAGAGCCTCTCTGAATACCTAAAACCATCGGCCTTCTTCCTCTGCCGATCTCCTCCTCCCCTGTCGGATCTCTCCTGCTTCCTTGTTTCGATCATGACAGGTTCTACTCCCCCACCCTCTTCCTCTACTCCACCACCTCCTGCCTCTTCCCTGATCCACCCTGCTGTCACAGTTACAAACATCCGTAACTATATACCCATCATCTTGGAGACTGAAAATGGTCAATTCACTTCGTGGGTTGAATTATTTAAGATACATTGCTGTGCTTTCCAGGTTCTTGATCACATTATCCCCCCAGAATCCTTTCTCAAACAAGAAGACAACGATGATCAGTGGAAACGCCTGGATGCCATTGTTCTACAATGGATATATGGTACCATATCCAAAGACCTTCTTACTACTATCCTAACTCCAAACACAACCGCTGCCGACGCCTGGAATGCCTTGGAGCACATCTTCCTCGACAGCAAGCCATCTAGGGCTCTTTATCTGGAACATAGGTTCTCTAATACCAAGCTGGAAAATTTCCCAAATATGTCTTCCTATTGTCTGGAACTTAAAAATATATCAGACCAGTTAACAAACGTTGATGCCCCTGTATCAAATCAGCGCCTGGTTCTGCAACTTATTTCTGGCCTGAGTGAACAATATGATGGCATTGCCACCCTGCTTCAACAGTCCACACCCCTCCCTGATTTTTACACTGCCCGCTCTATGCTATGCCTGGAAGAAACTCGCAAGGCTCATCAGCACCCATCTGATACTGCCCTACATACCTCACACAGCCCCTCTCCTACCCTTTCTGCCTCCCGTCCCACTTCAGCCCCTTCCTTATCTGGCGACCGGCGGGAGTACTCTACCTCCAATCAGCAGCCTCGCTACTTTGGCAGGGGGCAGTCAGATGGTTATTACCGTGGCAGGGGCAGGGGTGCGCGTGACCGGGGTCGGGGACGTAATCGAGGACACGGACACTACAATGGCAGCTTTGTCCCTTACCAACAGCCCTGGATGAATTGGACTGCACCGGCTTGGAACACCCCTCCGGCTCCATACCCCACTACTCCTTTCAACAGAATACAGCCTCGGCCCAGTTCAACAACAGGTATATTGGGTACAGCTATGCTGCTTCTTACCATTACACGCCCACCAACATTGAGCAAGCATTACACACCATGACCCTCAACCCGGACCAGAACTGGTATCTTGACACCGGAGCCACCAACCACATGTCCAATACGACAGGTAACATCTCAACTTATGTCAATAATAGCTTGTCGAACCATATTGTTGTTGGCAACGGTTTCCATATACCTATTCACGGCACTGGTCACACCACACTAAAACCACCCTACCCACCATTACAACTTAAAAACATTTTACATGCCCCTCAACTTATCAAAAACCAATTGTCCGTCCGTCGCCTTACCACTGATAATAAAATTTCTATTGAATTTGACCCATTTGGTTTTCTTGTGAAGGATTACCAGACGCGGATTCCTATCCTCCGATGTGACAGCACCGGAGATCTTTACCCGCTTTCCTCACCAAATGCTCAAGTCACTAGTCCTTCCACTTTTGCAGCCCTATCTCAGGATCTCTGGCATCATCGTTTAGGTCACCCGGGATCTTCATTATTATGTGTTTTGAATAAGAACAATTTTATTTCTGTTTCCAAGTTTTCTAATAAACATCTTTGTCAATCATGTGTATTTGGCAAGCATATCAAACTACCGTTTTATGATTCTTGCTCGTCTACTTCTTTACCATTCGATATACTTCATAGTGATTTATGGACCTCCCCGGTACGTAGCACGGGGGGACACCGTTATTATGTGTTGTTCCTTGATGATTACACCAATTATTTGTGGACTTTCCCTTTAACAAACAAATCCCATGTGTTCTCTGTCTTTCTTACCTTTCAAAACTTTATTCATACACAATTTGAACGTAAAATCAAGTGTTTCCAATGTGATAACGGAACAGAGTATAATAATAAGTCATTCCACGACTTTTGCAATCAAAACGGCATGACTTATAGATTCTCTTGCCCCCACACTTCCCCACAGAACGGCAAAGCCGAACGCAAAATCCGGTCCATAAACAACATCATACGGACCCTTCTTACTCATGCGTCCCTTCCCAACACATTTTGGCACCACGCCTTACAAATGGCCACCTACCTTCTAAATATTCTCTCCACTAAAACAAAACAACATTCCACCCCCACGTCCATCCTTTTTCAAAAGCCCCCACCTATGATCGCCTACGGGTTTTTGGGTGTCTCTGTTATCCCCTTATCCCATCTACATCTATCCACAAACTTCAAAACCGGTCCTTCCCATGTGTCTTTCTCGGTTACCCATCCAATCATAGGGGGTACAAATGCTACGATCTCTCCTCACACAAAATCATCATTTCCCGTCATGTTCTTTTTGACGAACACGTTTTCCCCTTTGCTAAATTAAATTCCTCTCCACCCTCTTATGACTTCCTTCACTCAAAAGTCTCTAATGATCTTCACCCGACCCTTTGGGACTCATTTGCAACTCCCACACAACCTCCCAACCCCACCCCACCTTCCTCACCTACACCAAACACCAACCCACCTTCCACCCCATTGACGCACACGACCCTTTAATGCATCTCAAAATCCGCTTTAAAGCGTTAAAGTGACCTGTCCTGGGATTGTGCATATGCATGCAAATTTGTTGAACTGCGTATGATATATCGGGACGAGTGAATGCTAAGTATTGCAAGGCCCCTGCCAAGCTCCGATAGGTGGTGGGATCAGAAATTGGTTCCCCAGCGTTACTTCCTATTTTGCTGGCTGTGTCAACCGGAGTGTGCACAGGGTTGCAATCAGCCATCTTAGCCCGGAGAAGGATATCAAAAGCATATTTTTCCTGTGATAAAAATAGCCCAGTAGAGTTACGAGTGACTGAAATACCGAGAAAGTAGCTCAGTGGTCCTAGGTCTTTCATTGCAAATTCGGATGATAGCCTAGTGAGCAAGTGTTGTTTAAGAACCGGTGATGACGTAGTCAAAATAATGTCATCCACATACAGCAATAAGTAAGTTGTGTCTTTCCCATGTCGGTATATAAATAAAGAGTGATAAGAGGAACTATGGTGAAACCCCAGGGTGGTAACGTGGTCCGTGAAGCGTTGATACCATGCTCGAGGTGCCTGTTTTAGACCGTAGAGGGACCTTTTCAATCGGCATACATGATGGGGGAACGACTGATCTCGAAAATCCAATCGGTCCCTCCACCAGCCGATCCCACACCCACTTCTCAACCACCTGATCCCACACCTGCTTCCCCACCAACCGATCCCATACCTCCCCCGCCACCCACCAGAACCATCCACACCCGAAGCATGTCTGGAATCACCAAACTAAAAAACCCTTCAATTTCAGTGCCTCCACTACCTTCGAACCTATTCCCCGTAACCCCAACGATGCCTTAGCCAACCCGGTATGGAAACATGCAATGACAGATGAGTTTAATGCTCTTATCGATAATAACACTTGGGACTTGGTACCACGTCGTCCCGACATGAATATAATTCGATGTATGTGGATTTTTAAGCATAAAACCAAGTCTGACGGGTCTCTTGAGCGCCACAAAGCTCGTTTAGTTTGTGATGGCAGGTCTCAACAGGTGGGCGTAGACTGTGATGAAACTTTCAGTCCCGTGGTTAAACCGGCCACGATTCGAGCTGTCTTGAGTATTGCCCTGTTTTACAGGTGGGACATCACTCAACTAGATGTTAAAAACGCTTTCTTACACGGATATCTTTCTGAAACAGTTTATATGCATCAACCGATTGGTTTTCGAGATCAGTCGTTCCCCCATCATGTATGCCGATTGAAAAGGTCCCTCTACGGTCTAAAACAGGCACCTCGAGCATGGTATCAACGCTTCACGGACCACGTTACCACCCTGGGGTTTCACCATAGTTCCTCTGATCACTCTTTATTTATATACCGACATGGGAAAGACACAACTTACTTATTGCTGTATGTGGATGACATTATTTTGACTACGTCATCACCGGTTCTTAAACAACACTTGCTCACTAGGCTATCATCCGAATTTGCAATGAAAGACCTAGGACCACTGAGCTACTTTCTCGGTATTTCAGTCACTCGTAACTCTACTGGGCTATTTTTATCACAGGAAAAATATGCTTTTGATATCCTTCTCCGGGCTAAGATGGCTGATTGCAACCCTGTGCACACTCCGGTTGACACAGCCGGCAAAATAGGAAGTAACGCTGGGGAACCAATTTCTGATCCCACCACCTATCGGAGCTTGGCAGGGGCCTTGCAATACTTAACATTCACTCGTCCCGATATATCATACGCAGTTCAACAAATTTGCATGCATATGCACGATCCCAGGACAGGTCACTTTAACGCTTTAAAGCGGATTTTGAGATACATTAAAGGGACTATTCGAATGGGGCTACACATGGGTCCTACCTCGCCGTCTATCTTGACCTCTTACACTGATGCCGGCTGCCCTGATACCCGACGGTCAACTTCAGGGTATTGTGTTTACCTAGGCGACAATCTGATTTCTTGGTCATCGAAACGACAAACCACCATCTCCCGCTCTAGTGCTGAAGCTGAATACAGGGGGGTGGCCAATGTGGTTGCCGAGATTTGTTGGATACGCAACCTCCTTCTTGAGTTGGGTTGTCCTCCTCATCGCACATCCTTGGTCTACTGTGATAATATTAGTGCCATATACATGGCTGGTAATCCTATTCAGCATCAACGCACCAAGCACATAGAGATCGACATTCACTTTGTTAGAGAGCAAGTTCATCGAGGCCAAATTCGGGTTCTTCACGTTCCATCACGCTACCAGCTGGCTGACATCTTTACGAAAGGCCTACCCAGACTCTTATTTAATGATTTCCGTTCCAGTCTAAGTATTCGTCAACCTCCTCCTTAAACTGATGGGGTATATTAGACTAAGCCTATTAAGCTATTAATGTATAGTACAAGGTAGTAAAGTGTTATTATTGTAATTTAAAATACATACATGAATGTAAAGGAAGACAGACGAGTTTTGAACCCTTTCACTGCCACCACAAGAACATCACCACCGCTGTCTCCACCCATGGCGGAACCCTAGCCGCCGCCATCACCCCCACAACCCAAATCGCAGCCCTAAAACCCAGATGCGGTCGACACACCATGAAACACTAAATCTCACCGCCTCCACAGTCGCTGCTGCCACAACACACAACCGTCGTTCCTCCCCACGTCTAGGGTTAGCAGAAACAAGGCTGCTCGTGACCCTAGACGTCGTCGCCACCGCTATACAACAGCAGCTCCGCCATACAACGGTGGCACGCCTTTGTGCGTATTTTTCCGACAACCTGCACCTCGCGAGAGCTAATATGCTTTCGGAATGCTAATGCGCTTCCATGTTTGCGAGGGTTGCACTCATACCATGACCAATGTGTTGTTAGGTGTGTAGTCTCGTTTAGAGGCGGCCGGCCCTAACTAGGGTTAGCCTAATGGGCCTATCTATACGGTTTGGGCCTAACTTGGAGAACAAGTTAGGAACCCTAGTTTTAATCTATAAATACCCTATGTTGTAATTGTAATCTGTGCCCTTGAGCTTAATGAAATAACCTAGTTGCAGCCCGTGGATGTAGGTCCCCCACTGGGACCGAACCACGTAAAATTCTTGTGTCGTTTATTTTTCTGTACCGCATGATTATCGTTTGTGCATGTGTGTGTGTTGATTCCGCTGCGCCACGTTGTTCCTAACAAGTGGTATCAGAGCTTTGGCTCGTTGTTTACACACGGTCTGCACGGTTTTCGATCGAGAAAAAAGGGTAGAGGCTGATCGAGGGTTGATTCAGATCTGCTGCTACAGTACCGTCGCCGTCGTGAACAGTGTTTCCGGCGTGAACAGTGTTTTTCCGGCATGAACAGTGTTTTCGAAAATTTTTTTTTTTTTTTTTTTTTTCTGCTGCTGTTCCAGGGCTGATTCGCAGCCTGGTTTCTTGTTTTTTGGGCCGCCGGAATTAGGGTTTTTTCAAATCCTAGGTTGCGCAAAAGGGGAAAGAAAACAGGGCTGTTTTGGAGGAAAACGGGGCTGTTTTGGGAGAAAACAGGGCTGTTCGGGACTGATTTGGAGTGATTTTGCAATTAGAGTTTCTGTTGTGGATCTCTTGGAGTTGCTGGTTTCACTCGGGTTTGCAGGTGAAGCGTCGGGTCGGGTGTTTCGGGTTTGTGTTGCGGGTTAACGGTTTGATTGTTTCGGGTACCGGGTTAAACTCTTTGAAGCCGCCGATTAGGGTTTGGTTATAAAGCTCTTGGATTCGTCGGGTAAAGGTTAGAGTTTTGTTTAGTTCTGTTTGACTGTTTATTATCAACTATTTGGGAACCGGGTTATGTGAAATTCAGTATTCGGGTTTAGATTTGTCTGCGAGGTTTATTGCAGGAGTAGATCGGTTTATTGACAGTGTTTGGTAGAACAACTGTCAAGTTCAGGCCCGTTACATTACTGTGTTTGTTTCACTGTTTCGATATATTTTCTGTGTGCTATTGTTATGGCTGGAGACAGGATGGTTGTTATCGAAAGGTTTGGCGGTTTGGATTTCGGTTGGTTGGTTTGTCAAGTGAACTTGGATGTGGTACTAACGATGGATAAACCGGGAGAAAATGGAACCAGCGGGTGTGCTGGTGATGACATAAGTGAAAAAAGGGAAGTCATGTGATATTTGCTCGGTTGAAAGATTTTTTCGGTTAGGGTTAGATGATCGGGTGTACGTCACAGAATCCTTGGTACCGTTTGCTTTCATGAAAGCTCTGCTGTTGTTATAACCGTTTGCCGGTTAGCTGGTCTAGAACTGTGAAGCGGTTTCTTGTTCGGTGGTGATCAGTGGTACGACATTTGGCATGGGTTGGGATAACAGGGACAGTGGGAGCTGAGCATAGTTGACTTGGTGGAGCTGCATGGAGGTATGTGACATTCTTTTAGAGTCGATGTCAAAGATAGTAAATTCTGCTTCTGAGAATGTGTCTGGGTTGATGCATTGGGACTCAGTGATGGCAGTGGAGACTCTTGGGTTTAAGATTCTGGTATGCTTCATTACTCACTTCTATGAAGCATTGGTGAATCTATTGTTTGAAGACTTTGGGAAGATACAGGATTATGTATCGCTGGAAGAAGGGAACCAACTTCCGAGTATTAAAGTCTTGACTCGCTGCATCGGGTAGAGCTAAGTGGATTCATTTTGCAAGTGTGAATCTTGGAGCCACGGGGATGTCAGCTGAGTGCATTCGGAGGTTTAAACCAGGTCAGGGGTTTTGGGAACAGTGGGAGCATGGGACGTGTTCTGGGTACAGTTCTAAACACCGTTGGGTTTTGAAGACCGGAATTCCGAATGGGAAAATCTCTCCATGGTACTTGCAGGTTTTGGAGAGTGGTGTTTCCTCTGGAAGTCTCTGGAGTCGGTAGTTCGAGTGAGTAGGTGCCGGTTGAGATTGAGGATGAGTCAATGGCGGGTTTTGCCATGGCTGGGTCAGTGATGACTGCTGGGTTGGAGCTAGGGGGAGCTTCAACGGGCCCTTCTGGTAATTGAGGAGTGGGCTGCTGCAACTAGGAGGATTGGATTGAAGTCTTAGCTTGTTTATGGGAACTGAAGGTTTGGAGGACTTCTGTTATTTGAAATCTTAGCTTGTTCTTGGGAGCTGGAGGCTTGGAAACTTCTAATAGTGAAGTGTTAGCTTGTTCTTAGAACTGGAGGCTTGGAGGATTTCTGTTATTGAAGATTACTGGAGTTACTGGTATAGGGTCTGCTTGGATGGTGGATTGAGGATTGCTCGAGCCTCCAAGTGGGAGATTGTTAGGTGTGTAGTCTCGTTTAGAGGCGGCCGGCCCTAACTAGGGTTAGCCTAATGGGCCTATCTATACGGTTTGGGCCTAACTTGGAGAACAAGTTAGGAACCCTAGTTTTAATCTATAAATACCCTATGTTGTAATTGTAATCTGTGCCCTTGAGCTTAATGAAATAACCTAGTTGCAGCCCGTGGATGTAGGTCCCCCACTGGGACCGAACCACGTAAAATTCTTGTGTCGTTTATTTTTCTGTACCGCATGATTATCGTTTGTGCATGTGTGTGTGTTGATTCCGCTGCGCCATGTTGTTCCTAACATGTGTCACATGGGGGAGAAGAATATGGGAACAAACCCCATGAAATTGAAGTCTCCCGTGGAGAAGAACACAAAAAAAAGTGTTGATTGGCTTGCAATGGTCTTAAACAAAACAAAAAAAAAACCGGTGCTAGTGATGGGTGAAAGCATGGCAGGAAGACGAAAACCAACTATCTTTTACGTTTTTATTTTCAACCTAAATCTCTCCCGAGCTTAGTTTGCGGGGGAATATTAGACAATTAATGTTAGGTAATATGAAGGGTCTCATGTACTGTATATATTCTCTATGTAATCACTTCTACAATAATACAATCAACCAATTACCAAGTTCAATTAATTGAACTTGGTAATTGATTGATTGTATTATTGTAGAAGTGATTACATAGAGAATATATAGAGTACACGAGACCCTTCATATTACCTAACATTAATTGTCTAATATGCCGCCACCCTTCTTCTTTCTTTCTCCTCTCATGGCGTTGCTTGCATCTTTCTCCACAACTGAGAAAACAAATCACAACTCTCACAAGTTCGGTTTTACCCTCTCTCAAACCAACTATGGTTATTGGAAAACCATGATTCAACCTTTTTTTATAACCAATAATCTTTTTGGTTATATCGATGGAACTATTCCTTGTCCACCGGCCACTATACAATCAGCGACATCTTCTGACAAAGATGCTGCACCAGTTACACAACCTAACCCTAATTACTCTATATGGGTAACTAATGATGCTCATATACGCATGCTGATTCTGTCCACCATCTCCGAAAGCGCCTTCCAGCATGTCCAAGGTACCACCTCTTGTGAGTTATGGCTGTCTTTAGAGCGTGCCTTTGCATCTCAAACGTCTTCCCGGGAATACACCCTTAAGACAAAATTACTCAAGCTACAGATGAAAGATGATGAAACATCCTCTGCCTATCTTACAAGGGCACAGGCCTATGCCGATGCTTTGGCAAATATTGGTGAACCCGTTAAAGAAAAATATCTGGTTATGTTCGTGATGGTTGGTCTTCGCGATGAATACAACTTGAAATCCAGTCTGATTGCTCGCCAATTCCCCACCGCTTTTGCAGAACTTCATGGTCTTTTCTCTGACCATGACTAAATGGTGAAGAAACCCGACTTCGTATCAGCACAAGCGTTCACAGCCACCACTGGCTAGCCGTCCGCTTCTGCTGCTATTAATCAACTACCAACTGAGACACTTCATGCCCTTCAACAACTTATGTCTCAGCTTGGTGTTCAAATTCAGCAGCAAACGCAACAATCAAATGCCTTCTATAGTTCTTGTGGACGTGGTCGTGGATCCTACTCTCGTGGATACAATACCGGTGGAGGACGCGGTTACGGTAACAATCATAACAACAACCGTAATTCTGGATACAACAACAATGCTAGTCACACCAATGGCTGTAATCGAGGTCAGTTTAATTGGGCTTCTAATCAAAATACAGTTTTTGGCACATGTAACAGGTGTGGGATTGGCCATATACCATCTCAGTGTCCAAACCTAGACCCAAACACCCTCCCCTCAAGACAACCATCAGCGAACTATGCTGATTACCGCTCACAAGCTTCAACTACTTGGCTTCCAGACACTGGTTCTAATAGTCATGTTGCACCGGATCTCAACAGCCTTGATAACTCAGAACCCTACAATGGTGAGGATACACTTCATGTTGGCAACGGTACGGGTTTACCTATTTTACATATTGGTTCCACAAAGTTTCATTCCCCGAACAAAACCTTTCCCTTTCTAACATATTACATGTTCCAGAAATAAAAAAAAAACCTTCTTTCAGTTCAAAAATTTTGTCATGACAATAACGTGTTTTTTGAATTTCATTATTTTTTTGCTGTGAAGGATACGTGTACGCGCACTACCCTCCTCACGGGTCCAAGTGAAAACGGGCTTTACTCCATCCGTCTTCCGTCTCTTTGTCCTCTCAAAGACTAGGGCATCCTCATCCAGAGCTTTTGAAGTCCATGTTATCTATTTATTCACTTCCTGTTCAAAATAAAAGTTTGAGTACCTCTTGTAATTCTTGTCACATGGGGAAATCTTCAAAACTTCATTTGTTATCTTCGAATTTTAATAGCAATAATGTTTTGGATTTAATTTTCTGTGATGTTGGGTCCAGCACCTGTCCAGTCTTTTAATAGTCACAACTATTTTTTACTTTGTGTTGATCATTTTAGTAGATATATGTGGTTTTTCCCGTTAAAAAATAAATCTGATGTTTCTGTCACATTTAAAAATTTTCATGTCATGGTAGAACGCCAGTTTCAAACAAAGCTAAAATCCGTCCAAACAGATTGGGGTGGCGAATTTCGACCTCTCTGCCCTTTCTTTTCTTCTCTTGGCATCATTCACCGTCTCTCATGCCCTCACACCAGTGAGCAAAATGGATTTGTTGAGAGACGCCACCGTCATGTTGTGGAAACAGGTCTTACTCTTCTAGCTCAATCAGGAGTCCCCATGAAATTCTGGCACTATGCATTTGACACAGCAGTTTATACAATACAATTACCAAGATTAACTTAGTCCAACAAGTATTGGTTGGCTATATAAACCGAGTTATGGTTATTGTAATAAAGTTTTTGAGTTATATTTCTTGATAAATAAAGTTTGGGAGTTATCCAATTTTGTTTGTTAAATTCGTTCTTAGATTATATCGATTCATCACGTGAAAGACTTGAATCTGACTTCTTCCTTTCGTGATCGGCTACAACCAAACTCACGGATTATACTTTTTGAATTCTGTTTCTCACAGGTAACAACAGCCCACTCTAACTTTGTGTGACTGAAACTTGTAACAAAACGAACATCTCTCTTTGGCTTCGATTTCTGCTTGGCCTCGGGTAATCAGGCAACAACAAGAACTCGTTCTTTGTTTCCATGTTTCCAGTCCTTTCTTCTAAATCGTGCGGTGACTCTCAATGGTTTTGTTCGTCTACCACCACCACGGGCAGTCCCGGATTTGCGCCGAAACCCCCTTGCTTTCTGGATAACTTTCTGGGCAGCATACATTTTCGGGTTTTCTTGGATTTCTCGGCAAAGGTTTCTTCTTCCTTTTTCTACTCGAACCATCACTCAGTTTCAGCCCTGCAAGACCCCTTGTGACCTCTTCTGGCCACTCTTGGGACTAGAATCACAACCTTCGTCTTCAACTTTGAAACTCGTGATCGGTACCGTTTCATCCGCCATTGATCCGCCATTACCCATGTAACCACTGAAACCCTTGTCTCTTTTGTAGTCGTGGGAACCGGTGCCATCTTCTTCATACCCGTGGGCTCTTCAATTCTTCTGGACGATAACCGATTGAACTTCTGGCTTCATTCTTCTGAATCTTATCTCGGCCCCTTCTGAATTCTCTTCCTTGATTGCCTTCTGCGATTTGGTTCTTGCTTGTCCGGTTCTTGAATTTTGAACAAGGAACGGATTCTTGATAGAACAACCAAAATCGGATTCTTGAATGATGATTGAAAACAATGATCTTGATCTTGATTTGAGCCTTGGCTTTGATACCACTGTAGAATCCCAGGAGCTCATTGAATCAATCCATCAAACAAGAAAACAAACCAAGAATCAGGAAGATTTGGATTAATCCGAAAAACAAACTTGAATTGATTGAACCAACTACAACTGTTTTCATAATCAGTTCATATAGGGGACGATGGGAAACGATGCGATGGTTCACAGATCGAAGTATCCCATTGGTTGCCCTAAAACTGTTTAACATTTACATATTACACAAATGACCCAATAACTAAGACTAATTACATAATAGACTCCATAACTATGACTATCTAATAATTACATAAAAGACTCTAAACTTTGATTCTCCATGCTTATCAAATTTGGTCAAACAATTAAGGCCAACATTCCCTACATCCTCATATCACCTTAACTTGTCAGTTTCTACTTTAATGGTCCAAGTGTGCTATAGTTGCCAACCTAGTGCCCTACCTATGAAAAAGCTAATTGGCGTGAACATTTGCTTTACTTTCCACCCTATCTCTTACATGTGATTCTTTGGCTGTTAAAGGAATATTTTATATCTTTAAGTAGACGTCACGTTGATTAATACTCCTTGTAGGCTTGTCTACTTTGATGAAGTCTACTCCTCTTGTGGAGTGTATACAAAACAAAATGTGAAGCCCAAGAATATAGTTTGCTTTAAGAGAATGAATATGGTACACTATCTTCTCGATGCAGTTAATAATCTGGTTGTGTAGATCCATGTCACATTCAATTATGTGTTTGTAATCTAAGCAAGGCTGTCCTTAGAGCAACATATGATTGCTCCATTTCATTGAACTGCTTGTTGATAAGTTTCATCTATATTTTATTGTGATTGATATTTAGTTGGTGAATATCTATGTAGTGGAGTTGCTTAAGAAATAAGAATAACATTTGAATTGCTGGTTATATATTCTCCTCACCTATTGAGTTGATCAGTAGAAGAATATGCGATATCTTACCAACCTGACAGCCTCTAATTATCACTAGTTATATTCTGAGCAACTACCTCTGTGATTATTTTTCATTTTTTGGAATTTGTAAGCGGGTTCTCTCTATACCCCATTGCAGTTCTTTTACAACTGTCATCTAGAGTCACTTCTTTTTGTCTGAAATCAGTACTGGCACATCATTTATTGACAGTGTAGTTTTGGTTATGGCTGATAAACTATATATCTGTTGGCCTATGTGTACACATTCATTGATGGTTTTCTGTTTGAGTATGTTTTCTGAGTTTGTTGTAGATTATGGATATGTGTAACCGTGAGTGGTACTTCTATGACCTTATTGTGCCATCATAGAGTTGATTGGAATTTTATTTCATGGTGGTAATGAATGTGTAGTGTGGCCTTCTGTAACTCTAGTTAAGTAGAAAGTGGCATTTATTTTAGACAAAAGCAAGATCATGATCTTAGATATGGTGTAAGAATGTTTCATTATGCCCGAGATATACACATTTACCTCAAGTACGAAAGTGTTTAAAATGAAAAAAAGAAGCACATAGAAAGAGTATATCAAATTGTTTTACATGCCTTTTACTACTTTAGATGATGATTAATTTCCATATTTTTGGCGAATGCAAGAAATTTTGCTTTTTTATTTTTATAAGAATACTAGGTTTGAAACCCGTGTTTTACACGGGTTGAATAAAGAAAATACTAAATAATTAGTAATGAAGATATAGAAATTATAAAGGAAATGTTAAACAGTAATAAGATTTAGGAATTAATAAAGGAAATGTTAAATAGTTAGTAAGGAAATATTAAATAGTTAGTAATGAAGAAAAAGTAAGCGGGAAAAAGAATCTTGGGCTCACAAAATTGTGACATGTGACGCAACCAGTTACTTATTTATTAGGTATAGATACCAATTCCTACTGACCGACAATGTGATTAGATTGTTGTATTTGGCAAACTTAGATCTTTTGCATGATATTATCTCCTTACATTGCTATTTGTCAGGTTTATGAACCTCTTTAGATTTAGTGTTGTGAATTTTCTTTAGTATGCCATTTCTGAATACTGTTTATCTTATTTTTAGGCCAAACAACACCTTGCTTTGCTATGTTTGGGTGAAATTGGGAGAAGAAAAGATTTGAGCTCTCATGCACAGATAGAAAACATAGTTATCGAATCCTTTCAGTCGCCCTTTGAAGAGATAAAATCTGCAGCCTCTTATGCACTTGGCAATATTGCTGTTGGAAATCTGCCCAAGTACTTGCCATTTATCCTTAACCAGATTGATAATCAGCAGAAAAAACAATATCTTCTGCTCCATTCTCTGAAAGAGGTAAGTTCAAATCTAAATTTATTTAAAATTTCATTTCTGATCTATAAACCCTTTCGCAAACAATAATAACAATTTTGAATTGAAAAAAGCTTCACTTATACTATCACTCTACCCAATATCACTTATCTATTTTACAGGTGATAGTGAGACAATCTGTAGATAAAGCAGAATTTCAAGATTCCAGCGTTGAGAAGATACTTAACTTGCTATTTAACCACTGTGAAAGTGAGGAAGAGGGTGTCCGCAACGTGGTAGCAGAGTGTCTGGGAAAAATTGCTCTGATTAAGCCTTCAAAACTTGTTCCTGCCCTCAAGGTATATTATCAGCTTTTTGTAATGTTTTGTGGGTTAAACATAGAGGTGGCAAGATGGATGGGTTGAGTGGGCGGGCAACTATAAGCAAAGGTCAAAACAGTCTGGGTTCGGTTAGGATGACCTCTGTGAACTCTTTCTTGTCCATTTTTTTTAATATAAAGAACTAATGTGTTCATTGTGATTTCAAACAACATTACTGCATCTAAATTTTTGAATATGATGTAACAGGAAGTTGTGTTTGTTAAAAATAGATATTGGGTATTTTTCAACCCGCTCTACCATTATCCTTTTTAGCTAGAGTAACCTGTTTGAGAAAAAACACAACCCATTTTGACCCATTCATAAGTCAGTCTTAAATTCTTAATAACCACATCTAGTTAAGACTAGAGGCACTGCAACTTATATGTGTATAATGTTGAAGTTCGTGTTCAAATGTATATTTTCTGTAGGAGAGAACAACCAGTCCTGCTGCATTCACCAGAGCAACAGTTGTTGTTGCTGTGAAGTATTCTATTGTTGAACGGCCAGAGAAGATTGATTCAGTCCTGCACCCAGAGATTTCTACATTTCTTATGCTTATCAAGGATCAGGATCGGGTGAGTTTAACAAAGAACATGCTTCTAGCATTGTAACATCTTGGATTATATTTCCTTTTAAATATAAGTACCTATATGTGTGTTCTAACATTGATGAACCCTGATTATATTCTATCACCAGTTCCTATAGTTTTAATTTTGTTAAATTTGGGCAGCATGTTAGGCGTGCAGCTGTTTTGGCTTTAAGTACAGCTGGCCACAACAAGCCAAACCTCGTCAAGGGGCTTCTTCCAGAACTTTTACCACTTCTATATGATCAGACAGTTATTAAGGTAACTGTTACATTTGCTTTTGATATGGGATTCTAATTATTAAAAGAAAATCAGCTTCAGCTAAATAAAGGCATTTTCGATGTTTGTAATGGGATGAAGCATTAATGCCTCGTGCTAACGAAATGGTGGAATTGCTAATGTTATTATCATAATGAACAATTGAAAATTGTCATAAAGGTTCATGCACTGTGGTTTTTGAAGCTGTAGTGAAAACCATGTAGAAGTTTGACATCTCTTTCCATAAAATTGCGACATTTGACCAGGGGCATATTTCAATAGACAACTATCAACTAAATATCTTAAATACCATTCAATAAATTGCCTAAACTTACAAGTAACTTTGGTAAAGACTCGAAAGGCCTGAACTTTCTGCTGCAAGTGTGTTATCTAGAAACCCCATTGTCTTGTTATTTTTCTCATTTACATTCTGCCCTTTGTGAAGCTTTTTCTTGAACAAAAACATGTATATATGTTTTTTGTATCGACTTTAATACCTGTTTGTGCAGAAAGAAATGATAAGAACGGTGGACCTGGGTCCTTTTAAGCATACAGTTGACGATGGCCTTGAGTTAAGGAAAGCAGCATTTGAATGTGTGGATACATTGCTTGATAATTGCCTTGATCAGTTGAACCCTTCATCTTTCATTGTGCCTTACCTTAAATCTGGTCTTGATGGTAAGTACATTGTGATCCCTAATTGTTCTGTTGTCGTCTTTGGAACCATTGTAGCAATTGAATCAATAACTTATCACGAGCTAGACGTGGCAATTTTGACCTAATTTATGAACGGGTTGATTTTTGTTTTCATCTCTAACGGAAGGAAACTATTCGAAAGTCACCCAAAGTGCATCTTTAATGCATAAGTCCTCGTAAATTTTTTGATCATATCTGACATACTAATTGTTTTTATTTGAAAAAAAAAATTGGACAAACTTTTTGACACGACCCACGCCAAAAGTTGCCAGTTTTGACCTATCAGCCAATGTTACGACCTATTACGTGATGATGTGGTTCATTACACAGATACTGATTTAATAACTTTGGTCATCACACAGATCATTATGATGTTAAGATGCCTTGCCATCTTATCCTCTCGAAACTTGCAGATAAGTGTCCTTCGGCTGTCTTAGCAGGTAAGTGTTATTTATATATTTGGGCATCTAGACACTCTGATTCATAGCTAGCTAACTTACATAGTTGGTTTGAACCCTTGCAGTTTTAGATTCATTGGTGGAGCCTCTCCAAAAAATTGTTAACTTCAAGCCAATACAATATGCTGTAAAGCAAGAAGTTGATCGCAATGAAGACATGATCCGGAGTGCACTTAGAGCTATTGCATCTTTAAATCACGTCAGGTATCTGTCACTTCTTTTTTCTTAAAACCCGTTGTTCCTATTCATAACTAGAAGTGGCAAAATGGGCGGGTTGAGTAATGAGTTTGGGTCAAAATGGGTAATTATCAAGTGCAGGTCAAAACAAGTCTTTCTTTACCAATTTGCTTGGAGTTTTATAAATAATAATGTGTTAAAACTGATAACACAAATAATCTTAACTGTTTTTTTTTTCTTTTTTAAAGTGATTTAGAAGGTCTAAACTTTTAATACATCCAATGTAGTTTGAATGACTTTTACATGGTTTTCTTTTCAGTCAAATCCTTAACATAACCTATTCGACTCTTTAGAGATTAAAATGTAACCCAAATAGACCTATTTATAGGTAAATGGGTCAAAATTGCCACCTCGATGACCAATTGTTGTCTTTGCAGTGGAGGAGATTGCAGTCATAAGTTCAAGAATCTGATGGGGGAAATTGCTAAATCGCAGTCTCTGTGGGAGAAATATTGTTCCATCCGTAATGAGTGAACATCGATTTCAGTTGTGGGAAACGCGAGGGTGGACAAAGGTGAGAGAACATCCTGGGCTTGAATATCTGTTTTATGAAGTCGCAAAATATGCTCTCGTATCGGGTAGGTAGGTGTTAGATTTTACTGTCCGGTTGCATGCCTCCTTTCCCTGTTTTGTGGTTTTAAATCTTTGAAATGGGACTTTTTTGGTCGTTATAAGTAGTGTACCGACGGAACGATGTGAAAAAGAAACAAGAGAACCTATTTTGTGCTACATAACATTGTTCTGATTCACCGACTGTTTACTTTCACCGAGTTGGCGTATTCGTACCTGAAGTTCATATAGAAAAAATATCGTCTTTGGTACACATCTTTATCCTTGTGAGTTAACTTCTCTTGCATCCTAATGTGTTTGGTTTTTGTTGTGAACTTAAAACTATGCCATGTTGGTCCAATCACTTATATTTGTAACATAAAGTCTCAATACATATAGAGAGGGCTATTAAATACATAACCAATTTGGGTTATTGTTTAATCTCTTGAACACTTATATATTTATTGCTTTAATGTATTTAACTAAGCTTGGTACATCAAGTATATCTTGTCATATGTATTTCTCTATATTCTACGTGTGTGGAAAGGGTATCAATCTAGAAAATCCTTTACCTTAGCAAACAAGAAATAATTTTTATAAGTTATATTTTGTTGTTTCACAGATAATTCTAAATAGATGGTTTTACCTGCCCTTCGCGGTGGGTGTGAGGCCCATTGTTAATAAAATATAAATGAAAACATAGGTGTAACGGTAAAAATAATGTTAATAAAAGAGAAACATAAAACTAAATAATAAAAAAGGAAAAAAAAAACAAAATAAAAAAACTACCGGTTTGGGTAGTTGAAAACCATAAAAGCGAATATCGTTACGGGTTTCGATAATACCAATACCGACTATGATGTTGCTCGCTCAGCATAGGTTCGGCTTGCCACGGTACCACAACGGTTAGAGGTGCACAAAGGATCCGAATCCGATCCGAAGGATTATCCGAAACCAGATCCGGCTAGAACCGAACATTTTGGAACCGGTCTGGACATTTTCAGAACCGGTGGATCCAGAACCGGTTAGTGGGTTTTTTTGCGAACCGGACAAAAATCGGACATTTTGAGACCGGTTTTTTCGGGCATTTTGGAACTGGTTCTAGCCGTTGGGGAAAAATAACCCGGCTATATAGCTGTTATATAGCCGTTTTTTTTTTTACTTTTTTTTGTGTTTGAGGCTTGAAACTAAGTATAAATAGGTATTGGGGGTATGGGTTAGTTCACAACAACATTCTAGCTCTCAAAACTCAAAAACGCTCTCAAAATGCAAAAAAAAAACGCCCACTTATACGCAAAAAAACGCTCTCATGGATTCCGCTTCCGCAAGCACTCAAAATTCGGTTGGTGGTTTTACTAGCGATGCCACGGTGGTGAGAGTACTTCCTTGCTCCCGAAACCAAGAGATATGGGCTTATTTCGATTTATGTGAAATGTCGAATGGTTCGCAAAAGGCTCGTTGCAAACGTTGTGGTAAAATTTTGGGTGCTGCGGGAAATAGCAGTTTGAGGAAACATATTGGTAGTCACGCAAAACACACTAAAGGTGAAGATCAAACTTAAATTGGTAGAGATAGAGGAGTTTGGCAATACAATGTCGAGAGAGTTTGTGAGAGAATGACACATTTCGTCATTCAAGAAGGATTACCTTTTGATCACTTTGATAATCCGCGCTTGACGAGGATGATACAAGAGACGCTTCAACCGAGTTACACAAATGTAAGTCGTTATACTTTGAGAAGAAATTTTAGGTTTTGAAAATTTAAATACCGGCATTAACTTAATAACGGACGTTTGGTCTGCTCCACATGGTTTACCCGAATCGTAACTTTGCGTTACTGCACATTGGGTACAACTCGAGTCGTGGCAAATGATGAAGCGTACGATTGCTTTTGATTATTTTGGATATCCACATACCGGTGAAAACTTATTTTATATTTTAGACTCGGTAATTCAAACTTATAAAATTCAACAAAAATATATTTTCAATATCTTTTGATAACGCTTCAAATAACACAAACGCCGTGGAAAAATTAAAAATAAAATATGAACCGCTTTGTAACGGTGTTTTCTTTCATAGTCGATGTGTTGCACACATCATTAACTTGGTTGTGCAAGACGGTCTAAACGTCCAAAAAATAAGAGAAGTGAAAGAAAATTTTAAAGTGATGTTACGGAAAGTTTTTAGCACAAGCAAAAAAAGATATATAAACTATAGAAACTTGTGCCAACAAACAGATTCCATTTTTTTAGGTCCAAATTGGAACATACCTACTAGATGGAACTCGACATGGAAAATGTTTAAATCGGCCTTAAGGCAAAGAGTTACTTTAAAACATTTTCATGATGAACTTGTCCAAAAGAAACGTTGTTCACAAAAATCTGATAATATAAGTTGGGATATGATCGAGAAACTAACTAATTTGCTTGAGGTTTTTAAAAATGCAACTACATGTTTATCGGGAGTTTATTATCCCACGTCTTCGCTAATACTTCAACAATTATACTTAATATGTAATAAATTAAAAGAGTTTGAATATCACGGCACTATTTTTGAAAAAATGGTAACACCTATGAAAGCTAAATTTAAAAAATATTTTTCGGAAATGCCGGCGTTGTTACATGCTCGGCCGCCTTAAACCCAACGATTAATGTAACCGGTGTTGAAACATTAATTGGATCAATATCGGACGATTTAAATATGTTCGAGGAAGACCCAAATTTTGAATCAAATGCAATAAGAGACTTCAATTCGTCTTTTAATAATATGTTTGATTATTATTTACGCAAATATGGTGGAAGTGGTGATCTATCAAACATATGTGAATCAATGGCTTCGGGTTCAAGTTCTAGTAGTTCAAGGAACCCGATGCTAAATTTATTTAACACTTTAAGAAACGAAAATACTAAACGAGCTCGTGGAAGCACACCAAGTAACGAGCTTGGGAGATATCAAGCAACCGATTTTATTTAAACTCTAAGATCCGAAGAGTTTGAAAACTTTAACATCTTGAGTTGGTGGCAAGGAAGTGAATCCCAATATCCCGTTCTAGCCGTAATGGCCCGTGACCTACTAACCGTCCAAGCTTCCACGGTAGCTTCGGATTCTGCTTTTTCTCTTAGTGGCAGAGTTTTATCTATTCGAAGAATGAGGCTTACACCGGAATCCTATGCAGATGTGTATTTGCTTGAAGGACCATTTGGATGCCGCCGAACGTGTACAACATGTTGCAAAACTAGAAGGCGAGCTTGACATTGAACAAGAAATACACGAATTTGAAGTAGAACAAGGGGCGGCGAATCCACTTTCTGACGAAGAACAAGCTTATGATGAAGCCCAACGTATCTAAAGCAAAGAATATTGAAAACCGATGTTACGAAGACTAAGACGAGTAGACGACGAATAACGAGTCATAATAAATAATATATATTTTGTGATTCAATTATGTTTTTTATATTTTTTTGTACGAACTATTGTTAAATCACTTAAAAAAATATAAAAAATAAATAAAACATGTATTTTATAGTGTATCTTTGTTAATTTTTTAAAAAAAGATTTTTATTTAAAAAAAAAAATCCGGTTGAACCGGTCTTTTTTGTCCGGTCCGGTTCCATATATCCGGTCCGGTCCCAATAGGTTCCAACTCTCAACTCCCTTAACCGGATCCGATCCGGAACCGGTTCCAAGGTGTCCGGTTGTTGACCAAGTTTGACGGATCAGGATCAATAAAAATCCGGTTTGTGCACTTCTAACAACGGTAGCGGCACTTGCTGTAGGCAACGATAAAAAAACACGATTTTGAATACAATTCCAAAAAAAATTATATCGGAACATTGAAAAAACAAAAGTAAAAACAGCTGCGCCCTCCGTATTTTGAAAAAAGTTAACGAACGAAAGTTATTAAAGGAAAACGAAATTAATAGAAAATGAAACGGGCTAAAAGCGTATAATATATATAGTATAAGGGTTGAAAATGAAAATATAAAAAGAAAAAAAAACATTACGTGTCAAATTGTTAATTATTTAATTTTATATATAGCGACGAATTTAATAATTAACTAGTGGGATTCCTCCGCGTTACGCGGCGAGAATTTGGTTGGTATCGATTCGTTTCGTTACTGAACCGGCACTCGCATAGCTAACGAAAGAGAAAAGCTAAAAAATAAAGTCGTTACATGCCCAAATGGATATCGGCAAGTTTTTACATCTCTAGAAAACAAAAAAAATACCGTTACTGGTTCCTATAATGACGACACCGTTATCGGTTCGTTTCGTTAAGGTACTGGCATGAAACCGTGATCAATTACTTGCACATTTAGTATATGAAATTTTAAAGGATTATTGGATTTTAATAATCTCACATTTTACCAATTGGTCAATAATAATCCTAACTGAGAATATTCTTACCACCGGTCCCTACTTTCAAACTATTTTCTTACATTGGACCTCCTTAAAAAAAACTTAACGCCGTTAGATTTTACATGACATGGACATCTACAAATCGCCGAAAGTCGAGCCAAGCCGGAACCCTAGCCACCGCTTTCGTCGGAGGGGTGGTCTGCAAACCCTAGTCTGTCACCGTCTTCACAGTTAAACACCACCGTTGTCTCCGTTTGAACTTGGCAGAAAAACGAGACCCGTTAAACACCAACAGAGCTAATGTCAAAAACTACCACGAGACCACCGCTAGCTTGGCTCGACTTTCCGGCGGTTTGCAGATGTCCACGTCATATAAAATCTAACGACGTTAAGCTTTTTTAATGGGGGATCCAATGTAAGAAAATAGTTTGAAAGTAGTGACTGGTGGTAAGAATATTATCAGTTAGGATTATTATTGATAAATTGGTAAAATGTGGGATTATTAAAATTCAATTTTCTAATTTTAAATAACATTTAGTATTTCTCAATATCTTAAATAAAATATTGTTTTAAATTTATAATAAATAAAATTTTAAATAGTTTTAACTTTATAATAAATAAAAATTTAAATAGGTAACAATTTTATAGTTTTACATCAATAATGAGTTAAGTTTATATGTATATTAATAATAATTTAATGTAATAATTTAATATGTGGTTACGAGGAAAAAGAAAAAAAAAGATTAAATTACCATTACATTCTTGAACCATTCTTAGCTACTCATTTACAAAAAAAAATCATATTTAATTTAGATCACTAATTTAAGATATTATGAAACTAAAAGAATAGTCCAAAATTAGTTTTTTGATTTACACAATAAATAGTGGTTCACACATGATCCTTTCCTATATATAGGGTATGGATCAAATGTGAACCACTCCTTCATGTATAAACCAAATAATTCAATCAGAAAAAGCCACCTATTAATCATTTTCTTTTTTTAAAAGGGCATTTTGATAAATGCAATATTCTCTATATTTTTTTAATAATAAAGATTTCACCTATTCAATTCTCCCCCTTTTTTTAACATTCATAACTTTTTTTATAAAACATTATTTAAAAAAAAATAACACTATTAAATAGAGTTTTTTATCTTTAATTCGAATATAATCTTGCAAAAAATAAATAAATTTGAACGCCAGTTATTACATGTATGTAACGAACAGTTATATATATGCAAATATGAACTTAAATATAGTTTTTCCAAGTTTATCCCATTTTAAAAAAAAAACTCACTTTTTAGAACATTAATAACTTTTTATCCAAAACCTGAATATAAATGTGTTAATCTAGCTTGTTCATATAAAAAAAAAACCCAAAACACAGAAATTTGTTCATTCAAAAAACCAAAAAACTCATAACTTTATTTATTCAAAAACTAAATTAATTTATTTTTATTAAAAAAAAACTCATAACTATGTGTTAATCTAATTAGTTTTCTTTAAACTAACTTCACCCCCATTTTATTTTAACGTTAATAAATTTTTTATATAATGTTATCTTTTTCAACAAATTAATTTTTTAATTTTTAGTTTTCTAATTAGTTTTCTTTAATAAAATTTTATATAAATTAAAAAAAAAACAAGCATTTTTATCTTTAATTCGGTTATAGTCTCGAAAAAAATTGGACGACTGTATTGCATATATCTAACAAACAGTTACATATATGCACTAATCTAGCACATATATGTAATAAGCTATTAGATATATATGTAATAACATAGAATGTGTGTGTACTTACACGTTCAAGATATACTTAATTTTAAATAAATAACCGCATAATCAAGTATATACATGGTGATAGAAAAAACCACATATAGAATTGTTTATATTGCACATATTACATTAAGTAATATAAAGATCACATGAAAGCTGCGTAAGACAGGCAAAAGTCTTACGCTGAAAAAGGCGAAGGTCCCTTGAATTCCAGTTTGGGGATATGGTACTGTTGAAGGTATCCCTCTGGAAAAGGGATAATCCGCTTCTGAAAGCGGGGAAAGTTAAGTATGAGGTTTGTCTGATCATTCAAGATTTTGGCGCGGGTTGGCGAAGTGGCATACAGATTGGAATTACCTGCTGAACTAAGTGGGATTCATCCTACTTTCCACGTGTCGAACTTACGGAAGTGTCTGGCGGACGAATTTGGGCACATGCTGTTGTCGGACATCGAGGTTGATAATCGGCTGAATTATATCGAGGAACTTGTAACCATCTTAGACAGGAAAGAGAAACGTTTACGTAATAAGGTTATCCAACTCGTTAAGGTCCAATGAAAACACCGAAAGGGATCGGAACCCATGTGAGGAACCGAGGCAGAAATGAAGGAGTCGCACCCTCAACTATTCGAGTTATAACAGGTTTCGAGGACGAAACCTTTTATATAAAGGGTAGACTTGTAACATCCCGAAATTAACGATGAAATAATAAACGGGTTTTAAAAACGAAATAAATGGAATAAACGGATGGGGCTCGTGGGCCGCGAGTTGGGCCGAGGATTTGGGTCGAGTAAGGGGGAGGGTGGGCTTAAACCCTAGCCCCCACATGTAACACCCTTAATTTCAAACACTGGTTATAATAAACATTTACACACGCGGAAGCATTTATCCCAAGAAATATTTTTTTATTTTTTTTACTGTTCGCGTGTCGCGAACTTCTGGGGCCCTCCCTTCACATGCTGCGAGGGAATCCCAAAAACATAAGTCCGGAACGCGAAGACCTGACCTTGGTTCTTCGCGTGGCACGAAAACACCCAGCAAACAGAAAGTTTAATGACCTGTGTAGATTTCAACACTTAACCATTTTTTTTTTCAACTTTTACCCAATTGACATAAAATTCTCCCAACACTTGGGTTTGGGTTAAAACTTTCAAAACACATAACTTTACACCAAAAATCACATTTTCGTACATCGGTTTACACCCATAATATAAACTTATAATTACACCCGATAATCACCAAAAATACATACTAGAACCCGTCTTTCGCCATGGACTTGACTTGGACTTACTTCAGAGCTTTTCCTACATAACACCATACATATCACCATTAGTAATGAAGATAAAACATTTTAAACAAGTAAATAATACTTGTTTTCACCCATTCACCCATTTGACCCGTTTCCACCCAATTTATCATAATGCTACATATCACTTGCATTTCACCTACAAGTTTCATTCTTTTTATTTATCATTCATAATTAACACATTCCCATTTCCATTATGGCACATAGGCCATAACCTCATTTCCATTATGATACTTAGATCATAACTTCATATCCACATATCCATTATGGTACTTAGACCATAACTCCATGTCCACATATCCATTATAGTATTAATACTATAACTACATTCATTCACTTATTCGTACACCACTATACACATTCACACCACATAACACATTATGCAACTTATCACATTTTTCATACAACAATGCATATAACACCATTTATCATCATTTACTAAGTAAGTGCAAGAGCACTTACCTTTCGGGTTAGAAGATCCCACACCACCTTCAAGTTTCGCAATTTGACTACCTAAACATATACACCTAGTTTAGTAATCTAACATACATCAAAATCACATTATAATTGGGTTCATAACCCAATTTCCCATTTCCAACCCAAACTGACCCGTTTGAGTTATACTTATTCCAAACACCCTCTTTCACCCCAAACTCACCTACTTGAGTTTCATTATCATTACCCTAACACTAATTTTTCATTCAATTTTTATCATTAGGTTAATGTGGTGTTTGCTCAAGTGTCTAACATCATATAAACACTTAATCTTCATTAATTCATCATCTTATCATCATAATCCAAAAACCCTCAATTTTCTCTATAAGAACCCTAACTTCTCATAATCAAAATCAAAGGGTTATAGGATGTTAGTCACCATTCTTTACCTTTAGTTTAGCTAGATTATCAACAATCTAACACTAATTATCAACATGCAACATAAATTTCGGATTTCTACAAAACCCACCAACTAACACATCAATGGTGAAATCAAAAGGATGATTAACACTTACTTGATGTTAGAAGGATGATGTGCAAGCCAACACCTTCACAATCCAAGCTTCAATCGCACGATTTTGACTTCAACGCTTTTTCTCCCTTTTTCTCTTGAGAGCATCAACCCACACACAAATGAGAGAAATCTGAATTTTGACTTATTTTAGTCAAATATGGCAGATTTGCCATTTTACACTTTCAGTCCCTCAACTTCCATTTCACCCATTTTCATTCCAAAATTAGTTAAAAACTAATATAACACGATTACTAACTTGAAACCCACTTGTTTCAACTTATTTCTAAAATATTATTTTCACCATAATATTTATTAGAATATTTATTTATAACGAAACCCAGATTTTGGTTCGTTACAAATCACCTCCCCTTATTTGGGTTTCGTCCCCGAAACCCGACTTCACCTAAAAAGGTTTGAATAATTTTTGAGCATTTCTTCCTCGGTTTCCCAAGTAATTTCCGCTCCCCTTCTTATGTTTCCACCTCACCAAAACTTGGCAAATCTCTTTATTGCGTAAACGCTTCACCTTTCTATCCAAGATTGCCACCGGTTCCTCAACATAATTTAACTTTTCATCCAATTCGATATCATCCAATGGAACAAAAGTAGATTCATCAGTCAAACATTTTCGCACATGAAACGTGTTATGAAGTCTACTTAGTCCTTCCGGTAGCTCCAAACGATAAGCCACCGCACCCACCCTTGCTATCACCTTAAACGGTCCGATAAAACGTGGACTTAACTTCCCCCATTTCCTAAACCGTATCACCCCTTTCCAAGGAAAGACTTTCAAAAGCACAAAGTCCCCCACTTGAAACTCAATCGCTCGCTTTCTATTATCCGCATAGGACTTTTGTCGATCTTGAGCCGCCTTCAAGCGTGCCCTTATTTGGTCAATACTACTATTAGTTTCCTTGACCACCTCTTTACTACCAAGTTCCCGTTGACCAATTTCACCCCAACACATGGGTGTTCGACATTTCCTCCCATACAACGCCTCAAAAGGCGGCAAACCAATACTAGAATGGTAGCTATTGTTATAAGAAAATTCCGCCAACGGTAAATGGTCGTCCCAACTACCCCCAAAATCCAATGCACACGCTCGCAACATATCCTCGAGCGTTTGAACCGTCCACTCTCTTTGACTATCCGTTTGTGATGATAAGCGGTGCTAATATTCAATCTAGTCCCCATATCCTCATGGAATTTCTTCCAAAAATGAGAAGTAAATCTTGTATCATGATCCGATATAATCGCCACCGGTACACCATGACGTGACACAATTTCCTTCACATACATTTCCGCCAATCTATCCTATGAATACGTTTCCTTTATAGGAAGGAAATGTGCACTATTTGTCAATCGTCCACTACTACCCATATCGCATCATAACCCTTTCGAGTCTTAGGTAGTTTAGTAATTAGATCCATGGTTATATTCTCCTATTTCCAAAGCGGTATTTCAAGCGGTTGAAGCTTTCCATACGGCTTTTGATGCTCCGCTATTACCCTTAAGCGTGTGAGACATCTTTCCACATACTTAACAATATCATGCCTCATCCCCGGCCACCAAAAATGACACCTTAAGTCATAAAACATCTTTGTGGCCCCCGGATGGATAGAATACTTGGATTTATGCGCTTCATCTAAAATAGTTGTCAAAACGCTTGACAACCTAGGAATCCAAATCCTATCAAAACATGTCTTTAACCTCGAACTATTTTCCCCAAGCTTATCAAAATATGGAACCATCCGTTCCTTCTTCAAATCACCACCAAGTGCTAACACTTGAGCCTCCCGGATTTCATCAATAAGAGATGATGGAATTGTCATCTTAAATGACTTCACCTTGATAGGTGTATGACTCGTCTTCCGACTAAGCGCATCCGCTACTACATTCGCTTTATCCGGATGATAAAGTATATCATAATCATAGTCCTTGACCAATTCAAGCCACCGCCTTTGCCTCATGTTGAGGTCATTTTGGTCAAATAAATATTTGAGACTTTTGTGATTCGTGAAGATCGTACACTTAGCCCCATACAAATAATGCCTCTAGATCTTGAGCGCAAAAACCACGGCTGCAAGTTCTAAATCATGGGTAGGGTAATTCACCTCGTGAGGCTTCAATTACCTAGACACGTAAGCAATCACTTCCCCCCTTTGCATCAAAACACACCCCAATCCCAAATGCGAGGCATCCGAATACACAAAAAAATTTCGGTCCCATCCGGCAAGGATCGAATAGGTGCCTTAGTCAACTTTTCCTTCAAGAGTTGAAAGGCGGATTCTTGCTCGGAACCCCATACAAACTTAGTCTCTTTACGCGTCAACTTCATCATCGGCAAAGCAATCCGAGAAAAGTTTTCAATAAACCGCCGATAATAACCCGCCAACCCCAAGAAACTTCTAATTTCCGAAGGCGTTTTCGGCGATGACCAATCTTTAACCGCCACTATCTTGGATGGGTCGACAGTAATCCATTTCTCATTAATCACATGACCCAAAAATTGGATTTCGCGCAACCAAAATGCGCACTTAGAAAATTTTGCATAAAGCTTTTCCCTTTGAAGAACTTCAAGAATCTCACGCAAATGACAAGCGTGATCACCCTCGCTCCTTGAATAAATGAGAAGATCGTCAATAAACATAATGACCGAACGGTCGAGGAACGGTCTACACACCCGGTTCATAAGATCCATGAAAACCGCGGGCGCATTGGTTAAACCGAGTGGCATAATCGTGAACTCGTAGTGACCGTATCGAGTGCGGAAAGCTGTCTTATGAACGTCGTCTTCTTTCACTTTTAGCTGATGGTACCCGGATATCAAATCAATCTTAGCAAACCATGACGCCCCTTGTAATTGATCAAAAAGGTCGTCAATCCGAGGTAATGGGTACCTATTCTTCACAGTCAACTTATTCAACTCCCGATAATCCATACATATCCTCATGCTTCCGTCCTTCTTTTTAATAAGAGAACGGGCGCACCCCAAGGCGGGACGCATGGGCGAATGAAACTTTTATCAAGTAGTTCTTGTAATTGCTCCATTAGCTCTTTCATCTCTGGCGGTGCCAACCGATAAGGTGCTTTGGCTACCGGCTTAGCACCCGGTATCAAATCAACCCCAAACTCTACTTTCCTCTCTGATGGAACCCCCGGTAACTCATCTGGAAACACATCCTCAAACTGATTCACAACCGGAACATCACGAATATCTTTCACTATCTTAATCACATCCGCAACACAAGCCATCTATGCCTTGCACCCACGCACCATGTACTTTGTTGCCTTCACATAAGAACATATCTTAATCTTACCTTTCTTCTCACCTTCTATGTAAATGGACTCACCCGATGGGGAATCGAGTTGTATCGCCTTAGGTCCACATAGGATATTCGCTTTGTTCTTTGACAACCAATCCATCCCCACTATGACATCAAAATCCCCCATGGTCATAGGAATTAAATCAATAAGGAATGTTTCACCCCCCGCCCTTAACTTGCAATTCCTATAAATATCAAACACTAGGAAACTCTTATCATTTGCCGCCTCGATTTCTAAGGTTTCATCTAACTTACTACTTAGAAACGAAGAATGCTTAACAAATTTCAAAGACACAAACGAACGACTAGTCCCCAAATTAAAAGAACTAGTGCAGGTAAAGAGTTAATATTGAATGTACCTGACACCACTTCCGAGTTCGTCTTTGCCTCTTCCGCCGAGATGTGGAAAGTTGTACCCTTTGGCTTTGGTATTTCAACCTTCCCTTCACTTCCACTTTGCTTCAGCTCGGGGAAATCCTCCCTATTGTGCCCGGGCTTATAACAATTGTAGCATATACGGATTTGGCTTGGACATTTATTAGCCATATGCCCTGGCTTCCCACATTTATAACAATTTGACGTACCCTTCCTACACTCCCCAAAGTGCTCCTTTCCACAAACCTTGCATCCCCGTGGAGAAAACTTGATAAATGGCTTCTTGCTAGGGCTCCCGCCCTTTATCTTCTTCACAACTTGATCCACAATTTCACGCTTTCTCTTTTCACCTCTTGCTTCTTGCCTCCTCAACTCCACCTCCTTTTCTCGACACTTGTTTATCAAATCTACAAGTGTGGTAAAAGAGGATGGAGATATGCTATCTCTGAACTCCACAGTCAACATAGCATAAAATTTGTCAATCTTCGCCTTCTCGGTCGACACCACGTCCGGTGAGAACTTGGCGCGATCAAAGAAGGCCCGTGCCAATTCATCTATCGACTCAGTCGTTTGCCTCATGAAGAGGAACTCCTCAGTCATCCTGTCAACTGCGGCTTGTGGGCAATGGTATTTCAGAAAAGTCGTCTTAAACTCCTCCCAAGTCATGGAGGTCACACCCAATTCACCCCTCTCCTTTCGGAGATTCAATAACCATTCCTTTGCTCTTCCGGTCAACAGTAGCACACTGAACATCACCCTGTCCCCGGCTTACATTTAGTCATTTCAAAATTTGATTCCATATCCACCACCCACCCGTGGCTAAGGATCGGGTCCTGTCACACCCCTAAATTCCACTAACGGAGTTTTACCGTTTTAGAAGGTGACAAACCACGATCTCAGACATCAGTTACTTCAAACGACACTATATGGGAATGAAATGTAATAACATAAAAGATCAAGGTTCAGAGTAAAAGTTGCGATAGCGTTAAATAAAGTAAATGCGCAAAACAACGCGCCCAAAACCAAAATACAATAAAACATAAAGATTGTTCAATAGATAATATTTCAATTGAAGTCCAAGACACATGCATGACTTAACGTGATCCTGAATACCAACCTGAGAAAACATGTAAGAAAACGAGTCAACACTAGGTTGGTGAGTTCACAGGTTCCAATCATTTCAAATAAAGCGTTTACAGTTTATTGTACATTCAATATATATATAAAAAAGGTAGCTAACCAATATTCATGTATACTAATGCGCTCGCAACCGTAGACTGACAGTTTATGTTTGAATGCCTCCCACCAGGTCTATCAACCATGGTGCATGTTTTAGGTCAATATTACACCCGTTCGACCTCCAATCGAGTTAGCGAGACTAACGCGGGCGGGGTTTGTCAAACCCAGTAGTACTACACAACATACGTCGCTATTCTTCATATTTAAACGGTTCGATGTGAGGACTTTCATGATAGAGTTTACGCATAGTCATAACAAACGATAATATATATGAATTGCAAAAACCAAAAGTGTTTGAATCATGTTTTCTCCCCCCAAGTAAAACAGTAAAATGGGCCGTGAAAACTCACCTGGATTTGAGTAGTGGATTGGATCACACAAGAGGAAGGTTGGAACCACAAGTGTAAGTATCAGACGACTTACATATGCCCTAGAATTATAAACACATAAGATTAGGGTCATATGGGGTTTGTGACGACGACACGGAAGATTGAACGTCTTAACGCATTCTAAGTATTAAAGAGTAGACGAACGTGTCTACGGAGATATATATATATATATATATATTCCTTAAAATACTAATTAAGATCAAAGCGTTACGTGTCGAACGTTAATAACGAATAATATTAAATAAATAAATAAATTCGTACGTTTGAGTCGTTTACAAAAGTTAGGAAAATAATATAATTTAATATATTATTTTTAGGTTCGTCAGATTAACAAAATAATCATCGTGACAAAAATAATAATATATTTTTTTAATTCGAAACAATAAACGTGAGTAAATAATATAAACAATTATATCATTATTTAGTTTCAAACGTTACACGAGGTTATAAAACGATACGAAATAATATAAAAATATATATTATTTAATAACACGAGTCCCGGGTTAAAAATAATATAAACATATTATTTTATACGAAGTTACGGTTTGAAAATAATATAAATATATTATTTTTATTCGATAATAACATAAATATATTATTTTTAAAAGTGAGAATAATATGAAAATAGTTTAATAAATCAAACCCGAGCCTACGAGTTGTTTTTCGAGTTAAAACACGTTTATATAGTATAATAATAGTGGGATGGTTTTTATAATTAAATAATGCTTGAAAAATAAATAAAAACCAAAACAGGGGGAGGGAGACTCGAACCCGGGTCTCCTCCCTGTTTGTACAAGTGTTTAATCAGTCCTCCCGCTAGGGTCATCGCAACATGGTCCGGATTGAAATGGTTTTATCAAATAACGCGAATGGGCTTCCCTCCCATATGCATACCTAGTTCGAAACCCACCCCAATCCATCGATTTCGTTCATGACTGATCAAAACAGTAAAGGGGTTTTGATTATCGACTCAAAACGACTCTGTGGTGAAAGTTAATTGCAAAAACAATTGGATTTGGATCGTTAAATTGCAGAAACTAGAACCGAAAACCCTAGTTTTGATCTTGAATTGATTTAATTAATTCTGATAATGAAAATGTCTGGATTCATAGGGCTTTCAGAGAGTAGAGGATTGCGAATTTGAATATATGATTTAATTGGATTGAGGTTGAGTTTAAGATCGAAACCCCCAATTTGTTTTATGAACAAACCCTAGTTACTGGATCGTGAAAAATTCGATGTTGTTTGATTCAATAAACATGGGGCTTTCATCAAATAAGTGATTACGAGTCTAGTGATGCCGGTTAATTGGATTTAAAACAGATCTAGAATAGGTTGCGATCAAACTGGTTTCGTATGAACCCTGGAATTGGGTTCATGGTCAATACGGTGTTATAAGCCCTGGAATTGATATGGCTTTCAATCACTAGGCTAAAACGAAACTGAGAGTGTGTTCAATTACCATAATGGATGTCAAATTATTGGTTCCCGACCAAAACAGGTGCCGACAACAATTGGGTTGACCTCCGGCGACTTCTGATGTGATTCCGACGAGTTTGATGTGTGCAATTGCTTCAATGGCGTTCGAATGAAGTGTGCAGGAGTTCAATTTGTGAGATTAACAACAGGTTTAAACGAATTTGACGTTCAATACGATCGTGGTCGACGGTTTCAGTTTAAATCCCATCATTGGGTTTAATTCGCGATTGATGAAGTTGTTAATTGGTCTCATAATGGTCGTGAATGGTATTAATTTAAATAACGGTTACTAAATCAAATAGAACTCGATCAGAGAACTCGAATTTGGATCCAAAGCTGCGAGTTTGACTTCTAAAATTCAACCAAAATCGGAATCAAGTTAATTACAGAATCAGTCCCTGTGATTTCATGTACTAAGGTTTGAGGATAGGCAGAACCGGTCCTTGTGATTGGAATTGAGTTAAACACATGGTTTGTTGACTTTTAAAAGTCAACAGGAATGAAATTCTTCGATTTTGACTTAACAAAGTCAATTAGAAGAAGTTTGGGCTAATTACACAATTAGTCCTTGTAGTTAGGGTTTGAGGGAATGGCAGAAATAGTCCCTGGAGTTTAGATTAGGTTAACAAGGTTAATATTTAACTAGATTTGCTAACGGAACTAACTAAAAATTCCGGATTGTCACATCATCCCCTAGTTGAAAGAATTTTCGTCCCTAAAATTAAAATAATAAATAATTTTTTTTGAGGTGTCACATCATCCCCTAGTTGAAAGAATTTTCGTTCCGAAAATTAGAATAGCACCTTAAGAGTTTGACGTGGATTGCTTGAAAAGATGAGGTTACTTGCGCATCATCTGGTCCTCGTGCCCCCAAGTGAATTCCGGTCCGCGTTTCGAGTTTCAACGAACTCTGGAAATAGGGATTTTGCTGCGTTTGAGCGTTTTGACTTCCATATCCATGATTTCTACTGGTTCTTCAACGAACCGCAGTTGTTCATCGATGTGTAGTTCCTCAAGAGGAACCACGAGTGTTTCGTCTGTTAGACATTTCTTCAAGTTCGAGACATGAAAGACATCGTGTACACCACTAAGTCCTCCCGGTAGGTCCAGTTGATACGCTACTGGGCCAATTCTCTTTAATATATTGAATGGTCCAACATAACGAGTATTCTGTTTGCCTCGCTTCCCGAAGCGAATGACACTTTTCCAAGGTGAGACTTTGAGTAAAACCATATCGCCTACTTGAAACTCTAATGGCTTACGACGCTTATCGGCGTAGCTCTTTTGATGATCACGAGTTGCCGCCTTACGGTTTCGGATTTGAACGATCTTCTTAGAGGTTTCGAATACAAGTTCGGGACCTGTAAGTTGGCTATCCCAAATTCAGCCCAAGAGATCCGCATTTACATCCGTACTATGCCTCGAATGGGGCGGCCTTGATACTAGTGTGATAACTGTTGTTGTAGGAGAACTCCACTAAAGGCAAATGAGACTCCCAAGTGTTACCGAAATTGATCACACAAGCTCTTAGCATGTCCTCTAAGGTTTGGATGGTATGTTCCGTTTGACCATCAGTTTGCGGATGATATGTTGTACTCATGTCTAGACATGTGCCTAGGGCTTTTTGCAATGATTGACAAAACCGAGAGGTGAATCGAGCGTCTCGATCCGAAATGATTGAAATTGGCACACGGTGCCGAGAGACTACTTCCTTCAAGTAAATACGAGTGAGTCTTTCCATCTTGTCGATTTTTTTTATTGCAAGGAAGTGTGCAGATTTTGTTAAGCGATCTACGATCACCCAGATGGGGTCTTATCCGCTAGGGGTTCTGGGTAGTTTAGTTATGAAGTCCACAGAAATTTGCTCTCATTTCCACATTGGGATATCTGGCTGTTGAAGTAGACTAGAAGGCTTCTGGTATTCCACCTTGACCTTTGAGCAGGTCAGGCACTTGCCCACGTAGGTGGATATATCGGCCTTCATCTTTGGCCACCAATATAACACTTTAAGGTCATGGTACATTTTTTCAGAACCTGTATGAATAGAGTATCGGGATTTGTGTGCTTCATCCATGACCAGTTCCCTTAAGTTTCCATACACTGGAATCCAAATTCGCTCTGCTAAGTAGCGAATGCCGTCTGACTTAACTTCCAATTGTTGTTCCATTCCTCGTGTACCTTCTGAATATAGATTTTCCTCTTTTAAGGCTTCAAGCTGAGCACTGCAGATCTTGTCGGGTAACCCGCTGTGTATGGTAAGTTGTAGTGCTCGGACTCGCTTGGGTTTTGTTTCCTTGCAGCTCAGAGCATCGACTACCACATTAGCCTTTCCCGGGTGATATTTGATTGCACAATCATAATCGTTCAGAAGTTTAACCTAACTTCATTGTCTCATGTTCAGCTCTTTCTGTTCAAAGATATGCTGAAGACTCTTGTGATCGGTTTAAATTATGCACTTGGTACCGTACAAGTAATGTCTTCATATCTTCAGTGTGAATACTACGGCTACCAACTCTAAGTCATGAGTCGTGTAGTTTTTCTCATGTATTTTCAGCTGACGATAAGCGTAAGGGATGACTTTCTCGCGTTGCATCAGAACACAACCAAGTCCTTGAATTGATGCATCACAATATACCACAAAATCATCCGTTCCCTCCCGAAGATATAGGATGGGTGCACTGCAGAGTTTCTGCTTCAAAAGTTGGAACGCTGATTCCTGGGTATCACCCCAGTTATAAGGTTTACTCTTTTTGGTTAGAGCGGTGAGGGGTTGTGCAATCTTGGAGAATCCTTCAATGAAGCGACGGTAATAGCCAGCCAATCCTAGAAATTGTCGCACCTCAGTTAGCGTTGTCGGTGCCCCCCAATTCTTGATTGCTTCTATTTTAGATGGGTCGACATGTATCCCTGTCTCGTTGACTACAAGTCTTAAGAATTGCACTTCACGAATCCAGAATTCGCACTTGGAAAGTTTTGTATACAGTTGTTCTTGTTTCAGCAATTTTAGTATTAAACGAAGGTGTTCCTCATGTTCATCCCTATTCTTGGAATAGATGAGGATGTCATCAATGAAAACAATGACGAACTGATCAAGGTACGGTTTACACACACGGTTCATGAGATCCATGAACACCGCGAGCGGTGCGTTGGTTAGTCCGAATAGCATGACCATGAATTCATAGTGACCATACCTAGTACTGAATGCCGTCTTTGAGATGTCCTCCTCTCGGACTCTCAGTTGGTGGTAACCGGATCTAAGATCTATCTTGGAATAGAAACTTGATCCTTGGAGTTGGTCAAATAGATCGTCGATGCGGGGTAGAGGATATCGGTTCTTGATCGTCACTTTGTTCAGTTCCCGGTAATCGATGCACATGCGGAAAGTCCCATCCTTCTTCTTGACAAATAGGACTGGAGCCCATGTAGGTCGAATGAAACCTTTATCTAACAACTCTTGCAGTCGTGTATACAACTCCTGCAATTCACTAGGTGCAAGTCGGTAGGGTGCCCGAGCAATAGGCGCTGCTCCGGGTGCTAAATCAATTTGGAACTCGACATGTCGGTGTGGTGGAAGGCCAGGCAAGTCTTCGGGAAATACTTTCGGGTAATCACGAACGATCGGTATGTCTTTAATCCTCTTTTATTCAGATGGCTGCTCGGCGACGAGAGCCAAAATGGCAGTATGTCCTTTACGTAGACATTTTTGTGCCTTCATGAAGGATATGATGCCCATAACAGCACCACTCCTTTCGCCTTGGACGAAGAGGATTTCTCTGTTAGGAAGAGGAAGGCGAACGATTTTCTCCCGACAGATAATCTAGGTTTGGTTCTTAGATAACCAGTCCATTCCGACAATTATGCCAAAACTACCGAGTGTGACCGGCATGAGATCAATGTCGAATTTATAATCAACCAGTTCAAGTTTACAACCCTTAAGAATGTGCGTTACTTCTATTATCTGTCCATCTGCTATTTCTATGGTGTATTTATCCTCTAACAGGGTTGGAGTTTCTCTTAGTAGGTTACTAAGTTTATTAGATACGAAACTCCTATCAGCACTAGTGTCAAATGGTACAGAAGAAAAATATTTGTTTAGAAGGAACTTACCAGTAACCACGTTGTGGTCATATCGAGCTTCCCTGGATCCTAGCACAAAGGCTCGCCCCTTTGCACCATTCCCTCCATTATTGCCCTGGTTTTTATTATTGCCCTGGTGGTTATTGTTGTTGTTTCCACCCTTCTTCAATTGCGGACAATCCTTTCAGAAATGTCCCTCTTTTCCACATTCGAAACAACCTACAGTCTTTCACAGCATGGCCCATCTTGCCACACCGCTGGCAATGCTGCTTATCACAAGTACCAGTGTGATGATACCCACATTTGTTGCACTTGGGGTATTTCCCAGCATAACCACTTTTACCTTGACCTGAAAAGGTCGACTGATTGAAATTCTTTGTAGGTTCAAACCTACGTTGTTGTTGTTGTGGTTGATTCGGCTGAAATCCCTTGTTGTTGACGTTATTGTCAAACTTACGTTTGTTATTATCAGCCGGCTTGGATGCTGACCTTCTGGGAGGTAGTGTCCCTTGGGTAACAGCCTGGTCCGTTAGTTTATGAATAAGACGGATTGCTTACTGGATAGTAGTGGGGTTGGATGAAGTAACCATGCTCTGGATTTGTGGTACTAATCCACTGATGAACATTTCTATCCGCTTGTAGGGTGGTGTAACCATGTGAGGGCACATCCCCGCTAGCTCGTGCGAGCGAGTAGTGTAGAGTTCTATTTCGAAACCCTCGATTTTCAGATTCCAAAATTCTCCCTCGAGCTTCTGGATCTCATCCCTAGGACAGTATTCCTCCTTCATCATGTTCTTGAAGTTTCCCATGGTGATACATTGGCCATGTCCAGACCTAGCATCTGAACCTATGCATTCCACCATGTGAGGGCATGGCCCTCTAAAGTTCCCGATGCGAATTTGACTCGGTCGGCCACAGGGCAGTTACACATGGAGAACACATATTCAATCTTTTCAAACCATCGAAGTAATCCGATAGCTCCCTCAGCTCCACTGAACGTGTGGGGCTTGCAGTCCATAAATGTCTTGAATGTGCAGACATGTTGATTGTTCTGTGGATTGTTCGCTTGCCCTAGATTGGAAAGAGTATGTTGGGTTTAGGAAATGGTAGAACATACATATGCGGTTATCTAGAGCTGACAGTTATCAGGTTTACCTACAATGTGTGCTGATAAGGCTTCAGCAACACTGTCATTAATCAACGCGGCCAGTTCAACTGGTGTCAGGTTGATATTTCCACGACCACCGTTGCGACCGCCACGTCCACGTCCGGCCATGTTTCTTCATATTCACAAACACAAGAAATGAGTAAATACACTGCATATTAGCATCATTCAAGTGTAAGCAAACAGAAGGAAGTGAGTAAAGACATGCGGGTTTATGATCATAGTTCAAGACTAACTTAAATCATAAAGGCTATAAAATAAGTAACTCAAAGCAAACAATTCATTAAGATTTTATTGGAATGGGAACATCCTTACCCATCTAGGTTTTTATTTAAATCAGAAAGAAAATAACAAAATAAAATAAGATAGAATGGGACATCAGGCTCCGCTGCTGGCGGATGAGATAATTGACTCAGCGTCCTCATCCTCAACTTCCTCGGGATCATCCTCAGGGTCAAAGTAGGGTACTTCAGCTGGCTCTAAAGCAGCTGCAAGTTTTATCTCTAACTCCCTAATTCTTTCCTGAGATTCTACCTCAGCCTCTTCGAGGACATTCACTCTAGCCTGTAACGCTCTTACCTCGTCCACTAATGCATTATGCAAGTGGTCAGTGCCTGCCAGTTCTGCTACAAGCAGATCCATCCTGTGATCCGTCTGTTTCTCCCCACTTAACAGACCAGTGATCGCTCCTGCTGCGTCTCTCATATTCCGGATCTCTCGATCCATAGTTGCTACAAACGCTTGCTCTAAGTGGCAAGGCAGCAAGGGTAAATGTGGTCCAATAGATGATGAAGCTCCAAAGTACGGTGATGGAACTCTTTCCTGTCTAACCCATTTGTTCAGCAAACCGGGGTACCAATCCCAGTCACTCTCGTTCCGGATATGCATGGGCCCTCCATACACAATAGAGTCATCAATGGGCTCAAGCCTATGCCTCTTGGGCTCCGGTGATGCAATGGCAGGAATGTCATGCTCCTGAATGGTAGGTGGTGTAGACATAATCCCTGAAACATAAGGAGTAAGTATCTATGTCGAGTGTCTATGCCAAGTAACTAATGTGTGTGGCTATAGTCTAGAATGCAGTCCTAGTTCTCTATAACCAATGGCTCTGATACCAATCTGTCACACCCCCAAATTCTACTAACGAAGTTTTACTGTTTTAGAAGGTGACAAACCAGGATCTCAGACATCAGTTACTTCAAACGACACTATATGGGACTTGAAATGTAATAACATAAAAGATCAAGGTTCAGAGTAAAAGTTGCGGAAGCGTTAAATAAAGTAAATGCGCAAAACAACGCGCACAAAACAAAAATACAATAAAACATAAAGATTGTTCAATAGATAATTATTTCAATTAAAGTCCAAGACACATGCATGACTTAACGTGATCCAGAGTGCCAACCTGAGAAAACATGTAAGAAAACAAGTCAACACTAGGTTGGTGAGTTCACAGGTTTCAATCATTTCAAATAAAGCGTTTGCAGTTTATTGTACATTCAATATATATATCAAAAAGGTAGCTAATCAATATTCATGTATACTAATGCGCTCGCAATCGTAGACTGACAGTTTATGTTTGAATGCTTCCCACCAGGTCTATCAACCATGGTGCATGTTTTAGGTCAATATTACACCCGTTCGACCTCCAATCGAGTTAGCGCGATTAACGCGGGTGGGGTTTGTCAAACCCAGTAGTACTACTCAACATACCTCGTTATTCTTCATATTTAAACGGTTTGATGTGAGGAATTTCATGATAGAGTTTACGCATAGTCATAACAAGCGATAATATATATGAATTACAAAAACCAAAAGTGTTTGAATCATGTTTTCTCACCCAAGTAAAACAGTAAAAGGGACCGTGAAAACTCACAAAGATTTGAGTAGTGGATTGGATCACACAAGAGGAAGGTTGGAACCACAAGTGTAAGTCTCAGACGACTTACGTATGCCCTAGAATTATAAACACATAAGATTAGGGTCATATGGGGTTTGTGACGACGACACGGAAGATTGAACGTCTTAACGCATTCTAAGGATTAAATAGTAGACGAACGTGTCTACGGAGATATATATATATATATATATATATATTTCCTAAAATACTAATTAATATCAAAGCGTTACGTGCCGAACGTTAATAACGAATAATATTAAATAAATAAATAAATTGGTACGTTTGATTCGTTTACAAAAGTTAGGAAAATAATATAATTTAATATATTATTTTTAGGTTCGTTGGATTAACTAAATAATCATTGTGGCAAAAATAATAATATTATTTTTATTCGAGACAATAAACGTGAGTAAATAATATAAACAATTATATCATTATTTAGTTTCAAACGTTACACGAGGTTATAAAACGATACGAAATAATATAAAAATATATATTATTTAATAACATGAGTCCCGGGTTAAAAATAATATAAACATATTATTTTATACGAAGTTACGGTTTGAAAATAATATAAATATATTATTTTTATTCGATAATAACATAAATATATTATTTTTAAAAGTGGGAATAATATGAAAATAGTTTAATAAATCAAACCCGAGCATACATGTTGTTTTCCGGGTTAAAACACATTTATATAGTATAATAATAAAAGTGAGATGGTTTTTATAATTAAATAATGCTTTAAAAATAAATAAAAACCAAAACAGGGGGAGGGAGACTCGAACCCGGGTCTCCTCCCTGTTTGTACACGTGTTTAACCAGTTCGCCGGCTAGGGTCATCGCAACATGATCCAGATTGAAATGGTTTTATCAAATAACTCGAATGGGCTTCCCTCCCATATGCATACCCAGTTCGAAACCCACCCCAATCCATCAATTTCGTTCATGACTGATCAAAACAGTAAAGGGGTTTGGATTATCGACTCAAAACGACTCTGTGGTGAAAGTTAATTGCAAAAACAATTGGATTTGGATCGTTAAATTACAGAAACTAGAACCGAAAACCCTAGTTGTGATCTTGAATTGATTTGATTAATTCTGATAATGAAAATGTCTGGATTCATAGGGCTTTCAGAGAGTAGAGGATTGCGAATTTGAATATATGATTTAATTGGATTGAGGTTGAGTTTAAGATCGAAACCCCCAATTCGTTTTATGATCAAACCCTAGTTACTGGATCGTGAAAAATTCGACGTTGTTTGATTCAATAAACATGGGGCTTTCATTAAATAAGTGATTACGAGTCTAGTGATGCCGGTTAATTGGATTTAAAACAGGTCTAGAATAGGATGCGATCAAACTGGTTTCGTATGAACCCTAGAATTGGGTTCATGATCAATACGGTGTTATAAGCCCTTGAATTGATAGGGCTTTCAATCACTAGGCTAAAACGAAACTAAGAGTGTGTTCAATTTCCATAATGGATGTCAAATTATTGGTTCCCGACCAAAACATGTGCCGACAACAATTGGGTTGACCTCCGACGACTTCTGATGTGATTCCGACGAGTTTGATGTGTGCAATTGCTTCAATGGCGTTCGAATGAAGTGTGCAGGAGTTCAATTTGTGAGATTAACAACATGTTTAAACGAATTTGACGTTCAATACGATCGTGGTCGACGGTTTCAGTTTAAATCCCATCATTGGGTTTAATTCGCGATTGATGAAGTTGTTAATTGGTCTCATAATGGTCGTGAATGGTATTAATTTAAATAACGGTTACTAAATCGAACAGAACTCAATCAGAGAACTCGAATTTGGATCCAAAGCTGCGAGTTTGACTTCTAAAAGTCAACCAAAATCGGAATCAAGTTAATTACAGAATCAGTCCCTGTGATTTCATGTACTAAGGTTTGAGGATAGGCAGAACCGGTCCTTGTGATTGAAATTGAGTTAAACATATGGTTTGTTGACTTTTAAAAGTCAACAGGAATGAAATTCTTCGATTTTGACTTAACAAAGTCAATTAGAAGAAGTTTGGGCTAATTACACAATTAGTCCTTGTAGTTAGGGTTTGAGGGAATGGCAGAAATAGTCCCTGGAGTTTAGATTAGGTTAACAAGGTTAATATTTAACTGGATTTGCTAACGGAACTAACTGAAAAGTCCGGATTGTCACAGGTCTACCTGCCCGTTATACTCTTTTGGCTTGATCACCATGAACTCTTTAAGAGTACAACCTTGTGGTTCCTTATCCTACTCCTTCGAAAACCCTTCGAAAGTGAGTTTAATAGCCCCTTTCATTTCTTCCATCAACAGAGTTGTGGCTTGCTCAAAAGCCTTGGCCACTTCTTCCTTTATCGCTTCATGGATTTTTGGATCCAATGGCTCTTCATTCGCATCTGTCATCTCTTAGCTGAGAATTTAGAATAAAACACCTTAATACCCTTATGCTATCAATACCTTAGATAACCATCTTACCTTTATCCTTATATGTATTAAGTATATATATATATATATATATATATATATATATCTTCCTATATACCTACATACATATATAATCACCTTCACCTAATCCTCGTAAATGTTCATTGTCATATGGTTATCATAAAGACCCTTGCACATCTCGTCTTATTAATCATATTGTCCAGTCATGTTTAATAATACGTTATGCCCAATTGTAATTATCATATTCATATAACAAATCACAAAACAAGTTTCAGCACACATAACACCTTGTCATTTATTCATACATATACATATACACCATATATATATATATATATCCACTTTATCAAATCATTACTAGCCTTTCATTTCCATAAGCTCCGAGTCTTAGTCAAGTCCTTCATGGATTCTCGTATCATTTCCCCCATATCAAGAGCATTCGGTTTGAGTTTGGTGCCACCCGCACCAAATCCCTCAAACCATTGCTCTGATACCAAGGTGTAACACCCTTAATTTCATACACTGGTTATAATAAACATTTACACACGCGGAAACATTTATCCCAAGAAATATATTTTTTTTACTGTTCGCGTGTCGCGAACTTCTGGGGCCCTCCCTTCGCTTGCCGCGAGGGAATTCCAAAAACATAAGTCCGGAAAACCAGGTCTTCGCGTGTCACGAAGACCTGACCTTGGTTCTTCACGTGGCGCGAAAACACCCAGCAAACAGAAAGTTTAATGACCTGTGTAGATTTCAACACTTAACCATTTTTTTTTCAACTTTTACCCAATTGATATAATATTCTCCCAACACTTGGGTTTGGGTTAAAACTTTCAAAACACATAACTTTACACCAAAAACCACATTTTCGTACATCGGTTTACACCCATAATATAAACTTATAATTACACCCGATAATCACCAAAAATACATACGAGAACCCGTCTTTCGCCGTGGACTTGACTTGGACTTACTTTGGGGCTTTTCCTACATAACACCATACATATCACCATTAGTAATGAAGATAAAACATTTCAAACAAGTAAATAATACTTGTTTTCACCCATTCACCAATTTGACCCGTTTCCACCCAATTTGTCATAAGGCTACATATCACTTGCATTTCACCTACAAGTTTCATTCTTTTCATTTATCATTCATAATTAACACATTCCCATTTCCATTATGGCACATAGGCCATAACCTCATTTCCATTATGATACTTAGATCATAACTTCATATCCACATATCCATTATGGTACTTAGACCATAACTCCATGTCTACATATCCATTATAATATTAATACTATAACTACATTCATTCACTTATTCGTACACCACTATACACATTCATACCACATAACACATTATGCAACTTATCACATTTTGCATACAACATTGCATATAACACCATTTATCATCATTTACTAAGTAAGTGCAAGAGCACTTACCTTTCGGGTTAGAAGATCCCGCACCACCTTCAAGTTTTGCAATTTGACTACCTAAATTATATACACATAGTTTAGTAATCTAACATACATCAAAATCACATTATAATTGGGTTCACAACCCAATTTCCCATTTCCAACCCAAACTGACCCGTTTGAGTTATACTTATTCCAAACACCCTCTTTCACCCCAAACTCACCTACTTGAGTTTCATTATCCTTACCTTAACACTAGTTTTTCATTCAATTTTTATCATTAGGTTAATTTGGTGTTTGCTCAAGTGTCTGACATCATATAAATACTTAATCATCATTAATTCATCATCTTATCATCATAATCCAAAAACCTCCAATTTTCTCCATAAGAACCCTAACTTCTCATAATCAAAATCAAAGGGTTCTAGGATGTTAATCACCATTCTTTACCTTTAGTTTAGCTAGATTATCAACAATCTAACACTAATTATCAACATGCAACATAAATTTTGGATTTCTACAAAACCCACCAACTAACACATCAATGGTGAAATCAAAAGGATGATTAACACTTACTTGATGTTAGAAGGATGATGTGCAAGCCAACACCTTCACAATCCAAGCTTCAATCGCACGATTTTGACTTCAACACCTTTTTCTCCCTTTTTCTCTTGAGAGCATAAACCCACACACAAATGAGAGAAATCTGAATTTTGACTTCTTTTAGTCAAATATGGCAGATTTGCCATTTTATACTTTCAGTCCCTCAACTTCCATTTCACCCATTTTCATTCCAAAATTAATTAAAAACTAATATAACCCCATTACTAACTTGAAACCCACTTGTTTCAACTTATTTCTAAAATATTATTTTCACCACAATATTTATTAGAATATTTATTTATTTATAACGAAACCCGGATTTTGGTTCATTACACCACACCATTCAGCCTCACTTTCACTCCATCCCTCACCCTAAAGAGAGAAACCGTAGAGAGAGAAAATTGTGGCTTGAGTCCAAGATCGCTCCATCCTTCATCTCCACTGTCCGCGTGAAGTTTTGCTGAAGAATTAGGTTGTTTTGAGGTAAGAATCATCCATGAATATGAGTTTTTGGTTTAAATGGGTTTTCATGATGTGCAAGCCAACACCTTCACAATCCAAGCTTCAATCGCACGATTTTGACTTCAACACCTTTTTCTCCCTTTTTCTCTTGAGAGCATCAACCCACACACAAATGAGAGAAATCTGAATTTTGACTTCTTTTAGTCGATTATGGCAGATTTGCCATTTTATACTTTCAGTCCCTCAACTTCCATTTCACCTATTTTCATTCCAAAATTAATTAAAAACTAATATAACACCATTACTAACTTGAAACCCACTTGTTTCAACTTATTTCAAAAATATTATTTTCACCACAATATTTATTAGAATATTTATTTATTTATAACGAAACCCGGATTTTGGTTCGTTACACCACACCATTCAGCCTCACTTTCACTCCATCCCTCACCCTAAAGAGAGAAACCGTAGAGAGAGAAAATTGTGGTTTGAGTCCAAGATCGCTCCATCCTTCATCTCCACTGTCCGCGTGAAGTTTTGCTGAAGAATTAGGTTGTTTTGAGGTAAGAATCATCCATGAATATGAGTTTTTGGTTTAAATGGGTTTTCATGGATTTTGCACAAAAAGTATGGATTTTTACGTATTAAACATGAAACAAACCCTAGATCTAGCTTCATAAGAGTTAAACACAAGTTTTGGACGTAAAAAGTTGGAAGCTTGGTGAGTTTAGCTTGAGTCGCCATCTCCATGCAGAAACTAGGGTTTTTGCTGGGGAAGACGACCAAGCGAAACTATCAGGTAGTTTCACTTGGAGAAAGAAGCGAAACTGACCTAGTTTTACTAGGATTACATGAAGCGAAACTGTCTAGTTTCGCCTAGCCAAAAGAAGCGAAACTGCCTAGTTTCGCTTGGGATATTGGAAAGTATAGAACTGATGAGTTGTTAACCATTGATTCAGATTGAGGGAGTGACGCTTTGGACCGTTGATAGTATCGTTGAGCTAGCTTGACAGGTGAGTTCTAGACCCCTTTTTATGCCTACTTTTTGGGTGGTGTGCATATTGTATGTGTTCGTTATAAAAGTGTGTTAATAAACATTTATGTTTAGAGTAAATTACCGTTTGCGTCCCTGTAGTTTACACGATTTAACACAATGCGTCCCTAACATGAATTTTTAACGCTTTGAGTACCTGTGGTATACAATCTGTAACACTCTGAGCTCCTTGGCCTAACTTCGTTAAATTCTTTCCGTTAAGTTTAGTTTCGACAGGGGTAAGATGGTAATTTACTTTTTTTATAACCATAATTCTCACTCTAATCCCCTGGGCCTATTTTAACTCACGCCCCCTATCGAAATTCACCGTCCTCTCTTCGAAACTCGTTGTCCTCCCTCTTCCAAGCCATCCCCGACCTCTTCCTAGACAATGCCTCTTCGAGTCGATGCCATCATCGACAACCAGGCTGTCACAGGTACATTTTTTGACCAATTTTGTGTTTGATCGTTTTTGTGTTAATAATCAGACATTCGATTGGTCCAATTTTTGACCATTTTTTTGTGTTTGAAGCCGGAATGCGGGTGCACGCGACCCCTACTCACCTTCGAGTGCGGGTAAGGGTCGTGTTGAAATTCCTTTTCAACTGGGACTTCAACTTTCAGGTGGAATATGGCAGGGACAGGTAGTTTCGGGGACTTCAAATTAGTAGTTTCGAATGTATTTTTGGATTGCTTTTTTGGTGATAATAAAATCAATAGTTTCGTGTGATATGTATTACACGAAATATCGTTTATATTGTATCGTTAATTTTTGCGTGAACTTGGTAGTTTTGGTTGAACTTAGAAGTTTCGATTGAACTTAGAAGTTTCGGGTGAATAGAAGTTTTGGCTGCTGACTCCACAATTTTGACAACTGATGAAGTTGCTGCTGATAAGTGTCTATGCTGCTGATAAGTGTCTATGCTGCGGATAGTTAAGTTTTGTTGTTGATCTACAACTATGCTACGTATAGCCTTTCCTGTTGAAGACGAAGAGAGGACGGCGAGTTTCGATAGGGGGCGTGAATTAAAATACGCCCAGGGGCTCAGAGTGAGAATTAGGGTTATAAAAAAGTAAATTACCATCTTACCCCTGTCGAAACTAAACTTAACGGAAAGAATTTAACAAAGTTAGGCCCAGGGGCTCATAGTGTTACAAATTGTATACCACAGGTACTCAAAGCGTTAAAAATTCGTGTTAGGGACGCATTGTGTTAAATCGAGTAAACCACAGGGACGCAAATGGTAATTTACTCTAAACATAAAGCATGTTGAGTATTTACCATATTGTGTGCTGGCAAAGAAAAGAAAGGTTTTTAAAGTACAGTTTGAAAAGGAGGCAAAATGTATGTTAAACAAATGATTTAATAAACTAAGAAGGTAAGTGTTTTATGAAGTCATTACATTGTCTATAATTGGGAAGGTAAGGGAAAGGTTCCTACGGGAAGATGCGTATTATGTATGTCATGCATATATCCCGTGTGAGTAAGTCAGTCATGGCAATACCTTGTTAGGGGCCTTTGTAGCTAGCCAACGGTTGTACAACTGGTTCTTTGTGGTAAGGAATAACGTCGGTTGCTCATGAGGTAAACGTAACCTCATCTTCGTGATAAGCCTTCGTGATAAGTCTGTGTGATAAGTTTGTGTGATAAGCGTCTGTGTGACAAGCCTTCGTGATAAGTCTGCGTGATAAATGTTTGTGTGATAAGCCTTTATGATAAGTGTTTTTCCCAAGTTATGATGTGAATCATATAGACAATAATGTATGACTTGAAGAAATGTGCAATGAAAGTTTTGCTCTTACCGACATTCCGTAAGAAAGTGTAAATCCTTCTTCTTTTATTACATAAGTGTTTTTATGTAAAGTTGGAACTCACTCAGCATTACCTGACTTTTAGTATGCACATCAGGTGAAGTGTAGGTATGGAAAAAGCTTTTGGATTACTTGGCTGGCTGAGGAGAGTTGCACGGCACCTGTCACACCCCGCTAGAGGCGGAAACGCGAGGTGTCACACATATAGTTCATAGTACAAGGTACAAAGACAATTACTAAGGCATCACATAAATTATTAAATTTCATAAATTAATGTTTACACTTGTTTCAAATCAAACAAACATCAAGAGAAAATATTGTTCCATTTATTAACTAAGTCCGAAAGCTTTCCTATGTGATCCTTTATCATCAACTATTTATTTCCTGAAACATGTAAAGTAAAATAGGTCAACATAAAATTGGTGAGAGACATAGGTTTTATAAGTTATAAAGATAAGTTGGTATAAAAGATATAAAACAAATTAAGTACAAGTTCAAACAAGTGTGTAAGCATATCAACACCAAATTTATTGCAATCAACCTTTAATGTTATATGCATCCACAATCCCAAAGATTGTGCCGTTTAAATGTTATTGCATCCACAATCCCAAAGATTATGCCGTTGAAATGTTATTGCATCCACAATCCCAAAGATTGTGCCGTTGTTATATCGGTTTACCCCATATGGCTATACTAGTACTATCTTAGGCTTGTAAACAAGTTAATGATTGCAATGTTGTTATTAGTGTTCAAATATCAAGCGTATAATTAAAATTCCTTGTTTAAGAATTTGTTTTGATAAAAAGTTTGAGTTATCAAGCCATATATACATGTTTCACCCCAAAAGTAAAAGGAAAAATGTGCTATGTTCTCACCTTGAATAGTAGAGGGTTGACCTTGTAACTTGTAACAAGAATTAAGGATGCCCTAAATTAAATAAGATTCGTCATTTAACATATGGAAACGATTAAAAGAAACAAGAACGGAACGATTGGGACTTTAGGAATTGGAACGAACGAAAGAATATTAAAGATACGAATTTTGACGATAACTAAAGTGTTAATATATTAATGAAATTACATGAAGTAATGTTTTATAGATTTTTATTTATAAAGGAGTTTTTAGGTGTCAACAATAAATATTAATAGCAATTAATTATCTCATTAAGATAATTAGGTTAAAATAGTCATTAGAATATCATAATATGATAATAAACTAATTTAAGAAAATCAAATAATTATAAGAATCATAAAGTTTGTGAAAATAGTAACAATAATATGATAATTATGAAATCTCAAGATATTAGTAACACTAATGAAATATTATTGCAACATATCATAGATCATGTCGTTTTAAAAGTTTAGGTTAAATATAATTATATACATATATACAAAACACGATCGTTGCATAATTTTAAAAAGTTATACAATAAAATAGAGTTTATGAAGTATACACTTAATGTTCGCCATGTTTTTGATATACATAGTGGTAACGAAATAATACCTAATTAAAAATGATAATCAAAATGTTTTTTTTAGAGAATAATTAACAACATATTTATGTATACTTTTTATTTTAAGAAGATGATAATAACCCTTGAAAGTTTATAAAAAAAATAGGTTTTTAACCAAATCATAATATATAATTGTGTGTGTGAGTGAATAATAGGAGTAAAACAAGCAAAATAAGAAGAGAACAAAAAAGAAATGGGGTAAAGGGGTCTGTCAGGTTAGAACCTTCGATCTCCTGAGTGGGGGTATAAAGTGTTAACTACTAGACCAGCCACTCAACTTTAGTTTAAAACAGGAACAAGATGGCTTTAACAATCAGTTCTCAATTGCCATCTTCCCCAAAACACTGCAGTCGCAAACCAGGGGTTACCCATACACCCAAACCCTAAAATCGAGTACAGGAAAGATCAAGACCAGGGATGCGAATAACGACAGGGATGGTTACCTAGAGTGGGTTCCTCGCTAACCAAGCTGAACGAGAGGTTCTCCCCCAACCTATGCGCCGATTGAAAAAATTTTGAGAGAAACAGATTTGAAGTGTTGATGCTTGTAATCGAATTAGATATATAAAGGGTGTTAGAAACGCGTTTAACAGCTGCTAATGGAACGAGAATCGCGGAAACTAGGGCTTGATTTCAGGAATTAAGCACGTAATCACCACTTTCGAGTTTTACTAAAATGGTTTTCAAACTTGTTGATTTCGGACCTAATCTATCAAATTGAAACTTGATACATAGTCCATAATCAGTCATGAATGTTTAGGATTCAAAAAAGGAAGGATTGGTTGCGGATTAAGGGGGATTAGAAGTGGGATTTACACGTTTTGGGAGTCAAACCCGTTTCAAATTAGTTTCAGGGTTCAGTTAAATGGAGGGGGGTTCACCAAGTAAATCCAACGCGTGACGCCTCTCTTATTTGGGGCCTTACAGAAACGATCGTAAAGTAGGTCGATGATTAAGAAACAATTTAAAAGAGTAAAATTACAATGATACCCCCTAGGAGAAGAAGTTTTTTTAGTTTTCTCCTGAAAAAGAAGTTTTCTTATGATCTCTCCTCTATATATATATATATATATATATATATATATTAGCACGAGGTGTCACAAAGTCAATGAAACAAAAATTATTCAATTGGACTTCATTTTATTCTATAGTATAATGCTAATGCATGCTACAACATATAGAATAAATGGTAACTAGGAATATTTGCCCGCGCATTGCGGCGGGTATTCGACTGGTAGAGTTCGGTTCATTATGGTTTGGATGCGGTACCGGCACATGGTATAACAACCCAAAAAGATGGAATCAGAATTATATAATGATGAATTCATTATCCCTTAAATTGATTGTTTTGCAGGAAGAAGAACCATCAAGTAGGTTGGGTCACCATAGAAGACGTTTATTTTTTAAACTTCCACTTTTTTGATAAAATTTAGACTAACATTTTGATTTTTAACTTTCTTGGTCTAAGCAAGGTTTGATTTGGTTAGGTCGAAATGGATTCTGACTAAAACAGGTAGTGGTCAAATTGGTCATTTAAAAAAGTTCAAATAATGAAAATTATCAAAATTGAATCACTAATTGAAACTTACCCAACTATCAAAAAAATTCATGGGAAGAATGGATGGCCGATCTCCAAATCCAGAAATTAGCCTAGTATTAAAGAAAATAATAAATATTAGACATCCAAAACCACTTAACCTGAACGCTTATTCCTCCTAATTAAAAACACATGTATCTATATATAGTTATATATCTTTCCAATCAGTTTCTTGGATTTTACAAATGTCCCATTGGTAAAGGTAATTATAACAAACCTTAACTGATATGTTATACCTAAGTAATACTTACCAGCCAAGTCTTCAAAGTTGTTTTGCTAACTTTTTAATCGCCAAGTGTTCCTACCAAAAGAGCCGTGCTTTTACATCATGATCTTCTCTCATGAACCTGCAAACAACAAACTTCCCATCTAGGATCTCAATCATGCAACACGATGTTCAAATCATGAGTAAATGTGTTTAGAAATGGATATAAAAACATACTTGGAGCGACCACATTCTTGAAAATCTTGCGTGCCGCCCGTTTGCCCTCAATTTCGCCACTGATTTGTGTCACTGGCGGATCTTGTGCATTCATGTCATATAATTGCTCATCTAATGTACCCAAATGAACGATCCTCATCAATCTTTTCATGTTCCAAGCATATACAAAATAATCAATTCAAACAAAACTAAAATAAGCAAAAAAAAAAAAAAATCTTATCACTCATTTCACATTTTAAGAGTGCAGAAGCCCCATTTTTGCAGATTAAAGAAAACATATATTTTTTGCAAATAAAAAGACGGATCCATTCTCACAAATGGCCTTCCCAAGTACAAACGCTTCTTGGATCTAATAGTTACATAGAAAACATCTAAACACCCCCTTGTATCTAATAATACATAAAATTACTTTTATTTATTGTATATCCACATGATTAATGATACTAAGAACAAATAAAATGAAAAACACAACTATAAAATTATAAAGGAAAAAAAAAGCATTACCCATTTCAAGAACTTGTTTCTGAATGGTCAAAGTTTCATGTCAAATTTAACTTATTGTTTTGATGGTGAAGAAGCCAAAGGAAGAATTTTGATGATTTTGTTGAATCCCACTCTTTTTGCCTTTACTTCCATCGAAATTTACAAAACTGTCATCAATCTCCTCTTGTATTTATTGTATATCTACATCATTAATGATAGTAAGAACAAATAAATTGAAAAACACAATTAGTCATCACAACCTCCTGCCAACAAAGAAGAGCAGTTGTACTCTCACTGCACGATTAAATCATACCATACCTTAAATACTAACCATGAGGAATAATGTCATCCCGCTGCATAGCAGCTGGCACGGGGAACCCAACTTTTATAAGGGCATCTAGCACCAGCGTACCACGCATTTTCTTTAACGTTAACTCATCAAAATAACAAATGACCATCACGTGAGTTTGTAGCGGATAAAACCTAGTTACTACAACACGATTGGCTGCAATTGGGGAACACAACCTGCCGTCTTCCCATTTTGCCACGCCAACGCTCGAATCATGTCTTAGGTCACCACAACTACCCATACCAAACATGAACATATAGAATCTGTCCGGAGATTTAAAAGCTGCCCCATGACCTTGTTCATGGCAACAATTCCATTTCAGTATAGCCTTGCATCAATTCTATGATGATGTCCCAAAATCAATGTTAATAAATCCCACACTTAGAGAAAAAAAACCTTTCACTATCAAACATGTACACCAAAATGACAGCAAAACAAACATCAATCTGCTTAAAATGCAAAAATTATAAAACAGGAACCGGATCACCTCATACTGGTAGCAGTTGCAATGGTGTAAGCAATATCATTACCATATAAACTCTTATATAAAAATAATACACATACACACTTCCAACAAAATTCATCATTGAACGTTCAGTTTCATAAACACAAAAGTCAAAGGCCACCAAAAAGATCAAAAGGATGATGAAGAATCATGAACCTAAAATTAGGGTTCCGAATGGAGTTTTTGTGGCAAGCACAAACACAACATTCAATTTCATAAAGCCAAAGTTCAAAGCTTACCAGAAGAATGGGGAGCCAAAAATTAGGGCTTTTAATGGGGTTTTTGGTGGTAAGCCACTAAGCCCCAACGGAAAGTCTGACGGCGAAACATGCGATCATCTACATCTATAATCAATCAGACGCTCACCAGATTCAATCGCATGACACCCGAATCATTGTGGTCAATGGAAGGCAGATCTGAACCAGAAGACACCAATAAAAAGGGAATCGTCCGCGGTCCGCCTACCGCCGGTTGCACGGCCACCGCATCCATCTCTCTCTCTCTCTCTGTGCGTGCGTGCGTGTGGAATCCAGGCAAGAAAGAGGCAAATGCATACGTGATTAGGGCAAAACATGGGTAAAACCCATATCAAAGCTTGTACTCAGCGCAAGAGAATGTGTAAACGACTGTTGTTACTATTCATCCCTATGGGATTTAAATAAGTTTGTAATACCAACTAGTGATTATTCCCCGCGCTTCACGACGGGGACGTGGGAAACATGTAATGTTTAGAAATCAGAAACATGTGATTATATTATTTCTATGAATAGGTTGTCGGCTGTTGATTCTAGTAAGCAAAAAAGCTGATACTTCAAATGTAGTGCACATGAGATCTAGGTGGTTGTATATTTACAAAGTGGAAATACATCATAGTGTTATTTACATGAACATTGCATCGAGTACCGATTCTTGTAAGCAAAATGCTGCCACTTCTAATGTAGCGCACATAAGATGTAGCTGGTTGTTAGTACATGTATTTATAATAAAAAAAAGCCAGCTACTACTAAGGCAGCACACAAACGGTATGTTTTTCGAAGTACTTCTAATACTTGCTCCAAAAGAGAGGCACTGTTCTTTTGCTTTAAGCTGGTGGATGGGCTTTCTTGTTGGGGGAGTTACATGCAGTAGTTTAAATTATTATTAGTGTCTGTATGCATGAGATTTGCATAAGTGAAAGGTGAGTGCGTACCACTGCTGACAGGAAGCTTTCTTTTTGCTGGCGGAGGGTTGATCGGTGTAGATGGTTGCTGTACTGTTGGTTTAAAAGTTAATGCTGCTGGTGTTTGTGGCTGTATTCCTATGGCTGAATAGTGTAGAAGTGTGTTATACTAAATATTTCATATAATTAATCGTATTAAAGAAAGAATTTGTCCCATTTTGTTTTAAACTTTGCCTTTTTTATTTCTTCTATTTGGTGGTTTTAGTATTGACACACCTGTTGGTTCTTGTGGTTGCTTTGCTTCGATTGGGTTCATGGTCCTTACAGTTTGCTCTTCTGTCTCTGTAAGGGGTATAAGAAACATCAAAAGTGTTAGAGTTTAAGGTTTATCATTCATGTCTGTAGTATTTTCCTAGATTATAATATCTACAATGAATTTGTTCAAAAGCTAATGTGATGCTCTACAGTGTTTTCATAGTGAAATTAGTGTATGTGTTGTTGAGTCTTCTTGGTTTTCAGTTATGGCTATTGATGCGTGTAAACTATATATATATATATTTTTATAAGTATTTTACACAATTAGTTTTAAAAAGGGTTTTCACCAAACACTAATCACACACACCGGGCAGTGTACCCGTCTGATAGCAATATAGTAAAGGTAAGAACCGGATATCAATCCGTGGACACGGTGGGATGTGATAATAAACCGGGACTAAGATTCAATCAAGTATGGGTAAAAGATGTTTAAGTTGATTTTTAATTAAACTACTATGTAAGAATATAAAACTAGACTAAACAATCAAACAGTCAAGGAGAAAGTATCACTTTGGTGTCGAATCCATTTAGAATACATTCAATACACTCATAAAAACATGGCAAATACACGATATATAAATTGACTAAATTCTCGCCAAAGATATCTAATCAAATGACTATTCGGAAAGCTAGCATGAATTATACAAACCAACCACCTAAAGTCATACAATGAGGCTCACGTGTTTAATAATCATGTCAATGTTTATAAAGATTGAACTAGCTTCCGATTAAGGTGCACTAATCCAACAACTAGTTGGAAAGATAATATGAACAACACACTATCCACCTCAAGTTGATTAATTTAGACAACAATATGCATTTCTTCAACATACAATGTTCATATAAAGGTTATATAAATTAGGAGGATGTGTCAACAATTCCTAGATAAACATAATACTAAATATGACACATCATAACAAATACTTTGTCTTTCCAAACATAAGCATAAGGTTACACATACAAATATAATGATTCATAAACAAGACTTCATTCACCATTCCTAGTCAAATGCCATAAACTAGTATAATTACATACACTAGTATAATTACATACACCAATCCATGAATATAAGCATAAATCATAAGTTTTCCAACATAATATGACATACACAAATACAAGTCTTGTAAACAACTCAAAATACTTGAATACATAATTTCATCAAAGAATGATCATACGGTTGTCATAACATTAACACAATAATTACCAATAATCCATGAATGTTGTCAAATGCATCTAAACTTCATCTAAACCAAAGTGAACAGGAGTTTTAGCTCATCATGAGCATCAAAATTACAAATAAGCAGGGAAAATTAGTGAGAAACATGATATGAAAACAAGAATCAAACCACTCCTCCAAGCCTAGATGTTGTTGTTGATGTATGGTGATCCTCTTGATGTTGTATCCTCTCTAAGAATATTGAATTATGGCTGGAACAAAAAAAAACTCGAGCTGGAACAGTAGGTTTCTCCCCTGGGTTGCTGAATGTCTGAATGAGAATAAAGTTCTGTTTAAATAGAAAAGGGGAGGCACGACCGTGCCAGGAGAGAAGGCACGACCGTGCCTAGTACAAGGACGCGGTCGTGTCTAGGTCTTAGCACGACCGTGTGACAGAGGTTTGACCGATCCGTAGCTTCCATTGGGTACCACTGATCGAGGACGTACGACTGTTCAGACTCACGAGATGACACGCGACCGTGGGCGGCCAAGGCACGGTTGTGCCTTGGAATTTGGCTTGGCGCGGTCGTGCCAGATGTGGGCGCGACCGTGCTTAGGGTTTCGGAGCTTGGCACGACCGTGCCAAATAGGGGCACGACCGTGCCTCCATCACAGAAACCCTAAAACTTCACTTGTTTATCCTGGAATCTTCTTGTTTATTTACCAAGCTTCACAAAAACCTACAAAACAAGAAATGAAGCAAATAAGTGTCTAAACGTTGAATAAAATCAAGAATTGATCATTAAATAAGCGAAGTTTTGTGCCAAAAAGATGTGTAAATACTAACACATCAGCTATAATGTGCACGTTCTCTTTATGTGGGGAATGTTAAAGAGTACTTTTAGTTACCTAAACAGTAAAAGGAATAATAATTTTATATTTATCACCTACTGTTGCCTCTGGTTGTTTATCAGTTATGCTCGTACAGGTACGATCTGTTCAGGTGGTGGCTGGATTTCTGTTGTGGTTGTGATGGCTGCATGTACTAATGAAAGTTTATTTTTCTGGATAACAGGTAAAAAAAAAGTGTAATTATGACTTGTACCAACCTTTTGTGATGGTTAGTGGTGGAGCGGAAGGGTGTGGAACATCTGCCAGGGTTTCCTCTATAGTGGTTGGTGGTTCAAAAACTTCGGTAATTATGAACTGTGTTGACCTCGGGTGTGGTCGGTTACTCAGACGCAGTTCGAACAACTTGATTATGCCTCTTGTTTCTTGTAGTGGGGTAGGGACAATTTATGGGTCATATTATTGGTTTTCAACAACCAATGTAAAGCAGTCACTTTTTAGAAGTGAGTTGACGGCTGGATCAAAGAGGATGACTGTTGTTGTTCCTGTTTCATCCGCTATGACCGCATTCAAGCAATACATGTTAGAAGTAGCTGATTTTACTGTCAACAGAACAATACATTACATAAATATGTCTATAGAGTGGTCGTTGTACCGGGCATACATGTACTTTGGTTGTTGTTCATCTGGAATCGGTATCTCTTTTTGATAGTTTTCTGTTACAGCGGGCGCAGCCTTTGTAAAACCAATCTCGTCCTTCAACGAAATCAACGATTGATGCTAGACATGTGAATCTTCTTTCCTGCCACAATTAGTTATATTGTTTTTTAGTTTTTATGGTTTAAAAAGAAACATGTACTAATAGATGCCGGTTATTAGCCCATAAGAAATAAGAGCAGATATATATTACTAAAAATTTTTGTATGTAAATATAAAAGTAAAAAAAATGAAGAGAGATTAAAGAATATAGAAGTTGAAGGTACGAATTTGTTTATGAATGATATGGCTATATGTAGCCTTACGTAGAGAACATGTACCTAAAAAAAAGAGCAAAAAATAATATTTAAATAAAACAATAATTCAGAATGATATCTTTATTGTGTATCGAAGAGAAGTTTGCTTTAATGAATAAAAAAAGCATGTATATATTTACATAAAAGGAGTATAATGACTTGTAAAAACGTACGGAATTTTGTGCCGGGTTTTCTTGGAGTAACTGTGCAATAGTGACCTTGTTTCGTTCATTGTCAGGGACATTTTCATATTTTTCTCTAAACCTGCAAGATAGGAAATATTTAATAATATGTGCGTGTAGTTTTAGTATGGTTTAGTAATGAAAGTGAAGAGTAGTATTTTACTTTTGTGTCAATTCATGTGTGGCTTTAATATCTGGATTGATATACAGGTGGGTTGGTGCACTCGATTCAAGCTGGATGTATTTAAATTTTGTAACCCTCATTGAGGTGACAACAATTATACACGGGAAAGATTCTTGAGTGACCTTTTTTGTATCTATCATTGCAGTTGCCTTGCCTCATAACGCCGCTTCTAAAAAGTTTCCACTAAAACCAAAAAGTGCATAGTTAATAGGAAGGAGTGTGTTTTAAAAAAAAATGTGGCGGTACAAGATCATATATTAATAATGTATAATACTGGTACAAGATCATATATTAATAATGTATAATAGTTCAGTGACTTACTCTGCATTTTCCATTGTAAACTTCACTAGACGTTTTCCTGATGGTGTTTCAGTTTTTGCAGTGACAGCATCAAATCTTCCAATGTAATCTGTAATGTTTTATGAAGTTAGAGGTCGTACACAATGTAACTAATTGTAATAGTATATGGAAATTCTGAAGAAGCTTTTATAGTTTGTTTTAGCGTTTAAACCTGTGAGAAGGAAGTTTAGGTTTAGTCGATTTGGTAGATTTTCAAACGGTAGGAAACTGAAGTAATGCATAGGGAATCCACAGCAATCTATGGGACGGAAAGATGTGGCCCTTTTAAGTCTAACGGCGGCCGGGCAGGAACAACATTGTGACCTTTCGTGGGCCCTCAGAGAGATAGCCAGAGATTCTGTAGCAGGATTGTAAGGTGATTTGGGAGCCAATATATGATCTGTCCCTGTCATTGCTGGTTGCTTCAATAGCATATCCGTGTTAAATTTAGTTTAAGTGTATAATTGTATATATACATATAAGTAACAAATAATGGTTTATGCAGATATGTTATGGTCTACCTTATTATCAAGAAACAGGTAACAATGTTCGTCTTTAATTACGAATGACTGCCATTCTTGTATAACCCGAACCTCTATGGGTGCTGCTCTGTCTTGCTTCCTAATTAACGAAACACTTCTACATGCCATGTGTGTTTTCCTGTCAGCAGAATGAATATCGTCAAAGTTACTATTTGCAAAAAAAAATAATAGAATCCTATCTCTACCCTGTTCATGTCAAGTACATGAAAAAGACACATGTTAAAGTACACCTCAAAATAGCCTATACAAAAGACTCTATAAACATGTAGAGACATCTGTAGCAATATAAAAGCAGTCATACAAAATACCCATACGATTAAAATTGACGAATTAATTATCTGATGTTAAGATTTAGGGGATGACTAAGTGGAGTCCAGTTACGATTTATATCTAACGGGTCAATCGGGAATTTAAAAGTAGTGTTAAAAGGAGATGGGTCGAACTGGTAGAAAGTCAGTCAAAGTATATCTTTAATGCATAAAATCTCCCAAGTTATGAAAGTCAAAATACTGACTTTGTTATTGAAATAATAGAAGTTTTAATCATATTCGACACACTTGATATTATTGTTATTAACACACAACCTTCACCAAAAAAAGTGTTATTGGTTAACCTTACCCAAAATGCTTTTGACTATACCAAGACGATGTTATGACCTGTAACCCATCCAACCCACTGATATTTACATTGAACCATGATTGGTTTGTATAATTCATATTAAAAAGTATACTGTTTGCATGGTTCAAAGACTTTTGTTTTCTTCATATTTGCAGAAACTTTAGAGTGGACCAACTAATTACAGTTATCTATACTCTTTCCTCTACATTCATCGTGTTGGCCCAACCTGTTTTGGCTTCTTTACGAAAATTCATGGATTTGACATTTTGTTTAAGTTAACCGAATAAACTATAAGTTAAAGTAAGAAACACAAACATCCGTGTGCCCATTTATGTACACATTTGTTAATGTCTATTCTAATGTTCAGTGGGTAGTCTAATATTCAGTGGGCAGAAAGTTTTGGGTAGACCAAGTTGAAGCACATGAAATAGCAGCATACCATGAAATAGAGACCCATGCTGACACTGTAAGGGCCTATACTTTTTTTCACCCTTTTTTTGTTACTTAAAGGATAACACGTACCCCGCTGCGAAGCGCGGGTATAATAAGTTACAAAACATAAAACAATCCTTAAGCAAATACTTAAAACTATCAACCAAACAGGACATGTTAGAAGAGGAATATAAGATAAATAATATCATTTAAATCTACACTAATTCTGAAACAATATGCTTTGGTTAAAATATTTAAGTGTGGAAACCTAAAGTTATTTTTGGCCATTCATTCAGTATATTCAAATAACATACACAACATAAGCTTCAATAGTGATAAGCTAACAAAGCAAATACACTTAGGTAACCAAACATATACATCTATGTTAGGAAAAAAAATTTAAAAGTTCAAAAAACAAACGGTTGTTAACAGACGGAAAAGCTAACTGAGACATTTCATCAAACATGTAGAGTGCATGTTAATATTTGAAAAAAAATTGAATACACTGAAAGAGTGAAACATCAAAAATCAAAGCAAAATCATACAAAAAAAACCTACAAATAACTGATACTAAGGCAAATTTCAAGCGAATTAGGGCAAAGCCTTCGACAATTAAAGAAGAAATCAAGTGAATATTAGAGAAACGCAATTGACAGGTAAAAAAAACAAAATGAGAAATTCACCCAAACAGAAGCAGGAGTAACACAAACACAGACCTGTGATGAGGAGAAATCGCCCATTATGTTGACCATCCGACTAAGAAAATTATGGTTCCGTCACTGATCTCTTACATTCATAATTAATGTGTTCTATGTTAGCACTTCATAAATTCATAAATAACTAGGTTAACAAAAATATTGGTATTGATTCAAAAGTAATTTTTATGAAGAAACACTATGGAGATAATTTAGTCTATTTTATGTAAATGGACAAAATGATGAAGTTTCAGCATTTATTTTGTGTGCCCCCAATAAACTAACATATTTCGTAGAGACCTTCACGTTTCCATCTTTCTTGTTGCTTTTTACAGTCCATAGTAGCAAATGTCGGCAGATGACTCAATAGTCAATTAAAGAAGAAATCCTACCGTTGAATTTGAGAGAAACAAATGGGGATGAAGGGAAGGGCAGATCAGATTCAAGATTTCATATTTTGGTAAGTCAGTTCATTCCCACTTTGCAGAAATTTTCTTGCTTTGTTGAAATATTTTTGCTTAAAAGATAATCTAGGGTTTTGCCTGATGCTAACGTATTTTAATTAAATTAAATGATTTGATTTTTTTTTTCTTGAAAAAGATATCTCATCTAATTATTTCGGTTTTCAAACACCCATCTGAGACATGTTTTTTGTTCAGATTTGAAACTGCTCTTGCTTGGATGAAGTAAAAAGGCAATTCATTCTTCTTAATTTCATTATTATGCCATACAAATTTACTTGATTATTGATGATTTTAGGTACTAAATTACCTTTCTTTTCTCAGAATTTAATTCTGGGCTTGATCTACTTTAGGAGATTTTCTAGATCCAAATCAGTATGTTAAATTCCGAGTCAAGGCGTTTGTATTCTTGGTGGTGGGACAGCCACATTAGCCCCAAGAATTCAAAATGGCTACAAGAGAATCTGACAGGTATATATGATTTGTTTTTCTATCAATGATTGATTGCTGATTTCAATTGCAGGGTGTTTACTTTGAATTTGCTAGATTTAGGGTTGATTAAATGAAAATAGGCAATAGTAGCTTTTCCATAATTAATATTGGTAAAAGAAACAAATTATGTAAATAGGTATTAGGAGAATAAATTAGGATTTAATTGAGGGATAGAAACAACCAAATTTTGTATTTTGTTCTTGTTTCTTCTTTTTACTTTTTAAATAAAAACAATATCCCATTTTGTACAAGAGAAGAGTTTTAGAATCAATATCCTTGCATCTTTCTAAATAAAAATATTTTTTATGTCAATCCTTTTTCATGCTCATGGATTTTAGAATATACGTAAAATCTACCTTGGCCTAGAACGGAGTGACTAGCAGGTTGCCCCCCCATAAAAGAAAATGGGTTTATTAGCTGATTGTCTGTTTTGGTCTTGTCACCTCTTGCAGTTCTTTGTTTCTTACTGTATAGGAGGCAAAATGTGCCGGTTGGGTAATGTGTCAATGTGTTCGGGTCACAGATAAAATAATCCCTACACTTTGGGTGAATTTTGACCTGTTTGACCCAATCCCATTTGTTTCTTTTTAGCAAAAGAAATTTGATTTTATCATTTGATTGTTTAGAGATAAGAAACATACAAAATTGATTCATTCGTAAGTAAATGGGTCAAAGTTACTCTTTTGATTTTAGTGTTTTCTGTTCTTAAGTGGCAATCTTTACTAATTCCTTTTGATCTTCTGATTACCATTATTATAAACCAGAGGCTATTCCAGGCCGGTGTGGGAGAAGTAATAAAATGATTACAATAATTATATCAGCAAATTTTTAGCACAATCGAAATGGGTCAGCAATACTAATTACATTTCAGATGAGTTTTTATCCTTTTTTACTGTCTTGACCCGTTTGACTTGTTTCCCTTTCAATTATATTTTTAAGATTGTCCTGTTAGTGCTAAAACATACTCTAAATCGACCCGTTTGTATGTAAATATATCGAAATTGCCACTTGTGTAGATTTAGTAGGTTTTATTAGTGCAGTTATGCCAAGCTAAAACATTTCCCAAGTGTTGACATACATGTATGTGTTTTTGCAGATATGGATTCTAAAGTCAAATCTATGATTAAACTCATTGAAGAAGATGCTGATTCTTTTGCCAGAAGAGCTGAAATGTACTACAAGAAACGCCCCGAGCTCATGAAATTGGTTGAGGAATTTTATCGAGCATATCGTGCATTAGCCGAGAGGTATGATTATGCAACCAGTGAGCTTCGTCATGCTCAAAAAACATTACAAGCAGCTTTCCCGGATCAAGAACAGTTCACATTACCTGAAGATCCATCATCTTCAGTCAATCCTAATGATAAAGAAAACGAATCTTTTGGTTTGCAACTGTTTCTAGAAGGAAAATTGCAGAATCCCAATGAGAAAGATGAATGTGAAATTGAGAAATTAAAGAAGGCAGTGGCTGATTTGATTGCTGAAAAGGATGAACTTTTCATTCAGTATCAATGTAGCTTGGAGAAATTAGCAAATGCAGATGAAGAAGTTAACCATGCAGTGGAAAAATTGAGAATTCTTGAAGAAAAAGCAAGCGAAGCAGATAAAGAAGTTCACATGTTGAAGGTAACACTTGGTCTATTACAAGCTGAAAAGGAGTCTGGATTAAATAAACAAATGGAATATCTTGAAACGATATCTGATTTGGAGGAAAAGATAAATGGAATGGATAAACGAGCAGTTGAATCAGAAGCCGAAAGCCAGGATTTGATGAACAAACTCACAAAATTAGAATCTGAAAATGACGCGGGCCTTTTGAAATACGGGAAATGTTTGGAGAAGATATCTGTTTTGGAGAGAAAGATTATGGTAACTGAAGAAAAAGCCAAAATGTTTTCTGAGCAAAAAATTAAAGCAGAAATGGAAGTTGAAAAACTTAAAAACGCTCTCTCGGAATTAACCGAAGAAAAAGAAGCTTTACGGGTTTTATACTCGGAATGCCTTGAGAAATCATACAAGTTAGAATTTGATCTCTCTTCTGCTCAGTCAGATGTTCAACGCCTCACCAATGAGATCGTAAACAGTACAAAAAAACTTAAAAATGTCGAAGAGATTTGTGTTCGTCTAGAGAAATCAAATGAATCTTTGAAGATGGAAGCGAGTGATTTAGCTAAGAAAATCATGTTAAAAGATCAAGAATTATCTAATAAGCATGATGAATTAGAGAAGCTTCAAAGCTTTGCGAAAGATGAACTTACACATTATGTTCAAGTTGAAGCCACTCTCGAGACTTTGAAAATGTTATACATCCGATCTCAAGAAGAACAGAGAAATCTTGCAGTGGAGCTTAAGAAAGGGCTTCAAATGGTGAAAGATTTGGAGATTTGCAAATCAGGTTTAGAAGAAGAAATGAAACAAGTTAAAGGTGATAATGAAAACTTGAAGAAATCAGAAGTTGAGTTCATGAGTTTGAAAGAAAAACTTGAAGAGGAAGTAGCATTGCAGTTGGGTCAATCTACAGCCATGCAGAAAGAAATCTGTAATCTGAAAGAAGAAATTACCGAGTTGAATACGGGTTACAATTCGTTAGTGAGTCAACTTGAGTTGGCTGGATTGAATCCAGAATCATTTGGGTCATCAGTGAAATGCTTGCAGGATGAAAACTCGAGGTTGAAACAGATCTGTGGTGGTCATGAAGAGAAGATAAAACTTGTGATCGAGAAGAATAATGATTTGGAGAGCTCATGTGAGTCGCTTCATGTAGAAAAATCTGCCCTTGTTCTTGAAAAAAGCGTTCTCTTGTCCCAGTTACATGTTATTAGTGTTAACATGCAGAAAGTCACGGATCAAAACACTGTTCTTGAGAATTCTCTTTCTACTGCAAACATCGAGCTCGAAAATCTCAGGGTAAAATCAAAGGGTTTGGAAGAGGTTTGTAAGCTGCTCAACATCGAGAAGTGTAATCTTGTTGCAGAAAGAAGCATGCTGGCTTCTCAACTGGAAAATGTCCAGAAAAGATTAGAAATCCTTGAGAATCGATTTATGCAGTTTGAAGAAAGATGCGGTGTTCTCGAGAAGGAAAAAGAAACAGGAGACTCTCAAATGCTACGACTAATATCGTCCTTACGTGTTGAGAAACAAGAACGGGAGACTTTTATGATTGCAAACCAGAAACGGTTAAATGATTTAGAGAATCATATTCGAGAGTTTCATGAGTTGAAGAAAGAAGAATTTCAGGAGGAACTTGATAAAGCTGTGATTGCTCAGTTTGAAAACGTCATCTTACACAAGTTTGTTAAAGAAGTCGAAGAGAAGAACCACTATTTGTCAATTGAGAACGAGAAACACATATCGGCGTCTAAGTTGGCCGATAAGTTGATTTCTGAGCTGGAGACTGAAATTCTTGAGCAACAGGTTGAAGAAGAACTCTTGTTAGTTGAAGTTGAAAACTTGAGATTGGGGATTTATCAGGTGTTTTTGTCTCTCGAGATTGGTTCAAATCATGGATTTGAAAGCAGTAAGATATCGGTTGAAGAGATCATCGAAAACATCAAGGACTTGAAGCGATGCTTATTAAAAGAAGAAGATGAAAAACAACAGCTACTGATCGAGAACAGCGTCATCTTAACTCTCCTCCAGGCAGGCTTTCGGCAATCGAAGGATGATTTCTTGAAGGTGAAGAAAGAGAATCTTGATCTGAATGAAGTGAATGAAAATCTTGGATGGGAATTGGATATGTTGCATGAAGAACTGGAAGAACGGAAAAATATCCAAGAGAATTTGACTTGTGAGCTTCAAGAAAGAGAGAACGAGTTTGAACTGTGGGATGCTGAGGCTACTTCTTTTATTTTTGATCTTCAAGTCTCCAACACTCGTGATATTCTCTTTGAAACTAAAGTCCATCAGCTGGCTGAAGCTTGTGAGAATCTTGAAGGCGAAACTGCATTGAAAGATCAGGAAATCCAAGAGATGAAACAGAAGGCGAGTGCCATGGAGGGAGAAATTAAAGAACTGAAAGCACAATTGCTTGCATATGCTCCTGTTATTGCTTCTTTGAAGGAGAATGTATCGTCTCTTGAGCACACAATGGGAGCATCCGACAACCAGGTATGCTCTTTTTTTTTTTTTTTTTTTAAATAATCATGTGATTACTTTCAGATGTTTGAACGCAGGCCAAGGATGTGGATGTGGCCCATCAAAGTAATGGGATCTCAGATTTGATCGAGGTTCAGACACGCATAGCAGCACTTGAAAAAGTAATCAAACCAAATGAAGAACAAAAGCGTAACAAGCTTCGCGGGAGACGCTATCTGACATTAGACATCACGAAAGCTAAACCAGAAATATCGGAAGTAAGAAAAGGGGTTCCAATAAGAGACATCCCACTGGATCAAGCATCAGATGGATCGTCATCGGCAAACAGCAGAAGCAGGAGCCGAATGAGGAGCGATGAGTTGCAAACCGATAGAGAACTACCATACGAGCCACAGATTGAAGATCTGGGTGTCGACGTACCAAACAGAAAAGGAAAGTTTTTGCACAGACTCAGATCGGATGCACAAAAGCTTGCGAATCTGGAGACAACAGTGAAAGATCTAACAAGAAGAATTGAAAGTGGAAAGAAGAGTAAAAAAGCAGGGGTCGATTTCGAGACTGTGAAAGAACAATTAGAAGAAGCCGAGGAAACCATTTTACAGCTGGTGAACGTGAACGTGGAATCAACAGCCAACCCATCGTGGGATGGCACGTGGAAAAGCTCTGACAAAATCAAAAGGGTGCAACTGGAGGTTCAGAAGATTCAATACATGTTGCTGGAACTTGATGAAAAGAAAAGGAGCAGATTTTCGAGGACCAAAAGCGTGATTTGGAGCCGTGGGAGTGGCAGAAGGCGTCGTCTTTGTGGGTGCTTCACTCCGTCACCGACTAAAGGGGACCACATTAAAATTTAGATTTTTAGTTTTACTGCTGCTTATTGTGAAACGTTTATTCTCTATCTACATAACGGTATTATTGTCGGATTTGACTTTAGTTTACTAATTTGTATTCGAATAACTCTAATGTTATGTTTGATTATTATGCATTCTATTTCTTCACCCCCTGCTCTTATATTAGGGTCCAAATAATCAACTTTAAACGTTTCTTTTTCGTACATCTCTTACTCTGCTAGTGTATCCCAATCAAGAAACCTTTTTCTACATGACGGATGAACCAAACCAAAGCATGCCGATGGATGAATCAAAGCAGAGTGTCTGGGAAAAATTGCTCTGGTTAAGCCTTCAAAACTTGTTCCTGCCCTCGAGGTATATTATCAGCTTTTTGTAATGTTTTGTGGGTTGAACATAGAGGTGGCAAGATGGATGGGTTGAGTGGGCGGGCAACTATAAGCAAAGGTCAAAACAGTCTGGGTTTGGTTAGGATGACCTCTGTGAACTCTTTCTTGTCCATTTTTTTTAATATAAAGAACTAATGTGTTCATTGTGATTTCAAACAACATTACTGCAGTAGTTATCTAAATTTTTGAATATGATGATTCAGGAAGTTGTGTTTGTTAAAAATAGATATTGGGTATTTTTCAACCCGCTCTACCATTCTCCTTTTTAGCTAGATTAACCTGTTTGAGATAAAACACAACCCATTTTGACCCATTCATAAGTCAGTCTTAAATTCTTAATAAATTCTTAATAACCACATCTAGTTAAGACTAGAGGCACTGCTACTTGTATGTGTATAATGTTGAAGTTCGTGTTCAAATGTATATTTTCTGTAGGAGAGAACAACCAGTCCTGCTGCATTCACCAGAGCAACAGTTGTTGCTGTGAAGTATTCTATTGTTGAACGGCCAGAGAAGATTGATTCAGTCCTGCACCCAGAGATTTCTACATTTCTTATGCTTATCAAGGATCAGGATCGGGTGAGTTTAACAAAGAACATGCTTCTAGCATTGTAACATCTTGGATTATATTTCTTTTTAAATATAAGTACCTATATGTGTGTTCTAACATTGATGAACCCTGATTATATTCCATCACCAGTTCCTATAGTTGTTTTAATTTTGTTAAATTTGGGCAGCATGTTAGGCGTGCAGCTGTTGCAATCAAATCCTCCTTGTTCAAAATCCAAGTCATGGAAGCCATCGAGGTTTTTCTTTGATTTTGGCTTTCGACATATGCTTTGAGTTCATCTTTTACATGTTGTGGACACTTAGACCATGCTTTTGCATTTCTGTGACCTGCAGTTTGATGTTGTTTTGCGCGATAAATCCCTCCCCTGGTTACTTTGTTGCAGAAAATGCACGCCACACAGTTTTTGCATTGGCATATTTCAAAACGTTGTACTTCCACCCTAGATCATTTTTCCTGGATTGTGAGGATGCCAAATCAGAAGTTATTTTAGTGAACGAATTTCAGTGGTCAAAGACATAATGACACTTACGGGCATAAAGTACATATTTCAATGGAAAATACATGAAAATTTTAAAGGTTTTTATAGAGTTAAATGTAAACTAATGCATCTGCATGAGGCACCAAAACCATAAACACCCTATAGTCATGATTCATGAGTGTAATTGAATGGAAAATGATTAACTAATCAAGATTGATGTTTCATATTTTCTGTAAATAAGAAGTCATGATTCATAACTATTAAACAGTGTAAAAAATTGCCACGTTTTTTTTACAAAACCTACACATTAAATGCAAGCATTTGACAGCTTACATATCTAAAACACTCTCAAATAGTAACATTGGTTTTATAAATCGTGCCTGGGCGGGCAACCTCAGGTGCACCTACCTGCGCTTCAGACGACACAAGGCGAAGGCTGTACAGAAAGCGTGCGCCTAGGGAGATTTTTTGGGAAGGCGAGAGGCAATCGCTTTAGGGCTTCTTGTATAGGTCGATTTCCAGAAGGGAGATGGAGATAGACACATCTATGGAGATGGAGATGAAGGCCTTCGATTGAGAGAAATGGAAGTAACGATATGTTAGGATTTACAACATAGAACCGTGAATATGTGATGTGTACCAAATTATACATGTTTTTCACATCAAATCCCATTCCATTTATGTTTGTTTTCTTGAAATTCTAGTAAATTAGACCCTTAATTAGTTTAAATTGATTTTTCAGGACCAAAAGACCGTAAATTGATCAAAGAAGCAAAAACAGTTCAAAAACAACAAGAAATGATAAACTTAGCAAGTTAGGCATGGATCGTGCCTCATCAGGCACACCCCCATGCCCAAGGTCAGGAGACAAACAAACATCCCCGTATTCAAGCCAGCACGCCCCGTGTCTAACTTGACACGCCCCCCGTGTGATAGTCAAAACTTGTTTTTCACTTTCCTGCTTCATTATAACTTGGAATTGAGCCTCGTTTTTGCCCACGTTCTGCATTTTCAATCCCCTACATTTTGGTGGGCCACTAAGTACCTTGAGCCGCCCCCGATCGCTACAGCTCCTTGATCTTTATTTGATAAGACATGCTGTTCCTTTGCTTTTTTCTTTTCGTCAGTCACTAATCCGCCAATTGAAGCCCAAGGAACACCAGTAAAAATCGCAACCAGAACCAAGTCGCCAGGCAGCCAAGCTGATTTTGATTAACCCTGATCAACTCTCATACCTTTAACTCGTTTTCCTTTTTTTTTCAGCCCTGCAGCTGCTCCTCCTCTTGAAATTCGACTCTCAAACCCACTCTAATACCAATTGAAACCAAGAATCACAAACAAAGAACTCGGATTTGATCAACTCTTTTTTATTAATTGAAAACTGAAATAGTCTTTTTTATTATAATAAACTAGACCCTTAATGACCAAACAACTCTAATCCTATCAATATTTATTTTGAAAGGGTACTATTATTCATACACCCTCACATCACCCCACACATCCTAGATGGGTCTATAAAAAGGTAGCTATAAAAAGTGAGAGAGAAGGTGGGGCCCCGGGGCTGTTGTCAAATGATCGGAGGGCTAGGATTTGTTGTTTGTTAGTTGTGAGGTCACAAGTGAGAGTGTCTTCACTTTATAGAAACTTTGCAAATTCGGCTTTTTGTTTCGAAATATAAACTTTAGTTCCAACTTATTTATGTTCGGATGATTACTATATTAAAGTTCTCTTGTTTTTTAGTACCTTTTGTATTTATAATTTAAAAAATTATATATAGTCATTATAACAGTAGGGGTGAGTTATACTAAAAAGGAGATTTTTCCTAAAAAGTGTAAAAAGGACATCGTGTTTTAAATTTAGGCATGGTGTTCTAAATTTTAGGTATAGTGTTCTTTTATTTTAGGTATGGTGTCTACGTTTTAATTTTTCGAAGGTAATGTATATCGTTCTTTTGGAGAAAAATATGATCGAAGGTAAATATGAAATTATTATTAGAAAAATGTGAAAAGGAAGAGATAGATGCATGCTTTAAATAGAAGAGTTTATGGGAAAAATAAAGAAAAAAAAACACAAATATATAAAAATATAAAAATACTGAATATAGTTTTAAATTACGGGTTCCAGTCCCACGGGTGACAATTATAAAAAATTAGTAGACATGACATAATATTGTGCAAAATTATAAAAATTATAAAATTTGATTTTATAAAATTATAAAAATTTAGTAGACATGACATAATATTGTTTCAGTCCCACGGATGGCAATTCTTGACAAAATTATAAAAATTTGATTTTAAAAAAAAAAATCTATAATATATAGTAAATAAATGTTTTGAGGGTCACTTATCACTCTCCTATGCATTCTCATCATTTTTTCCCACCTCTCTCTCCTATTAATTATACAAATGTTTTTAATTGTTTTTATATAATTTTTTGTTTCCAGCTACTCTCTTCTATTAAATAATAATGATTTCTATAGTTCTTTTTATAAAACACTAGCTTAAATCCTGTGTAATACACACGGAATGAAAAATATCAATACATAAAATTCTTAAATCTTTATGTATATATTTTATAGGTGTAAAAATGTATTACATATACTAAAGATATAAAACAAAATTCAAAATATGTAAAAATTAATATTTAATTGAGTTTTGAAAATACGTTAATTACTATTTAATGTAATTTGACTTTCATTGATATTTTATTGAAAATAAAAGTTACATAATTAGATTTCAAAGTTTCTTATAATAAGGGATAATTTAAAATAAATGTGTTTTATTAATTATTATTTTCTTTAAAAATATATTAATATTAAAAGATAGAAGTGTATTTAATAAAAGAGAGAGACGAAAAAAAAATGATAACAATGAATATGAAGACGATACGTGGCATTAAAAAACCTTTATTTATTATATAATATAGATTTTTTATTTTAAAAAATAGGGTTGTTCATAAAATATTTTTTGAAATTGAATATTTCGTTCATTCTTTTTATAAAATATTTTTTTTAAAATAACTATATAACGTTTCTAAAATTTGTATTAAAAAACTTTTTAATATGTCATAAATATGTAATATGTAAATTTTTATTACTAAGTATATAAAATTGCATTTATTCGGATCGTGTAACGAAACGGATTTCTAACCTGGTTAAAATAGAATGGATGACGATTGGATGGATGAGATGGCCTGGTGTGCAAAAATCATGTTGGGTGAGGGGTTAATTGTTGCCCTTTTGAAAACTTGATTCTTCATTACCTCATTCTCTCGTAGGGGCATAATCTTGTGAATTCTCAGGTAATTCTCTCTTCATCTTGTATTATTCATGAACAATTTGTGTATTTCCTTTTGATTTGATTGACGACGATGTAATTTGGTTCAAAATGGTTACTGGAGTGAGTTGATTTTTTTCATGAATTATGTATATTTCTGTTGAATCACAAACTCCGAGTGTTGATAATCATGTGTTTGTGCGAATCGTTTTGAGAAATTTTGTTGATTCGCCTTCCGATTTCGGATTAGGTTTTTACTTTTTGTGTATTTCAGTCATCTGTGGTTGGAAGGAAGATGATCTTGAGGACACTTTGAACATGTTTTCTCATCTCAAAATTTAGTATTTGATGATAATGAGTCTTTTTCTCTTGCTTACACAAATTTGTTTGCCAGATTGTTTTGCCACAATGGGAGATGCCACCGCTCGATTTCCATCAGATTCTCTCCTTCAATGGAGCAAATGGCAATTGCTCGATTCCATACTTCCAACAGGCGGCTTTGCTCATTCCTTTGGTTTAGAGGCTGCAATGCAAGCGCGTATAGTCTCCCACCCTCAACACCTTCAATCATACATCATCCATACCTTAGAGAACACAGGAAGCCTACTTCTTCCTTTTGTCCACTCAGCATCCACATCACCCGATTTCCAAACATGGCGACAGCTGGATATGATTTTAGACGCGACACTAACAAATGAAGTAAGCCGAAAGGCATCAGTTTCACAAGGATCTGCTTTAATGAGGGTATCTTCTTCTGTTTTCTCAGAGATTCCGTCTTTAAAGATGATGAGAAACGCGTCTTTGAGCAATGGGGACGCGTGTTTCCACCACGCGCCTGCTTTTGGGCTCGTTTGTGGACTAGTCGGGTTGGATAGTGAAACTTGTCAAAGGGCATACATGTTTATAACAATGAGGGATATTATATCTGCTGCAACCCGACTGAACCTGGTGGGACCGCTTGGCGCTGCTGTATTGCAACACCAGGTTTCGTTTGTTGCTGAGGAGCTTCTGAAGAAATGGAAGAACCGAGGGGTGGATGAAGCGTGCCAAACAAGCCCACTGCTTGATACCGTGCAGGGTTGCCATAGTTACCTGTTTTCGAGGCTTTTTTGCTCGTGAACCGCCATATTATCCAGCGGTAAGTCTCACACTGATTTAATTTAAGTTGTTAATCATAATTTGTTTACATTGATTTTAGTTGAATTATAGTTATTCAGAATAACTAATGACTGTTGTAAGTAATTTAGTAAATTTAAATGCTTTGAAATAAATGTGGTTTTGAAAAGAGTGTAGAAGTAGTTATAAATATACTAGTTTCTACAAAGTTTTAAATAAGGTTCATTTCAGGATATGAAAATTAAAAACCTTCATCTGGAATTGATGATCAAATTACATTATACCTATACACATTTATCAAAGTGATGGTTTGTGAGTGTTATCACTGTTCATAAAACAGTGCCTGGCAGGCAACTGCATGGCTGCCTGCCATTGGCTGTTTTTTTTTAAGTATTTATTTTCTGTCATAGTTGTCAAAGGCGACCTAGGCATGCGCCTAGGCGCTCAGACAAGGCGAGGCGCAGTAAAACCGCCTCGTGGCAGTTCAGGCGCTCCGGCGAGTTTCCGGCTAAAAGTAGTTTCAGACTGTCTGAAGTTGGAGCAGTCATCTGGAGCTGAGTTTTTTTTTCTCGTTTTAACCACGAGACCTTCAATTATTTAAAAAATAAACACAGAGAGAAGGGGTAGAAGAGAGAGGTTGGAGTGTAAAAAATAGGTCGGGAGGAGATAAGGTGATGAAGATTTAAGGAGGTGGTGCAAGATACTAGAGGAAGGGTGTTTAGGTTGTCAAATAGTACAATTAAAGGCTTTTGCAGTGCTTAAAAAAGATGTTGCACTGCTAAAAAAAACCTTTTCACTGCTCAAAAAAGCTGTTGCACAATAAATATATCAGCGAATTAGGTTTTTATATAAATATATATACATATATATTTGAAATATGATTAATTTCATAGCATATTATATATATTTATAATTTTCCTGCATGCACGCCTTTTTTGTCTTGGGCTACGCCTTGCGCCTAGGCCCAAGGCTCACCCTTTGCGCCTTGAGTGCGCCTTCAACAACTATGTTTTCTGTATATGTAGCAGTTGGTCCAGCTTCTAAACAGATTAAAGGCTATGGCGTAGTGGTAGAGGCGCTACACCACAACCCATCACACGGGTTCGATCCCAAGGAAGCTCCCGCCCGATTATTCCCCATTTCCAAGCTTTTAGTTTTTATAAATTTTTTAATTATTTTAATTTTAGGTGTTTTGTTTTACGTTTTACCCTTTTTTTTAATTTTTTTATCTTCATTTATAATTATATATTTTGTTGAATTTAATATTTTAATTAATTATAGTAAATGTTAGATTTATTATTGTTTTATTTACCTAAATCATTTTCGGTTTTAGATCTATTCGTTAAATGGCTTTTTAAAGATCATGTTTTGTTTTTATTTGTAAATTTCAATAACCTAATATATTGAATTAACACAATTTAGGAAAAAAGATAAAGCTAAAATAGATCGTAATGAATTCAAAAGAACGAGTAGAGAGACAAAAGGCATAATCAATTCTAACAATATTATTTTGGAAGAATTAAAAAGAAAAGGTTGGTTTGTCACCAAGTTCACGTGTGTGTATATCTCTTCAACCATTTCACGAGCATATAAGGCTTTATTTGTTTCAAGAGTAAATTACAAATAATCTATTTTAATTATATATGAAATTACATATATTGTTCTTTGGCTTCAATAATTACACTAGATGTCTTTTTTTGAAAACCGTGCACACATTTAGTCCTTTACACTTACCTCCATCCAAAATTAATATAAAGTCTGGTCATGTGCCCCTCACATGAGGGCCATTAATGTTTTTTTTACCCTTTTCTTCTAGATCTCTCTTTTAACTCCCGGTCTCTCTCACTCTATACTAGTGGTGCACAAAAAAACCGGTTTTTTTTAACCCGGTCCAAACCGGCAAACCGGTTTGGGTTAAACCGGTTTGGACCAAACCGGTTCGGGTTGCCCAAAAACCGCCGGTTTCAAACCGGTTTGAGGATTTCTAAAAAAAAATCGGGTTGGGACCGGTTTTGGCTAAACCGGGTTAGGAAACCGGTTTGAACCGTTGGACGAGTTCTAGCCGTTGGCCAACGGCTATATGGCCGTTGGGGTCGATTTTGGCCGTTTTTTTGGAGTTTTTTGGACCCATAAAACACTATAAATAGGTGGGGGTGTTTAGGGTTGATCACACTTCTTGTAATGTTTGAACTTAATGTTTTATATTTGTTATACTTAATGTAATGTTTTACAATTTTATCTTGTTATGTTTTTTAATTTCCGAACTATCCAAATATTAATAAACGTTGAACTTTATGTTTTAATTTTGTTATATTTTATTTTGGATTTTATATTAAAAACATAAAATTTATTTGATTTTTTTTTTAATAAAAACCGGTTTAAACCGGTTTAAGGGGCAAACCGGTTTAAAACCTACCCGAACCGGTTTGACCGGTTTACATATTTCCCTCTCTGAAATCGGTTTAACCCGAACCGGTTTGGGTCCAAACCGGTTTTGACTTTTCGTTGATCAAACCGGTTCGGGTCGGTTTGAACCGGTTTGGGTTAAAAAACCGATTTGTGCACCTCTACTCTATACCACACACACCCTCTCTCTACATATATTATACATTCCCTCCACCCAACTGTCGCCTCCATCTATTGCCAAGAACACTAAATCCATCCAAGAACTCCAGCGATCCAGACCCTACTATCGACAAAATAAAATTAACCAAAATCAAAAGCATACAACCGATTACCAATATCCAAATTGAAATCAACACTTAAGTCCTCTCGATCTACAAATCAGATTGAAGTCGACTAAAATCACATCCACTTCCCCCATTTATGTCCAAACAACCACTATCAGTTAAAAAAATGCAATTCTGACTAATGAACTATCCATCCCGACTACACATCGCCTAATATGGTACATCATCCTTCCCCCACCTTCATTGATTGAATTAGGACCTTAAGCCTGTTTATTCAAACCTGACTGTTAATGTACACACACATTCTTCCATTCTTTATTTCGCAAAAGAATGGTTACACCCCAAGAAAAGATACGCGGGTATAAAACCTTTAATGAACACCTTTACAAGTGGAACATTAAGAATTTCATTGTACTCAGGTTGATGTCAATGACATAAGCCCGGTATACACTATTTCGTACGCCATGTGTTTCACCGTCTCTAGATAAGAACAGATCGACATGTCACCCTTTATTCACACCTAGCATAGATATGGTTACTAAGTAACCATACGATTTCCAATGCAATCATAGGACTCAAATCCACGTGATTGTTTCGCCCGCAACCTCCAATTATCGAATCATATAACCGTCAACATTATAAAACCCTCAATGTTGATCACCCCCACGTCCAACGGTTTACAAAGCTTTTCATTAGACATCACGACAAAAGGACTTCAATTTCACCCGCAACAAATAGAATTGCACGGTTCTAGGCCTTGAAACCTACTATTTTCTCCCCCCTTTTTCCACCCTTTTGCTTTAACTCGAGTAGCACAAGTTATTAAGACTTAAACACATAGCACAGTGCGTCCCAACATTCCCCAATGTGTCAATATCCACACAAACAACAAGTATCGTCTTCCAAAAGAGTTTCTAGCTCGGCTAGAATGTATGGCTTTCTTATAGCCACCCCCATTTCATCCTTACACTCCACGTGTCGCCTGAATTCGATCTCCCTTTCCAATAGTCATTAATCAACTCTACCAGAGTTGTACACCAAGCGGGAGAATCCGTTTTATAATGTCATCCGATAGCATCGAGAAGGTCGATCTATCTTTATTCCCTCTAATATTCGAAGATCTAGGCAAGACTGCGCTTAGTCATACAAGATGCCCATAATCTTGTTGACTATTTCACCGGTCTACCACACGTGAAGGAGCTCACCAATTTCACACTCCACAACAACTCGTGGACATAAACATTTCAAGAACGCCTCTTGAATTCACCCTGTTGCATTGCCTTCACGCCCCTATGCCCTTTTCCTTACGAAGAACTTCCAGTCAATCCTCCGTCATATCTCGAAGTTGACTCACGCGAATAGTATTCCATACGCCGGTCACAATGGATTGCTTCAAAAGCCAATACTATTTTAGTGACGGATTGTTGACTAACCAATGAATACACCACACCGGTTAACCCTATTGGTTCATACATAGCAAACCCCTTGTGAAAACAAGGTTTTATTCCTCCTTAATCAGCCAAAATTTGTTCCTCCCGCTCTTTAGGTTTCATACGGTTCATCCAAAGGATCTCCCTAAAGAGCCATATCTTCCTCGAAGGAAGATTGGCACGATATGATAGAAAGCTTTAGCCGACCTCCTCTAGAATGTTGCTTTCTAGTCCTCCCATACAATCTAATGTTCCTCACCTCCCTAAGATGATACACACGTAGACTCATTCGCACACGAGTCTTTAAGGCAACTCTCATTTACAATTCCAGACTTCTACACTTGTCCTCGCCAGTTATTCCCCGACTGTGTTTTAATTGGGTCGTAGGTATTCTACCTACTTACAGGCCTCTAATCATACTAATTAAGTCACTATCCCTCATCTAAGTGTATATATAATCACCCTCGTATATTCACCCATATATATACATATAATATATACGCATACACATATAATCACCTTCACCAAATCCTCGCTAATGTTCATTGTTGTATGGTTATCATAAAGGTAGTTACACATATCTTACGAGTTACGAATCATACTGGCCAGGCATGATTGGTAACATAACATGCCTAATTGCATTCTTCATCTCCATATAACAATTCCCTTAGCAAGTTTCAGCACATAAACACATAAGTATCGTAAACATTACTAACCTTCACCATCAAGCTCTGAGCCTCAGTCAAGTCTCGTTGGATTCTCATTTCTCCCCATATCAAGAGCATTAAAGGTTTGACTTTGGTGTCTCACACACACAAATCCCTCAAATCAATGCTCTAATGCCAAGTTGTAACACCCACTTTTATTTAAATAAAAAGCACATTTAATACTCACGCGGAAAATGGTCCCAATTCAAACTTTTGTAAAATAATTTGACGTAGACACGTGAAGACACGAGTTTTTATAAAAATACGACATGATTCGTTCGCATTACGGACTATCCTTACGAAAACAATTAAAACAACTCATGTTTATCAAAACAAACACCAAATTCAAAAGTTTACATCATAACACCAAGTTATCATTTGTTTAACCATTAATCCCAGTTTAAACATATACACAAGGTTTAACCCAAAATAATTCACAAAAGTTAAATCATCCAAAAGAGAAATTCAAGTCCGAGCACTTTGACATCCCGAGGCCTAAACTGGAGCTTTTGCTACGTCACAAACATCAAAAAATATCAAGTTAGTAATGGTATAAGGTTTCCCCAAGACTCCCATGGGTTTAACCCATGAAAAACCCAAAAATGGGGTTCAACATAGAAAAAAGCCGTAAGCAGAATCAACCCAGCCTAGGCCTACGACAACCCCTGCACAAAACAACCTTTTTCGAATTTCTCTCGTCGAGGCACCCATGATCCATATATTATGGCTCCCGTAACTCAATACCTAGCCCATGATATGCTTATATGAAGTTTATGGCTTTTCCGATAGCATGTGTTAACACCTATACATGTCTTACCCAAACCAAACATCAATTCCAAATGTAAACACACAACATTTTAAGAGATTTAAGTCATCTATAATGCATGTATAAAACTCTCTATATGTCTTATAACACACAAACATTTAAGGGATTTAAATTATAATCACACAAATGAGAACAAGTCTCAGAACATTCGTGAAGATCATGCCCTCAAAACATCCCTGACATGTCTCCACATAATCATCCGTGAAGAATGCATCCTCAAAACACCCATGAGGACTATGACTTCACATAACACCCATGAAGAATATATCCTCAAAACACCCATTAGGACTATGACTTCATGTATTACCTGTGAAGAATACATCCTCAAAACACCCATGAGGACTATGACTTCACATAACACCCATGAAGAATACATCCTCAAAACACCCATGAGGACTATGACTTTATGTATCACTCGTGAAGAATACATCCTCAAAACAGCCATGAGGACTATGACTTCACATTCTATTTTGTTTGCAAACACACAAAAACATAATTTTATCAAATACACCAATTAACACATAATAACCCAATCATGTGTAAAGCATCAACTCAAATTTCATCAATCTCATAATCATATAGCATAGTATGTAAACTACACTAAATACCAATTACTAAGTAAGTGTAAAACACTTACCTTTAATGCTAGACGAACCCGATTGATCTTCAACCTTAGCGCTTCGATTACCTAAACAATTACACCTATTATTTAGTAATCTAAAATCCCAAAAACACCATTTAGGTCAACATCCATGTTACAAACAAAAGTTCATCACTTATGACTTAAGAATGGTGCATTCTACTTAAACCAAACCTCAATCCTCCCAAAATCATCATCAAACACCAAGGTTAGTTGAATCAACCCATTTGGGTAAAACTCATCTTTCACCCAAAATCCCAAATTCTTAGATCGCCAAACTAATTAGGGATTTTCATTAGGTTTTGTGTCTATGAACATCCTAAACACTTATAAACCTTCAACATATCATTTAAACATCCAATTTAGGAAAACCCCTAAATTCACCTCAAGAACCTTAATTTTTACATAACCAAATTAGGTGTTAAAACCAAGTAGTTCTTGTTTCTCCAACATCATTAACACTAAATTAAAGCTTCTAAACAAGATTTAATCCGAATTATTCCATCAATTGACTTATTCAGGGGTTTTCACCCAAACCCACCAAGAACTCCATTAATGGAGGTTTAGAGAATGAAGAAGACACTTACTCGATGATTAGAAGGAGATGAACACTTAAAATCCAACTAATTCACATGCAATGCTTTGATTTCGAGTTTGAGTCATCCTCCACTTTTCCTTGCTCAAAATCATGCCAAGTACACACACACACTTTTGTGTGTGTCGTGACCCCCTTCCCCATCAAATGCCAGACCTTCTTTTTATTAAAATAATTTACGCATAAACCCCTAGACTTCATATTTCATCCCTTTCAATCCAAAGTCTAGATTTCATCTTTAAATCTTTAATCCCCAACTTTATTTTATCTGACTTTCACCCCCACAATATTATTTAGGTAAATAATATCATATCTTGGATTTTTAATTCGTTACATGACCAGGACGTTAAAGACTCTAAGGAGGATAAAGAAGTGGTTCTCCAATGAGAGATGGTTGAAATCAGCCTGCATGCCATTATGGGCATGTCACATCACCCGGCCTTGATAGTTTACGGGTCTATCAATTCTGCCAAGGTATCAATTCTGATCGACTGTGGTTCAACCCACAATTTTATTACACACACCTTGGTTACAAAGGCAGGCCTATCAACACAAGTTGTCAATCTCTTTGGGTGCGAATTGGCAATTGAGACTGTTGGAATTATATGTCCGATCACGATTATTTAACGCTGCTAACTGAGTTGTGACCCGTAAGAGTTACGCCTAGGGCAACGAACATTAAATCCACTTAACTGGTAATTACGAACTGTTAGCGAGACGATATATATTTATATATATTCGTTAGACGGGAATTTTTATTTATACTAGTTTATAAATAATAATTTTTATATTGTTTTAATATTTCATTAAAACATTAAAAGGGGTTCGGGCTTTATATCTCGTATTAGACTTTGGGCCCGAAACCAATTAATGGGGTTTATAATTATTAAATATAATAATAATCCTATTTTTGGTTTTTGACCTACAACAAGAAAAGCCGCTAGAACAAAAACGTGAAAAGAGAAACTTTTGTTTTTCTTTCTTGGTGTTTTGCTAGCCACCAAACACAAAACCATATTCTCTTTAGCGTTTCCGGCAACCTCCAAACCAGCCTAAGCCGGACCCTGCCTCGCTGCTGTCCCGTTTCCGACCAGCCCAGGCGCTTCCCGTCTCTCGCGTTGTCAGTTCGTGATCTAGCATTGGTTCATTGTACATAGGTGTCTCAAACGGTTAATCATTAACCACTAAGGTATAATTAATCAACATTTGTAGTTAGATTTAATTTATTCCGTACTCGTATGATTTTGTAACCTAGATCCTGTCGGGTTTTTATATTGTGTTGAATCGGTTTCATTCCGCTGCGTTTTAATAATTACTAAATAGTTATTATTAATCTATAATTACTTATCAACCGTTTTGATAACTAATATAACTGATCACCACTGGACAAAAACCCAACAGTGGTATCAGAGCCTTGGTTACGACATACGAATCGGATCCGGTCTTTTAACCGGTTATAGATCACAAACTTTAACTTGTTTAAAGTTTCTGATCTAGATCTTTTTAGGGCAATTTTTATTTATTTATTTTGGTCAAAGTTTTTTATTTATTTTATTTGACCAAAAGGATTGCCCAGTTATTTGATTGTATTAAATATGTAAATCTGGCCCGACCCTGTCTTGTGTTTGTTTTCTGTTTTTGGTTTTATGGTTTGGCCCATTTGATAGCTCAAAATTGTAATATATTAGCTTTTATGTTTTGGCCCACTTTGATGGCTCAAAGTTGTAATAGATTAGGGTTTTATTTTTTTTGTATTCTGTATAAATATTGTAAAGATAAAGACCCGAAGACAAAACAGAAGACGGAGACAGGATCTTGGATTTAGTGGGAGTCACACGGAACAGCTAGATGCATGCACGAAGTTCATCCTTGTGGTTGTTTGTGTGTTGTGACCCCGTGACCTAGTTTGGTCTTGCTATTAGGCTCTAGCAAGATCAAACATTTTTTCCTTGGTCATATGATTTACATATTTTTGTGTTTGCTATTGTGGTTGCTTTTATCTTATAAATGTTATAACGTACCGACCAAATACCAAAATTTTCACAATCAAATTAATAACAAGTTCTAAATTTTTTTTTACAACTTGTGGATACTTTATATTAAAACAAACAGTTTGTTTTTAAAATAAATGATAACCAATAAAGTTTTGCAATTTAAACTAATTTTAAATTTTCAAAACGAATAACTTAATAGTTCATTTAAACTATTAACTTTTAATTGGTTAATTACACCGCGGCAAACTTAGTTTTAATAGGTTATTTAAAATTAAGTGTCCTGAGAGATGAAAGGGTTCATCACGTTGTCACGATCTAATATAGTAAAACTGGATTTTACAACACACGTATGATTTATCATTCGTTGTGTTTGACCCTATTCGGTAAACACTAAAATTAAATCCCATATTTAAAATCTTTAGTATATGCCATCCTACTATAAGGAACACTTGGGGCATAACGTGAAACACCAGTGTTTGGAGCCACAGCACCGCACTTGGTGCGTAACCTATCCCTCCAAGGTGCAAGGGTTTCGTTGACACATCCGGCCCTTCCACATGTACCTGTACTAGGGCGACCATTACTTTTCTCTCTATTACATGCCCCAACTGTATGGAGACCAAAAGTGGGCATAGATGAGGCTAAACGTATCAATGCATAGACAAGAGTTGTCTTAGCGGTCTCATACTCGAGAATTGTGCATTTTTCACAATTGGCAATTATTGTCAGTCTGCCTAAATCACTTACTAATGTTGCGTGCCACAGCCGCCATTACTAATTGATATAACCAGATTCTCTATTCTTATTCTATTCTTGCTATGGGTCATTAATATAAGAATTTATTACATCCAAAATACTAATTAAAATTTAATTTGCTTATTTAACAGATGTCCACTGAAAAAGAATCCCACTTCTCCTTCTCTCTCAAGTCTTTGCTTGAGAATGAAAAACCGAATGACACCAACCTCCTCTTGAACTCTCTCCCTAGTTCTTATGACAACTTCGTAATGAACTTAAATATGAACACATGGGAGAAGACTATGCCCGAACTGCACGGCATACAGGCAACGGCCGAGATGAGAATATCAAGTGAGACTAATCAAGAGTTGATGGTCAAATCTGCTGGTGTTAACAAGCCCAAAACCAAGAAAAGGGGTTATAACAGCAAAGGTAAGAAGCAAGTTATTGTTGCTGCCAAGAATGTCACCAACAAAAACAAGAAGTTGCAAAAGCACCCCCTCCCAAGGAGCGTCAGTGTTTTGAATGCAACAATATGGGGCACTGGAAACGTAACTGCCCTGAATATCTAGCTAAGCTGAGATCGAAGAGAGCAAATTGTGAAGGCATCTCTTCTGGTATTTCTATCTATGTTATTGAACTTTTCACTATCTCTAGCGACACATGGGTATTTGATACCGGATGTGCTTATCACATCGTTAATGTATTGCACGAGCCTGAAAAGTGGAAGAAGCTGAAACAATGCGACATGGAACTCATCGTTGGTGATGGGAAGAGAGTACCAGTTCTTGCAACTGGAACATTTCACCTTTCATGTCCTTCTGGCCTTGTAGTTATCTTAAATAACTGTTTGTTTGCACCTGGTTTAACTAGAAACATTATTTCAGTTTTCTTATTGTTTGAACAAGGTTTTAAGTACGTTTTTAATGGAATTAATATTTCTACTTACTTAAATGATATTTTCTATTTTGAGGCTAAACCTCGAAATGGAATTTATGAGGTTGATGTTCAAACTAATAATAACATATACAATCTTTCTAAACGTATCAAATCTAGCATTAATGATACATTTCTATGGCATTGTAGACTTGGTCACATAAGCAATGCCCGCATGAAAAGGCTCCAATCCGAAGGGATCCTTGAATCCACCGGACAAGAATCCTTTGAAGACTGCAAGTCTTGCTTAGCTGGCAAACTCACTAAAGGATCCTTCACCGGCGTTGGTGAACGAGCCAAGGATCTGCTAGGACTCATACACACTAATGTATGTGGCCCTTTCAGAACCATGTCTAGAAATCATGAAAGATACTTCGTTTCATTCATCGACGATTATAGTCGATATACTTATGTCTATCTTATGAAACACAGGCATGAAACTTTTGAAAAGTTCAAAGAGTTTCAAAACGAAGTGGAAATCCAACTCGGTAAAACGATAAAGACACTTCGATCAGATCGAGGTGGTGAATATCTCAGCACAGAGTTCATAAATCATCTCAAGGAGCGTGGAATAGTTTCACAACCTACTCCACCTGGCACACCCCAACTTAATGGCGTGAGCGAGAGGAGAAATTCAACCCTACTTAATATGGTTCGATCGATGATGTGTAGAACAAACTTGCCTCACTCCTTCTGGAGTTATGCTCTTATGACCGCCGCCCACATTGTCAATCTGGAACCGACTAAGAAGGTAAACAAGACTCCATATGAGATATGGCATGGGTCTAAACCCAATCTGTCTTACCTTAGAGTATGGGGATGTGATGCATATGTCACCAGCGATTCTGATGACAAGCTCGATCCAAGAGGTGAAAAGGTTGTTTTCGTTGGATACTATAACAGAAGCGGATATTATTTCTACCATCCTGATGCAAATGTTATTTCCATCAAAAGGAAGGGACACTTCCTCAAGAAAGAAATTCTTGAACGAGGAACTGGAGATAATATAGTGGATCTTGAAGAAATTCGAGAACCACAAACAACCGTTGATGAAGTCGGAGCGTCTGAACAACAAGAAGTTGTTGCTGATGAATCAAACATAAACACAAGCGTTCGCAGAAGTGTAAGGACTCGCAAAGAACCTGACAGATACCTATGGCATCTTGATAGTACCGAGGTCCTATTAGTAGCCGAGTCTAATGACGAACCCACTAACTACAAATCTGCTATTTCAGATCCAGAATCTGCAAAATGGCTAGAAGCCATGAACGTCGAGATGCAATCTATGCGTGATAATCAAGTCTGGGACTTGGTTGAGCTACCCCCCGAATCTCGGGCAGTAGGGAGCAAATGGATTTTCAATAGAAAAACCGACATGCATGGAAATATACACACCTATAAAGCACGGCTAGTTGCGAAAGGTTTTACTCAGACTCAAGGCATTGACTATGATGAAACCTTCTCGCCCGTTGCTATGATCAAATCGATCAGGATATTGTTTGCCATAGCCGCGTACTATGACTACGAGATATGGCAAATGGATGTCAAAACCGCTTTCCTTAATGGGCATCTCTCTGAAGATGTCTATATGGTACAACCTGATGGTTTTGTTGATCCAAAATATCCTAATAGGGTATGTAAACTGAATAAGTCTATTTATGGACTCAAACAAGCATCTCGAAGCTAGAATCTTCGTTTTGACCAAAAGATTAAAGAGTTTGGCTTTGTCAAAAATGAAGATGAGCCTTGTGTTTACAGAAAGGCTAGTGGGAGCACTATATCATTCCTCATCTTGTATGTGGATGATATACTTATCATTGGAAACAACATCCCTATGCTTAACGATGTTAAACACCGGTTGGGAACTTGTTTTGCAATGAAAGATCTTGGAGAAGCAGCCTACATTCTAGGAATCAAGATCTACAGGGATAGATCTAAGCGGCTTATAGGGCTTAGTCAAGGCACATACATAGACAAAGTCATGGCACGCTTTCATACGGAAAACTCCAAGAAAGGAGGTGTTCCTATGACTAAAGGCACCGTGCTGAACAAATCGCAATCTCCTTCAACGGACATTGAAACCAAGCGTATGGAAGCAATTCCATATGCTTCGGCGATTGGTTCTATCATGTATGCTATGTTATGTACCAGGCCTGACGTCTCGTATGCTTTAAGCATGGCCAGTCGTTTTCAGCAAAGTCCTGGCATTGCCCATTGGACTGCAGTCAATCCTGAAGTACTTGAGAAGGACTAAAGACATGTTCTTAATATTTGGAGGAGTGGAAGAAGAGCTCACTGTAAGATGTTACACTGACGCCAGCTTCCAAACTGACCGAGATGACTCTCGCTCACAATCAGGATTCGTATTCACTCCAAACGGAGGAGCTATCTCCTGGAAGAGCTCCAAGCAGAGTGTGGTGGCAGATTCAACCACCGAATCTGAGTATATAGCTGCATCAGATGCTGCAAAGGAAGCTGCTTGGATGAAGAAATTCATAACCGACCTCGATGTGGTTCCAAGTATTCGAAAACCAATCGAGATATTTTGTGATAACACAGGCGCTATTGATCAAGCCAAAGAGCCCAGATCTCATCACAAAGCCAAGCACATTCTCAGAAAGTTCCACTATATACGGGAAATTGTGGAACGTGGTGACATCGTGATAAGCAAAGTAGACACAGATCAAAACCTAGCGGACCCGTTCACTAAGCCGATGACTCAGGAGAAGCATGATCAGCACAAAAATGCTATCGGTCTTAGTTTTGCTAGCGATATGTTTTGATTTAGTATTTGGATGTACAAACATTAAACAGTTATACTTTTTGAATTTAGTTTGATTTACTAGTTAAATGCAACTTTGAATCTTATAACTGTGTTTGATTTTAATACGTTTAATCCATGAATCTTGTATTCTTAATTATCCGTAGTCGATCAGAATCGTAGGAACGACTCTGAATTAAGACTATTCTGAACTTGGACTCAAGTAGTTGACTTCCAATTTCACAGACCTCATCTTGGATGACGTTGGATGTAACTCGCTTCAAATCATCTTCATGGATTTTAATCATAAGATGTTTTGATATTGGTATACTCATTTAGTATCCTCTGACCTGAGATGCATACTAGAACTTTGGTTTACCAATGGCTGTTCTTTAATCACTGTCAATCGCTGTCGCGTAACTGCCAGTCATAAAGGCATTGGTTAGGAACAGATCTGAAGTTCAGTGGGAGTTGTATGTAGTCGATAAGGGATTCTGTACTCTTACATGATATGTAACAGTAAGACATCGTGGCGCCCTCGTGATTCAAACTGGTGAAGTGTAAGGCCTTACCCAAACTGACTGTGTGTTTGATTGGATCACTATGAATCTGGAACGAGAACAATAATGATTGAACGCTATATGAGAATGAATTTAATCCATGTCTCATTGATTCAATTGATGTCTTTTACAGAAAGGATAAATGACGATTATTACCATAAGTCTGTTGTCTTGCAATAGCAAGATGTTTTGGTTAATGACTTTAAAGTGTCATACCTTGTTAGGGGCAACCATGTGTAGCTAGAACACCGCTGGTTGTCTGCGTTAAGGAACTTAATCGAAGGACGTCCAAGTGGGAGACTGTTGGAATTATATGTCCGGTCACGATTATTTAACGCTGCTAATTGAGTTGTGACCCGTAAGAGTTACACCTAGGGCAACGAACATTAAATCCACTTAACTCGCTTAACTGGTAATTACGAACTGTTAGCGAGACGATATATATTTATATATATTCGTTAGACGGGAATTTTTATTTATACTAGTTTATAAATAATAATTTTTATATTGTTTTAATCTTTCATTAAAACATTAAAAGGGGTTTGGACTTTACATCTCGTATTGGACTTTAGACCCGAAAACAATTAATAGGGTTTATAATTATTAAATATAATAATAATCCTATTTTTGGTTTTTGACCTACAACAAGAAAAGCCGCCAGAACAAAAACGTGAGAAGAGAAACTTTTGTTTTTCTTTCTTGGTGTTTTGATAGCCACCAAACACAAAACCATATTCTCTTTGGCGTTTCCGGCAACCTCCAAACCAGCCTAAGCCGGACCCTGCCTCGCTGATGTCCCGTTTCCGGCCAGCCCTGGCGCTTCCCGTCTCTCGCGTTGTCAGTTCGTGATCTAGCATTGGTTCATTGTACCTAGGTGTCTCAAACGGTTAATCATTAACCACTAAGGTATAATTAATCGACATTGGTAGTTAGATTTAATTTATTCCGTATTCGTATGATTTTGTAACCCAGATCCTGTCGGGTTTTTATATTGTGTTGAATCGGTTTCATTCCGCTGCGTTTTAATAATTACTAAATAGTTATTATTAATCTATAATTACTTATCAACCGTTTTGATAACTAATATAACTGATCACCACTGGACAAAAACCCAACAGAGACATCATCCGTTGCAACCAGATTTGCAAGGATGTTTCACTGCACATAGCCAACCTCCAAATAACCCAAGACTTCTACCCATTCTCACTAGGGGAGGCGGATGTGGTTCTTGAGATACAATGGTTAGCTACATTGAATACGGTCCAGGAAAATTGGAATTAATTGTTTTTGATGTTTACTATAGCGGGCCAAGAATATAAACTGCAGATAGTGACACCTGGGACTCAGAATTCTACAGCATTTCATCACCTCATCATCGAACCATTCAAGGAACAATCGACAGGAGAGGAGGATGAGAGGTCCCTTACCCGACTTGAGGACAAGTCGTTTGTCCGGACATGCTGCATTGATACAGACCCAACTTCTATCCGGGTAGGTTTTAGGGCCGGATCAGCTAGATCCAGGAAGTAAATAGGACTGTTGAAATTAACTTTTGATCTCTAGGGGAATAAATGCCCAAAAACTATCAAATCTTTGGCTTCACCTTCACGACTATTTAAGTTCTTATGTTCTAGTTTTAGGACTATCTTGTTTTTTTTTATCTAATTTAGTTATGATATTGTGGAGACTAGCCCCTCTCGAATCGGGTCAACTATCCTTGTTCTTTTTTATTTTAATCAATCAAATTTCCGGATTCTATCAGGTGCTTCTCTATATGTATCCACACCAAGCATATTAATGGTTCAAGCGATGCTAACCTCACAATCTGAGATGCCAAAATGACTAGTGAATTCAAAAACTCTCTTGAGCATTTGTATGTGATCTTTTATTTACATATAACAATTACATGTTAGTTGAATTAGCCAAAATTAAGTTTTTGTTACATAAATAAACTTCCTGTTATTTCTTAAATAATAACTCTGGCAACAATTTGAGACAATATATAAGAAACATATTAGTGCATCTGGATAATAATACTTGAAAATATATTCAATTATATACGTTTAAATCATATTTAAATGTTTTCAATAATTTGCTCAGTGTATGATCTTATAATATCATGTCACTAGCAACGTTATTACATGTTATGTCTTGGACAGATGGATCCAACCAACAAGAGTAAAACAAATGAGTTTGGAGATGATGTTATCATCCACGAGAGATTATTAGGATCATAAGATCAACAACAGTGTTAACGGGTATCGAAAAGCTTTAGAGATTCTCGTGGGCCATCGACAGTGATGTTTCAGTTAGACTTGACAAGTTGGTTGAATTTCGAGATGCAACCCAAGGCTCGGTCAAAATCACCATCTTCCAGAGCAAAAGTGAAACGGCAAAAGCCTGGAATCCCGGTCCAGGAAGGTCCATTGATGCACAAACCTGTGGCTCTCAGCATTGCTTCTCGGATGTTGGTGTCATTGAGCTTGGTTTCCCATGTCGAACCATCTTTCTCGAGCTTAATGTTCTTGCCGATATACGCAGATGGCTTTGCGATCACAGAAACGCCTCCACAAGCTTCAATTACTTCCCACCCACAATTCTCGAGTGTCTATTTATAGTACATGTGAAACAAGTAAAAGTTAGCAAAAGTATTGTCCTTCAAAATGAAGATGGCCCCACCAAACAGAATATAAAGAACCGAACCCGGTTAATGATCAAGAGATATATTTTCAAACGCAGCAGGAATAGATGTTCGTGATGGAAGTAGGGGTGTAAACGAGCTGAGCCGAGCCGCTCGTGAGCTACTTAAGACCGGCTTGCTAAAAACTCGAATAGAACCTAGCTTAAACGAGCTCGAGCCCGAGCTTATATTAGGGCCCATTTAATAAACGAGCTTGAGCCGAACTTCACATATCGAGTTTGAGCAGACTTGTTAGCCTAAACGAGCCTTTTATTTATATAATTTTTAATTAATTTATTAAATATATATTTATATAATAATTATTATTATTTATAAAATTATGACAAAAATAATTAAATAATATATATTATGTTATATATAAAAATTAATTATAAAAATATATATAAGAATTTACAAATAAAATAATTAATAAATAAATAAACATACGGAGCCCGAACCGTGATCGAGGTTGAAAACTACTCACGAGCCGAGCTCGAGCTTTATTTAAAAGACCTAAGCTCGAGCTTAGGTGACCTCGGCTCGTTTACACCCCTAGATGGAAGATGTTACTAGAATTAAAGGTGGCAAATTTAGCAGGTTGGGTAAGAGGGTCAAAACGGGTAATGTTTGGTATGGGTCGAGGTCGGTTGAACCCTAGACCATGTTTGTCCAAAAATGCTACATTTCTATCAACAATAGTGTCAAAAAGAGTTTTACAACAAAAAAATTGTATTTCAATAACAATCCAACTATACGATAAAATGATTTAGGAAGTCTTGTGCTTTAAAAATACACGTTGGGCTATTTTCAACCCTTTTCCCAACTTTTTGGATTTTACCCTTTTGACCCATTAAATATTAAACACAACCCAAAATCAACCCATTTGTAAAGAAACGGGTTGAAATAACCACAACTAGATGAAGCACCCCTGCTTCCTAAAGTATGTAGTTCAATGGAAAGAAAGAGATATTCATGATGTGTGTGTTTGTATATATATACTAGGTTAGTATCCCGTGTATTACAAGGGTTGAATAATGTAATGTTTTATATATATATATATAGGGGGGAGGATCAAATAATAAGTAGGTTTTCGCTAAGAAATCTAAGAAATGACAAAAACCTTAAGAAACGATATCAAACGAACTCCGATTGAGCTAATTTCAGCGGCGTTGGAACCGTCTCGTCGAACTCTACCATCTTAGCTTTTAGGGTTTAGCTTTTAGAGTTTAGATTTTACGTTTGAATTTTTGGGTTTTAGCCTTATGGTTTATCCTTAGGGTTTAGCTTTTAGGGTTTAGATTTTATGGTTTAGGATTTTTTGGAGAGTGGGGGGTTTAGGTTTTTGGGGGTGGGTGGGGGTGGATTTAGGTTTTTGGGGGTGGGGGTTTTAGGCTTTTCGGGGTAGGGTTGGAGGGGGGTTTAGGTTTTTGGGGGTGCGGGTGGAGAGGGGTTTAGGCTCATCAAAATATGTCTTCAAAATATGTCTTTTAAAAAAATGTACTTTGAGGTGACATTTATAAATTCTGTTAGGTTAATTTTTAAAGCATTTTTTTTTCAACCGGATATTAATTTTTTTTATGTAATTGATAAATGTTAATTCATATTAATTTCATTTGCTTAATGATATAATAACTACATTGAATGCATACCTCTGTCAAACGCTTCAATCTAGCAGCTAGTAATTTCCCCTGTCCTTGATCGGCACCTGTTAAATCCCCTCTCTGCTCTCCAAGTTCAAGCAATTTCTTTGCAGTATACCTAATAGTACTGTGAGGTTTATTCAACCCCGAGAAACCACGAAATGAATCAGCCAAAAATCCCCGCTTCAGAACTAGAAACCCGTATGCAAGCCCTCCAGTAGGCATCTTAGAAAACAACCCTCCAAGCAAACACACACTGAATGACGGTTTTCCAGTTAATCCTGCTAAACTTGCATCCAAATTCCACCCATCCCAACCCCGGGAGTTAAACTCAATCCCCGAGAATGAAGTGTCGATTATAACCTTTGCCCCGTGTCTAGCACAAACTGTCAGCAAGCTTTTCATCTCTTCATTGCTGTAAAGCAAACCGGTCGGGCTTATTGTTGGACCAGAAATATACACCCACGGTTTATGAACCGTCTCCAATACACTACTAAGTTGCTTCTCGGTCAGTTTAAAACCTACTTCAGCCTGTGTATGGATAGACACGATGTTTGCATTTAAGAACTTTGCAGCTGATACATAATTACCATTTGATCCAGCTGGCATGCATAGGCTTCCCCCTTCTTCAATGCAGCAGAGGACGAGTTTACTGAAAAGAGCAAGAGGGAAGTCTGCGTATATGAATTCTTCACTGTGCTCAACCGACAAGTTGTAAGCATTCTTGATGAATTGCCTAAGGCTGGGTGTGACATCACACTCTGATTCTGTCACATTTTGCCTAGCAAAACTTTCAAAGATGGCAGCCTTAACTGGGGTTGGTGTAGGCAGAAAACTTTGATCCACATCCATGTGAAGTAACGAGGATTTTTCAGTTACTCTAACCGATAATTCTGCTTGGCTCAGAACTGAGATTGCTGAACTTGAAAATCCTATCATGTCAATGTCACCAGATTTCACATTCTCGGCTTCTCTCTGAAAAAATAAATAAATTAATTAAGAGTGAACTATTAAACTGCGCTTCCCTTTCACGAATGGTAGATAATATGTAAATAGTATTAACAAGTTTTTTTCTCCATTTTTTGAAAACTTCTATAACAAAATAATGTGCTAATTATGATTATGGACAATATTATTACAATAATAATCTAAACCTATAAATAAAGGGATTTACAAATAGACATTAAAGGTCACACCCATTTAGCCAACTTCTCATAACATTTGACCAATTTGACTTATTTGAGATAAAACGCAACCTAAATCATGGTTTCTAAGTAAATGGGTCGAAATTGCCACCTCTAGACACTGTTAATTTCCATTAAACCTATAAGAATCAATCATACAAAGGGAATGCTTTGCATGAACCTTACTGCCAGTATCTTAAAAAAATTAAGATCACAAGCTTCATGTCTTTATAGATCTGTTAAATCACAATGATCAGCTTGCTTATGGGTTTATTTTTAAATTTTTTTTTCCTACAAACACGTTTCCTAAGAAAATGTGCTAGTATACATGTTTTGCAAACCCGAAATGAACTCTATGTTCCCATTCCTTACCTCACTAACACAAAACAACAAACTGTTTTTTTTTTTTTTTGCAGATATTTAACATACAAAACATGACAGGAATAATAGTTCAAGAACACTAAATAGACCTCTGCAGGTTGACGTCTATCAGGAAGCTGAAAGGACAGAAGCTCATGGAAAAGACAGCCATAGTAAAACTGAGTAATCAGGGCAGTATTGCCTTGTAGGAGTTCCACACTCCTTGTCAATGCATCAAAGATGGTTTGTTCTTCTGATATCACAAAAGCTACTTCAAGATCCGTATACACCTGGAAAAAGAGCGGCTATGATAATTAGATAACAGCAGGATGGGTGGGTTGAAACGCGTCGATTTTGGTATGGGTTGAAACGGGCCTGGTTGGGTTGGGTTGGGTTGACCCGCAAGCATACCTGATTTCTTAACAAGCCACATATTATAGCTGCATGAGAAGGCAGTGGAGTTCTAGCAAGATATTTCAAGACCCCAATTGAACTGGGGAGGCTTGAAAGTTCAAACTGATCAGATATGTCTATGAAAAGACGGGACCCGATTTCCTTTGTAACACCTAACAGGTGCTCAAATGCTGAACTAGTAACCGCCTCGAATGGTGCAATCCCTGTGACCACCACTTGTGGCCTTAACTTTTTTATCAGCTCTATCATCAAATCTGACTGACGTGGTGCTTCAATAACAGTGATTCCATCTGTTGAAGTTCTGGTGTCCCTTGCTTGCTAAAACAAATGTAAAATAACATTTAGGTCTTCGTATTCATTATGTCATATACAAAATGTATAGAATGATTGCTGTATGATATGTGCAGATACTGCTGAGATCATTAAGAACTGTTATAAAATAGAAATAAATAATCTGTTCAAAACACATCTTTTATTGAGATAATTCGTTTTGTTAGAAGCAATTTAAACAGAAAACTTACAATCTAAATCTATAAATTAACTGGCTTCATAAATACACCTTACCTCAATTTCTAGTGATGTTAACCATTGCTTTGGTAGATTTCGGGTCAGATGTTCATCAACAATGGCAAGACGTGGACTGAACAACCGGAGGGAGTTCTCAATAGCCGTGGCCCTTGAAGGAAAAATAGCAACATTCTTGCAGAATGGATAAGAATAAGCAAGTCAGGAATGCAAATTAATTGTTACAAAAGACTGTAAGATAAATAAATTTGCAAATAAGAAGCTGGGTATCGTTTCAAATCAAACATATTTTCATCACATATTTATCCTCACATATCCATCTGAAAGGATATTTGATGTAAATTAAGAGGGTGATTAGATATGTGTTTCAAACTGATTGTCTGATTATTACGACTGCAAGTCACAACAATCAGTTTCTAATGTTTGAATAAACAGATTGTGCTCCTGATTATCTGATTATTTAAGTGTTAAATAATCAGTTTCATAGCAGCGGCAACAAATTGATTATCTGACAATAAGCAGAAACTAATTGTTCACCCCTTTTATTAATCTAACTAAATGACTTTTACTCAAATTTCACAAAACATTTCTCCTCTTCCAAGAAAAGTAATTTTTGGCCAATTTTATCTATTAATAATAATTTAATATTTAAAAAGAAACTCAAAAATTCCTAAATACTCAAAACATTTACAACTTCTAACAGTAAAAGCACATCCAGAGACATCCTGTACAACCCTTTTCATTAGAGATGATTGATTTTTATTAATTAATATCACATAATCACTCTTGAAATGCACATCCAAACATCCCCTAATTGATCAGCTCACAGTTATATTACATAATAACCATGTGAAAGGTACTCAGGTAGTATAGAGGATCATCTAGAAGTGTACTTACATCAGCGGTAAGGGGTACATGGTGGTATGTTTTCATGAAGGCTGCAATAAGATCACGGAATCTTTTGCTTCCAGTTGGAGGCTCATATGGGAAGCCAGAGCTGTCTTTCAAAACACCAGCAAGATATGCTAAGAAAGGGATTTTCTCGTCGGCAACAGAATCATCTTCAAAAGATAAATCTAAAGAACTGCTGATGTCGTGAAACCCGTTTTTAAGAAACTCAAAAATTTTCTTAACCTGAAAGCTTAGTTTTTTCAGTGCATACTCCATTTTCAGATTACTTTATGCAAACCTAGAGCCTAGAGGTGGCAAAATGGGGGGTTCGCAAAGGTTGATTAACTGGTAAACTTTTGGTATGGGTAGGTTGATCCAAAATGCTTTTTTCCCAAAATTTTAAAACCACCTTTATAAACAATCAACTTAGGTGACCTTGGACTAGGGGTGTAAACAAGCCAAGCCAAGCCCGAGCTCGTCTAAGCTCAAGCTAGGCTCGTGAGTAGTTTTTCAAGCTCGAGCTCGATTCGTTTATTATTTATTTAATTATTTTATTTATAACTTTTTTAATATATATTTACAATTATAACTTTATTATATAACATAATATATATTATTTAATTATTTTTATCATAACTTTATATATCATAATAATTATTATATAAATATATATTTAATACATTAAAAAAATTATATAAACAAAAGGCTTGTTTAGGCTCGCAAGCCTGGTCGAGCTCGATATCTGAAGCCTGGGCTCGAGCTCGTTTATTAAATGAGCCCCATTATAAGCTCGAGCTCGTTTAAGCTCGGCTCGATTTGAGTTTTTAGCGAGAGGCGCGGCTCGTTTATGCCCAACTTTCGACATGTTTCCTTTTCAGCTATTTGTTATATATACCCATTAGAGAAATAACATATCCCAAATTGATTGATTCGTAATTGAATGGGTCAAAATTGCCACCTCAGCAATAACTTTGTGATGTTATAGTAAGGACCTGATTAGGATGTCGAAGCTGGCAGCTGTAAACAGACAAAGCATGAGAAATACGTCCACCGGCCTTTCCAAAGGCCCATGCAGTCCTAGCACAAATTGACTGGTCTCCAACAAGCCCCATGAAGAACTCAAAACGATGTGGATTATTCTTCTCAATTTCAACTAATGCTGAAATATCTGTGTCAGAAGCCTGAAGAATTTTGGTCTGCCACAGCTTGTTAACACTGAGCCCACGACGTTCAAATAAGCGTTTACAAACACCTTGCCCTGGACGCCCTCCCATGTTGAAGATCATGATACCCATAGGCTTGATCACATCAATTCCTTCTTCAACTGCCCTAGCAATTAGACCTAGACCAAACTGATCCTCAACAAAACCCTTCACATACAATTGCAAAAGTTATCTTTGGTGTTCAAACCTATGAATTGAAAATCAATAACATGTTTGAAGTGAATAGACATCACCCATCTGTATCAGAAAATTAATTCTCCAGGGTGTTTATACATTCTTCTTGGAGATAAGTAAATGAGAGGGTCAAACAAGAAATTAGTAATAAGAAATTAGTAATACATAATTAGTTAGCACACTAATTTCTCCAATATCCACTCCACAATGTGACTATTTATTCGCCAAGCAATAGACTTATAAGTGAATAAGCTAGAAAGGTTGGACCAGTTGTTGAAAAGGCTATAGACAGGCATAACCTTTGGTGCTAAGATGCTTTAATGAATGCCTTTCAACATCCTGAGTTTTGCAACAACATGGTCAAACTTAACCCAAATTGATATGATTTTCAGGAAGATTGAGTTTGTTTTAAATAACCACACTTTCACAGCTTCATGGAGTGCATAAAGATTACATCCATCTTAATTCTAAAACTTAATTGTATAACCACATGAATCAAAAGTATTCAAGTTTTAGGATGGACAGCCTACATTAATCCTCAGTAAAATTCCATGGATCCCCTTTAAAACCTGGCCAGCGTGCTTGACTTCTCAGTTGGTCTAATTTGGAAAGTTAATTTCATGACGTGGTAACTCTTAAATCGAACTGTATCCCAACTAGTTTGACATAACGACTTAGCTAAATTGAATACCATTTCTACAAGAAATATTGCAAAGATAGCAACTGATAAACAAAAACAAAAAAGGATAGATAAAACGTGTTTCACTAACCTGAAGCGCACAATAGTTACTTAGTGAATGCAGAAACTCTTCGCTAGCATTTTCTGTGATAAGCTTGGACATTGCATCCGGATTTGGATTAAGAATCTAGAACACAAAGTAGAGTAAAAATTAATTCCAAATGGGTGAAGTACTGAATAGAGCAACACAATTCCTATCAGCAGCAGTAGGTCAAGGAGAACAGCATAAGACAATCAAGACTAGAGGTGCAAAATTGGGCGACTCAGGCAGGTTGGGTAACGGGTCAAAACGGGGTTAACTTTTTAGTAAGGGTCAAAAAGGGAGAATTTTAGTGTCTCAAAACCGGTCGGGTTGTGTTGACTTGAAACATGTTCTGTACAAAGATTTATAACTTTTTTTAAAATAATTAGATTGTCAAATATGATTACAAAAGTTATAGTAATTCAATAATAATCAAATTTTTTTAATGATATGAATTAGGAGGTTTTATACATTATGCAAATATTTTGAATGACTTTCGACCTGTTTCCTTTGAAGTTGACTATTTTGAGTTTTCTTGTTCAATCAATTATAAATTAAAACATAAGCCAAATTGTACCAGATTTTAGAAAACAGAAAGCAAAAGTAGTAAACAAGTAATATTAGAAATCCTTCTCTAATTGATAGAAAACTTCCGATTACAATGAAAGGAAAAAACTATCCTTATTTATAGTTGATTAAACTTGTCCACCAAGTTAATCAACTCCTACTTTCTAGGCTAACTTATCTCCTTCTAAGTTAATTCAAAATCAGGCGACCTTATCCCTTTAGGAAGCTGAATACATATTTAATTAAAACAACTAATTAAAACAACTATGACTTAATAGCTATTTGACCCCTGAACTATTAAGTTTTGTCAAGATTGGTCCAACAATCACCCCCCCAATCTTGACCTCAAGTATTCTGTTATTTTCTCGAGTCTTGAATTTCTTTTACTCCCAATAGCTCTTTCATCTCAGCAAACTTCAGTCTTGGTAAAGCTTTAGTGAGGATGTCTGTCCGTTGTTCATCTCCGCTGATGTGTTCAACTCTGATTTGCTCCTTTTCAACACATTCCCGTATATAGTGAAAACGTGTGTTGATATGCTTGCTTCTTCCATGAAAGACTGGATTTTTCATCAAGGCTATTGCTGATTTGTTGTCTACTTTGATCACCACTTGTTCTTCACTTCTTCCAGTTATCTCAGCTAACAATCCCCTTAGCCAGATTGCTTGACAGGCTGCTGAAGTTGCAGCCATGAATTCGGCCTCGCAGGATGACAGGGCGACTGTTGGCTGTTTTTGCGAAAACCAAGCAATGGGTCCATCATCAAAATAGAACACTACACCTGTAGTACCTTTTCCATCATCCAGATCAACTGAGAAGCTGTTGTCACTAAACCCAAGTAAAACATTGCTTCCATTTCTTCGATAATGAATTCCCAGATTTGTTGTTCCTTTCACATACCTGAGGATCTGTTTAACAGCTTGGAGATGAGTAGTTTTGGGAGCCTGCATGTATCTACTTGCATATCCCACAGAGTATGCAAGGTCTGGTAGTGTATGAGTCAAATACCGAAGACATCCGATCGTTTTTCGGTACTCTGTTGCATCTACACAGCTGCTGCCATCTTCTTTTGTCAGCTTTAGACCTGGTTCCATTGGGTATTTGGTGGGATTACACTCCCACATCCCAGCTTGTTGTAGGATCTTTCTAGCATAGCTTGATTGCTTGATCTTTATTCCATCTTTGCCTTGTATTACCTCTAGTCCAAGATAATAAGAAAGTGACCCCAAATCACTCATTTCGAACTTGTCTTCCATTTGTCTTTTGAATTGCAGAATTTTCTCCATATTATTTCCAGTTACAATCAAATCATCCACATAGATCCCTACTAGTAATGAATCTTCATGAGTTCTCTTTGTGTACACGGCTTGTTCAAGTTTGCACCTTTGGAATCCATACTCCTTTAGAACCCCATCCAACTTCGTATTCCAAGCTCGTGGAGCTTGTTTCAAGCCATAAAGTGCTTTGGTTAATTTGTACACCTTTTGCTCCTTTCCTTTCTTAATAAAACCTTCCGGCTGTGACACAAACACTTCTTCTTTAAGTTCCCCATTTAAAAATGTTGTTTTAACATCAAGATGATGAACACTCCACCCCCTTTGTGCGGCTAATGCTAGAATAAGTCTAACCGTCTCAAGTCTAGCTACGGGCGCGAATACCTCGTCAAAGTCTACACCATGTTGTTGGATGTAACCTTTGGCGACTAATCGAGCCTTGTATCGTGTAATAACACCACTTGCATCCCTTTTAATTTTGTATACCCATTTTAGTCCAATGGGTCGATGTCCGTTGGGCAGATCTGTCAACTCCTAGGTCTTGTTTCTTTCAATAGAAGCAATCTCACTTTCCATTGCTTGATCCCATTCCTTGTGACCTGTTGCTTCTTTGAAATTAAACGGTTCTCCTTCAGTAAGGAGAAGATCATATACCTCATTTAAATTTTTCCAGCCTTGATGTGGTGTATTATCAAATGTCTCATCTTCTGCTATATTTGGATCTGATTGATTAATCGTATCCGTTGAAAGTCGAGGCAGCATTGGACCGCGCCCTTTTACTGTTGATTCGGGGCTGCTGAATTCTGATTGGGGAGAGGTTTCAGCATCCTCATGATCTGCTGAGCCTTCATATAAAGGGTTGTTTATACCTGGATTCGATGGGCTGTTTGTAACAGATGATTCATGATTGTTGTGAGTTTCTGGACCTGATCCAGTAGAGTCCATGTGGATCACAAAATTTGTCCAAACAGAGGTGGTATCTCCATCTTTTATCTGATCTTTTTCCCAGTCCCATTTGCATTTTTCATCGAACACAACATCACGGCTAATGACCAGCCTCTCTCCCTCGACATCATACATGCGATATGCCTTTGACCCCGGTTCAGTTCCCAAGTGCACCATAGAAACACTTCTGTCATCGAGTCGAGTTTCTTCACTTGGTGTGAGGGTGTCTTCACATATCCAACACACCCAAACACCCGTAGATGATCAAGTCTTGGTCTTTTTCCCTTCAAGGCCTCGTATGGTGTTTGATTCTTGAGAATTTTCGTCGGTAATCGGTTTAGAACGTACACTGCGTGTCGTACGGCTTTAGCCCAAAAAACTTGAGGCATATTCATTGCAGTTAGAATACTCCTTTTTGTGCTCATTACGGTTCGATTTCTCCTCTCGACAATACCATTCTGCTGAGGGGTGTAAGGGGCGGTCAATTGTCTTGTGATCCCGGCTTGTTCACAAAACGAGTTGAACTCCTTGGAAGTGAATTCTCCCCCCCCCCCCCCCGATCAGTTCTAAGGACCTTTATTTTCCCTCCAAATTGGTTCTCGGCTGAAGCTTTAAATGCCTTGAATCGTTCAAGTGCCTCATCCTTAGTTTTTAACATGAATGGCCACATAAACCTGTTGTGATCATCGACAAACAGCAATATATACCTGTTTCCAGCTTCAGTGGCGGGTGTAATAGGCCCACACAGGTCTGCGTAGACCTGTTCCAGCGGGTTATCAGCCCTAAAAACGGTCTGATCAGGGAAACTTTGTCTCGTATGCTTCCCTGCCAAACATGCTTCACATAGTTGTGAAGGGTGGTCAATAGCAGGAACTCCATGGACTAAATTACTCGTCCCAAGTCGTTTAATTGTGTCAAAGTTCACATGACCGAGGCGGGCATGCCACAGCCATGCTGGATCATCAATCTTGGCCTGCAAGCAAACTGGTGTCCCAATTTTTAGATTGATTTTGTACAAGCGATTAGAGGACCTTTGAACTTGCATTAGCAGCGACCCATTTGCTTCAAACATAGATAAAAACCCTTGTTTGATCAATATCTCACACCCTCCTTCTTCAGCTTGCCCAATACTAAAGATGTTATTCTTTAAGTATGGGATATAAAGTATGTCTGTCAACAAGCGTTGTTCCCCGTTCTTACATGCTAGAAGAATGGATCCTCTTCCTTCTATTTCAACACATGAGTCGTCTCCAAACCTTACTGTGCCACCAATGTTTGTATCGAGTGTTGAAAACAGCCCTCTATTGCCTGTCATATGGTTTGTTGCTCCAGTATCTAAGTACCACATGTATTCTCCGTCAGCACGTGACCCGTACTTTGCTGGAAAAACCTTCTCTTCGCTTAGATAAATCAGTTCATTGTTGTTATGATTAGCCACTGTCATCAAAAGTGCAGGTTTATCGGCATTAGCCTGCGGTTTTTCAACTGGTGTGGCTTGTGTCAGATTTGCCTTTTCTTCTTTCTTTCGCGTTGGACAGTCGGCTGAGAAGTGCCCAAAGGCATCACACCTAAAGCACTGCAGTTTGGACCGATCTTTCTCTGAATTTTCAGTTGTTTGGCTTCCATCTTGAGAATTTTGTCTGCGGCTTGAACCCCTTCCACGACCACCCGATCTCCCACGGCCTCTGCCCCTACCACGGGTGTCTCGGCCATTCCCTCGGCCTCGACCAAAGCTCTTTTCTTGCTTTCTTTTTGAATCCCATTCTTCATATGACAACAAAAGTTGGTCGTGATTGCTATTGGTGGTTCTGGTATTGGTTCGTTCCTCATACGCCTTTAGCCTTCCCACAACTTCCTGAAACTTGACTGTTTTTAGGCCAACCAGTTGCTCGATTGTGGCCACCATATTTAGGAAACTATCTGGTACACTGGTCAAGAGTTTCCTGACCAGTGATGCTTCCTCATATGGTGACCCAAGTGTGGCTGATTTTGATGCGATTCCAGAGAGTTTCCCCACGAACTCATCCACCGTGGTACCTTCCTTCATTCTGATCCGATCGAATTCAGTCTTCAATGACTGTAGTCGTGCCTCCATTACTCGTTCAGCACCTAAATATCGAGTCTTGATTGAATCCCAAATTTCTTTCGCATGCTCACAGCTTGCGATTTGAAGAATAAGATCTTCCGACAGTGACTGGTACAAAAAGGCTATAGCCGAGTTGTCCTTCTTCTGATCGACATCAGTCCCTGGTTCGATTGCCTCCCAAATCCCATGTGCTTTAAAAATCGCCTTGATTCTAAGCGACCATATTGGGTAATTCGTCGTAGTTAGAATCGGGCACTGGAATGGGAGATTAGAAGTCTTCTCGGCTCGCAGCTGATTGTTCGGAATCACAGCATCCCCCATTGATCTTGCCTTCGTTCGCCACTTGTAGTGCCTCCCTGTTTTCGAATCTGGTGACTGATCCAGTACTTTGGATCAAGTTAACCTCCGGTCCCTCGAATTTTAACACAGCTCTGATACAAATTTAAGTAATTGGTACCAGATTTTAGAAAACAGAAAGCAAAAGTAGTAAACAAGTAATATTAGAAATCCTTCTCTAATTGATAGAAAACTTCCGATTACAATGAAAGGAAAAACTATCCTTATTTATAGTTGATTAAACTTGTCCACCAAGTTAATCAACTCCTACTTTCTAGGCTAACTTATCTCCTTCTAAGTTAATTCAAAATCAGGCGACCTTATCCCTTTAGGAAGCTGAATACAGATTTAATTAAAACAACTAATTAAAACAACTATGACTTAATAGCTATTTGACCCCTGAACTATTAAGTTTTGTCAAGATTGGTCCAACAATTGACCCATTCATAACTAAATGGGAAGAAATTGTCGCCTCTAATCAAGACATATATGATTATTTAGTATTGACAATAATACCTGTGGTATGCATCCAACAATCCGTTCAAGCTCTATGTGGTTATCTCTGCAGTAAGATAGCAGATCAGATTCATAAAACTCTACCCTGTCAAGCAAAGTTTTGTTCTCGGAGTCATAAACAGGCTGTCCATTCTCATCAAAAGCATTTAAGTACAAATTTATCCAAGAAATCTTTACTGCTCTTGGATTAATATCAAGACCATAAACCTACAAGACATATTTTAAGAAAATTGAGATATCACTAGGAAGAAGTGCATAGTTCGATCAAGATTATGCTTCGTTAATGAAACATTTCATAAGTAACAAATCAGGGCATTTTTTCAGTCCAAACATATAGACATAAAGTTGAGGGATAAGAACAGCCATGACCTTCGATGGCAACCACTTGTCAGCAATGGCTATGGAAATCCATCCGTTTCCACAACCAAGCTCAGCAACTGTCTTATCCTTGAAGATAGAGTCTGGATGTCTATTTAACCCCTCAAAGAATGTAAAGGACCAGTCCTCTGGCATAAAGATGCTTGGTATCACCATCATTGTTAATTTTTTTCTATTCTGGTAACCTGTATCTGCAAGGAAAGCCAGTTAAACATTTGAGTCCAAGGTTGCATATGACAATGCCAATTAACAACGAGAGCATGAATATACTTAGATAGAGAAGTTGAGAATGTTTATTTAATCCAAGTATTCAACTGACTTTAAAGAAAGTTCATGGGAAGAAGAAAATGCTCAGAGCAGTGATGACTACAGTTGATTGGTTTCCAATAGTGACCAAATGGAGATGCTGACACCAATATTAGAAATTTTCCAACATGGAATATCATGGACTTAAGAACATAATTAATGATTCCATAGAATGTACTGGAGTCAAATACAAGATAACAGATAAAATTTTGGAGCTAATATACAAGTTAGTATAACTGATGAAAGCAAAAAGGAACTAAGGCCACAAAGCTAGGACATCTATGAATACTTAATTAAAGAGTATCATGTCCAATTGAGATATAATAACAAACCACTTTAAACTGTAGCCAATATTTTTCCAGTAAGTTATCTTATACCTTTGACTCAGCATGCTGTAATGCAAGGTTACTGATTTGTTTTACGCGCTGGGCTCGTTACAACCATACAAACCATGCAAAATGTGCTTGTAAAACAGCATGAATTTCTAGACATTATGATGTAAGAATAGAAACGATAATCTCACTATTATCAATTACAAGAGGAGAACAGTTTCTCCAAACTTTTACAAGGACACATGAAGTGTAACTCAGTGGAGCAAAATGAAGACTGATTCCAGTGAGCAGGAATAAGAAACTAGACAACAAATTGACACCAGTGAAGAATATTAATCGTTCTATCAAGTTGTTAAGCTCAGGACCGTACAAATCTCACTTCTGAACCATCTAAATTAGTTTTGGATGAGAATCGTCCTATTGCTTTGAGGATAATACTTTACTGCGTCTATATTTTACCTAGCAATAGAATTGAAACTAAAACGCCGATTACAGATCGTAACCAGAACACACACTCAAAAACACACATAAAACATTCCGAATCAAGCAAAATCTCACTTCTGAACCATCTAAACTAGTTTTGGATCAGAATCTTCCTATCGCTTTGAGGATAATGCTTTACTGCGTCTATATTTACCTAATCATTCTACAAATTAGCAATAGAATTGAAACTAAAACGTCGATTACAAATCGTGACCAGAATACACACTCGAAAACACACATAAAACATTCAGAATCAAGCAAAATTTAAGGTCGAGAGCAAAGCAAGCAAGCGCACATACATACATACATACATACATATATACATAAACATATAGATGAACAGATAGCTAGATAAGACCTTCATTTCGATCGAGGTATATATCCTGGATTTGAAAATGATAAGTATCGAGCCAATTTCGTGAGGCTCCATCGCTGCGGAGCTTTTTCTGTAGATGTGCGAGGAAGATCCTGGCTTCGATCCGTGTCTCCGGATTCTCGAGGCGGTTCAATAGTGATCTTAATGCACTGTAGGCAGAGTCACCTGACTGTGTACAGTGCTTCAGGAACTCATCTATGGATCCATACAAGCCTTTGACTGCAGCCATTGATGGCGATCGAATCAGGTGAGGAGTGTAACAGGATATTCGTGTGTGCTAGGGACGGGGGAGACTTTGTTACACTCGGCGAATGGGAGATTTCGACGGAGGATGTTCACAAGATTTTAATATAGAAGATATTGTGGTGGTGACTTCATCATTGATTTGCTACCTTCATAGACCTTCGTTATTAACACTAGTATTATTTTTTTTAAACGGCTAACGAATACTATAAGCCCGGTCACCCAGGTAAATTCATTGGTCAAAGGCCAACCATACCCGCGAACGCGGACAACGTTGGTGACCCGGCCTTCCCGTCATTCCAGGGAAAACCCACCACCCGAAGACCCACTGTGGAAAAAACATTTGGTCCACCTGAGCATATTGCACCAAGTGAGTCTTTAACACATGACCTCCACATTGGAAGGTCATGGGATGCCTCCTCCCAAACCAATTGATATGATACTCATTGGCATTAACACTAGTATTATAGTCCTGGAAAAAGGTAATACAAATCATATCGTAAGTGAAAAAATAAGGTGTACACGTTATATCAGTCATTTCTGTGTCAGTCGGAAAAACACAACACACTTATATTGTATCTATTATACGCCTCGTGTGAGTGAAAAACACACCCAATACAACATGTATTGTAGGTGAAAAAAGATAATAAGGCACGTATTGGTGCTGGTGTACCGAAAATAAATAAATTAAAGATCGATCGGATTGGTTGTTAGACGGTATGACATATTTCTCGGTTAAAGGGACACGAAACTTTATTGATGGTGTGTGTCTTCCGAGTGGGCCCGTTCGTACGCATTAGTTTAAGCATCTTCCTCGGAAGGTTAATATTTGTGGTTGGAGGGTTTTAGGGAATCGTATCCCAACTCGGGTTAATTTGGATTCGAAGGGGATTGAGGTGCCGTCTATACTATGTTCTTTATGTTCAGATTTCTTTTCCAGTTATTAGACTCCTGATTGACCTCATGGAGTGGCTAGATAATTCTAATCTTACAAGGGTCAAGAAGGATTGGTGGGTTCGATCATTTTTGTCGTTTGGTGGGTTGTTTGGAAGCTAAGGAATGATGTGGCTTTTTGAAAGAGATGAGCAAAAATTCATGGCTTTTTGATGATGTCTTACGTTTTTCTTTCCTTTGGTTTGGTAGTAGGAATAATAAATGTAAGTTGTCATGGATTGTGTGGCTCCAAAACCCTTTTAAACTTTATGTAATTCTTTTGTTTTCGGCCGTCTAGCTTCTTGCTAATCGTTGTTTTATATGATATACCGTTGTTCTAAAAAAAGAATTTTATAAATATATAGTTTAAAACCTTCAAGAACAAAGATAGGCGATTGAAGTTTGCAACATTTCTATCGTTTGTAAACAAGGTTAAGAAATAATAAGTAAAATAACGTACGCTCAAGTTAATATGTAATTATTGGTAACTACTAAATTAAAATTGTCAACTTTGGAAATAAATCATTCACTAAAACACGTATTTTGACTTAGAAATTTTAGACATAATTTTACATTTATAAACCACCACAAGATATGATAGGTTCTTGTGGCTTTTGTTTTTTTGGTGGTATATTTTGCTTTATTTATATTTTATTTGTGATTGTTAGTAGTTATGAAATACTTGCAAAAGTTGATAAATAATATAAAAAAAAACTATGATAATAAAAGTAAACTAGATTTTTTTCGCCCGCGCTTCGTTGCGGAAGTCTGGTCGTTATCGGTATCGGCTCATTTGGGTGGATAAAACTTATGTCGAAACGCAGACTCGCTACAACGTACGATAAAAAAACCTCGAATTTTAACATAACTCCGTTTTTAATAAAAGTTATACATGAACGTTGGCAAAAAAAAATGTGCATTCCGTTTTAAAAAAAAATTAACAAACGAACGAAAGTTAGCACAGAAAAACGAAATTAATAGAAAACTAAACGGGTTAAAAGCGTATATTATATATATTATGAGGGGCTAAAACGATTCCCCTCACAACACGACGGGGACATTGTCAATTTTGGTTCGGCTCGTTTGCGGGGCTAAAACCAACGTACAGTCGTTAAAGCGTACGAAAAAAATACTTGCTTTTGAATACAACTCCGTTTTTAATAATTTTTTTATCGGAATGTTGACAAAAAAACCTAAAGAAAGCTGCGCTTTCCATTTTTAATGAAAATGTAAAGAACGAAAGTTATAACAGAGAAACGAAAGTTATCAAGCAAAGTTGCTAAACACGAGAAAGCTTGTTTAGAGAACCAACACGTGTTTATCCCTTTTGCTTTTGATACTTTTGGGTTCCTAGCACCGGAGGCAGTGGAATTCCTAAACAGGGTTCAACGAGTCGTGCATAGTAATATTTCGGCCCCTAAGACCCAAAACTTTGTTTTTAGTAGGATCGGTTTTGCTATTCAAAAAGGGGTTGCAGTGCAACTTGTTGCCCGTTTACCTGCCACTTTATTGTAATCGTCCTATTTTAATTAAAATAATTCGATAATAAAAAAAATGTTGACTTCAAAAAATATAGTATGATAGTTGAAAAAAATTTAAAAAATAATAAAAGTTATAATTGTCACTCCCCCTAGTGGGAGTTACTATTCCCTCACGTTGTCATTTAAATTTAGTTGGTTAATAATATGAGTTAAACATTTATGTACTATAAATAAATAATATTAATTGGATATTGGTGACTAAATAAAATATTTGTAGTAGAATTTAAATAAGTAAAAAGTTTAAACAAACAAAAATAACTAAATAAAATAAAATAATAGATTTATATAAAATAAATAAGTTGATTAATTAATTTATAAAATTTTAAATAAATCTATAAAATAAAAAGTGATAAAAAGAATAAAAAAAAAAGGAAAGAATAAAAAATACATAATAAAAAGAAACTTTGACATTTACTAGAATAGTTCTTTATGGTAAAATGACAATAATGCCCTTAAATTAAAAAAAAATATTAACTATAGTTAGTCAAATTGATGAAACTTGAAAGAAATTTTGAAAAAGTGAACAATTAGTGTAATTATTTTTTTAAATGGCAAGTTTCATAATTTTAAAAATACATAAATGACACAAATTGTAATCTAGTCTAAAAATAAGTACGTTATATATTCAAAATTTTATATAACATTATATTATAAAAGTTATAAAAGAAAAATAAAATATGTCTAAAATTAATTATAAAGATTAAAATAATTAGAAAAAGTGAAATAATAATAAAAAAAACTAAAAGCATGTGAGTGTTTAGGAAGTGGAGAATCAAAAACTTTTGAACGAGTGGAGGGTTGTTGGTTGAAACAGCACAGTTTGTGTGGAGTAGTCATCCTTAAACCACTAAGCCAACTTGAGGTTTGTTTAGTTTGTCAAACTATTTAAGCAGATTGTACTTTATGCATCAATAGACACTAATTGTAACAAATGAATAGTAAATCTTACTCGCACATCGACTTTGTTTTATATGTATACTAGGTTAAAAATCCGGTGTATTATACGAGTTGAATAAATCCAGCGTTATATACTTAGTAATAAAGATTTACATATTACATACTATGTTACAAACCCCGTGTATTACACGGGTTGAATAAATGCAATGTTATATACTTAGTAATAAATATTTACATATTACATATTTCATATTTTTTTAATATAAATTCTAGAAACGCTATATAATTATTTTTTAATTATAAAAAGAATGAAAGAAATGTTCAATTTATAAAAATGTTTTATGAACAAAACTATTTTTTTTTAAACTAAAAAATGTTTTATAAAAATAATTATAGAATTCATTATTATGTAATATGAGAGAGAGGCGGGAAACAAAAAAATATAAAAAACAATTAAGGAAATTTGTATAATTAATATGAGATAGAGGTGGGGAAAAAATTGTTGAGAATGCATAGAAGAGTTACAAGTGTAATATCAAAACCTTTATTTATTATCTATATACTATATAATAAATAAAGGTTTTGAGGGACACTTGTTATTCTCATGTTCATCCTTAACATTTTTTTTTCGCCTCTCTCTCTTATTAATTATACAAGTTTCTTTAAAAAAAATTATAATTTTTGTTTCCCGCCTCTCCCTCCTATTAAATAATAATGATTTCTATAATTATTTTTATAAAATATTTTTTAATTAAAAAATAGCTTTGTTCATAAAACATTTTTATAATTTGAACATTTCTTTCATTCTTTTTATAAAATATTTTTAAAAAATAACTATATAACGTTTCTAAACTTTGTATTAAAAAATTATGTAATATATCATAAATATGTAATATTACATATTTATTACTAAGTATATATAACAGTGCATTTATTCACACTGTATAATATACCGGGTTTCTAACTTGTATTATAATAAATGAATAACTATACTTGCTACTTGTCGACTTCTCCTGAAGTCTAGATTTTCATTTTCCGTCTTTCTCTCATATTAAATAATGATAATGTTAAATAATTAAATATCTAAAATTTATTCTAATATTTTATTAAAAATTACTAAATCATAAGAAAATTTTAATTATATCTTATTTTAAAATAAAATTGTACAATTCTTAAATCTTCATTATTTGTTATTTATAATTCTTAAATCTTCATTATTTCTTATTTTACCGATAACTAATAACATCCAACATACAAATCTATAGAAAATATTGTTTTATAACAAGTTATATTTATTCAACCCATGTAAAACATAGGTTTTAACCTAGTATAGTATAAATTTATGACATATTACATAGTTTTTTATTACAAATTCAAGAAACGTTATATAGTTATTTTTTTAAATGTTTTATAAAAAGAATGAAAGAAATCTTCAATTTATAAAAATGTTTTATGAACAAACCTAATTTTTTTTAAATAAAAAACGTTTTATAAAAAGAATTATAGAAATCATTATTATTTAATAGGAGAGAGAGACGGGAAACAAAAAATTATAAAAAACAATTAAAATTTTGTATAATTAATTGGAGAGAGAGACAGGAAAAAACGCTAAGGATGCACAGAAGAGTGACAAATATCTCACCAAAACCTTTATTTATTAGGTAGTATAGATATGATTGTCATTTTTTTATGTGTAGAAAGAGGTAAATATACTTTCTCAATTTCTTCACATGAGTTATACTTTATACATAAATAATCTTTACATTGAAAGGGAGAGTTCAATTTATAACACTAAATATTGAGAGAAGACGGAGAACAAAATGAATCACTCATTTTTTCATTCTTAAAAAAATTTAAAACATAAGAAAATGGTTAAAATGTAATGTTTATTCGTCTTTTCTTGAAATTCAAAAAAAAATATGAACAAAATTCATTTAATTATAGAACTTACACATGTGCAAGTCCACTGTATGTTATATCACCTACACATCACCTGTGCATGTGTAGGTGAAGTTTAAAAGTTAGAAACATATATAAACAAATTAGTTTAATGGTTTTTATGTAGATAACATATATATTTGTATGTAGAAAGTAAAAATGTTAAAAAACATGATCCATTATCTAAAAATTAAACAATTTATGTTTGTTCTCCGTGTTCTCGCAATAATTTAGTAATCTGAAAGTAACCTCTTCCTAACAATCAAACCAACAAGGGATAATATGATAGCCTAAAGTTATAAACTTAATTCTAGTGGAAACATGGGACAAAACATGTGTTGTTACAATAATGATGTTGCATTAAACTAGAAAGCTTAATATTCTAGTTGACAGATCATGTGTTGTAGTGTTGTTACAATAATGATCTTCCACTAAACTAGAAAAGCAAAAGGTTATATTTTTATCTTTTTGTATTATTTAATGACAAAAGAATATTGTTGATCATAAAATTCTCTTGAAAGTGTTGAATCTATATGTCTAAAACAACCTGTAACAATGTAACCAGTGCCTATAAGGTCATACAGTAAATAATTTTGTCGTCCCCAAGGGACATGGTGTGGTGGTAAGGTGTATTTCCTTTATCCATAAGATGGAGGGTTCAAATCCTGCAAAGTGCAGGTATTGGAGTTCTTAAGAGAAGGTTAGTTTGCCGTTCAAAAAAAGTAAATAATTTTGTCAGTACATGTTTAAATATGATTTAAACACAAACAATCGAGTGAACGCTATACATATTATTATTTAGATGAAATAATATATACAAAACAATTATTATTTAGATAAAAACCAATATTTGATATCATGTATATTAAAATTGAAATAAATATTGTTTACGGTAAATGACATTTCTACATTATTACCTAAACGTATATGTATACGAATACATAATAATATAAAATGTAAATATGCTTAAAATAACCAAAAAAAAGGAAATTTTATTCGAGATACCTTAACCTATCTCTAAGAAATTTTTGTTCCATTATCTTCATTGGAATCTTGGACTTGTATTATATATAAGTTAATGGTCTTTTGAAGTGGTTAGCGAATTAAAATAGACAAGTTGTTAAAAGATTTAAAATAAGACTACTAAATAAAATTTTTACAACCACTAGCTTAGCCTAGTGGCAAAAGTGTATACCAAAGACTTCACTAAAATAGGGAGGTATTGGGTTCAAGTCCCACATGTGACAAAAAAAAAACAGGGGTCCAGGTTGGGCTAGGGGATTTTTTCACCTATGGTTGATTTTCTCCTGATGGTGGTGGAGATGATCGGGTGGGCCAGTGACCGTTAGTGATCCAAATTGCCGTTAAAAAACTAAATAAATCTTTTAATGCAATTAATTCCTAACTACTTGTCAGTTGTCACTTAATACAATTAGTTTGCCGTTCCAATTTTTTTTTAATACAATTAGTTTCTAACCAACTCATCTCAACTGAGTGTTTTTAAACCTGGACTGGACCGGACGATCAGACTAGTTAAACCAGGACCTGGGTATGGTACTGGCTCAAAAGTGAACTACTAAACTGGAGATCATCGAATCACGACGGATTTAGCGGACAAAGGTTGAACTGAGATCCGGAAACCGGGTTGAACCGGATTCGTTGATTTGGATTAGGTTTTAACTTTTGAGAGTTGTGATGCGGGATTTATGATGCGGGATTTATAAGATGTGGAGAAGGTGAAAGAAGGTGTTGGGGGCGATGGGGGACAAACAATGAAGAAAATAAGGTTGAGATGGTCATAATAAATTTTCTAATGGAAGAGTAAAAGACAACTTGAGAGTTCATGGCTTTCTAAAGCAACCAACTTGTAGTTATATTTATAACTACATCTAGAAGAGGAATCGTGTTGAAAGAGGAGGATAACAGTTGTCAGAATGGCTGAAATCAACGAACAATTCTCACGTTCTAGCAAATAGCAGCAACGTGTGTCTCCGGGCGATAGAGGCGACGACAACCGGTGAAGAGAGACCCTAATTTAGGTCTCTGGTGTGAAAAGGGGAATATGCATATAAGGTATGGATCTTGCTACGTTAAAAGCACAAACCACTTATACATGATGCGTTACATCTTGGACATCATTGTAGTTACTATTAAATAGAGTTTATAATATACTTAATTTTTTTGTTAGCCATATATATTATATAGCAATATTAATTAAGATTAGATAAAAATATATTATTTATGGTTTGTTATTTAAATAAGATTTATTGTATTTATCTTTTTCATAATTATTAAGAGTTATGTTAACAGTTTTGATTTTGATTCTCTTTTTAATGCCTAATCTAATTATAGTAGGCTTTTTTTAATATTATACATATAGTTATTAAATTAATTTTAGTCTCATTCGGTATATAAGACCGATCAGACCAGTGAACCATTAAGGTGGATGGTTCAATCACCGGTCCGGTATTTTTCCTTTTTTTTCAAACTTCCAAAGACCAAAAAGACAAACTTTCATAGACTAGCACTCCAATGAGCAGCTTAGTAGAGATGCTTCACTGAACTCACAGGTTTGCCCATGTACAAGTCGTTGAGGCTCGTCGCCATTGGCCCGAGTCACACGCCTCCTGTACACTGATGGACTGCAATAGTCAAAAGCGCACATCACCTCCCATCTAGACGCGCTTTTTACAACTAAGGAGACAAACTAAAATATTTAGGTCATGCCAAAACAATAAATATAAAAGTAGGATAGCAGAACACATTGTAGCTACTGCATTCATCAACATTAGCAGATCTTAAGTTGATAAATTTTCACATAACTTTCACCAGTTTCAGAACATAATAAATTCAAAATCTGATCCTCATCTTCCCCTCATAAAGGCTTCACAAGTTTCAGACCATAAAAACTAAATTTTCCATCCAGTCACTAAACAAGTACAAAAAGTGTGCTGGATAACATATTTCGTCAAAAAAACACTCTATACAACCTAAAGAAAGTGTAATCATGTTCGACCTTGAACTCGTTAAAAGTGCTTCTCGAATTACTGACAGGTGACTAAGTGAAAATATGAAGTTAAACAGACGGCCGGCAATCCTGATGCACCTAGTGGTCTATAATGGGCCAGTCAAATTTTTATTGATGTCAAGCTGCTTATCCCCATATCGGGTCCGAGGTGGTCTCAGGAAGAGAAATACTAACTGGTTGCCATCCTGATGGATGATGTATGATCCACTTCTTTCCAGTGATTGCCAAGTCCAAAATCTGAAGTATGTCACCCAAAGTAGTTTTTTTTAGGCAACTTTTCTTTAGAATAGTTGCTGCCTCGTAACTATGCAAAACACAAATTATAACACGTGTCAGATAAATGCTCAAGGCAAATCATATTTACTAAAGGTGGCAAGATATATTATCAAAAGAATAGTCTTAGAATTTTAAATATAATGATTTTGAGGGTTTATGCAATAAAAAAACATTTTGGATAGTTTCCAACCAGTTTGACCTGGACCGTTTCGGTTTTAAGCTAAGTTTTAACTTTACCCGTTGTATATAATTTAACCCGAATCAACAAACTCAAAAGTAAAGACGTGAAATTGCCACCTCTAACTGTTTCAAAATTAACTAGAAGCAAATGTTACCGGCACTGGGAAGCAGTTATAGCAGAACGACCAGCAGAAGTTGATAAAAACTTTTGGAGTTTGTCCCATATTGCTTTCGAGTGATCTTTAATATCATTACCTTTACGGTTTACACACTTCCATAATTTTTCATTCTTACCAACAAAGAATGGCAATGAGCCAAGAACTTGTTTAACTACCAGCTGCTGATTGAGGGCACTCTTTAGGGCCTTCTTAACATCAATATTGTGTTGATTGCGCTTCCCGTAACGGATGCAGCTAATTATGTTCGCTTTGGTAGGCATTATCTTTTCACTTTTCAGTGTGCTCAAGGCACGTAAAATCACAGTCATATCGCCTTGGTCCCCTTGGACATTTTCTGAAGGTTTTGGGCACCCTGATGTCTCCGACACACCACAATCATTTGTGGTGGTGTCCAACGCTGAGGAAGATGATGGCTGACAATCAGGAATAGTAACCGATGGTGGATATTTGTTCAGAGTTTCCTTGTGAAACTGAGACTTGTTGGGCATACCATCTCCTTTTTGTGGACCGTTTGTGTATGCATGATTTGGAGAGTCAACAGAATTTTGTTTCAGCTGTCCTCCACTATGTGGTTTAGTCATTACAGGATTGTGTTCAATGCCAGAGCTATCAGAAACGTTAAGCTTACTAACATCAGGAACAAAATCAGGCATAGGAGGTTGCATATAATGAGGATGAATATGTGGTGGAAAGAAATCTATAGGGGCGGGTGCAGAAGTCTCTGGTAGACAACCCTGGGGCTTTACCGACTCTGGATGGTTATGATGATGACCTTGGTAGGTACTCATGTTATTTCCATCGTTCCACGAATAATCAGGGGCAACAGGAATGTGACTAGAGTTTGATCCACTTGAAGAAATATTAGGAATATGACTAGTGTAGGTACTCATGTTATTTTCGTTGTTCCATGAATAATCAGGATTAGTAACCGATGGTGGATATATGTTCGGAGTTTCCTTTTGAAACTGAGGCTTGTTGGGCAGACCATGTCCTTTTTGTGGACTGTTTGTGTATGCATGATTTGGAGGGTCAGCAGAACTTTGTTTCAGCTGTCCTCCACGATGTGGCTTAATCTGATTTTCCAGACTCACAGCAGGTGGACTAGATATGCCTGATTGAATAAAGTTTTTCTTTATTGACATTCCTTTTGGTTTAGAATCCGTTGTTCTTGAGGATTTCTGCAACACAGGATTGGGGGATTCACATACGCGTTCAGAAACTGGAGCAGAAACTGGGGGATTCCCATGCGCGTTATCAGCCAATTCGCTGTTTGTTAGCGGTGGTCCTCCAGCCAGAAGACTAGTCCATAGCCATACACTCTTTGCAGCTGCAACAAGGGACACAGATGCTTTCTGAGGCTGTGCCAGAAGAATATTATATTTCCTCATCCTTAACTGATGTAGCGCGTTCGAGAAATCTCTATCACCCGAAATCAACAGATAATTGCCAGGGGCCGGGTTATCAACTGCCCAAAATAACATATCCACCAATATTTTCTTATCGCTTGCATCTTTGACTCCTATTCACACGAAAAACAGAGGCTTATCATTATAAGATTTATTGAAACTAATAACAAATAATTTTACCAAAGAAAGATCAAAGAACAACAAAGAAAGAAAGCATACGTAAGCTAAGAAGATGAGTGAGTTATAAATTTAACCATCATACTTGCAATAAAGTAATAAACTAAAAGACAAAAGCAATTTTGAGTAGAGATTTGCGAGAACTACATAAGCACTTGTGCGTAATGCAATGTTATCAAGGCGCGCGCCTAGGCGCAGAAGCGAAGCGAGGCGCAGGTATAGGGCCTGGTGGAGACCTAGGCGCAAATTTGGGCTTTTTTTGTAAAAGAGAGCTCAGGCGAGCGCCTAGGCGCGTTTTCCGGCCAGATTCCGGCTAAAAAGTCGCCGGAACTTGATAAAAGTCACTGGAACTTGTCTAAAACCCCTAATCAAGCTTGGAATCACCTTAAAAAAAGACTAAACTAGCTCTAAACAAGCCTAAAACAAGTTTAAAACCCCTAAAAAATGATATTCTTACACTATGCGCCAAGCTTAAAAAAGCCCTCACTTTTTTTGCGCCTTGCGACTAGGCTCCAGGCTCTGACTTTGCGCCTTGAGTGCGCCTATGCGCCTTGACAACTATGGCGTAATGTTTTAACTGTGTACATAAGAGGTTATGTAACCACGTAACTGCGGTCTTTTCTCTCTCACACCATATATATGGCCAACACTAGGTACAAATACTTATGTGGTTCTCACAGTTCTCCACTTAAAACATATGATGGTTGTTTTGCAAGAAATTTACAGTAACTAAAACTTAATTTCCCTCTTATGTCAGTAGAAAGAAGTACAATATATACATATATACATATATACATATATACATATATATGTGTGTGTGTGTGTGTGAAAATAAAACCCTGCTCCTATACTCAACTACACAAGAAGAGTAACTTACCTATAAAGCTGTGATGTTAGGGTATGAACTCAATGTGTAATAACAAAACTAATAGAACATGTAAGTGTAACAAATCAAAGATATAAGCTCAAGCCTAAATCACCATCTATAACTTGACAAAACATAGAAATCCATATCTGAACTTACAGCAATAAGTTAAGACTTCTCCACCATGGCTAAATTAATATCTTTATCAAGCCTGATAGAATACAATGTAACTTGACAAGCAAACAACAACTGCACTGCTAACACCATTCATTTACAAGGAAAATAAATCTCAAGACCTTTACTTGCCCAGATTTAGATGATAAATACTAGAACAAGCATCAGACAGCATAATGCATCTACAAAACGCAAAAATTGAATCAAATAAGGCTTTGCCATGAATCCAAAGGTCAAACCTAGATTTAACATATATAAACAATCTCTAGGGTTCATAACCTCAATTCAACATAATCTGTTTAGTCAACGCTCCAATCTAAAAATAGAAACAATCTCTAGGGTTTATAACATCAATTACACATCGTCTTAGGGTTTATAACATCAATTGCACATCGTCTTAGGGTTCATAACCTCAATTCAACATAATCTGTTTAGACAATGATTCAATCTAAAAATAGAAACAATCTCTAAGGTTTATAACATCAACTATACATCTCTTAGGGTTTATAACATCAATTATACATCGCGTTAGGGTTTATAACATCAATTACACATCGTGTTAGGGTTTATAACATCAATTATACATCGAGTTAGGGTTTATGCCATATATGTAGAGATATACAAGTAATATGAGTATATACCGGCCGGCACGTGATTCAAAGCGATGCCAGTACTGTTGAGACCTTGCTGGACGGAGGCAATGATCCGATTGGTGTCTCCGTAAGCCGAAATCGTCACCGGACCACAGTAATTCATATCAACCAAAGCAGAACTGATATTCTGAGCGATCGAATGAGGCTCGCAACCTTTTGGTACCTGACAGTTCTCTATGTCCCACCACACAGATATCTTCGCCGTCGCGTACTTCTGTTCGATTGCTCCTCCTGCCATCTTTGCAACGCCGTCGTTTCGGCCAGATCGTCTCGTATTGTCGCCGGAACTTGACGGCGCACGATAGCCAGGCGACCGTTTTCTTCTCTTTTCTTTTTTATGTCTCGAATGGGAGAGGATTATTATTATTATCACATTTAAAAGTTAAAACGGGTGATGCTAAAGATAACTTCTAAACTAAGAAATTAATATTTTAAATATCTCTCATTATTCTAATCCTTCTCAATTAATCAAATCATTACCTTTTTCTAAAAAAGTAATGTGTTATAAACAAGAAATTTTTCCCCGTGCTTCGCGGCGGGATGCGGACCTTAAACGGTTGAGACGGTGACATTAACGTGACTACGAAAAAAAAAGTGGTTAAATACATAAAAGAAACGTACGAAGTTACGGCGACTCTGTTGTAGAGATCGAAACATAGATAAAAGACAGTTATATAACGGTACCGATGTTTTTCAGTCGGTGTCGGTCTCATTATTCACGATACCAGCATGTTACCGCCAATCGATATAACTCATGATACCTAAATTTGAATACAACTATGTTTTTAACAAAATTTACACCGGTACGTCAAGAAAAAAAATCAAACACACAAACGGAAATTATGAAGGAAAAAACAAATTATATATACTACAGGGGTAAACTTTTAAATTTAGAAACTTGAGGGGGGTTAAAGTCACATTTTATAAAGTTGAGGGGTGATTTTAGTAGTTTTTTGAAAGTTGAGGGGTAGAATGTGTCGTTAACAAAGGCCACCGACACTTCTTATTAAGAGTAATGAAATGACAACCTTAATTACCAGATATATCTCTATTTCTGTTTTATTTTGACCAAGTCTTAGAGATTATACATAGGGTAGGAGTATTTTGAAAGGTGAGACATCTCTAAAAAGCTTAAAAAGTGTTTGCAACCGTTTGATTAACTCAATCAATGGACATGAATTAGGTAATGGCGTGATTGTAAATAGCGTTCAAAATTAACTTGTGGAACTCCTTAAATGAGGGGTACAAACGTCTTTTTGGTAACCAAGTTCTATTTACGATGATTGATATAACAAATCAATACATTAAAACGCACAATCAGTTTAATTTTTTAATTGAGTAAAATTAGAGATTAATGACATCTGCAGGAGATCTAACTTGCTCTCAAAACTTAGGTCCGTACTGTGTGATCTTCTGTCATTAGTATTGATCTGAGATATAAGTTTGATTATGATGAAAGGTATGAAGGAATATTCTAGTGCTGATGATGTTACAGGTTAGAGAATACATGTTCAAACACATTTTATATGTTATTGTTTTTCTGATTAGTTTTTTTTTTAACGGCAACACCTAGATATTCTAGGATAATTGGATTTCCCCGGGGCAACACCTAGAACATCCAGGGCAGCCCACCACAGGAGGAACCCTCCAATTGGGTAAACCCCCTGACCTGACCACAGACCCCTTTTTTGCTATTGCCAAGATTCGAACCCAAGACCTCCACTATGGGAAGTCTGATTAGCTATGATGGATATTTTTGTTTTGATAATAAGAGCGTACGATGATGGTTATTCAACGTGCATTTTTAGCGTTTAACTCCAACTTTTTCGTTTTTTACTTTTCTAATGTGCATGTAGATTGATTTTAATAAATACATATATGTTAGGTGTAATAAAAATACATGATAGGCGCACATATAAACAAGAAAGGGCGTATTTTAAAAGGACGACGTACAGATAAACACAAGATGGCGTATTTTAAAAATCAAATTAGGCGTCCAAAGCGTGCATATTTTAAAATACATATTGGACTTTTTTTTATACATATGTGATATTTTGCACAAAAAATAAAACGAGACCTACATATAAATGTGTTCTATTTGACATCATGTGATACTTTGAAACATGTATGCCTTTATTTGTTTTATATTTCAGTGTACATGCGGGAGTTTTTTCCTTTATGTATTCTAAGTGTGTTTAATACCAATGAACCTACACACTATACCAACGGGTTTGGGATATTGGCTTTTGGATAATTTTGATGCTAAAATGACACTTTGAATGTTGAAGCTTTTCTATCATTAGTGTATTATGAAGAATCAAACAAATGTTGGGAGGTTGTTTTTTAAAAACTTTCTTGTAGCTGTTAATACAATTTTTAGGGAAATAACCTCAAAATTCAGTTCATTAAATCAGAAGTTTGTGTTCAATAACACCAGAAACATGTGTGAATAAGTTTAATCAGTGTTTTCAGAACTGGACCGGACAGTGAACCGGTTGCATTACCGGTTCACTGGTTTAACCGGTCGGACCGTATTTATGAACCGGTGATATTATAATAATTTTAAAAAATATAATAAATAAAAACATAAAAATTATTTATTTTTCTTATAAAACTATTATTGTCTTTTTTATTTTTTTAAAAATATTTAAGGGATAAAGTAAATTCAATTAATTATTTTGACTTCCACATTGTAACCCGTGATGTCAAACAAATACTTCATTAATTTTAATTAATATTTAAATAACTAGCTCCAACTTTCAAGGCTGACAACTTTCAAAAGTCCAATAAAATCCGCAACATCATCTTCCACCTTCAAACTACACCATTGTTGTTCCTTTTAAAGAAAAAGAAAACACCATACTCGTTAAAAGGTGAAGTTCACGATTTTGACGAAGGAGCTTCTGCTCTTGCGAGTCTTCAACGCTGCATCTGGACACCCAGGTTCTTCTTCTTCTTCTTCTGCTGCTTCTGCTGCTTCTGCTTCTGCTTCTGCTTCTACTTCTTCTTCATGTTCACCGCTCCCAGATCCGAGAACCGCATAAACCATCATCTCCGGTCCGACCATTCACCCGGGTTACCGGTCCATCCGCTGAACCGCATGAACCGCCCGGTCCGACAACCTTCCGGTTAAAACCATCGAACCAAACCGGTGTGAGGTCTGGTCCGGTCTTCAAAACATTGAGTTCAATTGGTGTGGGTACATGTTAAGGTGTTTAAGGCGAACGAAAAAGAAATGGAATGGAGTTGAAAACTTTAATGGGCCATTAACATTACTAGCGGTATGTTTCTTAATTTAAAATATTAATTTCTTATTCTTTTGTCAGCTTCATACTTTACAATTTCAATGTCATTTATACTATCATTCAAGTGTAGGTAATCTATGCCCATTGCTATTTTAAAAGAAATAAGGACACCGATGTCTTTATACCCTCCATAACGTATATTACTACATCCAAGATGAGTAGACTTAAAGATTCTGCAAACAACTAAAGAGAAAACAAACTTGACTCATGAAGTCGATAAATCTTTGAAGAAAAACAATGAGAGCCCTTCTATGAGCCCAACATATCCTGCCTTTGATATTACCTCGACTAACATACGTAGGTATCGGGAGGATTGTGTAACACAAAACACATACAATTCATAGTGTGTGTACATATATGGAGATGGGATGTCTCAACATGAGCCTTTTGAGCCATTAAGAAAAACATGTATACATAGTAACGAAGATGTATGTGTTTTTGTTGAGATATGACCCGGTACAAAGACCGGACACATCCCAAAACCCAAGTCCGGATAATCACCTACAAAGGTAAAGTAACCAGTGACCGGGCCTACGGGCCCGAGAGCCGGCCTTTAACCAAGTCCCGACACGCGGGATCAACCCCGGATAAGATAGGAAGGAAGGGACAAATAAATAAACGATAAAGAGGAGACAAGAATCAACACGCCAGAGTACGAACCAATCAAGAAAGGAAACCAGACAATGCACAAACTATTACTAACAACCTTAACAATGGTCCAGGCATTACATATCCAGGCCAATAAGCAAGGATCTACCCCAGGCTAAAGACAAACGACCACCTGGTATAAATAGTCCATCAAGCCCAAGGTAATGTTCATGTTCTCATTCATTCTCACACTCGCTCACTACTTGTTTTCTCCTTTCAAACCTTATACTTATTCTCACGCCAGAGGTTGGTCACAGCGACACCCCCCGGGGTCCTCACTGTGACGAGACTAACGGTGTTTGCTGTTTTGCAAGGTCAAGCTCAGTGCTACCTTTCTGGAGACTCTTGGATAGCCTGACCCGGGTCCGAGGTCTTGGAGTTTATAGTGGCGCCATCCAAATTGGATCAACCCTAAAACCAACTCAGCTAGAAAAACAAAGTAAAACACTATTCCGCACAGTAGCGATGTCAAACCAACACCAAAGTCCTTATCCAGCACCCACCCCTGAAGTATCCTTGAGAGGAATGACGTCTGTAGGAGGGGGAGAAGGCAAGGAGAAAGAAAGCCAGTCGAAGGAATCCTTGGAAAACTATGTTCTGGTGGAAGACGCATTTGATGACTCCGACCAAGAAGCATCTGGTGCAACAGCTTAAATCACCCAAGAATTCGTCCGGAGCAACCGGGATAAACTCCGGGCGGAGTTGGCAGCTCTAGACAAAGCAGATAAGCTTGCTGAAGTCAAGAAAAAGTTGGTATTCGATAAAGCTGGGGAGGCAACAGACAAAAACAAACAGTTGGAAGGCCCGGCTGATGCAAGGGTAGCCCGACAAAGTAAGCAACAAGAAGATAACGTGCACACGCCGGTGGCAGATACACCCAACTTACTGAACCAGTTGCTAGCAATGCTCACACCACACCTGACGACAGGTAAGGTAGTGGAAACGAGCAGAACAAGTGATAAGCCTAACAATAGCCCGGAAGGAAAGAAGACAGAGGATGATTTAACCAAGCCATATAGGCCGGATCACCTGGCGGAACAATCCAAACTTACCACCCGACTGACTGAAGCACCACTCCCGGCCAAGCTCAAAATGCCAACATGCATCAACAAATATGACGGCAGTCAAGACCCGGAAGACCATTTACACACCTTTAACGGTGCAGGCCACGTTGAGCAATGGTCCATCCCGGTTTGGTGCCACATGTTTGCCCAAACACTAACAGGCACGGAAAGGGTGTGGTTCGATTCCTTACCTCCGCAAAGCATGGACAGTTTCATTCAGCTGAAAGAAAAATTCCTCCGCAATTTTGGGCAACAAAATAAAAGGTTCAAGAACGCTAATGAGATCATGCACATTCGAAGAAGAGAAAATGAAAGTGTGGAGCAGTACATGGAGCGATTCATCAATGAAAGTCTGTTAATAGAAGATGTACCAGAGCAAATGAAGGTGAGCAGTTTCATCAATGGGGTACGGCATACACATCTACAAGAAAAGTTGGGAGAAGACTACCCCAAGGGTTTTGATATACTGATGGATAGAGTACGGGCATTCATCTGGGGCAAAGATACGTCCGACAGGCCAGGGAATGGGATAACCGGACCCCCCGACAGACAAGCAAGCAAACAGACAGTAGGGGAAGCAGATATGCCCCGACGAGTAACCCTGCCCACAGATCTCGACCACTGATGCCGGAAAGGCCCATGTACTCGTCTCACCCCGCTGCATCATTTAGTCCATACTCAAAGCAATCATATAATAGTGAAACGAGAAGGCATGGTGGAGAGAGGCAGGAGCGGCCATTTTATTTTACAACCCTTACAAAAACACCAAGCCAAGTTTTGGCCACAGAACGGGTCAGCCAAAGTTTCCAACCACCTAGACCCGTCAGACCCCGGTCGTATGTGACAATCCGACTTTTCAAATTAACTCAGTTAAACTTCCCGTTAAATTTCTGTTAAGTTCTAACCCTGTTAACTCAATATCAAACTTTAAGGACCAATTCTGCCATTTTTGAAACTCAATTACACATGAAATCTCAAGGACTAAAGCTGTAATTTGCCTAAAATCGACTCTTTGACTTTGGAAAGTCAACATCGTGAGATATGATCCAATTCAAATTGTAAAACGGCAAATCGATTCAAATTAGCGGCTGTTATGGCTGGCATTGATGACTTCGACCTCATCATAATCATTTGCATACGTTTTAACATCCCTTATAATTGTAATTAAACCATATTAATTCCGTTATAGTCGTAATCGTCGAACTCTCATCGATTACCTTCAATTGCGACCAATTCGTTTATCATTCTGAAATCAAACACTTCCTTCACCTTAGTCGCACCTCTACTAATCAATTGCACACGCTGATTCGATCGAGGAAGCTACGGGAGTCACCGGAAATCAACCCCGCCGCCGTCGATACTCGGTGTAGTCGTTCACCATCAATCCGACACCCGTTCTGGTAATTGATCCCATAATTAGTTTCGTATTAACCTGATAATCAAAAGCCCTAACCTAATTAGGGTTCACGTTATCGGATTTAACTCGATCGAATAGCTAGGGTTCATATTATTTCGTTTTAATCGAACCCTAACAATTCGATATCAAATATTGAAATCGAGCACACCCTTAGCTTCGTCTCAATGCATATATTGAAAGCCCTATCATAATCGCGACTTACAACACTGAATTGATCACGATCGGGTTCTAGGGTTCATATCTATTCGGGTTTAATCGAACCCTAACCTAGACGCGGTCTTAATCAAATTAAATTAGGTGGTTAGAATCGCAATCTTCCACTGATCAATAGCCCCATGAATCCAACAACTGCTATTTCAAAAATTGAGCAAATCGATCTAGGGTTCTAATCTAGGGTTTCGGTTTCTAAACCGGATAATTAACGAACTTAAACCCGATGTTTTCTCAATTAAACTTCACACCAGATTCGCCTAATGCAAATAAACAAAACCCCTATATATTTTTGTTAAACCAGAACCGAATTCGATGATTTTGGGATAGGGGATTGGGTTCGGCTCGCGCTAAGGGGAAGAACACATTGGGTTTGTGTGTTAAAACCATTTCGGTCTGGGTTTTGTTGCGAATCCCTAGCGGGCGGGACTGGTTAAGGCAGTGTGTTGGTGTAGGTGAGACCCGGGTTCGAACCTCACTAGCACCATTTATTTTTCTAGCCACTTTTGAGACTATATTTTTATATAAAATATATTCTAATACTATTATGATAATATATTAAATGGTTTTTAGCCCGGGAAACCACCCGTAGGCTCGGGTTTGATTTATAAACCATTTTAACATTTTTCCCCACTTTTAAATAATATATATACTATTTTCAAACCACGACTCCAAATAAATTACATATTTATACTATTTTTAACCCGTGACTTCTAAGCCAAAAATAATATATATTTTATATTATCTCCTCGAAGTTTATAAACTCTATGAAACGTTTTCAGACTAATAAATGATATGATTTTATTGTATTATTTGCTCATGTTTCATCCTCGATCTAAAAATAATATATTTATTATTTTTGACACAAATGATTATTTATAAATCTTGGAAACTTAAAAATAATATATTAAATTATATTACCTTCCTAACCAATTTAAAAGGCACGAACGTACGAATATAATTAGTTATTATTATTATTCATTCGACACAAAACGTATATATCTTAATTATCAAATTAAGAAATCCCTATTACCATGGACGCGTTCGTCTACTCGTTGTCTCCTAAGCGTATTTTAGGACGTTCCAACTTCCGTGTCGTCACATATTCCCATTTTTATCCCTAATTTATGTGTTTATAATTTTAGGGCATTCGTAAGTCTTTTGAGACTTACACACGTGGTTCCAACTTATTCTTTGTGTGATACTACCTACAACGCAACGCAGGTGAGTTTCACGGCCCCTTTTTACTGCTTTTAAACTGGGGGAGAAAACATGATGCAAACCCTTTTTAATTTTTGTACTTCATTTTATATCAGTTGTTATGACTATGCGTAAATTCTATCATGAAAATCCTCACATCGAACCGTTTAAATATGAATATAGCGAGGTATGTTGGGTAGTACTACTGGGTTTGACAAACCTCACCCGCGTTAGTCGCGCTAACTCGATTGGATATCGAACGGGTGCAATATTGACCTAAACGTGCACCGTGGTTGATAGACCTGGTGGGAGGCAATACAAACAGTCAGTTTACGGTTGCGAGCGTAATAGCAAACATGAACATGGGTTAGCTACTCATTGGTATATATGTTGATTGTACAATAAATCTGGTAAACGTTTATTTATATATTGAAACCTGTGAACTCACCAACCTCGTGTTGACACTTTTTCTTACATGTTTTCTCAGGACGCTAAGCTAAGACACATGTGCATGTTAGGGCATGCATGGAGTCCTACTGTCATATTATCCATTTCAAACATTTGAAACAGTTTACTTATTTACATTGATTGACGCCTATTGCGTGTAATTACTTTTGATTTCATATTAACGTTTACGCTTCCGCATTAACTCTGAACTTTTATGTTTTGACATTTCAAGTCCCATATAGTGTCGTTTGATGTAACTAGTGTCTGAGATCCTGGTGTGTCACCTTCCAAACGGTAAAACTCCGTTAGTTGAAATTGGGGGTGTGATAGATTGGTATCAGAGCCATTGGTTATAGAGAACTAGGATTGCATACTAGACTATAACCTCACACATTAGTTACACGGCACAGACATTCATATCTGATACATATAACACCTATACATACATTGCAGTGCAGGCATGTAACACCATCCGTATCACCCTCAGTTGGCAAGGGACACATCATTTGCATTGTATCAACATTCCCAGTGGCGACACTCGGGGAATCACCGGAACATCATCCACTCCCGTTCGAGGGCAGCGAGACGGAGCCTTCGGAGGAGTCACTTACATCACCATCACCTGTTGGGTATGGTGGGCTTTCTCAGGTCCATGTTATGGACGACACTCAGCACTAACGCGTATCTCCTTGGGAATTGGGATCGTCGGAGGCGAGTCCCTACTGTACACATTAGCAACAATACGCCGACTGAAGGTAGACCGTTACACGCATTATTGCAGAATCTATTGACACATAGATGTCATCACTTTCTCGAGCCATGGGCTCGTGTCTTTGGTCGATATTCTGTTGAGAATAGATTGACCACAAATTTGAGAACGCATTGCTCAATGCATACTCAAACCCTATTCTGACTCAGTGGGAAGAACAACTACTTTCCTTCTTCCAGTAACACATATCCATGAAATAATTACACTTCTTGAAGTCGCATTTCATATACATGTTTGCTTCATGTGCATGATTCCATCTGCAATCCGCTGGAATGAACTCTCGTATTGTGTTTCAACTCGAGTGAATACTCGGATCGAACGATTCCTGACTACTCATCCTGATATGAGTCCTAGTTGGTCAACTTGTGGTTGATGACTAAGCCTCTCGATGACTTACCATATCTGACAACACTTTGTACTCGGTAATGCAAATTGAGGGACATTTTGACACAGGGTAGGGAGAAGCTAGGGTGAGCATGCAAAACAAATTATCATTACAGGTGCACACGTAATAATAATTTGAAGTGCATGTAAGTCCTGGTGAAGCCTAGTGTGTGGATAAATGGTCCTAAGTAGTAATCTACAAACTTAAACTTCAACTATCAGTAGAAGTTCTTGTAACCTACTCAACGACTAGTTGGTATAGTTAAACTCGTTCAACAACTGATAGACGCGACTATCAAGTTGAAGGTGTTTACGAACACACTGGACTATCATTAATGAAATACATCATTTTATCTCACTCATGTAAGAGTCTTAGTGATCTTACGACTCTCATTCAAACTTAATCGATAGAACCACCTAGAGTGAAACTCTAGTAGAATCTCAGAGTAAAACCACCGACTCCAACTATGTACACAGAATTTGAGGAATTCTTTCTATGCTAACGCGTTATTCCTTACACTCTTACAATAGATCCCACTTGAACTTGTTACCTCATCCTGTGACTAATCCTTAGTCTAACTTCGAATTTTACTCCAACATATTCAATCCTGTAAACGGATTTCTTTCTTCACGAAATGATCCCGTTGATCCAATGACATTAGGAAACGAAGATTTAACCTAACCAACCATCTGTTGAACGCAATTACTCAAACATACATCCTATCTCTTATGCTACTGGAATCTATATCTCATTAGACTTTTCTTTCTTACATATGAACCTCTTCTCTTAGCCTTTGCGTTGACCGATGCTTACCTATTAAGCGCAGGTCTCACTAGAAGTCTCAGCATGACTCCACAAACTTCATGATGGTGCGATCGTACTCCAACTCTATCAGAATTTAGGTATACCATAGAGATAGCAGACGGTCAAATAATCGAAGCGACTCACATTTTTATAGGATGTAAACTCGGATTAGCTAGTCATAAACTTGACATTGACCCCATGTCAGTCACACTTGGCAGTTTTGACATGATTGTCGGTATGGATTGGTTATCTAAGTACCAAGCCGAAATCATTTGTCGTGACAAAATCGTTCGCCTTCCTCTCCCGAGTGGAGAAAACCTTTCTGTACAAGGCGAAAGGAGTGGTGCAGTCGTGGGCATCATATCATACAATAAAAGCACAAAAGTGTCTTCGAAAAGGTCATACTGCTATTTGGCTCTCGTCACCGAGCAGCCATCTGAGGAGAAGAAGATTGACGACATCCCAATTGTACGTGACTAACCGGAAGTATTTCCCGAAGACCTTCCTGGACTTCAGCCTCATCGTCAGTTCAAATTTCAAATTGATCTAGCACCCGGAGCAACACCTATTGCTCGGGCACCGTACAGACTTGCACCTAGTGAGTTACAACAGTTATCTACACAACTGCCAGAGTTGTTAGATAAAGGTTTCATCCGACCTAGCTCATCGCCATGGGGAGCTCCAGCCCTATTGGTCAAGAAGAAGGACAGGACTTTCCACATGTGCATCGACTATCGTGAGTTGAGCAAAGTGACGACCAAAAATCGTTATCCGCTACCCCACATAGATGATCTCTTTGATCAACCCCAACGATCAAGTTTCTATTACAAAATAGATCTTAGGTCCAGCTACCATCAGTTAAGAGTCCGAGATGAGGATATCTCTAAGACTGCTTTCAGGACAAGGTACGGCCATTACGAATTTATGGTCATGCCTTTCGGGTTAACCAACGCACCTGCGGTATGCATGGATCTCATGAACCGTGTGTGTAAACCTTACCTTGACCAGTTCGTTATCGTTTTCATCGACGACATCCTCATCTATTCCAAGAACAAGGAGGAACATGAGGAGCATCTACGCCTAATTTTAGAACTACTTAAGCGAGAACAACTGTATGCTAAGTTTTCCAAGTGTGAATTTTGGATCCGGGAAGTTCAGTTTCTAGAGCATGTGGTAAATGAAAAAGGGATACATGTCGACCCATCCAAAATAGAAGCCATCAAGAATTGGGCAGCCCCGACGACTCCGACTGAGGTGCGACAATTTCTGGGATTGGCTGGATATTACCGTCGATTCATCGAAGGATTTTCCAAAATTGCTCAACCTCTCACCGCCCTAACTCAAAAAGGAAAAGCCTATAATTGGGGCGATAACCAAGAGTCAACTTTCCAACTTCTGAAGCAGAAACTCTGCAGTGTGCCTATCCTATCTCTTCCGGAGGGAACGGATGATTTTGTGGTATATTGTGATGCGTCAATTCAAGGACTTGGTTGTGTTCCGATGCAACGCGAGAAGGTCATCGCTTACGCTTCTCTTCAGCTGAAAATACATGAGAAAAATTACACGACTCATAACTTAGAGTTGGGAGCCGTAAAAATCGCACTGAAGATATGGAGCCATCACTTGTATGGTACCAAGTGCACAATTTACACCGATCACAAGAGTCTTCAGCATATCTTTGAACAGAAAGAGTTGAACATGAGGCAACGACGTTGGGTTGAACTTCTGAATGATTATGACTGTGCAATCAAATATCACCCGGGAAAGCTAATGTGGTAGCCGATGCCCTGAGCCGTAAGGAAACAAAACCCAAGCGAGTTCGAGCACTACAACTTACCATACACAGCGGGTTACCCGACAAGATCCGCAGTGCTCAGCTTGAAGCTTTAAAAGAGGAAAATCTACCGCTAGAAGGTACGCGCGGTATGGAAGCACAACTTGAGGTCAAATCAGATGGTATTCGTTACTTTGTTGAACGAATATGGATCCCAGTATTCGGGAATATAAGGGAACTAGTCATGAATGACTCTCATAAGTCTCGTTACTCTATTCATCCAGGCTCTAACAAGATGTACCACGATTTAAAGGTACTATATTGGTGGCCAAAGATGAAGGTCGATATAGCTACCTATGTGAGCAAGTGCCTGACTTGCGCGAAGGTCAAAATTGAATATCAAAAACCTTCCGGTCTTCTCCAGCAACCAGAGATTCCCATGTGGAAATGAGAACATATATCCATGGACTTCATCACGAAATTTCCACGAACTCCTACCGGATGTGATACCATTTGGGTAATCGTTGATCGTTTAACAAAGTCCGCTCACTTCTTAGCCATCAAAGCAACTGACAAGATGGAAAAACTTACTCGTCTTTACTTGATAGAATTACAATTTCTATCATTTCGAATCGAGACGCTCGATTCACGTCACATTTCTGGCAATCTCTACAAAAAGCTTTAGGTGCGCGTCTAGACATGAGTACGGCGTATCGTCAAACTGATGGTCAAACAGAACGTACCATCCAAACCTTAGAGGGCATGCTACGGGCTTGTGTGATCGATTTCGTTAACACTTGGGAATCTCACTTACCTTTAGTGGAGTTCTCCTACAATAATAGTTATCACACTGTTATCAAAGCAACACCATTCAAGGCATTATATGGACGGAAATGCTGATCACCTATCTGTTGGGCTAAAGTTGGGGGATAGCCAACTTACAGGTCCTGAACTTGTACTCGAAACTTCTACAAAGATCGTTCAAATTAGAAACCGTATGGCCGCAGCTCGTGATCGTCAAAAGAGCTACGCCAATAAGCGTCGTAAACCATTAGAGTTTTAAGTAGGCGGCATGGTCTTATTAAAAGTCTCACCTTAGAAGGGTGTCATTCGTTTTGGGAAACAAGGCAAATTAAATCCTTGTTATGTTGGACCATTCAAGATAGTGAAGAGAATTGGCCCAGTGGCGTATCAATTGGACCTACCCGAAGGACTTAGTGGTGTACACAACGTCTTTCACGTCTCAAACTTGAAGAAATGTCTAACAGACGAGACACTCGCAGTTCCTCTTGAGGAACTACACATCGATGAACAGTTGCGTTTCATCGAAGAACCTGTGGAAATCATGGATACGGGAGTCAAAACGATAAAACGCAGTAAAATCCCTATTGTTAGAGTCTGTTGGAACTCGAAACGCGGACCGGAATTCACGTAGGAGCGCGAGGATCAGATGATGCGCAAATATCCTAATCTGTTCAAGTACTCCACGTCAAACTCTTAGGGTACTATTTTAATTTTCGGGACGAAAATTCTTTCAACTAGGGGATGATGTGAAATCCGGAATTTTTTTTTTATTTTATCTTAATTTTCGGGACGAAAATTCTTTCAACTAGGGGATGATGTGACAATCCGACTTTTCAAATTAACTCGGTTAAACTTCCCGTTAAATTTCTGTTAAGTTCTAACCCTGTTAACTCAATATCAAACTTTAAGAACCAATTCTGCCATTTTTGAAACTCAATTACACATGAAATCTCAAGGACTAAAGCTGTAATTTGCCCAAAATCGACTCTTTGACTTTAGAAAGTCAACATCGTGAGATATGATCCAATTCAAATTGTAAAACGGCAAATCGATTCAAATTAGCGACTGTTATGGCTGGCATTGATGACTTCGACCTCATCATAATCATTTGCATACGTTTTAACATCCCTTATAATTGTAATTAAACCATATTAATTCCGTTATAGTCGTAATCGTCGAACTCTCATCGATTACCTTCAATTGCAACCAATTCGTTTATCATTCTGAAATCAAACACTTCCTACACCTTAGTCGTACCTCTACTAATCAATTGCACACGCTGATTCGATCGAGGAAGCTACGGGAGTCACCGGAAATCAACCCCGCCGCCGTCGACACTCGGTGTAGTCGTTCACCATCAATCCGACACCCGTTCTGGTACTTGATCCCATAATTAGTTTCGTATTAACCTGATAATCAAAAGCCCTAACCTAATTAGGGTTCACGTTATCGGATTTAACTCGATCGAATAGCTAGGGTTCATATTATTTCGTTTTAATCGAACCCTAACAATTCGATATCAAAAATTGAAATCGAGCACACCCTTAGCTTCGTCTCAATGCATATATTGAAAGCCCTATCATAATCGCGACTTACAACACTGAATTGATCACGATCGGGTTCTAGGGTTCATATCTATTCGGGTTTAATCGAACCCTAACCTAGACGCGGTCTTAATCAAATTAAATTGGGTGGTTAGAATCGCAATCTTCCACTGATCAATAGCCCCATGAATCCAACAACTGCTATTTCAAAAATTGAGCAAATCGATCTAGGGTTCTAATCTAGGGTTTCGGTTTCTAAACTGGATAATTAACGAACTTAAACCCGATGTTTTCTCAATTAAACTTCACACCAGATTCGCCTAATGCAAATAAACAAAACCCCTATATATTTTTGTTAAACCAGAACCGAATTCGATGATTTTGGGATAGGGGATTGGGTTCGGCTCGCGCTAAGGGGAAGAACACATTAGGTTTGTGTGTTAAAACCATTTCGGTCTGGGTTTTGTTGCGAATCCCTAGCGGGCGGGACTGGTTAAGGCAGTGTGTTGGTGTAGGTGAGACCCGGGTTCGAACCTCACTAGCACCATTTATTTTTCTAGCCACTTTTGAGACTATATTTTTATATAAAATATATTCTAATACTATTATGATAATATATTAAATGGTTTTTAGCCCGGAAAACCACCCGTAGGCTCGGGTTTGATTTATAAACCATTTTAACATTTTTCCCCACTTTTAAATAATATATATACTATTTTCAAACCACGACTCCGAATAAATTACATATTTATACTATTTTTAACCCGTGACTTCTAAGCCAAAAATAATATATATTTTATATTATTTCCTTGAAGTTTATAAATTCTATGAAACGTTTTCAGACTAATAAATGATATGATTTTATTGTATTATTTGCTCATGTTTCATCCTCGATCTAAAAATAATATATTTATTATTTTTGACACAAATGATTATTTATAAATCTTGAAAACTTAAAAATAATATATTAAATTATATTACCTTCCTAACCAATTTAAAAGGCACGAACGTACGAATATAATTAGTTATTATTATTATTCATTCGACACAAAACGTATATATCTTAATTATCAAATTAAGAAATCCCTATTACCATGGACGCGTTCGTCTACTCGTTGTTTCCTAAGCGTATTTTAGGACGTTCCAACTTCCGTGTCGTCGTCACATATTCCCATTTTTATCCCTAATTTACGTGTTTATAATTTTAGGGCATTCGTAAGTCTTTTGAGACTTACACACGTGGTTCCAACTTATTCTTTGTGTGATACTACCTACAACGCAACGCAGGTGAGTTTCACGGCCCCTTTTTACTGCTTTTAAACTGGGGGAGAAAACATGATGCAAACCCTTTTTGATTTTTGTACTTCATTTTATATCAGTTGTTATGACTATGCGTAAACTCTATCATGAAAGTCCTCACATCGAACCGTTTAAATATGAATATAGCGAGGTATGTTGGGTAGTACTACTGGGTTTGACAAACCTCACCCGCGTTAGTCGCGCTAACTCGATTGGATATCGAACGGGTGCAATATTGACCTAAACGTGCACCGTGGTTGATAGACCTGGTGGGAGGCAATACAAACAGTCAGTTTACGGTTGCGAGCGTAATAGCAAACATGAACATGGGTTAGCTACTCATTGGTATATATGTTGATTGTACAATAAATCTGGTGGGACACAAGTTGAACATATACCCCACAGCAGCTCTAATCAGGCAGAAGCGACGGAGTATAGGCCCGGAGCGCCGCAAAGCTACATGTATAGAAATTAGAAAGCTACTACAAGCGGGAATAGTAAAGGAGGTCAAATATCCATCTTGGATAGCAAACCCGGTAATGGTGGCAAAAAGGGACGACCCTTGGAGAATGTACATAGATTTCAAGGACCTCAATAAAGCAACCCCGAAAGACTGCTACCCCCTGCCTGAGATGGAGATGAAGGTAGAAGCCCTAGAGGACTTCCCGGTAAGATGTTTTTTGAATGCATACAAGGGGTACCACCAAATACAGATGGCATCGGAGGATGAAGAGAAAACGGCATTCTACACAGACGAAGGGGTGATCTGTTATACCAAAATGCCCTTCGGGCTAAAGAATGCAGAAGCTACTTACCAAAGGTTCATGGATCAGACTTTCACCAAACAGATCGGAAAAAATCTCGAGGTCTATGTGGATGACTTGGTAATCAAAAGCAATACAGAAGCATGAATGGTCAAGGATGTAGAGGAAACTTTCAAAACACTCCGCGGGGCTGGCATGAAGCTCAACCCAAAGAAGTGTTTGTTCGGAGTAGCAGAGGAAAAATTCGTGGGAGTAATGGTGACCAAGGAAGGGATTCGCCCAAACCCGGAAAAGGTGGAAGCCATAACCAAAATTCCTTCCCCAAGAACTTTGAAGGAAGTGCAAAGGCTAAACGGACGACCGATAGCGCTGAATAGGTTTCTGTCCCGGATGACAGACAGGTCACTCCCATTTATGGAAACATTGAAAAATTGCCTCAAAAAGAACGACTTTGAATGGACAGCAGAGGTAGATGCGGCATTCCAAGAAATGAAAGCCCACCTATGTAACCTACCGGCACTAACAACACCAAAGCCGGGGGAAACATTGATTATGTACTTGGCTGCATCTGCAAACGCTGTTAGCACGGTACTTATGACAGAAAGAGAAGAAGTCCAGACCCCAATTTACTTTGTTAGCAGAACACTCAAAGACCCGGATACCCGATACCCGGATATGGAAAAACTGGCTTTGGCACTAGTGTATGCATCACGACGTCTCCGATGATACTTCCAAGCTCATCCGGTTAAGGTGCTGACTGATCAACCTATCCAAAGGATCTTAAAGAAACCTGAATATTCGGGAAGGTTGGCCACGTGGGCCATTGAACTGGGAGATCACCAAATTACCTACTGTCCACGAATGACATTTAAAGGACATGTGATAGCAGACTTTCTGGTAGAATTGCCAGAATCTCGAGATAACAAGATACATGCGTCAGAAGAAAGGAGTGAAGAGGTGGCAAAGCAAGAGCCGTGGAAGCTCTTCACTGATGGTTCTGCTAACGATGAGGGGTGCGGGACATGCCTAATATTAATTAGTCCGGAGGAAATATAACTTACCTATGCCCTCCGGCTAGACTTCAAAAGTACAAACAACGAAGTAGAATACGAAGCCCTCCTGACAGGGCCACTGTGACAACCTTAAAATTTGAGTCAGTCACACTTGACAATTAATTCACCTTAGACGGGCTCGGTCCATTAACGGCCCAGTAGTAGGCCTAATAGGTGAACTTTATACGTGACATTGTTTGAATGACCATTTAAAGATTCGAGATAACATATATTAAGTACATAAAAGTACATATACTCTTACAGAATAATTTTATAAATGCACATATAATTAGTAACTCATACCCGTTTCGACAACAACTTTAACAATTAATATTTTTAATAATTAATACTTATTTAGTCAACTCATCTAAAAATATAAATTCAATAATTTTAGGAGCGACATGGATTCAAGTGGACACGGAATACTGGTAGAGAACCTACAATAATAATAAAAGTGGGATGGCTCGGATAGTATCAATTTGGGGTCCATTAATTAAGACGTTCGACCTAAAAATCCTAGACGAATGATTAATATTTAATAATAATATTAAAATATATTATTTTAAACCAACTCTGTTTATGATAAAACTTAGGTCGAATCTTAGAGAAAAATGAGCACGTTTCGACGACGTATTCAGAATTTTCTAAAACGTTATACATGATACGTTACAAGAGAAAAACAAAATACAAGCTAAATTAATTATAATAATATAATAATAATATTATGAAAGTTCTGGTTCTTTCATTCTTGGTCGTTAAAAAAAAGAAATAAATAAATATAAAAATTCATTCTTTCTTGAAGCTACAAACAAATCACAAACATAATACACACATACATGTGTGCAACGAGAGAGCAAAAGGAAAAAGGAGGCTTTCGGCGACCCTTTCCCCTCTCCGACAAAACCCACAACTTATCCCCTTTTTCTCTTCTCTAATTCCGACGGTTTTCTAGATAACAAAGGGTAGTGATGTTGTGGCGGCCTGATGACGGTGGTGGTGGAGACTGCCTTAGAAACAGAGATGGTGGAGACCGCCATAGACGACGGTGGTAGTCAGGAGTTAACAGAGACGGTTCTCGGTTTTAGGGGTGAGTTTCTTAAGTTTTGATTTAACAAGCTAGATATATATAAACAATTGGGGATACTTGATCTTGGATGAAATTCCGATTAGATTAGATGAAATTGGTAACCGGGTTTCATTCCCGTGTATTGATTTAGTATTTTTGAAATCAGATTTAGATGACAGAGTTTTCGGGCAAGTTTGTGTAACTCCGGTAAGAATCTATTTTGGGTCTTTTCAACGAAATTTATATTTTTCGACTCCTAGCAACACGTATTATCCATACGAAAAAGTTTGGTCACAAATGGTGATATTTTTAGGACACATGTCGGATTTCGGTCACTGTCGTGGTGGCAGACGGCGGCGACGGCATTTGACAGAGGTGGTGACAATTTTCTAGTAACCGATGAGACGATACGAGACCATAGGCTTTTGAATCATCTGGTTTGGAGTTCGTTTGGTCTAGATACGAACCGAAATAAAAATATTAGTTGCTTGAGTAGCTTTGGATGTTGGTCAACAAAGGTCAAAGACGATCAAAACTTGACTGTTGTATTTATCATGCGGTTTAGGACATGTCGATTCATAAGCGGAGCGTACGGAAAGGTACAAACATGTTAAATACTTTGTATTTAATTATTTAAGTTAGACACACATTCGGTTATAAGTCTTGAGCTCTAGATGATCCGTTATAGATAAAAATAATTATTAATATAGGAGCATAATTGGTTAAACAAGACCTAATATGACTAATATTTTATATGTACATATTTGTATTATATTATGAGATAAAAGCCGTCATGTACGAACATATATATATATATGTATATATATTTGGGACATTTTGGATAACGAACATAGTTGGTATAAATATATCATGGACATAAGCACATTTAGATCTTTATACAATAATACCGAATGAAACAAAGTATAATAAATAATATCGATATGTGTATTTTATATAAATGTATTCGAATAAATGTATATGAATATAAATATTCATATTTTGAATTAAATCAAAAGACTTTCCTATTATATTCAAATCTGAATATATATATATATATATATATATATATATATATATATATATATATATATATATATATATATATATATATAGGGTTAGGTTATAGTAAAAAGGGTTTTAAAAATAAGAAGGGTAAGAAGGATTCTAAGCTTAAAATGTGTCATTTTATTGTTTTTAAAGGAGGGCATAATGGTCAATGTGAAATATACCAGGTCAATGTGTAATACACCAGGTCAATGTGTATTACACAATGATCAGACATGATATTACACAATGAACTGATATTACACAATGACCTGACATATTTGAGCGAATTACACAATAATTAGCGAATTACACAATGAGCTGGAAAACGTAAAACACAGTGATGAAAAAATATAACACAATGATGAAAAATATTTGACACAATGAACTTGTATTACACAATGACCTGACTAATTACACAATGACCAAACGTGGTATTACACAATGAACTTGTATTACACAATGAGTTGAAAAACGTAAAATACAATGATAAATACATATAACACAATGAACTTGTATTACACAATGACCTGGCTAATTACACAATGACCAGACGTGGTATTACACAATGAACTTGTATTACATAATGAACTTTTATTACACGCTTACCTGACTAATTACACAATGAGCTGAAAAACGTAAAACACAATGATAAATACATATAACATAATGAACTTGTATTACACATTGAACTTGTATTACACAATGAACTTGTATTACACAGTGAACTTCTATTACACAATGACCTGACTAATTACACAATGACCAGATATTACACAATGACCAGACGTGGTATTACACAATGAACTTGTATTACATGATGAACTTGTATTACACAATGACCTGACTAATTACACAATGAGCTGAAAAACATAAAACACAATGATAAATACATATAACACAATGAACTTGTATTACACATTGAACTTGTATTACACAATAAACTTGTATTACACAATAAACATGTATTACACGATAAACTTGTATTACACAATGACCTGACTAATTACACAATGAGCTGAAAAACATAAAACACAATGATAAATACATATAACACAATGAACTTGTATTACACAATGAACTTGTATTACACAATGAACTTGTATTACACGATGAACTTGTATTACACAATGACCTGACTAATTACACAATAAGCTGAAAAAAGTAAAACACAATGATAAATACATATAACACAATGAACTTGTATTACACAATGAACTTGTATTACACAATGGGCTAGAAAACGTAAACAAAATTTTCTTTTTTGTTTATAACGAGACTATACTCATTTTAAAGATAAAAAAAACGCTCGTTTTTATGGTGTATTTTTTTTGAAAAAAATAATGTCATATGTAAAAGTTATGAACGTTTAAAAATGAGGGGGGAACATGATAAAAAGTTAACAAAAGTGGCCAAGACTAAAATACCCTTACAACAACTTTTTCTTCTACAATTTAAACTCAACCATTAAATCTTTTCTACAATTTGATCTAATACCCCAAAATATTTCTCACCCTTCTTAGAATTAAAATCCTTTTTAGCTAAACCTAATCCTATATATATATATATATATATATATATATATATATATATATATATATATGCTCATAATATAAAGATAGACGGTTAATTGGAAAACATAACATTTATACAAATAAATATTATGTACTTGTTGAAAATCCCTACTCGAGATAGGTAATCATTACATAATAAACAAATGGTAATCCATTAACAAACATCAAATTAGTGTAACAGCTCAACGAATCAATAGAGCTCAAACACATATGAATTAGGTTAATCCTAATAACAAAAGTTGTTACTATAATTAGGGATTTCGATGGTGATTACTTGCATACAATGTAATTGCATTATCTTGATACATTTAGCTGGACATCGAGGTGAGTTCATAGCCCCACTCTTTTTACATATTTCAATTATTTTAGGGGAAAGTATACATATAAACATTTTTATGAACATGATACGAGCATTTTATATGAAACATTCAAACATTGTTGTAAACATGTTATGAACATTGTGAGTTTCACATTCCCCTTTTTATTCAAGCACTTTTTGGGGAAAAACATATTATTAAACGTTTTCTATGAACATATAAACATTTTGTAAAACATAAGAACATTTTTGTTAAACAAGAACATTTTTATCATGAACATAAAACGAACATTTTTGAGAACACAGATCATTTTCATTTTATATGAAACTTCTAAACATTTTTGTGATCATTGTACATTTTATCATGAACATAAAATGAACATCTTTGTATATATATAAGTAAGACATAATTGATGAACATAGCCCACTTGTTTACATAACCATTAGCTCTTGTGAGCCGACGGATGTATGTGTTGTACTACTTGGGAAATTCCCACGCACATTTGGGAAACCCCACTGCGATTTATGAGTTCTCTAGAGGCTTGTAAATCATTGCGACATATTATCTGCTATGTGTGAACATTATTATATATTTTTGTACATTTAGTTAGTGTGGCTTTAATTATTAATACTCAGCGATTCGATGAGCGTATTGGGTACTGAGTACATGGTTGGTTATGGACTTATTATACAAAATTTGGTACATTACTCTTGGCACGTTATTATGTGGACATTGAATATGAGCATGTTTGGTGCATTGTAATAATACATCAAACATAAACTTGCTTTACTATAATATAAATGAACATGTTTTTACAAAACCCAACCTATGAACTCACCAACATTATTGTTGACAATTTTAAGTATGCTTTTGTTTCAGGTTAAAGAAAATGACTACCTACGTGAATTTCAGTTTTACTTGCTTGATGGTCACTACCTGCATGAAGTGAATCTTTATGTGCTACTTGGATGAAACGTGTTGGTGTCATCTTCATGTATAAGTATTAGGATTCTATGAGAGAAAAGTTTTGTTAAAAACACTACGCTTTAAATTCCGCTGCATAATCAATGTGCCATGATCCTGACGACTCGCCCGACTCCCTCGGAACATTGGGGTGTGACAGCTACGTATGGCCAAAGAAATGAAGATAACACGGATTGAAGCACATGTTGACTCCATGTTGGTAGCAAACCAAGTCAACAATGTCTATGAAGTCAAAGGCGAAACAATGAAGCAATACATAGCCAAGGTGGAAGAATTGATGGCCAATTTCAAGTATTGCAAGGTAATGCACATCCCGAGGAGCCAGAACAAGAAGGATGATGCCCTAAGCAAGTTAGCCTCAGTGACATTCAGTCGTCTAGCAAAGGAAATACGGGTGGAAGTACTAGCCGAGCCATCCACAGGAGAGAAAAACGTTGAGTCGGTAGAAACAAAAGAAGAAAGAACGTGGATGTCACCCCTGCTAGATTTGCTAAGTAAAGGAATCCTTCCACTAGACCAGAACGAGGCCCGAAAGATACAATATAAAGCCCTCAATTATGCAGTGGAGGACGAGCAGTTATACCGGAAATCCTACCTGGGTCCCATGCTAGTCTATAACCGTAGGCTCATAAAGATGGAAACATGAATTACGTATGTGATTATGTGCTAATTAGAATGTAGGAATTGTATGCATATTTTGTGTAGTTCATTAGAACTTGTTTGCTCATAAGCAATTAGAACATGCTTGCTCATAATAAATAGAACATAAATTTTTATCACTCGTTCTATGGTCATAGTATTTGAAAACGAATTTTGCTAATAGTATTTGAAATGGTTCATAAATTTTTGAAAACATGAAATATGAGTGATCATATTATTTGCGACATGCTTGATCATATTATTTTGGAACATGGTTATTATCATTTGAGACATGATTTGATCATGACATTTTGAAACAAGTCTATTTGAAATATATGTGCATTAATTAATATTTTGGAACATAAATCATTTGAAACATTATTATTATTTGATAGCATGAAACTTTGTTGTTCACATTATTTGAAACATGAAACTTTGTTGTTCACATTGTTTGAAACATGAAAAATTTGTTGTTCATACTATTTGAGACATAGGAACTATATATGTTGCCTATTTGAGTAATTGGTTATAACGAGTTAGGTTATCTGTAGGGATGCCTAGACTACAGGCATAAAATCTAATCATTGAACGACTCATATTCTTGAGACTAGAGAATTAGGAACATTATAGGACATAGTTTATTGCATACACATTCTATATACTGACACAGTGTCTCTAGTCATCGCTAATCGTTTCCGTCATTAATCAGGAACGATAACCCAGTTTACATTTTTCTTCGATCGCTTACATCATTTTTCGGTTATACAGTTTTGTCCGCGACATGTTAAATTCAACGTAGGAAAGACGGACACTCCGATTCACACGAATTCAAGGACGAAGAGCAGGATGTGCCTAAGATGAATGGAGGACTACTCTTCCAATATCCATAATTGGACTTCCCTTATACGTTGCAACTTTGAGAAAAGCTCAACAATATCCTCTCTCAACTATCCTTGTCTAGCATCAGACCTACAAGGTTAAATCATGAACATTGATTGAACTTAATTCAACTAGGAACATCTGTATTTTGATTCATGATAGGATAACATTAGAGTAATCATGTAAGGTAAATTGATGATTACGCAAGGATCCACGTAATGGTGAATTTACAGGTACATGTGAATTCTAGTAAATCCTATTGTGTCGATCAATGCACGTGTTATAAAAACATGTCATCATTCTTCGTTCCTTCCGTATTGTGGTCTCTGAACTCAATACTATGTTATAGTTCAGCAATACATCCATTTTGCTTAGAACATTAAGAGATTAATCTCTTCAATTCTCTGATTTCATATTCGGAACAATTCAAAACTTATAGCAATACAACAAACATAGTGTTGTGAATGCAAATTCTTGTCTTCTATCTCTGTATGTATGTGTATTGACTCATTGTCAATCACAAATCATCTTTCGACTCTAATTTCTGAATCAATTGAAATTTAAGTTGTATTCTTACTATCTGGAAAGAGCTGACAATATATTGGTTAAGTAGGCACATCTACTAAACCAGAACACTAGCAATCTGTTTCGCTACATGTGTTTATTGGACGCAACTTCATGAAATTACAAATATTGGAAAAGCTTTACTGTTATCTTTTGGTAACATTTGAAATTCCTTTTGTAAGCACAAATGATACCCAAAGTTTAGACAAAATCTCGCAAATTGCTGAAAGTACAAGCGAATTCTTTTAACTAAACTAAAGCAGCGTACTGAATTTCTTACAATCTTGTTGATTTCCTTTCATGATCTGCGTGATCCTTTTGATTCGAGTCATGATATGACTTTCTCTTTCGATAATTGCCATTATCACAGTACGTCAAATGTGCGTATTTATGCTTCAGTTTCTACTTTTTGGAATTATTAAGTGTTGACCACCTGAACAACACTTTCATTGGCAATGAACGCCAATAAATTCGATATATCCGTTTTGCTTTCGTAACTATATGTCTACTATGGCATTATTCATCGGATAATATATTCCATTGACTCACGAGAATGATTGTATTCTCTGATACTTGAACAGTTACCGGCGTTTTGGTAAAACAATTCGACTATCCCATTGACACACAAAACTGTGTAGCCTACTCCACATACATATGTTCATATCAACCTCTTTGTCTATTATGCTATTATAACAGACAACGACTTAGTTGTCCCCGACAACTCACTGTTCAGAATGGTCCGATAGTGAATGCTGTTATATCCATGAATAGTTCATTGACAATCGATAAACAATCTTTATAGTTATTGATTAGTTTCCTTTAAAGTGAACATACAATTACACCAATCATTCTATTAGTAGACTACCCGAAGTCAACTATATGGTGACGTATTCGCATCCCATACTTTAGGACTATTAAATTGTTGGAATTTTTCCTGCTAAGGAACAACTTCGGAAATCTCACAAGGGAGATGTGAAACTCTAACAATTAATATTGTTTCTATCAAACCCATATACCCAAAATCAATCTCAGGAGACCTTGTTTCCATGAAATTTCCTTCCATACATAGATGTCTACTTCGCTGCATAGACAACCTCTAACAGTTCCTCTGAAATACTCTGTTCCAAGTAAAGAGAGTTATGTAGCTAATGACCTACCCATGGTCTATATCGACCAATTGAACTTTAAACACTTCTTGATTAACACAATTTTAGTAAGAATCTCTTGTTCAAATGACAGTGATAACCATGTTTCTTCAAAGGTAACTCTGTCATGATAATTCTCAGTCGTAACAAACAAACTCATATATGGTCAAGAGTCATTTCATTTGGAATACAAAACCCTATGCGTGCACATTACATTGTAGAGACTAGTATATTATATTCTACCTTATTACAGCTATGTCGAGATCATTGGATTATTCGTCATCACGATCTATCCACGATTTGAGCGACAATTATGAGAAGCCTTTTTATTCCATCCAGGTGAATAAAGAACAGTGAATTCCTTTCACTGTAAAGCATTATATCACAGATGTATACTTACTCTCATAATTAAGGTCTAACTGTAATCTAATTATTGTCATAATGATTATCGGTCATAGACAATGAGAATAGATATTATGAGAAATAGCATCCTTTTGTTCCTCTTTAATAAGTGACATACCTTATTATGACATTGCCAATTTACAGGAATCTAGTTATGACTTTACCACCCCGTGGTATTGTAATTATTGTTTTCTTGACACACTATTCTGTGAAATCTGACGACGGAATTTTTCCATCGATCATTCATTCCTTTCGATGATTTAATTACCATACTACCCTTCATTCAAAATCCAAATAGGTAACCTTATCACCTCTAAGCATGTAGATCTTATATGATTTACAAATAATAAAGTTCTATCCTTGTGAACAGTCATTACTATGAACAATGGATAGCTGCAATAACATTTCTATCTAATACATCTTAGCTATCGATGTCCAATGTGTTCATACCACATTTAAACTCTAGCACAAGTACAAATACAACTCTCATCAATATTCTGCCCTAGACTATCCTCTTATCCCAAAGGAGGAATATCAGTGTAAAACAATACAAATATGTTCGTGGATGAAGTCTTGATTCAATTGCTTTTTCAAAGATATTTCATGCCTACTATTACTTTAACACATTAGGATTTGTGTGAGTTATTGCAATCTAGCTTACTAACTCACTCATCAAAATGTTACTTCATTTTCCTATCTAGAATTACTATGTGTGTTACAACATTATCATTACTTGTGAAAAGTAACGTATCACCTAGATTCTTCTTCATAGTACAATCATTCCTAGCATTTCCTTGTTACAAACATCAAGTGTGCTTAAGTCATGTTGAGACCTTTTCACATAAACATATCCTTCGATCTATTGGTTATTCTTGCAACTCAAAATAACTGTTTGAAATTTTGATGATGAACTCTTATGGACATATTCGTCATTTCTCATTAGCAAATCTCAATTAAGAATATCTACTCCTTCTGGTTCTATCCATTAGAGCATATTATGTAATCGTTGGAAATCCCTACTCGAGATAGGTAATCATTACCTAATAAACAAATGGTAATCCATTAACAAACATCAAATTAATGTAACAGCTCAACGAATCAATAGAGCTCAAACACATGTGAATTAGATTAATCCTAATAACAAAAGTTGTTACTATAATTAGGGATTTCGATGGTGATTACTTGCATACAATGTAATTGCATTATCTTGATACATTTAGTTGGACATCGATGTGAGTTCATTTTCCCCACTCTTTTTACATATTTCAATCATTTTGGGGGATAGTATACATATAAACTATTTTATGAACATGATACGAGCATTTTATATGAAACATTCAAACATTGTTGTAAACATGTTATGAACATTGTGAGTTTCACATTCCCCTTTTTATTCAAGCACTTTTTGGGGAAAAAAATATTATTAAACGTTTTCTATGAACATATAAACATTTTGTAAAACATAAGAACATTTTTGTTAAACAAGAACATTTTTATCATGAACATAAAACGAACATTTTTGAGAACACAGATCATTTTCATTTTATATGAAACTTCTAATCATTTTTATGAACTTCTAAACATTTTTGTGATCATTGTACATTTTATCATGAACATAAAATGAACATCTTTGTATATATATAAGTAAGACAGAATTGATGAACATAGCCCACTTGTTTACATAACCATTAGCTCTTGTGAGCCGACGGATGTATGGGTAGTACTACTTGGGAAATTCCTACGCACAGTTGGGAAACCCCACTGCGATTTATAAGTTCTCTAGAGGCTTGTAAATCATTGCGACATATTATCTGCTATGTGTGAACATTATTATATATTTTTGTACATTTAGCATGTGTGGCTTTAATTATTAATACTTAGCGATTCGATGAGCGTATTGGGTACTGAGTACAGGGTTGGTTATGGGCTTACTTATTATCCAAAATTTGGTACATTACTCTTGGCACGTTATTATGTGGACATTGAATATGAGCATGTTTGGTGCATTGTAATAATACATCAAACATAAACTTGCTTTACTACAATATAAATGAACATGTTTTTACAAAAACTCAACCTATGAACTCACCAACATTATTGTTGACAATTTTAAGTATGCTTTTGTTTCAGGTTAAAGAAAATGAGTACTTACGTGAATTTCAGTTTTACTTGCTTGATGGTCACTACCTGCATGAAGTGAATCTTTATGTGCTACTTGGATGAAACGTGTTGGTGTCATCTTCATGTATAAGTATTAGGCTTCTATGAGAGAAAAGTTTTGTTAAAAACACTACGCTTTAAATTCCGCTGCATAATCAATGTGCCATGATCCTGACGACTCGGCCGACTCCCTCAGAACATTGGGGTGTGATAGCTACGTATGGTCAAAGAAATGAAGATAACACGGATTGAAGCACATGTTGACTCCATGTTGGTAGCAAACCAAGTAAACAATGTCTATGAAGTCAAAGGCGAAACAATGAAGCAATACAGAGCCAAGGTGGAAGAATTGATGGCCAATTTCAAGTATTGCAAGGTAATGCACATCCCGAGGAGCAAGTACAAGAAGACTGATACCCTAAGCAAGTTAGCCTCAGTGGCATTCAGTCATATAGCAAAGGAAATACGGGTGGAAGTACTAGCCGAGCCATCCACAACAGAGAAAAACATTGAGTCGGTAGAAACAAAAGAAGAAAGAACGTGGATGTCACCCCTGCTAGATTTTATGAGTAAAGGAATCCTTCCACCAAACCAGAACGAGGCCCATAATATACAATGTAAAGCCCTCAATTATGAAGTGGAGGACGAGCAGTTATACCGAAAATCCTACCTGGGTCCCATGCTGAAGTGTGTGGACCTGGATTAAGCCAACTATGTAATCAGAGAATTGTACGAAGGCATCTGTGGAATGCATTCAGGACCGAAGTGTGACATTCCGAATTTTTATTCACGCATTTGTAATATATATATCATGTAATCATTTTCAACTAAATGAAATGCAAGCGTTTTATTCAATTTTGTACAAAATATATATTTATTTTTATTTATTTTATGGATTTAAAATAATTAAAAATAAATACGTTTTAAACGTATATAAAATTTTATATAAAAATCTAAATTTAAAAAGTTTCTGATTTAATAAAATAACCTATTTAAATAAGATAACTAACTCTTATAAAAATTATTTATAACAATAATAATAATAATAATAATATAAGTTTATAAAATATATTTGAAAATTAAAAGAAATTAAACTAATTATTTTTATAAATGTTAAGGGGTTGTTTTGAAACTTTTCCCGGTTGATGACCCGTGTCCCGTTTGTCAGAAGGCTTGCTTGGATTCTTTTGGGGAGCATGCTGTCCATTGCAGAGAATTACCGGGCTTCAAATACCGACATGACCTAGTTCGAGATGTGCTTTTAGATGTCCTTAAGCGGGCAGGGATCTCGGCTAAAAAGGAAGCCCCGGTGAACTTCTTGACCGACCCATTAGATGGGAGATCAACCCTTCGGCCCGCTGACATTCTTGTTTTTGGATGGGAAGGAGGGAAACACGCATGTGTTGATTTGACAGGTGTGTCCCCCCTAGTTGGGATAAGGGACCATGGGTTTAAGGCGGGTCAGGCGATAAACAAGGCAGATGCGAGTAAAGTAGCTAAGCACGAAAAAGCTTGCCTCGTGAATCAGCACGTGTTCGTACCGTTTGCCTTTAACACCTTTGGCGCTCTCGCCCCTGATGCGGTGCGGTTCCTTAAGCGGGTTCAGCGGGTGGTCAGCAGTAACACCGCATATATTTATGGGGGGAACTTTGTGTTTAGTAGAGTAGGATTTGCTATTCAGAAGGGGGTAGCGGCGCAGCTTGTTGCCCGTCTACCTGCCATTAGTTTGTAATTGTGACGGTCATCTCGTTATCAAACTATATATTTTCAAACTAGAAGGTTTTAAGCAAAAATCAATTGAGGGACTATTTCTGTACAAATCAAACTACAAGGACTCATCCGTAATTATCTCAGGGGCCGAATTAAATCAAAACCAAACTACAAGGACCAAATCTGCCAATTTCCAAATCGACTTTCCGGTCACCATGTTCCTTGGTCCGACGGGTAAAGCGTTTTTTCGGCGAACACCCCGACAGGGCTGTTCCCTGCACCTAGACAGCCGCTACAGGCATCCCTAAACTCGTCTTCCCCATGCGAACAAAAGGCCCCGACCAATTGGTCTCCCCAACATACGAATCGCCTGATCTTGTTGGTGGCCGAGAACCCACGCCTCGAATTCGAGCCCGACAGTCAACCTCCACACGTATTTAATAGCTCGTTAGCTTCGTCTCGTCCAGACGAATGTCGGGACGTGCCCAATTGCACGCTTTGTCATAAGAAACGAACTCGACTATAAATAGGGATAGTCAGACCTGCTCGAGCTTGCTACCCCTCTTCCACCCAATCTCACTCCAAATTGAAGGCACCATTACAATCGCCATCTCTGTGTGAAGCTGTGACCAAGGTTGTAGAGGCTAATCCCATCCAGAAGCTCGATTCTCATTCTGGACATTCTCAGATTTAAGACTCTGCCGTCCAGCCCCTTTGCGACCACGTAAGAATCCTCAACTTCGTTTCTTTACCTTTTGTTATCATAAGGCAAGCTGAACCAATCGAAGTCACGACTCCAAACCATCGATTACCGGACAAACTATTGTTCTGAAAAATTACTGTTTTATTTTCTAAAGTCTGGGCCATCGAAACTACTTAGTTTCGATTGAGTAAATGGTCAATCGAAACTAGTAGTTTCGATAGATGGTAGTTTCGACAGCCTGTGTATCACTTATAAATGATCAATCGAAACTAGTAGTTTCGATAGATAGTAGTTTCGATACCTGTCAAAACTATAAACAGTTTCGATCAAATCAGTAATTTCAAGTAAACCTGGACCAACTTTTATGCAAATAACACTAAGAAATGTTATTATAAACCTATACACAATTAAATACTAATACGCACATGTAAACATACAATAATACCCATTTATCTACATAGGGTTTCAACATGCTTAGACTTCAACATCTTTATCACCTACACGCGTGGAAAAAAAAATACCCGCTTGCAAGGTGAGTTACATAGCCCCTATTTTATATTTTGACATACTTTGGGGTGAAACATTATACATGCTACTCACTTTGTTTATACGTGTTATACAAGTGGACTATATGCTTATTATCTCGGGTGTACATACATTTACTTTAAACACAAGAAAACCAACAGTAATATTAATAGATCTATTGTGCCTGACCAGCCCACCCGGTTAGGGTGTTTATTACTGCATACTTGGATATAGCCGCGTGTTATATTCAAACATACCGGATATAGTGGGTAACTATATTCAAACATTACCGGACTTAGCTGTTGTGCTCTGTTCAAGCGCGTCAAACAAGGTTTGAATTGTGATTAGATAAATGATACACCATATATATATACTATGTTTAACAAGATAAACAATGAGTTGCAAAACGTTTTATCTACTACTTATCGAAACTACAAAAAAAAACCTATGTACTCACCAACTTTTTAGTTGACACTTGATTTAAATAATGTTTCAGGTTTGGATATGTGATTGCTTGCTGAAGATTTCTCCACTTAAGAACTATGGACCTAGTTAAATATATCAATGTTTTGAACTAGACTAGGTTATTTGAAATGTATTGTATTTGGATCTTTGTTGTATTCAAATTTATTTAATGAATTATGCAACTTTTTAGTTATCATGTGCTTTTTAACAATCATTCCATTGTCCGCCTCGATGATTCCGCCATCGGTCGGGGTGTGACAGATTGGTATCAGAGCCATGGTTATAGGGAATTAGGTTATTAGACAAAATGACCTAGACTATAACCCTAGGACTCCCTTTTTCTGTGTTATGTGCTAAATGATTAATTGTTATGTGAATTATTTGTAGTTAGGTATTATTTGAATTTTCCCAAGTTTGGTACATGAGACTTATACACATACATACAAGGCTTAAATACATGATACATACTTTACATACACATTTGACAAACAAACTTATGCAAACAAATACACTACTCATCCTTATCCATACTCTTTCCTAATCCATATTAATTGCAACATTCCTACACATTTTATACTCATAGACTCTCAAGTCTATTAAAATCTTGAAAATCTCGTCAACGACTTAATTTCTTGAAACCAGTAAAGGACACGTGCAATCTGGAAGGGTGACACCTGTACATTGGGTTTTCTGTCTAGGAAAGCATTTCGTATAAATCCAAATAAACGGACCCGTATGCTTTCATGGGAATTCCTGAAGTGAGTGTTTACCTATAGGCTAAAGCATATCTCCTTGAAAGTTTTGAGGAATTATTTAACGTTGATAAGTCAATGTATTCGCAAGGATACGATCCGAACTTAAACTCAAAATTTGGTGACATTATAGCAAGATAGGAAGAACTAGACGAACATGCAAAGCAAATCATTATTACGGGTGCACACGTAATAACGATTTGTAATGCATGCAAGTCCCGGCAATTCCTATTACGCGAATAATGATCTATAACATCATGTTCTATCTGGAATAGATGGCTTAGTTTCCCCCATCAACTTTGAATAAATACACATGCACTGGCACGCGTCATGATGAATCCCGCTTTTCTGCTTACATTAGTTCCCACTATAACTCATATATATCCATCTTATCTAAGATATCATTGTCTTTTCTTATGGTGTTAGAATGCCTCCTCGACGTGCAAACTCTAGCACTTCCAACCCGGATCTTGCTACTCTCCTTGCCCAGCTGGTGGGGCAAATGACCCAAGCCAATAACAACAATGATGGGTCTCATAACATCCAAGGAAACGGTGGTACCAACCCGCCTCAATGCACGTTTAAGCACTTTAACTCGTGCAATCCTACAAAATTATTCGGTACTGAAGGTGCTACCGGCCTACTGCAATGGTTTGAAAGCATGGAAAGCACATTCCTAAACAGTGACTGCCCCGATAATCTTCGGGTTCGCTATGCCACAAGTGTACTTCAAAAGAGATCCCTCACCTGGTGGAACGGTGAGAAACGCACTCGTGGTGTTGAGGTTGCTACATCTTTATCATGGGATGATCTGAAGAAAGCCATGACTGATGAATTCTGTCCTCGAAATGAAATGAGGAAGCTCGAGACTGAGTTTTGGGATCTTGCCCAAGACAGCGGGGATAATCTGGCTTACACCACCCGGTTTCAAGAGCTAAGTCTGTTGGTGCCTCATATGATCACTCCCCTTGCACGGGGAATTGAAAAATACATAGGCGGGCTGCCTATGCAGATTCAAGATGATGTGTTAGGAAGCAATCCTCCTACACTTGAAGCTGTTATCCGTCTATCCGCTACACTATCCGACAACCATGTCAAGGCCGGAACCTTATCAAGAAAGGGTTCCAAGAAGGTTGTTTCTACTCTTGCGGCCGTCAAGTATGTAAAACCTGAGTCTTCTAACCGCAACAAGAAACGAAAGGGTCGAAACTTCGCAGCCGTAACTCCCGCTGTACCTGCTATTCAAGCGGCCCCTTTGGGTCAAAACCCGAAACCTTATCTGGGCCCGAATCCCCAATGCCAGACCTGCAAGTACCATCGTCCTGCCAACTTACCATGCCGATTGTGTTCAAGCTGTGGACGATATGGACACGTGGTCACTAATTGCCGTACCCGTCCTCCCGTCCATCAAGCTGCTCCAGCCAACCGTCCCATCTATCCGGCACCTCCTAATGGTCGGGCATGTTACGAATGTGGAGATCCACACCATTTCCGTGACCATGCCCAAAACTTCATCATCAAGGTGGTCCTCAAGGACGAGCGTTTAATATAAACGCTAATGAGGCTCAAGCAAACAACGACGTGATAAACGGTACGTTTCTCGTAAACAATCATTATGCATCCATTTTATTTGATACCGGTGCCGATAGGAGTTTTGTGTCTCTTGCCTTTTAATCTCGACTTACTAAACAAAGAACGAAACTTGACAATTCTTATTCCGTGGAGATAGCAAATGGAAAATCTATTACCATAAATTCTGTTATCCGCGACTGCAATCTCGAGCTTAATAGTCATGAATTCTCCGTTGATCTCCTTCCAATGCAATTGGGAAGCTTCGATATTATAATTGGCATGGACTGGTTATCCAAGCACCATGCCGAGGTTATTTGCTACGAAAAGTGCATTCGTATACCTCTCCCTTCGGGTGACACGTTAGTTATTTTCGGTGAAAACCGTGTCGTGGTCTTCAACTCATGTCTTGCACATTAGCACAAAAGTACTTGCGGAAAAAGTACATTGCTTTCTTGGCCCACGTAGTTGACACGAAAGACAAGGGTAAGAAATTGCAAGATATTCCGATCATTCGAGACTTTCCCGAGGTATTCCTCGAGGATTTACCCGGTCTTCCTCCTCCTAGACAAGTGGAGTTTCGTATTGACCTTGTGCCTGGAGCAACTCCTGTGGCAAAAGCTCCCTATCGTCTTGCACCTTCCGAGATACAAGAGCTCGCAAGTCAATTACAAGAACTCTCATCTAAAGGATTCATCCGCCCGATCCATTCACCTTGGGGTGCTCCCGTGCTGTTCGTAAAGAAAAAGGATGGATCGTTTCGAATGTGCATCGATTATCGTGAACTCAACAAGCTTACAATCAAGAACCGTTATCCTTTACCCCGTATCGACGATCTTTTCGATCAACTTCAAGGTTCAACATGTTTCTCCAAGATTGACCTTCGTTCCGGATACCATCAACTTCGTGTTCTCGATGAAGACATTCCGAAGACTGCCTTTCGGACTAGATATGGTCACTACGAGTTCATGGTCATGCCTTTTGGCTTGACTAATGCACCTGCGGTTTTCATGGATCTCATGAACCGTGTATGCAAACCTTATTTGGACAAGTTCGTGATCGTTTTCATTGACGACATCCTCATCTATTCTAAAACGAAAGCGGAGCATGAACAACATCTTCGTTCAATTTTGGAGCTCTTGAAAAAAGAACAACTATACGCCAAGTTCTCCAAGTGTGAATTCTGGCTAAAGGAGGTTCAGTTCTTGGGACACATAGTCAACAATAAGGGAATTCATGTGGACCCGGCAAAAATCGAAGCGGTAAAGAATTGGAGTACTCCTAAGACTCCTACCGAGATTCGTTCTTTCCTTGGACTAGCAGGTTACTATCGTCGCTTCATCTCAAATTTCTCCAAGATTGCGGTTCCGCTCACTGCCTTGACTCATAAAGGTAAATCTTACGAGTGGGGACCCAAGCAAGAGGAAGCTTTTCAAACTCTCAAGCACAAGCTCTGCAATGCTCCTGTTCTAACCCTTCCTAGTGGTAATGACGACTTTGTCGTTTATTGTGATGTATCCAACCAAGGTCTTGGTTGTGTTCTAATGCAACGTGGCCAAGTAATTGCATACGCATCACGTCAGCTCAAAATCCATGAGAGGAACTATACGACCCATGATCTCGAGCTTGGTGCTGTCGTTTTCGCCTTGAAAATTTAGAGACATTATCTTTATGGCACCAAATGCGTGGTTTTCACCGACCACAAAAGTCTCCAACATATTTTCAATCAAAAAGAGCTTAATATGAGGCAACGACGATGGGTTGAACTTCTTAATGACTACGACTGCGAGATTCGCTACCACCCTGGCAAGGCAAATGTTGTAGCCGACGCCTTGAGTCGTAAAGAACGTATCATGCTTCATAGTGTTTGTATTCATAACGATATCCAAGCCCGTATTCTTCAAGCACAACACACCTCGGTTACCGAGGGGAACATGTATCAAGAGATGGCATGTGGTGTAGAACTCTTACTAGAAACCAAAGCCAACGGCTTATTGTATTACTTGGACCGTATCTGGGTTCCCGATCGCGACGACCTTCGTATATTTTTGATGAACGAGTCCCACAAAACTCGATATTCGGTACATCCCGGAGCTGATAAGATGTACATGGGTCTTCGTCAGCAATATTGGTGGCCCGGCATGAAAAAGGATATTGCCCTCTTTGTGGCAAAATGCTTAACTTGTTCTAAAGTGAAGGCCGAACACCAGAAGCCTTCCGGACTCCTCGAACAACCTGAAATTCCCATGTGGAAGTGGGAGAACCTTGCTATGGACTTCATCACCAAACTCCCACGCACTTCTAGTGGGCACGATAGTATCTGGGTTATTGTCGACCGACTTACGAAGTCTGCTCATTTCTTGCCTATTCGTGAGGACTATCGAGTCGAGAAATTGGCTCGGATCTACATTGATGAGATCGTAAGTCGTCACGGAATCCCTTTGAACATCATCTCCGATCGTGATTCGCGTTTTACTTCCCGATTTTGGCAATCATTACAATCTGCGCTTGGTACTCGTTTGGATTTAAGTACGGCTTACCATCCTCAAACTGATGGACAAACCGAGCGAACAATCCAAACTCTCGAGGATATGCTTAGAGCTTGTGTCATCGACTTTGGTGGCAATTGGGATTCTCACCTACCACTGATCGAATTTTCCTACAACAACAACTACCACACAAGTATTAACATGGCACCGTTTGAAGCTCTTTATGGACGGAAATGTCGTTCACCGATTTGTTGGAACGAAATTGGTGAAGCACAAATCACCGGTCCCGAGCTTATCCAAGAGACCACCGATAAAATCTCTCTTATCCGGGACAACATTCGAGTAGCAAGGAGTCGGCAAAAGAGCTATGCCGATAACCGACGAAAACCCTTGGAATTCCAAGTTGGGGATATGGTTCTTCTAAAGGTATCACCTTGGAAAGGCGTAGTCCGATTTGGAAAGAAAGGAAAACTTGAACCTCGATATGTGGGTCCATTCAATATACTCGAAAGGATAGGAAAAGTGGCCTACAAACTCGATCTTCCTTCAGAACTCAATAACGTTCATCCGACCTTTCATGTATCTAATTTGAAAAAGTGTCTAGCCGACGAGAATCTACACATCCCTCTTGACGAAGTGCGTATTGACGAGAAAATTCACTTTGTTGAAAAACCCGTGGAAATAGTGGACCATGAAGCCAAGAAACTCAAGCGTAGCCGCATCCCCATTGTCAAGGTCCGTTGGGAGTCTAAACGTGGACCCGGGTTCACTTGGGAACGTGAAGACCAAATGAAGACCAAATATCCGCATCTCTTTTCATAGCCTCCATTAGTTGAATTTCGGGGCGAAATTCCTTTAACATGGGGAGACTGTGACATTCCAGATTTTTATTCACGCATTTGTAATATATATATCATGTAATCATTTTCAACTAAATGAAATGCAAGCGTTTTATTCAATTTTGTACAAAATATATATTTATTTTTATTTATTTTATGGATTTAAAATAATTAAAAATAAATACGTTTTAAACTTATATAAAATTTTATATAAAAATCTAAATTTAAAAAGTTTCAAATTTTATAAATTAACCTATTTAAATAAGATAACTAACTCTTATAAAAATTATTTATAACAATAATAATAATATAAGTTTATAAAATATATTTGAAAATTAAAAGAAATTAAACTAATTATTTTTATAAAAGTTAAGGGGTTGTTTTGAAACTTTTAAAACTAGAAGGTTTTAAGCAAAAATCAATTGAGGGACTACTTCTGTACAAATCAGACTACAAGGACTCATCCGTAATTATCTCAGGGGCCGAATTAAATCAAAACCAAACTACAAGGACCAAATCTGCCAATTTCCAAATCGACTTTCCAGTCACCATGTTCCTTGGTCCGACGGGTAAAGCGTTTTTCCGGCAAACACCCCGACAGGGCTGTTCCCTGCACCTAGACAGCCGCTACAGGTATCCCTGAACTCGTCTTCCCCATGCGAACAAAAGGCCCCGACCAATTGGTCTCCCCAACATACGAATCGCCTGATCTTGTTGGTGGCCGAGAACCCATGCCTCGAATTCGAGCCCGACAGTCAACCTCCACACGTATTTAATAGCTCGTTAGCTTCGTCTCGTCCAGACGAATGTCGAGACGTGCCCAATTGCACGCTTTGTCATAAGAAACGAACTCGGCTATAAATAGCCATAGTCGGACCTGCTCGAGCTCGCTACCCCTCTTCCACCCAATCTCACTCCAAATTGAAGGCACCATTACAATCGCCATCTCTGTGTGAAGTTGTGACCAAGGTTGTAGAGGCTAATCCCATCCAGAAGCTCGATTCTCATTCTGGACATTCTCGGATTTAAGACTCTGCCGTCCAGCCCCTTTGCGACCACGTAAGAATCCTCAACTTCGTTTCTTTACCTTCTGTTATCATAAGGCAAGTTGAACCAATCGAAGTCACGACTCCAAACCATCGATTACCGGACAAACTATTGTTCTGAAAAATTACTGTTTTATTTTCTAAGGTCTGGGCCATCGAAACTACTTAGTTTCGATTGAGTAAATGGTCAATCGAAACTAGTAGTTTCGATAGATGGTAGTTTCGACAGCCTGTGTATCACTTATAAATGATCAATCGAAACTAGTAGTTTCGATAGATAGTAGTTTCGATTGAACACAGTTTCGATACCTGTCAAAACTATAAACAATTTCGATCAAATTAGTAATTTCAAGTAAACCTGGACCAACTTTTATGCAAATAACACTAAGAAATGTTATTATAAACCTATACACAATTAAATACTAATACGCACATGTAAACATACAATAATACCCATTTATCTACATAGGGTTTCAACGTGCTTATACTTCAACATCTTTATCACCTACACGCGTGAAAAAAAAAATACCCGCTTGCAAGGTGAGTTACATAGCCCCTATTTTACATTTTGACATACTTTGGGGTGAAACATTATACATGCTACTCACTTTGTTTATACGTGTTATACAAGTGGACTATATGCTTATTATCTCGGGTGTACATACATTTACTTTAAACACAAGAAAACCAACAGTAATATTAATAGATCTATTGTGCCTGACCAGCCCACCCGGTTAGGGTGTTTATTACTGCATACTCGGATATAGCCGCGTGTTATATTCAAACATACCGGATATAGTGGGTAACTATATTCAAACATTACCGGACTTAGCTGTTGTGCTCTGTTCAAGCGCGTCAAACAAGGTTTGAATTGTGATTAGATAAATGATACACCATATATATATACAATGTTTAACAAGATAAACAATGAGTTGCAAAACGTTTTATCTACTACTTATCGGAACTACAAAAAAAAACCTATGTACTCACCAACTTTTTAGTTGACACTTGATTTAAATAATGTTTCAGGTTTGGATATGTGATTGCTTGCTGAAGATTTCTCCACTTAAGAACTATGGACCTAGGTAAATAAATCAATGTTTTGAACTAGACTAGGTTTTTTGAAATGTATTGTATTTGGATCTTTGTTGTATTCAAATTTATTTAATGAATTATGCAACTTTTTAGTTATCATGTGCTTTTGAACAATCATTCCATTGTCCGCCTCGATGATTCCGCCATCGGTCGGGGTGTGACACGAAGACAGGCGTAGCAAAGGCATTGAGAGCCGGATACTACTGGCCTGGAATGTACAAAACAGCAATAGACGAAATCCGAAAGTGTGACAACTGCCAGAGACATGCCCCGGTAAGCCGACATCCTTGCATGAACCTAATCCCAGTCACCTCCGCGTGTCCCTTCTTTAAGTGGGCCATAGACATTGTAGGACCCTTCCCAGAAGCTGCGGGAATGGTAAAATTCCTCATTGTGGCAATCGATTACTTTACCAAGTGGATCGAGGCAAAACCACTGGCAACAATCACAGGTCAGCAAGTGGAACGTTTCGTATGGGAAAACATAGTCTGCAGATTTGGAATGCCAAAGGAGCTGGTAAGCGACAACAGAAGGCAGTTTGTAGAAAACCCGTTCAAGAGTTGGTGCGCAAAATTGCAGATAAAACAGGTATTCTCCTCTGTTAAACACCCTCAGTCCAACGGACAAGTGGAGCGGGCTAACAGCAGCATTGTGGAGGGGATAAAAAACCGCCTCAAACCCAGGAGCCACAACTGGGTAGAGGAAACCCCACATGTACTTTGGGCTCACCGCACAACACCAATGACCAGCCACGGAGAAATAGCGTTCAGTTTAACATACGGGACTGAAGCAATGATACCGACAGAAATAGGGTCGCCAAGCCGGCGACCCAGGAAAAGGAGGAAGGAAATGAAAAGGACCTAATGATCCACTTAAACCTACTAGAAGAGCGCCGAGAAATGGCCATCGCCAGAGAAACAAGGTACAAGAAAAAGGTTGAAAAATATTACAATAGTCGTGTCAAAGGAAAGAATTTCAGGCCCGGAGAGTGGGTACTACGAGACAATGAGGCGAGCCTACAAGAAGACACTGGTAAGTTGGGACCCAAATGGGAAGGTCCCTACCAGGTAATCGAAGCTAACACTCGGGGATCATACAAGCTAGCCAAACCGGATGGCACACCTATCCCTCGTACCTGGCATGGAATGCAACTAAGGAAGTATTTTATGTAACGTCAAGAACTACGGTTAATGTTATCTCTTACCTCATTATGAAGGCTTTAGGCCCTGTCAATGCAAATTATGTTTTTCATAAACAACACTTGCCCTATGATGACTTTATGCCCTATCAAGGATAAAGGCTAACCGGCCGGACAACCCCTGGATAAGCCACTAAAACAACTTGTATCCCTTGCCAAGGGTATAGAGTTCAATAAAAATCATAAAGGCTATCCGGCCGGACAACCTCTGGATAAGACACTAAAACAACTTGTACCCCTTGCCAAGGGTATAGAGTTCAATAAAAATCATAAAGGCTATCCGGCCGGACAACCCCCGAATAAGCCACTAAAACAACTTGTACCCCTTGCCAAGGGTATAAAGTTCAATAAAAATCATAAAGGCTATCCGGCCGGACAGCCCTCGGATAAGCTACTAAAACAACTTGTACCCCTTGCCAAGGGTATATAGTTCAATAAAGATCATAAAGGTTATCCGTCCGGACAACCCCCGGGTAAGCCACTAAAACAACTTGTACCCCTTGCCAATGGTATAAAGTTCAATAAAAATCATAAAGGCTATCCGACCGAACAACCCCTGGATAAGCTACTAAAACAACTTGTACCCCTTGCCAATGGTATAAAGTTCAATAAAAATCATAAAGGCTATCCGGTCGGACAACCCCTGGATAAGCTACTAAAACAACTTGTACCCCTTGCCAAGGGTATAGAGTTCAATAAAGATCATAAAGGTTATCCGACCGGACAACCCCGGGTAAGCCACTAAAACAACTTGTACCCCTTGTCAAGGGTATAGAGTTTAATAAAAATCATAAAGGCTATCCGGCCGGACAATCCACGGATAAGCTACTTATATCCCTTGCCAAGGGCATATAGTTCAATAAAAATCATAAAGGTTATCCGGCTGGACAACCCACGGATAAGCCCCAAATATAAACCTTCCACTCTTCTATAAGTAACAAAGATAAACACACTAAAATATATGATCCAAAACAATTACATAAACTACAGTCCCCCAAACCTAAGAAAGTCTACGGAGGTGCAGCACAGGAAGGAGTGGAGGCGCCAGTAAAAAAGGTTTTCAAAACATCAAGCGAAGCTTGAGTTAGGTTGGCCAGCCGGGTCACCAAGGAATGGTTGGAAGTTTGCAAAGTTGTAGTGCTCTCACGGAGCCTTTTAAAGGCGTCCAGATCATACCCTTCCACGGACTCTAACGGAATCTATGCCACGCTCCCTACATACCCTGCTGCCAACCCTTCCTAAAAACCTACAGCTTTGGAAGCCTTATTCACGGCACCCACCAACAAAATCCATTCCCGGCTACCCCTGAGACGCTCATAAAACAACCGGAAACCGGTACCGATAAGCCAGTCACGCTCAAAAGATAAACGATGGTTCTCTAGAACCAAAGTTTATTTTTGGGCGGACACGGTGGCCAAGCTCGCCTTCAGCTCATCTCTTTCCGCCACTAGAATGCCCTTCTCCAAAGACCAAGCATCTTCTTTATCAGCCAATAAGGTTTCCAAGTGCTGCTTGTCTTCATCCAGACGAGCTAATTGGGCCTTTAACCCTCTGTCACTCTCCTGCAAAAGGTACAACATAAGCAGGAAATAATATAAAAAAATATATATACAAGAAAGCAAAGAAAAAAAAGAAAATCACCTCTAAAGACCGGACTTCACCACAGACATGGTCCAAGTCCACCTGCAGAAGATTCATCTCGGACGACGTCTTGATACACTCCACCTCCTTATCCGCCACCTACTTAGATAAGCAAGAAATATCTCCTTGGAGGCGGGCAATCTCAGCATCCTGCAGCTTAGAGCCCTGAATTATAGAGTCCACCTTCTGGAGCTCAACCTTGGTCACTGCTAATTCCGACTCAACTCCTTGAAGTTGCCGGCCCTTTTCCTCCAGTTCCTTCAGAAGGGTCTATTTTTCAGCCATAACCTACTCCAGGTAAGCACCAAAATCGTTGTGTCGAGATAAAAGGGCATGGTATCGACCTTCAAAATAAAGCATCCTATGATGCATCTCTATCGTACGGGATAACTGGTTAGCCATAAAAAAATCTATGCTCCCGACTAAGCCGAGAGGTGGTGATACCCCTATTAAAGACCCTCTCCCCATAAGGGAGGACATGCTCGAAGAAGTCATGGCTAACCTCGACTGAGTCAAACACAACGCCGGTAGCCAATGACCAATTGGGGAAGAAAGGGGCAGCCAAGTCTTCCTCGGGTAAAGGAGGAATATCATCTCCATGACCCAGTTCATAGGGAAAATGGTCATCAAAAGGACGGGAGCTGGAAGCCTCACCCCCACGAGTATGATGGGAGGAGGGAGAAACGTCTCTAACAGGAGACAACGAGACATGAGCGAAAGGAGAAGGATGGATAACCGGGTCAGCAGGGAACCAGTGGGCAACTCAGGTTGCATCGGGAAAGACCGAAGAGGGAGAACAGTAGTAGGTGTAGTGGTGACAGGAGGGGGAGAAGGGGGGGGTTAAAAATCACCCATATGGCAGGCCGCTTCGGAGATGAGCCACTTGAAGACTCCCCGCTTTTTCTCTTGCCCCGATGAGTAAGCGCCACCTCCTCATTATCATCCTCCGATCCAGGGGGCTGATGACAATCCCGTAGGAAGCCGAAGCACTTTGAGCATAGGAGGCAGCGACAGGGCACCCCACCCTGTCGACAACAGGGACAACGTTGACCGCCTTCCAGGTCACTCTTAAATCGCCCCCCATCACAAGGTCAGGCAAATATACCTCTGCAAAGAAAAAGAGAAACAAAGTCAGTCACAACAAAATAATCACAGTGAAACAAAATAGCCCTCACTCACCAACACCGTTACAAACAGGAACAGGGCGAAGGAGGGGCGTATCCCAATTCTGGCTAACACCGGCCATGACTAGAGCCGGTTCGTCATAAACAGCAATAGGATACGGGCCAGAAGTCAACAAGGTGTACAACCCCTCCTCATAGGTACCCTTGTCAGGGGGAGTATCATCAATAGAAGCATTTATATCCCGGTAAGGTAGAGTGACGGGAAAAAAAGCGGAAGAAACATACAAAAAATGGTCCTTCCAATTCTTTAGGGAATTAGGGATTTTAAGGGCCGTGAACGGGCTAGGTTTTTTCCTTTTGACAAAGGTAAACAAGTCGCCAGCAGTGCCAAGATGATAGAAAACACGAAACAAGTTCACAGAAGGCCAGCCACCATAGACACGGCAAGCTACCTCGAAGTGAGAAACCTTGGATAGCCCAAGAGGGTTAAGTTGATCAAAATGAACGCCTTGGTAAAGTAAAATCTCCAACAAAAAAGAAGTAACAGGATAACGGAAGTTGGCAAAATCAAAATTTTTGGTATACAAAGTTATCATGCCATCTAGAGCAACGACTGTTTGGCCGGGAGTGGGCAAAACCGGGTTTAACTCAGGGGAAATATTGTACTTATCACAAAAGATACTAAACTCTTGAGGAGAAAGCATGGAAAAGACAGTGCCAAGATTATGACAGACGCCTTTGGTCTCGATAAAAAAAAGTAATAACAAGAATAAAAGAAGGAAGGATAATCGAAGGAAAGATCAGAAGGATGCACCTGGTTCCATATCGTGAATGAAAATAAAGGAAGGTAACCGTACGAAGAGGGAAAAAGATAGAACAATTTCTGAGAGAAGGAGAAGGTAAAGTAAAAAATGAAAAACTCGCAGCGGTTATAAAGGAAAAAGTAGGTCGGTTAAAGAGGAGATTTTGAATTTTAAACGTTGGAGACATCGGATGAACGACGCGTGGCATGTTCTCTTTCCAAGACAGTTAGATGACTGTCTCTGTAAAGGACAACTGTTTTACACCCACCCTCAACAAACATTTCAAGTTCTTGCAAAAAATATATAGAAAATTAGTCTATCACCTGCTCCGACAAAGCCTAAGCAATTAATAGACTAGAGGGGGACTTGTTGGGATATGACCCGGTACGAAGACCGGACACATCCCAAAACCCAAGTCCGGATGATCACCTACAAAGGTAAAGTACCAGTGACCGGGCCTACGGGCCTGAGAGCCGGGCTTTAACCAATTCCCGGCACGCGGGATCAAGCCCGGATCAGATAGGAAGAAAGGGACAAATAAATAAACGATAAAGTGGAGACAAGAATCAACACGCCAGAGTACGAACCAATCAAGAAAGAAAACCAGACAATGCACAAACTAACAACCTTAACAATGGTCCAGTCATTACATATCCAGGCCAATAAGCAAGGATCTGCCCCAGGCTAAAGACAAACGATCACCTAGTATAAATACTCCATCAAGCCCAAGGTAATGTTCATGTTCTAATTCCTTCTCACACTCGCTCACTACTTGTTTTCTCCTTTCAAACCTTATACTTATTCTCACGCAGGAGGTTGGTCACAGCGACACCCCCAGGGTCCTCACTGTAACGAGACTAACGGTGTTTCCTGTTTTGCAAGGTCAAGCTCAGCGCTACCTTTCTGGAGACTCTTGGATAGCCTGACCCGGATCCGGAGGTCTTGGAGTTTACGATTTAGAAAAATGAACATAAACAGATCAAGTGTCATACTAATTTGATATACTTTTTAAATGCAGGAATGGGTCAAACAGTTAGACAATGAATTTGCAAAATTTGAGCAAAATGCAAGTCAAATCGAGATATTGTTTTTGGAAGCACGAAAACGGTACCCAAACGGAAATGATATAATAATAAAACAAGAATATTAGATATCACTAGTTAAAAGAATTGCATCTAAAGAAGAGTATAAATCAGTTGATGAAACATATGTGTATAAAACACCCAATGTTGCTTCGAGTAAAGAAGGCCCGTTGTTCGATAGTACACCTTGTCTTACTTGAAGAAATTGTTGATAAAAAGGGAGAAGGTAACCACAACGCTCATGAAGGGGATGTGGCTAACGTAATCATCACAAGAAAATAAATGATGACGCTATCAGACCCAATGAAAACATTATACACACGCCTATACCATTGGTGGTGATCAATCCAAAAACACAAGTGCTTGAAGGCAGGAAGAATGTTACGTTACTTTTTATATTATTATTATTATTATTATTAAGCTAGGGATTAGTATGTTTATTTTGGTTTAGTTGTGGGTGCTAATTGTAAGATTAAAGTTTATTTATATCATTGGAGATCATATGAATGAATTATGAGATTTGAGATAATTTCCTTCCTTCTTTATAGTTTTCTTCTTCTCCAATTCTGGTTTAACCCTATCAAGGGTATCAGAGCTTTCTCCAGGCGATCTTAATCGGATTCGCTACCGCTACCATGACGAACACCCGTAATCAAGATGTAGACAAGGATCACGACAAGGTGATTTTTGACCTCCGGACAACCCTAGCCGCCATCATGAAACAACAGGAGCAAGCGATGAAACAACAGGAACAGATAATGGTGGCACTAGGATTGGATCCAAACGGATCGAAGCATAAACAAGCTTCAACCGCGTCAACCACACCACCCGTGTTGCCTACACCAAATCTAGCCAAGAAAACCGAAACACAATCTGCTCCGCCGACACCTAAAATAGTCCCACAACCCGTAACATCCATCAAAGTTGCACCAAAAACTGCCCAAAAATCTACGCGAGCAGCCCCTTCAACCTCCCCAAACCCGCACCCGAAATGACTGCTAACAATTACACCCGTACTGTTTCCAAAAACCGCACCATCGGTGGTTCCGAACCTGTTGAAGCAAGTGGCGAAATCGGTGTCCGCAAAGGAAGAATCGACACCGGTAGGCGATGCAACCGATAAACGTGAATGGCATCCACCGTGGCGTCTCATTGACACAGCCCCGAATGCCATTGGACGAACCGAATGGCGTCCACCATGGAACGGGTCTACCCCGAAAAGAGTCCATGGATGCTGCACTTTTTTTATTTTTTATTTTTATTTTATGATCTTTTTTGCTGGAATTTGATTAACTTACTTTTTGAGGTCAAAAAGTAGATTAAGGGGGAGTATTGTTACGTTACTTTTTATATTATTATTATTATTATTATTATTAAGCTAGGGATTAGTATGTTTATTTTGGTTTAGTTGGGGGTGCTAATTGTAAGATTAAAGTTTATTTATATCATTGAAGATCATATGAATGAATTATGAGATTTGAGATAATTTCCTTCCTTCTTTATAGTTTTCTTCTTCTCCAATTCTGGTTTAACCCTATCAAAGAGAGCTCGTAGACAAACAACCTTGTCTGATGCCTTTAGATCATTGTATGTCTAACGAAGCATGATACTGGATGCTAAACACACAAGGGCAGAAGATAACATCTCAGATCTTATTTTTTCAGCAACAGGAAATGAATGGTAACAAAACATTTAATGGTTTATGGATTAGTTAATAATATTGATTTAGTAAAATGATCTTACACTTTGTCTTACTTGTCATAGGGATGTTGTGTTTGAAACCACTAATGGTGTTGTAGGGCGTACCCCGGTCTCACCAGCCTAGCATCATAAGAAAGAAGATAAGGGACTAACGGTAAGGGTTTCGAGCAAAGATAGGGCCTCCTCTCGTTACTTAGCCGTTAAGGACTCAAGCTAAACCTCGGATCCTGCAAAAGGACAGAAGGGACTTACTAGAAGAGACAACTCTAATCAAACATTAAATGCTCCAAGCTAGAAGTATTTAATGCAAAGTATCCTAGCTAAAAGAAGATCTGGTCGAAAAGACTTTCTGGTTACGAAGAAAGGGAATCACCCCCAAGGCAACATCCGTGACCACCAAGCAAGACTCTAAGCGCTCCAGACAGTGCTGGAGATCCAGAAACGCCATGACAGCTTGGATTAAAGGCACCAAGGAGAACTCATGTATAAGAGGACATGCCCTCCAAATTAAAATGCATTCAATTCATCTCAACTACTTCTCGCTTATTCATTCATTCATTATCTAGGCCAATCTAAGGCCCTTCCGATTAGGGATGAGCATTTGGTACCGAGTACCGGTACCGGTATCGATACCGTACCGGTACCGTACCGATAGATTCGGTACCGGTACCGGTATCGGTACCCATTTTTTCATAAATTTGGTACCGGTATTTTCGGTATCGGTACGGTGTCGGTACCGAAAAAGATGAACATTTTGTAACGAATACCGTTACCGTACCGGTACCGTACCGAACCGGTACCGTACCGATAAATTCGGTACCGGTGCCCACTTTTCCATAAATTCGGTACCGGTATTTTCGGTACCGGTACGGTACTGATCTCATCCCTACTTCCGATAAAGGATACTTACTCTCACGTCGGAGGCTGGTCACAAAGACACCTCCGGGGTCCCCGTGACGAGACTAACGGTGTTCTGTTTTGTTGGAAACACTTCCGAAGGGCCACCAAGATTCAAATAAGGTCTTCCTTTAGTGGATCCGATAGTCGTGTGGATCTGAGACGCTACATTGGCGCCATCCGTGGGACCGTGTTACGGTTCAACTAACAAAAGAACCACTTAGGAAGAAATCCTACCCTTCTTCAACAAACATTTGTACCCTCCTATGGCCGATCCTAGAGAAATCCCACCAATACCGGGGACCAAACTAGGGGACACACGAACTATCATCGGTTCCAGACCCACGAATGCAACCCGTACCTAGAGGGAATGAAATACAAAGAAAACACTGTCCTTGTGGAGGTAGAAGAAGACGAAGAACATCTTGATCAAGAACCCCCAATAACACCAGACTTTGTTCGAAAAAACAAAGTTAAGTTGAAAGCACAACCGGAAGAACTCGAGCGCTCTGAAAGGCTAAGTGAAGTCAGATCAAAGCTCATGTTAGAAGGAACACCTCTCGGAGACACCACCACAGGAACTCGGATGTTGGGAGATGAAGACACACCTGAAAGGAAAACTCTGTCCAACCAGCCCCTTACTACTGAACCTCCAACGCCAGAGGAAGGCGTTTCAACATTATTAGCATCCCTAATGACTACTCTTAATTCCCAACACTGGACTAGCAACGCGGGACTAAGTCAGAAAACGCCACAACCAGATGGATTGCAACAACCGTACAAGCCAACTAGCCTAGACAAGGTCTCTAAATTTACTCGACGCATCTTGGAGGCTCCCCTACCGCCAAAACTAAAGTTCCTTGCAACTGTAGGGAAATATAACGGGACACAAGATCTTGAGGATCACTTGCATGCCTTCTCAGGAGCCGGGCAAGTGGGGCGATGGTCTACCATGGTTTCACATGTTTGCCCAGACACTCACGGGTAGTGCCTGCCTATGGTTTGACAATCCACCCCCTAGAAGCATAGATAGTTAAGAAGAACTACGTGATAAGTTCCTCCGATACTTCAACCAACAAAAGAAAAAAATCAAAAACCCCAACGAAATCCTACACATTCGAAGGCGGGATCAAGAAAATATAGAACAATTCATGGAACGGTTCTTGGGGTAAAGCATGCAGATCAGAGATGTGCCCGAAGTTCATGAAGATCAGTAGTTTCATAAACGGGGTAAAGAATGCCCAACTATGTGAGAAGCTAGGAGAAGAATTCCCACCAACTTTTGATACGCTCATGGACAAGGTACCAGGCCAAGGAGATGGAGCCCCGTAAGAATTTCCAAAAAGGACGAGAACATAAGAAGATACTAGTAAACCCCTTTCTCCCTAGACTAGAGGAAACCCCCGAAAGAAGCAAGGTCGTCTTCTCACCTTACAAACCCCGAGCCCGAGGGCTTTATAATACCTCTATCACCCGAAGCACTTTACACCTCTGTCAAAAACTCTTAGAGAAATCCAAGCAATAGAAAGGTCCAAAGTTTCGTTTACTTCCCCCAACCTCTGAAAAAGACGACCAGGCCATTTCCAAATGAATACTGCGAGTTTCACAATAGTGCTGGTCATTGAACGTATGACTGTATACACGTGAAAAAGGAAATATAAAATGCAGTGAAATCAGGGAAACTCTCTCACCTCATCAGAGAAATCAAGTCGACAGGCGACACAGAAAGGGGAAAAGCAAAAGAAGAAATCGAGGATCAAGATAAAGGATACATTGACATGATCCAAAGAAGAGACGAACAAGAAACAGTGACGTCGGAAAGAGAAGTAAAAAAACAAAAGTAGGGCATGTTGTCTGTGGGCAGTGGATGAGAACTCCTATAATATTTCCCCCACTTCTTCATCAAGCTTAAGACTCTCCACTCAACATATCAGCAGATATCGTCGAGTATAGAGTGGCGCGAATACACGTAGACAGAGGGAGCGAAGCTGAGATAATGTACAAACACTGCTTCCTGATGATGGATAAAGAAATAAGAAACCTCCTAGAGGAGGATTTCAGGCCCTCTTCGAGTTCTCAAGGGAAGTAATTTAACCGTTAGGCAAGCTCACACTACCTTTCACTGTTAGTGAAGATCGAAGGACCAGAATAGTACACCTTACATTCTCAGTGGTCAGAGCACGGTCCAGATACAACACCAACCTAGGAAGGCTTGGGATTAAGGCCATGAAAGTGCTGGTATCCCCCACCCACGGAGCCATGAAATTCCCTACCCCGGCAAGGGTAGTGACGATTAAAGCCTCAACATAGATCATCGTAAGCGTAAGCAAAATCAAAGACCAAACCAAAAAGGGGAAAGACAAGAAAGAAGAATGGATCCGTGAGATAGATTCCCAGAACAAACTATAAAAATAGGCAAGCAACTCCATGACATATGGAAAAAATCAGTGAAAGAGTTGCTCATGAGAAACATTGTTATCTTCGCGTGGTAGCATAACGACATGAAAGGAATACCTCAAAGTCAGGCTGAACACCGCTAAATAATAATAATAATAATAATAATAATAATAATAATAATAATAATAATAATAATAATAATAATAATAATAAAAACGAGGATTCGAGAGAATCATGAGAATAAATAGGATTGAAGTAAGTTTAGTATGGAATCAAAACAAATGAAAATTGAAATTATATAGCTTCTGACTCTGACCCGACCGTCATTGACCCACGTTTTCTTTTCTTTTTTTTCGTTTTTGCATAGTTGATCTTATTTAAATTCCTAATCTAATTTTGGATGGGAATTATTCCTTAAAACTTCCGTATCACCTTAACTAATTAGCCGAAGGATCGGGATGTCAATCCCTCGGTCCACGCTCCCATCCGTCAATTTGAGTGTGTGCGTTAGACCATCCGTAGTGGGGACATGAAGGAGGTGGCGTAAGCCACCTAGCTATTTCATTGGCGTGGAACACCAGCCCGGCAAGCGTGAAAATGGGCATGAGCCCTTTCACGGCAAAGGGGCATCAGCAATGAGAATTAAACAACACGTAATTTCTTTTTTGTTTTTTTTAATTAGATATTTAGTTTAGGATTTAATTTGATGTTTCTCAAATAACTTATTTTCGGTAATTATTTTATAAAAACAAAATGCATGGGCTTGTTTATTTTATTTTTCTGAACATCTAGGTATATTTTTTAACGAAAACGGAGTTGTTTTAAAAAAAACTATTTTTGAGCTCGTAAGTGGTTTTGTAACATGTTTGGATCGACATTTCGGATGATAACTAATTGTTTAAAAAAATAATATCAATTGTTAAAAAAAAACTGAATAAAATAAATTAAAAAAAAAGTTCACCCATTATTGCAGTGGGTGACGTGGCAGTGAAACCACTACGCACCTTAGTGATTCTGGGCAGTGAAAGCCCCTATACTGATGTGGCACTGACGTGGTGGGGCGTGAAGGAGAGGGGCGTGAAACCACCACGGATGGCCTTAGTATGTGATAATATGTGTATGGAGATGTGTGATGCATGATTTATAATCTGTAAAGGAATTTGAACATTTTAGTTAGAAATAATAAAAGTCTTTGATTAAAAGAGTTAATTAGTTTAGATATTTAAATGCAATTATAAAGTTAACATTTATGTTTCATTGGTTATCGAAATAAACTAAGTTATGTTTTATATAAATTATGCGGGTAAACAAGCCTATGATAATAAGTCGTTAATAGCTAATTAAAAGAATACTAGAAGTCTTCGTCGCCGGAAGACCTGTTAATCAATGAATCAAAAGAAGCTTATTAAAAATTGATAAATTTAATTGAAAACATATTTTAACTATAGGTTATCCTGTTTGTTGAGGGTGGCTTGATTTGTTTTACCTTGCTGCTCTTATTTTTTGCTAAGGTACGGATTTTGACCCCTCTCTTTTGTAGCATGTTTTCGACGTTTCCCTTTTTCCTACACTTGGTCATTCAGACTTATGTGTATTAGTTACTTGTCTTTAGAAAATAAGGATCTTAAAGAAAAATATTTTCCAGAAATAAAGAGTCAGGTTTTTACAATTCAAGAGCCTAAAACTGAGGATGAAGAAGACTCCTCTGAAGAAGAAGAAAAATCAACTTATAGAGTACACCAAACTAATGCAGGAAGCAGCAGTTACAAAAAGACCTATAAGAAAAAGAATACAGAATTCTCTATGCCTTATCATAAAGGAATACCTAATTCTAATAGTGGTAGTTCAACCGCTATTGACACCATAAAAATAGACTGTATCTTCGATCTTGAAAAAAGAAAAGAAGTTATAGATAAATGGAATACTGAGATTAGCCTTATAATCCAGTCCAACCCAGAAGAATTCTCTAAAGCTAAAGCTTTGCTTTTACTAATAGAGCATAAATCAGCAGGAATCATCCAAGATTTCATCAAAGGAACAACTTGGAACGAAGACTTGCATGGTGAAGATCTGTTTGATCAAATCATCAATGCCATTTATATGATGTTCTTAGGTCTCGACTTTCTTACAAACAAAGACCAAGAAAATCAAAAACTAATTGAAAAAGCAAGACAAGTTTTGACCAAATCCCAGATTTGTGATATATGTCTTTTAGATGACTTCACTTGTCTTTTTGAACAAAACTTATATAAACTAAGTACAGGAGAATATCACTCTTGGATCGAAGTTTATTTAATGAAAATTCCTATCGTTGGTGAAAAAGCCAAAGAAAGATGGAATAAAGAAAAGAACAACCTAACAATGCATTCCCTCGGATTTGCTACAAGGATTGTTAAAGAAGAAATTGCAGTTTACTGTGATCTCTCCAATAAACAAAAACAGCTAAAAAGATTTAATAAAAGCTGTTGTAAAAATCTTACAGAAGAACCACAGTTATCTTTTGGTTGTGATCTTCTCAAAGATAAAAAATATTTCAAAAAGAAATATAAGAAAAAATATAAAAGAAAAAGGTTTTGGAAAACCAAGAAGAAAAGATTCTCTCCAGGAAGATATTTTTCTAAGGAAAAACCAAAAATCTGTCCTCAGGGGAAAAAGAAGTGCCGATGTTGGATATGCTCGGAAGAAGGACATTATGCTAACGAATGTCCTAACAAACAAAAATATCCAGAAAAAACAAAACTAGTTTTAGAAGCAGAAAATGAAGGATATTATCCTTCAGAAAATGTTTTTGAAGGATATATGAAAATATATTCCTTAGAAATAAATGACTCATCCTCTACAGATAGTTCAGAATGAGTAAAACTGACGAATTATATTTTTGTCAGAGTATTCAAAGGGAAAATGAATTAGCTTATTCAAACATAACTAATCCAAATTCCATTTATATAAAAGGAAGAATTTTCCTAAAAGGTTATAAAACTATAACTTTACACTGCTATGTAGACACAGGAGCAAGTCTCTGTTTAGCAAGCAAATATGTTATTCCTGAAGATCTATGGGAAAACACTCTCAAAGATATCAAAGTAACTATTGCAAACCAAGAAACCATTAAGATAGACAAAGTTTGCAGAAACCTTATCGTCTACTTTTCAGGAGAACCATTTCCTATTCCTACCATCTATCAACAAGAGTCAGGGATAGATTTACTCCTAGGAAATAATTTCTGTCAATTATATGGGCCTTTTACCCAGTGGTTAGATAGAATATTTTTTCATCTTAATCAAGAAATGATTTTGATTAAAAAAGTAACAAAAGCTTTTCAAAATGGAAAACCTGAATTTCTTGAATCAATGAAAAAAGATTCAAAAATAAAACAAATCCCAGGTACCAATATAACTCAAGAAGTTATAACATCCGGAGAAAAGTATTTTCTTGAAATACAGAAATATCAAAAAATTGAGGCTTTACTTGAAAAAGTTTGCTCAGAAAACCCTATTGACCCAGAAAAATCCAAAAATTGGATGAAGGCGTCAATAAAATTAATAGACCCGAAAACTGTAATCAGGGTAAAACCCATGAAATACAGTCCGCAGGATAGAGATGAATTTAACAAACAAATTAAAGAATTACTTAATCTTAAGTTAATTATTCAAAGTAAATCTCCTCATATGTCTCCAGCATTCTTAGTAGAAAATGAGGCTGAAAAAAGAAGAGGAAAGAAACGTATGGTTGTAAATTATAAGGCAATCAATACGGCTACCAATGGAGATAGTCATAATCTTCCTTGCATGCAAGAATTATTAACCCTCTTAAGAGGAAAAACCATTTTTTCTAGTTTCGATTGCAAAAGTGGTTTCTGGCAGGTTTTGTTAGACGAAGAATCTCAACTCCTAACGGCGTTCACATGTCCAGACGGTCATTATCAATGGAAGGTAGTTCCTTTTGGTTTAAAACAAGCACCAAGCATATTTCAAAGACATATGCAAAATGCTTTAAGAGGATTAGAAAATTATTGTACAGTCTACGTAGACGATATTATAGTTTTCTCAGACTCTGAAAACAAACACTATTTTCATGTTCTTTCAGTTCTAAAAACAATTGAAAAATATGGGATAATTTTGTCAAAAAAGAAAGCCAATCTTTTTAAAACAAAGATAAATTTTCTAGGTCTTGAAATTGACCAAGGAACTCATTGTCCACAAAAACATATTTTGAAAAATCTGCATAAATTTCCAGATATAATTGAAGATAAAAAACATCTTCAAAGATTTTTAGGTGTTTTAACCTATGCAGAAAGTTACATCCCAAAGCTCGCTGAGCTTAGAAAACCTTTACAAATAAAATTAAAAAAGGATTATATTTGGGGATGGAAACAGTCCGATACGGATTACATTAAAAAGATAAAGAAAAACTTAACAAGTTTCCAAAACTTTATCTTCCAAAAAATGAGGATTTTCTCATAATAGAAACTGACGCCTCAAATGACTTTTGGGGGGGTATTTTAAAGGCTAAAACAGCTGAAAGAGAAGAGATATGTAAGTATACTTCGGGAAGCTTTAAAACAGCCGAACGAAATTACCACAGCAATGAAAAAGAATTACTCGCTGTAAAAAATACTATCTCAAAATTTTCTATTTATCTCACTCCTGTAAAATTTCTAATCAGGACAGATAATAAAAACTTTACTTATTTCCTTAAAACAAAAATTTCTGGAGATAATAAACAAGGACGCCTTGTTAGATGGCAAATGTGGTTTTCAAGATATTCTTTTGATATTGAACACCTTGAAGGACCAAAAAATGTGTTAGCTGACTGCCTGACACGTGATTTCCAAAAAACGTAAGCAATGACGATATCTCTTCTTATAAATAAGAGATAACTCTTCCTCAAAAATCACAACTTCTTACAAAAATAAAAAACATTTTTAAAAGAGGGGAGGATGGAAGAACTTAAGGCTTTACGCCTAAAAGAAAAAATTCTTTTGATAGAATTACGAGCTGTTCAGCAGCAAATTGCATTATATGACGAAAGTCTAAATGCTACAACTGTAAATTCTGTACAGGAAGACAATAGTCTAAAAACAGAATCTATTCCTTTACAAACGGCTAAAGGTAAAGAAATATCAAGCCCGTTGATCCCTGATGCTTTGGGAAAAAGCATGAAAGATGCCAGTGATGAGCTTCAATCATCATCTAGTCCGGAAGCAAACGGCTCCGGTAAAGACAAACCAAATCCGTTCACGGCTGGTAGTTTGCCAAAAACTATTAATCTGAGACCAACTTATGCTCAGAAAGTTACATCTCCAGAAAATCACAGAGCACGTTTTTACGTGATCTTTGACGGAGATCATAGAGGAATTTATGAAGATTGGGCCATCGTATCCAAATACGTTCAACACTCTTCAGTCCCCTTTAAAAAATTTGGATCATTGCTGCAAGCTCAACAAGAAGCCACAAGATATTCCGCCCAGTTCGGAAAGAAAGAAATACCTTTAAAGTGAAAGAAAAGTTGAAGAACAACAAGAAGAAGATGATCTCATCGGACTCGATGAATTCCGTATGATCTGGTCTAAAGCCAGAGCCATCAGCCAAGAAGATTTTGAAGTCGAATCTATTTACACAGAAGACAAAAACACAAAAAGTCTATTTGTTTTCTACCCAGGAGCAGATCCCATTTTAATTTCTTCAGCCTTCTCTGCTGGATTAGTTAAATACATTTATCCCTCTGCAAACCTGCAAGAGATTAACCTTTTTCCAGAAGGAATGAAAAAAGCTATCAAAACCTTCAGAAAGAAGATTGCAACTGCTAAAGATGCCAATATATACATCAAGTGTACTTCTACACTTCCTGACTGGTATCAAGGAAAGAGTTATCATGCTCTACATCTCCTAGAAATTGGTCTTGCCAAAACAAGAAACGTTCTTCCCTCAAAAGTTAAAGAAGAACATGAAGACATAAGCAATTGGGTTTCCATAAGAGTTAATGGATACATAAAAATCCTCCAAGATCTTCAAAACATTTCTGTAGGAAGCTTCAAGAAAGTAAATTATTACAGTCAAAACTGTATAATTACCAGCTATAGTGGAACACCTTTACCCGTCCACGAAAAACAAGTTCTGGAAAGAACAGAACAAAGAATTATTTTCAATAAAGTCGATGCGGGACCCTCCACTAAAGAATTATTATGCCAAAAGATGACTGGCATGATAGAAAATCATGTTTGCGACATGTGCAGACCAGAAACAATGTATCTACCAGATTCCTCCTCCACTGAAGAAATAATTGAGGATTCACGTGAACTAGACCCTACTCACGGATACGTTGATTAATGAATTTACGTAAGCCCTTACGTAAGAAAAAAGGGACAGCTGTCCTCTTAATTATTTCTCTTTGTATGTCTATATAAGTCAGTTGTTTGAGTCTGTAAGGATCATCGAATCCACCCAATAATCTCTATCATCTTTCTTTGTAATGTCTGAGTAGTTTCCCTCTTAAGGGAAAATGTTGTAATAGATATTAAGAAGTTCTTCCTTTTGGAAGAACAGTTATGAAATAAAAACTTTCCTTATCATTATCCTACCTCTGAATTTTGTTGTAAAACCTGGAGTCCTGGAACCATAAAAGTACCGCTGTGGCAGGAGGCCTTAGGGAAGAACATGGTTGGATTGGTCACTTGTAACATGACGACCAGAGATATGGTGATGATCACTAAGGTATTCTTCATAATTGTTCTTTACTTCTTACATTTCTTTACATATTTTTCCTTAAACCTTTTTATAAGAAACTCGTTTTCTGAAATTATAAACTTTCTTCTTAAAAGAAAAAAATCAAACAATGTTTTCCCCTCTCTTTTGTAGCATGTTTTCGACGTTTCCCTTTTTCCTACACTTGGTCATTCAGACTTATGTGTATTAGTTACTTGTCTTGTTGGTTTCCTAAACCCCAGGATACGCCTTGGAATTTGTAGCATGCAATACATCTTTAAGTTTGTACTCATTATTGCATGTTTCTTAAATTTTATTCAGTGTAGACATATGCCTTTATGTTCAGTTGTTTGTTTGGTAATTATACTTAGGGCTCGCATAACATGTCAGACACGATACGATAAGATACAATAACCTGTTGTGTTCAACACGAACACGACACGATAACTAATCGTGTCATTTTTTCCAAACACGAACACGGCCTGTTTAGAAACAGGTCACCTGTTAAGGGACCTGTTTAGAAACTTGTTTAGAAAAAATGCCAAAACTTCATAAAATTTTAAAAAGTCGAATCATAGCATCCATTAACATAATATATCATAAACCTTTTTAAAACAAAAACCCATAAAAGTCAAATCAAAATATTCATCAAAGACATTAAGAGTAAAATATAAAACATCCATTGGGCTTGGGTTAGGCCTTGAATCTAGATGCAAATAGGATGTTAAGTGTTAACATGTCACTAATGGGTCTTAACAGGTTAACATGTCTTTAACCTGTTTAGACTCGAATTTAACCGTGTCTTAACGTGTCGACCTGTTTAAGACACGAAACCTGTTAAGGTCAAACACAGGACATGTTAATTACGTGTCGTGTCGTGTTAACAGGTCCGTGTCAAAAATTATCAACCCTAGTTATACTACCCCTTAGACTTAGTACTCTGTTACCCGAGCATCTCAGACACATCATTTGGGCGTAAATGGTGTGACACTTTTCGTGACGGTGTGTAATAAAAGGTTCATGGCGTCTCCGTTTACACGTTTAGTACTCAGGGAGTACATTAGCCACATTATATGGGAGGCGGATGGATCAATCCTAGTTTAGTTATCAGTGGGAAGGAATAATGTGTGTTACGCCACGCGCACCATCTCATTTGGTGCATAGCCTAGCTAGCTATGTACCCCTCAGTTTCAGTTTCGGCTCTGGGTACTCCTATATGTTACACGACTTATTTTGTTGATATGACTTATCGTGTAGATCAGTTCAGTATCAAAGTTCGGTTTTAGTATTATATGTTCATCATAAGATATCAGTATTATATGATCAATATCAGTTATATGATTAGTTCAGTATTTGTTTCAGTTTGTATCGCTTCCGTTTCTCTATTGTAGTTCATTGCTATTGTTCTCTTCGTTACTGAGCAATTTTTGGCTTAGCCGTATTTCTTTTTGTTGTGTTTTCTTGTTTCTACATTAGGTACTCAAGGAAATCAGGAAACCAATGGATACCGTGAGGAGTGCAAATTTGGAGTCAAGACTATCTATTTATTTAAGTTAATGTAATGAATTTTATTTAGTATTCTTTCGAATTTCGGGTTGTTGGATTTCTAAACTTGAATTTATTTCTTTGATATCTTGGATTTTGTTTTTGGTTTGATATCTGTAATGGTGACATTTCAGCCCTTCCGGTTTGGGGTGTTACACTAGTGGCTCAAACCAGTACTACGGCAAAAGAAAAGAAGTATGGGCCCAAAACGCAGTCAGGCTGCGTGCAAAGAGGCTAGAAAGCTACTCAAAGCAGCAATCTTGAGGGAAGTGAAATACCCAACATGGATATCAAACCCCGTTATGGTAAGGAAGACAGACAGAGGATGGAGAATTCACAAAGACTTGAAGTGCTACCCCTTACTGGAGATCGATGTCAAGATCGACTCCTTAACACCATTCCCAATCAAATGCTTTATAGATGCATATAAAGGATATCATTAGATCCAGATGGGCAAAGAAGATGAATAGAAGATGACTTTTTACACGGACGAAGGAGTCTATTACTACACTAAAATGCCCTTCGGGTTGAAGAACTCCGGAGCCACGTATCAACGACTGATAGATCAAGTGTTCAGGGACGAGACCGGTAAAAATCTGGAAGTATATGTCGATGTCCTGTTAATAAAGAGCAGGGAAGAAAAGACAAGGGGTGTTCATCAGTTTAGTTAATGGTTAATCGAGTTAATTCAGTTCGGTTAGTTCGTCTAAAGTTTTTTTAGTCTTAACCGTTAACCAAACCGAACCGAATTCAAATAAACGAATTAACCGTTCGGTTCGATTTTCGGTTATAACCGAATTAACAAAATTTAACTGAATTTAACCGAATTGATTTTTTTGTCCGGTTTCAGTTTGTATTTTGAGCAGTAACAACAAATTCAAACAACATAACTTGATGGATAAATGGATAATGGATTGGGTCAAATGAATTTGGGCTTATAAAGTAAATGAAATCATATAAAACTAGACTAAACATTAAACAAGGATAAAAAATATGAGCTTATGATTTAATCAGTTGAATCGGGTTTTTAGGTTATAACCGAATTCATAATTTGTCTAACCGTTAACCGAACCTAATAACCATATTGGTAATTCGGTTACAATTAAAATTAACCGAATAACCAAATTCATATTCGATTCAATTTTTTTTTGTTTCGGTCCGGTTTGGTTAATCGGTTTTTATGCCCACCCCTAGAAAAGACCATGATAGAAGACATAGAAGAAACTTTGCAAACCCTTCGAGAAGCTAACATGAAGTTAAACCCGAGCAAATGCTCGTTTAGAGTGGAGGAGGGATAATTCATGGTTGTCATGGTCACTAAAGAAGGAATCCAAGCAAACCCGGACAAGGTCCAAGAAGTAATGTAACGTCCCGAAAACGACAAATAAATAAATGGTGTTCGGGAGAATAAAAGAAATAAAAGATCGAGGGCCTTCGGGTCTTAAACGCAAAAGAAGGAAAAATGGGAGGGGAGGGGGGCTACAATACCCTAGCCACCACCCACACCCCCTCCTCACTTCCACCATCTTCATCCTATTCTAAAGAGAGAGATAGAGAGAGTCTAGAGAGAGATAGAGAGAGAAAGTAGGGTTTTGAGTTGAAGAGCTCAAGGATCGTTTATTATCATCAGGAGGAGCTAAGGATCAAAGAATCAAGAGGAAACAGGTAATCATCCAGCCTAAATATGAGTTTTTGTTTTGAAATGGGTTTTGGTTATTTTTCTCGAAAAATGTTAGATTTTTACGTGTTAATCGAGAAACAAACCCTAGATCTAGACTCATGAGTACGAAACCCACATTTTGAACGTAAAAAGTTCAAGTCTTGAACGTTTTGAGTAAAATCCACCATTACCATGCACACTAGGGTTTCTGGTTGGGGAAGACGACGGGGCGAAACTAGCCAGGCGAAAGTACCAGTAAATCGAAACTGCCCTAGTTTCGTTGGATTCTTAGATTCGTTGAAACATAGTTTCGCTTAAGCCACATAAAGCGAAACTAATTACTTTCACTGGATCCTAGTTTCGCTGGACTTCAGTTTCGCTTTGCTACATAAAGCGAAACTAAATAGTTTCACTTAATAGATAGAAAGTGTAGAATTAATGTTTTATTAATCATTAATCAAGATTGTGAGTGACACGTTTTGGACTACTAGACCGTGTATAGAGGATAGCTTACCAGGTGAGTTTCTATTGCTCATTTTCCTTTAAAGTTTTGGGCTGTCCATACTCCTTTTAAAGAAAAGAAAGAATGATGTTTTTAGTAAATGTTTATTGACAATTATGTGTTATTAGCTTAGGTTAATATATATATATATATATATATATATATATATATATATATTGTTATTAAATGTGTTAATGTGTTTCATTGTGGAATTGCATATCTATGTGTGTGTGATTATTTGTGCATGATACCTCGGGGTGGAAGGAAGAAAGAATGAACAGAAATTCTTGTGCAAGCAACAAAGGAGTCTTGTCTTTATGACAAGCAACATAGGAGTCTTGTACACAAAAGGATTCTTGCATCCATGCAAGCACAACAGACCAAGCCTCCGAGACTTGGGACGGTAAAGACGCAACGATATCATTCGAGTGCTCGTTCACTCAATGACAAGAAAGAACGAATGAACGAATGCAAAGGCAAGCATGAATGGTATTTGCATGTAATTTTTTTTGAAAAGAATGCTAACATGAATGTTTCCAAATGAAATGAAGTATGAATGGATTCCCCACTTTGGGAATTAGAATGTTTGAATGAAAAGAAAACGTTTTGAAAGACAAGCTTTTACTACTTTTATATTTAAGTTGTTTTGAAAGAAAGGATGAAATATTTAATTACTAAAGTAAATTAGAACTCACTCGGTATATCTGACTTTTAGTATGCACTTTAGGTTAGTTAAGGATTAGAAGAAGAAAGGAGCCGCGAGGGCTTGGAATGCATGGACGAACGGGTTGTTGTCTGCGAGGACTGACATTCCATACTTTTGATTGTTGGACTATTTAATGTTTTTAATTTGTATGGATAATTATAATGTTTACGACTTCCGTTGTAATGCTTTGAATTATTTGAAGTTTAAGAACTATGTTTTCAATATTTTGTGCCAACTATGAGACTACCCGATTTGAGAAGTTTCGAGTAACGAAAATGGAGTCCCCAAGATCGTTGAAGGAAGTGCAGGGACTCAATGAAAGGTTAATGGCCCTTAACCGTTTCGTATCAAAGGTAGCCGAAAGATCGCTGCCATTCATTCAAATCCTAAAGAAATGGCTAAAAAAGAACCACTTCGAGTGGACAACAGAAGCTGAAAAAGCTTTCAACAAAATGAAAGACCATTGATGCGCGTGTAGCTTTAGTTTATAATAATATTAGGTTAGAATCCCGTGTATTACACGGATTGAATAAATGTAATGTTATATACTTAGTAATAAAAAATTTATGTCTTTAAAAACCCGTGTATTACACGAGTTAAATAAAATATTACGCGACAGTTATAAATTCTGTTAAGTTAATTTTAAAATATTTTTTTAACTAAGTATTAATTTTTTTTATGTAACTGATAAATGTTAATTCATATTAAACTTTAGAAACCCGATGTATTACACGGGTTGAATAAATGCAATGTTATATATACTTAGTATTTTAGTAATAAAGATTTATATATTACATATTTATGAAAAACGTTTTATAAAAATAATTATAGAAATCATTATTATTTAATAGGAGAGAGAGGTTGGAAACAAAAAATTATAAAAAGCAATTAAACAAATTTGTATAATTAATAGGAGAGAGAGACGGAAAAAAAAAAGTTGATGATGCATGAGAGTGTGACAAGTGTCCCATCACAACCTTTATTTATTATATAGTATAGATTAATAATTTGTTTAAAAATATATTATTATTGAAATATAGAAGTGCATTTATTATGAGAGAGAGGCGGGAAAACTTTTATAAGGATAAATATGGAGGTGACATGTGGCATTGAGAAACCTTTATTTATTATATAGTATAGATTAGTTAACAAAATATAGAATATATTTTGTTAGTTTATATGGTTTCACGAGATAAGGTTTTAAATTTATAAAATGATAAATACTCAAACTTAAAACACACACAATAGGCAAGTGTACCTATCGCGGCGTAATATAGTTTAGGTAAAAATCAAGTATCGAACCAATGGACATGGTCGAGTTCCAATACTCAACTTTTGTTATCGTTTAACCGGTTTAATTAGTGAGTGGGTTTTGTGTGTTTATGAAGCAGAAAAGTAAATGACAGTAAAGTAAATAACGGTAAAGTAAATAGTATAAAATGTAAAATGTGCATGAAGTGTGTAACAGAAATGTAAATAGCAGAATAGTAAATAACAGGAAAGTAAATAGCTCGAGAATAATCAGGTCACGACGAGTAGTGCTTTGGGCTTTGAATCTGCTTGGTATATGATAATGTTATGTTAACTAATCCGATGGTATGACTAATACAAATGTGTGAACGGTACACCGCTAGAGCCTCATTCTCACAACATTTGGTTCACGAATTATGTTCTTTAGAATAAATTGGTTAGGACTCCCAGCTAGGGACATCGTTATCCTTAACTCTTTGATTCTATCTCAGAGTTGGTTTAAGACATCAAACTTAAAACACTTTTTAATTTTATTAAAAGAGTGCAATGGGACCATGTATAAAGACGTACCGTTCCCAACGTGAGTTCACCAACTCTTGGTTTCATAACAAGCTCGTATAAAGACGTACGATCTTATCAATATTAACCAAGCTTTGGCTTATCAAGATCCTCTTGTATAAAGACGTACAAGTTTCAAGAGAAGTTTGATAAAAAAAGGTTTTACGGTCTTACACTTTAAAATCAACAACACTCACAAATGTAAAGACAAAATTAGATAATAATAAAAAGTCCATCATGAAGATGGTTTTAAGAGTGAATGACTAAATAACATAAACATACCATTAGACTAATAAGTTAAACATTAACATACACGAAACTTCATCTTTACCCAAGCAATACAAAGGATTTAGCCACGAATGGCCATACGAACTAGCATAATGCTGAGTTTCGTAGGCTCCCCTATTGCGAACAAAGTGGATGAGCCTCTCTACTCTCTACTACCTACTCTAAACTGCAGCTACGAACTCTAGGAGAATATATTTTGTGGTGTGAGGTGTGTCTTGAATGAATGGATCAAGTCCTCTATTTATAGGCCCTGAAATGTGGGATGCAAGGTCGTGCAAATGCCCTAGGGTACAAATGGCAGGGTACGGAGCATCTTGGGACACACGACATGCAATGAACGGTCGTGCAATGGGATGCACGGGTTTTTTCTCCACTTTTGTCTTTTACTGCTTGTTGACTTGTGTTAACCAATTTTGACTTCTTGGGGGTCAAAGATCGGGTGTGTTTCTTCCCAAAAGCTTGATTTCTTGATGTTGTTAGGCTTTTTCTGCTTTGTTTCTTTTGGAACACCGTTTAACTTGCAATTGTGAAATATAAACGTTTTAAGTATCAATTGCAAGGTTTTTGTTCAACTAATACCATAATATGGGGATTATTATGCATGCAAAACATGTATAACTTAGGCATATCAACCATCTATGTAACCTCCCGATACTGGCCACCCAATTCCCTAAAGAGGTATTAAAATTGTACTTCGCAACATCCTCGATAGCCATTAGCGCGGTACTAATGGTAGAGCAAAAGGGGACACAAATACCAATCTATTTCATCAGTCGTACGCTGAAGGACCATGAGAATGATATGCCTCGATGGAAAAGCTGGCCTTGGCATTAGTATACGCCTCCAGAAGACTCGGGAGATCCTTTCAGGGCCACATCGTAAAGGGGTTTTTACAGAAAAACCAATTCAACAGGTCCTAAGAAAACCGGAATGTCCGGACGCCTGGTAATATGGGCAATCGGGTTAGTAGATTACACAATCGAGTACGATCCTCGCACGTCCGTAAAAGGCCAAGTGTTAGCCGATTTCTTCATATAAACACCATAAGGGGAAGAAAAACAAGAAAATCATAAAGCAAAAGAAAAACCCAAAAAAGAGGAAATATCTACACAACCGTCGACTGTTTAGAAGTTGTACACTGACAGAGCCTCGAATGAAGAAGGAAGTGGAGAGGGACTGATGCTAGTCAGCCCTGACGACGTAGAACTCACATATTCCCTTTGATTCAATTTCGAGAAATACCAACAACGAAACCGAGTATGAAGCACTTCTAGCAAGACTAAGGATGGCTTGAAAGATGAAGTTGGAAGACATCGAGTCCCATGTCGACTCACTACTCATAGCTAATCATATAAACAGGATTTATGAAGCAAAGGAGAAAACGATGAAATCTTACTTGGAGTAAGTCAAAACATTGTTGGGCAAGTTCAAGACGAGTAAGGTCCTGCATGTCCCAAGGGGGCAGAATAAGAAAGCCAATGCACTTAGTAAATTGGCATCAATTGCCTTCAATTACATGGAAAAATAAATTCGAGTAGAGGTATTGTCCTCCCCTTACATACAAAGGGCAGAAGTATCAGATGAAATCTCAATTCGAAGGTAGGTAGCTTCCTTTCACAAACCTGTTTTCACTTCCTTATAGAAAGTAGGCTGCTACCGAACTCATTAGCAAGCGAACGACATCGCCCTATCTCAAGCAGCTCAGTGATAAGCAGATCCCTCCAATCATCATGGATAACTCCGATTGAAAGATATTTGAAAACTAGAGAACTGTCGGACGACAAGAATCAAGCCCGACAAGTTAGGGTGAAAGCATTACAATACGAACTGATCGAAGGGTATCGACACAGAAAATCCTATTTAGGCCCATCACTCAAGTGTGTGGACCTAGAAGAAGCTAGCTACATCATCAGAGAAATTCATGAAGGAATTTGTAGCTTACAATGTGAAACACTCTACTTATTTATTATTATTTTATCAGAGTTTAATGCGGAAAACGGTCTCAGTTTCTCAAAACCTTATCATTTAAAATGACATAGGTATATTTTATTTATAAATATTGTTTTACATACAATATTCTATTTTACATAACTAGGGATTCTTCGCTCCGACTGGCCACGTCCTCAGGAAGCCTCATTCCACGTGCTTCTTTCGTGCAGTGTTTGGAAAACATTTTTATATTAGCTTACGCTAAGTAAGTACACTGTGTCGTTCATTTTATTATGGAACCCTTTAGGTTCTTATTGTTCAAGTTTCCCAGACACTCTTGCCCCCGTGACCATCTCCGGACGTACCTCCGGTCACGTAATTTGTATATTTTATGGGCTCACCGGCTCCCTCATGAACATCTTAGGCCATACCTAGGTCATAGTATTGGCAAGGTTCTTACACCCATCGATGTAGGCCCCTTTCTTTTGTCACGAAGACTCATTTCCACGAAGGCTCATTCATTCATATGATCTGCCTCGTAGGCTTTTGATCTTTTATTTAGTTCTCTTCTTCTTTATTGAGATCCACTTTATAGGCTGGATATTTCTTTCCATTTGGGATCTTGAGTATCTTAGACTCACAGCCTCCAAAATGTATTAAGCATTTGTTTTCATCACACATATGTATGCTTGATTTATTCCCAACTAGTCCTCACCTTAAAACTTCGTAACGGTTTCTCCACGATGCACTAAAGAGGTTTATATATAGGAAGTACCAGCGGCTTATCCACCACCCCTTTAATATTTCGTGAGTACTCCTTTATTCCATTTTAGGGTTTAGACTCGTTCCATCACATACATTCATATTGGCATGTATTATCATGCATTCACGTATTCACATTTGTCATGCATTCATGCATTCACCTTTGCCATGCATTCATGTATTCACTCTTGTCATGCATTCACATATTTCCATGCATTTGTATCGTACTTATTATCTTTAGTCTATACACCTAAACCTTAGTAATGGTGTTACCCCGAGATATCAAAGAGGCTTATATATAGGGTGTGCCAGCGGCATACCCACCACCCCTTTGATATTCCGTGGCTACTCCATTATTCCATTTTAGTGTCTAGACTAATTATCTTTCCTTTATTTCCCCGTACATTAGTTCCATATATAGCATATAGCATGTAATCACATAATTCACATAACCATTATCTACGGTACGGGTCCAGTATACTTACATTATCCTTGGGTAGTTCCATAAGTTTGCTCCTTGCTAAAAACGTCTCTCTGATCCTCGTTCATAACTTTAACGCTCCGCACTCGTAACCGCCGTGCTCGTAACCGTCGTGCTTGCTTTGCCTCGGTGTGCGTGCAAGTGTGTGTGTGGTAATAGTGGTGGTGAGGTTGTTGTAGTTTTTCATTTGAACGGAAAAGGTCTCCTATTTATAGGCTAAAGTGACACCGGTGGGGGACCGCTAAGCTAGGCGATAGCGGTTCGCTACCGCCCATTGCCAGTTGTCTGGCGTGCTGCCTATGTAGCGGACCGTTAGAGTCCTGGGTAGCGGTTCGCTACCCCTTTCGTTTACGCTAGTCAGCTGACATGCGTCACCTGCACGTTCTCCGAGCCTAATTGCGGCCCGTTACCCGCCTTGGTGGCGGTCCGCCATAGGGCTAAGTCATCAGACACACCACCCGCCACGTGTCATTCCCTCATCATTCCTTCGTCCACACATAGCGGACCGTTATGGAGCTCGGTAGCGGTCCGCTACCGGCCCGACTTTCAGATTTTTGTATTTTCAGTCCTTGAATTTTAGCCTAATTGCACTTTTAGTCCCTGGACTTCATTTTCCTTGAAAATTGGGATGTTACACAATGTGGACCAAAACCCGCTATAGCCAAAGCTACAAACGCATGATTCTACTGCCCAAAAATGTATCAAAGCGCGTTAAAGAGATACATAACTGTTATAATTGCCAGACACAAGCTCTAGTGACTCGACGCCCCAAGCAGGGACTAATCCCAGTAAACTCCGCATGGCCATTTCAAAAATAGGCAATGGATCTTATGGGACTATTCCTAGAAGGTCAGAGAAAAGTCAAATTCCTCCGGTCGATTACTTCACCAAATAGGTCGAAGCCAAGCCATTGGCAACAATCACAAGCTTGCAAATAAAGAAGTTTGTATGGTAAGACATCATATGTAAGTTTGGTTTATCGGAGTCCGTTGTTAGCGACAACGGAAAACAATTCGAGAGCGATATTTTTAAAAAATGGTGTAAAGAACTGCAAATCAGGCAAATCTTCACGGCAGTCGCCCCGCCACAAGCTAACGGTTTGGTAGAGAGAACAAACAGAAGTGTGCCCGAAGGAATTAAGAGACGACTAGGAAGAGATAACAAGTCTTGGGTAGATGAACTACCACACGTACTTTGGGCACTCCGAACGTCACCCAAAACAGGCAACGGAGAAACTCCCGCCAGCCCAACATATGGAACGGAAGCAATGATTCTAGCCGATATCTCCCACTCCTCGAACAAGATACTCACCCGTGGTCATTTCATTCGACTTGCGTTTCAATCTCAGCCTGCTAGAAGAGCGCAGAGACATGGCGGCCATTTGAGAGGCCTAGTAGTACGTTTCAATCAGATCTGATCCTGACAAAATTCCAAAAAAAAGTTGCTAATTACCTTATGTGGACACCCTTAAAACCTACGACCTGGATTTCTTGAAGTCCACGGAGTTCTTACAATCGCTTCTTTTCCGTAGGAGCAAAACACCATCTTTGATCGTGATTTAGAGCGAGAGATTTCTTGATTTTGGGGAAGATGACCGTTAACCTAAAAATTGTATTTTTGGGATCAAGAGTTTATTTATTTGATAGCGAGGGTTATTTGGGAGCGAGGTCTAGACAAAAATGTGGTAAAAAGATGCAAATGCCCCTCACGTGAGGGACGCATGATCAGACTTAACACTGATTTTGGATGGAGTTAGTGGAATAATCTAAATGTAACCAAATGTTACAAATAAATGACATACACCGTAATTATTGAAGTCAAATAACAAAATCAGCAATGTACTATTTAATTAAAGGAAATAATCTGTAATTTACTCTTAAATTAATTATGATCTTTACACCACTCGGTTTTTAAAATCAGTTTGATGAATCATCCAATAGAGTTGTCGGTTTAATAATTGATCCGACATGTTTCATCCGAATAGTAAGTGGTGATCATCCACTTTATTAAACTCTTCCATCTTTTTCTAGGGGGATGGGGTATCATTAAGATGTATCATGAAGAAAATGGTGATGAGGCATTTTGTTTAGGCTACACCATCTTTTTCCATTGTGTGTTTGGCCACTACACATATAAATATAACTTTTTATATTTACATGTGCTTAAATAATATGTCCAAACTATTTAGTTTTAGACGAATCGTTTAGATGAGTCTCACCATTTGTGTAAATAAATAAATAAAAACTTACTATCTAAATTGCATAAACATCAAGGGGCGTAACTAGGCTCAAGTTTGGCTCATTTAAGTTACAACAAGTTCGAGTTCGACTTGCTTCGAGCTTTATTTTTAAAGCTCGAACTCGGCTAATTTATTATTTATTAATTAATTTATATATATTTATATTTATTTTTATATATAACAATGTATATTATTTGGTTAACTTTTATCATAATTTTATATACAATAAAAATTATTATACAAATATATATTTATTATATTAAATAAAAATTATATAAATAATAGGCTCGGAAGCCGGCTCGAGCTCACTTATTAAACAAACTTACTTTTAGGCTCGAGCTTGTTTAAGCTTGACTCGATTCAAACTTTTAACGAACTGATATATGAATAGGATAATCATTCCCTAACTTTGTTACATACATAACAATCAACACTCCATCTATATTCATTCCCTAAAAATTATTTTTTTCACACTACATAAAAATACAAGACAAATCACCCTTCCCCAGCCTCATTCCCATTCTACCTTTAAAGAATCAAACTAGATAAATGAAAATTTTATGGCTTCAAGTTCCTTTTGCTGTCTGAGCGCGTGTCAGCATTATTAACACTCTTATCAGTGTCATAGTTTTCTCTCTGTGATTCGATCCGCATGCCACTCGCTTGAGATCTACGTCTTCGATCCTATGCAATAATATAAACGATAATTCAAACTTATGTTAACTGATCTAATAGTAGTATTCTTTTCAGGAACGAACAAACAAACAAACAAACAAACCTCTCTTGATAAGGGATATTCTTCGGATTCAAGCATGCGTACGACCTGGCTCATTTTGGGTCTCTTGTCGGAGTCAGGGTCGACACACCTTAAAGCAGTTAAAAGTGCTCGTTTTAGGGCTCAGGTTGATGGCTTAGTTTCAATGGTGGGGTCAACCACTTCCTCTGATCTTCTGCTTCCAACCATCATTTTCAGCCAATCCACAAGGTTTACCTGCAAATTTTGCAATTATATTCTAAATATTATTTAGAGTTAATTACTATTTTCGTCCCTGTGGTTGGTCAGTTTTGCCGCTTCAATCCAAATTCTTATTTTTCGCCATTTCGACATTGTGGTTTGCTATTTTTTGCCATTTGAGTCTAGTACCCTAAAAACTGTCAGTTTTTCTGTTAAATTTTTTGTTAAATGACTAAAATGCCCCTGGTATTTAATATTTATACTTACATAGAAAAAGTTATTTAAACAAAAAATGAAAGCAAGTAATTAAACAAAAAATGATGAAAACGGTAATTAACTCTAGTATTTGTTATAAAGAACCCAAACTTATGAATCATATAATGAAAACTTTGGGAGTGAGTGATTAGCACAAGTTCCCGGCTCAAACTAACTTGATAGAAACCTATTTTGTTTTATATGTTCTTGAAATTGATATTATCTCGAGAAGATTAACAAAAATTTAGTATCTTAATTTGACACCTCACGAAGATATATAAAGCACATAAAAGAATTTTTCATATAATAGATATCAATCTAGAGCAAGAATGTGATAATATGATTAAATTCTGATAGGAATCAAATAGGATACTAAAAAAAGGGCCTGAAATATCAAATACTCAGCTACACTTCTAACAATTCTATTTTTCTTAATAATTTTAAATTTCTAACTTCAAAAATACTATTTATTATATTTTTTAAGATTATAATAATATAGTAATATATTCATATTCGATGCAGGTAACGGGTATGGGACTGGTTTCGGGTAATTGGTGGGTATCACCTAGTACCATACCTGTCCCAAAAAAATTTATAATTAATCCCATACCGGAATACCTATCCCAAATGCAATGATACCTCTTGCGCAGGGCGACCATAGTCAACGGGGTCTCTTCCGGTAATTGATTCCAAAAGTACTACTCCAAAGCTATAAACATCACTCTTTTCATTCAATAGGCCTGTATTGGCGTATTCAGGAGCCACATAGCTGTATATAGAGGAAATTATAAATAAATTTTATATATACTTGGTGATGAAACATAATTTAAAAAATGAAATAGCAGTCAGGATATACTAACCCAAAAGTACCCATAACGCGAGTTGTAACGTGACTTTTTCCGGCTCCAAGAAGCTTAGCCAGCCCAAAATCAGAGACCTTTGCATTGAAATCATCATCAATCAAAATGTTGCTTGACTTTATGTCTCGGTGCACAACTTTCGGCTCAATTGCTTCATGCAAGTAGGCAAGGCTGCATTTAGATGACCAAATTGTGACATCCAAGCATATTCAATTTAGAGGTGGCAAATTTGGTTCTATTGGGTTGTGTTTTATGTCTAACAGGTCAAATGGGTTAAGCTAAAAGCTATGATTAAAAAATAAAGCGGGTCAAAGGCCATCTAAAGTGTACTCAAATGCATAAATCACTTGATTAAATGAAGTTATGAAGTTAAATCATCATTTTAATATACTAGTTTTCTCTAAACATATTTAACACGTTCTATTAAGCAAATTTAAAAATTTGGATATAAAGGCTTTATAGAACTTGGATAAATAAATGTTGTAGGTCGGCATACCCGACCCAGTCCCTTTTTGTGCCGTTACCCAACCCATAGGAACCCCTCATTTTGCTGCCTCAAATATTCAGTGACGACAAATGAGGCATATTATAGACTTACGCCTTAGCTGTCCCAAGAAGAATCTTCATCCGAGCCTCCCAGGTAAGATATCCATGTTGGCGCATAGCTCCGTGAAGCCATTGTTCTAAATTCCCATTGTTGACATACTCGTACACTAACAGCCTGAATTTACAAGAATCTCAAAGAGTTATATATCTTTCTCTTTTTTGGTAACCATGAGAACCCGTTACTGTATAACTCTTGGACAAGTCAATACCCTGCTAAACAACGAGATTAGGCAAATTGCAACTTACGTTGGGCAGGTGGTCTTTAAGAGGTTATGGTGGGAAACCAGTGGAAGCAGGATTCGAACCTGAGACCTCTGCTAGAGGGGAGGAATCATGTGCTTACCACTGCACCACCCCTTGAAGGTTAAGGGTTATATATCAATGAAATAAACCCACACATTGCATAGTTTTTTAAGAATACATTATCATGTGTATTTGAGCAATGGTATCCACAAAGAGGAAAGGAATACCTATGAGTTCCCTCAATACAATAACCCAATAAGCGAACCAAATTCTTATGGCGCACGTGACCGATTGCTTCAACCTCCACTCTGAATTCCTTCTCCGCTTGGCCCCTTGAGAAACAAACTAGCGTTTACGCGAAAATTGAAGAAAACAACCACAACAAACATGTTAAACAACTAAACTTACAAAAAAAACTCACACATTATTAAGAAGTTTCTTCACTGCCACCGGATTCCCATTAACCAACGTCCCACGATAAACAACTCCATATCCACCCTCCCCAATAACCTTCTCTTTCGAAAACCGATTTGTTGCAAGTTCAAGATCCCTTAAAGTGAACCAATGACCCCAACCCAAATGAGAAAACTCAGGCAAACCCACAAGAGGAGACGGTGCACTAATCGGATGAGAAGACGAACACGAAGGTTTATACAAACTGAACTTCCCAGAACTCCCATCTTCCCCAGATTCACAAACATCTCTATCCATATATTGAAATGAACCTTGACTACTCGCATTATCTCCGTTTCTCGATTTGGACACACCAAGATGAACCAAAACTTTATCCGAATCTCTTTCACTACTTTTGTCATGAATTGTGAGAAGAATACCATCTTGTGGAGCAAAATCTCTTGGTGAAACTTGCTCCACTCTCACTTCCTTTATCTCTTTCGAAACCGTTGGTATTCGAGTATGAAACACTTTATCTCCTCCCCTTCTCACTCTCTTATAATAAGTGAGATAACATGTTAATGCACAAAGAATGCCTACAATAACTAGTCCAACAATAATCCCAATTAACTCCCACACTTTAAACCCTAACACACCTACTTTTTCAGATAATATCATGTTTAGATCTTCTGCCATTGTTAATCAAGTACCTGAAGGTAAAATTGAAGATATATAGTTATAGATTTAGCAATTGTTGTTCCCCCTAATAACCACATCAATAAAGAAGTAAAATTTGGAAGGAATTAAGTGGAAATATGAAGGGTTAGGGTTTTATTTACCTCTTGATTTGGGATTCAGTGAAGAGGAGTGAGCATTTGAAGGCTGGATCATAGATCTGTGAGTGTTGGATGATTGGGATCTAAGCTGAAATGGAGATTTCTGAAACATCTCATTCAGCAGAGGTTGGTGTTGGTGAAACAGAAAAATAAAAGCTATGATTTTTTATTTTTTTTTAAAAGCTATAATTTTTAGAAATTTTGTTTTTCAAAAAACCTTGGTATTCATAAAATTATGGATTTTTAATAATAATAATAATAACAATAAAAGTTTGATCAATATATGACACGGTCCATTAACTCGACTCGGCATAAAGTTAAATGGGTTCGGGTCCGAGTCATAAACAAGTTGATACATTAATAACACGATTAAAATAGTGTCTAAGCAGCCTCAATGCGGCTAACCTATTTATGACATGAATAACACTTTAACAAATCGTGTTAAATAGATTAACATATCAACATGACACGTTTATGACTGCTTATCAAAATTATATAATTTTATAATTTTTTTAAATAATTAAATATACTAATTATATATCTTATTAAAAATGGAAGGTGATGGATAATACTATCCACCACTTGCCATGTGTACCACTTCTTTTTTCTTTTTATAATTTTGTTGTGTATTATTATTATTATTAGGCAAATTGGTTTTTAATAATCAAAACTATGACTCATTGGTTGATAATATCCAAACTAACAGTGATATTATCAACTTTCACTTTTGTTGTCAATGACAGTCCAAGTAGCATAATCATTATGTATTTACACTCGATTTACACTTGATTCCTACTCAATTTCACTTGTACGTTTCTCCACTTCATTTAAAATCGTCATTTTGAGCGAAAATAAGTGTAAATCTATGATAATTATGCTATTCGGACTGCCATTGACAACGAAAGTGAAAGTTGGGATTATCACCGGCCAAATTGTTAGTTTTCATTATTATCAGTCAATGAGTCATAATTTGGATTATTAAAAAACCAATTTCCTTATTATTATAATTGTTATTGTTTCATTTTTCCGGATTTAGACGATGAACACATTAAAAAGGTAAAATTCTCTACTACCTTCCGTATGATTTTATTTATGACTGGATATACATTTTATTTAAACCGAACATGGTCAAAATTTGGTTTTTTTTTTATAACTTTGGGTAAGTAGTATTTTATAAAATTCTAAATATACTGTTACGACATTCTTATTTTTTCCTACGTTTCAATATGAATTTTATTCAAAATCGAGCCGCCGCAAAGCTAGTTAACCGAACTCGAGTGAATCAGCGTTTGACACGTGGCGCCGTTTGGTTGGGTTTTTTTTCAACCTTCTCGGTTTTTGGCCGGATTCGCTGGGCTGCCACCGATTTTTGGCCGATTAGGACCGCCTTTGACCGACTACCGATTTTTGGTCTGATTAGCTGAAAATCCCATGATGGATCCCTGATTAGTGATTAATCGGAAACTAATCGCGATTTTTACAACCATGATCAAGAATAATATAGGTAATGTCAAACAACCACATTTATCGAACTCAAGAAACAATGTAAAATAATCCTCTTACTAAGACTTTTATATCAACCCTACCGAAACTCACTTAAAACCGTGTAAGCCGAGCACGACTCGTGTAACCCATTTATCTAAACAAATCCCAAGACACAACATATAACAACATTACTAGTCACACATAATCCTATTGGGTCACACACTTTGTAAAATCGTTAAGAACGCTTTTAAATTTTATTTGGAAGTAAACAACATGAATATACAAGAGATGTATGTAATTTTACAAAGGAAACATATATATTACTTGCAAATCATGGTGAAAAGAAAGAGTTCTTGAAGTCACGAGTTCATCTTTAACTCGAATTTTGATAGTAGAACCACTTGAACCGTCAAATGCTCAGTTTAGATACATGTAGAAGGAAACATCTGATTCCTTGCAATCCATTTCACCAACTCGTCTAGAAAACACATCAAAAGTTGTAGTTTTAAACACCCTATACTTGTTATTTTTTGTTTGTTGAATTATATGCAAATGGATCCTTTCTGAGAGCTTTTAAAAGTATTTAAAAATGTTGTATATTTTATCGCTCGCGGTGCCAAAAATATTTAAACTCGTATACAAAACCCAACATTAAATGGGCTAAACAGTAAACGGGCTAAACAGGTTGAAAGGTCAACCGTATTTAATGTCGGGGTGTCAATCGTGTTCGATTGACGGTTGACGAGTTAAATTGGTGAACCGAACAAGACACGTATGTATATTCGTGTCACGCAATCCTAACATGAACATACTTAAATTCTCGACATTTCAGGATTTGCCGTCTCTAAATTTACAACGAATAATGAGAGCAAGAAATATAATTCAAAATTTAAGAATTTCTAAAATGGGATTTTAAGTGTTTATAAACAGTGATATTAATGAAGTCGACATATGTATTGTTATTCCGCCCGTGAATTCCATGAATCACAGAAAACTAAAAATCAAATCTGAATTTTTTTTCTTAAAAACCCTTACAACTTAAACGGATTAACGGCTCAACCGATTTATTAAAAGGTCAACCTGAACACGACTTGTTTAATTTAAAATTATATTAGCCAACCCAAAACCTGATTACTTTCGATCTATATCAGGAATTGCCACCCCTAACAACAGCAAAGCTCTCCATCAATTCACCAGTCAAAAGATTAAAACTTTGTCTTCAACACTAAATAATTAACACATCCAGAAACAATGCAAGATCAACAAACATGAAAAGCTAGCAACTTGATGCTTAGTTTGGTCAAAAAGACATTCAGAAAATTGTTCAAAAAAAAGAACCAACAGTATCATACCACTGGTAACTTCAAATCATAAAGTACATGATATATTTCATACTTGATAATATAACAAAACAGAACCTTGGAAAATGGCAGAGTGGCCCTGCAGCCAGAAACTTAAAAGATAAACCAGAATCGGTCAAATCCGGTCAGCAATGTACCGCCCAAGCGTATCAATCGGCTTATGGGAATTCCCAGATCCTGCTCCCCTACACTTGATCTTAATTCTTGCAAGATAATCAGCAGCAATCCATGCAAAGCTCAAATTTACTGTTTCGCCCTCCTGACCAGGTTCTTGCAATGCCAAAGATTTCTCGACCCAAGTCGGATGATATGTAACCTGATACCAAGCAGATGCTTTTTTCTCATAAACTACATTTCTTTCCTCTTCGGAAATCTGGTCAAACTCAACACCGAGACGGTCAAACACTTTGCGGAACTCCTTCCTTAAAGCACTATAAGCATGTTTAATTCTTTCTTTCAATTCACCTTGCTTTTTGCTACTGTGCTTAGGCATTGACCAAATATGACCCGTGACAATTTCTTCTTCGCGGGCCACTTTATATTGCCCAAGAAGCCCGTTTAATTGTCGGTCATATGACAATTTACACCCCCATGCATCATTTAAAAACCTTGCAGAATCAAGAATTTCAAGATCTTTATCATATGGTACACGGGAAGGGGGGATTTGAAGCTCGGTAGACTGTGTGACATCGGTGCTATAAAAATCTTTAATTTGACGATATAATTTCCCGAGAATTTTTTCAGATTTGTAGCTCTGGAAATCTTCTTTACCCATAAAATCTGGATAGAGCTTTGGTCTAAGCTGAGGTGGCATGGTGACTATCTTGCCCGTTTTGGGGAAATCAACAGCTGTTGCTGCTAGTTCAGCTAATTTTACGCACTTCTCATCAAGGGCTCCATCATCGCTCATGTCAGCATGAACAACATGTGCGTTGCAAATTGTCCCTAGACTGTCATTAACCATGTTTTTTGTGAAAAAATCGATTATGTCCTGTTGAAAATAAAACATAATTATGTAGAATTAGATTTGTAAAGTAAAAAAGCCTACAAGTTCCATCAAAATCTTGAAAGTAGCATTAAATTTTAGAAGAAACAAAAAAAAGTGTTTCATTTTGGATGAAATTTGAAGTGACTTGAAATTTCTTGTTTGACAAGAGTTAACCACAGAAACAAAAAATTAAAGAAAAACGACCATTTTGCCTTTAAAAGATGTCCTCCACACCCAATTCAGCTTATTATTTACTTAAAAATGGGTTGTTTTAAGTTATTTATTATCTCTAAAGGGTCTAATCTAAAGGCTAAAAAGACATGTCAAATGGGTTATTTTAGGTTATGTATCATCTCTAGCGGGTCATAGATCTAAAACGCTAAAAAGACATGTCAAATGAGTTGTTGTAGGTTATGTATTTATCTCTAACAGGTCAAATCTAAAAAGCTAAAAAGACATGTCAAACAACGGGTCAAGAGTCAACAACTATGGTTAAAAGTTTCCCATTGTTTATTATAATGCATACAGCAGCCTAAATCCCATTTTATTCAACAAATTAGATTATTATTGTAATAATGTAGTATCTGTAATCATCTTTAATGCACTAATTATTTATAAAATGGTACACAAACAGGTGTTTCAAGACAACCCAATCCAACCCGTACTAAAAACAACCCGTTTTCACCAGCTCATTTTAATAACTATAGCAAGAAGGATAAAATGGGTATTTCACAAATGTATTGAAGAGATAAAAAAAAGTTACCGAAATTTTAATTTGACGTGGTAATTGTTTAGCTTCAGCAGCAGTATACTCCATAGGCGTCCAACTTTGTTTACTAGGCGGTATAAGATATTCATCCCAAGTAACAAAATATAAATCACCATCAAGATCGCTTCCCGAAGCTTCATCAGTGTGGGGCCGGTCTCCCTTTTGAGGAAATATCAAACAATCGTATAAGTGTTCAAGACCCGGTGCATTTACGGCTTTCAAAACCCGAACATCACCAGGATGAAGACATGGGTTCTTTGCAATCACCACGTAACCCTCGATCACTGTCAAATTCCTATTTGTTTCACTAAACCTCGATCCGTGTTTTGCAAAACAATTCTCAACAGATGGGTTGGATACTTGAATAAAACACTGACCTTGTTCAAGAACACCCAGTTCATCAAAACAACCCATTAACCACCTTCCATCATTCACAAAAATTCTTGATTTTTCCCGTAAATCTTCAAGTTGGGTGACCCGAATACTGCTTAACATACCCCGCAGGTGCGGTTCAGTTTTCGGGTCAAAACCCGAACCCAACATAATTGAAGCCGTGTTCCCGCTTTCAGCACATGAAGCAGTTATTACATCAAATGCCACATCAGTATTTTCAAGCATTAAATTCAAGTTTTTCACCATTTTCATCTGCATGTCCCAAAAGATTTCATCTTTAACATCTAAAGAAGAGAGTAAAGTTATAATCTGACGGTTCAAAAACCCGGGTTGTAACCGTGTCCAAGAACATATTTCAAGAACCGTATGATCAGATTCAAACTTATTCATGCTGCGCCTTAAAGAAAGCTTAATATTTTTGCTTTTTCTACTGGGCCAACACGCAACAACACCCTTGCAGCCGGCATACCTAATCTGATATGCACACGGTTGATTATCTTTTAATTGCAACTTTTCAGCAACTTCAAGTGCTAATTCAGGTGAAATTTTCCCAATTCCATCTGAAAATACATACCCGTTTCTTTCAATATCTTGAAGCTCCATATCAACTTCATGTCTCGGGACATCAACTGTCGCATATGTAGATGAAAAACATTGCCCCATTCTAGCAGCACATTTCGCGACGTTTTTATTATTAAATCTTCCCATCCATGAAATGATATCTTTACACGTAATCTTTCCGTTTTCAGCAAAAAACCATGCAGATCGATCCCGAAGTTGGTTCGCTGAAAAAGCCAAAAAACAATATCGACGTCCAGATAAATGAAATCCATTACTCAAAATATCTTTTACCCGTCTAAACATGGTTGTTTTTTGAGCAATAAAAATCGAAGCGCTCTTTTTAACAATTGGAGCAGGGTAAAAATTAAGAACATGATTGTTTAAAGTCTTCATTCCTTCATCCATGAATGTGACCCGTAAAAACCGATCGGATATATCTCGATAGTGGCGAAGAACACGGTTTGATAACTCAACTTCTGGTGGTAAAGAGTAAGCTTTTGTTGGAGTGATAACTAATCTCCTAACTTCCATCACATCGTTTAGCTCTAATTGTTTCTCAACAAGCTTTGGGGTGTTTAACAACCAATCTTGGATGAGTTTCAAACGAGTAAATCCATCATATAAAGGGTGTCTGTAAGAACAAAGGTGCTTTAAAGCAGCCATGTTGACTTCCTCGGGTTGACCTCTTAGCAAGTCAAAGACTTTTTCTGTGAATTGATGCTGGTTGATGATGCATCTGTGTAAAACCGAGTTGACCAAGAACATGATGTTAAACGATATGTCTTGTTTGTAATGAATAGAGAAAAACTGGTCAGGAATCGGGAATCCAAATTCGGGTTCGTTTTCTACTCTTAGTTTTGTTTTACGATGATCGATATGTACCCTTTGTTCTTTAAGAAATTCTAAAGCTTTCTTCACCTTTGACCCATCTCGAATCCGGGTCATAATCCGATACGTATTACATCTCCCAATAGCCCCACTTGGAGTGAAATCAGTGGTCCGGATCCAAGGATCATCATCATCCAACATTTCAAATGGATAATTGTTGATAATATCATCATCAGCAGTTCTATAAGATATCAAAGGAGATGACGCCAACTGAAACACCAAAACCAAAAACGACTCCGAGTAATCCGTATACTCTTTAATATCATTAATATCCCTCACCAAAAACTCAACCTTATAATTGCATTTTATGACCGCGTGATCCTTGGTCCCTTTGAAAGAAAAAGCCGTGTCCTTGGTTAAAAGAAACTTGCAGCTTCGGTCAAACGGGTCAATAAGAAAGTCAACCCCAAAATCAGGCCCACGCCAACCAACAACAAAGTTATCCCGGTTAGTCAACAGCCCGATTTCAACAACCACATTTGATAACTTGAAGGGTGTTTCCTTCCTTCTTCTTTGGTTCATCCTGTAAGGATTTTCCGGGCCTAAACTAACTTTTAAATTTTCGTTGTCGAGTACAAGCTCATTTCTTCCTGCAGCTTCTAAAGCCGAGTTGACCGAATCAGGATCTACAAAATGCACAAACGCGTGCGGTTCAACCTTTTCATAGTCGTTGACGGTTGAAATTTGGTCAAAGTCAACACAGAATTCAGGTAATGTGTCGGTTGGAGTTGAAGACTTCTTTAACCTACATCTATATATTTGACCACATTTTCCTTCAAGAAAATTCACAAGCATTTGTGCAGTGACTTCATTGCCAAACCCGCCCACACTGACTTGTGTGACCACCATCTCTTTATCATTTCTTTCTGACCCCATTTTCCCTTGAAGAAATTTGAGTAAATTTTTAGACTTTATTTAAAAAAGAAACCACTTTCTTCGTATGATCAAGCAATTCAACATCAAACCTGCAAAATATTTACACCAAACCCACAGTCATTAATTCAAGAATGACCATTTTGTAGATTTGTAACCGTATAAGATTAAAAACGTACAAAAAAATCGATTGTGAGATCTAATTCAGGCGAACAAGAAAGAAAAATTCTAATGATCAAATGCTATTAGACTAGTTATATAATTATCATATCCAGAAGGTATCCAAGTGTAACATTACTCTCTATATAGAGAGCGCATATGTATAGGTCTGTAAACGAACCAAACGAACAGAGAATGTTCATGAACATGAATAGTTAAACGAACACCGTTTTCGTGTTCGTTAAGAAATATATGTGTTTGTGTTCGTCTATGTTCATTCATTAACAGTATAAATGAACGGTTCACGAACGTATAACTGAAGATAAATGAATGAACATAAACGAACATGATAGAGCAAACACCAATAAAACATAAATGAACATCAATCTTTTCAGTAAACGTGAACATCAATCTTTTGGGCCTAAAAATTAATAAAACCACACTAAATTGTAATGGGTGATAATTTATAAGCGAACGGACTCTTAAACAAGAGTACACTAACCCAACATGAATGAATGTAAACCGACGTAAATGAACGAACATATATTTAAATTCGTTTTGTTTTTGGAGCTGGGGGTCTCTCTGGAAGCAGCCTCTCTAAACTCTAGGATAGGGGCATGGTTTGCCTACATCTCACCCTCCCGAGACCCTACCTATAGCTTTGCTACTACTACTAGTGGGATCTCATTGGACATGGTTGTTGTTGTTGAACGTAAACAAACGTTTATGAACATAAATGAACGAACAAGACACATGCTCATGTCCGTTCGTTTAACTAAATGAACAAAAAAATGGTGTTTGTGTTCATTCACATAAACAAACTTTCCGCCGAATGGTTCACTAAACGTTTACAGGACAACATATGTAACCCTGTTATACACACAATCAATATAAAATAAATTTCATCTAAATACAAAAAGTTCTTATCAACTCTTTTATTATCTGGGATTTTAATTTTTAAGAAGCTCAACCCTAACTTTTGATCAAGAAAAACATAATTATAGAACAAATCCAGATCATGGTTCATTAACATATTCAAATTCAAAAAAACAAAAATAAAAAAAATTGTTTTAGTTTTTTTTTTAAAACCCCTCTTCTTGTTCTTGTAAAATTGAAAACTTACTAAAATCAACAACATTCTGATGAGAAATCTTTATGAACGAAGTCAAGTTATGAGTCTAAATAGAACAACCAAGAACTAGAATGCTTGAAACGAAACCCTAATTTCTAAATTTCTGACTAACTAACCTTTAGTTTGTTTGTACGAAATTCACGGGAGATCTGAAATGAGGAACATACCTTGAATCGATCGAGTAATGAAGAAGACGAAAGAGGCATGATCGTACGACCTGCAAAGAGGGAAAATGCGTGCTTTCGCTTGATTCTCACGCAGGAATCGCTTCTTCTCAGACGAACTACAGGACAAGTAGCATATACACAATTCATGTAAAGATACAAACATATATATATATATATATATATATATATATATTATATAATAAATAAATGTTTTGGTGAGACATTTGTCACTTTCTTATGCATTCTCATCCTTTTTTTTCCGACTCTCTCTCCTATTAATTATACAAATTTTCTTGGGATAATTTCACATATATCCCTACAAACTTATAAAATATCAGGTTGCTCTAAAAGCTGCTTCGAGCAAAGTGACCAAACACGAGAAAGCGTGTCTTGACAACCAACACGTGTTTATACCATTTGCTTTTGACACTTTTGGTTTCCTTGCACCAGAGGCCGTGGAGTTACTTAACCGAGTACAGCGAGTCATGCATAGTAATGTTATGACCCCAAGATCTGTAGATGTAGTTTTTAAAAGACTTGGTTTTGCTATTCAAAAAGGGTTGGCGGCGCAGCTTGTTGCCCGTTTGCCTTCTATCTCTATGTAATTTTCCTTTGGAAGTTGAGTTTCATTATCAATTTAACATTTCTCAAAAAAAAATATATATATATATATATATATCCAAGCCAAACTTTAAATATCAAATATATCTTTCTATAATAAACTTTAACTTAATGACAAGTTTACCCTTCTTAAATATACTATTATTTTTAAGTCTCTTTTAAATTTATTAGGTCTCAAACTGAATAACATCGACAACTATTCTATAATTCATCTACTTTCATCTAATTCGATACAAAGATGTCAGATAAGTAGCAATTTTAATAAGAAAAAAAGTAGTGAAAATCCATTAGTGAAAAAAAGAAAAATCATGATTTTGATTAACTAGAACTTTTGATATAAATCACGATTGTTTAAAGTCATCGTAGAAAATAAGAAATATGACAAAAAAAAAAATAAAGAGAAATGACATAAATATAATAATATATATCATAAACGAATTCTCAACTTCTATTGAATTCACTTTCGAATATTATATATAATCAAGAGTTGTTGTAACTATACTATATAAATATATATGATTTCTATTTAGTGAAATATATTAAAATGAGTAGACATGATTTCTTTGTATTAGAGCATGATATATTTGATATTTAATAAAACTTAAGGGTAAAATGGTCACATTATCAATTATTTTTAGTAAAAGGGACAAATATGATATATTAAGTATTGGAGAGGGATATATTTGATATTTAAAATTTGGTTTGGATATATATGATATTTTGTAAGTTTGTAGGGATATATATGAAATTCTCCCAATTTTCTTTAATTGTTTATTATAATTTTTTGTTTCCCACATATTTCTCTCTCTTATTAAATAATAATGATTTATATAATTTTTTCTTATAAAACAGTTTTTATTTAAAAAAATAGGTTTGTTCATAAAACATTTTTAAAAATTGAACATTTTTTTTCATTCTTTTTATAAAACATTTTAAAAAAATAACTATATAACGTTTTCTAAAATTTATATTAAAAAACTATGTAGTATGTCATAAATATATAATATTTAAATCTTTTTTACTAAATATATAAAATTATATTTATTCAACACATATAATACACGAGTTTCTAACCTAGTATATATATATATAGAAAGAGATTTTCTATTGAGAACCAAAGAATTATTGAGAACTAAAACAACCAACCAATTCTAACCATTCATTCTATTTTTTGTATTTTTATTTTTTCGTAAATATTTAAAAACTATTAGGGGTATTATAGATATTTTACCCACACATCATCTCTCAACCGCAACCCACTACTTCCATTTCCCATTCTCATCGACTTCCCATCTCTAACCCTGCTAGAACCATACCACAAAAGAACCAGAAACAAAATCGATCCAAACAAAGACGACAGAAGTGATTTGGAGAAAGAGAGAGAGAGTGCATCAACGACGAATTTTAACATATTCAATTTCATAACTTCCTGAATCCATTCAAATTCAAAACTTCAGAGCCTCAAATGAAAAAAAACAAATGGACCGGCAGAAGAAATGGAGATCGATCGGGAGAAAGAAAGAGCGAGTCCTGCCATCTACTGGTTCTAACGGAGCTTACGAGCCACGGATCGCCGCCCCTTCACCTTCATCTAAACCCTTGATCAAACTGCTGGAACCCCTAACCTGCAAAAAAGTTAATTTTTTGTGATCACTGTTGAATGATTTTTTTGGGATTGTATAGAATCGAACATTTTTTGTTTCTCTTCCTTTTCTACAATTTAAGATATAAACACCAAATTGGGTATTTTAGATATAAATAAACGTTAATTGATGTTCTCTTTCTTTTCAATTTATTGTTTCAATTTATATGCTGTTTCTGTTTGTTTGAATTCCTATTTGGTCAGATTATTATGTTGCTTATGTATTGATTTATATTAGTTGAAAGTTTGCACTAATTAACCCTTCAAACCATTTCCACTCAGATACAACCTTTGTGATCCTTTATATACACGTGTAAATGGTAAATACATATATAAATTTATTTTTTTATGTTATTCTAACAATAAAAATAGTAAAAAAAATGGTTTTGATTGGTTTTTTGACGAGTTCTCGCGAGTTCTCAAAATATTTAAGAGTTCTCAAATGATCCATTCCCTATATATATATATACTCAATTTAAATAATTTATTATTTTATGACCATTCTACCCTTATCCATTATATAATTTTTTATAACATAATTTTTTAGTTTTATCCAATATGTAAAAGATCACTCGTTCTTCTATTCATGATGGCGACTATCGCGATTCTCCAAACCCATTCAGAAGGCATCATTTAGAAGGAATAATTGCTAGAAAGTTGCAAAATGCTAATGCTATAAAAGAAAATTGGTAAAATTATTAAAAAAAAAAATGAAAAAAAAATTCAAAATAGTATTTTGAGAAAACTATTTTTTATGGTTAAATATAAAATTCTAAAATTGAAAATGTGTAAATATGAAATTTCAATGTTAAAAATTGGTAAATATGAAATATTAAAGTTTAGAGAAATAAGGGTAAAATGGTCATCTTTTAAATGGTTTTTAATGAAATGGGTATATATGATATTATTACATGTTTGTAAGGATATATATGATATTTTTAGTTTTTGTTGGGTATATATGATATTTTTCAAGTTTATAGGGTATATATGAAATTGCCCCTTATTTAAATTACATGCTAAAATTATACAAATACTTACGATTTAATATATTCTCTTTTGTAACTTATAAAATATCATCTATATTTATACTACCTAATAAACAAGTAAACTAGAAGGACACTTGTCACATTTCTAGGTCTCCTCATTCTCATTTTCCCGCCTCTCTCTCCTATTAATAATCAACTTCATTATCTTAGGCAACTAAATTAATTATTTGTTTCAATTTTTATCTACACATTTTTTAATTTAAAATTATGTTTATCATCAATTTGTTCAATCATATTTTTATGAATTCTACAAACTGAAGACAAGTTTATCGCCAGCTCGGATTCAAATAAAATTTTTTTAATCATATATTTACATATTCACGTTGTTCCATTTTGATGATTATATGTGTTAATAGATTACATTATATTTTATTCAACCCGTGTATTACACGGGTTTTAAAAACATAAATTCTTTATTACTAAGTATGTAGCATTACATTTATTCAAACTATGTAATACACGGGATTCTAACATAGTATTTCTATAAATCATTTTCTAAAACATTGTATATTATATACTATGTTAAAAACATGTATACCACACGGGATGTAATACAAAACCTTAATGAGAAATAAATAAGTGTGAACATAATTTATAAATCTCTAAAAAAAATTTATATACAACATTTGATGTTTTGTTTGTAACTTTACCATCTTTATCTAATATTGACTCCATCTCTACTTGTAACTCTTGATAGTGTCACATACAATTGACAATGTGTGAAAACCGGTTCTCTTAAAAATAAACCAACCTTCGAGAGTGACTGCCCTTGGCTTTTATTAATTGTCATTGCAAAACATATAGATAGTTGATAAAAAGAAATTAAAATAAATAGTAACATACGTTTAATTTTTTATCAAGCAATTCCTTAGCCGACTTTTGGAGAATCTTGCTAGCTTCACGATAAAAAAAATCGAGTGAAACAACTCCAGTAGATTCATGTACTCTAATTGGAATTTTATACCTAAAAAATTAAAGAAAACAACTTGATGAAGAATTAAGGAAAGAAAAATTATTATTTCAATATATTAAATCTAACTCTAGTAGAGTCCTGTACTCTGGTTGGAAAGAAACAACTCCCATGGGCTCGCCACTTTTATTAAAAAAAGAGTTAATTACATGGATGGTCCATGTGGTTTGGTCAAATTACGGATTTAGTCCTTAACTTTGAAAAATTACGGGTTTGATCTCATCATGCTTTGATTTTGTTACACTAATGGCCCCTGACATGGATGTAGGTTAACTTTTTATGTTAAGTGGTTGCGAAAAGACCAAAATACCCTTAACATTAAAAAATAAAAATAAAAAGAAAATATTAATATGGATGGGACCCACCTTTTTATTAATTAAATTAAAGAATTAAAATTCTTTTGGGCCGACCATCAGCACAAAATATCTCCTCATGTTCCCCTTTCTTCTTCATTCATTCACGACATCTCCGACCACCATCTCCCTCCAATGACTATCTCTAACCATCTCCGCCTCTGTCTTTTGGGCCCACCATCATCCCGGCGAACCATCTTCGCCCCTGTCTTCTTCATTCATTCACGCCGCCATCTCCGCCCCCAATGTCCAACTTGGATCCCTTCCTTGTTCATCGCTACCCATCTAGTCACCCTTTACAAGGATGGTTGGGAATTTTGAGAAAAAGGAAGGAGATAGTACGATTTTCAGAAAATCCAGAAGCAGCAAATAGCAAATGGAAGACATACATACACACACATACACTAAAAGTGAAGCAACCTTCACCTCAACTCTGATTCGTCAAGTGCTTTTGATCTCCGCCGGTGCAAGTCACTCTATCTATGTTTATGTAAGAAACCTACTTCTTCATTTCGTTTTTATGGTTGGGAGTGCTCTGTAGTTTGTGTATCTATATGTGACGACCGACAATTTCAGGTCATTAATCGTTTCCGTCATTTTCATAATTACGTGCAATTAAGTGCATATCATACTTGATTTAGAGTAATTAAGTTCGTTTATTCATAGTGTCACACCCGTAACACAGGACAGTCACATCAAGTTGATATTATGTGGATCTTCAAAGCCGGGAGGTTGAGTGACACATACCTCTTCATGAACTTTTCTATAAAGGAAAGCACTCTTCACATCAAGTTGATAGACCTTGAAGCCAACATATGAGGCATAAGCCAGAAACAGTCGAATGGCCTCAAGTCTAGCAACTGGGGCATATACTTCTGTGTAATCCAAGCCCTCTTGTTGATAAAAACCCTAAACAACCAACCTTGCTTTGTTCTTCACCACAACATGACGATCATCCGTCTTGCATTTGAACACCCATCTGGTGTCAATTGGTTGTACGCCCCTTGGCAAGTCAACCAAATCCCACACATGCAACTGTTGGAATTGAGACAGTTCTTCTTACATTGCCTCAATCCAGCAGTTGTCAGCGAGAGCCTCTTTCACATTCTTCGGCTCTAACTGGGACACGAATGCAGCATGCAGACATGTTTCCATGACACCAGTGTCAGGTATCTCAGAGTAGAGACTAGTGTTCTCAGCAATGGTTCGATGACGAGTTTGAACACCGGCATGAGGATCACCAATAATGTTGTCAATTGGATGATTCTTATGCACTCTCATCTCTAGTACATTCGGTTCCTGAATTTCTGAATCGAGGTTCGTGCTTAACTCCCCCATATCCTGTGTTCCAGAAGAAGAAGATTCAATGTTAATTGGATCAGCTGGAGCTTCATTTCCTACATGAGTGTTAGGATTAGCTTGAGTGTCATTTCCGTCAACATGAACATCTTCAATGTTATCACCATTAAGAGTTCCAGATGCAGATGCAGCATAGGAATCAGGAGTTACAATCGGTACAGTAGCACGTGTTGAGAAACTGGAGTCATCACCGCCACCAAATAATTCATATACATTTGTGGCATCATTTGTAGACAAATCAGGAAGATTGAAAGATTTGAATAGCGCATCATAATCAAAACCCCAAGTTGGACCAGTTGGTTCTGGTGGAATGCTGTGTTTACTACAATCCACTTCAAACCATTCCTCGACAGTACGAGTTCCTATATATTACACTCTCTTGCAAGGCGAGTTGGCAACATATCTTAAGAAGATGCCTTCCACTGCTTTTGCATGAAACTTAGACTTGCGGTCTTTGTATTGTAGCAATAAGGAACAGGGACTACCAAAAGGAACTAGATAGTCAAGATTGGGAGGTCGATTGTTAATCAACTCATAACAAGTCTTGTTGTGCCTCTTCACAACCAGAACTCTGTTCAAGACGTGACAAGCTGTATTAACTGCTTCTGCCCAGAAAGTGACAGGAAGCTTTGCAACTGACAGCATTGTCCTTGCAGTCTCAATCAAGGTTCTGTTCTTCCGTTCTGCGACTCCATTCTGCTGAGGTATGTACGGGGCACTAAATTCGTGATGGATCCCCTTCTTGAGATAGAAAATTTCCATCAAATTATTCTTTAATTCAGTTCCGTTGTCACTCCTTATTCTTCTAACCTTCAACTTGCAAAGAGATTCCAAGCTCAGGATCAGGTATTGAAGAATGTCAGCAGTTTCGTCCTTCGTACCTAAAAAATGCACCCAAGAAAAACGTGAGAAATCATCAGTTACAACCCGACAGAATGACTTACTCCAATACTCCTGATACTTATGGGGCCAAACAGATCAATATGTAATAGCTCCAAAGGGGTATCAATGGAGTTTTGGAGCTTGGGCTTGTGAGACTTCCGTTGCTGTTTGCCCTTTTTACAAGGCATATAGTCATCTGCAACGGTAAATCTCAGCTTAGGAACACCGGTTACCAAACCGTTTCGAACAAGATGATTCATTTTTTGATAAGAAATGTGTCCGAGTTTCCTATGCCACAAGATATAGTCAAGTTCTGTCGCTTTGGTAAGCAAACAGGTAGCAACTGATGAGGTGGTTGTTGCTACGCTCATATCAATCTGATAGGTGTCGTTTGTCCTTGGCACTCTCATCGGAATCCAGTCTTCAGGAACCTCAAAACCAGGTTTGAGTATCAAGCATTCAGTCTTGTCAAACATCACTGAGTACTCCTTGTCGCACATCTGGGAGACACTCAACAAGTTATGCTTCAGCTGCTCGCAGTAGTTGATATTGTCAAAGCTGACACAACCATTTGAAACCATGCCTTGACACGTGATGCTACCGCCTTTCTCTCCAGCAAAGGCCACATAGCCGCCTCTGAATGGTTTCACATCTTGAAGCAATGCCATGTTACCTGTCATGTGCCGGGAGCATCCACTATCTACATACCAACGATTAGAGATAGTACCCTTCGGATGTCCCTGCATGAGTCACAAAAAGAATTAATTAGATTTGGAGACCCAAGCCATAGTGGTCTTGGGTCGTCCTTCTTTCTCAAAATAAACAACCTCAATTAACTCACAGTCGTGACTGTTAAAAATGGATGAATCTTTTAAAGGTTTGGGAGCAGGAGATTGAGAACTTTTAGATTTCTTGTTCTAGTACCTTTTCTTTTTCTTAACTGGAACAGTAGACTTAGATTCAACAGCAGCAGGTGAACTAGTGGAAGCTTCACCTGATTGAATTCTACTCAGCTGTTCCAGCTTTCTCAATCCCTTGTTCCTTCTTCTTCTTTGTGGCTTAGAGAGTTTCACCACAGGTTTCTCACCAGTAGGTGTACTACCAGAGGTAGATACACAAGGTTTAGCAGGTAGCTTTCCTCCTTTTTGAAACAAATGGTTTAGCCTCAGATGTGATCTTTGGCTTTACCATAGGTTTTACTGGTGGTTTCACCACATTTGTTTTTGGACTTTTGGGATGCTTCACTGGTGGTGACTTAGGGATGATAGCCGGTTGTGAAACAATTGGCCGTTTCCCTTGGTTCTTAGCAGGGCAGTTCACAAAGATGTGACCAATCATACCACAGTGAAATCAATTCCTCTTGTCTGTGTAATTCCTCCTGTAAGGCTCATTAGATCTGAAATTAGATGACTCAACATGATGAGTAGGAGGAGTTTGTTTAGTGAACATGAGTTTGACCCGATAAAGTTTGATTTTTGGGAGTATAATATTTTTGCAAATTTTCTTTATAACCAAGCCCATAATGAGCTGAAAAAGCTTCTTTCTTAACTTGATTAATGTGTTTATACCCCCCATAAAGCATTACCTTTAATTTATCATTTGATTTAATGATATCGGGTTCAGTCAAAATACAATTATCACTATTAGTGATAATGTTTTTCTTAACTTTCTGTCCACCTAGCAACTCCTCAGATACTACTCCTTCAGGGCAGGTGTTATCAGACCCATCATCAGAAGCAGTAAAGAACTCCTCATTAGATGCAGAGTCAGCCTTACTTGAGGAATCATCCTTTTTTGAGGAATCATCCTGACTTGAGGACTCATCAAGGCAAGATAAATCAATGTCTATTAAGCCGTTGACAAATTTCCCGCTAACCGGTGGAGGAATGGCATTAGTACCCAACCCTAAGCCATTCAATTGTCTCACTACAGACTCGTAGTGTTCCACCACAAAACGAGAATTTTTCAACTTCTCAATATTACATTTCAACTGCAAGATCTCATTTTGCAGCTTGTTGATCTCATTATTCCTTTTTTCTAACCCCTTGTATGCAACATCCAAGTGAAACTGTTGATCGCTGATTTTAAGTGAATAATCACGTTTTTCTTTCTTCAACGTTTCAATTGAATCTTTAAATCGTTTTTCGTTTTCTTTGTAGCTTAAAGCTGCAATACGAAGGGGTTTGACTTTGTCTTGAAGCTTAGAATTCTCAATTTTTAAGCTTAGACAATTGGAACAAGAGATAACAGTAAAAGGATTAGAATCTACCTCAATAGATGAACTTGATGCCTCTCCAATAACCATGAGGGCAATAGAAGTTGTAGACTCTTCTTGGTCAGCCACAGAAGCTTCTCGTTCCTCAGCTTCCATCATCTCCATAATATCAGCCATGAGACCAACCTGAGTTTGTGTAATAAGAGCATCCTCCAGATGAACACCCCAATCAAAGCTGTCGTCTTGTTGTGCTACCAAAGCATTGGACGTTCCACCTTGGCTTTGATTGTGGTTGTTTGAGTTGTTGTAGCCTTGGCTAGGTCTGGTGAAACCCAAAGCCGGTGCTCTGTCCTTTTGACATTCACGAGCAAAGTGTCCAAAGTTTAGACACTTGTAGCACTTGGCCTTGGATTTGTCAAAACCAACCTTGGCATTTGAATGCCCGCCAACGAATTTTCTTCCTGTTCTGTTCAGGAAACGCTTGGCTCTCCTCAAGATCATGGCCATATTCCATTGAATATCCATATCCTCCATATCATCCGGATCCACCTGATTAAAGTCTTCTTCGATGGTTTCAGGATCCGTTAGCTTACCGCCAATGAAGTTCTCATAGGCAAGCATGCATGATGAGAATAAAGCCACATGATCTTCAGCTATCTTGGCTATTGCTGATTGGTTAGCTGAAGATGTGGGAGAAGGATTTCTTGAGGAGTTCTGGTGATGAGATCCAGAACCAGATGCTGCATAGCATGCATGACCACCACAAGCCTTTACAGTTTCTTCCTCATGAGAGTTTCCTGAGAAAAGGGCAATTCCAGAGCCCGATGTCTTGGTTGTAGAAGCGTCACATAATACATAGAAGGGTCTTGTATGTGCTTGAACCTTTCCAATTGCCTCGTCAATTGTCATCTCATAAAACTTAGAATTTTCTCTCATCAGGGTAGTATACATCTCAAATTTGGGTGGCAAAGCATCTAGAAAATTTTCAACTAATTCCTCATTTGGATAGATAAGGTCAAAAGCCTTCAACTCAGTCTGCAGATGATAGAATCTAGAGATGAGCTCATCTATGGATTCATTCTCTAGATATCTGAAGCACTCATACTGCTTCCTGAGAAGATCCCTTTTACTCTTCTTGATGTCACTATTACCCTCGAATCTCTTCTGTAACGCCTTCCAGAGATCCTTGGAGTTATCGTATCCTCTGAAGTTGTGGAATAACTCCATGGTCAAGGCCATAGTGATAGATCCGTGTGCCTTCTTCTCTCTATCATAAACTTTCTTTTCTTCTTCATCAAGTTTAGAGATAGGCTTGGGAACTTCTTCATCAAGGTAAATGTATGTGGGATGCTTATAGCCCTCTAGAATGGGTATCCACAACGAAGAATCGGTATAAGAAATATAATGCTCAAAGCGTGCTTTCCAGTTTGAATAATCATTTACATTAAGCAGCTTTGGCGGTTTCTGAGGGGTTCCGATCTCGTTGTCATAGTTTAGAAGGTTACCGAGGTTCTGAAGATTTGACATGGTGAACACTTAGTCAAATTTCAGAAAAGTCAAAGAAACTTGCGCACTTGTAACTGGCCTTGCGCACTTAAAGAAGTAGTCTTGCGTAGTTAGGATTTGTTCTTGCGTACTTGATAAGTACGCAGGAGTAAATGATAAGTACGCAGGAAATAACTTAAGTATGCACCAAGATTGGTCTTGCGTACTTGGTAAGTACGCAACAAGACTGTACTTGTTGCCAAATAAGGTAAGTACGCAGATCACCTTTTCACCAACTCTTACCAACCTTTTCCGGTCACTGGAAACTCACCGGAGATGGCAGAACTCGAAAAATTAACCAAACAAAATGAGCCAAAGGGTCAGAAACGCGTTTCTAACCAACATTTGATGCTCAAAACACTCAAATACACAACAAAAGTCAGTTTTTTGAGTGATTTTTTGCTTCTAAATTAGTGCTCAAGAGCTACCCCTAATTTATCACAAAAATCAACACCAACTCTTTCTGGAAACTAGTCCAGAATCTGGAAGTGAACCGACTATCTCTATCAGAGATAATAGATAGCTGTATACCATGGCGGCTCCCAATTTCATTGATGTAAAGTCGGGCAAGCTTATCCATTGAATAATTCTCATAGATAGGAATGAAGTGTGCAGATTTGGTTAGTCTATCAAAACAATCCAAATAGCATTATGCCCTTTCTGGGTTCTCGGCAGTTTCGTGACAAAGTCCATAGTAATCCTATCCCATTTCCACACATGTATCTCCAACTGTTGTAGTTGACATGCGGGTTTCTGATGTTCAATCTTGACTTAAAGGCAAGTCAAACATTTTTCTATATACTGAGCTATGGATCTCTTCATGCTTGGCCTTGAGTAATGAGTCTTTAATCCTTTATAAATCTTATCAGCTCCAGGATGTATCGAATATTTGGATTTGTGAGCTTCATCCATCACCTTTGTTTGAATTTCCCTAAGTCTAGGAATCCAAATTCTGTTTTCAAATCGTAGGATTCCGTTATCGCCTTTGGTTAATAACTTCTTTTTACCAACCATGCGTTCTTTCTTGATGTTATCTTCTTGGAGTGCTTGGGTTTGAATTTCCTTGATCTAACCCATCTAGTCTATTTTGATTTCTAATCTTAGAGCTCTTATCTTAATTGGTTTGACTCTCTCTTTTCGACTTAATGCATCTGCTACAACATTAGCCTTCCGAGGATGGTATTTGATGCGCACTAAATTAGTCATATATTTCACATCAATTGCGTCCCGATTATTGTCGATTTCTTTGCATATTGATTAGATTTGTTGCTCATTTAGCTTCAATTGTATTTTCAGGAAATATTTGGCCTAGAATGAACAAACAAGAAAAAACATGAAGAAAAAGTGAAAGAAATAAACAAAGAATGAAGAGGCACGACCCTTCGACAGTCAGAACTTGTTTTTCACTTTCCCGCTTCGTTACAACTCGGAATTGAGCCCCGTTTTCGCCCACGGATCCTATTTTCAGTCCTCTACATGTTTATGGAAAAAAAGGTGAAGCACAAGCCGTGATCAACTAGGCACGGGGCCGTGCTCAACTAGGCACGGGGCCGTGCTTCCTTCCAGGCGTTCAAAAATCAGCTTTTTCGAAGTCGGGGCCGTGTCCCATGAAGCACGGGGCCGTGCCCCACCCAAGCACGGCCCATGGCCCACTAGGCACGCTCCTGTGGTCAACTTAAGTGAAGTATTGTTGTATCATTGTCTCCTGACCAGGTGCAACACGGAGCCGTGCCCCACTAGGCAAGCCCCCGTGTCCAGTACATGTGCAATACGATCACGACAAAAGACAAAAATGGTTACATTGTGGTCCCAGCACGGGGTCGTGCCCCACTAAGCACGGGCCGTGCACATCTTCCCAGACAGCCTATAAAAGGCCATTAACTTGTTTATTTAAGAAAAGAGGGTTCTTGAGAGGAAATACCCACTATCTACTCTCGGGAACCAAACATTTGAAGGCATTTGGAAGGCTTAGATGGTCCATTCATCACAAAGAAGAAGTTCTTGCACCATTAGACGTTCCTAGCTTGGAATTTTGGTGAGATCTTTTGGTTTTATCAATGAGTTCCTTGCTAGTTTGCTACTTTGCTTTAATGTGCAAGCTCATTTTGAGCTAAACTCCTTTATCATCCTAGTTTTGATGAATCTTTACTAATTTATGATGAACTTATGAATCTTGGAAAATATTATGTTAATGTTATGATAATATTATGGTAATCTCTTGATGGATATGCATACTTGAATGTTTGATGGAGTAATTAATGGTTTATAAATGTGACATCATATCATGTTGGAAAACTTATGAGATTAACATTTATTCATGATTTTATAACCTCTAGTTTAACGCCATGGCTAAGTATTAGGAATAATCTTTGAAAGCATAATTAATGAAATCTACACTTAAGCTTATGTTTGAAAAAACTACGATATCTGTTATAATATTTCTTTGACAAAGTTTATGTTAATTAAAGTATTGATGACTCGAGCTTATGATTTTCATAAATTTATCTTAGAATTTTATAAGTCAAGAGAATACATAATATTTATCTATTTAAACTAGCTTTAGGTGGATGTTATGTAAAATACTCATCAATATCTTTCCTAATAGCTATGGAGTTAGTGACCTTATCAGGAATCTAATTCAACCTCTTAAACGAACATTAATATAATTATAAAATTGCCATTCATATGTTTCATCGTAATTGGTAAAGTGGATTCCAAACTAGGATGATAGTTTCCCTTATCGTGCTATTTCAAACATTTTAATTACGTGTTTTAAGTTGCTAATTTTCACTCAAGTTAAGTTTCCAAAACCAAAACAAAAATCTATTTTAACTCACTTGGCTTAATTAATCACAAGGATCAAGTAGTGAAATCGTTTCCACGGATTGATACTCGGTTCTTATAAACTCTATACTACCACTCGACAGATACACTTGCCTTTGTGTGTAGTCTAGTTTAGGTGAAAACCATTTTAAAACTCATATTTATGTGAAAATCTCTATTAAAAACATATATAGTTCACGCACATCAAGTTTTTGGCGTCGTTGTCGGGGATACGGTTATTTTAAGAAAAATATGAGTTTTTGATTAAGCCATTTTTTCATATTTGTAAATATTTTTATTCCTCTCTAAAAAAACGCCTTTTTGATTTCTTAGGTGATGTATTTCCATCACATCTAGTCCTAAGTTTGTTTCACTACTTTCGAAGCCCGAACGACATTTTCTTAATAGATTACGAGAGCGGACACGGACGGTAGCTGAAGCGATCACAGGCGAGACTTTGAAGGATACGTAACACAAGGAAAATATGGCGGACCCAAAAGAGGAAAAGAGCATGACGTACTACGCCAAACCGTCACTTGTCGGTTATGAGTCTAGTGTAACCCAACCGGCGATCGTAGCCAACAATTTCGAGATAAAATCTAGCATCATTCATTTGGTGGAGAATTCTGTGCAATTCAATGGTCTACCAGACGAGGATCCAAACACTCACATCGCGCGTTTCTTACGAATTTGTGCGACTTTTAAGATCCATAATTGTTCAGATGATGTCGTTAGACTTAGGCTTTTCCCATTTTCACTTCGTGGCCAAGCCATAGAATGGCTAGACGCACTACCGGCCAGATCCATTACGACATGGGCCGAGATGGTCGAGCAGTTCCTGTTGAAATACTTCCCGCCCGATAAAACTGCCAAATTCAGATCGAGCATTACCGGTTTTCGTCAAAACGAAAGACGAGTCACTACACGTAGCATGGGACATATACAAAGGCCTCCTAAAAAGATGCCCACATCATGGGCTTGATCTTTGGCTTCAATGCTAAACGTTTTACGACGCTATCTCTAAAGCGCACAAGCAAGCTGTCGACCAGTGTGCCGCAGGAGATTTCGGAGGAGCCACACCAACCGAGGCATACCAGGCATTAGAGAAAGCCGCAACAAAGAGCCTTGCTTACAACCCTTCGAGAAGCAAGTCATCTGAAAAGGGCCTCGTTGCAGCACAGCTAGAAGCACTCACCAAGAAATTCGAGCAAATGCAGGTCGAGCTGATGAAAGCACAACTTCGATGCGACATGTGTGGCATGTCACACAAGACAAGTGAGTTTCAGCAGACCATGATGATAGAGGATTTCGATTACGTAGGAGGTCTAAACAATTCATATGAAAACAATTACACCTCGAACTGGAGAAACAACTCAAACTTCGAGGAAGAAAACAGTAACCAACAACCCCATTGGTTCAACAAAAGACCTCCATTTTTGCAACAAAATCAATCTTTTCAACCAGAACCACAATATCAAGGTCCGAGCAGCAACAACCAAGATGGTGGAGAATCCAACATGGAGAACCTGTTGCAGAAACTCTTAACAAGTACACAAACTGCAAATAAGTTAACCGAGTAACAGAACCAACAAAATGAAGATCGTTTCCAAAAGCATGAGGTGGAGATGAGAAGTCAGAAAGCGTCTTTATGGATCATTGAAAATCATGTGGGACAGATAGCCCAACTGCTTTCTGAAAGATGACATGGCAATAATACTGTGCCTAATCCAATCGCTCATGTGAAAGCCATCACACTAAGGAATGGGGAAACCACTGAGAAAGAATCGGCACCTATACCACATCCAATTGTTGAGGAAGAAGAGATTCTGGCTCCCGTGTACGAAAAGCTAGTTCCAACAAATGCAACACGACCCAAAGAACTAACAAGGATATACGTACCACCAATCCCATATCAAGGTCGTCTGAAGATGGACAGGATGGAAACACAATATGGCAAGTTTTTTGGACTCTTCAAACAACTGCATGTTAATCTACCATTCGTCGAAGCTTTTGCTGAAAATGACAAACTCAAGAAAGAAGCGGAAGAAGCCGTGCTTAGAAAGCAAGATGAAGAAGTCAATCAAAAAGAAGAAATGAGTCGTGCCCTCTGCGTCAGCAAGCTTCCAATTCAGAAAGCAACACCCGAGGAGGAGCCTTCTTACTTCACAAACAAGTATCAAGTGGAAGTGATTACCACTGATCCAAAGAAGTTGGTTGTTACCTTACAACCATTTCTTGACTCATCTGATAAGGAGCAAATTCAGGAGAACTTAGCGTCATTGTTAGAAGAGTCGGTGAGTGAAGAACACAAGGTCGAAGATGAGTTGATGGAGATTCCTGACATGGAGGCACAAGAAGGATGGTCTGACCCGACTGGAATTTCTACTACACCAGAAAGTACCGCACAAATCCCACCTCCTGTTCATGTTATTCCTTCTTGGGAGGATGAGTTTGGGATGAGTTGTTGGGTGTACCATTGGTGGAAATGAATGGAGAACAGTTTGACCCGATTAGCGATCTTGATGAATCGGAAACATTGTTGTTTAGAAAACCAACCATGGTAGTCAAGAAAGAACTGCATCAAGGAATGGAGTTGCAAGTGGATGGATTCACCAACAAACAAATAACTAAGGTGATAGCCGTTCCACGGTACTGCATCAAGGAAAGTTGGCCCACAATCAAGCACGATGAAGATTCCACACGTGAATCATACATACCGTGGGAAAGGGCACACCATCATACGGGTCATATAACTTTAGAGGAGCGTCAATGTTCCATCAAACATTTTAATGCTACAAAACATTGTCGAGATGACCACCTCCTTCACTACATGATCCATATAATGTTTGGTCTGGTAAAGTTTAAGTGTTGGTGGCATAACCCATTGATTGTTTGAGTCTAGACAAAGACTCGTAAATAAACGTGGCGCTTCCGGGTGGCAACCCGAGGGTTTGTTTAAGTTTTCCTACTATTTAGTAGTTTTATGATTTAATGGCAGATGACAATTTTGATAATCACACTTATGTGCACTAGTATTTAATCTCACAATCATAGTCATTAATGAGTTCCATCCATTTTCTTTGTCTCATATTAAAATCCTTCTGATTGAATATATGCTAAAGACTTTTATGGTTTGTATATATCACACACTTAGTACCATACAAATAGTGTCTCCAAATCTTTATAGCAAACACTATGGCACCAAGTTCAAGATCATGTGTGGTATAGTTCTTCTCATGAATCTTAAGTTGTCGTAATGCATAGGTTATCACCTTTTCTCGCTACATCAATACGCAACCTAGACCAATACGGGAAGCATCACAATAGATGACAAAGTCATCATTCCCTTCAGGTAATGCTAAGATTGGTGCAGAGCTAAGTTTCTGTTTAAGGGTTTTGAATGCTTCACAGCTTTCTGAGTTAGGGTAGTTAATGGGGTAGCAATTTTAGAGAAGTCTTGTATAAATCTTCGGTAGTATCTGGCTAGACCAGGAAAACTTCAAACCTCAGTCAGGGTCTTTGGAGTCTCCCACTTTATAATAGCCTCAATCTTGGCTGGGTCTACTTGAATTCCCTGATGGTTTAGCATACAGCTTCTTGTTTCTAAAACTCGCATTTGGAAAATTTAGCGTACAGCTTCTCTTTTCTAAGAGTTTCCAGGATTATATGAAGATGTTTGGCATGATCTTCCTGAGTTCGAGAGTAGATAAGGATATCGTCTATGAACACTATAACGAATTTGTCCATGAATGGATTACAAACTTGATTCATTAGGTCCATAAATGTTGCGGGAGCATTAGTTAGACCGAATGACGTAACTAAGAATTCATAGTGTCCATATCGGGTTCTAAAGGCAGTTTTAGGACGTCTTCCTCCTGTACCTTCAACTGATGATATCCAGATCTAAGATCTATCTTCGAGAAGTATTTAGCTCCTTGCAACTGATCGAACAAATCATCTATTCTTGGTAATGGATATTTGTTCTTCATATTGAGCTTGTTTAATTTTTGATAATCTATGCACATCCGCATGCTTCCGTCCTTCTTCTTTACAAAAAAAAAACTGGTGCTCCCCAAGGTGAAGTACTTGGACGTATGAAACCACTATCTAGTAACTCTTGAATCTGCTTCGTCAACTCTTTCAATTCAGATGGTGCTAGACGATACGGTGCTCTCGCTATGGGTTTAGCTCCAGGAATGAGGTTGATTTGGAATTCGATTTGTCTATCTGGTGGTAGACCAGGTAATTTTTCTAGAAATACATCCGGGTGATCACATACTACAGGAATGTCTGTAATTTGTTGTTTGGGTTTCGAGTCTAAAGCATAAACTATGAATATATTACACCCTGTATTCATACATATCTTAGCCTTGCTATAGAAATAGTTTCAATCTTATTCTTATTACTATCGCATTGTATCAACATAGACTCTCTGTTAGGCCTACAAATCCTAACAGTACTTTGATCACAATCGATCCCAATGATAACATCGTACTTGCTCATACTCATTGGCATTAATTCAATCACTGAATTTTCGTTGCCCAGAGTCATCTTGCAATTCGCATACGATTCGGTTATCCTAATTTGCTCACCACTTGCCGTCTCAACTACGTAAGCATGCTCAAGTGGGGTGGTTTCATGCCTAAATGCAAACTAAAGGCATTGGAAACAAAACTTTTATTTGCTCCTGTATCAAACAGGATTTTAGCATAAACATTATTAACTAGGAACGTACCAGCTACCACCTTGGCATTGTCGTTCCTCCTTCCTTCACCTATTACAAATACCCGACCTTTAGCCCCTCCCCCGGGCTTTTGCTGAACAGGTTTGGTATAATTTCTTGCTATATGTTTTTCCTCACTACAATTGTAGCACTTAAGAGAAGGAAAATATGCTGCAGTATGCCCTAACTTATGGCATTTGTAACATCTAATTTCCTAAGGATTTTTCACTGGATTATTTCCCTCTCTTTTAGGAAATTTGAAATTTCCTGGTTTAAACCGATACATCACTTCCTCACTCTCTCTTTGTTTCTACAGGTTTTACCTCCATTGCCTTCTCAGCCTTATCCTTGGTTTCTTGAGCTGTCATATCATCATAAACCGTGGCACTTAATGCTAAATCCGCATCCATCGTTTGAGGTGCAGAGGTTTTCACCAAAGTATGCACCTTGAGTGGTAAACCCCTAATAAAATGTTTGATTCTGTAGGGTTTGGGTGTCACCAGATGTGGCACCAGTTTAGACATCTCATCAAACTTTGTCGCATACTCCTGATGCGTCATAGTTCCAGCCTCCAAACGCTGAAACTCCTCCTCAATCTTATCCAGTTCATTCTGAGGAAAAAATCGTTGTAGGATCAGTTCCTTGAACTCGTTCCACTTTATGTTGTCCACTTCTTGTTCCCCTCTAGCTTGCTTTACAGATTCCCCCCCAATCCAGTGCGGTGGTTTCCATGGAATTAGTAGCAAACTTGACTGCCTGGTCGCTTCTACATTCACTTAGTTTGATTACAACTTCCATCTTCGTGATCCACTGAGTAGTATCAATGGCTCCCATCTTGCCATCAAATGGATTGGGTTTGCATCCTTCGAAGGATTTGTAATTGCATACTTCGTGATTCTCAGTTCTCGTCACTGAGCTAGTATTGGCATTTCCATTTGACCCTCTGCTGTTGTTGGTTCCTCCTCCAGCATTTCCGTTACCCATTCTCCTTGAAAGAACTTCGTCTAACAATCCGGGTAGTGTGTTTCGTAAAGCTTTTGTAACTTCACTGGCCACAGCATCTTGAAACTGGGCCTCAGACATAACCACTTCTTCCGTATGAATATCCGTATGGTTATCGTTCTCGTTCGTTTCATGATGGTCGTTAGTATTGGCGCTAAGTTCAGCCTGTCTACGGTTCCTAGTAACCGGAGTACGACCTGTTCCCCTACCTTTTCCTCTTCCTCGTCCAACCATTGTTACCTATACACACATATGTATTATATCAGAATTCATATAACCGGTTATGATCCAGAAAATCAGAAATTAAAGACATTTGGCCAAGTATGTACTTAATATATGTTTTCTCGACATTTCCTGTTATATTCATAATGACAATTAACATCTCTACTTATGTCCTGTGGCATTCCAACTATTCTCAGAGCTCTTAATTTAAGTCTAGATACTAATCTTTCCTATTAGTATCTAAATCTCTTAAACTGCGGCACTGATACCAACTTGTCACACCCGTAACACAGGACAGTCATCTAACAAGAGTATTACCTCCAACAGATATGTTCCCAAGTAAGAGCGACGGGTCTAGGAGAGATTTATACACCGCTCTTTCCTAGACAGAACATTCCATTCGTTAGATAACTACATACCGGTTGAAGGTTGCCTTCTAGTTACTGTGACGTTGATACCAAAAACACACAGCGGAAGACTTAACATCATAACTTATTTCATTTCATAACATAACGTTTGTACAATAGGGACTGACTGGCAAAATACAATATAAACAACTCTGGACTTATAGCTCACAAAGAATCATGCCATCCACTCAGGCCTTGTGGTCACAGAGAGACCTGCCCTCAGTCATCCCTATATCCAACATCTACCTCCCCTGGAATGCCAACTACCAGCTAGGGTTCACCTGTGCTAAAACATTTGAAAACATTTTGGATCAGCTTAACGCTGGTGAGTTTATAAACAAAATCATATTTACAGTTATCTTTGATACAAGGATGAAGGCCCCGCACGGGTCTTACAACCATCCCCTCCAATCCATCACCCAGTAACCTCTGCTTTACTCGGGTTATGAGTCTACGACATACATATATATAGAGACCTTCCGGCGCGCTGGTCCCATATGTACCAGATCTCAAACAAGAGGATCAGTCTTGTCCCTAGGTCCCACCCCAATCATGGCCATAATAAGTACTTATTATAGGATATATGCGGATAGTATTGAGATCTCTTATAAAAATCATTTATAAAATATTTCATAGAACACAGTTCAGAGGAACTCACCTCAAGCAGAACCTCTTTTCTGATCAACGATAATAATCAACACTTCGACAGAACCCTAAATCATACTCTACATTATCATAACCAATATCCCTATCTTAGGTTTACACGAAGGAACCATAGGGTGTTTAGAAACCTTACCTCGGCACTATCTGTGGTAGTTTGCGGACGAATTGCGAGAAACCAAATTTCAAGAGCGGACCAGAACCTCGGGAGTCGAGCTACCAGAGCTCTAGTGTGTGTTTGTGAAGGGTTTGTGTGTGCCAAAGTCCGAAATCAAGCCATCTAGTTATAGGCTGATTTTTGTTCCATATCGGACCGACATGCGGGGGATATCGGTCTGATATACTCTTGTATGCGTCAGCCCTACACGCATCGCTCTCCCACTAGACCGATATGTGTCGGATGTCGGTCCGACATCCGTCCATTTTTAGAATTTTAAATTTTAGTCCTCCATCTTTGGAGAATTTGCAGTTTAACCCCTGAACTTTATCTTTTGATACTTTTAGCCTTTATTTGATTTTGGGAATTATCTGGGTATTACACATAGCAAAGTCCAATCATTAACTCTCACGTATCGGTAATTCGATGAATTACCAGGTCACACACACGTCCAGTCACACACGACCGTTGGTGACGTTCAAGCCGTGTAAGGCCTCAAACCCGGGAGGCCTCACTTATTGGATTTACTCATCAACACATAGTGCATAAACATAAGACGTTCACAATTATAGTGGAAGCGGTTTAAAACTTTAACATACGCAGCAGAATACATAACATGTCTTAAACATACTTGTCTAGTACGAATATAAACTTGCCTTAAAACATCATAACTTTAAACATAAAATACTGAACGTAACAATGGGATGCCAGATCTTCTCTTCGGGGTAACGCCTCAAGCAAGCCAAACATCCAAACTGACACCTACACTTAACTGATATGCATACTAAAAGTCAGCTAACGCTGAGTGAGTTCTAAAGCTTACATAAAACATCATACATATATTAAAGAAAAAGGTTTTTGCTTGAAATATATCTACTGCCAATATGGTAAAACTTTACATATAGTATCTTTTAACTTTCCATTTCTTTCCATAATGTCCCAAAGGCTCAAGTCCAAAGGCCGACGAATAGGGAGAGATAACACGATGCATCACTGTAAACATTTGTAATTGCCCCGACTAATGTCAAGACGTTGTCACCATATCGTCAATTCCATTTGTAACTGCTTAGGCACAAATCCTACTTAGGTACAGAGCCCTACTTTAGGCATTGTGTAACATCCCAGAAATTCTAAACTAATAGTTCGGGTTGGTGGACGACCCAAACTTATATTAAGTGAGAAGAAATTGAAAGGATTCTTATACTAAGTGCGTTTAACGACCGAGAATATCACAGTTAGTCATTTAAATAAAGATTTGAGATCGATGCGTGCGCGAAGGAAGTAAAGGGACCCAAAACGAAACTAGGGGGCGTATATATACCACATTAGCACAAACCCTAGGGCCACTTTGTGACCCTAGGTATGCAACGACAGCGTGATGGTCGGGAGGCTTGGCTATGGTGATGGTGGCTTGACATTGGTGGTGGCCGGTTGGCGGTACTCGATGGAGGAGAAGGAAGCCGTTAGGGCTTGGCACAACGAAGAGGACGGTGGTGTAAGGTGGAGACGGATGAAGGAGAGGAGCCTGCTAGGGTTTCTCCTTTTATGCATGGTTTGCATGCGAGTGGGAAATCTGGCTCGTGCACGTGCATGTTCGTGGGATTAGGTTTTGCATGGAAACGTGCTTACATGCAAGTGTACTAGTTCGGGTATTCGATTCCTAAGCGGATCCAGGACGATTTGGTTCATGTGAACCTGTGAACTAGGGTTTTAGCAATGATGAAGAGACGAACAGAGGAGATTGGACTTGGGATTTAATTATTGATATATGTTGTCAACGTATCTTTAGAACATGTCTGATCATGTGATCGTGCGTTTGACAGGTTTGGGGTTTGAGCAAGTAATCGGGGTGCAGAGCTAGGATTTTGACTCGGCTTAACCGGTGAGTTTATAATCCCCTCTTTTTAGACGTTTTACTGTTTTGGGGCTATCGTACATACTCGCATGCTATATTAAACGAACATATTACGAGTTATGATTTAAACTTAAAGTGTTCTATGAGATCGTTATGTAATAATGAAACTAAGGGTCGTTATGGGGTCCTTAGGGTGGGTGAACGAGAGTGTGATGATCTGGGTGTGTCATCTTATGAGTTAGTCGGGGCGAGTCGGGAATTTAGCTAAACATGTAAGTGATCCTTAAATGGTGGTGAGTTGTAGTACATGTCAATGTAGTGTCGTGTATATATATATGTGTTGCTTTGTTTGCTTGAATTGTTGTCCGTGTATACGGCTAATAGTGATATGGAGGATGGAGTCCTTCGGGGTCATCATTGTACGTGTGATGTGTCAGTCACCGTATGGTAGATGATATAGTCATCGTGTGGTGGCTGGGTAGTAATCATAGATGACGAGTGTGTCGCTATGTTTAGCGGCGGGGCCCTGTAACTAGGGTGGAGCTGAGCTTATGACGAGTATTCCGACGGGGATACCCTGACGAGGGTGCAATGATGAGGTATGTATTTGTGTGCTTATATATGTGTTAAATTGCATGCAAGTGATGAGTTATATTAATTGTGTATGAGATGGTATTGATGTGATAAATAGATGGAATCAATGTGGTGTGTCGAGTTAGATTGACCGTTGTGTCGGGCTGAGTACATTGTGTACATCTGTTGAGTCAATTAGTTTATGAGAGTCCTGGTTAGGACTGGTAAGTCGGTGTCTAGAGGTTGGATGAGTTAACCAGTGTATGGTTAATATATATGGTAAATTGTGAGTATCAAAATAGTAAGTTCATTCTATGTCAGAGAGACTTACTGAGTTAAAATGTTGGGTAGAGTCTGGGTTGGTGAATCCTTTGGGATATTATAAAATAACGGGAGTTAATTATATAATGAAAATCTATACAACTATTTTCTATTGTCCAGAGGGTCTTGAGTGGAGATAAACAATAAATGAGACGATTTGGCTTTTGTTAATTTAAACTATTAGAACTCACTCATCGTAGCTGACTTTGTATGTACGTTAGATTGTTTTGCAGGTGAGTTGCAGGACGAGGTATCTTGGCTTGGGAGCGGGCTACTGTGCACATGCATTCATCAGGTAACGTTATGAAAATTAACGAGTTTAAGGATATTACTATTTCGAGGAAGACTTCTGCTGTTTAATTAAATGAAAATTAAATGTCTTTAATGAGTTTACCTAGTGATGAGATCCAACTGTAGGGTGCCCAGTTTGGGGCCTTACAAGTTGGTATCAGAGACGTGATTTAAGAGAAAACTAGTGTTTTTAAACAAATAAAATGCCTTAACTTAAACTGAAAATGGGATGAGGGTGAAACAAATGCCACCATGAGTAACCGCGAGCTAAGAGGTACGTCTTTCGAGTTGAGCAGTAATTATTACTTACCAATTGTGTAGTGTTACAGTAGGTGAAGTAATCGATGTGAGTAAGTGATTTATGGTTCCATGTGGGATCATGATGTGTGCCATGTGCTATAGTAGTATGCAGAACTACGTGGAGTTGTGTGGCGTGATTAAATGAGACTATGAGGTGAGTTGAGTAATGCGGAGTAGCATTAATTGTAACTATGAGAGATAGTTTGGTGTGTCGATATGATTTAGTAATTTTGTGTGTAACCTTGGATGGTGTGAAATTGTGATAAAGATGATGAATTGCTAGATTATTGTGTGGTGCTATATGAGTTGTGTAGGATGCATGTGCATCCGGGGTGTGTGAAAGATAGAAAGTTAGTGTGAATATGATGGGGAAGGTTTAGAATCCGAGCAGTAATGTGGACCACCAAATTGCATTTGATCACCATGATTTGGTAGTCTATGATTACTCTCATATTCTGAATTTGACACCCATAATAGTCACTCCAACGTTCTATCTTGTACAGGTACTGATGGCAATGACGATTCAGACTAGATGGATTAGGCAAGGAGCTTTTATCAAAAGATTGACAGAACGACGGGTTAGACGTGCGGCTGCTGTCCGCACAGATATCTTCGGGAGGAGACGGATCTTAGCACCGGTTCCATTGACGGTGGTTGCACCGACAGCTGAGGGTGAGCAGGAGCTAGCAGCACAGGAGGTGATCTTGGCGCTTCCGGCACCTAATGCTCCCAGTACTACCAAGGCAGCTATGTGGGGTGGACTTAGTAGCTCCTTCTACAGGAGGAGTGGTTGGGGAGGAAGGAACGCATTTACGGTTAGGAATCAGCCTCTGAGGCACGATTCGGGATCGGGAAATAGATGGCTGGAGGAATCTGACGACGAGGAACAAGTGGGTGACAACTTTGACTTGTTTAGTGATTAGAGCAGTGGTGGTTACCACGAGAGGACTAGAGCATTTTTAGTAGTGGCCGTCAGGCACTTTAGTGATGAAATATTTGTTCTTGGTTTTTCCAATTGCTTGATTTTAACCTTGACAGTGAAAGATTACCATGGGATGGTTTAAAACGTAGTTAATGATAGTTGCATGTGTGATAGCTTGCTATTGGTGGTGCAGTGTAAATTATGTGTGATTATGTGATTACCTTTTGAACAACGTGAGTTCATACTAAATGTAATCTTTGATGTGATGCTAGAGCTTGGTTGATTAGACTGTATGAGTAAACCTGTGTAGACCTGAGTTTTGATTATTTGTGTGTGTCTACGGTCTTAAGAAAGTGTCACCTATGTGTTATGTTTAGGTGATGTTTAAAGTGTAAGGGGTGTGTTGCACCTGGTGTAGTTGTTCAGGACGAAGTCCTGTGGGAAATCTTAAACATACATCTTTAGTATGTATAACGTTTAGGACGAGGTCCTGTGAGAAACTGTAGTTACATACCTTATGTCTAGGTATACATGTTCAGGACCAGATCCTGTGGGGAAGTAAGATATTTTATATCTTGTGTGTATGAATGTTTAGAGTGATGTTTTGTGTCTAGACTGAGTAGTGTGTCGTCTTGAAGTATGGGTATGACATGTATGGGTACGACTGAGTAAACTCTGTATGAGTATATGATGACGTGTGGCAGGGGCTACCGTTGTAGTAAGAGGTAAGGTTCAGGAGTTTGTGTGTCGATAAATGACGAGGTCATATTGTATGCACGTAGATTTAGTCAGATCTAGAAGTTGTGTATGTGCATGTGATGTGTGTTTAGAGTTTGGGGTTACTAGTACATGTGTAGAACATTGTGTGTTCTGTAGATATGTGTGTCGGTGTGTGTCCTTGTAGTACACGCTTAGTCGTGCATAGGACGGGTGGTCAGTTTGCTCAAGTATAGTATTTCTATCTTGATGATTTTCTCGACGTTGATACATCGAGGTGATGCGAGGAGTTTTGACGTCTTTCTAGACGATCGGTGAGGTGCTCTTATGAGATGCCTATGCTTATATCTCTAGAATTCAGAACACGAAGCCAATGGGTGGAGCTGTGAGAGTAGATGATGAAAGCGTTTACGTGGATGCTGGACCAGAGATATCCATGATGAGATTAAAGTGATGACGCTGAAGATTTCAGCACGAAGTAAACAAGGTGATGAAGGACCTTCATGGAACACGTTCCATATAAAGAATTCAGCCGAGGCGAGACACCAGATGAATAGGAATGCTTTCCCTGAACGGGATGACGAATAGCTGAGGCTGGTGAGTAGACGGACTTCGTGTTTGTAAATTATAAACGAGATGCGGTCGGTGATCGCATGGTAATGAAGTAAAGAGATACTATGGTAAAGGAATTTTGTGGAGACACCAGTGTAGCTTTGTACAAGCTCCTAGAGATCATCAGAGAAGGGCAGAAGTAATACCCTTATGGGTAAGCAGTGGGCTGGAGATTGAAAACTCATCGCAGGATGGTGATCAAGGTGTGAGGCGAGAAGTATGACGACTTCAGTAGGGAAGAACGACAAATGTCCTTAGACATGAGAGGCAAGAAGACATTTGGGGAGATAACCGTTAGAGTAACGAGATCACCAGGATTATACAAAGAATGACGGCAAAGGTACCCGTGAGTAAAATAGGAAAATGGGATAAACGAGCAGGTAGTTGAAGGTGTTGTGCAATCTGAGTAATAATTGGAAGGACGAGTAACGAGGGAATGCGTAGGTGAAACCTACAAGCCACAAAGTTGAAAGCAGGCAACGACGAAGGCTTATTTGGACACCAATGGGGATGGTCGTATTACAAGCAAAGTAATGAAAGCAGGCAGTGTCAATGTGAATGTTTGACACCGAATTAATTTGGTGCACAATTGAAGACAGAAGGATATGTCGGGGTGGTTTGTGATGACACGGGATTCGAGGACAAATCCTCTTTTAAGAGGGTAGACTTGTAACATCCTGGAAATTCTAAACTAATAGTTCGGGTTGGTGGACGACCCGGAGTTATATTAAGTGAGAAGAAATTGAAAGGATTCTTATACTAAGTGCGTTTAACTACCGGGAATATCAAAGTTAGTCGTTTAAATAAAGATTTGAGATCGATGCGTGCGTGAAGGAAGTAAAGGGACCCAAAATGAAACTAGGGGGCATATATATACCACATTAGCGCAAACCCTAGGGCCACTTTGTGACCCTAGGTGTGCGACGGCAGCAGGTGAGCCGGAGAGGCAAGACGTCGGCAACTGCGGTGATCGGACAAGGAGGAAGAAGGCGGTGACATGGGAGGCTTCGACCAGGAATCCTTCATACCACGCTACGGTAACCCTCGTTCATCTATCTCCGTGTTTTGTTTGTGTTTTTGTTTAAAACCCCGACTAGGGTTTCTGTTTTGTTCCTAGGGTCGGAGAAGCAGGCTAGGGTGGAGGTCGGCGGTGATGAGAAACGGCCGTGGACGGCAGCTAGAGGGACGAGGGAAGCCATGCTACGGCAGCGTGATATCCGGGAGGCTTGGCTACGGTGATGGTGGCTCGGAAGTGGTGATGGCCTGTTGGCGGTACTCGGTGGAGGAGAAGGAAGCCGTTAGGGCTTGGCACAACGAAGAGGACGGTGGTGACGACTTGCACGGTGGTGCAAGGTAGAGACGGATGAAGGAGAGGAGCCGGCTAGGATTTCTCCTTTCGTGCATGGTTTTCATGCGAGTGGGAAATCCGACTCGTGCACGTGCGTGCTCGTGGGATTAGGGTTTGCATGGAAACGTGTATACATGCAAGTGTACTAGTTCGGGTATTCGATTCCTAAGCGGATCTAGGACGATTTGGTTCATGTGAACCTGTGAACTTGGGTTTTGGCAATGACGAAGAGACGAACAGAGGAGATTGGACTTGGGATTTAATTATTGGTATATATTGTCAATGTATCTTTAGAACATGTCTGATCATGTGATCGTGCGTTTGACAGGTTTGGGGTTTGAGCAAGTAATCGGGGTGCAGAGCTAGGATTTTGACTCGGCTTAACCGGTGAGTTTCTAATCCCCTCTTTTTAGACGTTTTACTGTTTTGGGGCTATCGTACATACTCGCATGCTATATTAAACGAACATATTACGAGTTATGATTTAAACTTGAAGTGTTCTATGAGATCGTTATGTAATAATGAAACTAAGGGTCGTTATGGGATCCTTAGGGTGGGTGAACGAGAGTGTGATGATCTGGGTGTGTCATCTTATGAGTTAGTCGGGGCGAGTCGGGAATTTAGCTAAACCTGTGATGGTTATATAAGGAGAGTTAGCATGGGAACCCGTACATGGTTCATTAACTAGTCAAGTAGGTGCTAGTATGTTGTCATGCGTCGTGTGCTTGATGCTGGGTGTAATGTGTCATTATCCTCGTGACACGACAGGTATCGTGTTTGCATGAGTCAATGTGGTGTCCATAGTATGTATGGGCTAGAAGTCAGTATGGTGCTTTTGTGTCGTATAACTTCCTATTCGGAAAGAGTTGGGTAATGTGTCTAGACGTTATGAGGATACGTCTAAGTAAGCGTTGGATTACACACGTAAGTTGTGACACCCAGCATTTCAGGTCAATATCCACATTTCATAAACGCACGTTCATAATTATTATTTCCTGATATTTTATTTTGACTAAGTAAAGTCAAGAAGTCTAGCAAAGAAGTTTGTTCCAAGTCTAGTAAACCGTAAAGAGTTACTAGAAAAAGTAAGCAGGATAACCCGACTTAATGCGAACGTAAATGGTTAAATAAAATAACCAGAAAAATATATATATATATATATTACACAAAATTTACGTTGAGCCAAGATTCTAATATTTTCTTCAACGAGCCATAAAAAGGGTTAAAAATTATAATACCGTGAAGAATCGAAACTGAATTAAATTACCCCTTAAAACTCTAATTGATACTAATACCATAATAAATTAATATTTAAAAATTGGTTATCATTAACCCCTAAACAACTTCTTGACTTTCTTGGCCGAGAGTCAGGGGAGCCATGCTCCCACTTGCCTGATTCACTTTGATTCAGATGAAAACCATACTCTTCAGACGAAACTTCACCATTCCTTTCAAACCTTCTCTTTTCTTACGGCAAATTTCCAATTCCCTTTCAAATCGAAGTCCAGTTTTAAAGCGAAAATCACCACAATTCGGTGTCATAAGGAGAATTTCAAGTGTTCTTGAAGAAAGCTTAGCAAAAGATTCAAGACTACTTCTCTGTTTTTCTCTAAAGATCGCCATTCTCGGTTTGAGGTAAAAACTCGATACCATCCATATTATTTGCTTTAAAACCGTAACTAAACATACAAATCGTTCAAACGCAAGTAAGATAACAAGAAAACTGTGTCAAACTCAAGATTTGAACATAAAAATATACAGAGTGAATTCTGTAAATCAAAGTGCAGATATCGAAACTATAGTTTCGATACCTATTTACAATCGAAACTAAGTAGTTTCGATACTGATTGCCCAATCGAAACTAGGCAGTTTCGATACTATTCTTGCCAATCGAAACTAGGAGTTTCGATAACCGTTTCGCCCTGTCGAAACTAGGAAGTTTCGACATCTGTTCTGTTCAATCGAAACTAAGATAGTTTCGATACCTGTTCATCAGCCCCATTGGGCAGTAACTCGGAACTATTTTCATAACGAACCAAGTGTTGGGAAAAAACTAAAAAGATAATTAAAACAAAAGCAATCAGAACTGCTAAGTCGGGTGAACAAATTGCGTTTAAGACGAGTAGTCTTAACGTGTATATTATCCTTGTGTAAATAGGATACGGATAGGCGAATCTGCCGTCATTCAAATTTTTGCTAGCATTCATACTGTCGAGGTGAGTTTCACTAATCCCCCTTTTTTCTAAATTTTTGAAATGATTTGGGGTGGAAACATACTTGTAAAAGACTTTTGTGTATAAATGAATGGAACTAATGATCTGACCGTATGTATGTATTGAGGGAACAATAAAGCGCTTAAAGTCCTCGTAATAAATTAGTAACCATTAGCTATGGATTTAGCCCGGGATTATATGAATAGTACTATTGGGGGTGACGCCTCCGGTCATGGTTAGTCGCGCTAACCAGGGGTCAAAATGGCCGAATGACCGCATATTGTCTTACTCGCAGAAAGGCGAGGGGAGGCACAGAAAGTTGGGGTTTGGTTACGGTCTCGTACATTACATACTATTTTGTATTCCTTGCAAGCTTACAAATGGGGTCAATAGATCGGATTAGTAATCATATTCATTGGTAATACATACAAAAGAGTTCTGATCAACGTAAAGTGATCAGGTTTTACACAAAAGAGTTCTGATCAACGTAAAGTGATCAGGTTTTACACAAAAGAGTTCTGATCAGGGTAAAGTGATCAGGTTTATCAAAAGAGTTCTGATCAGGTTAAAATGATCAGGTTTTACACAAAAGAGTTCTGATCAGGTTAAAATGATCAGGTTTTACACAAAAGAGTTCTGATCAGGGTAAAGTGATCAGGTTTATCAAAAGAGTTCTGATCAACGTAAAGTGATCAGGTTTTACACAAAAGTGTTCTGATCAGGGTAAAGTGATCAGGTTTAAAGTAAAGAATTCTGATCAGGTTAAAGTGATCAGGTTTAAACGAAAGAGTACTGATCAGGTTAAAATGATCAGGTTTAACAAAGAGTTTTGATCGGCAAAAAGATCAGATTTAAACATTGGGTTTATGATAACTCTTTATAATAACTTGTGAACTCACCAACCTCGTGTTGACAGTTTTAAGTATGTTTTCAGGAAATTGAACGTGGTCATCAGGTTAGCAATGTAGGTTACATGCATGCACGTGGATACGGCTTTTGGGAGGATTTCTCTTGTATAACTCATGGTCTTGAGTCATATTTGCGAAATCTTAAACATTTGTAAACTCAAATTGATATTTTGTAATGTAAATATTTTAAATTCAGTTATGTATCCAATTACATGTATGTGTTTGCGGTAATCATATGCTTTGGAAACCAGTGAAAGTCGCGCCTCGCGTTTCCGCCCTGGCGGGGTGTGACAGAACTTGGTATCAGAGCCATTGATTATAGCGAACTAGGTGTCTAAAACGGAACCTAGTCTATAATTAGATGACTCACTAAAATGTTTTCATTGCATAAGCATTGCATAACCAGTCATCATGTCATGTGGATATTGTAGTCACAAGTATGTCGTCACATTCACACTCTGACCCCGTCTCTGACTCTGAATCCAACGAGGAACTTTCCGCCTCACGCCCTAAAAATCGAGTACAAGTTCGCAGCTCGACACCACCCAATGTCGCCCTGGGAGAACCGCCCATCGTCTACCGAAAGAAAAGCGGAGGACCAGTTAAGGTGCAAAGTGCTAGGAAGAAGGTTCGACTTCCGCGCAAGAGAAACCTGGCAGCCCGTGACCCGAAAGACTTGGAGACCGATGAGGAACCACCGAGGCAACGACCCTGCTACCACCCTACCGTGGGAACCATCCGTTGGATGCCTCGTACCCTGGCACGTTGGAGGGAGATGGAGAGCATCCCATCTACCTTTGAGCTTGGAGAGTCTTCTAACTCCCCAACACCCCTACCCCACACTGGGGAAGCCATAGAGCTCACTGTGCCTACCTTGGTAGCTCGCGTTCGTACGCATGAGGAGCGTCTTGATGATCTCCTAGATGATATTCGGGCACAGGGGGATGCAACCAGGCGCTTACGTCAAGGGCTCGGATCTCGAGTACAGACTCTGGAGGATAGCACTCGAGACATACAGAGTGCCACTGACTACCTCGAGTTGAGAGCTGATATGGACTGGCAGTTCACTCTCACGGTCCGAGACATGGTGGAGGCGCTGGAGGAGAGGACTTTGGCTGCAGAATTTGTGGCAAGAGTTAGCTTTGTCATGGCGGGACTTGCCATGATGATTGGGTTGTACTCCCACTTCTTCTTTTAAACCTATTATGGGCGGGTTGTGCCCATAGTACATTATGTAGTTTAAAACGTTAGTACTGATGAGGTCATGTGAACCCATCTCTTTTGTATCCTTATCTTTTGGGAACAATGTACTATGTATGTTTTGACTATGTATGAAATGGTTTATGTTGTAATGATAGTTGTTCATGTTTGATGTTGTGGTATCCTTATGTCATGATCTATCATTATTGATATATGATGTTGTTTCTTTTTAATTGACATGTTAGAAAGAACGTCATGGCACCTAAGCGTGGGACACCCCGTAACACTACTGGTGACAACAACGAGACAATTTCCCCAAACATGGAACAACTAATAGCACAGCGAGTAGCTGCCGCTATAGAGCAGTATGAAGCAAACCGAAATAGCGGAGGAGGTGCAGGAGGTAGCGGTACCGCAGGGGGTAGCGGTACAGCAGGAGGTTCCGGAGGTTCCGGAGGTAAAAAAAAAAAAATAATAAATAAGCCATAACACATAGTCATGATCCGAATTAATGACGTTATGACTTGTGATCCTGCAGATGCTCCAAATAGGAAGTGTACCTACAAGGCCTTCCTATCCTGCAAACCCCGCAGTTTTAATGGCACCGAGGGTGCAGTAGGACTAATGAGATGGATAGAACATATGGAGTCGGTGATTGATATAAGTGAATGCACCGCTGATTGCGTAGTGAAGTATTCTACCTGCACGCTCACTGATAAAGCTTTAACTTGGTGGAATACTCAAATGAAGACTTTGGGGAGAGAGACAGCGTACCAATTGTCTTGGGAAGATTTGAAAAACATGATGATTGAGGAATACTGTCCTCGGAACGAATTGCAAAAGATTGAAACTGAGATGTGGAACCTACAGATGATAGGAGATGATGTAGCGGGATACACCGACCGCTTCAATGAATTGGCACTTCTGGTACCGCATATGGTCACACCAGAACATAAGCGTGTTGAAAGGTATCTGTGGGGCCTTGCGCCTCAAATTCGTAGCATGGTAACATCATCTAATCCAATAGATGCCAAGAGTGCTATAACTTTAGCATTCAAACTAAAGGATGATGCAGTACGTAATGAATTTTTTGTGAGGAAGGAGAATGAGGAAGGTAGATCTGGGGAGAAAAAGGAAATGGATGGGAAATTCAAGTAACAAATCTGGAAAACAAGAGTTTAAGAAACAAGGAACTATGAAGGCTTTTGCAGCCAACACAGTGGAAAGAAAGGAGTATGATAGGGGCCTACCGAGATGTAAGAGGTGTGGAAATCATCATGCCGGTATTTGCATCAAGTGTGGAAAATGTGACAAGTTTGGTCACACCACTCAAGCATGTCGAACTAACAACCGATTGGGGAAAAATCAAACCGGGATGTTTTGTATGTGGTGATCTAAAACACTTCAAGAAGGATTGTCCCAAGTGGAAGAATCAGAACAACGCTCAGGCACCAGGGAGGGCATTTGTGATGGGTGCAAGGGACGCACGCCAGGACCCGAACATCGTCACTGGTACGTTCCCGATAAATAATCACTATGCCTCTGTACTTTTTGATTCGGGTGCGGATATGAGCTTTGTGTCGGATGATTTTAAATCCTTACTCGGTATTAAGGCCAGCAAACTAGATCAACGTTATACAATTGAATTAGCAAATGGGAAATTAATAGAAACCGGAGAGGTCTTTAGGGGTTGTACTTTATGTTTAGAAAACCGTACATTCAGTATAGACCTTCTACCCGTCGAGTTAGGGAGTTTTGATATTGTTATTGGTATGGATTGGTTAACCAAGAATCGTGCCGAGATAGTATGCTTCGAGAAGATTGTACGTATTCCCCTACCAAGCGGAGAAATTCTTTCAATTCAAGGCGAAAGGTGTATAACGATGTTAAAAACGATAAACTGCATGAAAACTCATAAGTATCTACGCAAGGGTTATTGTGCATTCCTGGCTCACATCGTCGAGAAGAAACCCGAAGAACGTCGACTTGAGGACATACCAGTCGTCAGAGATTATTCGGAAGTATTTCCCGAAGACTTACCAGGAATACCACCATCAAGACAAGTCGAGTTTAGGATCGACCTAGTACCAGGAGCCGCACCAGTTGCACGATCTCCGTATCGTCTAGCCCCTTCTGAGATGCAGGAACTGTCGAGTCAACTACAAGAGTTACTTGACAAAGGTTTCATAAGACCGAGTTTCTCACCATGGGGAGCTCCGGTCCTATTTGTAAAGAAAAAGGATGGAACCTTTAGAATGTGCATTGATTATCGAGAGTTGAACAAACTGACAATCAAAAATCGGTATCCTCTTCCTCGAATAGACGATTTGTTTGATCAACTTCAAGGTTCCAGTTTCTATTCTAAAATTGATCTACGATCAGGGTACCATCAACTGAAAATTCAGGAAGAAGATATACCAAAAACGGCTTTTAGGACTCGTTACGGTCACTACGAATTCCTAGTTATGCCATTTGGCTTGACTAATGCACCAGCTGTTTTCATGGATCTCATGAACCGCGTGTGCAAGCCGTACTTGGATAAATTCGTGATTGTGTTTATCGATGACATATTGATATATTCACGAACCAAGGAGGAACATGAATATCATTTGAAATTAATCTTGGAACTACTCAGGAATGAGAAGCTTTATGCTAAATTCTCTAAGTGTGAGTTTTGGATCCAAGAGGTTCACTTTCTCGGACATGTCATTAATAAGAAGGGTATCCATGTGGATCCATCTAAGATTGAAGCTATCAAAAACTGGGAAGCACCAAGAACTCCGACTGAGGTGCGTCAATTTCTGGGTTTAGCAGGCTATTACAGGCGATTTATCGAGAATTTTTCAAAGATAGCCTTGCCTTTGACCACGTTAACCCAGAAGGACAAAAAGTTTGATTGGACTGATAAACAAGAATCAGCTTTTCAATTGTTGAAGCAAAAACTTTGCAGTGCACCAATCCTATCCCTTCCGGAAGGGACTGACAATTTCATTGTGTACTGTGACGCATCACACCAAGGTTTAGGATGTGTATTGATGCAGAGAGAAAAAGTCATAGCATATGCATCCAGACAACTAAAGGTGCATGAAAAGAATTATACGACCCACGACTTGGAATTGGGTGCAGTCGTGTTTGCACTCAAGATTTGGAGACATTACTTATACGGTACAAAATGTACTATATTTACAGACCACAAGAGTCTCCAGCACATCTTTAATCAGAAAGAACTCAACATGAGGCAACGTCGTTGGGTAGAACTACTGAATGATTACGACTGTGATATCAAGTATCACCCTGGTAAGGCAAACGTCGTAGCAGATGCCTTGAGTCGTAAAGAACGACTTAAAACACTCCGTGTTCGTGCCCTAGAATTGACAATTCATACGAGTCTCACGACTCAAATTCGGATGGCACAACAAGAGGCAATCAAAGAGGAAAACAGTCAGAATGAAGCTTTACGAGGAATGATAAAGCAGTTGGAACCAAAGCCAGATGACACTTTATACTTCATGAATAGAATTTGGGTGCCATGTATTGGTAACTTACGGGAGTTGGTTATGGACGAAGCCCACAAGTCCAGGTACTCCATTCATCCAGGTTCGGATAAAATGTATAAGGATCTGAAAGAATTCTACTGGTGGCCGAACATGAAAGGAGAAATTGCTATTTATGTCGGTAAATGCCTGACATGTTCAAAAGTAAAAGCAGAACATCAGAAACCGTCGGGATTGTTACAACAACCCGAGATACCTCAATGGAAATGGGAACAGATTTCCATGGATTTCATTACAAAGTTACCCAAGACGTCGAGCGGGTATGACACTATATGGGTAATCGTCGATCGTTTGACGAAATCAGCTCATTTTCTACCCATCAAAGAAACGGATAAAACCGAGAAACTTGCAAAGCTTTATATTAAGGAAATTGTGGCTAGGCATGGAGTACCAATTTCTATTATCTCTGATAGAGACAGCAGATTCGTGTCTAGAATCTGGAAATCATTACAAGAAGCCATGGGCACACGTCTTGACATGAGCACGGCATATCACCCACAAACAGATGGTCAAAGTGAAAGAACTATTCAAACATTAGAAGATATGCTCCGTGCGTGTACAATTGACTTCGGTGGAAATTGGGATACTCATTTGCCACTAGCTGAATTTTCATACAATAACAGTTACCACACCAGCATCAAAGCCGCTCCGTTTGAGGCTTTGTATGGTCGAAAATGTCGTTCACCGCTTTGTTGGGCAGAAGTTGGCGACAAACATTTAACCGGTCCTGAAGTTATTCAAGAGACCACAGATAAGATTTTCAAAATCAAGGATCGTCTGAAGGCCGCCCGTGACAGACAAAAGAGTTACGCGGATAACAGACGAAGACCTTTAGAATTTCAAGTAGGAGACAAAGTCATGTTAAAGGTCTCACCTTGGAAAGGAGTTGCAAGATTTGGCAACCGTGGCAAGCTTAACCCTAGGTACGTTGGACCATTTGAAATATTGGCTAGGGTTGGCCCTGTAGCTTACAAACTCAAGTTGCCACAAGAACTAAGCAATGTACATGATACGTTTCATGTATCAAATCTCAAGAAGTGTTTATCAGACGAGACGTTAATTATACCGCCTGATGAGATTCACATAGACGACAAGTTGCACTTCATTGAGGAACCTATGGAAGTCACAGATTGGAAGGTTCAGAGAACAAGGCGCAGCCGTGTTAAGCTGGTCAAGGTACGTTGGAATTCAAAGTGCGGCCCCGAGTATACGTGGGAGCGGGAAGATAAAATGAAATCCAAGTACCCGTCACTGTTTACAAAAACACCAAGTCAGAGTAACAAGAACTGAATTTCGGGACGAAATTCTCTGTAACATGGGGAGAATGTGACACCCAGCATTTCAGGTCAATATCCACATTTCATAAACGCACGTTCATAATTATTATTTCCTGATATTTTATTTTGACTAAGTAAAGTCAAGAAGTCTAGCAAAGAAGTTTGTTCCAAGTCTAGTAAACCGTAAAGAGTTACTAGAAAAAGTAAGCAGGATAACCCGACTTAATGCGAACGTAAATGGTTAAATAAAATAACCAGAAAAATATATATATATATATATTACACAAAATTTACGTTGAGCCAAGATTCTAATATTTTCTTCAACGAGCCATAAAAAGGGTTAAAAATTATAATACTGTGAAGAATCGAAACTGAATTAAATTACCCCTTAAAACTCTAATTGATACTAATACCATAATAAATTAATATTTAAAAATTGGTTATCATTAACCCCTAAACAACTTCTTGACTTTCTTGGCCGAGAGTCAGGGGAGCCATGCTCCCACTTGCCTGATTCACTTTGATTCAGATGAAAACCATACTCTTCAGACGAAACTTCACCATTCCTTTCAAACCTTCTCTTTTCTTACGGCAAATTTCCAATTCCCTTTCAAATCGAAGTCCAGTTTTAAAGCGAAAATCACCACAATTCGGTGTCATAAGGAGAATTTCAAGTGTTCTTGAAGAAAGCTTAGCAAAAGATTCAAGACTACTTCTCTGTTTTTCTCTAAAGATCGCCATTCTCGGTTTGAGGTAAAAACTCGATACCATCCATATTATTTGCTTTAAAACCGTAACTAAACATACAAATCGTTCAAACGCAAGTAAGATAACAAGAAAACTGTGTCAAACTCAAGATTTGAACATAAAAATATACAGAGTGAATTCTGTAAATCAAAGTGCAGATATCGAAACTATAGTTTCGATACCTGTTAGTCAATCGAAATTAGGAGTTTCGATACCTATTGATCGAAACTAGGAGTTTCGATACCAGTTACTCAATCGAAACTAGGAAGTTTCGATACCAGTTGTTTAATCGAAACTAGGAGTTTCGATACCTGTTGTTCAATCGAAACTAGGAGTTTCGATACCAATTGTTCAATCGAAACTAGGATAGTTTCGATACCTGTTCATCAGCCCCATTGGGCAGTAACTCGGAACTATTTTCATAACGAACCAAGTGTTGGGAAAAAACTAAAAAGATAATTAAAACAAAAGCAATCAGAACTGCTAAGTCGGGTGAACAAATTGCGTTTAAGACGAGTAGTCTTAACGTGTATATTATCCTTGTGTAAATAGGATACGGATAGGCGAATCTGCCGTCATTCAAATTTTTGCTAGCATTCATACTGTCGAGGTGAGTTTCACTAATCCCCCTTTTTTCTAAATTTTTGAAATGATTTGGGGTGGAAACATACTTGTAAAAGACTTTTGTGTATAAATGAATGGAACTAATGATCTGACCGTATGTATGTATTGAGGGAACAATAAAGCGCTTAAAGTCACCAGGGGTCAAAATGGCCGAATGACCGCATATTGTCTTACTCGCAGAAAGGCGAGGGGAGGCACAGAAAGTTGGGGTTTGGTTACGGTCTCGTACATTACATACTATTTTGTATTCCTTGCAAGCTTACAAATGGGGTCAATAGATCGGATTAGTAATCATATTCATTGGTAATACATACAAAAGAGTTCTGATCAACGTAAAGTGATCAGGTTTTACACAAAAGAGTTCTGATCAACGTAAAGTGATCAGGTTTTACACAAAAGAGTTCTGATCAGGGTAAAGTGATCAGGTTTATCAAAAGAGTTCTGATCAGGTTAAAATGATCAGGTTTTACACAAAAGAGTTCTGATCAGGTTAAAATGATCAGGTTTTACACAAAAGAGTTCTGATCAGGGTAAAGTGATCAGGTTTATCAAAAGAGTTCTGATCAACGTAAAGTGATCAGGTTTTACACAAAAGTGTTCTGATCAGGGTAAAGTGATCAGGTTTAAAGTAAAGAATTCTGATCAGGTTAAAGTGATCAGGTTTAAACGAAAGAGTACTGATCAGGTTAAAATGATCAGGCTTAACAAAGAGTTTTGATCGGCAAAAAGATCAGATTTAAACATTGGGTTTATGATAACTCTTTATAATAACTTGTGAACTCACCAACCTCGTGTTGACAGTTTTAAGTATGTTTTCAGGAAATTGAACGTGGTCATCAGGTTAGCAATGTAGGTTACATGCATGCACGTGGATACGGCTTTTGGGAGGATTTCTCTTGTATAACTCATGGTCTTGAGTCATATTTGCGAAATCTTAAACATTTGTAAACTCAAATTGATATTTTGTAATGTAAATATTTTAAATTCAGTTATGTATCCAATTACATGTATGTGTTTGCGGTAATCATATGCTTTGGAAACCAGTGAAAGTCGCGCCTCGCGTTTCCGCCCTGGCGGGGTGTGACATAAGTGATCCTTAAATGGTGGTGAATCATAGTACATGTCTAGGTAGTGTCGTGTATATATATGTGTTGCTTTGTGTGCTTGCATTGTTGTCCGTGTATACGGCTAATAGTGATGTGGAGGACGGAGTCCTTCGGGGTCATCATTGTACGTTGATGTGTCAGTCACTGTATGGTAGATGATATAATCACCGTGTGGTGGCTGGGTAGTCATCATAGATGACGAGTGTGTCGCTATGTTTAGCGGCGGGGCCCTGTAACTAGGGTGGAGCTGAGCTTATGATGAGTATTCCGATGGGGATAACCCTAACGAGGGTGCAATGATGAGGTATGTATTTGTGTGCTTATATATGTGTTAAATTGCATGGAAGTGATGAGTTATATTAATTGTGTATGAGATGGTATTGATGTGATAAATAGATGGAATCAATGTGGTGTGTCGAGTTAGATTGAACTTTGTGTCGGGTTGAGTACATTGTGTACAACTGTTGAGTCAATTGGTTTATGAGAGTCCTGGTTAGGACTGGTATGTCGGTGTCTAGAGGTTGGATGAGTTAACCAGTGTATGGTTAATATATATGGTAAATTGTGAGTATCAGAATAGTAAGTTCGTTCTATGTCAGAGAGACTTACTGAGTTAAAATGGTGGGTAGAGTCTGGGGTGGTGAATCCTTTAGGATATTATAAAATAACGGGAGTTAATTATATAATAAAAATCTATACAACTATTTTCTATTGGCCAGAGAGTCTTGTGTGGAGATAAACAATAAATGAGACGATTTGGCTTTTGTTAATTTAAACTATTAGAACTCAGTCATCGTAGCTGACTTTGTATGTACGTTAGATTGTTTTGCAGGTGATTCTGCAGGACGAGGTATCTTGACTTGGGAGCGGGCTACTAGGGTTGGTGCGCATGCATTCATCAGGTAACGTTATGAAAATTAACGAGTTTAAGGATAATACTATTTCGAGGAAAACTTCCGCTGTTTAATTAAATGAAAATTAAATGTTTTTAATGAGTATACCTAGTGATGAGATCCAACTGTAGGGTGCCCGGTTTGGGGCCTTACACATTGTGCCCTACTTTAGGCAATGGCCCTACTTTAGGCACTAGGCCCTACTTTAGGCATTGAGCCCGACTTTAGGCACTAAGCCCTATTTAAATTGGTATTTATTCCCGAAGGAAACTTTATCTTCATTCTTTTAAAAACATCTTTACTGTTCATAAACATTTCATAAACATCATTCATGAAAACTTTCTTTGACTTGTTCAAAGCTTAACACATGATATGGCTTTGTTTATGTATATAGAATATAATAAATGTTTTCCATAAAATATTTTTGCTTTACTAAAACATAACTTAACATATATATCATGTCTTTGTTTATATATATGAAAATATAATAAACGCTTGTCATAAATATTACTTTACTTAAAACATACTTTGCACATGTATCATGTCTTTGTTTATGTATATGAAAATATAATAATCGCTTGCTATAGATATAACTATTCTTTACATAAATCGTACTTTTGGCTCTTTTAAACATTTCTCTAAAACATAACTTTCGCTTTCGTTTACTAATATAAAATATATAATAAACACTTTTCACTAAGTATGCACACCACCCCTAAAGAATGCAAAAAGGGGATTATAACTCACCTGGTACACGGTATACTGTGGAAACTAAAACGCTTTGGGCTACACAAGTGCTACGTGATCTGTGCGAATACAATATATGAAATCGGTTAATCTTGCTAACGTTGGCTGACATTTCCGAGAGTCGGCTGACACTTCCTTGATTCGGCTGACACTCCCGAGAGTCGGCTGATAGTGTCGGCTGACATTCCCTAGAGTCGACTAATAGTGTCGGCTCCGAGAGTCAGCTGGTAGCGTCGGCTGACACTCCTGAGGGCTGACACTCCCGAGAGTCGGCTAACACTTACGAGAGTCGCATGAAATTTCGTTCAGGGCTTTGTGTCATACTATAGAAGGGTCGACACTCTAAGGCTGATTCTCGGTGTTTTCTTCCTCGTCGAGTGTCGCCACATGCATGTGGTCGACACTCGAAGAACACGAATTCCATACAGGCCCGTTTTCGATCCAAAACCATATCTTTTACGTCCAAATCATTTTCTCCAACTTCCATGAAGCTAGATCTATACTTTTCAGGTGTTTTTATACGTAAAAATTCGACCTTTAAGTTAAAACCCCATGAAAACCCTAAAACCCATTTTCAACAAAAATCTCAGACCTGGACAAAGTTTCATACCTCTAATCGACTCGTTTCTTCAGCAAATCTTCGTGTAATCACTTAAGAAGAAGAATAGATCGATCTTGGGGCAAAACCGGCACTTTCTCTCTCTAGGTGTTTCTCTCTCTAGAAATGGGAAGAAGATGAAATTAAAGAATGAGGTGTGGGGAAGAGAGTTGGAGTCTTAAAGGCTCCTCCTCCACCTCAGGCCTGCTAGGCCCGATCTCAGCCCACAAGGTCTCATCTAGTCCCACCATTCTCTAAAGCTAAAACCTGCACCGACATAATAAAATTCCAGATGTTACAAGTCTACCCTCCTTACAACAGGTTTCGTCCTTGAAACCTACCATAAGCTATACTGATAGCAAATCACGGAATGGGTGGCATAAACCGTAGCTATGCGGGGCATCTTAGTCATGAAGGCCATTGTGATTAACTACCATTGAGAGTCTAACCGGGGCAATCTCCAATTCTAAGGCATCTAAGCTAACGGGGCTAACTACTAGGTAAGGAAACATAAACTTGAACTTGCCATAACATAAATAAGAGCTGGTAACGTGCCTCACTGAAAGATAGGGAACAAAGGAATTTAATTTTATCATGCTAGGGAATAGGCAGAATACAATAAGTAAAGTAAGAAGTTAATATACACTATCCATCTACAATTAACCATTACATCACTTCTCGTTTTCTAATTATTCATTTTCATGATTCCACTAAAACCTCTATTCTTATCTTATCACTTTAAATAGGGAAAGAAAATTGTACTTACTATACGCTTCCGATGCTTTGGCTCTGAGTTACCCATTACTGGCATCCGCTACATGGTCCCATTCTCAGTTTAAGTCTGTACATTGAGGATGTCCAAATATCTCAAACTATGGTTTTGATACCAACTTGTAAGGCCCCAAACCCGGGAGGCCTCACTTATTTGATTTACTCATCAACACATAGCGCATAAACATAAGACATTCATAATTACAGCGGAAGCGATTTAAAACTTTAACATACGCAGCGGAATACATAACATGTCTTAAACATACTTGTCTGGTATGAATATAAACTTTCCTTAAAACATCATAACTTTAAACATAAAATATTGAACGTAACAACGGGATGCCAGATCTTCTTTTCGGGGTAACTCCTCAAGCAAGCCAAGCATCTAAACGGCCACCTACACTTAACTGATATGCATACTAAAAGTCAGCTAACACTGAGTGAGTTCTAACGCTGAGTGAGTTCTAACGCTTACATAAAACATCATACTTATATTAAAGAAAAAGGTTTTTGCTTGAACATATCTTTACTGCCAATATGGCAAAACTTTAGATATAGTATCTTTTAACTTTCCATTTCTTTCCATATTGTCCCAAAGGCTCTAGTCCAAAGGCCGAAGAACAGGGAGAGATAACACGATACATCACCGTAAACATTTGTAATAGCCCCGACTAATGTCAAGACGCTGTCACCATATCGTCAATTCCATTTGTAGCTGTTTAGGCGCAAAGCCTACTTAGGTACTAAGCCCTACTTTAGGCCCTGGGCCCTACTTTAGGCTCTGGGCCCTACTTTAGGCTCTGGGCCCTACTTTAGGCACTGGGCCCTACTTTAGGCATTGAGCCCTACTTTAGGCACTGAGCCCTATTTAACTTGGTACCTATTCCCGAAGGAAACTTTATCTTCATTCTTTAAAAGACATCTTTACTGTTCGTAAACATTTCATAAACGTCATTCATGAAAACTTTCTTTAACTTGTTCAAAGCTTAACACATGATATGCCTTTGTTTATGTATATAGAATATAATAAATGCTTTTCATAAAATATCTTTGCTTTACTAAAACATAACTTAACATATATATCATGTCTTTGTTTATATATATGAAAATATAATAAACGCTTGCCATAAATATAACTTTACTTTACTTAAAACATACTTTGCACAAGTATCACGCCTTTGTTTATGTAATTTAAAATATAATAAACGCTTGCTATAAATATAACTATTCTTTACATAAATCGTACTTTTGGCTCTTTTAAACATTTCTCTAAAACATAACTTTCGCTTTTTTTTACTAATATAAAATATATAATAAACATTTTTCTCTAAGTATGCACACCACCCCTAAAGTAAGCAAAAAAGGGATTAGAACTCGCCTGGTACACGGTCTACTGTGGAAACTAAAAAGCCTTGGGCTACACAAGTGCTACGTGATATGTGCGAAAACAATATATGAAATCGGTTAAACTTGCTAGCATTGGGTGACACTCCCGAGAGTCGGCTGATACTCCCGGGAGTCGGCTGACACTCCAGAGAGTCGACTGATAGTGTCGGCTGACACTCCCTAGAGTCGGCTAATAGTGTCGGCTGACACTTCTGAGAGTCGCCTGAACTTGCGTTCCGGGCTTTAAGTCATGCTATAGAAAGACCGACACTCTGAGGCCAATTCTCAGTGTCTTCTTCCTCGTCGAGTGTCGCCACATGCAGGTGGTCGACACTCTAGTGTCGGTCGAAGAACACGACTTCCATACAGGCCCGTTTTCGATCCAAAACCATAACTTTTACGTACAAATCATTTTCTCCAACTTCCATGAAGGTAGATCTATACTTTTCAGGTGTTTTTAAACGTAAAAATCCGACCTTTAAGTTAAAACCCCATGAAAACCCTAAAACCCATTTTCAACAAAAATCTCAGACCTGGACAAAGTGTCTTACCTCTAATTGGCTCGTTTCTTCAGCAAAGCTTCGTGTAATCACTGGAGAAGAAGAATGGATCGATCTTGGGGAAAAACCGACACTTTCTCTCTCTAGGTGTTTCTCTCTCTAGAAATGGGAAGAAGATGAAATTGAAGAATGAGGTGTGGGGAAGAGAGTTGGAGTCTTAAAGGCTCCTCCTCCACCTCAGGCCTGCTAGGCCCGATCTCAGCCCACGAGGTCTCATCTAGTCCCACCATTCTTTAAAGCTAAAACCCACACCCGACATGATAAAATTCCAGATGTTAAAAGTCTACCCTCCTTACAACAGGTTTCATCCTTGAAACCTACCATAAGCTATACTGATAGCAAATCACGGAATGGGTGGCATAAACCGTAGCTACGTGAGGCATCTTAGTCATGAAGGCCATTGTGATTAACTACCATTGAGAGTCTAACCGGGGCAATCTCTAATTCTAAAGCATCTAAGCTAACGGGGCTAACTACTAGGTAAGGAAACAATAACTTGAACTTGCCATAACATAAATAAGAGCTGGTAACGTGCCTCACTGAAAGATAGGGAACAAAGGAATTTAATGTTATCATGCTAGGGAATAGGCAGAACACAATAAGTAAAGTAAGAAGTTAATATACACTGTCCTTCTACAATTAACCATTACATCACTTCTCGTTTTCTAATTATTCACTTTCATGATTCCACTAAAACCTCTATTCTTATCTTGTCACTTTAAATAGGGAAAGAAAATTGTACTTACTATACGCTTCTTATGCTTTGGCTCTGAGTTACCCATTACTGGCATCCGCTACATGGTCCCATTCTCAGTTTATGTCTATGCATTGGGGATGTCCAAATCTCTCAAACTATGGTTCTGATACCAACTTGTAAGGCCCCGAACCCAGGAAGTCTCACTTATTGGATTTACTCATCAACACATAGCGCATAAACATAAGACATTCATAATTACAGCGGAAGCGATTTAAAACTTTAACATACACAGCGGAATACATAACATGTTTTAAACATACTTGTCTGGTATGAATATAAACTTTCCTTAAAACATCATAACTTTAAACATAAAATACTGAACGTAACAACGGGATGCCAGATCTTCTTTCGGGGTAACTCCTCAAGCAAGCCAAGCATCTAAACCGCCACCTACACTTAACTGATATGCATACTAAAAGTCAGCTAACGATGAGTGAGTTCTATCGCTTACATAAAACATCATACATATATTAAAGAAAAAGGTTTTTGCTTGAACATATCTTTATTGCCAATATGGCAAAACTTTACATATAGTATCTTTTAACTTTCCATTTCTTTCCATATTGTCCCAAAGGCTCATGTCCAAAGGTCGAAGAACAGGGAGAGATAACACGATACTTGTCTGGTATGAATATAACTTTCACTTTCGTTTACTAATGTAAAATATATAATAAAAACTTTTCACTAAGTATGCACACCACCCCTAAAGTAAGCAAAAAGAGGATTAGAACTCACCTGGTACACGGTCTACTATGGAAACTAAAAAGCTTTAGGCTACACAAGTGCTACGTGATATGTGTGAATACAATATATGATATCGGTTAAACTTGCTAGCGTTGGATGACACTCCTGAGAGTCGGCTGACACTCCCGAGAGTCGGCTGATACTCCCGGGAGTCGGCTAACACTCCCGAGAGTCGACTGATAGTGTCGGTTGACACTCCCTAGAGTCGACTGATAGTGTCGGCTGACACTTCCGAGAGTTTCCTGAACTTGCGTTCAGGGCTTTATGTCATGCTATAGAAGGGTTGACACTTTGAGGCAGATTCTCAGTGTCTTCTTCCTCGTCGAGTGTCGCCACATGCAGGTGGTCGACACTCTAGTGTCGGCCGAAGAACACGAATTCTATACAGGCCCGTTTTCGATCCAAAACCATAACTTTTACGTCCAAATCATTTTCTCCAACTTCCATGAAGCAAGATCTATACTTCTCAGGTGTTTTTAAACGTAAAAATCCGACCTTTAATTAAAACCCCATGAAAACCATAAACCCATTTTCAACAAAAATCTTAGATCTAGACAAGTTTCTTACTTCTAATTGGGTCGTTTCTTCAGCAAAAGCTTTGTGTAATTACTGGAGAATAAGAATGGATCGATCTTTTATTCCCTTCTCATTTACTACATGTCCTAGGAATTGCACTTCGTGAATCCATAATTCACACTTGGAGAATTTAGCATATAATTGCTCTTGCCTTAGCAATTCCTAAATGAAACGCAGGAGCTCCTCCTGCTCTTCCTCATTCTTGGAATAGATGAGGATATCGTCAATGAAGACGATGACAAACTGGTCAAGGTATGGTTTACACACACGGTTCATGAGATCCATGAATACCGCGGGTGCGTTGGTCAATCCGAAAGGCATAACCAGTTAAATCCGTTAGTAAATCACGTTAAATATCATGTAGAACACTTAACCCCGTTAACTGAAACCAGTTAAATCTAACCCCAGGGACCATTTCTGTCAGTTTTGTAGTTTAAACTACAGGGACTGAATCTGCCAAGTCCCAAAACCCAATCAATTGACTTATCAAAAGTCAAAATCAAAGGATGTGGATTACTTTGACTTTGAAAAAGTCAAACCGAAAGCCTTTAACCCAAATTCGCATTCTTCAACCCGTTTTCGTTCGAATTCGTAACTGCAAATCACATTAATCATCATAATCGACCACTACTGCAGGCAATTAACGAATCTTTAATTCGAATTAATCCCATTATGGGCATTAAACCGTAACCATCGACACATGGACAAACATCATCGAATTCGACTAAATTCGACTTCCATTGTGAAGTATAACTCTCTGCACACTTCATTCGCACCCCACTGAACTTGTAACACCATTCAATTCCAACGGAGAGGGAACCAGAGCCGCCAGGGACTAAGCTCATCGAAGCCGGAAGTCCTTTTAGTCGAGCACCTGCAATTCGATATCCAGAAAGGTAACCAAACACTTCATCTCACTCGTTTCAATGCCTAGATCAAATGCCCTATCCTAATCGATACTTATAACATCGATTCGATCATAATCCATGATCTAGGGTTCATATGAAACCGGTTTGATTAAATCCTAACCTAGAACCTATGATAATCCAATTAATCTACATGTCTCGACTCGCAATTCAATTCTTGTTAAAAGCCCCATGAATTCAAACCATTTCATTATAAGAATTGATCAAATTGGAACTGTGTTCATATCTAGGGTTTCGACAATTGAATCTAGAATTTAACAACCCAAAATCTGATGTTTTTCGAATTAAACTCACACCCAAGTTCGCACACACTCGAATAATGAAACCCCTATACTACTGATTCAAATCATAATCGAAATCGTCGGATCTGGAATGGTTTTGGGGTGCGGCTAGCGTGGGGGAAGAACTCGCTGGAGTTCTTCGCTAAAAGACTTTGAAACCGAATTGTTTGCGTAGATCCTACCGGGTGGATTGGTTAAGTGTTTGGGTTGATAGGGAGGAGACCCGTGTTCGAGTCTCCCTCCCCCCTGTTTTGGTTTTATTTATTTTAAGCCACTATTTTAATATTAAACATATATATATATATATATATTACTATATTAATATATTAAAATGTTTCTAAACCGGAAAACACCCGTAGGCTCGGGTTTGATTTTATAACCTATTTTATAATATTTCCCCACTTTTAAAAATAATATTTCTATATTATTTTCAAACCGCGACTCCGAACAAAATAATATATTTATATTGTTCAAACCGGGAATTCGTATAAAGTAATATATTTATATTATTTTCAACCCCATGATCTCAATTAAAAATAATATATTTTTATACTATTTTTACCACGTTTATAAACCGTTTGAAACGATTCAAATAATTAAATAGTATAATTATTTATATTATTTACCCTCTCTTTTCATTATCGATTAAAAATAATATATTTATTATTTTTGACACATAAATGATTATTTGGTTAATCCTGTGTACCTAAAAATAATATATTAAATTGTATTATTTTCCTAAACGACCCAAACCTACGAATTTATTTATTTATTTAATTTTATTCGCTATTAACGCTCGACACGCAACGCTTTGATCTTAATTTATTATATTAAGAAACCGATATTCCCGTAGACACGTTCGTCTACTCATCAATCCTTAGAATGTGTTAAGATGTTCTAATCTTCCGTGTCGTCGTCACAAATCCCAATATGTCCCTAACTTGTGTGTTTATAATTCTAGGGCATACGTAAGTCGTGCAGGCTAACCCTTGAGGTTCTAAATCTCATACTTGTGTGATACTACCTACTACGCAACGCAGGTGAGTTTCACGGCCCCTTTTTACTGCTTTTAAACTGGGGGAGAAAACATGATACAAACTCTTTTGATTTTTGTACTTCATTTTATATCAATTGTTATGACTATGCGTAAACTCTATCATGAAAGTCCTCACATCGAACCGTTTAAATATGAATATAGCGAGGTATGTTGGGCAGTACTACTCACCCGCGTTAGTCGCGCTAACTCGATTGGATATCGAACGGGTGCAATATTGACCTAAACGTGCACCGTGGTTGATAGACCTGGTGGGAGGCAATACAAACAGTCAGTTTACGGTTGCGAGCGTAATAGCAAACATGAACATGGGTTAGCTACTCATTGGTATATATATGTTGATTGTACATTAATCTGGCAAACGCTTTATTACTATACTGAAACCTGTGAACTCACCAACCTTGTGTTGACACTTTTCTTACATGTTTTCTCAGGACGCTAAGCTATGGCACAGGTTGCACAATTAGGACATGCATGGAGTCCTACTGTCATTTCATTCATTTCAAACATGATAAACAGTTTACTTAATTATATTGATTGACGCTTGTTGCGTGTAACTACTTTAAATTTTATATCAACGTTTACGCTTCCGCATTAACTCTGAACTTTTATGTTATGATATTTCAAGTCCCATATAGTGTCGTTTGATGTAACTAATGACTGAGATCCTGGTTTGTCACTTCCCAAAACGGTAATGCTCCGTTAGTTGAAATTGGGGGTGTGACAGATTGGTATCAGAGCCATTGGTTATAGAGAACTAGGACTGCATACTAGACTATAACCTCACACATTAGTTACACGGCACAGACACTCATACCTGATACATATAGCACCTATACATAACTTGTAGTGCAGGCATGTAACACCATCCGTATCACCCTCAGTTGGCGAGGGACACATCATTTGCATTGCATCATCATTCCCAGTGGCGACACTCGGGGAATCATCGGAACATCATCCACTCCCGTCCGAGGGCAGCGAGACGGAGCCTTCGGAGGAGTCGCTTACATCACCATCACCCGTTGGGTATGGTGGGATTTCTTAAGTCCATGTTATGGACGACACTCAGCACTAACGCATATCTCTTTGGGAATTGGGATCGTCGGAGGCGAGTCCCTACTGTACCCGCTAGCAACAATACGCCGACTGAAGGCAGACCGTTACACGCATTATTGCAGAATCTATTGACACATAGATGTCATCACTTTCCCGAGCCATGGGCTCGTTTCTTTGGTCGATATTCTGTTGAGAATAGATTGACCACAAATCTGAGAACGCATTACTCAATGCATACTCAAACCCTAGCTTGACTAAGTTGAAAGGACATCTACCTTGCTGCTTTCTGTAACTCGTATTCAGGAAATCAGTTTCATTTTTCAAATTCGCATTTCATGCACATGTTTGTTACATGTTCTCATTTACAATCCGCTGGATTGGACTCATGTATTGTGTTTCACTCGAGTGAATACTCGGAGCAAACCATCCTCGACTACTCATCCCGATATGAGTCCTAGTTGATTAACTCATGATTGATGACTAAGCTTCTCAATGACTTATCATATCTGACAACACTCTATACTCATCAATACATGCTAAAGGGCATTATGACACAGGACAAGGAGAACTAGGGTGAGCATGCAAAGCAAATTATCATTACGGGTGCACACGTAATAATAATTTGAGGTGCATATAAGTCCTGGTGAAACCTAGTGTGTGGATAATGGTCCTAATCAGTGATTTACAGACTTAAGTTTCCACTATCTGTAGAGAATCTCATAACCCACTCAACGACTAGTTGGTATCGTTAAATGTGTTCAACAATCGATAGACGCGACTATCAGGTTGAAGATGTTTACAGACACACTGAATTATCATCAATGGAATCTATCAATGTTATTCTCACTCATGTAAGAGTCTTAGTGAACTTAAGACACTCATCTAAACGTGATCACAGAAACCGTCTTGATTGAAACTCTAATAGAATCTCATAGCAAACTTATCGACTCCAACTATGTACACAAAATTTGAGGAATTCTTTCTATGCTAACACGTTATTCCTTACGCTCCAACAATAAATCTCATTCGACCATATTGTCTTATCCGATGACTAATCCTTAGTCTAATACGGATTATACCCAGCATATTCAATCCTGTAAACGAATTTCTTTCTTTACGAAATGATTCCGTTGATCCAATGACATTAGGAAACGAAGATTTAACCTAACCAACCATCAGTTGAACGCAATTACTTAGACATGCATCTTATCCCTTATGCTACTGGAATCTACATCTCATTAGACTTTCCTTTCTTACATGTGAACCTCTTCTCTTAGCCTATGCATTGACTGACACTTGCTTTATAAGCACGTGTCTCACTAGAAGTCTCAGTATGACTTCACAAATTTCTTACTGATGCGGACGTACTCCAACTCTATTAGGAACTAAGTACACTATAGAAATAGTGGACGGTCAAATAAGCGAACCAACTCACATTCTTAGAGGATGTAAACTAAGATTGACCGGTCGTAAGCTCGACCGACATAACTGTCGGAATGGATTGGTTATCTAAGAACCAAGCCGTGATTGTCTGTCTTGAGAAATTGTTCGCCTCCCTCTCCCGAATGGGGAAATCCTATCTGTCCAAGGGGAAAAGAGTGATGTTGTCGTGGGCATTATATCTTTCATGAAAGCACAAAAGCATATACGTAAAGGTCATATTGTCATTCTGGCTCTCGTCGCCGAGCAGCCATATGAGGAGAAGAAGATTGACGACATACCGATCGTTCGTGATTATCCGGAATTATTTCCCAAAGATCTGTTTGTTCTTCCGCCGCATCGTCAAGTCGAATTCCAAATTAATCTAGCACCCGGAGCAACGCCTATTGCTCGGGCACCTTGTAGAATTGCACTCAGTGAATTACAAGAACTATCTACACAACTGCAAGAGTTGTTGGATAAAGGTTCCATCCGACCTAGATCATCGCCATGGGGAGCTCCAGTCCTATTTGTCAAAAAGAAGGACGGGACTTTCCGCATGTACATCGATTATAGGAAACTGAACAAAGTGACGATCAAGAACCGTTATCCTCTAACCCGCATCGATGATCTTTTTGACCAACTCCAAGGATCAAGCTTCTACTCTAAGATAGATCTTAGGTCCGGTTATCACCAGTTGAGAGTCCAAGAGGAGGCATCTCTAAGACGGCATTCAAGACTATGTATGGTCACTACGAATTCATGGTCATGCCCTTCGGATTGACCAATGCACCCGCGGAATTCATGGACCTCATAAACCGTGTATGTAAAACGTACCTAGATCAGTTCGTTATCGTCTTCATCGATGACATCCTCATCTACTCTAAGAATAGGGATGAACATGAGGAACACCTGTGTTTGATTTCAGAATTGCTAAAACAAGAGCAATTGTATGCCAAACTTTCCAAGTGCGAACTCTGGAATTCGAGAAGTACAATCCTTAGAACATGTAGTCAACAAGACGGGAATACATGTCAATCCAGCTAAAGTAGAAGCAATCAAGAATTAGGCAGCACCTACAACGCCGATGGAGGTGCGTCAATTTATGGGATTGGCTGGCTACTACCATCGTCTCATTGAAGGATACTCCAAGATTGCCCAACCCTTCACGGCCTTAACTCAAAAAGGTAAACCCTATCTCTACAGTGCACCAAATCCTATCTCTTCCAGAGGGAACGGATGATTTTGTGGTGTATTGTGATGCATCCATTCAAGGTCTTGGTTGTGTTGATGCAACGCGAGAAAGTGATCGCATACGCTTCTCGTCAATTGAAAATCCACGAGAAAAACTACGCGACTCATGACTTAGAGTTGGGAGCCGCGGTATTTGCACTAAAGATCTGGAGACATTACTTGTACGGTACCAAGTGCACTATCTACACCGATCACAAGAGTCTTCAGCATATCTTCGAACAAAAAGAGTTGAATATGAGGCAACGTCGTTGGGTTGAACTCTTGAATGATTACGACTGTGCGATCCGATATCATCCGGGAAAGGCTAACGTTGTAGCTAATGCACTAAGCCGAAAGGGAATGAAACCCAAACGAGTTCGAGCGTTACAACTTACTATTCACCCTGGATTACCTGACCAAAATCCGAAGTGCTCAACTTGAAACTCTTAAAGAGGAAAACCTACCGTTAGAAGCTACACGCGGTATGGAAGGACAACTGGTAGTCAAATCAGATGGCATTCATTACCTTGCCGAGCGAATATGGGTTCCGGTATTCGAAATTTTAAGAGAACTGGTTATGGATGAAGCTCACAAGTCTCGATACTCTATTCATCCAGGTTCTGACAAGATGTATCATGACCTAAGAGTGCTATATTGGTGGCCAAAGATGAAGGCTGATATAGCCACCTATGTGAGCAAGTGCCTAACTTGCGCAAAGGTCAAAGTGGAATACCAAAAGCCTTCTGGCTTACTGCAGCAACCAGAGATCCCAATGTGGAAATGGGAACAAATCTGCACTCTTAGCGGATGCGACACCATCTGGGTGATCGTCGATCGTCTGACTAAATCCGCTCACTTCTTAGCAACCAGAGAGACTGACAAAATGGAAAACTTACTCGTGTCTACTTGAAGGAAGTAGTCTCTCGGCATGGAGTGCCAATTTCTATCATTTCGGATCGAGACGCTCGATTCACCTCTCAGTTTTGGCAATCACTACAAAAGCTTTAGGTACACGTCTAGACATGAGAACGGCGTATCATCCTCAAACCGATGGTCAAACGGAACGTACCATCCAAACCCTTGAAGACATGCTACGAGCTTGTGTGATAGATTTCGGTAACAGCTAGGAAACTAACTTGCCTTTAGTGGAGTTCTCTTACAACAACAGTTATCACACTAGTATCAAGGCAGCACCATTCGAGGCATTGTACGGACGTAAATGCCGATCACCTATCTGTTGGGCTGAAGTTGGGGGATAGCCAACTTATAGGTCCTGAACTCGTACTTGAAACTTCTGAGAAAATCGTTCAAATTAGAAACCATATGGCAGCAGCTCGTGATCGTCAAAAGAGCTATGCCGATAAGCGTCGTAAACCGTTAGAATTTCAACTAGGAGATATGGTTTTGTTAAAAGTCTCACTTTGGAAGGGTGTCATTCGTTTTGGGAAACGAGGCAAACTGGATCCTCGTTATGTTGGACCATTCGAGATAGTAAAGAGAATTGGCCCAGTAGCGTATCAACTGGACCTACCTGAAGGACTCAGTGGTGTACACAACGTCTTTCACGTCTCAAACTTGAAGAAAATGTCTAACAGACGAGTCACTCGCGGTTCCTCTTGAGGAACTACACAATGATGAACAGTTGCGTTTCATCGAAGAACATGTCGAAATTATGGATAGGGAGGTCAAAACGCTTAAGCGTAGTAAAATCCCTATTGTTAGAGTTTGTTGGAACTCGAAAGGCGGACCGGAATTCACATGGTAGCGTGAGGATCAGATGATGCGCAAATATCCGAATCTGTTCAAGCACTCTACGTCAAACTCTTAAGAAATTATTCTAATTTTCGAGACGAAAATTCTTTCAACTAGGGGATGATGTGACACCCAAAAAAAAAAATTTATTTTAATTTTCGGGACGAAAATTCTTTCAACAAGGGGATGATGTGACAATCCGGACTTTTCATGTTAACGCCGTTAGTAAATCCCGTTAAATATCATATAGAACACTTAACCCCGTTAACTGAAACCAGTTAAATCTAACCCCAGGGACCATTTCTGTCAGTTTTGTAGTTTAAACTATAGGGACTGAATCTGCCAAGTCCCAAAACCCAATCAATTGACTTATCAAAAGTCAAAATCAAAGGATGTGGATTCCTTTGACTTTGAAAAAGTCAAACCGAAAGCCTTTAACCCAAATTCGCATTCTTCAACCCGTTTTCGTTCGAATTCGTAACTGTTAATCACATTAATCATCATAATCGACCACTACTGCAGGCAATTAACGAATCTTTAATTCGAATTAATCCCATTATGGGCATTAAACCGTAACCATCGACACATGGACAAACATCATCGAATTCGACTAAATTCGACTTCCATTGTGAAGTATAACTCTCTGCACACTTCATTCGCACCCCACTGAACTTGTAACACCATTCAATTCCAACGGAGAGGGAACCAGAGCCGCCAGGGACTAAGCTCATCGAAGCCGGAAGTCCTTTTAGTCGAGCACCTGCAATTCGATATCCAGAAAGGTAACCAAACACTTCATCTCACTCGTTTCAATGCCTAGATCAAATGCCCTATCCTAATCGAGACTTATAACATCGATTCGATCATAATCCATGATCTAGGGTTCATATGAAACCGGTTTGATTAAATCCTAACCTAGAACCTGTGATAATCCAATTAATCTACATGTCTCGACTCGCAATTCAATTCTTGTTAAAAGCCCCATGAATTCAAACCATTTCATTATAAGAATTGATCAAATTGGAACTGTGTTCATATCTAGGGTTTCGACAATTGAATCTAGAATTTAACAACCCAAAATCTGATGTTTTTCGAATTAAACTCACACCCAAGTTCGCACACACTCGAATAATGAAACCCCTATACTACTGATTCAAATCATAATCGAAATCGTCGGATCTGGAATGGTTTTGGGGTGCGGCTAGCGTGGGGGAAGAACTCGCTGGAGTTCTTCGCTAAAAGACTTTGAAACCGAATTGTTTGCGAAGATCCTACCGGGTGGATTGGTTAAGTGTTTGGGTTGATAGGGAGGAGACCCGTGTTCGAGTCTCCCTCCCCCCTGTTTTGGTTTTATTTATTTTAAGCCACTATTTTAATATTAAACATATATATATATATATTACTATATTAATATATTAAAATGTTTCTAAACCGGAAAACACCCGTAGGCTCGGGTTTGATTTTATAACCTATTTTATAATATTTCCCCACTTTTAAAAATAATATTTCTATATTATTTTCAAACCGCGACTCCTAACAAAATAATATATTTATATTGTTCAAACCGGGAATTCGTATAAAGTAATATATTTATATTATTTTCAACCCCATGATCTCAATTAAAAATAATATATTTTTATACTATTTTTACCACGTTTATAAACTGTTTGAAACGATTCAAATAATTAAATAGTATAATTATTTATATTATTTACCCTCTGTTTTCATTATCGATTAAAAATAATATATTTATTATTTTTGACACATAAATGATTATTTGGTTAATCCTGTGTACCTAAAAATAATATATTAAATTGTATTATTTTCCTAAACGACCCAAACCTACGAATTTATTTATTTATTAAATTTCATTCGCTATTAACGCTCGACACGCAACGCTTTGATCTTAATTTATTATATTAAGAAACCGATATTCCCGTAGACACGTTCGTCTACTCATCAATCCTTAGAATGTGTTAAGATGTTCTAATCTTCCGTGTCGTCGTCACAAATCCCAATATGTCCCTAACTTGTGTGTTTATAATTCTAGGGCATACGTAAGTCGTGCAGGCTAACCCTTAAGGTTCTAAATCTCATACTTTTTAGATACTACCTACTACGCAACGCAGGTGAGTTTCACGGCCCCTTTTTACTGCTTTTAAACTGGGGGAGAAAACATGATACAAACTCTTTTGATTTTTGTACTTCATTTTATATCAATTGTTATGACTATGCGTAAACTCTATCATGAAAGTCCTCACATCGAACTGTTTAAATATGAATATAGCGAGGTATGTTGGGTAGTACTACTGGGTTTGACAAACCTCACCCGCGTTAGTCGCGCTAACTCGATTGGATATCGAACGGGTGCAATATTGACCTAAACGTGCACCGTGGTTGATAGACCTGGTGGGAGGCAATACAAACAGTCAGTTTACGGTTGCGAGCGTAATAGCAAACATGAACATGGGTTAGCTACTCATTGGTATATATATGTTGATTGTACATTAATCTGGCAAACGCTTTATTACTATACTGAAACCTGTGAACTCACCAACCTTGTGTTGACACTTTTCTTACATGTTTTCTCAGGACGCTAAGCTATGGCACAGGTTGCACAATTAGGACATGCATGGAGTCCTACTGTCATTTCATTCATTTCAAACATGATAAACAGTTTACTTAATTATATTGATTGACGCTTGTTGCGTGTAACTACTTTAAATTTTATATCAACGTTTACGCTTCCGCATTAACTCTGAACTTTTATGTTATGATATTTCAAGTCCCATATAGTGTCGTTTGATGTAACTAATGACTGAGATCCTGGTTTGTCACTTCCCAAAACGGTAATGCTCCGTTAGTTGAAATTGGGGGTGTGACATTTAGCTCACGATAGTCAATGCACATGCGAAAAGTCCCGTCTTTCTTCTTGACGAATAGGACTGGAGCTCCCCATGTCGATGAGCTAGGTCGTATGAAACCTTTGTCCAGCAACTCCTGCAATTGTGTAGACAACTCTTGTAGCTTACTGGGTGCAAGTCTATACGGTGCCCGAGCAATAGGTGCTGCTCCGGGTGCTAGATCGATTTGGAATTCGACTTAACGATGAGGCGAAAGACCAGGTAGGTCTTCGGGAAATACTTTTGGATAATCATGAACGATCAGGATATCGTCAATCTTCTTCTCCTCGGATGGCTGCTCGACGACGAGAGCAAGAATGGCAGTATGACCCTTTCGTAGACACTTTTGTGCTTTCATGAATGATATGATGCCAACGACGGCACCACTCTTTTCACCTTGGACAGAAATAGTTTCTCCACTAGGGAGAAGAATACGAGCAATTTTCTCATGACAGATAATCTCGGCTTGGCTCTTAGATAACCAATTCATGCCGACGATTACGTCAAAACTACCTAGTGTGACTGGCATAATGTCAATGTCAGCTTGTGACCAGCCATTTCTAGTTTACATCCTTTCAGAATGTGTGTTGCTTCTATTAGCTGTCCATCAACTATTTCTGTGATGTATTTAGTTTCTAGCTGGGTTGGAGTTTCTTTTAACAGGTTACTAAGTTTATTAGATATGAAACTCCTATCAGCACCAGTGTCAAACAGTACAAAAACAAAATAGTTGTTCAGAAGGAACTACCGGTAACTACGTTGTAGTCATTCCTTGCTTCTCTAGATCTAATGACGAAGGCTCATCCCTTCGCACCGTTACCGCCATTATTCCCGTTATTGTTGTTGTTGCCCTGATTGTGGTTGTTGTTGTTGCCATTACCACCTTTCTTCCACTGTGGGTAGTCCTTCCGGATATGTCCTTCCTTACCACATTCAAAACACCCTTTTGTAGATTCTTGTGGCTGAAAGGGTTGCTTGGGTTGTAGTTCAACCCTATAGTCTTTCATAGCGTGGCCCATCTTGCCACACCGCTGGCACCGTTGCCTATCACAAGTACCAGTGTGGTGACACCCACATTTGTTTCACTTGGGGTATCTCCCAGCATAACCACTCTGGTTGTAAGTTTTAGTAGGCTCAAGCCTACGCTGCTGTTGTTGCTGTGGTTGGTTTGACTGGAAACCTTTGGTATTGAAGCTGTTGTCAAACTTGCGTTTGTTGCTGTCGGTGACCTTGGAAGTGGAACCCCTCGGAGGTAGAGTTCCTTGAGTCACTTCTTGATTAGTCAGTTTGTGAGCAAGTCAGATCGTTTGTTGTATGGTTGTGGGGTTTGAAGAGGTGACCATACTCTGGATCTGGGGTACCAGACCGTTGATATACATTTTAATTCGTTTGTAAACGGGGGTCACCATGTGGGGACACATCACAGCAAGCTCGTGAGAGCGGGTAGTATAGAGTTCAATTTCGGAACCTTTCCTTTTTAGGTTCCACAGTTCTCCTTCCAACTTCTGGACCTCATCCCGAGGGCAGTATTCCTCCCTAATCATTGTCTTAAACTCCTCCCACGGGAGTGCATTGGCCATAACTAGCCCCAGCATTTGAACTTGAGAGTTCCACCAGGTGAGAGCAGGGCCCTCGAGAGTACCTGATGCAAACTTGACTTGGTTTGCCTATGGACAGTTACACATGGCAAGCACTGATTCCACCTTCTCGAACCATCGGAGCAAACCAATGGCTCCTTCCGCTCCACTGAAAGTGTGGGGCTTACAGTCCATGAAGGTTTTGAATGTGCAGGCCGGTTGGTTGTTTTCTTGACCTGGATTGAAAACAGACGTATGATTGAATATATAAGATTCAGAAAGGTTTGAGTGAAATCATTTGACTGGCTAGAATTGACGGGTATTGATTTTACCTGCAGCTATGTGTGATGCCAATGCCTCAGCCACACTGTCGTTGATCAGTGCTGACAACTCAGCTGCTGTCAGGTTTATGTTACCACGACCACCATGACGACCTCCGCGTCCACGTCCAGCCATAGCTCTTCATATTCACAAATACAAACAATGAGAAAATATGTCGTATATTATCGTCATTTAAGCATAAGTAAACAGAAGTAAAATAAACAACGTCTTCTGAGGTTTCGATAATGATTCTTGATTTATTAAATAGTAATGGCTATAAAATAAATAACTCAAAACATTAAACTCTTAAAATCCTTTTATTGAATGGCAACAACCTTACCCATCTAGGTTTAGACATGAAAGGAAATAACAAAAACAAAATAAAACATCAAACTCCGCTGCCTGTGGAAGAAATAACCGACTCGGTGTCTTCCTCCTCCTCGGCTGGCTCATCCTCAGGCTCAGAGTCAGGTGCATCAACTGCCTCTAAGGCACCCTCAAGCTGTGCCTCCAACTGCACAATCCTTGCTATGGCTACTCCATTGGTAGCCTCTAATGTCTCCACTTGAGTATGCAATTGATGAACTGTGTCCACCAACTCATTATGGTAGTGATATGTGATTGCCAACTCTACTGCTAACAGTTGTATCTTCTCGTCTGCCAGTTTTTCCCTCTCTAACAGGCCTGAAATCACTCCTGCAGCACCTCTCATGTTATGGATCTCCCGATCCATAGTGGCCGCGAATGCTGCGAAAGCTTGCTCCATGGTGCAAGGCAATAGTGGCAAAGGTGGTGCTGAAGATGATGAAGCTCCAATGTAAGGAGATAGGACCCGTTCCTGTCTGACCCAACTCCTGATCAGACCAGGGTACCAATCCCAATCATGTGAAACACCTCCCGTCCGTATGTGTATTGGCTCCCCATACATAATAGTGTCATCAATCGGTTCGAGCCGACGTCTCATTGTCTCTAGTGACGGGATGGTAGGAACATCATGCTCCTGGATAGCTGGTGGTGAAGCAGGCGGGGTAGACATGATCCTGAAACATAAGGAGTAAGTGCCTGGATAGATATCTAAGTTGAGTAACTAATGTGTGTGGCTATAGTATAGTATGCGGTCCTAGTTCTCTATAACCAATGGCTCTGATACCAATCTGTCACACCCCCAAATTCCACTAACGGAGTTTTACCGTTAGGGACGTGACAAACCAGGATCTCAAACATTAGTTATTTCAAACGACACTATATGGGACTTCAAAATCACATATTATAAAGTTCGAAGTTAATGTGCGGAAGCGTTTAAATAAAAGTAAATGCGTAAAACAAACGCAAACGCGCCCAAGTTAAGTGTAAATAGAAAGCATAATAATTATTTGATTGTTTGATAAGCGAAGAACAAAGCCAAGAGACACCATGCATGCCTTAACGTGTACCTGCTTAACGACCTGAGAAAACATGTAAGAAAACGGGTCAACACTAGGTTGGTGAGTTCACAGGTTTCAATGTTTGTAATAAAAGTACTTGCAGATTTTGTACATTCAATATAAATATCAATAGGTAGCTAGCCTATATTCATGTCTACTAAAGCGCTCGTAACTGAAATCTGACAGTTTATGTTTGTGTGCCTCCCACCATGTCTATCAACAATGGTGCTGTGTTTAGGCCAATATTTCACCCGTTCGACCTCCAATCGAGTTAACGCGACTAACGCGGGTGGGGCTTGTCAAACCCAGTAGTACTACTAAACATTACCTCGCTAAATTCATATTAACGGTTCGGTGTGAGGACTTTCATGATAGAGTTTACGCTTAGTCATAACAAGTGATAATATATATGAACTACAAAAATCAAAAGCGTTTGCGTCATGCTTTCTCCCCCAATTTAAAACAGTAAAAGGGGTCGTAAAACTCACCTGAATTGAGTGGTAGATTGAATCACACAAGAAAGAGGTTGGGCCCACAAGTGTTAGCCTGCAACGGCTTACGTATGCCCTAGAATTATACACATAACAGTTAGGGACGTATGGGATTTTTGTGACGACGACACCAAAGATTTGGATGTCCTAAGATACACGTAGGACCAACGAGTAGACGAACGTGTCCACGAGAATTAGGGTTTCTAAATAATATGAAAGTGTTTCGTGTCGAACTTCTCTAATTACGAATAATATTAATTAATAAATATATTCGTATGTTTGTGCCATTCAAAAGTGGTCTAAGAGGATAATATAATTTAATATATTATTTTTAAGTTCGGAGGATTAAAATAATCATTTGAGTGGCAAAAATAGTAAATCTATATTATTTTTATTCGAGGGTAAATAACGTGGGTGAATAACATTATTTATTAGTTTAGAACGTTTCATAAAGTTTATAAATGTGGTAAAAATAAAATAATATAAACATATTATTTTAAAAGTGGAAATATATAAAATAGTATTTATAATTTCAAACCCGAGTCTACGGGTGGTTTACGGGGTTAAAACATATTTATATATTAATATAATAATATAGGGGTGGGTTTTATATTAAAAGTAATCATTAAAAATTGGTTTTAAAAGAAAAGGGTGTGGAGAGACTCGAACCCGGGTCTCTCCCACACATGCACACAGTCTTAACCAATCCCGCCCGCTAGGTTATCACACAAGGATCCGGTTTCAAATGATTTTAACATACAAACCAAGTGTTCATCCCTTCCCATTTGTATATGCGATAGAATCCCATCCCAAACTCATAAATTTCGATTATGATTTGAATCAGAAGCGTAGGGGTTCTGTTAATCGGATGTTTTCGAACCTGTGTACGTATTTAATTGTAAAAGGATCAAGTTTAGAACAGTTAAATACTCATTTGAAATCCCATAACCCTAGCTTTTTAACTCAGAATCAAATGGATTGAATTCTATGAAATTAATCTCTGGAATCATAGGGCTTTTGTTAATTAAGACATTGCGAATCTATCATTATAGTTTAATTTGATTTAGAATGTGTTTAAGATCAAAAACCCCAAATCCGATTATGAACGAACCCTAGTTTCTGGATCATGAACAATTCGATGATACGAGATTAAATTAGCATAGGGTTATCAATAGACAAGGTATTACGATGCTAATGGTGTTATTTAATTGAATTTACACAAAGCCTGATATAGAGTTCGATTAAACTGGTTTCTCATGAACCCTAGAATCGGGTTCATGATCAATTCGATGATTTAAGCCACTAAAAGGTTAGGGCTTTCAATCAACAGACCCAAACGAAACTAAGGAAGGATTAAATTACCAAAATTGTGCTCGAATTGACTGAGTTCGACTAAAATGGACTCCGAATGTGACTGTGTTGATCTTCGGCAAGTCTGGTTCTTCCTTCAGACGAATTGATACGTGTAACAGCTTCAAATGTGTTCGTTTAGTGTGTGCAGATGATTCGTTTATGAAATTAACACAAAGCTTAGATGAATTTGAGGGCCAAATAATCATTGTCGACGGTTTTGAGTTAATACCCATTAATTCGGTTTAATTTCAGCATAATGGTGATGATTAAGCCTTAATTAAGTTCGTTAAAGACCTGGTCGTGTACAACGGTTACAAACCCTGGTATAACATCGATCATGAATTCGAATTGAGGTTAAAATGCTACGGGTTTGACTCCTATAATTCAACAGGAATCAACTATAGGCAAATTACATGTTTGGTCCCTCTAATTTCATGCATGTGAGTTTGAAAATAGGCAGGATTAGTCCTTGGAGTTTGATATTGGTTGAATAAGTTAGGATTTAACTAAAATTGGTTAATGGAGTTAACCCTAAATAGCCGGATGTCACACCCGCACCCGACATGAAAAAATTCCAGATGTTACAAGTCGAATAATTCAAAATATGATTTGAAGTATAAAAATTATACGTGACATTGCGATTAATTATTTCATGTTTAAATTAATTAATCGATAATTTTTGGAGCAAGTTTCAGTTAAAACGTAGTGCAAATATGCAGTGATGTGCACCAACAGATAACACATCTTACAACATTTATTTAAATATATTAAATAAATTACTTGTTATTTATTTAAGTATTTTGATTTAATTAAAAACCAATGATATTAAAAACTAATGATGGGGATTTCTTGGAAAATACCAAAACCAATCCCACACTCCAACACGCCATCATTTAACCACCCTACACCACCCACCCACTACCCCCCTAGCCGAAATTTGGACCCCCCTCCCCCTCTCTCCCTTTTGAAATTTAAATCCTTTTTCTTCCCATTTCACACAATAAATACCCCCCTCAACATAACACTTCCAACCTTTACATTCTATCACAAGTTGAAACAAACCAAACTTCCTCCCTTTGCCCCTTGTAGCCACCACTAACCCCTACCATATTTTGTTATTTTGTTGTTAAACTTCAAGCCTTTCAAGCCTCAGTTGGTGTTTTCTCAAGTTCTAGGATCAAGACTTCCATCTCTATTTGGTTTCTCTAAGTAAGAATCTCATCTACATATTTTTATTCATATGAATCAACATTTGTTGCTTGAATATCAAAAACACACACAAAAGCTTGTCTTTGAAAAGACTAAAATATGTAAGTTTCATTTTTGTCAAAGTTGGTGCATTATGCTTTGTATTTGTGATTTATTATGTTTTTATAGTTTGGATGATACATGCATCATTATGTATCATCATTTTAGTTACATGCATGTTATAGATCGTATTTTTTTTTATTATAGTTACTTGGTTGGTTTCAAAATCGGGTTTTGATTTAAACATAGAGTTGTTATCAATTGGGATTACAGGAGTATTTTCACATAAGATTTATGTAGATTTTTGTGTTGGATGATCATTTTTACTACATGTAAGTCTTTGGAACCACTTTCTAAATAAGAAAACTTTGTTGGATGATATAAAATACTTTAGTTGTTTGGTTTCATGAATCCATGGACACTAGTGGACTTGAGTTTAGATAGTGTTTGTACACTTGAATAACATTTAGTCATAAAAAGGTTTATTTTGGAATCATTTGAAAAGATACATAGATTTTTGGACTATTAAACATATATGGTTTATAAAAGTACATTTTGAAAGAATAACTATATACATTGATAGTTTTGTAAAAACATATAAAGTAACATGAAGATAAAAATATTTAAATATATATTTTCTTTGGAACAAAGGTGTATTTGATGACATGCATGGAACATTAAAGGATTTCATTAGATAAAAATAATATTAAAAGATTATTTTTGGTTTCGATATGGTTACAAATATATATATATATAGGGGGTTCAAATAATAAGTGAATTTTCGCTAAAAAACCTAAGAAATGATTTCTTTTTTAACCGAAACGGGGTCAAATGAACTCTGATTGAGCTCATTCCAGCGACGTTGAAACCGGCTTATCGAGGTTTTTTGGGGTGGGGGGATTTAGGTTTTTGGAGGGTGGGAGTGGGGTTTAGGTTTTAGGGAGGGTAGGGGATTTAGGTATTTGGGGGGGGGGGGTGGGGGGTTTAGGTTTTTGGGGGTGGGGTGGGGTGGGAGGATTTAGGTTTTTTGGGGGGTGTGGGTGGGGTGGTTAGGGTTTTGGGTTTAGCTTTTAGGGTTTAGCTTTAGGGTTTAGCTTTTAGGGTTTATCTTTAGGGTTTAGCTTTTAAGGTTTATCTTTAGGGTTTAGTTTTAAGGGTTTAGTTTTTAGAGTTTAGGTTTTATTTCGACGAGCCGGTTCCAACGCCGCTAGAATAAGTTCCATTGGAGTTCATTTGACCCAGTTTCTTAGGTTTCTTACTAAAAATTCACTTTTTAGAGGAACCTTCATATATATATATATATATATATATATATATATATATATATACACACGAAATAAAGAATATATTTTATACTAATCGAGTTACAACTCGAGTCGAGTTTTGAATATTACCTTTGGACTTGAACTCAAGGAAGTATGCATTTGTGAACACTTGTAACTTTAATAATAGTTTATATTTATTTTTTTGGAATAAATATATTTTATCGAGTCAAAGCGTGTCACCAACGTGTCGTCGAGTTAAACATGGTCAAACATTTGGAAACCAAACATACGTTATATAACGAGTCAAGTTGGGTGAATTGGTCGCATGATTAAGTATACACATTTCAAAGAACTACTAGTTCTAAACGTTTTAGGACACGAGTAGGTCGCTTACTTTCGGGCGTTTTGCTACATACACATTTATTGCATTCACTACTCGCGTATCAGGTGAATTTCACGGGACCTATTTTAATAATGTTTTTATACTGTTTTGGAGAGAAAACATGTAAATCATTTTTATCATAAACATAGCTATCATTTATTGTTACATGAAATAACATAGCATCGAACTAAGTCCCCTACAATCCTAGACCGTTAATTTAAGCAAGTGTGGTAATCGTGGATAAATCTATTTGGGCCGACAACCCCACCCGTTGGCTGGGAGCCAAGCGAGTGCATTATTAGCCGGTCATTACAATGTGTGTGATGCGACATTATGGTTTGGGGCATATCATGAATCATGTCAGCTTCGGTATTAGGAGTTCATGGTAATTTCAATACAATTTATTGTTGGATATACAATATCATTTTTTGTGCAATGGTTTAAAGTAAACTGAAACATCCTACTTAATTCTTATTAATTTATCAAAGTTTAATGTGGAAAATTGGTCCTAAATTTTTCAAAACCTTATCACTAAAGTGATAAAGGTATATTTTATTATAAATATTGTCTTTACATAAAATATTTTATTACACATAACTAGGGATTTTTCACTCCAACCGGTCACGTCCTCAAGAAGCTTCATTCCCATGCCTTTTTCCTACAGTGTTTGAAAAACGTTTTTACGTTTGCTTACGCTAAGTAAGTACACTGCATTGTTCGTTTTATTATTCAATTTAGGTCCTTCCGTCTCATAGACTTGGCGCCTCTACCACGCCCTTCCATCTATAGACTGGGCACCGTTCTATTCTCATTCATAAGGCCCTTTCGTCCCATACACTTGGTACCTTTTCATTCACAGGGTCCTTCTGTCCCGTAGACTCGGCAACCCTTTTTCAACCCTTAGGTTATTTAATTACAAGGTCCTTCCACCCCAAAGGCTTAGCAACCTGTTTCTCATTGGGATCTTGAGTATCATTGACTCACAGCCTCCCAGTTTGTCAAGCATTTATTTCTATCATGCATCATGCATATATATATGCTTGATTTAATCCTAACCAGTCCTCACCTTAAAACTTCGTAACGGTTTCCCCACAATGCACTAAAGAGGCTTATATATAGAAAGTACCAGCAGCGTATCCACCACCCCTTTAACACTTCGTGAGTACTCCGTTATTCCATTTTAAGACTTAGACTCGTTCCCATCACATAATCATAGCTAACACGTATAACATGATTTTCTACCGTGCATTCATATGTTCACATTTTGCACATATAGCATGACCTCTTGTCATACTTTTACGTTCATCCCTGCTCTAATTCTTTATAAAGGTTTCTCCATGTTACGTTAAAGAGGTTTATATATAGGAAGTACCAGCGACGTATCCACCACCCCTTTAACGTCTCATGAATACTCCTTTACTTATAATTAAGCATTTCCCATTTATTCTCATTTATTTAATAACATGATATCTTCATGCTTTTATCTAATTCATGCTCTAATACCTCGTAAAGGTTTCTCTATAATATGTTAAAGAGGTTTATATATAGGGTGTACCAGCGGCGTACCCACCACCCCTTTAACATATTATAGATATTCATTTATTTGGAATTAAGCTTTCCATTATTTATTCTCATTTATTTAGAATGCATTCATGCCATGCTATTTATTCATAGTCTATACTCCTAAACCTTTGTAATGGTTTCATCCCAAAATATCAAAGAGGTTTATATATAGGAAGTACCAGCAGCGTATCCACGACCCCTTTGATATCTCGTGCCTACTCCATTATTCCAGTTTAGTGTCTAGACTAATCCATCATTACCCCGTACCTTAGTTCCGCACAAAGCACATAACACGTAAATCACATAAACGTTTTATCTAAGGTACGGGTCTAGTGTCCATACTATAACTTCAGGCTATTTCCTAAGTTCGTTCCTCGCATAAAACGTCTCTCCGTTCCTCGCTTGTAACTTTAATGCTCCACACTCATAACCGTCACTCCGCTGCTCCTAGGTATGTGTAACACCAGGCCAAATTCCGAGATCCTCATTTGCCAATTTTGAAACCATAGGGATTTTTATTGCCAAGTCCCCAAAGTTCAAGGGTTAAAATTTAAAAATCTTGAAAATGGGTTGGTAGCGGACCGCTACCAGACCCTTAGCAGTCCGCTAGGGACTCCTGGCTATGGAGGTTCGCTAGCACTCGTCCGCCAGAATTGAAATGGTTGGGTGGCGGACCGCCACCATACCGGTAACGGTCCGCTAGCTGCAATCCAGCCGTAATCTCCCATACGACCACGTGTCCAATGACTCAGCTTCAGAATATGACGCGTGTCCTCGTGGTGGACCGCCACACTCTCCGTAATGGTCCGGCAGCCGAATTCCGAGGATCGGTCCAATCAGGAGTGGACGTGTAGGGCTAATGCATGCCCTAGGCGGTAGTGGACCGCTACCACCCAGGCTAACGGTCCACAACGGGTCTTGTCGGGCTACTATAAATAGATGGCACTGGCTGGCCATTTCTCCACATCTAAAACAATCACAACAGCTCCCAACTTCCTCGACCAGCCCTACCTCGTTTTGTGTGCCTTCATTTCGATAATTTGACTGACTTTCGCTTATTTCTGAATTCGTGCGTTAAGATACTAACTTGACTTAGAACTTGCATTAAGGTTTACATTAAGCTTACACAGACTACCCCTGAGATAAGATCAAGTTACATTTAAGGTGAATATGTTTATCTGTCTTTATCTTCAAAACTTTGAAAGTTTTACATTTACGAAATGGCAATACTTGTATTCGAAAGTTTGATGCATAAGGGTGTCTACATAAAACATTCAGGCCATAAGTGTACGTAAAACTTGATCAAGGGATACACGCTTTATGGGTGAAATTCCTATATTAGGGCTGGTAATTGTCTGTAATCGGATGTAAGACGAGGTCTCAGTTAAGGGACATCACGGTAAGTAAGTCTACAATTGCCAGCAGTCCTTTTACAGAAACTATCAGTGTATATTGTGATTGTACACTCAGATGAAATAGTTCTGCTGAATGGTAGATTGTAACCGCATTACGGTTAAATGTGTTGATATTGTATTTGCCAAACGAATTGAGTCCTGATGGACATATTCACCAGCGTTCGCGCTGACGTTTAATTTTCCAAAATGTTTTCAGGTAATCAATGATTATCTATAAGACTAGTCCTATGGGATAATCTTGGGGATAAATGTGTACATAAAGGGATTTTGACAGGGTTATGTATTGCTAGCATGGAGATAACTCTACAGGAATAAAAACAAGAGGAGATGTTAGGAAGATGTATTCAATGATGGCCTTGAAGGATCGACAGGGAGGAGACATCGCTAAAAGCGTTCCAAGATCTGCAACGTACGGTAGCAGACATTGCTAAAAGCCTGAAGGATCGACAAGGAGGTCCGTCTGCATGCCCTAATGCTTCAGTGATGGCCGTGTCGACTATGAGTATAAGAGTAGAGGAGAGAGTAGAGCCACAGGAAGAGGAGGAAGAGCCGGTGGACGAGGAGATAGTGGTCGAGAAGCCTGTCGAGAAGGCAGAGGAGAAGAAGAAGGGGGTGGAGATTAAGACCCCCGAGATTGACTTGAGCCGTGTTCCCTACCCAGCTCGCTTGCTGCCTCATAAATATGCTAGGGAATATGGTAATTTCCTGAACATGTTCAAACAACTCAAAGTCAATCTCCCGTTCATAGAGGTCCTCCAGTATATGCCTAAGTATGGCAAGTTCCTAAAAGATCTTCTTTCCAACAAGATGAAGCTGGAGGAAGTCTCTAAAGTCTCACTAAATGAGCGATGCTCTGCAATGGTGCAGAACAAACTGCAAGAGAAACTGGCAGATCTGGGTCACTTCACGATCCTGTGTCTGCTTGGCAGTTTGCCCTTGAACCACGTGTTGGCGAACCTGGGTGCTAGCATAAATCTGATACCCTATTCTGTATACAAGAAGTTGGACCTAGGAGAACCACAGCCAACGCGCATGAGTATATCCTTGGCTAACCGTTCAGTCAAGTATCCACAGGGAATAGTGGAGAATCTTTTAGCGAAAGTTGACAAATTCATCTTCCCCGTGGATTTTTTAATCCTAGATAAGGACGTGGATGACAGAGTCCCACTTATCTTAGGGCGCCCGTTTCTGCGCACCGCCAAGGCATTGATCGATGTCTTTGACGGGAAGCTCACACTTCGTGTGGGGGATGAATCTGTTACTTTTGATGCTGCAAAGTCCATGAAGAAGGCTGGTGAGCAAAGACACTCTGTGTGCATGATTGATGCCATCACGGACGACCAACGGGACTCTGATCCTGGAGAGACAGATGTTGGTGAACCCGGCGCTGGTTTAGGAGAACCATTTGATTGGGCTGTGGAATTAGAAGAGTTGTTGAATGAGCTTGATGAATACGACGATGAGGTGCCCAGTGATCTGCAGGAGATGATGGCAGAGCTGGAGGAGATGATAGGCAAAACCCCAAGTGTGGGGATGGTAGGGAAGTTAGAGGATCCGGATGAGAGTTTAGAGGTTGTAACCATAGAAAATCCTATTCCTGAGCCCTTGCCTATTACCATTGTCCATTCTAAGGGGAGAGAAACTGAGCCCACCCCTAGTTCCAGGTTCCCTAAGTCTAGGCCACCCCGTAAGAGAACCCGTGCATTGAGTAATACATGTGATCTAAGGGTAGTGCAAACCCCAAGTGTGGGGATGTTTAGTGATAATAGGCTGCTAGGGTACTTGAAACATGTTATTTTTGGACCAGGTAGGTTTAAGCTGTGGTGGAAGGACCTAATTGATACACGTAATAGAGGTTCAGTTCATATTAGTTTGTTGAGGGTGTGGAGAGCTGGGATACCACACAGGATGAAGACGGTTCCGGTTAGGATCAAGAAGAAGCCTCCTGATACGCTTGTTTGAGTCTCGGGAAAGTGCCCGAGGTGTAGAGTGTGTATATTAGGTGGTTCTATTTTCTTGTCATTTTGGTGTCTTTTCGATGTGTGTGTGTGTGTGTGTTTTGTTTGTGTCGTATCTTGCAGGGATTCGCACACGATTCGGCAAGGAAAATCATCGTGAATGGACTTCCAGGTATTTTTACATTGGTTTTTATAGTTGGAATAGGTTTTTAAGGAAATTGGGTGAAAACGTTTTTAGGGGTCAAATTTTTTCTAAGTATAAAAACCCTGTTAACTTTCTGTTAAAGGCCCTCCCTGGCGGTACGTGACGTCCATATGCATATCTTTCGTGGTACGCGAAGGACAAAACTTGGGGTCGGCTTAAAAATTGCCTCCTCGCGGTACGCGAGGAATGGTACCTGACTTCTCGCGGCACGCGAGGGATTCCTGGAATCCTTTCCCGCAACCATTATCACCATCCATCACACCATCTACTATTCACCATTACCACCACCCATTCACCACTCCCATTACTCACCACCTATCATCATCATTCCATCTATCATCCATCATCCATCACATCCACCTACCATGGAAAACATAAGAACCGTTCATGACCGATGTTTCACCTTGCTGTTGGCACTCATGTCTATGTGTTTGCCACTCACCGGGTGTGTGTCTCTGTCTTCTATCTTGAGTCTTTTTGAGTCAGTCGGTCGTGTCTTTTATTTTACTTTGAGTCTGTGCTGGAGTCAGTTTAATGCGTTGGGTTTGTTTAAGCTTTATTGTGCAGGTATTGATCGCTCCTCCCGTACTCAATCTCCATTCAGGCGGGGTTGATCCTAATCTTACTTATCTTGTAAAGTCAACCCAACAGAGTTTGTGCAACCGCGACCGAAATGCTATACGGTGAACACGTGGAAGAGTAATGCTGGACCATTCAATGCTACATTACGAGCTAAGTCTGCTCCAATTTATTTTTGTCTTTTTATTTATTTTTGTGTCTTAGTGAGTCTAGTTTTCTAGGTTGTTTTCTTTTATAAAAATGCAAAAATACGAAAAAAAATTGAAAAAATGTCTTTTGAAATCAAAGTGTTGCATAATAAATGGAAAATGATAGTACCACTGGTTCTGCTTGTTGAGCTTTTAAATGATTTTAAATGATAGAAAACGCGTATAATTAGTGATGTTTTGGTAGAACTAGCCAACTAGTAGAGCTTAAATAGTCTGTGAGTGTTGATTATGATAAATAATTGAATTAAATCATGAAATCTTGTGGGTACTCATCTTAGGGGTGTCGGTAATACTGAAACTGTCAACATAGGGTGAAAGGTACCACGTTAAGTTAAAATTTAAAGGTTTTTAAATTTTTCTTGGCACACCACTCTTTTTTTATGAGAATAAATCTGAGTGTTGGCGGCGCCCACTTCTATAAATCCATAATTTCATATTTCATGAGCTTATTTGATTAGAATCCTAAGTTTTGCTTATGTGTTACCCTCCGGGATGGCCACTTGGAGAAAACACCACTAAGTAATTCTTATGTGCTTTATGATTAGAACTTAGTCTATGTGTTACCTTCCGGGATAGTGACTTAGTTGAAACGCCTCTAAACGAAGTTCATCTGTTTAATTTAATGCTCATCCATTCATTCATTGATCATCTTAATTTCTAAATCATGTAAATCTTAGTTTAATGTGGTGGGTGAAATCTATATGGTTTAATCCGTGCCTAGACATGACCGTGAGATGGGATTAGGTAGAGCTGTAGCTTTTGAGTGTGAGTCCCATAGATAGATTGATGTGATGTATAAAATGGAATTAGAACACAAAGCGGGGGCTTGAAAGTTGGTGGTTGGGTTTAATCGGATAGAAATACCAATTATTGCTTTTTTAACGTGTGAGTATATTTGTGCTAATAAGATATATAAGATTGTTTAGAGTATGTCCAGTTATGATTCCATTGCAGACTTTTTCGGGGACGAAAAAATGTTAAGTGTGGGGATGTTTGATGTAGTGCAAAGCACACATCTTTATTCCTATTGTTTTCATGTGTTTTAATTAGTTTTATATATGTTTTGAGTCGGGTTTTTTTTTCATATTGAGTCTTTGTAATGTTTTCAGGAGCTCGTGTGAATTACAAGTCAAATCTCGAAGAAATCGAGCAAGAGAAGAAAGGCGGGAGAAATAAAGTAAAAAAGTTGGATTTTCCTTCCCCCGTGGTACGCGAAGAGAGAGCCAACAAGTCTCGCGGTACGTGAAAAGTTCCAAAAGTGAACCCAGCTAATTTTTTCCTCGCGGTACGTGAGGAACCCATGACCATCTCTCGCGATACGCGAAAGGCTTATAATTCCGCAATAAGCCCTAAAATCAAATTAAATAGAATTGTAAGGATATTGTGATAGAGGTTTGATCTTTTGGCCGTAAGAGGAGTTTTTTGACGATTTCTGGAGTTAGGAGGGCAAATCAAGTGCGAAGTTGAAGACTTTTGATTATGGGTTCCTTGTATTAGCGTATTCGAGTTTAAAGTTTGAATCTTTATCGTTGACTGTTTCGTTTTGAACTATGTTTATGTTTTCTACTTCTGCTTTGAATGTTTTGAACATGAATCTAGGCAAAAACCTTAATACTGCCTAGGTTTGTGATGATTGCTTAGTAAAGTTTGGATTTTTATTCGGTTTATGGATTCGTTTGATGGATTAATGGTTTTGTAAAAGATCTTGGTTTGATTATTATGGTGAATATGCATGTTTAAATCTGATGTATGATTGATTATAAGTTCCATATGTTATTTGTGGATGTCTTCCAGTTTGAATAGCGTATCTAGATCATAGACTGTGTGTTTGTGGTTGATTGTATGGTTTGCTAGACGTAGTAGCTATAGGACCTATAGTTGAGAGTTCAATAGATCTGAGTATTCATCTTATCTCAATACCCGAAAGGTGAGAGATAATCGGTTGGTCTTCGTCATTAGGATTCCAAGCGTGAATTGTCTGAGAGGAGGTTCCCTTAAGTGTCTAGTGATTGTTGCTATTCTGAGTCATAGTTGTTAACCTGATATTACCCCGTGCATCTTTGATGTGTTGTGGACAGTGAGACCAAGAGGTGATCTGTCTTTTGGGTACATTATTATTGTTGGAGAGACTGAAAGGTAATCCGACCATCTGGTGGGTTTAGTACATCTTTAGAGTTTCTTAGTTGGTGACACCCTGAGAGTGATTAGGGATCCACTAGGTTATCTATAGTTGTTATCCTTAGAAACCCAGATCCATCATAGTTTCCAGAACCGATAGAAGTTGAGCTTTGCAAGTAGGATTCCGACCTAGGTGGTATTCTTCCCATTCCTGTTATTTTCCAAAGTTCTTGTTTGATAGTTAGAGTCGATCTTTAGTATTCTGCATTATTAGTTTAATCAGTAGTGTAGAAAACCCCCCAAATCAATCATTCATAGTCCGTGTCAGAGTTTAGTTTAGTTATTCAGTGTCTCTAGGGTTCGATAATCTGGTTTACCATTAAGCTGTGCTACACTCGATAGGTTCACTTGCCTGTCAGTGCGGTCTAGTTCATAGGTATTCCATTTATTACTTAGGAGTCTAGATTAGGTTTTCATTTATTAGTTTTTTATAGACCGTTTGGGCGACATCAAGAAGACATATCCAAGACTGCATTTAGAACAAGATACGGATATTATGAGTTCACTATGATGCCCTTCGGACTCACTAATGCTCTGGCAGCATTTATGGATATGATGAATCGAATCTAAAAACCGTACTTGGATAGATTTGTTATCGTATTTATAGACGATATACTTATTTACTCCAAAAGTAAGGAAGAGCATACAGAACACCTGAAGGTAATTCTTGAATTACTTAAGAACAAGAAATTGCATGCCAAATTCTCAAAATGTGAATTTTGGCTATCCGAAGTACAATTTCTCAGACATATGATAAATGCCAGTGGAATATAAGTTGATCCTGCTAAGATTGAAGCAATTACTAAATGGGAAGTTCCAAAGTCGCCGACTGAAGTTCGAAGTTTCTTAGGTTTGGCGAGATATTACCGAAGGTTTATCCAGGACTTTTCCCGAATTGGTGTCCCTTTTACTTCCTTAATAAGGAAATATGTGAAATATGAATGGCGACCTAAGCAGGAAGAAGCTTTTAAGATGCTAAAACAAAAGTTAACAAATGCTTCAATACTGGCCTTACCAGATGGAACAAAAGACTTTGTAGTTTATTGTGATGCTTCACGCACCGGTCTAGGTAGTGTGTTAATGCAAAGAAACAAAGTCATTGCATATGCATCTCGACAATTGAAAACTCATGAACGGAACTACACGACTCATGGTTTAGAATTAGGTGCCATAAGTTTTGCGTTAAAATTATGGAGACACTATCTCTATGGAGTCAAGTTCACTGTGTTCACTGACCACAAAAGTTTGAAATATATCTTTGGTCAGAAAGAGTTAAACATGAGGCAGAGAAGGTGGTTAGAAATTTTGAGCAATTATGACTATGAAATCTGCTATCATGAAGGTAAGGCTAATGTAGTAGCTGATGCCTTAAGCCGAAAAGAAAGAGAAAAGCCTAAAAGAGTACGTGCTTTGAGACTCGAATTGAAATTCGATCTCTTAGAACAGATTAAAGAAGAACAGAAATTGGCCTTAGACGAGGCTAATATTGAACAAGAAAGGCTGGGAAAAATGATTAATCAATTAATCAAAGGAAGTAATGATCTTCTACGAATCAATAAACGTGTATGGGTGCCAATAGCAGGAGATCTTCAAGAACGAATTCTTGAAGAAGCTTATAAATCAAAATATACCATGCACCCAGGAGGCGATAAAATGTATAAAAATCTGAGACCAGATTACCGGTGGATCGGAATGAAGAAACATATTTCTTCCTATATCACAAAATGTCTAACTTGTTCGCAAGAACACCACAAACCGTTTGGATTATTGCAAAAACTTGATATTCCTATATGGAAATGGGAAATGATAACTATGGACTTCATTACGAAACTTCCCTGAAAGAGTCGTGGGAATGATACTATCTGGGTTATCATTGATACATTAACTAAGTCTGCCCATTCTCTTCCAATGAAATAAACGTATAACATGGATAAGTTGGCAGACATGTATGTCAATGAAGTCATGTCATTGCACGGTGTACCGTTATCCATTGTGTCAGATAGAGACAGTCGTTTTACGTCTCGATTCTGGCAAAGTTTCTAGAAAGCACTTGGAAAGCGTTTAAATCTTAGCACTGCTTATCATCCTCAAACGGATGGTTAGAGTGAAAGAACGATACAAACTCTGGAAGATATGCTTCGAGCTTGTGTAATAGACCTTGGAGGAAGTTGGGATGACCACTTACCTCTAATGGAATTCTCGTATAATAATATCTATCACACAAGTATCCAAGCTGCCCCATTTGAAGCCCTATATGGCAGAAAATGCAGAACTCCTGTCTGTTGGGCCGAAATTAGAGAAAATCAATTGTCAGGTCCTGAAATAGTTCAGGAAACAACTGACAAAGTATTACAAATTCGTGAATGTTTGAAAGTGGCTCGTGATAGACAGAAAAGTTATGTTAATCAGCGTCGTAAGCCGTTAAAATTCTCTTTGGGCGATCGAGTATTATTAAAAGTCTCACCTTGGAAGGGTGTGGGACAATTTGGAAAGAAAGGAAAACTCAGTCCAAGATTCGTTAGACCATTTAAGATTCTGAAAAGAATCGAACCGGTCGCCTATAAACTTGAATTGCCAGAGGAAATGAACGGTGTTCATGATGTATTTCATGTATCAAACCTGCGAAAGTGTTTGGCCGATGAATCTCTGGTAATGCCTCTGCGGGATGTAAAGGTTGATCCAAAGCTAAAATTTGTTGAACAACCTCTGCAAATTGAGGATCGTCAGGTTAAAAAGCTGAAAAGGAAAAAGGCAGGTGTTGGTAAAAGTGAAATGTAATGCCAGACGTGGACCTGAGTTCACATGGGAACTGGAGAGTGAAATGAAAAATAAATACCCGCCCCTATACCAGTAAATCTCGAGGACGAGATTTGAATAAAGGTGGGGAGGATGTAACACCAGGCCAAATTGCGAGCTCCTCATTTGCCAATTTTGAAACCCTAGGGATTTGAATTGCCAAGTTCCCAAAGTTCAAGGGTTAAAATTTAAAAATCTTGAAAATGGGTTGGTAGCGGACTGCTACCAGACCCTTAGCAGTCCGCTAGGGACTCCTGGCTATGGAGGTCCGGTAGCACTGATCCGCCAGAATTGAAATGGTTGAGTGGCGGACCGCCACCATACCGGTAATGGTCTGCCAGCCATAATCTCCCATACTGCCACGTGTCCGATGACTCAGCTTCAGAATCGGACGCGTATCCTCGTGGCGGACCGCCACGCTCTCCGGTCAGCCAGTCGCATTCTGAGGATCGGTCCAATCAGGAGTGGACGTGTAGGGCTGACGCATGCCCTAGGAGGTAGCAGACCGCTACCACCCAGGCTAACTATCCTCTACGGGTCCTGTGGGGCTACAATAAATAGATGGCATCGGCTGGCCATTTCTACACATCCAAAACCATCACAAATTCTCCCAACTTCATGGACCAGCCCTACCTTGGTTTGTGTGCCTTTGTTTCAGTAATTTGACTGACCTTCGCTTATTTTCCACACTTTCGCTTATTTCCGAATTCGTGCGTTAAGATACTAACTTGACTTAGAACTTGCATTAAGGTTTACATTAAGCTTACACGGACTACCCCTGAGATTAGATCAATCTACATTTAAGGTGAATATGTTTATATGTCTTTATCTTCAAAACTTTGAAAGTTTTACGTTTACGAAATGGCAATACATGTATTCGAAAGTTTGATGCATAAGGGCGTCTACGTAAAACATTCAAGCCATAAGTATACATAAAACTTGATCAAGAGATACATGCTTTATGGGTGAAATTCCCATATTGGGGCTGGTAATTGTCTGTAACTGGATCTAAGACGGGGTCTCAGTTAAGGGACATCGCGGTAAGTAAGTCTGCAAAAGCCAGTAGTCCTTTTATAGAAATTATCAGTGTATACCATGGTTGTACACTAAGATGAAATAGTTCTGCTGAATGGTAGATTGTACCCGCATTATGGTTAAATGTTTTGATACTGTATTTGCCAAACGAATTGAGTCCTGATGGACATATTCACCGGCGTTCGAGCTGACGTTTTATTTTTCAAAATGTTTTCAGGTAATCAATGATTATCTATAAGACTAGTCCTATGGGATAGTCTTGGGGATAAATGTATACATAAAAGGATTTTGACAGGGTTATGTGTAACTAGCATGGAGATAACTCAGCAGGAATAAAAACAAAAGGAGATGTTAGGAAGATGTATTCCTACACATTTCGTCCGAAAACTTCCCGTCTGAATCCCTTTCGACCGTAATCTTTTTCGATCGAAATCTTTTTTGACCAAAAACCAACCAGTTCAAAATGTCTTTTATCCGGTAACTATTTCATTCAAAAACCTTTGTCCGAAAAGCTTTTCGTTCGAAACATTCTGTCCGAAAACCCACCGTCCGAAATACTTTTCGGACGAGTCATAGTTTTCGGACCATTCGTCGAGTTTTCGGACGATTCAACTGTTCTTGGTCAAATTCTTCGTTTTTAATTCAAGTTCCAATCTTTTTACATCCAAAACTTATATCTAGCTTCCATGATGCTAGATATATACTTTTTAGGCTAATCTAAACGTAAAAATCCCAACTTTTATGAAAAACCACTTTGAAACCGTAAAAACCCATTTCAATCCAGAAATCGAATCTGAGGAGGTTTTCTTACCTGTTTCCGCTTGATTCTTCCTTCTCCAACTTCCTGTAGTCGCTAGTAACAATCTCATACCAAGTGTAGCGATATCGGGTGTGTTTGAAGCTCTCTCTCTAGACCTCTTTCTCTCTCTCTAAGGTGATGTAGGTAGTGAAAATGGTGAATGCAAGGAAGGGAAGGAAACTTGGGTTTTACTCCCCTTCTCATGCGTTTACCTTTGGCCCAGTCCAAGCCCGCACCCGCTCAATCCCGTTATCGATTATTTCCTTTCGATTATTCCTCCTCCCGTAAACCACCCCTTTTATATTTTCTTTATTTATTTTTGGGATGTTACACCCCAACCCTTTTGTCTTCCCCGTCCCCTTCTTCATCGGTTTTGGGACCAATGTACCACCACAACTAGGGTTGTTCATCGGTTCGGTTATTGGTTAATTCGTGTTGGGAGAAACTATCACTTTGATAGTTTCGCTTGATAGCTTACTTTCGCTTTGTTTAGCTAGTTTCGCTTCTTTGCTTAATTTCTAGTATATAAACATTTTTGTAGTCATTACTTGTGTTATCAATCAAAAAATCATTTTCCCCCCAATTATTTCTCTCTCATTTCAGTTTCATTCTCTCTATCACAACAATTCGGTTCGGTTAATTCGGTTAAAATTTGTTAAGGATACCCAAACAAGCTATAGGATCAAATATGTGGGTAGTTCTTGATATCTATAATTCATGTTAGGTGTTGTCAATTGTCTTTTTGGCTTCTATCAGCCCTCTAAATTAGCTAAGACCTCCCAGCTTGCTGCCATTGAATTATCAATTATTGATGATCTTGAATCATGCTGTTGTTATCAGTTCAACTGTTATATATTATTTTCAGCGGGTTTGTTTCATGCTACTGGTTATCATATAGTGTTGTGGTCGGGGTTCAAAATTTCTGCTCGGGATAGTAAATCTTTCAAAATTTGGCTTTATTTATAGATTTTCTCTCTATTAAGATGAAACATCCGAGGGTGAATCCCCTTCTAAAAGTTTTAGTTTGTAGTTTGTATAATCTATGTCAGACATGTTAAAATTCATTGTATGTCTAATTATGCATCATGTTATATGACTATTGTTGGGAAAACATGTTTAATTTGAAAATCATAAACCCTTCTTAATTTTGATAATGATAAAAATTAATAACATGTATTAGTAATTGCCAATAAAAATTCATCATATGCCACATACATGCTCCAATAATACTCAAGTAACCAAATGCATATGATCATCAAACTCATTGAAGAAAAGCGACATGCAATGTACCAGAATCAAGATGGCAACCGACAACATGAATATGTCAAGGAATGAGAATAATTTAAAACATTTTCTAAAATAATAACAAGATTTGTAAAATAGAGTTTTTATAAAATAAAAGTCATTTCCTCAAAATGTTTTATAAAACTTGACAAAGAGTTTATAAAATTCAAATATTCACAAAATATTGTTAAGAATCTAAATGGATTTCAAATCTGAATTTGAAGTTTGAATATATGCAGATAAATCTTCTATAGAAGATACAACCTTACTTGAAACGGATTAAAGCCAAAACCAAAGTAGTGAATATTTTTCTAGCTTCTCAAAATACAAAAAAGTATAGGGTCAAAAGGAACTTTTGCTAAAGTAAAAAAAAATCACATATTTTTAAGTGGAAATGACTTTAGATTGTGAGATTGGACAAACCACAACGGACTAAAAAGAGTTGACCAAGGTAGGCCGACGGTCGATGGGGCGGTCGCCCGCCATTATGGCAGCTTTGGTGCTTTTCTACTTTTGTCTTATTCCTATAAGTAGAAGCCTTGTCTAACCTTCACTCTCACCATTTTGCTCACTAACACTTTCAAATACTTATTAAATAGATCTCTTTCCCATTCCTTTAATATTCTCTAATCATTTGAGAAGATCGGATCAAACAAAGATCAAAGACCAAAAGAAGATTGTTGAGCTTTAACTTTTTACATCAAACTTTCGTTGTAAGCTTGTGGTGATCACTACCATTGTTATACCATTGTTAGTGAGGCGGTTGTAAGGGTATCACTACCTACTAATTAGTGAGACGTATAAGGTGATCATTTCCTTGAAATAGTGAAACGTAGAAGGTGATCACTTCCTTGGAATAGTGAGACATTTGTGTAGAAGGTGATCACTACATTTGCTTAGTGAGATGTTTGGTGTACCGATGATCTCTATAGTTTTAGAGTGATGATTAGTGGAGCAACTCTCGATTGGAGAATCGGGGAGATGACGTAGAGTGGATTAGTTAACATCCACTTTGATCTCTATAAATTGATCTTGTCTTTTCATCTCTTAAACTACTTATTTACTTGTTTGTTTAATTATTGCATTCAACAAGTGTTCTGTAACATCCAACCTCTCGTAACACCAATATTGTTTTGCCCACGAGGAGCTCATGGATCCGGTTTTGGTTGCTGTCACAACCCCGGGCTACCCCTGCCCGGGCGTCGCGAGACAACGCTGGTATCTGAATGAGGTCCCATATATTTGGACAGCGGAAGTCTTTGTTTTTACTTGATGCCTTTTTGTAATGAAATGTCATGTAAATAACCTCAAGGGTTAATTCTGTACTTTTTGTCAAAACTTGGGATCCACGTCCCTTTTCATTTCATGATAATAGACATTCAAAAGTCTATTATATAATGTACATCTGCTGAATTAATTTACATAATACAAGCCATTTAAAATGTCTAGGATCTATGTCCGTTCCAACATTTGGTCTTGTATTAGTCTGCCACAGGGATTTAAATATGCCTAAAGATCTTGTCTTTACTGCACCACCCTGAATTTAATGATTTCTTTCACTACCTGTGAAAAACGTTTTGAAAATGAACATCAGCATAAAGCCGGTGAATCACATTTAACTGACACGAAAATGATTTCTAACATAAACCAAATTAAAGCCTTTAAGCACGTTTCTGTATGGTAAATCTACACATTCAGCAGTCTTTTTCACCTGAAGTATATACCACCTACATACACTGGGTTAACTGCCATGGGGTCAACTGGCTGAGCGCTATGTCTCAGACTGATAGCCTATTCCCAGGGTCGTGATGCTAAGAACCTTGTTCTTAGTCTTACATGATACTCAGGAACTCGTCCCTCGTATAATCTGCTAAGGAACCATATCCTCAGTCTTATGATATCCCCTTACATGATCTGTACCCAGCCACGGACCGGACTTTCACCCGTCACATGTATACCATTTGATCAAATCTACGTATGCTTATGGCCTGAATGCTATCACGTAGATTACCCTTATGATTAAAGCATTTAATTTGTTTCATGCCGTTTTCGTAAATAAAATGGTTTTATCGTTTGAAAAGCGTTAAACGTGTTCACCTTGATTTTGATGGCTGGTAGGGTTGTAGGCTTCGGAATTTGAGCAGAACCTCGACACGTTTCTTCCTAGGGAAGACACGATTAACGAGAATATATATGAGAGAATATATATATAATTGCGGCTATATATATATGAATAGTTTTAACGATACCTACTTTGCGGGATTTGGACAGAACTACGGCTTGAGCAGGGTTTCGTTGGATTCTTGAACAGCGCTTCGGGACGTTGTGGAGTTTTGAGAGATCGGGTTTGTGTATAAGGAATGTTTGGAAACTGTACAGAATTTCAATCCCGTTGAAGGCCTTTTATAGGCTGATTTTCCAGTCTCTCGCGTACCGCGAGACTGGCCAAGGAAATCTCTCGCGGACCGCGAGAGGATGAGGTGTCACGAACGGTGCTGAGTCAGCATGACACGTGGCGGCTGGTGGCAAGGGTGAATGACACGTGTTTTCTGGCCCTGACGCGTGTACTATCCCCTCGCGTACCGCGAGGCTTGGTTGGGAATCTTCTCGCGCACCGCGAGAAGGTGTAAATCTGGCGTATAAGTAGTCCCCTCGCGTACCGCGAGGTTTTGTCAAAATCTCCCTCGCGTACCGCGAGGGAGTGAAATTTTGAATTTTTCTTTTCTTTTTATTTTTGGGTGTTACATCCTCCCCTCCTTTAGAATAATCTCGTCCTCGAGATTCATTGAAAGAGATGTGGATACTTTTTGCGCATTTCTGACTCAAGTTCCCAAGTATATTCTGGGCCACGCCTGGAGTCCCATCTTATTTTGACTAACGCCAATTGCTTTCGTTTAAGCTTTTTGATTTGTCGGTCTTCAATTTGTAACGGTCGTTCAATGAATTTGAGCTTTTCATTTACTTCCACATCTTGTAAAGGCATAAGCAAGGATTCATCAGCTAAACACTTACGTAGGTTTGATACATGGAATACATCGTGTACCCCACCCATCTCTACTGGTAGTTCAAGCTGATAGGCAACAGATCCGATTTGTTTAATGATTTTGAAAGGTCCAACAAAACGTGGACTTAACTTTCCTTTCTTTCCGAAACGAATAACACCTTTCCAAGGTGAAACTTTTAATAACACCTTGTCACCGATTTGAAATTCTAACGGCTTTCTTCGTTTATCTGCATAACTTTTCTGTCGATCTCTAGCCATTTTTAGACGTTCTCGTATTTGCAAGATTTTATCGGTAGTTTCTTGGACTATCTCTGGTCCTGATAACTGATTTTCTCCGATATCTGACCAACATACAGGCGTTCGACATTTTCGTCCGTACAATGCTTCAAATGGTGCGGCCTGAATACTTGTGTGATAACTATTGTTGTATGAGAATTCCATTAGAGGTAAATGATCATCCCAATTACCTCCAAAGTCTATCACACAGGCTCGGAGCATATCTTCTAGGGTTTGTATGGTTCTTTCGCTCTGCCCATCAGTTTGTGGATGATAAGCAGTGCTAAGATTCAATCGAGTTCCTAGAGCTGTTTGAAAACTTTGCCAGAATCGAGATGTGAAGCGACTATCTCTATCTGACACTATGGATAGAGGCACACCATGTAACGTTACAATTTCATTAACGTAAATTTGCGCCATTTTGTCCATACTCATGGTGTCCTTGATAGATAGAAAGTGAGCTGATTTGGTTAAACGGTCAATGATAACCCAGATTGCATTATTTCCACGAGTGGTTCGAGGAAGTTTTGTAATAAAGTCCATAGTTATCAATTCCCATTTCCAAACTGGTAATTCTAACTGTTGCAATAATCCAGCTGGCTTTTGGTGTTCGGCTTTGACTTTGGAACAAGTCAAACATTTTGCTACGTAGATAGCAATGTTCTTTTTCATACCAATCCACCAGTAACTTTCTTTGAGGTTCTTGTACATTTTATCACTTCCTGGGTGCATGGTGTATTTGGACTTGTGTGCTTCTTCGAGGATTCGCTCTCGAAGATCACCTGTAACTGGTACCCAAATACGTTTATTCATGCGAAGGATATTATCTTCTCCTTTGATCAGTAAATCAAGCATTCCTTTCATTCCTTCTTTTTCAAAGTTACCTTCCTTCAAAGCTAACTCTTGTGCCTCTTTTAACTGACTTACAAGATCAATTTGTAGTTCAAGTCTGAGAGAACGTACTCTCTTTGGCTTGACGTTTTCTTTTCGGCTCAAGGCATCTGCTACTACATTTGCCTTTCCTTCATGATAACAAATTTCACAATCATAATCATTCAGGATTTCCATCCATCTTCTTTGTCTCATATTTAACTCCTTCTGGCTAAATATGTACTTGAGACTTTTATGATCAGTGTAGATTGTGAACTTAACCCCATAGAGATAGTGTCGCCATAACTTTAAAGCAAAGATTATAACGCCCAACTCTAGATCGTGGGTTGAGTAGTTTTTCTCATGAATTTTCAACTGACGAGATGCATAAGCAATGACTTTCTTGCGTTGCATTAATACGCAACCTAAACCAGTATGTGAGGCGTCGCAGTAAACTACGAAGTCTTCAATACCATCTGGTAAAGATAGAATAGGTGCGTTTGTCAGTTTTTGTTTCAAGGTTTCAAAAGATTCAGATTGTTTGGGTCCCCATTCGTACTTTACAGATTTCCGAGTTAAGGATGTGAGTGGGATTGCTATACGAGAAAAATTTTGAATGAACCGGCGGTAATATCCCGCTAATCCCAGAAAACTACGAATTTCGGTGGGTGACTTGGGAATTTCCCATTTGGATATAGCTTCAATTTTGGAAGGATCTACTTGAATTCCGTTCACGTTGATGACATGACCAAGAAATTGTACTTCTGTTAACCAAAATCCGCATTTGGAAAACTTAGCATATAGTTTTTCCTTTCGAAGAAGTTCAAGTATGGTTCGAAGATGAGTTTCGTGTTCAACTTGGGTTTTGGAATAAATAAGTATGTCATCAATAAAAACTATGACAAACTTATCCAAGTAAGGTTTGCAGACACGATTCATCATGTCCATGAATGCGGCAGGAGCATTTGTAAGTCCAAATGGCATAACCGTGAACTCGAAATGTCCATACCGTGTTCGAAATGCAGTTTTCGAGATATCGTTATCATGCACTTTCAACTGATGATAACCTGAACGAAGATCGATCTTTGAAAAATGACAAGCTCCTTGGAGTTGATCGAATAAATCGTCAATCCTTGGGAGTGGGTATCGGTTTTTAATGGTAACTTTATTTAATTCCCGATAATCAATACACATGCGCATTGATCCGTCTTTCTTCTTAACAAAGAGAATTGGAGCTCCCCAGGGTGAAGAACTTGGTTGGATAAAACCTTTCTCAAGAAGTTCATCCAATTGTTTCTTGAGTTCTGCCATTTCTGTGGGTGCCAGTCTGTACGGGGATTTGGCAATTGGAGTTGCACCAGGTACAAGGTTGATTCGAAATTCTACCTCTCGTTCTGGTGGTAATCCAGGCAGTTCTTCAGGAAAAACGTCTGGAAATTCAGATACTACATGTACTGATTCTATCTTCTTCTCCTTTTCCAAGGCAGTAATTGATACCAGACATGCCAGATATCCTTTTCTTAAGCACTTGGTTGCTTTAAGTATGGAGATTATCTGGATAGGTTTTGTGGGTTTATCACCTTGGATAGTTAGAGTTTTGTTTGTTGGTGTAACGAGTTTTACAACTTGTTGATTACAAAGGATTTCGGCTTGGTTATTGGATAACCAATCCATCCCCAAAACAATGTCAAAGCCAGTTATTGACATTGGTAACAATTGTACTGGGATAGTGAAACCAGCCAATGTAATGTAACAATTGTTCAGTGATTGGGATATTTTTATCAAATCACCGTTCGCTGTTTCTACTTCATATGTTTCAGCTAAGGGACTTAAAGGTTTATTTAATAGATTACAAAAATTATAATCTATAAAACTCCGGTTCGCACCTGAGTCAAATAAGACCTTAGCATAAACATTATTAAGAAGAAACGTACCGGTAATTACGTCCGGCGTTCTCTCAGCTTGGTTAACATTCATGACAAAAGCTCGTACGGTCTTTTTGGTTTCTGGAGTTATCTTAACTCCTGATCCTCCAGCTTCTCTGGTCTTTGCAAACTTAGGGCAATTCGTTCTGATGTGCCCTGGCTCTCCACAATTGAAACAAGTAATCATTCCCTTTCTCTTGAAGCAATTCTCAGTAGTGTGACCTGAGACCTTGCAATGATTACAGAATGGAGTTTCAAAAACACACTTTCCACTATGCCTGCGTCCGCACGTTTTGCATGGTGGATTATTAAATGGTAACCCCTTTTGCCCAAAGTTCTTGCTAAATCTTTTGGCCTCGGGTTTTGATTTTATAGAGGATTCGACTTTCTTCTTTTCCTCTATATTTCTGATTAGTCCAGCCGTCATGGTACCGGTCAATTCTACGGTGGACTCAATGGTTTTTGGTGAGACAACCTTCACCAAATCACGGATCTCTGGAACTAAACCGTAAATATATCGAGTTATGAGAACTGATTCAGGTTTAGCCAGGTGAGGTGCCAATCGAGCATATTCAAAGAATTTGGTGGTGTACTCTCGATCGTTGGTACCCACCATTCGGTGCTCCAGAAATTTTCTTTCAGCTTGTTCTTTTTCAGTCTTGGGGCAAAATTTCTTTTTCACCTTTGCTCGGAATTCTTTCCAATCCATAGCATTGGTCTTTCTCCTCCCTTTGGCAGAAATGATTGAATTCCACCATTCCAACGCTTCATTTTTGAAGGAGTTTGAAGCATACAGTACTTGATCTTTCTTAGCACACTTGCTAATTGCTATTACTGACTCCATCTTCTCTAGCCAGTGAAGAGTAGCAATACCGCCTTCGGTGCCCTTAAATTCATAAGGTTTACAGTCCTGAAAGGTTTTGTAAGAACACCCTTTGTGTCTATACCTTTTTGTTTCATTCTCTTCTTCTTCAGAGTCTTCACTGCTTAAATTTAAGGATTCTTCAGATCCAGAATACTTATTGCTTGATGTTCTGGACCTTTTCGAGGTTTGAGTTCTACGAGAGCTTGCTACTTGCTCTGTGTTGGTTTTCGGAGGGTTTTCTGTTCTTTTTGAATGAGAGGTTACATAGCTTGGAGTTTTGATGTTCTCTTGTACTTTCTTTATTATGTCAGGAAGTATTTCTCTTATACTTTGTTTAACCAGTTGTTGCAATTCTGGTTGTTGAGTAGCTATTTCAGGATTATTATTAATTTCTTTTCCTTTTTCCTTGGTAATGTAGGTAGCTGGACCGCTATTGTTATTTTGTTGAGACATCTAAGAATACAAGACAAGAATTTGGGTCAAAATTTGAAGTTTATTATCGCTTAAACTTCATCTATTTGTTACAAATACAGAAATATAGATATGCATCTATATCACTTAAAGTTAGCTAATTATACAAATACTATCATTAACTTTAATCGAGAAGCACATCTCCCAAATCTTGATAGAATCTCCCCAGGGTCTCGGTCATAGCACCCTTCTGGATCAACTGATCTGCCACCCATTGTTCTGCGTACTTCCTGTCTTCCTGGGCTAGTTCGTAGTCAAATATAGTTTGTTCGTTTTTAACTACGACTTGTCTGGTGAAGTACAGTTCAGCACGTAGATCGTCAGCCTCTCTAAGAGCACGATCGAGGTGTTCATCAATTGATTTTGGCAGTTCATCATGGTATCCATAACAAGGAGGTGGTTCCCTGTGTCCCATCCTAAGATCATGATATGCTGAGTTAACAGACCACACGACTTTTCCGTCGGTTGCATACTGACGTCCATCGGAGGGATCTACATAGAAGAAAGGTTCCTTGAAAACGGGATGTTCTGGAATAGGATCAAAGAAATACTTTCCACCACTGCCTTCACAAACGGCAGCCTTGTCGGATTCAGAAATCGAATGTGGAGTTTCTTCACTTGGACTGGGTGGATGTTCTTGAATTGTTCCGGTAGGGTATACTATGTCTAACGATTGAGGTAGTGGCATAGATGTCATAACAGGACGTAAAGATTCTCTTGAATCTTCCATTTCCACTGAATACTCTGATTCTTCTCTCAGAGGTTCAAGCCTTGCTTGAGTCTGCTCCACTTGTTCTGCGACCATTCTGTTCCAATTCTCCGGGGTCGGCAGGTAGTGGACATAATCATCATAGCTTGGTACTATTTGATCGTTTCTTGGATTAGATAATTCTCCAGGAAAGAAGTTTGGGTAGTTATGAGGGTAATAGTATGGATCTGACATCCTGTAATTTATTGGTTATGTTAAAGGCATCTTCCTACCGTTCGTTCAGTAGGCACAACTATTGGTTAAAGCCTAGATACTATCATACAAGTATCTAATTTTGCTAAAACCCTTAAATGCGGCTCTGATACCAACCTGTCACAACCCCGGGCTACCCCTGCCCGGGCGTCGCGAGACAACGCTGGTATCTGAATGAGGTCCCATATATTTGGACAGCGGAAGTCTTTGTTTTTACTTGATGCCTTTTTGTAATGAAATGTCATGTAAATAACCTCAAGGGTTAATTCTGTACTTTTTGTCAAAACTTGGGATCCACGTCCCTTTTCATTTCATGATAATAGACATTCAAAAGTCTATTATATAATGTACATCTGCTGAATTAATTTACATAATACAAGCCATTTAAAATGTCTAGGATCTATGTCCGTTCCAACATTTGGTCTTGTATTAGTCTGCCACAGGGATTTAAATATGCCTAAAGATCTTGTCTTTACTGCACCACCCTGAATTTAATGATTTCTTTCACTACCTGTGAAAAACGTTTTGAAAATGAACATCAGCATAAAGCCGGTGAATCACATTTAACTGACACGAAAATGATTTCTAACATAAACCAAATTAAAGCCTTTAAGCACGTTTCTGTATGGTAAATCTACACATTCAGCAGTCTTTTTCACCTGAAGTATATACCACCTACATACACTGGGTTAACTGCCATGGGGTCAACTGGCTGAGCGCTATGTCTCAGACTGATAGCCTATTCCCAGGGTCGTGATGCTAAGAACCTTGTTCTTAGTCTTACATGATACTCAGGAACTCGTCCCTCGTATAATCTGCTAAGGAACCATATCCTCAGTCTTATGATATCCCCTTACATGATCTGTACCCAGCCACGGACCGGACTTTCACCCGTCACATGTATACCATTTGATCAAATCTACGTATGCTTATGGCCTGAATGCTATCACGTAGATTACCCTTATGATTAAAGCATTTAATTTGTTTCATGCCGTTTTCGTAAATAAAATGGTTTTATCGTTTGAAAAGCGTTAAACGTGTTCACCTTGATTTTGATGGCTGGTAGGGTTGTAGGCTTCGGAATTTGAGCAGAACCTCGACACGTTTCTTCCTAGGGAAGACACGATTAACGAGAATATATATGAGAGAATATATATATAATTGCGGCTATATATATATGAATAGTTTTAACGATACCTACTTTGCGGGATTTGGACAGAACTACGGCTTGAGCAGGGTTTCGTTGGATTCTTGAACAGCGCTTCGGGACGTTGTGGAGTTTTGAGAGATCGGGTTTGTGTATAAGGAATGTTTGGAAACTGTACAGAATTTCAATCCCGTTGAAGGCCTTTTATAGGCTGATTTTCCAGTCTCTCGCGTACCGCGAGACTGGCCAAGGAAATCTCTCGCGGACCGCGAGAGGATGAGGTGTCACGAACGGTGCTGAGTCAGCATGACACGTGGCGGCTGGTGGCAAGGGTGAATGACACGTGTTTTCTGGCCCTGACGCGTGTACTATCCCCTCGCGTACCGCGAGGCTTGGTTGGGAATCTTCTCGCGCACCGCGAGAAGGTGTAAATCTGGCGTATAAGTAGTCCCCTCGCGTACCGCGAGGTTTTGTCAAAATCTCCCTCGCGTACCGCGAGGGAGTGAAATTTTGAATTTTTCTTTTCTTTTTATTTTTGGGTGTTACAGTTGCCTAGGTGGAAACTTCCCATAATGTCACCCATCCTAGTACTACTACCACCTAAGCATGCTTAACCGTGGAGTTCTCATCTCATCCACATTTGTTGCGCCCGAAACGCGTTGATGATATTTAAGGTAACACGTTCCTTATGAACCCAACATATCTTTTGTCCACGACCGATGTGGGATTTGTTTAGGGCGTTACAATAAACCCCCTTATGGACTCATTAGTTTGCCCCCCACCATCCCAATCAAGGTGTGAGATTTGCCTAAGGTGTCCCTCTAAACACCCCAGGGACTCATCATCCTCGATGGGGTTTACCCCCACCATCTCAAACGACACAGGAGTGGTTTTGATACCATTTATAACATATGACATTTCGTACCACCAATATTTTACGCTTTGCTCATGAGGAGCTCACGGATTTGTTTTTTGTTGCCTAGGTGGAGACTTCCAGAGAGGTCACCCATCCTAGTACTACTCCCGCCTGACCAAACTTAATTGTGGAGTTCTTCTCTCATCCACAACCATTACGCCAAAAACGCGTTAGGGGTGTTTGAGGCAAGACATTTCTTATGAACCCAACATCTCTCATGTTCAAAGCCGATGTGAGATTTGTCTAGCGTATTACATGTTCTTCCATACTTAATCAACCAATCAAAGAAATTTTTAAAAGAAACATATTTACCAACCCCCTCCCCCTCCCCCATCCCCATTCTAGTTTTCTACAATTATAATTTATGGATTTATAATAATAATAATTATTATTATTATTATTTTTTACTGCTCCTTATTTTGAAGTGTCAGTATCCACTACATTTTTTTCTTTTTTAAACACCTACATGGTTGGACTTTCTGGGTTCTTTGCTTTTTGATCGACTCTTGCCTTTGTGTTTTTTCATTTAAATTAATTACGTGTTCGTGAATCTTATCCTTCACCATCTAAATCCACCCATAGTCTAACATCAATCAAATCTATTCCAAATAAAAAACCTAACATGTGAACACAATGTATACTATATAATAAATAAAAGTTTTTCATGTTACGTGTCACCTTCACATTTATTTTTATCATTTTTTTTTCGCCTCTCTCTTATTAAATACACTTCTATCTATTAATAATAATATATTTTTAAAGAAATATTAATCTATATATTATATTAATAAATAAATCTCCTGACATATTTTGACGAGTGTATGTGTTAACAGATTATATTGTATTCCACGGGTTTGTTCTAACCCGTGTAAAACACGATTTTTAAAAAATAATTTTTTTATTACTCAATATATAATTTTACATTTATTTAACCAGTGTAATACACGGGATTTTAACCTAGTAATATTTATATAATAAAGTTAGTTCCACTTTTTGAACCAAATAAAATAATTATTATATGATTGAAATATATTGTTTTTCTATCTAATTAAAAGTTTATGGATTGAAGAAAAAAATTAGTTTAAGATGTTCTAAAAAGATCTTTTTATACTAAATTTAAACTAGTTTTTACCCCCCGCGCTTCGCGACGGGAGTCTGGTCGTTATTGGTTTGGCTCGTTTGCGTGGAATCGCAAACTCGTTATAACGTACGATACCCAAAAACACTCGAAGTTGAATACAACTTTGTCTCCAATAAAATTTAAACCAGAACGTTAACAAAAGAAATTATTAAGAAAACGGCGCATTCCGTTATTTAAAAAAACATAACGAACGAAAGTTATCATAGATAACGTCGTTAATAAAATTTAAACGAAAGCATAGGCACAACGGTAAAAATAATGTTAATAGAAAGTAACATAAAACTAAATAATAAAAAATGGGAAAACAAATTAAAAAAATTACCGGTTCGGTTTGTCGAAAACCATAAGGCGAATCGATAATACCAATATCGACAATGATGTTGTTCGCCCATAATATGTTCGGTTCGTCATGGTACCACAACGGTAACGGCACTCGATACAGGCAACGATAAAAAAAATCGATTTTGAATACAACTCTGTTTTAAAACAAATTTATATCGAAACGTTGACAAAAAAACAACTGCGCACCCGTATTTTAAAAAAAATTAACGAACGAAAGTTTATTGAACTTATGTGGCAAATCTATAAAAAAACAGAGTTTTGAGTAAAGAAAAAAGAAAATTAAAGCTTATTTTAAACTTTAGTGGCCAGTTTATAAAAAAACTTTTATAAGAAAAATAAAAAAAAAACCCTACTATTCATCCCCATGGGAAATAAATAGTAGGGTAATGCCCCCATCAATTCCATATATTAATAATCCAATAAAAGCCCTAATTTCCCACTTCGGTCCCTTTCTTCCTTCTCTGTCCACCCCCGCAGACGGAGCTACACGACATCGCAAACTTGAGGCGGCCCAGATCTGTACCAAACAGCGGCTCCCTTTTTCCAATTCAGGTAACTAAGGTTTGTATTTCTAGGTTAGATTTCGAATTTGTTCATCCGATTTCATCTATTTTGTCCAGAAATTCGATTAAAGTTCAATTCGTTGATGCCGACTGACGATGGCGCAAAGAAGGACATACCTCGGAGATGGGATGGAGAGGTCGATGGCATTGTGATGAACTGATGGTGTCTTCTAAATCGTCCCCAACAACTTCCAATTCCACCCTTGATGAATCATTCTGGTTTATTTCCATATCAGATTTTATCATCTTCTTCTTTAATACAAGTAATGGTTTCTTCAAGGGGATCTTTGACCCACTCAATTCATGATAACCAACAGTGAAAGTATAAGTTTCCCGAACCAGCAAGTTTAGATGTTATACCGATAAAACAAAGATCAAAACAACCCGTATCAACTTTTTTAACATCTCGATTCGTGTAAATGATGAAAAACTGATACTAAATTTCATGAAAAATAAATCAAACAATTTAAAAGCTAGGGGTGAGTTTTACTGTTTTACCAAAGTGTGTGGGGGGGGGGGGAGTGTTATGTGTAAAAAAAATTTTGCAACAGGATTCGAACCTGTGAACCCTTGATGTAGAAGAGTTTTAGCAACCTAGTTTTAACCCACTCACCAAGAACATGATTTGTTTATATTTCAGAACATTAATTATTTAACATAGAATTGGATTGTGGTGGTCTATAAATAGATATATAATGCTAAAAATAACCAGATTTTTTTATTTATTCTTGAATATAATCAATTGTTATTATTATTTTGCAAAAATGGCCACAAATATAAGATAGCTTTATTTTATTAAACCACTTTTCATGATCCTGAATTTACGTATGTTTGGTAAATGTATATCTTTTATAGGGTTTTTTTTAAGAGAGCCTTGTTGTTTATCTTGAGCCAAGTTCTATTTCCCTACCGGATCGTATATATAGGCTAGAAATCTTATAAACTCTAATGACAAAATTACTATACTACCCTCACTCTAACAATTAGCGTTTAAATATTGTTAGTGATTTTATTGATGTTTAACAAGAAGACTATTAACATCATATGATTATGAGAGAGTGGAGTCACTCTTGATCCTTTTTGTGTTATAACTTTAATAGATGATATTGTTTACATGCATGTGATGTTTAAAAGAAAGTAATGTGAAAAAGATGATATTGTTTATATCCATGTGTATGTGTGTCACCATATCCACAAAGTGACTACTTTAGCATGTTATCCCTCACAATCCAACTTTCTTTTTGGTTGTAAATTGTAATATCATGCATCACCTAATCTTTGTTTTTCTATTTTTTTAATTGTTGTAATCAAATGTTTTAACAAAAGCTTTAATAATTATGTTTTTAATAACTATGGGCGGAACCAAGGGATGGTCAAAATGGTCCATTGACCCTCTGCTCATCAAATTTTTCTATTTTTTATATATAAACATTGATTTCTTTTTTGAATAAAACCATGGTTTGGACACTTGGACCCCTTAGTTATAGTAAAAATACCTTATGATTACCCTCTAACTAAAAGGTTCTAGTTCCGCCACTATATAATAACTCAATCAATTAAATATTTTCTAGCTATGTTTGGTTAGACGAAATGAATTGACAATTTTTGGAATGAAACATATTTGTAACATTGTAAAACCCCGAGGTGTGTGTTTTGGTCCAAGAACAAGGGGTGGTGGTTTAACACTTGGTGGGTTTGGGCCGAAAAGTGGCAGGGGGAGTAGTGGTGCACAAAAAAACCGGTTTTTTTTTTTAACCCGGTCTAAACCGGCAAACCGGTTTGGCTTAAACCGGTTTGGGCCAAACCGGTTCGGGTTGCCCAAAAACCGCCGGTTTGAAACCGGTTTGGAGATTTCAGGAGTCGATCGGTTTAGGGACCGGTTCAACCAAACCGGTTTGATAAACCGGTTTTCGAGCTGGGCAAAAAATAGTCGTTGGCCAACGGCTATATGGCCGCTGGGGTCGATTTTGGCCCTTTTTTTGGAGTTTTTTTCACCCTTAAAACACTATAAATAGGTGGGGGGTGTTTAGGGTTGATCACACCTCTCTTTACACTCTCTAATCTCTAAAACCGCTTTTTAACCGCTCAAAAACGCTCTCTAAACTCTCTCTAAACTTAAAAAAAAAGCATGGCAAGTTTTGGTGTTGGTGGTTCCTCAAACGAAGTTACCGTTGTGGAAATTCGAGCAACAACGAGAAATCCGGCAATTTGGTGCAATTACGATCTATGTTTGTTGTCAAACGGGAAGGAACATGCTCGGTGCAAGATGTGTGGTGCGTTTTTAGGGAAAGATTCAAACACTAGTTTGAAAATGCATATGGAAAAATCTTGCCCGTCATTGAAGGGAATTCCAAGTGAAGGTCAAGCCTCGATGACAAGCGAAGGAGGAATTTGAAACTTTGATCCAAATATTGTTCGAGATCGAATGGCGAGGTTAGTGATTCAAGAAGGATTGCCGTTCAACCACTTTGACAATCTGCGCTTGACAAGGATGATTCAAGAGACACTCCAACCTCGTTATCACCAAGTAAGTCGCACAACCCTTAGACGAGATTGTATAAAAATGTGGAAAAAAGCAAAAAAAGAATTAATTTTGAGTTTTGAAAATTTGCAAACCGGTGTAAACTTAACCACCGATGTTTGGTCGGCTCCACATGGTATACCCGATTCGTACCTTTGCGTTACCGCGCATTGGGTTGATCCCAATACGTGGCAAATGATGAAGCGTACAATCGCTTTTGACTTGTTTGAATATCCACACACCGGCGAAAATTTATTTTATATATTGGACGGTGTTATTAACGAATTTAAATTACAAAATAAACTTTTTTCAATGTCTTTTGATAATGCATCTAATAATACAAATGCGGTTCAAAAACTAAAAATTAAATATAAACCCGTTTGCAACGGCGTTTTTTTCCATAGTCGATGTGTCGCACACATCATTAACTTAGCGGTGCAAGCCGGGCTTGCAATTGAAGAGGTTTCAAACTTAACATATACTTTTCGACAAATGCTTAAAGATATTTTTAGTAACAGAAAAAGATACCATGATTATATTAAATTTTGTCGTGATACGAATAATCTTTGCTTAGGCCCGAATTGGGACGTCGAGACAAGATGGAACTCGACTTATATTATGTTTTATAGTGCTTAACGACAAAGAGAAACTTTAGAACTATTTCATGATATGTTTGCCTCAAAACCTCGTCGTAAAATTCAAAAGTTTCCGTCTCCAAATTGGGATATTTTAAAAGACGTAACCGAATTGCTTGAAGCTTTTAAAACCGCCACCACTTTTTTATCCGGTGTTTATTATCCCACAAGTCCATTAACACTAAAACAAATATATTTAATGGCTAACAAGTTGTCTGAGCTTGAAAATAAAAGCGATCTTTTTATAAAAATGATAGAACCGATGAAAGAAAAATTAGTGAAATATTTTAAAGAAATGCCTCCCGTTATAACTTGCGCCGCCGCGTTAAACCCTACCATAAATGTTTACGGGGTTGAAACCTTGATTGATAGAATTACTTACGCTTTGAATTTAGATAGTGAAGACATCCATTTTGCACAAGACACAAAAACATATTTTAACAAATGTTTACAAGATTTATTTGATGTTTATTTACATAAATATGATACAACTCCGACTCCACATGATACAATGGGTACATCATCAAGTGGTACCTCGAGAGATGTTAATTTGAATTTATATAACGAAATGTTAAATGAATTTAGTAAACGGGCTCGAGGTACCACCCCGGGTAGCGAACTCGGAAGGTATATTGGCACAAACTTTTTAGCGTTTATGCCTCCTACCGTTTTTGAGGAGTTTGATATTTTGGCATGGTGGAAAACAAACGAAGCTTCGTTTCCGATTCTTTCCGCCATGGCCCGTGATGTACTAACCGTCCAAGCTTCCACGGTAGCTTCGGAATCTGCGTTTTCTTTTAGTGGCAGGGTATTATCGATACGAAGGACTAGACTCACACCCCTAGCGATGGAAATGTGCATTTGCTTGAAGGACCATTTGGATGCGATGGATAGGATACAAGACCAAACTTCTCTCGAAGATGAAATTCAAGCCGAAGAAGTCATACACAACAACGAGGTTGATCTTGGAATATCCGAACCCGTCACGGATGAAGAACTAGCCGAAGATGCAAGGCTACGAAGCTCTAGTTCCGAAGACAACGCACAAGAATAATCAATCAATATTCCAAAAAATAAAACGTTGAACTTAATGTTTTATATTTGTTATATTTTTTGTAATTTTTTACAATTTTATCTTGTCATGTTTTTTAATTTCCGAACTTTCCAAATATTAATAAACGTTGAACTTTATGTTTTAATTTTGTTATATTTTATTATAGATTTTATATTAAAAATATAAAATTTATTTGGATTTTTTTTTTAATAAAAACCGGTTTAAACCGGTTTAAAGGACAAACCGGTTTAAAACCTACCCGAACCGGTTTGACCGGTTTACATATTTCCATTACCAGAACCGGTTTAACCCGAACCGGTTTGGGCCCAAATCGGTTTTGACTTTTCGTTGACCAAACCGGTTCGGGTCGGGTTGAACCGGTTTGGGTTAAAAAACCGATTTGTGCACCACTAGGGGGGAGGAAGGGATAAACCCTAAACACCATCTATTCCAACCACCATTCCATCACACACTACAAAAATTGTTTAGAGAGAGAGCGCTTTCTAAAGAGAGAGTCAAAAATCCACTTGTTTTGCTCCAAAATTGCCCCTAGTCTGCTTCTCCATCATTCTAGAAGATGAATACACGAAGAACTACTGTATTTGAGGTAAATATCCAACCTAAAACCTCTGATTTGAGTTTAAAAGAGTTTTAGGGTAAAACTAGGGTTTTGATTTCAAAAGTATGGGTTTTTACGTGTTAATGGTCGTATAAAGTCCAAATCTAGCTTCATAGAAGCTAAATAAACGTTTTGGACGTAAAAAGTTATGAACTTGGATCAAAAACAGGCATATGTGAGAAGATCTTCAAGTGGCGACGCTAGCTCATATGGCGACACTAGTCGTGGGTCACTTTGAGAAGATGACCCTAAAGGGGCAATACCGAGGTGTGTTGACACTAACATGTGGCGACATTAAGTCCTTAACGAAAGTTAAGGCGACACTGTCCATGACACTATCACAACATTAGTGTCGGCGACACTAATGGCAACACTAGGGTAGGCGACACTAGCCTGAAATTGATAGATTTTGCGTGTTGACTTATATGCAGACCGTTTAGCGCGTTACCGTTAATAAACGGCTGGTTCAGGCTTACGTACAATCAATCAGGTGAGTTAAAAATCCCTACTACTTGTTTTTAGGGTGATATGCATACTCACGAGAAATGTTTATGAAACGATGTTTTAGGGAGAGAAACGATAACGAAAGATAAAGTATTTGAACTGGGATGTTTATGAAATGAAACGATTAAGAAACGAACGACTTAGGGAAGGAATGATTTGTGAAACAAGTATGTTTACGAAATGAAATGTTTACAAAGTAATGGTTTATTAAAAAATATAAGAAATATATTCTTTGGTTAATGTTTACAAAGGAATAGTTGATAAATGTTAATTCGTATTAAATTCATTCTCCTTATTATTGATTTACCTTTTGAAATAAATAGTAATTTTTTATTTTTTTTATTTTTGAGGAAACGCGAGGAAAAAACGACCAAGCTCCCGCCGCGAAGCGCGGGGAAAAAAAACTAGTTTGGTTAATGATATAAGAACTATCCATAATTAGATAATAAGTATCCATAATTAGATTTATATTAAATATTAAAAAATATATTATTTAACAGGAGAGAGGCGAGAAAAGTATGTTGAAGATGCATCATAAAATGATACGTGCCCCATAAGATTTTTATTTATTAGTATAAAAATAGTTATTTTACATAAATCGCATATAAAAAAGTATTTTTTAAAATTATGTTTCAACTAAAAGTTGTTTGATAGTGCTTGAAAATGGAAAATATAAAAAGAGAACAAGACTTCATGCTTACTCTTCACTTGATATTAACTCTTACATGACTACACAACCAATAAGGTGGTGTCACATTGGAAAACATTATTTTTAGGCCGATTCTAACCACACACGGAATATTGCTAATTGGACCCGTCGTCGCGCGATACGCCCTCGTATAGGTCAATACGAGGGCGTATAGGGTTTAGTCTCTGACACCAGAATGACACGTGTCATTCTCTGTGTCCCATACGATTCGTATTGCCCTATACGCCTCGTATGAGGCAGGGCTCAATATTTTTCTTCAAAAGTTGGAAGATTTGGTGTTAAATAATCCTATACGTGGCGTATAGACCTATACGCCACGTATAGGATTATTTATTTAATTATATTTTTTTATAATAATATATTATTTTGTATTTTAATTTATATAATTTTGTTAATATAAGTTTGTTATCTATTTATAAATTTTATATATTTTATATTTTTTTAAACATTTATTATATTTTTACAGTATAATCAAACAAAATATTAAACATTACAAACCAAACAAAATAATAAACATTACAAACCAAACAAAATATTAAACATTACAACCAAACAAGTAAACTAAACATTATATACATTACATCATAAAATTAAATATATACATCAAAATGTTTTACATACATAACAACGAAATAAACAAAATACAAATAAAAGAACTAAACCTAATCGGCTCCGGCGTCACCCTGACCTGCCCCGCCCTCACCCTGAATGGGGTCGTCCGGATAATGACGTGGCGGTGGTAGTGGGGGTAGCTCGATGCCGGCGGCTCGTGACTGATTCACGAGCTGTCCAACCGCCCACGTCATCAGGTCCTCCATGCGATCGAGTTGACGACCCTGTCGCCGTGAGTCGGCAACAAGGCCATCAAGCAATGCCTGGGTAGCCCTATCCAGCCTAACAGACCGACGTACGTGTCGGGGATGCTGTGGCGGATGCTCGTGGACCTGCTCGACGTGTGGCGGCTCGTCCTCAATCGCCATACCCTGCAGCGGCTGAGGCATAGGCGGGTCCCCCTGTCCAGGCATCTGCGGCAACGGCACCGGGACCCAAACCTGGTCCTGGACGGCCCCTACGAACCGAAGGCCCTGTGGGAATCGGTGCGTGATGCGCATGCCGCTCGCCGTGCGACGATCTAATCGGACAGGGGGAATGGCCGGTAATATCTGAGGCTCATGGTGGCCAAATGGTATGACCGACCGCATGATATGCGTGATGAATGCACCGCCATATAAAAGTCCGCGCCTCTGTCGCATATAGGCTGAAGCAAAATAAAGCGCCATGCTCGTGGACAGGTCGCACCGCCTCCCACTAAGCAGGCAGAAAAGGAAGAAAAGATCTCTTACAGTGCACCACTCACGGCTTTTCAGACGCGGTGCGATCGACGTCGAAATAAGCCGGTGCAGATATCTATACAAAGGGTCTCTAATACCCGAGACCCTCCCCTTGGTACCCAACCAAGGACTATCTGAAATCAAGCCCCAAAAAACAAGGAGTTCCTCCTTGTCAACCTCCGTCACCGCCTCGGGCGAGACCGTATCAGGCTCGTAGTACAAGCCCGTCGTGACGGCCCACTGACGGAGGGTCTGACTGTAAACGACCCCAAAAATAGAAAAAGAAATACGATCCAGATCCTCAATATCTGGCGCCTCCCCGGGTAGAGGCTGCAGCCCAGTCTCTGAATAGATGAACGTCGAAAGAAACTCGACGACAAGCTCTCGATATGTCTCCTCAAAAGAAAGGTCAAAAAGACGCGACCATGGCGTGTCCTCACCGATGATGGCCCTAGCTCGCTCGGCTTCATGCACCTCCTCGAGGAGGGCCCAATCCACCGCCGTACCCGGACCCATCTGCACCTCCCGGAGCTTCTGGCACCGGGAATAAGCCTCTGTATCGGGCGGAAAATCTAGAAAAGGATAGTGCGCAAAATCGTCTAGCTGATCCATCTGAATATCATCATCATAATCCGGCATATCTGATAATAATTAATTGTTTTTAATATTTTAATTTAAATAATAAATAATAATAATAATATATTGTTTAAATTTTAAATAATAAATAATAATAATATTTTTTTTAAATAATAATAAATAATAATAATAATATATTGTATTTATTTTAAATAATAAATAATAATAATAATATTAATATATTGTTTTTATTATATTTTCTTTAATTGAATTAATTTATATAATTAAAAATTTTTTTTAAATTAAAAACCTATACGCCACGTATAGGCTTATACGTGGCGTATAGGCGGTTGCCGGGTAAACAAAGCCATACGTAGGCCAAATAGGCCATACGCGGGCGAGTTGCCGGGTAAACCAAGCCATACGCGACCAAACTAGGCCATACGCAGGCATGTGACTGGGTAAACTGAGCCATACGCAGCGTATAGGCTTATACGTGGCGTATGGCTTCATCTTCTTCCTTAGATCAATCCAGAAGAACTATACGCCACGTATGGTCCTGTACGTGGCGTATAGTTCTTAATTTCAAACCTAAAAATCGCTAATCTACCCATTTTTACCCGCTAATATTCAATAAAAACAGTTTACCTGTAGCTTCGATAATAATTTTTTTTTTAAATAATAAATAATAATAATATATTTTTTTTAAATAATAATAAATAATAATAATAATAATATATTGTATTTATTTTAAATAATAAATAATAATAATATTAATATATTGTTTTTATTATATTTTTTTTAATTGAATTTATAATAATAATAATTAAATAGTCATAACAGTTTACCTGTAGCTTCGATATTTGCTAGACTACAAGCACACGGCAACCCACAACTACTGAAAAGTTGGCACCCACACGTTGCATTTTGTTTTCGTATATTTGATAACTTGTACCACTCGTTTTCTATCAAATCTAGAGCTTTATGTGAAACTTTACCGTGGAGGATATCAAACAATTGAATAGCTATGTGGCTGTCCATTTTCCTTATGATGCTTGTTCCAAACTCAAACTGTAAGTGATAATACTGATCTGATACAATTTCATCAACAAACCCAACAAGTCTATCTAGCGAGCTGTTAGCGTTTCTAAGATAGCTCTTTAAGAGCGAATGCTGGCTCTCGACTCGGTTCGTTGTATGTTGACCAAAATTGAGGTTTTTGTTGGACCACGCGGATACAAACTTTTCTTTATACGGGTCCAGCCAATTTTTAGTCACATAATCAATAACTCCTGGAAAAATATTTAATATTGAATAAATATTTAAATACTGAAAATATTAAATATTTAATATTTAAAACTTACTTCCTCGTTTGGCTGCGTACAGACGTTCGTAAAGTCGGTTGAAGTTGTACTGGTATATATCTGGCGTGGGAGACTCACATAATACCGACCATGAATACTTGAAATTTTTCCAGTCTTCGTCTGTAAATGATGCCCTGCAATGTTTTGCGATATTCTCGTGTATGTGCCACCGACATAGGTTCTTGGAACAGCTCGGAAATATTTTATCACACGCGTTCATAAGAGCTTTGTCCCTGTCTGTTACTATCACACGCGGCTCCATACACTTTTGCAACATTGTTTTATTTGAAGTAACACCCAGACGAAGTTTTCCTCCCGTTCTTTTGATATAAATGCATGAGCGACGCAAAACGACTGGTGTGTGGAGGTCACACCGACCACTTGGACAAATGGAAGTTTGTACATGTTTGTTTTGTATGTCGCGTCGATCATCAACACGTGCGGGAATGCACGCCACATCTCGTACGATTTCGGATGAACAAAGAATATCTCCTCCACACTATTTGTGGCAGGATCTTCTCGAGTATAGTAGACGTATTTTTTTTGAAGAAAGCAGGTTTTCCAGAATCTGTATTGGAGTTTCACCGACTCTCGTTTCGTTTTTTATCTTTTGTATTGCATTATAAATGTCTTTTTTAATGCAACTACTCTCTGGGTTTTGTTCCCTTATAGTTGCTAGAATGTTTCGTGGCAACATGTTTTGCGAATACAACTTCCCCACCAAAAGTTGTTCCGACTGAGACAGTCTCCTTGCAAACGAGTGCGCCTCAAGATGTTGACTAGGATCGTGGTTATGACTGTCATCCTTCACCGTTAATTTCCAATCACCAGTATTTTCTTGGTACTCTTCTTCCAATTTAAAGGGACAACCAATTTTCTTGCTACCGGCACGTCTAACCGTGGCAGTAGACGCACGTTCGCCGTGACGGTCACACACAAGCCACACCTTGATAAACGGTTCCGTCGGATCGTCGCCTTTTCTCCTCGATCGTCGGGTGACAATGACGTAACCATTGTCACGTCCTCTCCGGATAGCCCAATCAACCAACTGTTCACGAGACTGAAAATTCTGGTTAGTTTTATAAGACATATTTTGATTATTTTGTTCTTCGTCTTCGGAGTCATCGGTTTGTTGTGTCGGGTAAGAGACTTCATTGTATACGTATTCGTTCGTGGGTTGTGTAAGGTAAGACGGTTCACCGTATACGAACTCGGGATTGCTTAGTGGCTCGTTCAAATCTGGAAGCCTTACCCGTTGATGAGAATAAACGTTGGACGAGACCTCCTCCTGGTTCACCTCTTGAACGCCAAAACTCTGCGGATTGTTTTCCACCGACTCGTTAGAATATACCTGAAAACCGTAGTTACCATCCCACCACCAAGACATGTTTACAATTTTTGAATTTTGAAAGCATACGTTCGGTTCGAATGAGAATTCTGCATGGTTAAATACACAAAATTTGGGCCCTATACGCATCGTATAGCCCAATACGATGCGTATAGGGTACGAGGTGATGTGGCTAGTGGCAGAAGGTACATTGTACCCTAAACTGCAGCGTATTGCCCTATACGATGCGTATACGATGTTTGAATGACCAGGTTGTAAGAGAATGTCGGGCATGAGAAATTGTGAAGGGCTATACGCATCGTGTTGCCCTATACGATGCGTATATGGCCAAGTCCGATTAGCATTCTCCGTGTGTGGTTAGTAGTCCCCTATTTTTATTACTTTTTTTGTTTCAACCCATCTTTTTTTTAGCATTAATGAGTTTCAAAAAGGCACACTAGACTTGGGTTTGGACTGGTTTTGGTCAGCAAGCTTGGAGTCTGGCTGACCCTGGTTCGAATCCTAAAAAGCTTTTTGTTTTTTTTTTCAACTCAGGTACTATTTGCATACGTATTTGGGTTTAAAAACATATTTAGAAAACTAAATACGGGCTGGTTGGAGCGGTTTTAGTCGACTGCACTCACACCCATTTGCACCCAGTTTTGAATCTGTTTTTTTTAACGGTAAATTTTTTTACTTAGTGAGACTTGAACCTATGACCTTTAGGTGTTTAAGTGGCTTTGCTTCTACCATTGGACCACCACCCCAATGGCCAATTTCGAATCTATTAACCCCCCTCCCTCCACTTTGATTTTTTTTCCTTTTTTTCATTTCCGATTTATCTATTTATTTTTTAACTGTGTTTCCTTTTTTTTTATTGTGTTTCGTTTAATTATAAATTATTTTTCTCTTTAAGTTTTTGGGTTTATTGATATCTTATGGTTTTGGTACACGTGTGGATTTACGTTTGCTTTTCGACGTTAGTTTTCTTCACCGTTTGACGCCCCCACTGCGACGCGGGTTCTAGGTGCGCGTTGTCTTACCCGGGTGACGCGGGTTTGAATCCCGGGAGTCTGCATTTCGACGTACATTTATCCACACAAATGAACCGAACCTATAACGATCGGACTCCCATCGCGAAGCGCGGGGGGAAACTAGTTAAATATTGATTTGTATTTGTGCTTTCTTCCCATTTTTAGTTTTTAACCATGTTCAAATTATAAATGTTTCAATTCAGTTTACAACTAGTGTTTGAATACCCCGCACGTTACGACGGATGACGTGTCGCGACGACTCGGTTGTTAATATCGACCTGAAACATAGGTAGAAATAATCATGCCGTAACTGTATATTCTGAATTTTAAATAATATTACGTTGTTTTGAAAAAAATTCAAAATATATCATATTTGACCCGTGGGTTTTGTCTGTTCATAGCGAAACGTAGGTAGAAAACGTTAGTGCGGTTCGGTTTTTGGTATATTCGGTTTCGAATAATGTTAAACGTCGTATTTTAAAAGTCAAAACACTAAAAATATTTTAAAAGTTATAACCCAACATTAGGCTGACGAACCGAACGTTCAGGGAATCGTTCAGCGGGAGAACATAAAGCGCGCAGACCATAGGGCTGGGAGCCCCACTTGATTCTAACACAACCCAAATTATATTTTAATCTAAAACTGGATTTAAAAAAAAATAAAAAAAATAGAAAAAACTTGCTACGACATAGCCCACTCTCCACCTGACACGTGGACCAATAAAGTGGCGGTACTATATATACCGACCACATGTTTTACTATATATATCTATACTATATTATAATACATATTAGAGAGGTAAGAAGGTGATTTCATCAAAACTCTTAAATTTAAGAGTTGTACACCTCTTAAAAACATAAGATACAACTCTTAAATATGTACAACTCCTAAATATATACAACTCTTATCCATGTTTGAACCCTATAAATTGTGAGTCACTTGTTAGTGTTTCTGTCATTTTGTTCTTTCAATTATCCTTTATACTGATGCTACTAACTTAAAAGTTTTAAGAAAAATAAAACAATAAATAATAAACTTTTGTAAAATATTATACGAATAAGAAAAATAACAGAAATACTATTCAATATATCACGAGATGGTTAATAAGCTAACATAAACGAGTACCGCGTTACAAATTGTCGTCGCCGCCGTATCGCGCGGGTTTCCTACTAGTATATATACATATATATATAATGATAAAAAACCGTTTTCAACGATTTAAAACATTGTACAACCTAAAAAAAATGGGTGTAAATAAGCCGACCCAAGCCTGAGCTCGTTTAGGCTCAAGCTCAACTTGTTTAATTTAAGAGAGCTCGAGCTCGACTCGTTTAAAGCTCTATCTCTAAAGTTCGGGCTCAGCTCAGACTCGATTTTTTTATTATTTATTTGATTACTTACTTTATATATTTTTAATTATAATTTTTATATTTAACATAATACATATTATGTAATACACGAGATTCTAACCTAGTTATATAAATAAAAGGTTGGTTTTTTTCTAGAGACAGATATTATTAAAGACAAAAGCTCTAACAAAGAGCTAGAGACCTGAAATCAGCAAACTCAAACATAAGGTCTTTATTAAATTTACACTAAAGAGACCATTCTAAATTAAGAAAGTTCAATCGGTTTTTCACCCACAAATACCCCCCATGGTCTTGATACCGGTTTATTATTAAAGACCTTATTGTTTCTTACTTTCCATAAATAAAAGGTTAGTTTAGACTCAAATACTAAAAACATTATTGTTCATGCCCTCATATACTGACTAGATATGTGAATCTCAAACTCATTTGTTAAATGAGTCACAATAAAAGGTTAATTAAAAAGCATTAACAACCGTTAGTTTAGCCTAGTGGTAAATGTGTATACCCAAGACTTCACTAAATGAGGAGGTATTTGATTCAAGTCCCACTTATGACAAAAAATAGGGTCCAGGTTAGTCTAGAGGGTTTTCTCACCTATTATGGGTTTTCTCTTAAAAGATGTGAAGATAATCGGGTGGGTCAGTAACCCGACAGTCATCCAAATTGTCGTTAAAAAAAACTAAAAGCATTATAGCTTGAAAATGAACAACAACGAGTCTTCATGAGAAAGTAATGAGTCCCTCAAGTCATAAGATAACCAAAACGACATATTCTTTTGCTTTCTCCCCCCTTTTCCTCTGTCTCCTCTCCACTTTATCATCATCCTCGCTTTTCCACTCTCTCCAATGGCTACTTCTACTTTCTGCTATTACTATTCTCACCGTCTTTTAAAGCAACCAGATCGCACTCCACATTTCAACCATCATCATCTGCTCAGTCTAATCTAAACAATCATGCCTTCTTTCTTCTTCGTCTTCCAGCTCTTGCTTCTCTTCTTATGCAAGCCAGGTAACTGTTATCACTATTTGTGGTTTCTGAATGCTTACAATGTTGATATCTGAAATAGTCTTGGTTAATTTTGTTATTCGTAAGATTAGGGTTTTTTAATAAGCAGGGTTTTTGTATGCAAAATGACTGGAAATAACACTGTTTATGCCATGGATCTGTTAATTTTTTTAAGTCATTTCTAGGGCTGCACACTAGTCTAGGCTCCGGTTTGGACCAAAAAAGGTTCAATTTCAAATAACCTTGAAAGTTTGTTGAGAGTTATGCTCACTGTTGAACCGTTTTGGTTTGAACCGCCAGATTTTCAATTTTTTAAAATTTTGAGTAAATTTCGTTTTGTGTCCCTTTGGTTTGCTCCAATTTACTCTTTGAGTCCAATAGTTTCAATTTCATTTTTCGAGTCCTTGTGGTTTCATTTTTGTTTCAGTTAACAGATAACGGTGTTAGTGTCATGGGTTTAATTGAAACAAAAATGAAACTACAAGGACTCAAAAAATGAAATTGAAACTGTTGGACGCAAAAAGCAAACCACAGGGACTCAAAACGAAATTTACTCAAATTTTTTTTTTCAAAATCTCATTTTTTAGTTTATTTAGTATTCCAAATTACATATTTTATTTATTTATTTAAGTCTTCATATGCCATTAAAATTACAAATTGACATCAAAACGTGTTTGACCCGCAAAGCTCCAAGTATCGTACCTGATGACCCGGTTTAGAACCCGTCAAGATTAACCCTACACAGTGGACCTCTAGGGCGGCCAGTTCCTTGTCCGGTTTGAAAACATTGGTTATGCTGGATCTAAGAGCTGGCGAGCATGACAATATTTATCAGAACTGTGTACAACAAGCATGAATATACACACCAAACTTGACTATAAGTAGATACATATTAACTCAGATTAAAGGTGAAAAGCTCAATAAGAATCTTCAGTCAATTTTTTAGCTTGAACTTGACTCTAGATTTTAAGCTTATGTTTGTAATGGAACTTGAATTATATGTTAAAGCGCGGTTAGTTTGGAGCCCTAGGCTTTTTGATATTTAACTCCCATCGTTTGTTGATCTTGGTTTTCATATTCACTAAAGATTCATATTCTATTTGACGTTGAAGTGATTTCATGAAAAACCTGCTGTGGACAGAGTTTAATTCACATTTTGTTGTCGCGTTGACACTTCTATCAAAATATGGATCCTAATCTCCTATAATAAGTCATGTTTCTCAATTTAAGGAGACCAAAGAAGTGGTACGAGCATACGCGGAGCCTCAAAAGTGATTGTTAAACCCTAATGCAAATGAAATTGAAAATGATTTCAAAATCTAGTTTTTTCTTTCTCTTATTTTGGTACCAATGGGGTTATTCAAAGCTCCCCCTTTACACAAACTTGGTTAAACTTGCCCCTTCTTGAAGGCAAATATAGCTACACTCTTGGATTTGAACTTAGGTCTCCCCAATCATCTTTCAAGCTTCTTGTAAGTAGCATATTTACAAATCATGCCCAAATAAATACAAAGTCCAACAAACACAAGAATCAAGTATTTAAAAACAAAATGGTGAAGGTTAAAAAAGAAAGCCATTTGATGATGGATAGGGGAAGAGGAACTTTTTATGGTGGATTTGTGACATGTATCACATGTCAAGAACTCAAGATCATCTATGAACCATTCTACAGAGATGCGGATGGAGTGATTAGTTCTAAAGAGACGAGAGGTTTTAAGTAAACAAGAATGTCTTAACACAAGGGAAAAGCTAATCAATGGAGTCCTAGGTGGTGAAATGGGTGGATTACATAGGTTGGTTAACGGGTCAAATGGGTTAACATTTTAGTGCTAGTCAAAATTGCTCGGGTACTCACAAACACATTTTTTTATCCACTTTTTTATCTTTTAGTTATTAATGTGCAAAATATGATTACAAAAAGTATATTTTACTAAACTAGATTATCTTCTGTTAATAAAGTGATATATGTGAATACACATTGGATGACTTTGAACCCATTCGTCCCATTTGATCCGCTTCCTTTATAAATCCTATGACTTATCCCATTTGACCTATAAGAGGAAAAACATAATCCAAATCGACCCATTTATAGGTAAATGGATCTAAATAGCCACTTCTACCTAAATCTCGTCTCTAGGTGGGACCTTTCATTTCTAGTCTTCTAAAGTTTATAGGCCATAGCTATCGGCCCATGCAAAGTTGATGGACCATAATAGTACTGTCGTTATCATTGGCATTAGTGGAGAATAAGTGAAAATAAATAGAACAGTCATAGTTGAATAAACATTGTTCTTTCATCATTTTTAGAAATTTGTTAGTGAAAACTGATCAGGTTTTATCTCTGATCACTGAGCCTTTGTTGACTTGCAAGTTAAGTTGATAAATCTCAATGCAGCTCAATTTCTTTATATTTGGAAAAGGCTACATTTTTTATTATAAATTTAAACCAGCTATTCCCAAATCCAATATGTTTTCTGAGAAATTTTCCAGCTACATTAAATCAGCAACCACTTACATATATAGCACCCTTAGCTTTTAGTTTAACTTGAAAATGACTTGCTTTGGTAGTCAAAGTAAAAAATAATAATAATAATCTAGCTCTCTTATTTTTGGGGGTGGTTATTTGAGATTACATTGAAGGAATTAGCGGTTGTTTGGATTTACATTTTTGAATTGGTTATTTATTAATGAGACTTGAAGTCACAATGTTGTTTTTATAGTTTGCACTCTTTTAACCTTGAAAGTTTTACTCTCATCTAACAAATGTCTCTTTTTGTTTCGTTTTTTGTCCATAATATCTTTTTTTTGGTCATTTTCTTGAAAATTCAGTAATAATTAGATCTTTCAAACACTCAAACATTTGATTATTAAAAGTTAACATAACATAAGCACAACAAAGCACTATCTTTTACTGCCTGTTTTCTTACAAGTAAATATCCAATGCTGATCATTGAATATCCTACATTGACTTTCAAAACACACATCCAAACACCCCCTTATTCACATTTTATCATCCAAAATTATGGTACAAATCAGTCTATCCTTACGTTTTTCTTTAACAACTGTACTCCTGGTTTTGGCAGTTACAAGCTCAGACATTCCTCTTCCTCATGTGAAAGATTTTGAGGTTGTTTGGGAGAAAGAGCAGTTATTCCCTTCCATTCACAGAGCACTGGTGGAATATTTCCAAACCGAATTTGACTCAATTGACCCCCCAACCACCGCCTTACCCTCACCTCCATTAACCAATCCAGTCACCACCCCTATGGTCAATACTGCACCAGGAATCATAACTGTGCCAGGTACCAACCCCACTACCAATCCAGTAAATCCACCTGTCCAGGTTAACCCAGTTACAACCCCAAGTACAAATCCACCAACTGCATCTGGATCAAATGGTCGAGGACAGAGCTGGTGCATAGCAAAGAATGGAGCATCACAGGCGGCACTGCAGTCGGCTCTTGATTATGCATGTGGGATTGGCGGAGCTGATTGTGCCACGATTCAGCAGGGTTCCAGCTGTTATGAACCGGCCACCCTTCAGAACCACGCCTCTTATGCTTTTAACAGTTATTACCAAAAGAACCCGGCACCAACAAGCTGTGATTTTGCTGGTGCTGCTGCTATAACCACCACCAATCCAAGTAAGAGTTTCTTTCTTCATCCTTTAAATTTTTTGTTCTGATTTTAATTTTTATAATTACTTGATGCAATAAACATAATTCTATAATAGTTTTCTTATTACCGTAATAACCAAAATCTTTGAAGTGGAGGTTGAATGTATTAAAATTTAAAATTACACTTTGTGGTTACCTCGTTTGACCAACTTTTTGATTTGACTTGTTTGAGATGATACCAATGTTTTCATAACAGGACCAATCATCGAACCAGTTGCTTTATCGGTCTACTGGTTGGAATGGTTTTAAAAACCGAATGATGTCATAAATATTTTAAAAATTAAACTAAATATATAACTTGTTTAAAACAAAGTATGAAAGTACTTTTGTATTTGGATGTGGATTTGTAGTAAATGAATCAGTAAATGAGATATGGAGTCTAAAGTAGTAAATAAAACACTAAATGAGATTTTAAAGGAAAAAACTTAAATAAAAAAAGGGGCAATTACATATATCCCCCTAAAAACTTCATTAATTACATATATACCCAGCTCAAAATTTTATTTACGTATATCCCCTTCATTAATTACATATATACCCAACTGGATAATGGAATCGATCAGAAGCGACAATGGATGTTGGAATCGATCGGAAGCGGGAATCAAAAGGTTAGGGTTGGGATCGATGGAATAAGAATAGTCGTATTTCTTGTAAGGTTAAAAGGGTAATTTTATAAAAGAGGGGGAAATATGTAATTTAAATTTTGGGTTGAGTATATATGCAATTAGGCCATTAGGGTTGAAAATAGGGGGATATATGTAATTCTAAAAAAAATAGATATTGAAATCTGGTTCAACCACCAGGTCCGGTTCACTGGTCCGATCGGTAACCGGCCAGTTCAAACGGGGACAATTCTATTACACTCAACCAGACTGGTTCTGTAGCCGGTTTCAGTCGGATCGGTCCGGTCTAGTTCTTAAAACATTGGATAATTCATGACCCATTCATAAAACTGTGGCCTCTAGTTATATGATATCATATTGACTTTATCTTTTTTAAATACAGGCACAGGTTCATGTGTCTACCCATCCTCCTCATCATCATCATCCTCCTCCTCCTCATCATCATCATCATCATCATCATCATCATCATCATCATCATCCACTTCCACACCTACACCACCAATAACACAAACGCCTGTTAGTCCAACATCTTTGCCTGCTGCACCTGCAACATCTTTGCCTACCGCAGGGTCAACTTTTCCAGGGTAACGTGTTACTTTCTTTTCTTTTCAAAAAGATTAGCATTTTCTTAGGTATTTATCCGTTTTTTAGTTGAATTTTACAGGACACAACCTCCTCCACCAGGGTTTAGCTTTGGAAACCCCGATCCGACAGGACTAGGAGCTTTTGGTGCAAGCCCACCCTTGGTGAACATGGCGTCTGTCGTGTCAAACAATCTGGTTGGGTCCATTGCAGTTGTAGCATCCATCATGTTTGGTCTTTTTGATTGTTGAAGCCGGTGTAAGTTATAGGGTAATGGTTTTAGGTGTAAGTTATAACAGAAGAGTGTATGATAGAGAGGTTTTGCTTCCTTAGAGGTCAACTATTTGTGGAACATAACCAGACAACCATATGCCAATCAGGACTCGCTTCAGAGCTCTTAACTCGGTAATTTGTGTTTGTGTGCGTGTTAGCAATGTCTTCAGCGAGTCATCTAGCATATTGTGTGTGGTGATAGTTGTGTACTGAGAATCAGATTGACAACGTCTCTCTAAACTCGGGTATTAAGTCTCTAATACATGTTCTTTGAATTTCATGTAGCATGCTATTTGATATGTGCACCACTAATTATAAAAGAGAGGATATTTTAAGTGTTGGTTGTGTCCCAAAACATGATATATGATAAAAGGCTAATAACATGATATATGATGATCACACACAAAGTAAGACAATCACATATTTAGGTGAAATTTTACTATTTTTGATGAAATAATATACTTGTAATATCTCACCCAAAACTAGTTGTAAAAGCTATTGTTTTGGTGAAATAATAATAATATTTATAATGATAAATTTAATGTGAACATCATGGTTGTAAAAATCGTTAGGCGCTAGTCGGGTGGTGTGGTGGGGTGGGGCCTAGGCCTAGGCGGGATTAATCGGGGCCTAGGCGGGATTAATCGGATTGAAATTTTTATATGTAATTTTCAGTTTTTTATATATATACACACATTTTTATATGTAATTTTCAAAATTATATATATACACACACACATTTTTAAAAGAAGCTGGAAATTACAAGAACTAAACTATAAATCGCCAGAAATTTGCCTAAAAGTCGCCGGAATCTCGCCGGAACCTGCCGGAATCTCGCCGGAACCCTACCAGAATCTCGCCGGAACCCTACCGGAATCTCACCGGAAAAACGGGAAGTGGCCGATTTTTGGCCGACTAGGTCCGCCTAGGCCCGATTTTGACCCAATTTTTCCGATTAGCGATTTTTAGTCCGATTTGGCCAAAATTAATCCTCGAACCGCCGCCTAGCGACTAATCGACGCCTAGGCGCGATTTTTACGACACTGGTGAACATTATCATTTAATGATGTAGTTTTTATGTTGCCTATTAATGATTTTGGGATAGTATTATATTGAGTAAACTTCATGTTTCGTCCCTCTATTACACATTTCATCCCTAACATTTTATGTTTTAACAGTTTCCGTCCCTTGTCCTTAACCCCGTTAAGTTTTCTGTTAGTTTTTGTGCAAATTTACTAATGTACCCCTCACCCCTTCTTTTTCATCAGACTCAATAAAATGTATATGAGACTCAATAACATGAATGACACTTTCCTCTGGCGCGACCCCCATCCGGCCACCGGCTCTCCGGCACCGCCTCCCCTCGACCGACGACGGGTCTTGGTGGCTCCAACAGAAATGGCGGCGACGGTGGTTAGGGATTCCAGGAAGCAGAGACAGAGGTGGAAACAAGGTAGCAGGCGGCGTCGGTTGGCCTAGATAGCAACGGTAACGATGTTAAACGACTGAGATGGTGACGGCATGAGTTTTCCGGTGACACCCTATCTAGGGTTCTGCCGTAGCAACAGTGGTGGAGGCTGAGCTGAGACCTGATGGCAGCGGAAACAGAACGAGGATGGTGTTCCGACGCGTAAACGGTTTTCACCACGTGAATCCCCCGTCACCTGGTTTGCCGTGGTCATCGTCGTCGTTCTACAATCAGCATCACCACCGGCAGGCAGTTGTTTGACGAGTGTAAAAATGTGGAGTGTAAAAAATGGAGTCAAAATTGCTTCTTGTGTCTGATGGTTGAAGAAGAAGAAAGGGTGAGGGATATATTAGTAAATCTTAACAAAAAACTAACAGAAAACTTAACGGAGTTAAGGACAAGTGACGTAAAGTGTTAAAACATTAAACGTCAGGGATGAAATGTGTTATACATGGATGAAACCTGAAGTTTTGTGCAAACCTAAGGGACGAAAACTAAAGTTTTCTCCATTATATTATATAGACACATGTAAGAAATGAAAGCAAGTATGTTTTGCTTGTATATGTACATGGAGACAAAAAAAGGAAACAAGCAATGTTTGCATAATTGCATGTATGTAAAAGAAATGAAAGAACTAAAGAGAGAATCTTGAGGTCTCTCTATCTTTCTTTGTTTAGTCATGCACACTATCAAGTCTCTTTCATGGAAATGCATGTGTTACTTTAAGTATGTACATATTGAAAATCATAAAATACTATTTGATAATGAGTCGTCTCTTTCTCTCTCTTCATGTTTTTAGGGACCTATTATGTGTACACCACCCTCATTACGCATATACGACTCGTATAGCTGTTATACATGTTGTATAGGCAAAAGTCAAGCCAACAAAACATACATACATGTCACATCAGTCGCATCAGTGTTACACAATACGACCGTATTGTGTCAAAAAACGCCCAATACGATCGTATTGTGTCAAAATTTGCACAATATGACCATATTGTGTAAAAAAAGGTGAGGTGTATAAATAGGATATGGGGGCGTACGTTTAGATGTTCCCTTTTTTTATCTTGTTTCTTTTCCATAAAGAAAATAATGGCCACAAATTATGAAAAGATTTTTTTTATTTTGATAACAAAAATATAGACATGTGGTACAAATGTTAAATGTGATTATTCATATGTTAATGTCATATTCTTAAATTATAAATGAGAATGTTGAAAATTCAAACAAGTAAAGAAAACACAAGAACTATTGGCTAGTGAAAGGGTGATTGATGAACGGTCAAGCTGTGAATCGACTGGGTGTACTTTCCCTTTCGTGACATCATCTGAAATGAATGGCTCTATAAAACTTTGGTTTTGTAAAAACGTTTTTGTACTGAAGTGGGGTGTTTCCCTGTAATTATGAAATAAAATGAAACGGGTGTTTCCCCGTGATTGTGAATTCAAATATTTGAGTTATGAAAACTCATGAACCATTTTCCGCTATGGTTTATAAAAATCTGATGTAATAAAAGAAAAGGTACAAACTGTTGGTCGCACGTCCGAGTAGGGAAAATCCGGGGTGTGACAGGTTGGTATCGGTCAAGGCAGCTCCAATAAGTCAAAGTGAAGAACTTGAGGAAAGGAGACATGCTCGACGCATAGTTCAAACTTAGATCGACTGCGCTAAGATTGATTAAATTTGAACAATCGATCCTAAAAAACACCACTGTTGATGGATGGATTGGTCGTGGATCATCCGTAGCATGCCTAGACAAATACAAAAAGTTGAAATTTGTTTTTTCAAGTCAACAATGTGTTTATGCATCGGGTATTCACGACATATCAATTTATAGGTGTTGTGTATAAATTGAGCTTAAGATCACCTAAAAATAATTACATTTTTATAAAGCTTAAAAAAATATTTGTTATAAACTAAACCAAAGTTGATAAAAGATTAAGGGGGCGTTTGGTTCGCGGAATTCGTTGGAATTATAATTGGATTTGGAATTGGAAGGATTCCTTTCAAATCCATAATGTGTTTGGTTACCATATATGTTAATGAAATTGTAATGTAAAAATACTTAAAAGACAAAATTACTTCATAAAATGATGAGAGATTCTAAGTTCTATTGAAATTGAGAGTAATTTTGAATTCTATTAGTTGAGGGATTGGGTTGGAATTAATTCCAATTCCAATACTTTCTCTAAGTCAACCAAACATGTCAAGGAATTAAATTTAAATTTCATTTCTACTGAAATCGTATGAATTTCTACCAACCAAACAAACCATAAGATCTATCGAAAGAATCTTGCTTAAGATTATATTTTAAAAAATTAAACCAATCTTGTAATGATGTGTTGGTCTATTCGGGTAAATGGACAACCGTATAAGAATCAAACATAACTATTTTTTACCTTAAAGAAAAAAAATACTTTCAAATAAAACTAAATTTGAAATTCTTATAATGAATTTCAAGTACATTATGTTTTATGTTGTTATAATGAATTTCAAGTACTAACTTATGTTTTATGTTCTAATAATAAGTGCAACACTGATGTTCTCATTAATTTATTATATTTAAAAAAATTAATCATATGTAGGTAAATTCTTTTGGTATTAAATTCCTTTTTTATGAAACAAATACTTGTACAATATCTTTTTTTTAATCAAGGGTTAGAATTTAGAAATGACAAAACTGACTCCGTGGGAGCCGGAAAAAAATGAGTAATGAGATTTATATCTTTTACCTCTTTTTTCTTTTTCATATTTATAAGATATTTTTGTTTCATTAAGGGTTGGAGAGGCATGAGGTATACACCACTTTTACATTTGAAGGAGTATACACGTATAAAAGTGAGTGGTGTGAAAATTATTTTTTTTATTTATACAATTTATATTAAAGAGTTAAATATAAACATAAATAAAATAATATTTATTAAAATTAAACATTTATTATTTTTGTTTTCGTTTCCACCAATATAGTGGTCAAACTTGTAAGGTATCAGCTAAACCTCCACTTCAGCGAAGCTACTCCCATAAGCCTAAGAGGCACGGTTCATATGTGACCTCCCAAGAACGTGACTTCAAGTCCGTCTGTCTACAATTTCCTGGGGTTGACCCAGCACAATGTTACTAATAAAAAATCACTGGACTATCACAAATATACTAATCAAATTCTAACAGTCTTTCAATCGTATGTGAAAGATATAAAAGATGTGTTAGGTGAAGGAAATTGTGGGTTACGGGCGACAGCTTCTGCTCTCAGGTACGGTGAAGATGAATGGCTATTAATTCGGAGGCTACTAATTGATGAGATGGTGCAGTTTGAAACACATTACAGAAAGGCTTTCCAGGACGAATACAATGAGGTGTTTTCATCCTTAGAGTGGTCGGGGCCTAGTTTTGCGCCACGAAAATACTGGATGATTATGCCAGAGACGGGGTTTTTGATTGCGAACAAGTTTAACGTAATTTTTCATTTCATATCTAAAGAAGGTAATAACAGTTCGACATTGTTTCCGCTTTGGAGAGGCCCTGACCAGTTCCCAGATAAGATAATCACAATTGCACTGGTGAATAAAAATCATTATTTAATGGTAGAAATGCAATGAGAGTTTCCAATGGGTTTCACACACAACTAGGGGTGGGATTTTTAACCGTAACCCGAAACCCGACCTGAACAAAAGTGACCCGAACCAGATTAAAGTATAACCCGAACTACCCGAACCCGAATAACAATTATAACTGAACCCGACTTCTTTTCTTTGGATCGGTAATTGGTTTAAAATAAGGGTAATCGGGTTAACCCGATTAAGTCAAGCCTTTAGAGTTTACATAAGATTGGAAGTGTACCTCCGACAAATTCTAGGGGTTTGTAATTGTATATTTGCATTAGTTATATACATATTATATACCATGGTTGTAAAAATCGTTAGGCGCTAGTCGGGCGGTGGGGTGGGGCCTAGGCGGGATTAATCGGGGCCTAGGCGGGATTAATCGGATTGGAATTTTTATATGTAATTTTCAGTTTTTTATATATATACACATTTTTATATGTAATTTTCAAAATTATATATATATACACACACATTTTTTAAAGAAGCTGAAAATTACAAGAACTAAACTGAAAATCGCCGGAAATTTGCCTGAAAGTCGCCGGAAATTTGCCTGAAAGTCGCCAGAATCTCGCCGGAACCTGCCGGAATCTCGCCGGAACCCTACCGGAATATCACCGAAAAAACGGGAAGTGGCCGATTTTTGGCCGACTAGGTCCGCCTAGGCCCGATTTTGACCCAATTTTTCCGATTATCGATTTTTAGTCCGATTTGGCCAAAAATAATCGTCGACCAGCCGCCTGGCGATTAATCGGCGCCTAGGCGCGATTTTTACAACACTGTTATATACCTGAACAACACCCTTACACACAACTTATGGATACTAAGGAGTGAAAGAGACGCAGCTGAGTGAGAAAACGTATTTAAATCACGTCAAAAGCTTTATAAAGATTAGGTAGCAAAACCTGCTAAATAAGTAGTTGTAAATTAATATTTTACTTATTAATAAATTTGATTGTTTATTTTCTTATTTAAAATTTATTTATTTTTTTATTTGTTAGTGAAATTTTTGTTGTTATTAATTTTCTTTTGAGTTTTACATACAAATTTAAAAAAAAAAGTTAACTTAAATTAAAAAAAAAGAATAATAGTTAAGTTAAATTTTAAAAAAATTATATTAAGTTTACATACAAATTGGTATATCAAATCTATCTTTCAAGTTAATAGAAATTTTAATTAATAAACTATAACAATTTAATATGATATAAAAACATAAAGAACAATACAATCACATTAATCGATGTAAATGAATCTGGAATCTTTTCTCCATCGTACCGTTTGACTAAAAATCTGACCCTACGACATCAGCATTGTACTTATTATTTATAAAACAATTTTTAACCATGATTCATAAAAAACAAAGAAACCAAAATTCATTAAATTGGTTATGATTGATCATTATGGGTAAAAACAAATAAGTCACCTCAAATGGTGTTAAATGCTTAATATAAGGGTGTATGAATCATGGTTCCCTTTCGATAAACTAAAATTTGAAATTTAGGTAGCAGGTAGGCATGTACTTTATACACAAAACCATCTCCTGAGTCATAAAAACACTAGATACGGTATCTATCTACGAGCTAATAATCTACTAGCGCTTCGAAAACAACACCAGAATCAACATGGACATTGATACAGCAATCTTGAACCCTGAACTTTCCCAGAAATTATGGTTATCGCCATTCCCGGATACTCCACCATTCTTTGTTGTTGATAGTTCATCTCGTAGTTCTTTCAGAGTTTTATCTCGCCTCTCTCCCATCTGCAACACCAATAACTAACTATGTGTCACATTCATGTCAGGTTGGCAGGCTAAACACGACCCATATATTTATTTGCGTCAAAGATAGACACATTTAAAATCATGTAACCAGATACAACACCTTTAATCCATTTATCTAAACGGGTCAAAAATGGAATAATCATGTCCTAAACAGGTTGGCAAGTCAATCTGCTTATTAAACCTGATCATTTATCTAAAAGATCCTACATTCTTGTAAACAAGTTCAAACGCTGAAACAAAACTCAAGATGTGCATGTATGAGGAAGGTTTTGTGAATCAGGATGTTGTACATATAGGTTATTTATATATTAAATCATATATAAAGCTTATTTATAGCTAAATTTTTGGTAGGTGGTTCTAAAAACCTATGAGAAATATTAAAAAGTTTATATAAATAAGCTGTGCCTTGCGTACAAAAAGCGGTGTGCTTTTGAGCCTTGCACCTCGGCTTCGATGCTCCTAAAGCTTTTTAAAACAAAGGTATGTAGTTTAGGTAGCAATAGAATTTACCCTTTGAAGTTTTCGGGTTTGAGCCCGAGCTTCATGAAGACAAAACTCCAGTTTAAGAACCCTTTTCTTCAAATCCTGATCGGCTCTACGATGTTTCTCCAACTGTCGTATGAAAGGAGGGTTTCAACTTATCACCACATATTCAATAAAGAAATTTAAAAAAATAAGTATTTCAAAATTATACATACTTGGGCCTCAAGATCCTTGGTTTTGAGCTTCCAATGTGCAGAAGTAACCCTTATTTCATCTCTCAGCTTGCCTATTTCTTCATCTTTGTCTGATAAAAGTTTGTTCATCTTGTCAAGGTTTCTAGGTGAAACCTCATCAAGAATCCTCCTCAATTCACTGTTATTATTGGCTCCAGATTTGGCCAGAGCTTGCATGATGTCATGCTCAACTCGCATGACTTCATCTTTCAGTTGTTTTTGTGAAGATTCACGTGTTTCAAGATCCTTGCGCAAAAGATCTAACTGTTCTCCCAGCTTATTAACACGCGCTTCATGCTCTTTCAATGACTTGTTCTTTTCATCCAGTTCTTTTAAGAGAGCCTTGCATTGAAGCTGTGCAGATTGAGCTGAAGCTGCACTTGCTTCTGCGGTTGCTTTTGTAGATGAAAGCTGTGATGCGAGATTATCCAAATCCCTTGGGTACTGCAATGCATCAATATCCACAATCAGACAATGTTTTGAAAGTAATTATGTGATAATGAAGAACCAATAGTGTGATAAAAGGAGTAGTAAAAGTAGTGTTTGGATGTGCTTCTACTGTCTGAAAGTTGTAATAATCAGATAATCAATGCTTATAGTTTTTGGCAAAGTCTAATTATTTAAAAAAAACTAATAGCCGAAATGACCAAGGGTGACATTTTTGTGAAGCAAAAAACTGTTGGTGAAATGGAAGTAAAAATCTCTCAGTTAAACTTATTTTACCCTTATATTAATAATGTTCTGAACCTGATTAGTGAAAAGTGATTATTTGATCCTAATAATCAACAGCAAAATATGTTTATCTGAATATTAACAACAGAACCTTTTGTAAAAATAGTGTGATTTTAAAAATAATTTGTAAAAGTAGAAAACAAATGTTTTTGTTTGTAAAAGTAATCCAACTTTTACAAACAAAAACCTTTTATTCCTACTTTTAAAAATTATTTACATTATTTTTACAAAAGGAAATCCAAATTATTGTGATTCAATTCCAGATAATAACTAATAAGATAATGATTTACAAACTGCAAATCCTTCATATGGCAATTTGCATACAATAATCTGGCAAGTGATTCTGTGATTGATGTCACAAGTCAAACTAAGAAGAGCCTATAGAAAAAGCCAGGTAGAGACTAGTTAGGTTAGATCATTTAATACAAAATGTGGAACCATGCTCAATAACATCCAAGGCACTACAGATTAAGAAATATTTTTGGGTCCATGTATATTTAATTATTTATGGCCACACGAGACCGACAGTTGCAATTAACTAAGAAACATTACCACAGACTACATTTAAACGATATATGTCAAGTGGGCCTTCGTCTAATGCTATCAATACATCCCTATTACCATCAAGTTGTGAGGTGATAATCTTTAAATGTAACAGTCTATGACGGTTCAAAAGTAAACAAACATTCACTACTAATCATTTAAAATTAAAATACTGATCTAGTATGGCAAATCTTGTTGAAGACAAGATACCTTTGCTTCAACAACTTATATAGCTAGCTTCATTCAATTTGATGATAAAAGTACCATGAAACTTATCAAGTTGAGTTACCACCAAGAAATGGAAGCTTGGTTTTAAAAGGCGCAAGGCGCTCCGAGACATTTTGATCCCAAAATCCAAGGCGTGACGGTGAAGCGTGAGAGGGTTGCATCACGTATTTGAGGTGTTGCTCTATGTCAACCAAATAAGCTTTATGTACAACCGCAAGGTGCATTGGTATCATCTCTTTTACATGTCATCCTTTTGATCAAGTAAACCATGCATGATCTCTTTATTAATATGGTTGTTTTTACATATGAGCCAACAAAATCTATTTTTGAGGCGCCGCCTCAATGCCCTGAGGCGTTTTCTAGATCGCATCGTGCATCTCACGCATTAGGCACCCTTTTTAAACCAAGAATGGAAGAAAAGAATGAAACCAAAAAATTAGAAATTGAGGGATGGCAAACATCAATTTCCCTAAAATGATTTTAAGCTAAGGATATGATTGATATTGATCAACCATCCTTTATCCTAAAAAAGCAAATATCTATATTCCCCCAATTATTGTTCTTATCAACAAAACCCCACAAGGAATCATAAATGGCCAAAATGGGTAATTTACTAATTTCCAGATTATTAAAGATCTGCAAAAGACAAACTTTTTGAACCACTCAAAAAACAAGCCATAAAGTGAAACAATAATATATTCACCAAAAAGCCAAAGAGAAACAGACAGAATGCAGCCTAGAAAAGATTGTTTTGTGTTTTGATATCATAAATTTGTTTGAATCTTAAAACTAAACAAGATCAAATCAAGCAACAACCCAAGAATCACATCATTCACCAAACAAGAAAGTCAAACCTTTGCAGCATCAGATGATGATGCTTGAAGCTGCAGATTCCTCTCATCTAAACTCTTCTGCAATCTGGAAATCTCTTCTTCCATGTTCTTAGCTCTAGCTTCTGCTTCCTGTGACAAAAACCAAATCAGATCAAAATTCAAAAACACTCATGTTGACTTCATTTCTTGAATCAAGAACCAACAACGCATGCCTGTCTGGTTAAAGATTCTTTAGCAAATGACTCTTCTTGACAAGATAACCTGCTTCTAACATCCTTAAGCTCGGCGGCAAGCGACACAACATTCCGGCGAAAACTCTGTTTCTTCTCACTCAGATCCCTCAACAGTGGATCAATCTCCACCGTTGAAGTCACACCAGACATCTTTGATCAAAAATCAACTATGGATTCAACATGTAAGATCAAGATTCAAACCCATGAAGCACCTGTGTGTGAATGTTTTATTACAAAAGAGGTCAAAGAAAATAAGAAATTAGAAAAATAGATTTTTATAAATATAGATGATAAAACAAATTAATAAATCAAACTTTGAAACTGAAGGGGTTGAGAGAGAAAAACAATAAATAATCCAAAAAAACCTGTCAATTTAACAAAATTGTAGATGGTGAAGCAAACAGATCACAGACGCACATTTGGCATCTTAAATAATTTAAATAAATAAAGCCTCATGAAACTTGTTCCTTCTTCATAACAAACACACCTCCTGATGTGTGACTACACCTACACACGCAATTAATGCTCTCAATCCAGAAATTAATATTTCACATCTGAATTTAAAAAAAATTATGTTAAAGCTTGTAAATTAAGTAATTAACCCTAAATTGAATATGAAATCGTAAATTAACCCTAAATTGAATATGTAATCGTAAATTAACCCTAAATTGAATATGAACTCGTAAATTAACCCTAAAATGAGTTTGATGTGAAAAAAACTCGAAGTTCAGATTCAGATTCGGATATGAAAACATAAAGGATGAATCAACTTAAATCGAAACAGACATGAAATCGGAGACCTAATAACTCATCGGAAACAAAAATTGTTACAAACAGTCTAAAATTAAGGAGCTGAAAGAGATGATTACCGGCGGCTATGGAGAGTTGAACGGATTTCAGGTGTGAATGAACTGAAAGGTTTGAAAGTTGAAAGAGACGAAGGGTAGGGTAGGGTAGGTTGAATTAGGTTCGGAATTGAGGTTCATTTGAGGTAAGGGTTGTGGTTCGGATAGAAGGTGATTAATGACAAAAGCCGAAGCTGTAGGTTGGGTTGACCTGAGCGCGGCAAAATCAAAATTTTGGGTCAAGATGTGCTTTCCACGGTGGCGTTTGGCATCTTCTGGCCCGCAAAACCTGTGTTTTAACTTTAAAAAAGCATCTACTTTGTATTAAATCCGGTTTAAACATGTGATATGGTTTAGGGATTTAGTTCACTCCCTCTTTTCATTCACTTGGTATCATGTCAGCGTCACATCACATTTTATTTAACTCCATACCTCTCCACTTTATCAAGGAAATACTTCACTGTATGCTTCTCGACATTTTCAAAATTAAATATATAAACAAAACTACATAAATTAAAATTTAAAATAACTAAAAATAAAACTGCATAAATTACAATTTAAAATAACTAAAAATAAAACAACATAGCTTAATTTTAAACATATTTGTCGGCGATTTGATCCTTCAACACCTCGGCTGCTCGTTTATATTTTCCATTCTCAATATCGAAGTGTTAAGAGCGTCTAATTTAAGAGACAAAGTGTCTATTTTTTTGCCGTTAAATTTGTTGACGTACTGGTCGCTCGTTTTGTTTTGTCTCTCCCAGGCGGGTGTGTTGGTTCGAGTGGCTTGGGGGTGTCCTCCACATTGATATCACGTTTAGAATGTGCATTGGAGTCAACCGAAACATAATCATTGTTTTCCGAGGCCACAATGTTGAAACACTTCGGGCACCATTGCCCATTTTGATTATCTTTAACGACGCGGCAAAGATGGGTGAAAGTTGAGCCTTCGTTGACTCGGTATTTTCTCATGTGACCTCGTCAAAATGTCGGTATCATTCCACCCACTTTTACGGTTGTTGTAGAGACTTCGTCGTTCTTGTATTCACTTCACGCCACTTAGAGTTGAGTTGATGATGACTTCGGCATTCATCACGTTGAAAGACCACATGAAAGCGTTCGGTAACTCACTTCCAATTGATCTATTTTTTGTGCGTTAGCTTTGATCTAAAAAAATAATAATATTTAATATGTTAAAAACATAAATATAAAAAATAAATATATAAATGTTTACCGGGTCCTCCGAAACATCTACCCAAGCTCTTCTTAGATCATCCAATGTTGAGTCGTGGCCGGGCCGGATCCATCCAATCTCTTCCCAACGTTCTTTTTTGTTTTTCTAATGGGTAGGGAATCAAGTATTTGTTGTGACTATGGTTCAACCTGAGTTTAAAGATAAGCTCATTTAATAAATGAGTCGAACCCGAACTTAATATGTCGAGTTCGGCTGGGCAAGTGAGCCTAAACAAATCTCTTATATATATAAATAAATATTATACTTTTATTTAATATAATAAATATATATTATATAATAAAAATTAATTTTTATATATGATAAAAGGTATTAAATAATATATATTATATTATATTTATTGTATGAAAGTATAATTATAAATATTTCTAAAATAATTACATTTTTTTAACGGCAACGCTAGATATTCTAGGATAATTGGGTTTCCCCGGGGCAACACCTAGAACATCTAGGGCAGCCCACCACAGGAGGAACCCCTTAACTGGGTAAACCCCCTGACCTGGCCACAGACCCATTTTTTGTTGTTGCCAGGATTCGAACCCAAAATCTCCATTATAGGAATTCTTGGGGCTACCATTGCACCAAATGGTCAACTGTCTAAAATAATTACATATAAGTACATAAAACTCAAAATATATATTATGTTATCAAGGACATAAAACTCGAAACAAACTAAGCTAGAACTATTTTAAGAATAAGATCGAGCTTGACTCGACAAGTTTACAACATACAGTGAAACATGTTAAAGTTCAACTTAGTTTTATGAACAGTTCTTTATATTTAAAAATTAAAAACTTACAGTTTTTCTATTTATGTTAGACTAAAATTTTTGGTTTATTGATTGATTTATAAATTGTCCAGTATTGATTAATAAATCAAACTCAACCATTCACTTAATCATAGCAATATAACAAAAATAATATGTTAAATTATTATACAGATTTAGAAGTTCTTTTAGAGCATTCATAGTCGATTTGATATATGTTTGTGAGTGGGTTCTGTATATTTTAATGAGTGGTTGTGAGTGGAGGAGAGAGAAAATAATAAATTTTTTGTATATTTGTGGAAACACTATCACTTATATAAATTTTTTAATATTTTTTTAAAGTGGTTGTGAGTGAAGGAGAGAGAAAATGTAATAATAAAGGTATAAAAAAGTATTATTCAATTGAAAAAGAGAGAAAAGTTAGTGATTTTAGTGTAATTATAAAGATAAGTATATAGAACAAGCTTCGATAATTTTCCCTTTACTTAAAGTAGTCTTTTTTAATAAAAATCAATATACGCAAAAATTAATATATTATATAGTGCTAGAAATTTTTATTCAACCAAACTTGTACTTAAAAGTTATCTGATTTGAAGGACTTGTGAATTCAAACGGTAGTGACAGCTTATTCGGTTCACTTTCAAACTTTCAATGATTTAATTTAAATAGATTAAAAATCGTTATTAAGTGTTTTTGGCTTGATTTTTAACTTAAATACAAACTTTTTTTTGAACGTCAAATACACCTTACTCGTACTCTTAAATTACACCAAATAATTCACATGTCTGGATTTGAACCCAAGACCTCTAATCTAAGAGCCAAAAGCCTCTACCATATCAAGTGGGCTTATAGGTGACAATCTTGACCCATTATTTAAACAATGGGTTCATTTGGGCAAAACTCAATTGAATATGGACCAATTTGGGTGACCTCAAATTAGTCAATGGGTTAATCTGAGTCATCTTAAATTAGTTTACGGGTCAATTTGGTTCACCTCAAATATTCAACGGGTTAATTTGGGTCACCTTAAATTAGTCAACGGATCAAAATGATCAAGTATTATAAAACTTGTTAACTTAAAAATAAACTTAAAAACAGTGCATATGGGTTACCCCACAAAAAAAAAACTGTCACCCCACCCCCACCCCTGCTATCACTACCTCCGCGCCACTACCCGCCGCCACCACCACACGCCACTGCCTTGCCGCCACCCGCCACCGCCGCCACTCCACTGCCACCCGTCGCCACCACACCACTGTCGCCGCGACTGCCACCTACCGCGCCGCCACCACCACCTCCCACCGTATTGGCCGAACCCGTTTTGATCCGTACCAAATTGATAGTTTTTTTTAAAACGACCCGTTTTGACCCGGACACATTTTGCTCCAAACCCGTTTTGACCCGAAGTCATTTTACTCCTAACCCGTATTAACTCGAACCCATTCTGACCCAAACCCGTTATGACTCGTGACCCGAACCTGCTCGACCCATCCAATTTACGAGGTCTGTGGGTTGGTCCCAAATTGGCAACTGTGGGCTAGTCCCAAATTGGCAACTTAAATACAAACTAAATCAAAAGTTCAAAACATGAACACCCTAAATTAAATCATTTAGAATTCAGTGCACTTTATTCAAATCTTTAAATTCTATAAACTTTAATTAGTGATTATATTAAATTATATGTAATGGTTTTACTGAAAAGTAAAAAAACGTCCCGTCACGTCACTGTCACGTAACCAGGAGTGAAACCAGTAACCAAAACCACTAAAATATGTAACGGTTTCACTATCCACCATTAATTATTTTTTTTAAAACTCTATTTATTGGTTGGATTTTGTCTATCCACCATTCAGACGTGATTTTCCCTCTCCCCACGCTCGTGATTTGCCTCACCCCTTTGCTCATCATGCCTCAAACACATCCAAGGGGGCGGTGTTCAACGTCCCATCACTAAACCACATAGCCTAATATTTTATAATTTACCTCTCATTTATTGATATTTATATTATATAAGGTTAAACTATTACGTTAAATAAAAATAGATTATAAGTTATATAAATAACATATACAATAACAAAAAAATTTATATGATACCAATGAACATAATAACTTAATAATTTCATATTATGTTTTTGTATAGTTTTTTTTATTGTGTTACTATAATTATCAACTAATGTGGATGATTATATATTTTTTTATGAAGACACAATTCATGTTGCCTTTCTTCAACTTGGCTATGGAGATACGTTTTTCAGGGCCGGCCCGACCTGCGGGCAACACATTCGTAGTGGGCCTAACATTTCGAGGGGCCAAAAAAAAAATTGTAAAATAAAAAAAATTATTGGGCCTTTTTAAAAAAGTAATTTTCGAGGCTTTTAAAAAAAAATATTGGATCAAATATATCAAGAAAAACACAATTTGGCATTTTTAAAAGTATGTTAGGTTTAAAAATGTTAAATGTGTTTAGGCCCATGAATCCAATCCAACCAAACACTTTGTAATTTTGTATTAGGCTTAAAAAAAATTTATATTCTTAAAAAAAATGTTAAATGTGTTTAGGCCCATGAGCCTTTTTTCGGCTCGTGTAGGGCATTCGAATCATCGGGACCGGCTCTGCCTTTTTGCTAATGATACTTTATGCAAAGCTGAGTTTGATCCCCCGCACAAATATTTGGGTCATACCTTTCTTTTGTGGTTTTCAAGATCTCCACCAAGCCAAACTCCTCAAGATTCCCGACTCATGTAACTCAATGGGACATTACATTGCTATATGAGTCTTCAATTAAAGCTCATACTATTGAAACAAGTTTGTCTCCCAGGACTGCTTAGTTTGAAAACCCAGCCAGCCAAACACTTAGTCAAAATGTTATTGTGAACACTCAATACCATTGACTTCTTTCCTAATTCACCCTTCCATGAGGTAGATAATAGGATTGAAGATGTGAATATATCTTCCTCTAGTCATGAGGAGGAAGACATTTATGCTACAATTGCTATCATTAGTGTATCAATGAGTAGGACAAATACTACAGAGTCTTCATCATTTAAGTCTCGGGACAGTATCTTCGACAATAGGACCCTCTTATTGGCAACAAGTAATGATGTTCTTCGAACAAACTTGAAAGTCCCCGGTACCAAGAACAAGGGGCAAATATTTTCTATGGTCTTAGTACCGAGACCATTTATAACCACTCTATGTGGGGATTCTAATGATTCCATTAAATTGGATGAAGGATTAACCAAATCTTTAAAGGAATTGACGGCTGCTTTTGCTAGTCTTAAGGCTGAGGTATGTAGTCTCTATGTCTAAGACTCAAGACCAAAATCCCCAATGTTAGCAAAGATAGTTGAGTACCTAAACACTGTAGTCACTAAAAGACAACCGCTAACCTTTTCAGCCTCAGTGGCATCTTCATCTATTGCCACTGAAGTTACTTTCTCTGTCCTTTCATCTATTTAACATATTCTTGAGTCCTATGTCAAAATCCATGGAATCTAAGCAAGGCTTCATAAGAAAAGATCTTAAGCTTGTTGTTGCCATGCTTCGAGTTGCTTTTGACTCTAAATGCGATGAAGTTATAAGACTAGTCAAAGACAAGAGAGATTAACTTACTCATCTCTCTGGTGTTGCACCTCCAGCTCATTGGGTTCCATCTCATGTTGAAGTTAACTGTAGTAGAAAAGCTAAAGCTGTTATTGACAAAGTGATGTGCTCGGGTGTATATATAAATAATCAAAAACTCACACAACGGTTTTAAAGTGGAATCACCAATCCTAACCACACACAACGGCAAGTGTACTGGTCAGTATGTAGCAAGTATAAGCAAGACCGAATACCAATCCGTGGACACCGATGACAACTCTCGAAAGTAAACCTCTGTCAACTCCCAACCTATTATACTCAAATGATTTTAACTAAGACACTAAAACACTAAGACGCTCGAACACCGGACAACTAAGAAATAACTAAGAACACGGAAACTTGACGTAAGGATAAGATCAGATAGAAAACAACCACCCAGGTAAGAATCTAACTAACATGCAATGACAAAGGAAATTAACTATACGACTATCTCTAATGGTACAAATCCAAGGTCAACTAGGTATGTTTCTACTCCCTAAGAAGACCAAAAGACACGTATGAAGGACAGGAGAGACTGTGACAAAATGTCTAATGAGGGATCTCCAGTCGGTCTCACCACTCACAGTGTCGTGAAAGACTGTGGTCCACATCCCTAGAGTAAGGGACGATCAATAACTAGAATGCAAATGAACCCTAAGAACACTAACACCACGTATGAAAAGCAAGACTCGCAATCAAGACTCGCACGATCACGTAATCTAGACCTAACACACAATGGGTATGAGGTTTCAGGCTCTATCTATCACAGGGTAGGTCTCAAGATATGGCAGGACACTGATAATACTTTTTAAAAACAGCCTAGACACCAACCGTTATGGTCAAATCAGTTGTCTATACAATCAAAACACAGAGTAGTGATTCTAGCATGCAATACTTGACCTATATGACACAAAACCAACTAGACACAAGCAAAACATGATCATGGTAGTAAATATTGAACATTCACAGCATACATAACCATTCATAAGCATTCAAGAACGGGATTCTAAGATCATCACAATGAAACATATGATTAAAACCGAAAAAGATGTCAAAACACGAAAGTATTCATCAAACTTAGGTAGCTAACAGGTTTAGCTACTCATATAAGTCCAAAACATTATAAAACATGGATCAAACAGAAGCATAGTCGAATAAGGTTTTGGAATCAAATTAAAAAGCACAACCCGAATGTTTCCAAACTAAAAATGAACTTCAATCTTCACTGCAAGGCTTCTAGAAAGCTCCAAACTCCAAGAATCCATGAACTAGGTCGTCTCCAATCGCCTCTGATTGAACTCTCCTTCAAATTGCCGTCAAAACGATTTTAAAGAGCAAAAATATGAAAATCTCCCCGTCATGTCGGTAACGAATTGTTACCAGGTGGTGACGGTCCGTTATGGGATTAGGGTTTACGCGGATGGAATGCCACGTCACCGACATCATTATTACACGCATGCAGCTTCGTGACTGACCGTCACCGCCTGTGACGGTCCGTTATGGCTTCAGAATTCCGACTTCTTATTCTTTTTAAATCCAATCTTTCTCCTTCGTTCCCGCAACTCGTTAAATCTTCTTGTTTCTCGTACAATACCTGTCAATCCAACATATATAGACATAAGTATCATAATCAATCGAATTCTCAACCAAAACCTATCCAAATGTGGTTAAATATGCACAATAAATATACGTGTTTTACAACACATCACAAAGAATTTGAGAAAAAGTTTGACTCAACTATCCCTCAAGATTTTGGTCTTGGTCGACCATGAGTTTAAATTGCTTTAATAAGAACAACTAAGATTGGAGGCTGAGAATGAGAATAAAAAGAAGGAAATGGAAGAAGAATATGCAAAGGAAAAGGCTTAAGGGCGGAGATAGCTCAAAAGGAAAAGGATGATACAACCTTCATTCCCACTAAAGCCACTAAAGCCATCTTAAATGTTGATCCTAATCCTTTTCAATTCTCTAAAGGTGATCCACTGATCTCTAGTCCTACCGCTAACCCATCAGTAGAAGAAAAGAGTTTCAAAGTTTCCACTAAGCAACAACTCTTTTCCACTGACCAGATTGTCAGTACTTAGTTTATCACTCATTTGGTAGAACTTCTTGCTTCCACTGACACTCCATTACCTATGAGAAAAAGAAGGTTAATCTTGAAAGAAGAAGAAAAAGATGAATATGATGTTCTTACGAAAGTTGGAACAGAAATTGTAGTATATCAAGCTCCCACTTCTTAAATTATTCCATCTATTGTCCAAACCTCTTAAATTTCACCTAATTTGCAAGTACAATTGACATGGGAACAAAATATGATGAGGAGTTTGCAATAAAACTTCAAAAAGAGCTAGAGGCTCTTAGAATACAAGAGTGGGAAACAGAGAAGGGGAAACTCAAAGTTTTTGCCATTAATGACCTATCTTTACATCATCAAGTTATGAATGATCATATTTCTTGGCTAGTTAACAATATTGGTTACAAAGAAGAACAATTAGATATTGGACAAACTTAAAAAGTAAGTAGAGATAAAAATCTTGAATATGGATAAAAAGCAGCTAAAGGGTTTCGAAACTAAAAGAAAAACTACAAAGGGAAAGACAAAGCGTAAAGATCAAACGACTCTGGATACATTAAGGAATGGAAACAAGAAGTTTATGATGAAAGAGTGAATTAGTCATGGCCATATCTAAATAGAATGAGTGAAGAAAAACTTTACAGTTAAATCCAAACTCTTAAAGAGCAGTTGGAGGTAAAAAAAAACTAGATAAACTTTCTCTGGCTTTTTTGACAATTCAAGAAATTCCTAGAACATGATTTTCTTAATGTTCTAATTAACTTCCATTCCACTGGATTGATTAGCTATGGGTGTGGATCAGCCTTCATCTCTCGTATACCAAAGTTTGATGGACCCTAAATCGTTAGATGATTACTGGACAATCACTCTAATAGGTTGCATTAGAAAGGTGATATCCAAAGTCATGGCAAACCGACTCAAACTTGTCATAAGCTCAGTTATTTCAGAATTCCAAACGGCTTTCCTTTCCAATAGGAACATACTTGATGGGCCCTTAATTCTCAATGAAACAATTACTTAGATTAAGAAATCAAAAGCCAAGGCCCTCCTCTTCAAAATTGACTTTGAAAAAGCGTTTGATACACTTAACTGGGACTTCATTGACTCTATCCTACAACAAATGTAATTCCCAAGTCGTTGGTAGCTTTGGACTAGAGGCCTTCTCTCATCATCATGTTCCTTTGTTCTTGTTAATGGCTCTCCAACTTAAGAATTCCAATGTTGTCGTGGTGTTCCTCAAGGTGATCCATTATCGCCTTTTATTTTCATCATCGCCATGGAGGCCTTTTCAAATATGATATCTAAGGCTTGCTCAATGGGGATTCTTCACAGTTTAAGATTGCCCAGTAAGGCCCAACCATATCTCACCTACTATATGCGGATGATGCCATCTTGTTTGGAGAATGGTCCATCTCAAACATACTAAACATATCATGTTTGATGAGGTGCTTCTACTTTGCTTCCGGGCTAAAAACTAATCTTCATAAATCCAACCTGTTTGGAATTGGAGTCAATAACAATTACATAGAAAGCATGGCTGCCTCTCTACACTACAAAGTGGGGCAACTACCTTGGGCTAAAGGTTGGTGGAAATATGAATATTATAAAGAATTGGCAATCGATAATTGATGTTTTTGAAGCTAGATTATCTCTCTGGAGGGCTTCTACTCTATCAATTGGGGGCCGGATAACACAAATAAAATCGATGCTTGATAGTCTTCCCATTTATTATTTTTCTTTATACGAGGCACCTGCTAAGGTAATTGACTCGTTAGAATCTATTAGAAGGATATTTTTATGGGGAGGTAATGCTGAGAAAGCAAAAATTCCGCGTGTTTCATGGGATAGAGTAACCGCTCCCAGATCCTCAGGAGGTATCGGTTCTCTAAAACATGCAAATCTCAGCTTATTAGCAAAGTGGTGGCGGCGGTACCGAAGAGAAACATAAAGTCTTTGGAGGCATGTTATTGAAGCTTTGCACCATTCACCAAGGTTATGTTCTTTACCTATCAAAAGAGGGCTATATGGAACTTGGAATAACATTTCAAAAATTGAACATGACCTATCACTTAGCAATGTTCCCCTGCATAATTTGTTATTCAGAAGTGTTAGAGACGGTCTCAACATTAGATTGTGGATTGACGTGTGGCTTACAAATGAACCCCATAGAACACGTTTTCCAGATTTATATCAGCTTGAACGTTTTAAAGGTTGCACTGTTAAAGACCGACATAACATAATCGGGTCGACCACAATCTGGAATTGGTGCTGGTCTAGAGAACCATCTTTAACAGTGAAACTAAACAAACTCGGGGCTGGGCTTCCGATCCACCTGGTTGCTTTTCTGTTAAATCAGTTCGACACATCCTTAGCCTTCAAACTCCAATGGTTAGTTCGAGGAATCTCGAGTGGAATAAGTGGTTACCTCTTAAAGTAAATGTTTTTTGCTTGGAAGGTTGAAATGGGCCACATCCCGACCCTATTAGCCTTACATAAAAGGAAAATTCCTTTACTGTCCCTTATCTGTCGGCTATGTGGTGAAGATTCTGAATCTAAGACCACTTATTTATCTCATATTATTATGCAACAATGTTATGGCAACATATTGTAAATTGGTGTGGTCCTCCAATTTTTGCTTTTTAGATTCGGGATTTGCTTGATTTCCACAGACGTCTCCGGCTAGATCCTTTCAAAGGAAAAGTGGTTCCATCTATTGTTTTTGGGATATGTTGGGCGACTTGGAAAGCGAGAAATGAACTTTATATTTACCAACAAACAAGTTTCGGTAGGTAGATTAATCGAGGAGGTGAAGACAATGAGATTTCTTTGGATCAAGAATCGCGCTAACCTTCATTCCTTAGAGTGACAAAATTTGTGCAATTTTAGTTTCGATACCATTATATAAATTGTAATTTGGTTAAAGTTTCTATATTTCTAGCTCCTTACTAGATGTAATCCTTTTTCTCTTTTATATAATATCAATCATTAGAAGAAAAAGAGGTATAAGAGTCTACTTTTTTCACGTTAAACTTTGTTTATCATTTGCTAAATATTTGATCTTAGTTAAATATCAAATATTTAGCAAAGAGTAAATTACCGTTTGTGTCCTTGTGGTTTACACGATTTAACACAATGCGTCCCTAACACGAATTTTTAACGCTTTGAGTACCTGTGGTATACAATCTGTAACACTCTGAGCCCCTGGGCCTAACTTCTTCTTTCCGTTAAGTTTAGTTTCGACAGGGGCAAGACTGATATTCACCCGAAACTACTAAGTTTTTTATAACCCTAACTCTCACTATAAGCCCCTGTGCCTATTTTAACTCACGCCCCCTATCGAAACTCGTCATCCTCTCTTTGAAATTCACCGTCCCCCCCTTCCAAGCCGTCCCCGACCTCTTCCAAGCCGTCCCCGACCTCTTCCTAGACAATGCCTTTTCGAGTGGATGTCATCATCGACAACCAGGCTGTTACAGGTACAATTTTTTAACCAAAGGTGTTTGACAAACACAAAAACACTTTTATTTTGGATTTTTGAAAAAGGGTAAAAAGTTATTTTCTAAAAGTCACAAAAATCTGGCTTTTTAAACTCCTTTTGGCTTTTTGAGAATCAAATTACCTTTTTGGTCATTTTACATGAATAAGCAAAGCCAAACATTTTTTTTAAAAAACAACTTATTTACTTATTGGTTTTCCCACTACAAAAGCTAATTCAAACACTTTTTTAAAAACTAATTTTTAAAATGTTATAAGTCAATAAGCACTTTTGGAGTTAAATAAGCAATCCCAAACACCCTCTTAGTCACTTTCATTAAAAAAAATTTTTTTAGCTTTTTCGTCCTTGACTTTTCAAAATTTAGACATTTTCATCCAACTGACTAACTCCATTAAAATTTTAACGTTAAATCAGGGACAATTTGGTCTTTTCAAAAAAAATATTTTAACACTTTTTGATAATCCCCTCTTGTAACATCCTGAAAAATCTATGAAATTACTATCTGGGTTAATGAATGACCTGAATCTCTTGTAAATGAAGCGGTTAGTAGGATTGACCCGTAAAGCTTGGTTTATCAAAGTTAGAGGACCCGATTAGTCGTTAATTTAAAAGTTTGGAGTAGAGACGCGTTAAACATATTAGGAGGGACTCGAAGTGTAACGAGGAGGTGGTATTTAAACCACCTAAGTCGCAAACCCTAGGCCATTTGGCTAGGCTTGCGCACGACGGCAACAAAGAGTAGAGGAGGAGGAGGATCGATCGGCGGTGGTCAGGAAACGTTTTCACGGCAGCCATTAGCGAAGGGATCCTCACGAAACCAAGGTAATACTCTCCTACATTTTTTTCTACATATTTCATTATCGTTTTGCTTGAATGGTTGAGAGTAGGGTTTCGAGTTATGGGAGTATGGTGGTCGGCCACGGCATGATGGTGGCGGCCGGACAACGGGTTAGCCGAAGGTGATGGGATAGCAGTTGTGGCAACGGCCGACTGGTAGAGACGAGGGCAGGAGGAGCCGGTTATGGTGGCAAGCGGAGCTTGCACGACAAGGGGAGGAGGAGGACGACTGGAGTGGTGACCTCGGGGGTAGCCGGAGACGGTGGACCCGACGAAGGGGAGCTGCTGTGACAGCAGCCATGATGGCGCGACGGCGGCTGCCGAAGTTGACTGTGGTGATAACTAACGGCGGCGGATGACAAGGTGGGGGTAGTAGTGCTCCTACGTGAAAGGGAGCCCGGTTAGGGTTTTCTCGCGGCTAGAAAAGGTGACGGGAACACGGGGGTGGTACGAGGTGACGAAACGCGGTGGTCGTGAGTCATGGGAATGATCGACGAAGAGGATGGAGTCAGGCTACACCCGATTAGGGTTTGCATGGAGGGATTCGGACGTGCATGGACATCTCGGTTCATGTACGCATGACCAGTGAGGTTAGGATTTTGTATAACATGTGTACATGCATGCATGCGGGTCCTAAGCGGGTCAAGGATGATCCGGATTGTGAAAACCTGTGAGGTTAGGGTTTAGTGGAAAGAAAGAACGAGCTGTCGAGACGACATGAGAGATTATATTTTATACGTTATTCAACGTATGTTTAGAACATGTTCTGATCATGTGATCTCGCGTTTGTTAGGTTTGGGATTCCAACGTGGACAGACGAGTTACAGAGCAAGGACTGGGGCTTGACATAATCGGTGAGTTTCTAATTCCCCTCTATAAATGTTTTTAACGTTTTGGGGCTATCATGCATACTTACAAGATATGTTTAACATATTAAACGTGTTAAGGGTTTCGGGTTCTAATCCGATGTGTTTTTGAAATGGAATGGTTATTAATGAGTCGGAGGGTCTACGAGGGTGTTTATGAGATCATGTGATCTATGCTTAAAGGTGGGTATATGGTCATGGGTCGTATAGTGACCTAATAGGGGTGAGTCGGGGGACGAGTCTATATGTCGTGCGGATACGACTAGGTGGTGTGACAGGATGTGCACGTACATGGTATGTGCTTAGATAGTGCTACATAGTACTTGAATGTGTGTCACCATAACAATGGGGATATTGTGTGACGAGTTAGCTAGGGTAAGTCGGGATATAAGCTTAACTCTTATGAATATATGTAGAATATGTTGTCCTAGTACTATGTGTGAAGTGCAGGTGCAGTTAATGAGTCATGTAAATAGAGTATGATGTTATGCGTTTAATACATGTGTTGTGTGTAATGTGTCGTTGTCCTTGTGACACAGCGGGTATTGTGTTTGCATCATTGTATTTATGACATGGAAAACGGGATTGTGAAGGACGAAGTCCTTCGGGAGGTTACCAAAGGTGACAATATTGAGCAGGTTAACGATGAGCTCGGGGTGTGTCGAACGCCCTGACGAGGCAACCCTGACGAGGGTGAAGAGATAAGGTATGTGTTTGTGTGTATATATATGTGTTAAATTGCATACAAGCGTTTAGTCATATTTATTTTACGTGCAATAATATTAATGCGATGTGTAGATGATATTTATGAAGCGAGTAGAGTTAGATTGACCGTTGTGTCTGGATATTGATGTGGCGTTTACAGCTGTTATGTTAGTTGATTTGTAAGAGCATCGGTCAAGGTCGAGTAAGTATATGTTTAGGGATTGGTGGTGGTAACCAAGTGTCGAGTTAATACGTGCACTTGAGCATGAGTTATTAGTGTAGGTAAGTTCGACCTATGTCGATGAAACTGCGGGATTATTATTATCATTATGGGATGAGTCTTGGGTAATGAGCTATTATGGGATATCGGGTGATAACAGGGGTTATCTATTTATTAATGAATTGTGGACCTATTTTATAAGGACCGTGAGTCTTGAGTAAAGTTTAAATAACTTTTGAGATGAGTTGGCTTTTAATTAAAATAAACTATTGGAACTCACTCAGCATAGCTGACTTCGTGTGTACGATAGATTGTTTTGCAGGTAAGCGTTGCGTTGACGTATCTTGGCTTGAGAGCGGTACTACTCGGATCGGTGTATAGGCATTCGTGAGGTAAATTTAATGACGATAACGAGCTCATATAAAGATTAAGGTTTTTAGAAATACTTACGCTGTAGTTTAATATGCCTAAAATGAGTATTTTCAAGGAAATAACCCGTTATGAGATTCAACTGTGGGGTGCCAGGTTTGGGGCCTTACAAGTTGGTATCAGAGACGAGGTTTAAGAGAAAATTGGTGTTTTTAAACAAATAAAATGACTTAACTTAAACTGAAAATGGGACAAGGGTGAAACGAATGCCACCACGAGTAACCGCGAGCCAAGAGGTACGTCTTCCGAGTTGAGCAGTAATTATTATTTACCATATGTGTAGTGTCACACTAGGTAAAGTGATTGGTGTGAGTAAGTGATTTATAGTTTCGTGTGGAATCATGATGTGTGCTATGTGCTATGGTAGTATGTAGAACTACGTGAAGTGGTGTGGAGTGATTAAATGAGACCATTATGTGAGTTGAGTAATGTGGAGTAGCATTAATAGTAACTATGTGAGATAGTTTAGTGTGTCGATATGATTTAGTAATTTTGTGTGTAACCTTGGATGGTGTGATATTGTGATAAAGATGATGACTTGCTAGATTATTGAGTGGTGCTATGTGGGTTGTGTGAGATGTATGTGCATCCGAGGTGTATGAAAGATAGAAAACTAGTGTGAATATGATGGGGAAGGTTTAGAATCCGAGCAGTAATGTGGACCACCAAATCGCATTTGATCACCGTAATTTGGCAGTCTATGATTACTCTAATATTCTGAACTCGACGCCCAAATTGTGAAGGAATTTACCAAAAATAAATGAAATCTCCGACCACTCACCGTTGTCGCATCCACACCCCACCCTCACCGTCGACGACCGCCGACCAGACCCGTCGCCACCACCTCGACCACCCACTGATCGCAGCCGCCTGCCACCCCTGGCACCTACGCCGAGCGCCGCCTTCATCGACCCCTGCCCCGCCGCCACCCTCTTTCAAAAATTTTAATGGATTCACTGTTTTATCAATTAAAAAAACTCTTACAATGCATAGGCTATGGCAATTTACTTGAAACAAAGTTGATCAAAGTTAGACTTTTAATTGTGTTGACTATAAACCTAGTTGATTCCAAAGTTAGATAACAGAGGAGGTTCGGATTAGACTGCCGTTAACTTACGTTTTCTTTGTTATAGTTGAAAGATTTCTTTATGGAAGGAAAAAAAGCAATCTTAAAAGTTGATTTGGCCTGCATTTAGCAGTACAAAAATGGTTTCAGTGGCGGTAGAGGGAGGTGGTCGGGGGCGGTCGATGGAGGGGGGTGGTCGGTGGCGGTGGGGTGGTCGGTGGTGGTGGTGGAGACGGTCGGCGGCGGTGGCGGCGATGGTTGGTGGTCGGTGGGGGTGGTCAGTGGTCGGTGGTGGGGGAGGGCAGTTGCCGGTAGTGGCGGCGGTATGTTATCTATAAAGTTTGCGGTGGCGGCATTCGGTTGTCTTTGGTGATCAGTGGTTGGGTCGGTGGCGGGGGCTGCGGTCGATTGTTAGTGGCGAGGGCGGTCGGTGATAGTTGGCGGAGGGGGAGGGGTGGTCAGAGGTGGTGGCGGGGGCGACGTGGGTGGTGGCGGCTGGCGGCGGCCAAGAGGTGGCGGTGAGTGTGTTAAATTCCAATTTGTTTATGATTGTTTTATCAATCAAATTCATTTCAAATTCAAATTCTTTGACTGATTCTAGTTCCTTAATATTCCAATTTTTTTTTTGACAAAGTCCAATTACTTAAAAACATTTCGGGAATCAAACGCACTATAAATTTCCACTTTTTGACAACTGTCTTGAATAATAATAATAAATATAATAATAATAATAATGATAATAATAACAATAATAATAGTAAATAAGTAACTAAGATAACATGTGTCATTATCTGGTGTCTTCTCACCTTTATTTTATCGTTTCTCTTTTATATTAAATAATGATATTAAATAATAATGATGTTAAAAGAATATATTTTTAGATATTTAAGATAAAATTAGTTATGAATAATTAATATATCACTAACTATATAAATTTAATATGAAATTATTTATGGATAATTATTATATTATCAAGACTGTTTTGACATTTTAATTAACTCAATTATTTTAGACGACTAGACTAATAATTCGTTTAAATTTTAGGTTTTTTTTTACATATTTCCCCCTATTAAACTTTTAAATATATATCCCCAACCCCTAACTTTAATTACATATTTTTCCAATTAACTTAAAATTACCCAATTGCCTATCACAAATATTTAGGAAGAGTATATATGTAAATAGTACTTTAATTGGTTCATTAAGGATAAAATTGGAATAAAATAAGTTATTTTAAACTAATTGGATAAATATGTAATATACAGGTTTTAGGAAGAGGAAATATGTAATTAAATTTTAGGGTTAGGTAAATATGTAATAAAGAAACTTAAGAAGGGGATATATGTAAATACCCCTAAATTTTATACACAAATTTCTAACTTACTAATCTATACTATATAATAAATAAATGTTTCTTCATGTCACGTGTCGCCTCCACATTCATTTTCATCATTTTTTTCCCGCTTCTCTCTCTTATTAAATGCACCTCCTATTTTTAACAACAATGTATATTTAAAAAAAATATCAATTATATTAATAAAACACATTTATTTTAAATTATCTCTTATGAAACTTTGAAAATCTATTTATTTAACTTTTATTTTCAATCAAAAAATAAATGAAAGACAAATTACATTACATAGTATTTAATTTATTTTCAAAACTGAATTATATATTAGTTTTTGCATATTTTGAGTTTTATTTTCTGTCCTTATTATATTATACATTTTTACACGTGTGAAATATACACATAAAAATTTAAAAATTTTATTTATTAATATTTTTCACCCGTGTGTATACACGGGATCTAAACTAGTAAGTAATAATAATAGTAAATAAATCACAATCAAACCAAATAATCAATATAGGCTTAGAATAGTTGTTACGTACCTACACTTTTAGACTTAAATCACCTTTTATGTGACTATTTCCTTAATTCCTTCGTCAATTCCTGTTGAGCCTCATACTACTATCATACTCTGATTCTTAGTTATTTCACATTCTGTGCTACCAATTTCTACTACTTCGTCCTCACTCTCACCCGCCCCCTCTCTTCCTTCTTCTCCTCATTCTTATCCGACAGTCGCTCATTCTCATAACCACACCCGTAACATGTTATGAATCTGATGGACCCAATTGGAAGGCCCAATCCAAGAAGCCTAACAAGTGAACAAGCCTATGGGATTGTTGAAAGAACCCTCGTCGGATATAACGTTAGAGGGAAGAAAATCATAGTTTTCCTGAAAAATGGTTAGAAACTGGTGATATGTTCTTCCCATCTCCTTTTCTAGAATCTGTCTCCCATCTCCTTATATGTTATTGTTTTGATTTCTCATTATAATCGTTCTATTGAATCAATCTAATCACAGTACTTCTTCCTAATTGATTATCGCTTAGTTGAGTCAATTTGAGTACACAACATAACCTCAAACACTTTTCTGATTATGTTCTTCTCAGTGTTTTCAGAACCTGTCGGACCGGGAACCGGGCACATAACCGGTCCGGTTGTGTGTAGTTGAACCGCTTGCGCTTTCATTTGAACCGGATTGGATTTCAAAATTTTTTGTTTTTGTTTTCTTTATTCAAAATCTCATTTTCTTATTTATTTAGTATTCCAAGTTGAATATTTTATTTATTTAAGTGTTCATATGACATTAAAACCGCAAATTCACATCAAAACAAAAATTGTTTTATATTTTGTATCTATATACATATTTTTAATTTTTATAATATTTACGACGTTTTCGGGTTCTTAAATCTAGTCCAACCGGTTCGACCAGTGGACCTCTAAGATGGCCGGTTCGCTGTCTGGTCCGGTTCTAAAAAATATATTAAAAACGAGAATATGAACATGAATCATATATAATTTTTTGCCCCCAATGGCACTCCATGGTTTATTTAAGGCTTTGGCTAAAAATAGGTCATGGGTTTCTCCTGGGCAAGTCAAGGGGTTTTACGAGCTAGTCAGTTTCCTTCTGGAATGGTTGGCGCCATCCTCGAGCGTCAAACTAACAATGGACGGTTGTAATTTCGTCCGAGGTATGGATATATACTGGGCTATGAAGAGACATACCATCGGACCCGATAACACCGCCTGTTAAAAAAAGAAATATATTAAAAAAAGTGATCCAATTGGATTGAACAAGTGGAGATACATCAGTACGTTTATTTTACTCATTAAACTTTGTAAATCATTTTTTCAACAAAATCAATTTATTAATCAAATAATGTTTTTACACCAACTGTTGGCCCCAAATTTGTATTTATGTATCACTTGGAATTTCATTTATCAAAATTTTAATTAATAAAAGGAGTGGTGCTATGCTATCATTTTTTTTATGCTCGAGTTTATAATAATCCGGAGTCAAAATTTTCAGATCAGTTCGGGGGGTCTGGCCGAATCACATAATAAAAGCCAATATCATAATAAAAGTAAAATGTCATTGAAAAAACACATAATAAAAATACAAACTCATTTGAAATATATAAAAGAATACATTTTACATTGGCTCCATACGCGTTTTCATGTTTTGAAAACGATTCATAACGTCTTCAATTGCAACTTTCACAAAGTACTCTTTTTCAATATAACAAATGCAAAAATCGTTCAAAAAATCATCACCCTTCCGATTACGCAAATCCGTCTTCACATGCTTCATAGAAGAAAAACATCTCTCAACACTTGCCGTTACAACCAGTATAACTAATTTTAATTTCAGTAAACGATAGGCCAACGGATATCTAACATGTTTCTTTGTTTCCACCATCACTTTTGCAATATTAGATATACCTTTCACGTTGGCAAACATTTTATCGCCTCTTATGTTTTTAATGTAGATGTCGAGCTCATGCATAAGATGATCTCTTTAATGATTTAAAATCTACTATTAAAAATTAAGTAACAGAGCTTAATTTTTAAACTATAATTTTTTTTTATTATGTAAAACGTTTAGATAACTTTTTTCTTTAATAAAAAATATATATAGTTTTTTCATGCATATTTATTTTACAAAACCAATGGTGTCAATCGTAAAAAAACAATGGTGTCGCTCAAAATTTTCCTATTACACGTTACATATAATACGCGAAATTCATTAACGTCGGGTAAACCCATTCACCCCCAATACGGCTCTGCCACTGAATAAAAGCATTTAAAGTCATCGGTATTCTTATAATATAACTCAACTATCTTAAATTATCGCTTATAGAGCACTTATAACTTATAACCAATTAAAAAAAATCCACAGAAATCTTTAGAAACAACTAGAATAGTTGAAAGGGTGACGTGTCAACACAACCACAAGATATTCCAACAAACAAGATAGCATTTCCAAACCTAGTAACCTTTTTGAAAACCTTGCAAATATGTAGAAACAAATAAATAGATCCAAAACTAACAAGCATCTAATGATATGCAGGTGAGATTGAAACACTAGAGACAAAACTCCTATTCAACATGCTTTTGAAATATGTAGACATACTAACAAAGATATATAGGTCACATTGAGGTTTGAACAACAAGGTGACTCAACCTTTTAAGAAAACTGAAACAAACTCTTAAATTAGGGTATTTACACACAAAAAAAAAATAAAGTTAAAAATAGTTATTAAAACTAACACTAGCTCTTTTACATTTCATTTTTCCTATCTTACCCGTTTGGCCCTTATCAATAAAGAAAGACCCAGGTAAATTGAGTTCAAATGCTACAACTCGTCGACACGTTTTTTCTTAGCTACGTAATTTGCTAAGATTTTCCTTCCAGTTTAAGTCCAGACATTAAGGGATGTCTGAATCTCTTAAACTATGGCTCGATATCAACTTGAGACGCCCCGACTCCCGGGTTGCCTCGTACATTGGATTTACTCTTTGGCATCATAGTTTGATGACGGAAAGGATTATTTTATTATAGCGAAAAACGATGTTTGTTACAAACAGATAATAAAGCTATACATAATCTGTCTGTACTTATCTTATGTGGATGCTAGTCTTCTTGGTCCAAGTAGCCTTCATCCAACTAATCCTTTCCTGGTTTTCTTTTAACCTGATATACATGCTAAAACAGGCCGGCTTACGTTAGTGAGTTCTATCTCTATCTTTTACCGAATCGCAACCCGGTATACTTGAAAACATTTTCGTAACACTTTTCTTTACTTTATCTTTCTTTAGTCCTGAGATAGGACTCTTTAATGGTGTTTGTGAATTGGCAAGGTACATAGGACCACTGCCCACAAGGCTCTTATGCTTGTATTTCTATAAGACTATATTTGAGTTTTGAGTTAGAAACTCTAAACTCGTTATCTTTCTTTCTTTCTTTCTTTCTGGTATTAGCATGGTTATTACCATGCCATACATATCTAGGTAATATACCTAGATCTTTGCTTTCTTTCATTATACTTTAATATAATATACATAACTAAGTGGCAAGCCACAAAGGCACTGTCGGGGGTCTCTCTATCGGTGACTACCATGAGTGCGTAATTCATGGTATCTGTCACTGGTCATAAGAGTTATCCTTTCATGACCCCAGCAAATTATGCACATGCTGTTGAGACTTCGATGGATTCTATCATTGACCTAAAATCTAAGGCTAGGAGGATCTCATTTCCCTCAATGGCAACCGCAAACATTACCAGGGAAATAATGAACTCTAGCCATGACGTGATGACGTTGCCACTCGGTAGTGAGTCCTCGTTAGCCTTAACATTGGGCCTCAAAGTGATCGTCACCACTTTAGTCTATTCCACTGTACAGTGATGTCTTTCTTTATCCTGGTCCCAAAAAGGGACTAAACTTTCATAAGGTTGATCAACCATTTATGGCACAACAATTTTTTCAGACCAAATGGTCAAATCTTTCTTTAATATGGTATCACATGCCAAAACTTTATCATTGTAGCCTAAACATTAAAAATGTTTAATAGCGGGCATCATAACTTTCTTTATAAACCTTTCTTAATAAGCGTACTGGCTCGAAACTTTTAAAACATTTGAAACCAGAGCTTCATGAAACTTTCATAAACTTTAACATAGCTTGTACGCCTGCCCAAAACATTAAAACATGTAAAAGTGGTTGTTATAGAACTCACCTTTAGTAACTTTAACGTTTACAGTCTAAGATCAAGCAAAACCCACACTAGCTCTAGTAACTACGCAATCCTATGGAAATATAATACTAATTAGTCTATATCTTTTGATAACATAAAACCCCCTAGTGATGCTTCGTCATTCCTGCCCTAATACATATATTTGTTTGGCATAATTCGGTCATTTCCCCATGCCCATGTCAACCCTCCAAGTATAGCCTTTACTAGTTGGTACAACTAGGGCATTTTCCTTATGCCCGTGCCCGTGCCAACCCTCGGGGCTACCCGATCCTAACTAAGGGAGAGGACTTACCGAAAGACTATCTACGGCTAGGTGATGTAGAGTTTCCCCGTCCCTTGCTCCAAAAACAACTTGCTTGTAACACCCAAATGGGTATTTCAAGCTCGGGATTCTCAAAATAGAGCGTTCCCGAAGAACTAGAAGTGGCCCATTTGAAACACTTCAAATTCTATTTATAGGCTTTCAGGGTGCCTTAGCGGACCGCTAAGGGTTCTGGAGGCGGTCCTCCACCGTCTTAAGGTGATTAGTCAGCATGCAACGTGTTAGATTCTGAGTTTATGCTTCCTACGCACGTAGCGGACCGTTATTCCATGGGGTAGCGGTCCGCTACCGGCCCACTTTATATGTTTTTCACTTTTTCTTCGCCGAGAAACACTGTTTTCATATATTATGGTTTTCGTAACTCCTTTTCTAGCCCGAGATATATTTATTTGTTGTTTTAGGCTATTTCCGGCCGAACCGTCTTTTAGATACACATCCCGTTACGCTCAAGTGTCGTGTTTCCTAACCGACACTCGTCCTAACTTAAGTTTAGGATTTTGGGGTGTTACAAATCCCCCCCCCCAAAAAAAAAGGTTTCGTCCTCGAAACCTGTTATCACTCGAATAGGAAGGGATATGACTTCATCATATCTTCCTCTGTTTCCCATGTGGCTTCTGATCCTTTTTGATGTTGCCACTGGACTTTCACTTGTTTGATGACTTTTTTTCTTATATGCTTTTCCTTTCTAACGAGGATTGCTACAGGTTTCTCGATATAATTTAGCTTCTCATCCACTTTTATATCGTTCAGTGTTACATGAGACGTTTCGTCTGCTATGCACTTTCGCAAGTACGATACATGGAATGTTTAGTGAATTCCATGTAATTCCTCTGGCAAGTCTAATCGATAAGCCACCTCTCTTACTCTTGCTAAGATCCGAAAAGCTCCTATAAATCGAGGACTTAACTTCCCTGTTTTCCAGAATCTTATGACTCCTTTCCAGAGAGATACTTTTAGCATTACATAATCTCCTACCTGGAATTCAATAGGTCGACGTCTCTTATCTGCATAAGATTTCTATCGATCATGTGCAGCTTTTATACATTCTTTTATTTGCTTTAACTTTTCAGCTGTGATTTGGACAATCTCTAGAGTACCCAACTCTTTCTGTCCAACCTCACCCCAGCATATAGGAGTTCTGCATTTCCTGCCATACAATATCTCATAAGGTGGCATTCCTATGCTGGAATGATAGCTGTTGTTGTATGAAAACTCTACCAAGGGTAAGTGACTGTCCCAACTTCCTCCAAAGTCGATAATACAAGCACGAAGCATCTCCTCAAGAGTCTGAATAGTCCTCTCAGATTGATCATCAGTTTGAGGATGATATGCTGTGTTCATATTCAGTCGTATTCCCATGGCTTCGTGGAACTTCTTCCAAAACCTAGATGTAAACCTTGTGTCCCTGTCTGAGACAATTGACACAGGTACACCATGTCGTACTACAACCTCATTGATGAATATTTCGGGTAACTTTTCAGAAGTAAAGCCTCACGTATAGGCAAGAAGTAAGCGCTTTTTGTCAGCCGATCCAGTATCACCCAAATGTATCATAACCTTTAGTTGTACGTGGTAGCTTGGTTATGAAATCCATTGTGATGTGTTCCCACTTCCACTCAGGAATATCTAGATGTTGCATTCTTCCATAGGGCTTTTGGTGTTCTGCCTTGACTAGTGAACAAGTCAGACATTTGGCCACATATTTCATAATATTAAACTTCATTCCTGGCCACCAATAGTCCTTTTTCAGGTCTTGATATATCTTTGGGGTACCTGGATGAATGAAATAGCGGGACTTGTGTGCCTCATCAAGCACTTTAGCTCTAAGCCCGCCCTCAATATGTAAGGCCCCAAACCAGACACTCTACAGTTGGGTCTCATCATTAGGTATTCTCTTATTAAAATGCTTATTTTATTACAAACAATCAACGAAAGTCTTAATCAAAAATAGTTTTATCTTTTGAACTCGTTATCGTTCTTAATCATACCTTACAAATGCATGCACACCAATCCGAGTAGCACCGCTCCCAAGCCAAGATACGTCGCCCACGAAACCCACCTATAAAACAATCTAACGTACATACAAAGTCAGCTACGCTGAGTGAGTTCTAACAGTTTAATTTAAATAGAAATGTTTCCATCACGAATATCATTTAATTCGACTCAGGACATTCCCATCCTTAAATAAACGGTTTATAATTTATCCACATATGGATAACCCACGTTACCCATAAATTCCCATAAAGGTTTAATCAACCTAAGACTCAACCCATACCCATACCCTGTAAGTTCTCCGACACGGACCGAACTTACCGTTCCACTAACCTGTAGTTTACCATACGTATCAACACGAAATCCGGTTAATGCAACCAGCTCCTAAACATAGACCCGCCTAGCCCTAACTATGACACTCACAAAAGGTCTCCTACACTTTAGGCGTAAACACGACCCTGTTCCCACACCACAGTCAATCAATTGCTTATCAAGACATCAATAACATCACAACACGATAATTATCAATAAATACTTGCATGCAGTTAAATTATATATAAATGCACACATACAATTACCTTGTCACAACCACCCTTATCATGATTACCCTCTTCAGGGCTTTCATCATGCCCCGAGCTTATCACTACTCCCAATGGCTATGTCACTCTTGGTGACTTCCCGAAGACCTCGTCCTTTACATCATAACCCGTCTTGGCGCAAGGACAACGACACAAATACACACAACAACAAGCATATAATGCATAACAACATACTAGTATTTACATGACTTGTTAACTAAGCATAAACCACGTACATGTTTCCATGCCAACACCTCCTAGATATATCCATAACATGTCTAAACTCATTTCCCGACTAACTCATAGCACGACCACTCCAATCATTCCCAAACCCTATCTCACACAACCTAAGGACACCACATAAACCCTTAGTTCGTTTATTACATATTTATCACGTAAAACACTTCAAGTATAGTCCTAACTCATAATACGTTGATTAATAAAATAATAACGCATGTATGTACGATAGCCCCAAAACAGTAAAAACATAAAAGAGGGGATTAGAAACTCACATGTGATGGAGATCCGAGCCCTGCTCTGCAATCGTCCTCTCGTTCAAAGTCCAAACCTGTCAAACATATGATCCAAGATCAGAATACGTTCTAACCGTACATCGAATAACGTACAACACTATAACTAGAACCCTGACGCTCGTCCCCCCACAGACTGCCATCCGTCCTCCACAAAACCCTAACTGTACAGGTTCACACGAATCGGGTTGTCATTGATCCGCTTAACAATCTGAATACTTGAACTGGGTCTAATGCATGCATGATCGTGTGGCATGCAACACCCTATCCACCAAACGTCACCATGCAAGCTCTATCCTTACGGAACGCGTGTATACGAGTCGGGTTTCCATGCATGCATGCAAATGACGCTATGCAAAATCCTAGTTCCACGGCTACTCATGTACCCGAGTCGGGTTTTCCTTACACGCGTAAAAACCATGCAACCCTAATCGGGTGTTAGCCACACCGGCCACCCTGTCGTCCTCCCTCTCCCCACCGTACACCACCATACCCGCCACCTTTGTCTTCTCCGTCAAGCCACACCCTAGCCGAGCCCCCACCTACCCAGCACACCCACCACCACCACCACCACCGTTGGCCTCTCTCGAGCCGCCACCCATGCCGAATCATCACCCTTGCCGCTGCCGCTGTTCGCCGTCGTAAAACACTACCACTGTAGGCCCCGTCAGCCGTCGGACACCGCTGCCATTTACTCGTCTCTCACCCGCAGCCCGTAATCCTACTTTCCTTCTTGGTCGTTGAATACAGCCCTAACGGGTCGTCATAGCCCCGTCGCATTCACCGAGAATCACCACCACAACCGGCCACCCCTCCCCTTTCGTCTTTGCCGCCGGCCGTGACCACCAACCTCAACCCTAATCGGGTTCCCAACTAAAAATGATATAATAATGTATTAAAGCATGAACGGATATTTACCTTAGCTAGTTGTGGATCTCCCTGCTTTAAACCATCGTCGAACCACCGCCTCCGGCCTCCACCGACGCCTCTCTCTTTCTCCTCCTCTTGCGTATGCTGTCGCGAGCTCCCCTAGGCCGAATGGCCTAGGGTTTTCCCTTTAGGTGGCTTTTAAACCTTCGAATGTTACGTCCGGGTCCCCGTGCTTCCTCTAATGCACGTTGATGTCGCCCAAACGGTCTATAAAAACTAACAAATAAACCTAACCTAGACTCCTAAGTAATAAATGGAGTACCTATGAACTAAACCGCACTAACATGCAAGTGTACCTATCGAGTGTAGCACAACTTAATGGTAAACCGGAATATCGAACCATAGAGACACTAAACAGCTAAACTAGACTCTGACTAAAAATGATTTGATTTGGGGGGTTTTCTACACTACTGATTAAACTAAAGAATGCAGAAAACTAACGATCGACTCGAACTATTCAGACAAAGAAATCAGGGGAATACCAGGAATGGGAAGAATACCACCTAGGTCGGAATCCTACTCGCAAAGCTCAACTTCTACCGGTTATGGAAAGTATGATGGATCTGGGTTTCTAAGGATAACAGCTCTAGACAACCTAATGGATCCCTAATTACTCTCAGGGTGTCACCAACTAAGAAACCTAAAGTGTACTAAACTCACCAGATGGTCGGATTACCTTTCAGTCTCTCCAACAATGATAAAATACCCAACAGACAGATCGCCTTTCAGTCTCACTGTCCACAATACATAGAAGATGCATGGGGTGCATGGGGTAATCTCAGATCAACAACTATGACTAGGAATAGCAATGGATACTAAAACCCTAAGGGAAACTTCCTCTCAGACAGATTTCACTCAGAATCCAAATACGAAGACTAACCGACAATCTCTCACCTTTCGGGTATCGAGATAGGACACACACTCAGATCTAATGAACACTCAATCGCAATACCTATGGAATACTATGTCTAGCAAACCATACAAACAACCACAAACCTAAGTCTATGATCTAGATATGCTAATCAAGCTGGAAGACATCCACAATTAACATACGGAATTGAAATAAAATATAGATCAGATTAAAGCATGCGGAAACATCATATTCATTAACATAAGATCATTTACAAAATCATTCATCCATTCAGACGAACCCAAAACCGGTAAAAATAAGAACTTTAGCAAATAATCACCCTAAACCTAGGCAGTATCAAGTGTTTAGCCTAGAATCATGCTCAAAACATCCATAACAGAAGTAAAAGACAGAAACATGGTTCAATTTAACAATTCAAAGACAAAAGATTGAAACATGGAAATCGAATACGCTAATACTAACGAACCCGGATCCGAAAGCTTGATTCTTGCACTCCGATTGCTATCCAAACTCCTAAAATCGCCCTAGACTCTTCTCTGGACGGCGAAAACTCCAACTCCTGACCTAATTGCAATCCCAATCTTTTAATTCATTAATTTGGGCTTTTTACGGATTTACGGGTTTCTCGCGTATGGCGAGAGATTGTGGCCAGTCCCTCGCGTATCGCGAGGGACAAATTAGTCGCGCCCGGTTTTAGAAGTCCTCGCGTACCACGAGATATTGTATATCCTCCCTCGCGTACCGCGAGGGACTTGTTTTCACCATTTTTTCACTTTTATTCTCCCGGATTTCTTCTCTTGCTCGTTTTCTTCATGATTTAACTTGTTATCCACACGAGCACCTGAAAATACAACAAAGACTCAATACGAAACTAAAACAAGTAAAAACGAATACAAAACTATTTAAAACCGCACTAATACAAAGGAATAAAGATGTGTGCTTTGCACTACATTAAACATCCCCACACTTAACCTTTTTTCGTCCTCGAAAAAGCTGCAATGGAATCATAACTGGACATACTTAATAAACCCAATTATTTTCAATTAAGCACAAACATACTCACGCATTAAAAAGCAACAATTAGTATTTCTATCTGATTAAACCTAAGCACCAAGTTTTAAGCCCCCGTTTTGTGTTCTAAATCATATTACCAAGCTATCAATTAATCTATGTGACTCACACTTAAAATTTACAGCTCTACCTAATCCCGTCTCACGGTCATGTCTAGGCACGGATTAAACCATATAGATTTCACCCACCAAGTTAAACTAAATTTTACAGGTTTTTTGAAATCAAGATGATGAATGAATGAATGAAATATGAGCATTATTAAGCAAATGAACTTTCGTCTAGAGGCGTTTCAACCAAGTCACTATCCCTGAAGGTAACACATAGACTACAGTCTAAACAATGAAGCACATAAGAATTACTTAGTGGTGTTTTCTCCAAGTGGCCATCCCGGAGGGTAACACATAAGCAAAACTTAGGATTCTAATCAAATAAGCTCAAGTATATGGATTATGGATGCGGGCGCCACCAAAACTCGGATTTTTTCTCATAAAAAGAGAGTGGTGTGCCATGAAATTTCAAAAACCTCTAAATTTTAACTTAACGTGGTACCTATCACCCTATATTGACAGTTTCAGTATTACCGATTACCCTAAGATGAGTACCCACAAGATATCATGATTTTAAATCAATTAATTCTAAAACAACACAAACAGGCTATTTAAGCTCTACTAGCTAGCTGGATCAACCAAAACATCACTAATTAGACGCATTTTCAATTATTTATTTATTTAAAACTCAACAAGCAGATCCAGTTCTACTATCATTTTCCATTTTTTTATGCAAAAACTTTTGATTTCAAAGGACATTTTTCAATTTTTTTGTATTTTTGAATTTTTATAAAATAAAACAAACCAGACACTAGATACAGTCACATCCCCACACTTGAAAGACACATTGTCCCCAATGTGAACTGAGACACACAGAAAATTGAAAAGACAAAAATAAACAGGAATCGACTTAGCTGATAATGTAGCAGTGAATGGTCCAACTTTACTCTTCCTCTTGTGCACCGCATAGCATTTCGGTCGCGGTTGCACAATCGACTGTCGGGTTGCCTTTACAAGATAAATAAGATCAGATCGATCCCGCCCTAATGGATATTGAGTATGGACAGAGCGATAAATACCTGCACAATAAAACTCAAACAAACCCACAACATTAAACTGACACAAGTTACAGACTCAAAGTAAAATAAAATACTCGACTAACTCACTAAGGCTCAAGATAGATAGCAGGGAAACATACCCGATGGGTGGCAAACACACAGACATGAATGCCAAAAGCAAGGTGGAACATCGGTCACAAACGGTTCTTAAGTTTCCCATGGTGGTGGTAGTGATCGGTGAATGATATGATACGGTAGTGAGATGATGGGTGATATGATGATGATATGGGAGATGGATGGTAGATGATAGTAGTGAGATGATGGTGATGGTCGGTGAATGGTAACCAGTAAGGGAAACCATGGGAAACAAAGGAAAAAGGCAAATCCAGGGTCCCCCGCGTACCGCAAAGGAACAGGCAGCACTCCTCGCGTACCGCGAGGAGGCACAAATTAAGCCGGCCAAAATACTTGTCCCTCGCGTACCGCGAGGGAGTTTTCTTCTTGCTTCGTGTACTGCGGGACACACATGGTGACAGAAAGTTAAGAGGGTTTTTTATACTTAGAAAATTTTTTACCCATCAAAACTTTTCACCCAAATCCAATTAAAACCGTTCCAATGATAAAAACCAATGTAAACATACCTCGAACTTCGTTCCTGATGATTTTTCTCACCGAATCAAGCGCGAATCCCTACAAGACACATAGAAAACAAAACACACATACCGAAAAACACAAAATTGGCACGGACTCAAACCAAGAAATATACAAACTCTACATACCGGGCACTTGCCCAAGACTCAAACACGTCTATTAGGAGACTTCTCCTTAATCCTGAACGGAACCGCAATCATATGACGCGGCTTTCCAGCCCTCTTCTACACCAGATCACTAATAAGCATTGAACCTTTATTACATTTATCAATTAGATCCTTCCACCACAATTTAAATCTACCCGGTCCGAATGTAAGCCGATTCAAATATCCCAACAAGCTTTCACCCCTAAATATCCCCACACTTGGGGTTTGCACTACCCTTAGATCACTTGAACCACTCAACGCTCGGGTTCTCTTACGGGCCGGCCTAGACCTAGGGGTGACTCAATCTCACTCCCATCGGTACAAAGAACAGAAATGGGTATAGGCCCAGGAATAAGATTCTCTACGGTTACGACCTATAAGCTCTTACCAGGGTCTTCCGGTTCATCTACACTCTCCACCGGATCATCATGATCCTCTAACTTCTCGAACTTCCCCACACTTGGGGTTTTGCCTAAGATTCCCTCTAACTCTGACATCATCTCTAGCAGATCTTCAGGCACATCATCACCGTAATCATCCGGTGCATCCAACAACTCCTCTAGCTCTACCTCCCAATCAGATAACATCCTAGATTCCGGGGCGGGTTCACCACAAACTACCTCAACTGGATCAGAGCCCCAATAATGGTCCATGAAGGCATCAATCACGCACACAGAGTGACTTTGCTCACTCTCCCTCTTCATGGACTTTGCAGAATCGAATGTGACCGACTCATCCCCCACACGAAGTGTGAGATTTTCGTCAAAGTCATCAATCAATGCCTTGGCGGTACGCAAGAACGGGCGCCCTAGGATGAGTGGGACTCTGTCATCCACATCCATATTCAGGATAACAAAATCCACGGGAAAGAAAAATTTGTCTACCTTCACTAACAGGTTCTCCACTATTGTCCGTGGATACCTGACTGAACGACCAGCCAAGGCTATGCTCATGCGCGCTTCGTTTCTCCTAGGTCCAGCTGCTTATATATGGAATATAGCTTCAGATTGATGCTAACACCTAGGTCGGCCAACGCGTGGTTCGAGGGCAAACCACCAAGCAGACGCGGGATCGTGAAGTGACCCGGATCTGCCAGTTTCTTCGGCAGTTTGTTCTGAACCACCGCAGAACATTGCTCACTAAGTGAGACTTTAGAGACCTCCTCTAGCTTCTTCTTGTTGGAAAGAAGATCTTTTAAGAACTTGCCATATTAGGCATATGCTGGAGGACCTCTATGAACGGGAGGTCAACTTTGAGTTATTTAAACATATTAAGGAAGTGATCGTATTCCTTAGCATACTTATGTGGCAGCAAGCACGCTTGGTAGGGAACACGGCTCAAGTCAATCTCGGGGGTCTTCATCTCCACCCCTTCTTCTTCTCCTCTTCCTTCTCGACAGGTTTCTCAACTAGTATATCCTCATCCACCGGCTCTTCTTCTTCTTCTACCGGTGGCTCCACTTCCATCCTAGCATCGATCGCAGCAAAGTGGGCTCTCCAATCTATCTTCCTCACCTCTTCCTGCGACGGAATGTGACGAACAGTGCTGTGGGAGACTTCCTCTACAGTAGGAATAAATGTATCAATAACAGTCTCCACTGCTTCTTCTTCCTCCTCCTCCTCTATTATTCGACTCCTAATCGACACGGCCATCACCGGAGCATTAGGGCTTGAAGACGGACCTCACTGTCTATCCTTCAAGCTCTTAGCGATGTCTCCTACCGTGCGCTGCAGATCCATAAATGCCGATTGCTGATTCTTCAGTAAAGTATCGTGCGTATCCAGTCGCTGCTGAGTCTCCTTATCCAGCGAGCATATGAGTCTCATTCTCTAGCATCCCTTCTATCTTCTTATCCCTAGCACTGCTCCCAGAACTCGCTCCTGCTTCACCTCCTCCATATTGATTCGAGCGGGCATTAAACCCAGGCGGGTTGTTACCAGATCTCCATCCCGAGCCAAAAGAATCATTATAGTTATTATACCCTCGGTTCTGGTTGCCCGCAAAGCTCACCTGATCTGGCTGACTGACGGGGCAGTCCCTAGTGTCGTGGCCTCCTCTGCATACCTCACACCGTTGAGCACTCAACTTAGCTCCTTGATCTCATTCGCCGTCGCTGCGAGTGCAGCAGCCACGCTAGTATCAGGGTTGACCTGATGCACACCTCTAGGAGAAGAGGCTGGTGCCCTAGCACTGGCTCCAGTTTATCCATGAAATGGCCTCCCGTAACTGTGTTGAGCATTTACTGCTTCTCGAAGGTGAGGCCATTGTAGAACTTCTCCACTATCATCCAGTCAGAAAGACCATGCTGGGGACATCGGCTCAACAGCGCGTTAAACTGCTCCCAGACCAAGTGATAAGGCTCGTCAGGTCCATCCGCAACGAATGGATCTAGTCCCTAAGGCGAGCGGCCCTGGAAGGTGGATAGTACTTTTTCAGAAACTTGGCTTGCAAGTCCTCCCATGTGGTTATAGAATTGCCAGGGGGTGTCAAGCCAAGTGGAAGCACGCCCAGAGAGCGAGAATGGAAAGAGACGCAAGTAGATTGCGTCCTTAGATACACCCGTGATATTAAAGGTATCACATATGTGCACGAAGCGGGATAGATATCCGGGTGCATCCTCATCCTCGAGGCCATGGTACTGAGTAGAATGAGTGATTGTACTCATGACATGTGATGTGACCTGCCAAGTATTGACATTAGGGATAGTGGGGCGGGCGGTCGAAGATCTCGCCTCGAAGACCCCATCACTGGCTCTCTAGTGCACGGTATGCCTCACTAGTGGGTCAGCGTCGCCCATGTTAGGAAAAGGAATTAGGCTAGTAGGACGTACCTTGTTTTTGCACAACTCTTTCAAACGCTCCCAGAATTCGCGGGTGTGCTCGTGAAGCTCTCGTTCGGGCTCTTCGTAAGCTGAATGTTGTGGCGATCCCTGCGAACGAGTACGTTGCATAAACTGACGGACAAAAATCAAAAGAAACAAAATAAAGACTCAAAAACAGAAAGACTCGATCCTACGTTAGAAACTCAGATAGGACACACAAGTAGCAAAAAGGACAAAGACACACAATTAAGACTCAAAAATACAAGAAAGAAAACAAACCAAAAATCACTAAAAGAACTAGTCAAAGCTAATGTTGCTATTGCCAAGTGTCCCCGGCAACGGCGCCAAAAACTTGATATCGCTCAAACGGTCTATAAAAACTAACAAATAAACCTAACCTAGACTCCTAAGTAATAAATGGAGTACCTATGAACTAAACCGCACTTACAGGCAAGTGTACCTATCGAGTGTAGCACAACTTAATGGTAAACCGGAATATCAAACCCTAGAGACACTGAACAGCTAAACTAGACTCTGACTCGGACTAAAGATGATTTGATTTGGGAGGTTTTCTACACTACTGATTAAACTAAAGAATGCAGAAAACTAACGATCGACTCGAACTATCCAGACAAAGAACTCAGGGGAATACTAGGAATGGGAAGAATACCATCTAGGTCGGAATCCTACTCGCAAAGCTCAACTTCTACCGGTTATGGAAACTATGATGGATCTGGGTTTCTAAGGATAACATCTCTAGACAACCTAGTGGATCCCTTCACTCTCAGGGTGTCAGCAACTAAGAAACCTAAAGTGTACTAAACTCACCAGATTGTCGGATTACCTTTCAGTCTCTCCAACAATGATAAAGTACCCAACAGATAGATCACCTTTCAGTCTCAATGTCCACAATACATAGAAGATGCACAGGGTAATCTCAGATCAACAACTATGACTAGGAATAGCAATGGATACTAAAACCCTAAGGGAAACTTCCTCTCAGACAGATTTCACTCAGAATCCAAATACGAAGACTAACCGACAATCTCTCACCTTTCGGGTATCGAGATAGGACACACACTCAGATCTAATGAACACTCAATCGCAATACCTACGGAATACTATGTCTAGCAAACCATACAAACAACCACAAACCTAAGTCTATGATCTAGATATGCTAATCAAGTTGGAAGACATCCACAATTAACATACGGAATTGAAATAAAATATAGATCAGATTAAAGCATGCGGAAACATCATATTCATTAACATAAGATCATTTACAAAATCATTCATCCATTCAGACGAACCCAAAACCGGTAAAAATAAGAACTTTAGCAAATAATCATCCTAAACCTAGGCAGTATCAAGTGTTTAGCCTAGAATCATGCTCAAAACATCCATAACAGAAGTAAATGACAGAAACATGGTTCAATTTAACAATTCAAAGACAAAAGATTGAAACTTGGAAATCGAATACGCTAATACTAACGAACCCGGATCCGAAAGCTTGATTCTTGCACTCCGATTGCTCTCCAAACTCCTAAAATCGCCCTAGACTCTTCTCTGGACGGCTAAAACTCCAACTCCTGACCTAATTGCAATCCCAATCTTTTAATTCATCAATTTGGGCTTTTTGCGGATTTACGGGTCTCTCGCGTGTCGCGAGAGATTGTGGCCAGTCCCTCGCGTATCGCGAGGGACAAATTAGTCGCGCCCGGTTTTAGAAGTCCTCGCGTACCGCGAGACATTGTGTCTCCTCCCTCGCGTACCGCGAGGGACTTGTTTTCACCATTTTTTCACTTTTATTCTCTCGGCTTTCTTTTCTTGCTCGTTTTCTTCATGATTTGACTTGTTATCCACACGAGCACCTGAAAATACAACAAAGACTCAATACAAAACTAAAACAAGTAAAAACGAATACAAAACTATCTAAAAACGCACTAATACAAAGGAATAAAGATGTGTGCTTTGTACTACATCACACGTCCCGGTCACAGTTGAAGCATTAAACGGCCAACCGCGCCCCCCATAAATGACTAACCGTTTCTTTCCGATATTTAAACGCACTACGAAAGACAACCCTAACTAATTCTCCTATTTCATAAGAAGTCGGGTCGCCCGCTAGCCCGAACCATCGACAGCTAGATTTCCGGGATGTTACACAATAGGTATCCACATTCTACCAAACCTGGTTCTCACACCATAGGTGTTGAGTTCTAACTTTTCTTGATGTCCTACTATCCTTTCTTTCTTTAAAGCCTCAGTCTGGGCTTTCTCTATTTGTGTCATGAAGTCAGGTGTGATTATTAGCTGACATGCTTTTACCTTGATAGGAGAGTGTTCCTCTTTTCTACTCAGGGTGTCAGCTACTACATTGGCTTTTCCTGGATGGTATAAGATTTTACAGTCTAGTCTTTTATCAGTTTTAGCCATCGTCTCTGCCTCATATTCAGATCTTTTTGCTCAAATAAATACTTCAAACTCTTGTGATCTGAATAAATGGTACACTTAACTCTGTAGAGATAGTGTTTCCATATCTCCAGGGCAAAAACTACGACGGCTAGATCTAAATCATGGGTCGGGTAGTTAAATTCATGGGGTTTAAGTTAGCGTGAAGCATAAGCGATAACTTTTCCTCTTTGCATAAGCACGCACCTCAAACCCTGATATGAAGCATCGGAGTAAACTACCGAATCCTCAGTCCCTTCCGGTAAAGTCAATACCTGAGCCTGGGTTAATCTTTTCTTTAGTTCCTGAAATGAATTTTCTTGTTCTTCATTCCAAGTGAACTTTGTTTCTTTCCTTGTGAGCTTTGTCAATGGTGAAACAATCTTGGAGAAATCTTTTATAAATCTCCTATAATACCCGGCAAAACCTAAGAAACTGTAAATTTCTGTAGGTGTTTTTGACGGGTTCCATTTCATTACTGCTTCTACCTTTGACAGATCAACCATAATACCACATGCGTTTATCACATGGCCTAAGAGTTGAATTTCTCTAAGCCAAAACGTACACATAGAGAACTTTGCATATAGCCGTTCTCTCTTCGGTGTCTCTAGGACTTCTCTAAGATGACATGCATGATCACTTTCATTCTTGGAGTACATAAAGATGTCGTCCATTAATACTATGAGCGAGCGATCTAACATCGGTCGACATACTCTGTTCATTATGTCCATGACGATGACGATGACGATGACGATGAAGATGAAGATGAAGATGTAAGTGCATTTTAAACAAGTTTAAAGACTTTGATAAACACAAACTAGTTTAGTGAGTAGTGACCCTTTTAAGTGTTTTTTTAGGACTAAGTGGCCCTTTTAAGTATTTTTTATAAATTGTAAAACTTTTTATAAAAAATAAGAAAGTATATTAATTTTGTATGATATTAACCTTTACATGTATAAAAAAATTCAAAGACAGAAAGAAAAACCTTACTTATCAAGATGTTGACCAAATGCCAACCATAAACATTCAGATTGTACTATTACTAATTCTTTTAGTCTAAATTGTAGCATCAAAAGGACGTATCTGGATATCCACTACTCCAAGCTTTTATAGCATTATTTTGGATGAGAACATTATATGCAACCTTTTGCATCTTATAAAATAGAGAAGATTATAGGTAACTTTTTCACCCATAATCTTGTGATCATCCGGTGACACAGGTGATTGCTCATCACAAAAATGATGTGAGATCAAATCCTTCAAATACAGATTTAGATGGTATTTAAAAAAAAAGTTAACAGCTAATTCAAAAATCTAAAAAATCTAAATTTACAACTAATAAAAAAATCAAATTAAATAACCAAATAAACATGTAAATTAATAAAATCTACCGTTAAAATTAGGGTTTCAGATTAACAAATTCAGGTCCATAAAGATTTTTTTGTTTTTTTATATATATTAAAGTCACAATATCTTCAAAAGAATCAAAAGTTATATTTGGTTCTAATTCAAACCGCTTCTTGTGTGACTTTTTTATTCGATTAATACATATACGAGTAGGATAACTCGAGTTTCATATCATATTCCATGAACATACCTAAATATAAATAATTAATTAAAGGTCATGGTTAGATTAAGACATGGTCAAACTATCATTAAAGATGGGCATTTGAGAATTATGACAACTAAAAAGCTTTACAACAACTCGTTTAGTCTACTGACAAAGGTCCTAAGACTTTACTAAAAATGTGGTGATTTTGGGTACAAGTCTCACTTGTGATAAAAAAAGAGTCCAAGTTGGGTCAGCGATTTTTCTCACCTATGATGTGTTTCTTTCTGAAGAAGGTGAAGATGATCGGATGAGTCAGTACCAGTCAGTGATCTAAATTGCCGTTAAAAAAAAACTAAAAAGCTTTACTATGATCATTTAAATCCTAAACGATGGAATCATTGCGTTGGGACCCTAATCTTGAATCCAGGCTAGTGGAGAATTTTATGAAACCCAATGCGCTTACGTGAGCCAGCCAGGGCACCAAACACACCGCACAACCGCCGTCACTTGATTGCTTTGGACCAAAATATCATCATTCATCCAAGTAACATTGCTTTTTTAATTAAAAGATAATATTATTTATTTATTTTTTGAACGACAACTCACACACTCATTACTTATTCTTTTAAACTATACCAATTCCTAATCTATCGTATTTCAGGGTTTGAACCCTAATCTTCTCTAAAGAGTCTTTGACTCTTACCACTGGGTTACCAACCCAAGTGGCTAGGCCTGTAAACGAACACGAACGAGGGCTTGTTCGTGTTCGTTCATTTAACTTTAATCATACAAATGAACGTACACGAACACTTAAACCTAACGGATTTTTTTGTCCTTGTTCGTTCATTAAGAAAAGATTTAATTACATAAATGGCCCCTATGGTTTGATCAAATTGCATTTGGCCTCCAGGTTTTAAAAATTACAAATTTAGCCCAAACTTTTGCGATTTGGTTGCGCATTTAGCCCCTGATGTTAACACCAGTTAATTTTTAACGGAAAGTTAGCCCATGTGCCATCTACGTGACTTACGATTGCAAACTTAACCCTAAAAGTGAATTAAAATCATTAAAAATCAGTAAAAAATTAGCGATTTTTACTATTTTTTATGAATTTTTACTAATTTATTATTATTAATTTTTTTAATGATTTTACTAATTTGAACTCATTTTTAAGGTTAAGTTTGTCATCGTAAGTCACGTGGATAACACATGGACTAACTTTCTATTAAAAACAAACTGGTGTTAACAAAAGGGGCTAAAGGCGCAATCAGGTTTCAAAATTTTGAGCTAAATTTGCAATATTTAAAACCCGAGGGCCAAACATGTAATTTGATCAAACCACAGGGGCCATTTATGCAATTAACTCTTAAGAAAATAAATATGTTCTTGCTCGTTTATGTTCGTTCATTAATATTTTAAACGAATGGTTCACGAACATAAACGAACGCGAATTAAAAGTAAACATGAATATCTAAATTAAAGTTTAAAATATCATCATCATCACATCCAACATTTCAAAACTAAATTAAGATATATTTTGTATTAGGTTAGAAACCTGTGTAATACACATGTTGAATAAAAGAAATATTAAATAATTAGCAATAATCGAAAATAGTTGAGAAAAAAATATTAAATTAATGAAATATTAATAAAGAAAATATTAAATAGTCAAGATAAAATAAACGAGAAAAATAATCTTAAGCTCATAGAATTGTGACACGTGACGCAACCGGTTATTTATTTATTAGGTATAGCTTATTGTGTCAAATATGACTAAAAATTTATATTATTCTGATTATAATGTAGTAATCTGAATATAATTATTTGCATGAAATTTAAACTTAGGCGACTTTTAACTAATATGCTTTCTCATTTTAGACTATTTTTATTTAATTTTTAACTGTATGACCCGCTAGAGATAAAACATAACATAAATCGACCCGTTCATAAGAAAATAGGTCAAAGTTGCTACATCTGTAAAACATATGTAAGCATATGTAAAGAGCTAAAATAAGCCATGATATAAACTCACCTCAAGAAAAGGCTCAAGTGCCACTAAGATGTATATATTCGCCGGCATAGTATTTAAAAACCTAGCAAGCCATTTCTACCCTTTTCAATTCAATGCAGATTTCAGATACTGTTAACTTCAGTCTAAAAAATTAAATTAAAAAGTGGTTTTTTATTAATTTAAGCAAAGGTATAAAAAAATTATACTTATAATTAAAATGATCAACGGTTAGAGATAATACCTGAATTGGAGCATTGTATAGTTTCATGTGTTTTGTTAATCTTGCTACATAATCATCATTGCTAAAAAAATAAAAATAAAAATTTTAATTTCTTTCTAATTGTCTATTTTATTTTATTTTTTTAAATTTCTAAATTGATTCATTATAAATTATACGTTTTCATATTTGTTATGATTTCAAATTTTAAATCTCAAATCACGGAGAACGGTTGTTGTACAAAATATCTCTCATCTTAGTAGAATTAGGACAAAAAAATTAATTATATTTTAAAACACTTTTTCTAAAATTTAATTTAATAAATAAATCAACATGGAATAAAAGAAAATAAATTACTTGAAAGCTTTCGGCTATAATGATATGATAAAAAATATCGTGAGATCTAACAAATCATAACAAATATTAGATCTCTGAATACGTAAATTGTTTTCAGTTTGTAGAATTCATAAAAATATGATTGAACATTTAATTGATGAAAAACATAATTTAAATTCAAAAATATGTAGATAAAAACTGAAACAAATAATTAATTTAATTGCCTAAAATATTAGAGTTGATTATTAATAGAAGAGAGGGACTAGAAAATGAGAATGAAGAGGCTTAGAAATTTGATAAGTGTCCTCATAATTAATCATTTATTAGATAGTATAGAAGTATATATTAGGCTTAAGGGTTTCAAAATATGAAAATCAAATTGATTTTAAATTAATATTAGTAATAAACAAATTTGAATAAATATTTAAACAAACGAACATAATTGACAAATATAAATGAACGTAAATGAACAAACATAAACGACGTAAATGACCGAACATGAACGAACGAAACATGTGTTCATGTTCGTTCATTTATTAAATGAATGAACATAATCGAACTTCTCGTCGAACGGTTTACGAACAGTTCACTGAACGTGCGGTTCATTTACATGGCTAAAAAGATAATATTATTATTATGAAAAATGCTGAACATAGGTTTAATTAGTTAACAGTACGTTAATTGAATAACTAAAGTATAAGAATAATAATTTAAATGTGGATGGTTAGTGGTTTTTGAGTGTTGTAAAATGATGATTAGAGTATAATAATTTTGCAATAATCGAAATTTTAAAATAATATAACATAAAAATTATGGAATAATAATAGTGGGTTTTATTAGATTATTGATTTTGTTAGAATTATATCTTAATTTGATAGATAACTTTATAACAATTTTAAGTAAATAATTTATATACTTTAAAAATAGAATTATTAATGTTAATTACATAAATTGATAGATGAATATAAAATAATTTAAATTTTGATAAAATTAAAATGAAAAGAATTAATATATAACATTTATAAGAAATTAAAATTAAGTTGTAAAAGAAACAAAACTAAAAAGAAAATTAAAAAGGAAAAGAGAAATAAAAGAAACAAGAAACAAAAAATATATATTTAATTGAAAACAAGTTTGTGACCAAATCAAACCGGGTTGATCGAGTGGACTCGACCAATCATAAACCTTTTCTTTCGTTGAGGATAGTTACACTAATCTGAATTTTCGGCCGGTGATCTCTTCTTTCAAGTTTAAGTTATAAGTCGTCCTACTTTAAGACTATACTGTAGACTATCTTAGGAATAAAAAACCACATTACTCTATCACATGTCTATCCAAGCGTTCGATTCACACTCTATCCATAAGCACATTCATGTAACTTGCAAGTGTCTTGAAAAGGATGGTATAGACTTACATTTTTAAAAATTTGTATGTTTGTATTTTATATAAATGTATTTGAACGAAATTAATTTGTAAATAAAGTTGCAAGCACATGAAATTCGTTGATCTAAGATATAACAAATAAATAAATGTGCATAACCAAACCTATCTATTTTTTTTAACCAACACAAAGGGATTGAGTCAGTCTTTTGGGAAACATATATCCAAGTTTCTTAGTGATGTTCTTGAAGTTTCCACTTGCATGAAAATACTCGTTTTGCAACGATCTCCACTCGTTAAAATTTCTTCTTTTGATACCTTTTTCATTCTTCTTTAAAAAAAATAAAAAAAAGTAAGTACTTTACAGCAATAATAAACAAGATACCAAGACTCTAAATATCACTACATACCATATGAAAGAATATTTGTTTTATAACCATATTGAATTTCCATGTATCACAACAAATGGTTATTTACCTTGGTATGCACCATGCCACAATAATATATATATATATATATATATATATATATATATATATATATATATGGGACGGTTGAGCTCGTTCAAGCGGTGTTGGAACCGTATCATCGAACCCTAACCTGCCCCTAAAAACCTAAACCCCCATCCACACGCACCCATAAAAACCTAACCCCCCCCCCCCCCCGAAAAGCCTAAAACCACCACCCCCATCCCCAGCCCCTAAAAACCTAAACCCCCACACCCCATCCCCCCCTAAAAACCTAACCCCCCCCCCCCCCCCCTCAAAAAAAAACCTAAACCTCCCACCCCCACCAAAAAAAAAAACCTAAACCATAAAAGCTAAACCCTAAGGCTAAAACCATAAAATTCAACGTTAAAATATAAACCCTAAAAGCTAAATCCTAAAAGTTAAGATGGTAGAGTTCGACGAGACGGTTCCAACGCCGTTGGAATGAGCTCAATTAGAGTTCGTTTGATATCGTTTCTTAAGGTTTTTGTCATTTATAGGCTTTTTAGCGAAATATCACTTCTTATTTGAACCCCTCCATATATATATATATATATATATATATATATATATATATATATATATATATATATATATATATATATGGGCCGGTTATTGTACAAAGGGCTTTTAGTGTACGAAGGCACCAGCATGCGACACGTGTTCAGTGGGCGAGGGGTAAATGTGTCCGCGTCATTATAATAACGCATGTGTAAAATGATAATAACGCATTTTTAAAATGATAATAACGTATGTTTAAAATGATAATTACGCATGTTTTATAATAACACATGACCATAATCACGTATGTTTTATAGTAACACATGACCATATTCACGTATGTTATAATAACGTATGACCATAATCACACATGTTTTATAATAATGCATGACCATATAAATCACGCATGTTATACACACAACACATCGACATTTAAAAAAATCTATTTTTTTAAAATAAAAGTATATCAAAACTATACTCAAATTAAAGAGAATAAAATGCTCGATTTTATAGTGTAATTTTTTTAAAAAAATAATGTCGTATAAAAAAGTTATACGTGTTTTAAAAAATTGAGGGAACTAGAAAAGATTCAACAAATGTAGGTTATACCCATTTTACCCTTTCAGACTCTTTTCACGCTTAAAAACAAGCCGACTAGGCATACCTTTCATCTCAACCATTGAATTCGTAGATCAGTGACTGAAAATTTTTCATACGCTTCGTATGAAAAATGGCTTTGTATTTAAAAGTTCATCTCTCTTTTTATATATATATATATACACATACATACACAAACACACACGCACACACACACACACACACACACACACACACACACATATATATATATATATATATAGGGTAAGGATCCAATCAAAATCCTGTTTTCATGTAAAAACTCAAAAAACCCCGTAAAAATCGATTCAATCATCGTTTTTTATAACATTATTACATTAATTCAACGTAGTGTTCTTTTTTTGTATTTTGGTAATTCACAAGTGTAATGGTGTAAGGGTTGGAGTTTACACCGGGGTAAGTTACAAAAAATATATTTTTTGGTAAAAACTTACACCGGTATAAACTCCCTCACACTTGCGAATTTACAAAAATGCAAAAACGAACATGACGTTGAATTCGTGTGATAATGTTATTAAAAAAAATAATTGGATCGATTTTTACGGGGTTTTTTGGGTTTTGATACCAAAACAAGGCTTTTACAAGTTCCCAATCCTCTCTATATATATATAGGGGAAGGTTCAAAAGGGAACCAAGAAAAAAGAGGGAACTGGGGAACCATGTGTTTCACATGTAAAAAACTTATAAAAAACACATTTTCACATGTGACAAACTCCTTTTTACGTAATTTTTTTCAGAGATTTTGCATATAAACATATATAGAAGCCGTTCTAATAAAAAAATTAAAATTGAAAAAGATAAAAAAAGTAAAAAAAAAACTTCATAGAAACTAATTTTTTTTTGTTAGAATAGCATCTTCACGTGTTTATATGTAAAAGCTCCAAATAAAATTACCGTAAAAGTGATTTTTCAAATGTGAAATTGAGTTTTTTATGAGTTTTTTATAATGTTCCTCAGTTTCCTCTTTTTTTGGTTTATTTTTGAACCTTCCTCTCTCTCTCTCTCTCTCTATATATATATATATAAATATCTATACTAATAAATAAATGTTTAAGGTGGACAATTGTCACTTTCTCATGCCTCATCACATTGATTTTCCCGCCTCTATATCCTAATAAATGCGCATATATCTTATTAAGTAATAATGATATTATAAATATATTATTAAAGAAAAATACTAATTATATTAAATAAGAATATATAATAGGAAATCAAAATATAATTAATTGAAGAAAAATACTAATTTGTTATATACACACACATTTCCATCTAATATATCTCGAGACGATCATAATAGTCAGACAAGTTATTATGTATTTACAAATTTATAAGTTTTATATTTTTTAATATACAATCTCGTGTAATACACGAGATTCTAACCTAGTATATTATATATATATATATATATATATATATATATATATAGGAGGAGGTTCAACTAGAAGTGTGATTTGACTGAGAAGCCTAAGAAGCAATCTTAGCCATCTATTTTCCTAATAAGAGATGAGATTCAAGTGAGAAAAAAAGGTTGGAGAGGTATCTTTATAATAACCATTTTGTTGACTTTTTTCAAGTTCCTCCATATTTTTTAAACGTCCATAACTTTTTAATACGATATTATTTTTTAAAAAAAATTACACCATAAAATCGAGCATTTTTTTCTCTTTAATTTGAGTATAATGTTGATATATAAAAAAAGATGATTTAAAAAAATCAAAATCTGTGTTGATTTTCGATAAAACAGCACTAATAATAAAATCTGTGCTGTTTTCTAGTAAACAACAACAAACTAGCATAGAAAAATAGCACAACAACAAAACAACATACCAGCAAATCAGTACAACATAAAAAATAATATAATAACAAAAACAACACATGCAATTTTATAAAATCATAAATCTGAAATAAAAGTCACCATCTTAAAAGAAAAATATAAATAATTAAGTTTTGACCTTCATCAACATAAAAAAAGAATGTACCTTATCTTGGCGTCTTCCAGTAACTATTGTTGTAGGGAAAAGAATGTACCAAAATCTAATTTGCAAATGTTTTTGTATATAATACAATCTTAAAAGCTTAGTTTTGTTGTGCTAGGTTTTGTTCATTTTTGTGATGGCCTACCTCTGCTGGTTTTGCTTGTGATGATTTATGTTTGTGCTGGTTTTTGGATTATAACATGTCAATTCCAATTGTGTTCTTTGTTTTGTACTGGTTTGATATACTAGTTTTGTTGTGCTGGTTTTGTTTGTGCTGGGTTAGCTAAGAAGAGCAAGTCACACAATTAACCGTGTTGTTTTTGTGCTATTTTATAGTAAAACAACACAATTAATTGTTATGTTTGGTGTTGTTTTATGATAAAGCAGCACAGTTAACAGTGTTGTTTTACAATGCAGCACAGTTAATTGTGCTGTTTTAATAGAAATCAGCACATTTACGTAAATTAGCACAATTTCATTAAGTGTCGATTTTGTTTTTACAAAAAAATATAGCAATACTATATTCGAATTAAAGGTAAAAAACGTTCGATTTTATGGTGTAATGCTTTTAAAAAAATATGATCTTATGAAAAAGTTATGTACGTTTAAAAAAATTATGAAAAATTGAAAAAAGTCAACAATTGTAGGTTTTCTAAGAATGACCCTCCACCCCTTATTTTTCCTACACTTAAATCTCTATCATTGATCATCCAATTGAATAGATGAGATTGTTTTTAGGCTTCTTAGCCAAATTACACTTCTTATAGAAACCATCCTATATATATATATATATATATATATAAAGGTGATAAAATTTGTTATTTTTTTTAACATATTTGTTATAAATAAACTTTTATCACTTTATATGTGTGCATGATGGTAAATATATATATATATATATATATATATATAATAAAAAGAATTGAAATCCTAAGAAGCGTGAGAAATAATGTAAACCATTAATCAAGAATAATCAGGAGTTAGAATGATTGAGGTGCACGTGACACGTGGACTCAAATTAAACTACATGTAAAGTTGTGAGAGGCAAAATGAAAAAAAAAAAACCCACCAATTTTTACTTTTGTTTGATTTAACTATTTTTAAACGTAAATAACTTTTATATATGTCATCATTTAAAAAAAAAATTATATCACAAAATTGAGTATTTTTTCTCTGTTCGAGTCAATGTTGTAAAAATCGCTAGGCGCTAGTCGGGCGGTAAGGTACTGACTAGCGATTAATCGGGATTAATCGAATTGGAATTTTTATATGTTTTTAGAATTATTTCCCCAAAATTTAGCTATAAATAAGCTTTTATATATGTTTTAATATATAAACTATATATATATATATATATATATATATAAGACTTAAAAACATATATGTACAACATCTTGATGCATACATATCTTGTTAAAACTATAATTTTGAGGATGAAACTTGTAATTTTATTAAAAAATAAGTGATAAATGAAGAAATAAATAAAAAAAATCTTTGGGCCGATTAGGAACGATTACCGATTAACTGTCTGACTAGCCCAAAATTAAAAGGTATTCCATCGACTTTCAATTAATCCCGATATTTACAACACTGGTTCAAGTATAGTATGTGTGTGTATATACATATTAAAATTTAAAGTGTGTTGAATTGGGTGCATACAATGGTGCTTCTGGAATTTTTTAACAATGCGTCTAATTTCAGAGATCACCATATTACAATGCGTTTGTCCCATATAATGGTCTGTCAAGATTTCGTAAATTCCCTACCGTAATTTTTATGTTTTGGAAAAAAAAATTTTGAACGCATTTAACCCTCAACTTTTGGTACACGTGGCACCTTTAGGTGTTTCTTGCGTTCCTTAGGATTTTGCATATTAGAGCATTCCAAACAGCTTCTTTATCCTTATCATTATAATTACACTAAAAATCACTACATTTTCTTTCTTATTTTCAATTAAATAATACTTTTTATACATTTATCATTATCTTTTCTCTCTCCTCCACTCGCAACCACTTTCAAAAAATATTAAAAAATTTATACAGATGAACAGTGTTTTCACAAATATACAAAAAAATTATAACTTTTCTCTCTGCTCCACTCACAACCACTTTAAAGTTTAAACCACTTCATAAAATATACAAAACACACTCACAAAATATAAAGAACCTGTTGTGAATGCTATTATATATATAAATAAGTTGCTTTAAAATATACATTTTCTTAACACAAATGAACACGTAAATTTTCAGTTTAAAGTTACAAAACTGTTTTGTCATTTAAAGTAGATTCTTAGAATATGTAAAAGTAGATCTGATAACACTATTGAGTTTAAAGTTACATAAACGTTTTTTAGCTCTTTACAAAAACCCACCAATGGTCCATTGCGTTTAAGTTAAAGAAACTCAAAGAAGAACGAGCATATGATGTTTCAAAACAATACGAAACACTTTAATCTTGCACAAAAAGTTCTATGGAAAGAGTCTTTTGTAGATTTTAAACCAAGTATTCTAGTATTGCAATAACCAACAAATGAGCCTACCACTTGCTTAAATGAAGCATACGACCATGGAGACGACATGATACAAGAATGAAAATCATTCCATTACAAAATATTCCAAGTACATCATGTCTTCTATCATGAAAGCATTTCTTGGAGATTAGACCATTTATTCCCATCCTTTTCACCCTTACTACCGAAATGAGGGGAGAAGTGAGGTTCTCCCTTTTCAATTATTTAATCAATATGTTTCTCAAGCCGTTTAATATATAACTTGTTTTATCTAGTGTGGTATACATTTATAATTTTGCAACTATTTACTTGCATGGAATCATTTATGTTAAAGCAAAAATCTATCACATAGGGTTCCGGATTTACAATCCACAGTTATCACGTAAAACGCTTGATCCAAGTAACAATGTATAATCTGCAAAACTAGAACACCATTAGCATCGTCATAATGAGAAGGGATTTCTCCATGCGATCAAGCTCTAGCATGAGAATAAGTAATTATATAGTGTAAGAAACAGTCAAGTAAGATAATTCGATGTCTCTCTGTTGACGAGGATGAGTATTTACACCTAGTTTGGATAGTGACGTGATATTCTTCGCATTTATAGTGTAACTGTTAGGCCACATCACAACTACCGAGCCATGTTGTTAATGGCATGCCTTTGGCCTAGGAAACGCCTTTTCACCATTTAATTGGTCATTATTGAACATTAAAGTGGTCACCATGGAGTAATAAAAAAGGAATGTGGGTAACCGAGCTAACGTCAAGCCACATTCTCTATCCCACATTTTCAACGTGTTCCACTTCAGAGAAGGATGGTTGAGTTACCTGTCATGTGCATATCACAATTGATATTATGTCGGAGTCACAAATCTGATCTTAATTGTATTGTATGTTGATCCAGAGTCGTGGCTCTAGAGACAGTTGTATGGGGCTTGAGCCTTTAGTAGTTTATCGGGGATCTGGACTGAAGCCCTTATTGAACCCTCTAGTAAGGAATTGGGGTCGTAGCGCCTATTGAACCCTCTAGATATATGATGGTTCAAACATATAATGATCCAAACTTATGAACTGTCGGGTCGGAGCCTTTGGCTCCATGTAGTATAGAATTGGGGCATTATCCCTTCAGTCCCCTCCCCCACTAAGGTATTATGTTTGGGTTGCTGGAGAGAACAATGGACTTATATGGTTATGAAATCTTCTACCGTCTCCCCATCCTTCCTGTGGACATTATGGATCTCGGTTTGATCATTCATGTAGCGGCATTGCTGGTTAAAATTCTTCATGAATCCGGTAGCGAGGGCCTCTAAATTATAGATTTTCCTAAGTGGGTTGGCTACTTCGGTCAACGTTTTAGCAAACATATGGAACCCGACCACATTAACCATTGCTCAACTTCAATCACGTTAAAGTAAATGCCATGTGATCACTAGGAGATCCTGACCGATCATACTTTCCATGTTAGAATGAAAGGCCCCAAACGACCTCACTTGTTGGATTTACTCATAAACATAGTTATCATTTACTGAATTTAGATAAAGCATTCAAACATAGCGGAAACGTACAAACATTCAATTACATAAACAATGGAAGTCTTAATCATTCAAAACATTGTCTTAACATTTAACAGGTAAATAGGATGTCAGCCTTGAGCCAGGTAGCCTTCACGCCTTAGCCCGTTCCTTCCTTTTGCTACCTGAAGTGCATACTAAAAGTCAGATAATGCAGGTGAGTTGTAGTTTAAAGCAAATAGGCATAAACATCTTTTCTTTATAAGTAAATATATATATATATATGTATATATATAAATATACATATAACACTTTATTTGCCTTCATTTAACATTTATTGGTCATACACATAAGGGTGATCAGTCCGCCATTGATTACGTAAGTTACAAAGACAGTCGTTCCATCCTACCGTCGTAGTCCATAATTTATACCGTGTCTATCGAAGTAGTCCGTCCTTCATTACCGCCCGGCTACCTTTCTAGCCGTTCGTCATACCGTGTCTACCGTCGTAGTCTGTCCTTTCGGCCATTTGCCCTAAGGTATCCGTTTCCCATACGAACTATATATGCAGCCGTGCTTCGATTAAGGGCCCCCGTCTACTGTAGTAGTCCGTATTTAGTCTACCTTTCTATACTTTAACATACCGTCAGCATAATAGTCGTATGGTCGTTCGTCTACCGTAGTAGCCTTCATCACCGTACTGTCCTACCAAAGTAGTCCGTAATTCCGTCCTTAACGTTTAGTACATTCATAACATGCAATATATAAATATAAAGCAAGATTTCATTCATTTAACGTTAAGTCATACATTCATTTCATTTCTTTATAAGCATTCATTCGTTATTTCATAATTCATCATTGTCATTTATATAACACATATGGTCATATTATCATTCATCACATTCATTCACTTTGCACGTATACACTTCAACCCCAAAATATTGGAAAACATTTGCACATAACACATAGGGGGCACATAGAACTCACATGACAAGTAGGTTCCTGAAGTATAGTGGTTAGTCAGTGAGCGTTACTAAGATCATACACAATATGTATAATCAAGTCACACAAGATAAGATAACGAACCTAACCGACACTAGACATTTCTATCATTAGGGTTTGGCAAACTTAGGTAAGTTCACCATCCTTGGCTTAAACATGGTAAGTTTGCCACATTGAACTAGGCAAAGATTTGTTAAGTTCGCTCTCTAGGTTTAGGGAACAAGGGTTAAGTTCGCTTTGTGGAGCTAGGCGAACATAGTAGATTCGTCTATTTGTCTTAAGGAGAACATATGGTAAGTTCGCCCCCTTAGGTTAAGCGGACATGTTTTAGCGAAGATGGTAAGTTCGCCTCTTTTAGCGAACATAGGCTAAGTTCGCTTGAACGGTTCCAGGCGAACCTAACAAGTTCGCCTGCGCGTCAGTCATCTTCCCTAAAAGAACCTGGCCAATTGTTTCTAATCGTTCAAGCTTTTTACGTTCAAAACATTCCATTTTCATTCATGAGCCTAGATCTATGGTTTGTTTTCAATTTCATACGTAAAAACATTACCTTTATGTGTTTTAAACCCAAAAACTACACAAATCTCATATTTGAGCTAGATTGTTACCTCTTGGAGTATGTTTTCCGCTGCTATGCGATGCGTTTGAGCTGTCTTCCTTGGTTTATTTCTCTAACCCGTGATTACTCCCTCTCTCTCTAGAAGCTTGCGCAGAAAGTGGGGGTGGTGAAGGGTTGAGGGCTGCTCATTAGCTTATTTAGGTGGGCTTCCCTAGGCCCGTTAGTGCATGGGCTAAGCCCAATCTTCTTTGCTCACATCTTTCGTTTATTACACACTCGGTCCTTGGTCTTTTATTCTGTTTACTATATTCGGGATGTTACATAGAAGGCATCTATAATTTTGTTGGAGCTTAGCTTTAGAGACTTGGTCTGCAAATTTGGGATTAGACAGGAAAGAGGATGGCCCATAAGGCTTGTTATGTCATCTTGATTTGCTAGTGCCCTGTTATGAGTGTAAGTGTATACACCGTCAATGTGCTTTCACTTCCTCTCATGGCTGTGCCACTGAAAGCTCACGGCCTGACAGTAACACCTGCCAATTCTAGCCCCAAATTCTAGTTTACAAAAGTTAATGTTGCGCCCTTGTTACCTTTGGAGTAATTATTAGAGCCTTTTTGTTTGGAGAGTCTTTGTCGTCAAAGGTGGTTTTTGGGTGTTATTGTTAGAAGGCGGCATACTTGGACAAAACCAGGGTCGAAGTTGATAGGATTAGCTTTGGAGATTTGTGACAAGAAGTATTTATTGGTCCCACGGATAGCACCAATGCCTCACTGGGTTTCGGATTGAAGATCCATGGACATCGGGTAGAGAGCTTAATCTAAGAATTGATGTATGATATGCAAAACTAGAACACGGCTAGCTTCACCATAGTAAAAAGGATTTCTCCATGTGATCAAGCTCCGATGTGAGAAAACGTACTTGTTTAGTGTAAGCAATAGATAATTTGATGTCTCTTTGTTGATGGTGACGGTTATTTATAATTATCTTGGGCAATTACTTGACATTCTTAGCATTTATGGTGTAACTGTAGGGCCACATCTAGTAACTACCTAGCCACGTTACTAATAACATATCTTTGGCATGGGTAACGCTTTTTCACCATTTAAGTGATCATCATGGAATAATAAATGAGGAACGTGGGTACCCGGAGTTAACGCCATGCTATGTTCTACGTCTCATTTTTTTAACGCATTCCACTTTGGAGAGGGATGGTTGAGATACAAGTCATGTACACGTCACCGTAAATATTATGTCAGAGTCATGACTCCGATCTTAATTGTACTGTATGTTGTCCAGAGCCATGACTCCACATAAATTCGTCCTAGGCCTCAACCCTTAGGGTGAGTTTGGTTCACAGAATCTTTTTGAAGGAATTGAAATTAGAAGGAATTAGATTTGGAATTTGAATTCATTAAAAGGAATTGGAATTAGAAGGAATTAGTTTTGGAATTTGAATTCTTTAAAAGGATTGGAATTCAATAGAATTGGAATGTCTCAAAGGAATTTGAATTTGAAATACATTTGGGTCACAAAATAATCATAAAGGAATTGGAATTTATCACCCTCACCACCTCCTAATCGTTGCGACCACCCACCGGCATCGTCTCTGCTCCCACCACCGCCCCCGCTACCCCGCCCGCCCCTGACTCTGCCACCAAACGCGGCCGCCGCCACCATCAAATTTATGTCATATAATTGATGGAAGCAGATAACCAAGCTACTGCTCCAACTTCAATTTGTTGCAAGGTTCAGATGAGAAAAACCTTTGAACTATGGATGAAAATAACAAGTACAGATGAATTGAATTATCAAATTTGCAACTCCCAAATTGTACAGATCAATTTACAATCTATAATACCCCAATTTTCAAGAAAATATAAAGTACAAGGGCTAGAATGCAAACAGTGCAACCAGGGACTAAAAATGTAAAAATGTGAAAGTTGGGATGGACCGCTACCGGGTTCTCTGGCGGTCCACTATGTGGTGAGGAAGGCAATGATGATGAAATGACGCGTGTCAGACACGTGGCTACTGACTCAGCCCTATAGCGGGCCACTACCGGGGCGCGTAACGGTCTGCTAGCCGCAAAAATGGTCCTGGCAACGAGGAACTGACGCATGGCAAGTGACGCGTACAAATTAGGGCGGTATCGGACCGCTACCGTCCTGCTTAGCGGTCCGCCACTGGTGCAGTTTCAACCTATATAAATTTGAGGGTTGAGTCGTTCACTTTGCACACAACAAAAACACAAATATTACACACACATGCATTGAAGAACGTGTAAGAGGCCCGGTACGAGGCGTTAAAGTACAGGTGCGGTACGTTACGAGTGCGATTCGAATCCGGAGAGACATTTAAGCGAGGAACAAGAGTAGGAAACAACCCGAGATTATCGTAAGTACACTGGACCCGTACCTAGTTAAAATATTTATATGGTTACATGATTATGTGTTATGCGTGGGACTAAGGTACGAGGGAATAATGGTTTAGTTTAGACACTAAACTGGAATAATGGAGTATCCACAAGATATCAAAGGGGTGGTTGGTACGCCGCTCGTACACCATATATATAAGCCTATTTGATACATCGGGGTGAAACTATTACAAAAGTTTAAGGGTATAGACTAAAGATAAATAGTATGACAAGAAACCATGCTACTAAATAAATGAGAGTACATAATGGAAAGCTTAATTCCAAATAAAGGAGTATTCATGGGATATTAAAAGGGTGGTAGGTACACCGTTGGTACATCCTATATATAAAGCTCTTTAATATAACATGGAGAAACCTTTACGAGGAATTAGAACAAGGACTGAATGAAAGCATGACAAGAGATCATGCTACGCATGATAAATAATCATGCAATACATGACGAATGTGAATATGTGAATGCATGGTAATGGATAGTAATATCCATGATTTTTCCGTCGTACCTTTTCCTAAACCCTTGCACGTATCATTTATTTAAAACTCGAATCCGTTTTAAAACTATTCCTTAAACAATAAATATTAATTTAATTAACATATAGTTAAGGAAAAACATTTATACTTGGAATATATATATATATATATATATATATATATATATAAGGCTTATTTAAAAGTATACATATATGAATATGTTAAAATTCTTAAAACTTTATAAGTTTGTAATTATATAATATAAACTTATTTTAATTACTTAAACTTATAAACTAATCAATCTTATAAATCATTTTATAGAAATTATAAAATCATTTGAGAAAACTTATTCAAATTAAACATTTTATTTGTCTATAGAGTCCGGGGACTGAAACTGTCAATTATCGAAACTTATTTTAAACTGAAATCTAAATTTTATACATAAATGATAAAACCTTTAAACTTCAGGGGCCTGTTCTGTAATTAATCCAAACTTCCAAATCTTGAAACGGTCCCAGGTTCAAGCCTCCCCAGTCCCGGTTCTCAGCCCTTTTGCGTGAAATCGCGATTCCGACCAAATTCAATGTACCTCGAGTCTCGACTCGAGCGTGCGACCGTAACCTAACTGTATTCAATGCTCAACATCGAGCCTAACAACGTGTATTTTGAATTCAAACTCATTTAAGCTCAACCGTAAACCTCTCAACCATTCGGGCATTAATTAACAAAATCCGCTATAAATATCGACTCACACACTTGGACGACACCACACACAAACTATCTAAACTATCAATTTCTTCATATTGCATCCGCATTGTTCGATCGATTCCAGCGACCGCCGAGTTCAAACCCAGAAGCATTCTCCCTCATTCCTTCACCGATTCAGGTAATTTCAATGGCCAAAAGGCTCGTTTCCATCCAAATACTGAAAGTCGTCTGTCAATTCGTAATGACAGAAGGGATTTCGGTTCGAATTTTAAGGATTTGCATTCTAGGGTTTATCATACGGATTTGGGGGCGTTTGGGGAATAGCGTTTACCAATTTCTTGTTCGGATATATTACCACCGAGACCCGTAGGCGGGATGGTTAAGTGTGTGTGTGTGCGAACCGGGTGGCCCGGGTTCGATCCGGGCAGCCCCGTTTTTGATACTTTTATTTTTTTTATGCTTTTTCACTCAATTTTAAATGCTTTAATTATTTTTATAAATTCTGTAAAGTTTTTATAAACATGAAAACGATTTTTAGTTACACTTTAATATTCCAGAACTATTTTATTTAATTAAAATATTGTTAAAACTTATGTTAATCCTTTAAAAATAGTTTTAAATGTTTAAAAACTATAGAAATATTCTTAAAAATTTTATAAAACTTATAAATTCACAGGAACTATTTATTCAAAACAGAAAAACTTAATTTATTATTTGTTTTTCTAAACTAAAGGAATACTTTTAAACCTTTAATCTTTTATTTAATTTAAAAAGAAAGCTAATTATGCTTTATTTTATTATTTATAAACTTATAAATATTATAATAGAGAAACTTTAATAAATGTTAAACTTACACTCTTTTGTAAAAAAAATCTATAAACATAAATCTATTTGTTTATATAAATTTTAAAAAAAGAGAAATAAAGGTACTTTATTTATTTCCTATATAATTATAAAGTTATAAACTTTATAAAAACTAAATGAAAACTTTAAACATTTATGAACTTGTAAAACTTTATTTAACCACTTATAAACTTATAAATTAATAGAAACTCTATCTAAAACCTATTAAACTTATGGTTTTCTTTTAGACTTTAAAAATACTTATAAACTTATAAGTGTTATTATCTATTAAACGTATTTATATTACGAATCTACTTGTATTATAAATACTTAATACTTAGAAACTTAATCAAATCTCAAATGATTTATGTTGATTATTCTTGTAAATTATTTAATTCTAAATACTTAGAAAACTATTTCGATTATTCTTACCTAACTTATATAATTAATAATAGTGAAACTTTTTAATAATTATTTTAATTAATAATTATTCTAATCTATAAATCTATTAAACTTTGACATACAAGTCTTGTATCAAAACCTTTATTATAAAACTTGATTTAAATTTCATAAACACAAATCATATCCGTCTCCCATTTGGAACCCTAGTCAATCCCGAATCCTAGATCCTTGTCTTAAACTTTTACTCAAAACTTTAGACTTATATTCTTAGGCTTGTTGTGAGGATATTCTTCCTCAAATTCTTGCTACACTCAATCCTTGTCGGATACTCTTCATCCAATCCAAGTGAGTATACTTAGCCCCTTTTTCCTTGCTATACTTTTGGGGTGAAACATGTTCAAAACTTTAAACTTATACAATTCTTGTACAACTATGACTAGATGCTTATTCTTATGTTAAACTTGAGACTTGTATGCTTAGATTAAACTTAAAACTAGCACATTCATTAGCTTTGATCAAGCCTATGGTAACAATGATAGATCTATTGTATTTGACCAATCCACCTTGATTGATTGACCCCTTCGGGGGGGAGCCCTTGGTGATTGTTACTGAATTAAACTTTAAACTTGAGACTTATAAGGGTAACCTGCGGGTTATGCCTAAACTTGGTTGGAGGGTTGAAGTGCACAATATTTAAGATACTTGTTTTCTCATACTTACATTATCGAATGCATGAATCATAGTGAATTGTAATTCTTTTCAAATCCTTGTTAAACTGTGTCAAAACCTTTGTATCTCACCAACTATTTTGTAGTTGACAGATTCTTTCACATGTTTCAGGTTTACATCATGAGACTTATTCGTGATCACATAAGATGCTTTGGACCTAGACTACTTAAACTAAATGTTGTATTCGTATTATTCTTCCTTATATTGAATCTTAAATTATTCATTAATGAAATATAAAAACTTTAATAGTTAACCTTGTGCTATTGAACAACCGCGTCCGCCCCGACGTATAATCCGCCGTCGGTTGGGGTGTGACATGGATCATGCAATATGTGTTAAGTGTTAGTGTGTGATGGAACGAGTCTAAACCCTAAAATGGAGTAACGGAGTATTCACGAAGTATTAAAGAGGTGGTGGGTATGCTGCGGTATACCCTATATATAAACCTCTTTAATACATCGTGGAGAAACCGTTATAAAGTTTTACGGTGAGGACTGGTTGGGAATAAATCAAGCATAAGTATGCATGATAAAATAAACATGTATGTCATAAACAAATGCTTGATAAATTGGTAGGCTATGAGTCAATGATACTCAAGGTTCCAATGGGAAATAAGGTGCCGAGCCTAAGGGGCGGAAGGGCCTTGTGAATAAATAAACATATGGGGTTAAAAATGGTGCCGAGTCTATGCGACGGAAGAACCCTATAAATGAAAAATAAAAAGGTGCCGAGTCTACGGGACAAAAGGGCCTTGTGATTTGAAATGGAAAGGTGCCGAGCCTACGGGTGCCGAGTCTATAGGGGGAAGGGCCTAGTTAAGCTGCCGGGCCTATGGGACGGAAGGACCTTGGATAAATAATAAAATAAGAAACGTAGTGTACTTACTTAGCGAAAGCTAATGTAAAAATGTTTTCCAAACACTGCAGGAAAAAAAATTTGGAATGAAGCTTCCTAAGGACGTGGTCCGTCGGAGTTAAAGAATCCCTAGATCATGTGTAATATAATACTGTATGTAAAACAATATTTTTAATAAAATATGCCTATGCCACTACGGCGGCAAGGTTTTGAAAAATATGCGACCGATTTTCCGCATAATAACTCTGATAAAATATAGAAATGAAAGTAGGATGTTCCATAATCTGTTGCTACATTTTGGTGTGCTCCACTGACTTGCACAGTACAAGCAGTTTGTACATGAAATAGATAATTGCAATTCAACCTTGATTCGTATCAATCCAAGTACAGCTTCTCAATCTTTATTCAAATCTTTTTGCTTGAAACTTGATGACTAAATTTTGATTTTACATGATGAATTTTAACTTGAGGTCATGACAAGTTCAGATGCATATGAATTGTAGAAGAAACTTGTTGAATTAATCTGATCAATCAAAGAAACCGATACCGTAACCATAATCCTCTAATCTCTGATCTTGTTATGAACCAACGATTTAATTTTCAATATGCTTTTAGCTTGCAAATTGCAATTAAGTCAAACCATGAATATAATTAAATCAAATTCGTGGCGAACCTGCGGCGGGGTGATCAGCAACGACGGTAGTGGCAGCGGCAGGGACTGGGGTGGTCGGTGGCGGCGTTTGGTGGGGGCGGCGGTGGCGGAGGAGGGCGAAGGCGACGACGGCGATCAGAGGCGGGGGTCGATGGAGGAGGCGGTTGGCGGAGGTGGCGTAGGGTGCTGGGTGGGGTTGGGGGTGCGGATACGACAACGGTGAGTGGTCGGAGATTCCATTTTTTTTGGTGAATTCCTTAACAAATTGGAAGGAATTTGAAATCCTTTATTTGAAGGAATTAATTCCGATTCTAATTCCAATTCTTTTTTCTCAACCAAGCACGTTAAGAATAAAATTCGAATTCCAGTTCCAATGAATTCTGCGAATCAAACACGTTAACCAATGAAATTCAGATTTAAATTCCATGAATTTCTTCCAACCAAACGGGCCTGTGGTATTTTATCCGGAATGAATCTCCATCAAATTGTATGTACCTACATTTTATTTGATCAAATAACATACATATATTTTTTTTTTCATTTTCCATAACCAAAATTGTAAACATCAAATTGATTTGTTAAGGTTAGAAAAAGATAACTTGGGATGAGAGTAGAATATATTACACAAGTAGAAACAATGATTTAATCAAAAGAAGGGTAGGAATCCCATATGGATTACAACAGTAACCATCCTTCCTTCACTTTATCTTTATCACTTTGCTTTTCCTTTGTTTGAATTGCAGGTCGAGAGGGAAATGACCCTATTCCTCGGGCAGCTGTTGACCAACACATCTTTGAATACCTGCCCCCATCTTTCCGGGCAGCCCTTGGTTTTTGAGAACCAAAAATAAAAGTCGTCACCGTCTCCATAAAGAAAAAGACCACTGACTGCTGCCTGCACTTTATTCCGTTCAACATAGACACTGTGCTCCTGAGCCTTTGTCTGGTGCACAAAGAGAAAGAAATATAAACCCTCTTATCACTTTAATCGTTCTTAAAGAAACCCACCTCACAATCTATCTAATCTCACTTCCAACCATCCAGTTTACATGTGCATGAATTTGTAACAACCACAATGAAGGATGAGGTTTCCAAAAAGAACAAGGTTTGCTTGTTTGTTAGATGTTCATTTTGTTTCATGTTTTGTTTCTTGATTTAAGGTCTTTGTTTCATTTGGTATAGTTCTCGTGGTCGAAATCACTGGTGAGAAAGTGGTTCAGTATCAAGAGCAAACGACATGAATTCCAGGCGGATAAAGTTTTGTATGAAAGGGAGCCGCCTGCGATCAAGAAGACCAAGACAGGTACTAATGATAACCTTAAATGCATCAAACTATGTTTGTTTTGGCTTATGATTGGATCCTTGGATGTGCAGAGAAAACAAGCAAGAGCAGTGATCGTAGCAGGCGGAGTCGAGTTGATCTTGAACATCCACAGATTATAAACGTGCATAATTACAGGTTCGTAATTGACATTCGACAGTTTTTGCAATTAACGAAAAGTTACGACTAATAGCTCTGCTATGAGTGAGATTATTATACTAATATTCAACAATTTGTTTCAATTTACAGCATTTTTGCAGCTACATGGAATGTGGGAGGAAAATCCCCATCTAGTAATATGAATCTTGATGATTGGTTACATGCTGCTCCACAAGCAGACATATATGTTCTTGGGTATGACAATTTTATTTTTGTTAAATATCAAAAATCATAATTTTTGATGACATTAATGAAGTGGGATATGATATGTATATCTATAATTGATTGGTTTCAGATTTCAAGAGGTGGTTCCTTTAAATGCTGCTAATATTCTTGGTGCGGAAGACAATGGTCCTGCGAAAAGATGGCTGTCCTTAGTTCGCAGGACGCTGAACAACCGGCCGGGTATGAGTGGGGGGAGTGGTTGCTACACCCCTTCCCCCATTCCAGACCCGGTGGCTGAGTATGATGCTGATTTCGAGGGCTCATCAAGGCAAAAAACCTCAAACATGTTCCATCGAAAATCGTTTCAGGCTCCACGAAGCTGGAGAAACGAGAACGACCCATCGATGAGTCAAGCGCGGCTCGAACGGCGGTACAGTGTATGTGACCGGACCATCTTTGGTCATAGGCCGAGTGACTACTCCACCTCGAGTCATAGACCAAGTGATTACTCGTCCTCTAGTCGCAGGCTAAGTGATTATTCATCAAGTTACAGGCCGAGTGACTATTCGGTTAACTATAGGCCGAGTGACTACTCTTCTGGTAACAGGCTGAGTGATTACTCTTCGTGGGGTCAAAGACCGAGTGACGGTTCAAGATCTGAGGATGACTATGGACCCATGGAGGACTCACCCAGCACCAATTCATTCTCACCAGCATCTGCTGTCCCTATGGATGATGGGTACAGATTGCCAACCAACTCTCAGTACTGTTTGGTTGCAAGTAAACAGATGGTTGGTGTGTTTCTGACCATTTGGGTCAAGTCAGATTTGAGTGAGCATGTTCGAAACATGAAAGTGTCCTGTGTCGGGCGAGGGTTGATGGGTTATCTTGGAAATAAGGTAAAGATTGTTTTATGTTTTGATTATGTATATTTCAAGATCAATATAAATAAAATGTTGTTTACTTGATTTTGGTTATGTAGGGATCTGTATCAGTGAGTATGTTGTTGCATCAAACAAGTTTTTGCTTCGTTTGCAGCCATTTGACCTCGGGTCAAAAGGAGGGTGATGAACTCAGAAGGAACTCTGATTTCATGGAAATCGTTAAGAAAACAAGATTTCCACGCGTTCAAGGCTTGAACGATGAAAAATCCCCAGAAACGATACTAGAACATGAGTAAGATTCATTTTTAAAAATTTGAATGATGTTAAATAGCATGTTTGATGCCTAATTATGTTCTTTTGTTATTGATCCAGTCGAATTATCTGGCTAGGCGATCTAAATTACCGAATTGCCCTCTCGTATCGGTCTGCTAAGGCGCTTGTTGAAATGCAAAACTGGAGAGCATTGTTGGAGAAAGATCAGGTATACCATATTTTTCTAGTTAAAAAGTATTAGAGGTGACCAGTATACTCATAAACAGAACGGGTTGAAAGTGGTCTAAAGTCTATTTTTAAAGCATACAGTCTTCTAAATTGTTTTATTCACAGATAATATTGTTTTTGTAATCATAACTATTCAAAAATATATTATTGTGCTAACTCAAGTTTCTGGTGATAGCTGCGAATCGAGCAAAGAAGGGGCCGCGTATTCCAAGGATGGAATGAAGGGAAGATATACTTTCCACCGACGTATAAATACCTAACTAATTCAGACAGATATACAGGAGACAGTTTGCACCATAAGGAGAAAAGAAGAACTCCTGCATGGTAAGATTTGTATGCAGTATATAACTGGTTCTGTATTGAATGACCCTCTGCACTGCGATTAATAATAATAATATTTGGAAATGTAGGTGTGACCGGATACTATGGTATGGTCAAGGTCTTCATCAGTTATCATACGTGCGTGGGGAGTCGAGGTTTTCTGACCATAGGCCGGTGTACAGCATATTCTGGGCTGAAGTTGAGTCGGTCCAAAGCCGCTTTAGAAGAAGCGTGAGCTCTAGACATGATTATGCCGAGACACTGTTGCCATACTCCCATGGCTATACCGAACTATGCTTTTTTTGACCCGCTTACAAACATGCCGGTTATCATGGTATTTTGTTACGCGCTTCTTATTTCGGCATCGGAACGAGTTTACAAAGGCTTTGCTTGATCATTCATATGATGGGAGATGAAGTGAAGATTATTTTTATAATTTTGATTCATGATTCTTTGTAGAATTTTGTTTTTTTTAGTTTTATAGGAGTGAATATTAATGAATATTGCCAAAAGAATATAAACAAGTACTGGTCTCATTCTACTTTTATTGTCTTGCTTTTACTTTTTCTTTCAGAGAGACGGAAAAAAGCAGGCAAGTGATGCAGAATGAGGAGACATTTCATGCCCAATTTCCCTTTCTTTATGTTTCTTTTTTCATTTTATAATACAAAAGGAATCTAAACTCAAAACCTTGATTATAATTAATTATGATTTCAATACTTTTAATCATGTTTAGCTAGATATTATTATATTACGAGTAAGTTACACTGATTGTCCTTGTTCTATGTTGAAATTTTACTTTTCACCCCTATGTATCATAAATTACTGATATGGTTCCTACTTTTCACTCAAATCGTCACGATTCTGTCCTTGTGATGTTTCTCCTTGCTAAAGTCGCATGAACGTGGCTAAGGGCTAGACACGGCTGAAGAGGTTGTCGGTTCATTGTTCGGGGACAAATATGGGTTAGGTAGAAAACCGTGGTTCACCGGAAACCCTGGTTTTCGAAAAAGGGGGTGGGGGTGGGGGTGGGGGGGGGTTGTTTATTTATTTCTTTTTCATTTTTTTTTCTTTCATTTTTTGTTATTAAGTGAAAGGCAAAAAAGAAACTTTTTGTAGCTATGAGAACCCGTTACTGAAAAACTCACGACTTCACGGGATCCATCCTGCTAACCAGCGAGATCAGATAGTATTGGGCAAAGTGGTTTTCAAGATGTTATGACAAGAAATTAGTGGAAGTAAGATTTGAACCTAAGACCTCTGCTGGAGGGAATTAGACGCCCACCATTGTTACTCAAAAGAGTAGTTTTGCACTAGCTTAACATAATTTTTTAACAGTTAAGTTCAATTTTCGTCCATAAGGTCTGGGCAAAAAATCAGGATTCGTCCGATTTGCAAATTTTTAACACTTTGTTTCACTTACAATTCAGAGTTTCTCACTTTGCGTCCATAAAACTAACGCCCTTCATTTTTTCTGTTAACTCTCTCCCACGTGTCCCTAACGTAAGGGACATTTTTTGTCATTTCAGTTTAATTGTGAACACTACATCCGATTCCCCCCTCATACTTGCGAACACTTTCAAGTATCGTCATTTTCATCCACTAAGAACTGTGAGTCGATTGTTTTAGTTAGTGATGGATACATTATTATGGATGGTTCGTGGTAATCATCCACACACTGATATCGACCCGTACGAGTGTTACGGTAAGTTTTTCCAAGCTTTGATTTTGCACATTACAAGATCGGGTTTTATTTTTGTAAAAATTGAACTCTTTTATCTAACATTTGACGTATTTATAGCAAATGAACCAAACATGTTTAGTATGAAAATCTTTCACGCGGGAGAATTTGTCAACTATCCCGATAGGAGGTGCGTAAATGGTAAAACTAGTTTCATTGATATGGCAGAAATTGATGATTTCAATGTAGATGTGTTGGAGGAAATGATTAAGACTATAGGTTATCCATGTGACATGGTCTTTTACAACCATTTTAAGATTCCAGAAATGGATTTGGATTCTGGTATAAGGGCATTGGGTAATGACAATGATGTGAAAAACTTGGTTGAATATGTGCAAAGAGGGGTTAAAATTGTTGAGATTTATGTTGAGCATTAGAAGACACGAGTGAGCAGCTACTTTGATGTTGGCCGATCTCTTGAAAATGAACAACAAGAAGTAATTGAAGCTCGATTTCATGAATCGTTTGATATTACTAACGATGGGGAGCAAGTTGGGTCTGTTGAAGAACATGTCAATGAAGGACATGATGATGATGACTCTGAAGATCATGATAAGTATGAGGATGACTCAAATTTTATTGTAAATCTTGATAACATGATGGAGGATGTAGAAGTGGACATGGAACACTCTAGGTCTGCTGTTGAAAATGATATGGAAGAGAAGTGGACATGGAACACTTTAATTTTGAGGATGATTTATGTTGATCTATATGACTTTGAAAGTAACAGTGATAATGATGATGAAATGCCACCATTAAAAAGAGCTTTGAAGAAACTGATGTAAGGCTCCCAAACCGGGCATCCTACAGTTGGGTCACATCACAGGGTTTTATTTGAAAATACTTAATTCTTTATAAAAACGTACAGCGGAAGTCTTACTCAAAATAAGAATTATCTTTTAAAATCATTATCGTTCTTAACCTTACCTTACGAATGCAAGCACACCAACCCGAGTAGCACCGCTCCCAAGCCAATATACCTCAACATGTGAACTCAAATGGAAAACACTCTAACATATATACAAAGTCAGCTACGCTGAGTGAGTTCTAACAGTTAAATTTAAACAGAAACATTCTCGTAACAATTATCATTTATTTGCGACTCAGGCAGTCCTTTATAAAAACAATTTGTCGTTTATTCACATATCGGTAACCTACGCCACCTACCATTTCCCATAAGGGTCCAACAACCCCAGACTCAACCCATAATCATAACTCCATAAGTCTTACTGACAGGGATCGAACTTACCACCCTCCTAACTTGTAACCTACCACACGTATCAATACGACATATGGTTAACACCACCGACCCCTAGACATCGCCCTAGAAAGTCTCAACCAAGACACTCACCAGGTCAACTAACACCACAGTTGTAAGCACGACATCGTCCGACACAACGGTCAATTTAAGGCTCACACCAAAGCAATAACATCTCAACACCCTGAAAATTAAATAACACATGCATGCAATTAAATCAACATAATGCACACAGCAATTACCTTTGAATGATGTTCTAGGTTTCGTCAGTGCTACCCTCGTCAGGGTTTTCGTCATACTCCGAGCTCCCCATTGGATCTCATCACTGCCCTGGAAGGGAATTGCCACCCACGGTGACCACCCGAAGGACCTTGTCCTTCACATCATCATTTGCCGTGTCACAATGAAAATGACGCAAGCACATATAAAAATAAGCAAGTAACACATAGCAGCACACATGCAATTACTATGACTCGTTACCTAAGCACATACCACGTACGTACACCCATAATAACACCTCCTAGTCGTACCCACACAACATGTAAACTCACCCCCTGACTAGTCCTAATTAGGTCATTATACGATACCCAAGTATCATACCGACTTCTAACTCTCACAACCTAAGGACACCACATAGATCCTTAATTTCATTGTATAATATTTAGCTTATAAAACAAATCTTGCAAGTATATACGATAGCCCCAAAACGGTTAAAGAGGGGATTAGAAACTCATTGGTTACGTGGAATCCAAATCCTTGCTCTTCACCCCCATCCCTCGCTCAAATCCCGAACCTGTCAAACGCATGATCACACGATCAGAATACGTTCAAAACATACATCAAACACGCATTAACATAAGTAAATCCCGACACTCAGTTTTATCTGCTTGTCCCGTGGTCTTTACAAAACCCTAGTTTCACGTGTTCACCCGAACCAGATCGTCCTTGACCCATTTAGAAATTCGAATACCCGAGCTGGGTCTTATACAGGCACGTACATGACCATGCAAACCCTAACCCACAAGAATACGTGTACTCGAGCCGGTTTCCTTACACGTATGCATGCCAAGAAAATGTAAAACCCTAACCAGTGTTACTCCGGTTTCCACGTCATGGACCACCACACCACTCGTCCCCACCGTCGTCTTCGTCTCCTTCCTCGTGCACTGCTAGCCCAATCACCACGATGCACAACCGCCCTACACCTTGTCTTCCTCATTGGGCAAACCCTAGCCGAACAACACTTGCCTCGTCTTTCATTTCACGTAGCTGTCGTGTAGCCACACCTCACACCGTCTTCCGCTAGCCCTCTGCCGCACCATCACAGCCGCCCCACGGCTGCTATTGTGTGTCGTCGAGCACCACCACCCTCACACCGTTCCTCCGTCCTTTCACCTTTATCGGCCGTCAGCTATTAACCCACGTCCCCGTTCCTTTCCTTTTCGGACAACCCCGTCACATGCTACTACCACTTCCCCGCCCTCACCTGCTACACTCGAGACCACCACCTCAGTCGGTCACCAACACCGTCTTTCATCTTTGCTGTCATCCTTGATCAAGAAACCCTAACCCTAACAGGTTTTTCAAACCAAAAACACAAACAAAACGCGTGAAAAGCATAAACGAGGTTTACCTTGTCTAAACGTGGAGTTCTCCACTCGAAAACGCCGTGAAACCACCGTTCTCCGGCCTCCCGATTCCGACATCTCCCTCTTCTCCCGTCTCCTGCTGCCGTTGTGCACACCTAGGCCGAATGGCCTAGGGTTTCCATTAACAAGGTTTTTAAACCTTCGGATGTTTCATTCGGGTCCCTGTGTTTCCTCTAACATACGTTTCGATCTCAAGTTATGCATTAAACGGCTAACCGGGTTCTCTTATTCACTTAAATCCAGCTTTACGTTAAAACCTTACTAACCACGTCCTTTAGTGGAGATTCGGGCCACCCATTAGCCCGAGCCATCAATAAGTGGGTTTTTGGGATGTTACAGCTGAGGAAGAAGAATAGAAAGGATTCGACATCATCCCTATTCTTTGTTGGGCAAATCATTGATGACAAGGAAAAGATCAAGAATAGGGTAAAGTCACATGCCCTTGAAACACGAAGACAATTTTTCATCGTAAAAATTGACCGATTTCGTTTTAAGGTTCTTTGTATGGGAAGTACTCCAGTTTTCACAAGTGATGAAGGGCAAAGTGGGAATTGCAATAGTAGTGGGTCCCAAGGAGCCTCAAGTAAGTCAAAAGTAGGTGAGTGTTCAACTAACAGTCCAAATGAATTAAACAAGAAACCTAGAAAAAAGTATCCTATGCCGTCTTACCCTTGACTTTACATATCTCTAGAAAAAGCACCGTAGATTTATGGTGTGTGAAAACCTTTGTTGAGGAACATAATTGTCTACAAACCAGAGATGTCATTCTCTACACTATGAGATTTATATCTAGAGAGATTGCTCAAGTTATTAAAAGTAACCCCACTATACGCTTGAGATCTCTTCAAGGATAGATTTAGAAAAAGCATCAGACCTAAGTACAAATTCAGAAAGTCTTCAAGGCTAAGATGCGTGCCAATAGGAAAATGCTTGGTGATTATAAAGAACAATATGGATTATTAAGAGATTACTGTGATGAATTAATAAGAGTCAACCCTGGTTGTACTATCAAGATTGATGTTGGAAGGGAATGTACTCATAGTAGTCCAAGTAGGCAGCCAACCAAACAATATTTACAATTTGGGTTAAATAAGAAGGGCAAAGTGTGACGTGCTGTTAAACAACTTGTGTGAGGTTTTTAACAGGCAGTTAGTTTGTGGGAGAGACAAACCTATAATCACCTGTTTAGAGTATATCAGGGAATACATGATGAAGAGAATAGTTACAGTTCACAAGTTGATTACAAAATGTGAAGGGCCATTGACACCCTCTCTAACAAAGAAATTCCATGCCATTACAACCGAAGTTTCTCAATACACTGTTATTATTTCTGGAAATAAAAAAATACTAGGTAATATAGGTTTGCTTATTTGTATGTTAGACTAGGACTAATTAGTATAACTCCTGATTTTATTTGCTTATATGTTAGGTGAGTGGGCCTTGGTTTGACCAACATGCGATGGACGTGGAGCTTAAATAATGTTCACGTAGGAAGTGGGAGTTGATTAGGATCCCTTGCAAATATGTAGTTGCAGTCGTTTGGGACATGCTGTTCATGGTATTGAGGTTGGCAATCCAGAATCATGAGTTTATGAGGTTTACGGGTTAGATACTTGGAAGAAGGTCTACATGCACACACTTGATCCAATCAATAGTAGATAAAATTTGATACCATTTGCCTGCCCAACCAAACTCACTGCTCCTAAGCAGCATACCCCATTGGTAGGCCAAATTAAATGAGAAAAAAAGACATTTGAGGAGATGCAAGAAAGGATTTCGAGTCAAGGGTAGTTAACTAGAATAGGAGAAATTACAACTTGTAGCAAATGCAAAAACCAGGATCACAATTCTAGAAGTTTCAACGGCCAAGGTGGAGGTGGAGGTGAGGGTGCAGGCAAGGGTGGAGGTGCATGGTCATCACAAGGAGCCCCACAGGCATCTTAAGAATGAGGGTAATTAATCAATGGTTATACTTAACTGTAGGTCTAGAAAAACATAAACCATATCTAAACTATGATTTCCAGATCTATTTCAACCTTCACAAACAACTTGAAACAAGCTAATATAAAGATTAAAGATGAAATAAGCAAGAAACAATGTAGAACATCAACACAAAATCAAAGACAACCCCTGATATAAGCCCAAAAGATTGATTATAATAAGATCCTGACTATTACACTTGAAACCCTAATTCTTAGACTAGAAAAACGCACAAAACGTGAAATTACAATTGAAGAGCTAACCCTGGAATGAGAAAAAAGAAGACTATTTATAGGCATCCCGATGAGTGTCGCCATGCACCGGGGCGACACTCTCCAAAACGTCGCCAAATGACTTGGACGACACTGAGAGTGTCGTTTGCAGTGTCGCCGAGATCCAAAAGTTATCCAAAATGTCAGAATCAACCCTTGATCTTTTGCCGAACGGTATACAACGGTCTAAAAAGACCCAACAATCTCCCTTGAGACCGTTGCATACCGTCTTCTTACTTTTCCGCTGACCTTCCTTGTTCCAATTTCATGCTATAATTACCTCTTGCTTCTACATGTATTCTTATGACAGTAGTACCACTTTGTAAACGCGCACCATCATACGGAAGTCCATCCACTTCTAGTTTATCAACATGACCTATTTTACTTTGAATTTTCCCAAAAAATAATATTATCTTCAACTTGCCCTTTTTCCCAAACGAGTCCTTATTACAAACCTCTGCTTTATAACTTCTAATGTGTTCTGGTCGAAACATACCACAGATCATTCACAACAATAATAGCACATAGACAGTTGTAATATTCATCTCCTGGTTGAAATATTTGACCATTTTTATATTTGGGTGTTTCAAGACAATCAGAGTAAACAGTCTTAAAAGGCGGTTTTTGGGATAAAATAGATCATGAGTAAGGATATCAACTCTAAGGCTTGGATTTGTGGTTGAATATCCAATGGCTACTTGAGAATGTTTTTGAGCTTGGAATAGTACTCGTTTTGCATGCTCCTGATTTGCAAAAGGGATTATTCCACAGTTTAAACTTAGGATGAAGGACATATCAAGCTCACAATGTGTGTATTTCGATGGGTTTTTCATTGGTATTGTGAAGAAAAAGCTTGATTCTCCATGTTGTGTAGCAATCTTCTTTCTTTTCGTCAAAACACCATAGATTGAATCAGTTATGGATAGGTCAAATAATCTTCTTCTTTTAGGTTGCTCTCTCTGCTCCGACAGTGGAGGAAATCGTTTACCAACTTCAAGAGTTTCATGGGACAGGGCATCTTCTTTGGCTTCCTCAGTTGTTACTTGGACTGTTTCTGAGGTTTGGAGTCTTTCTCTTCTTCTCTCAGTTTCTCTTCTGCCAGCCTCTCTGGTGCTATGCATGAAGCCTTTTCCGCCAATAGTAGCCTTGATGTGAACAGGCTTGGGACTTACCACGAATTCTGCAAAACATATATCAATCATTAGATACAATTCAGGATAAATGTCACCAGGAAATGTCGCTAAGGAAAGTAACTGAAGTAACATGCGACATTTAAAAGACATGACAATAGATTGTCGCTTGGTCATGTAGTGACGTTGAACTCATTATCACTTGACATGTGTCGTTGGTCAGAGTGCTCGCGACACTGATTGGTTTCACTAGCCCAACAGTCGCCGGACACGCTAAGTGTCGCTAGCAAGTGTCATTGACCATTTGGAACTTGCGTTCAGGAGAGTTTCGATCAAAGTGTCATTCAACAAAAACTGTCGTCTATTATGGAGTGTCGTTCAGGCGACTGTCGTTTGATGTATAGTGTCGTCTAGGCGACTGTCGTTTGATGAACACGCATAAAAACAACGTTCGTTTCTTTCAAAAGAATCCTCTAAATGACGTTATTAGATCCTCAAAGGCTGTACAAAACACAAACGAATCATATACATACCTTTTTCAATAGTAACATCAACCAAAACACCATAAAATGATCGAATCGAAGGAGCCCGACTCAAAGGACAAAAAAAACAAGGGTTTTGTGCGTGAAAATCAATGGTGAAACATGACTGTGGTAGGTAAACTAATAAATGATCCCAAAAGCTCGAATTTATAGGGACAAAAGGAATATTCGGTGACAGTTGATGAGTGTCGCCATGGTGATTGATGACACACAGTGGATTTTCGCTAAATGATAATGGTGACTCTTGTGAGTGTCTCTAATGCAGACAAAAAGACAGAAATATTTACAAGCTGAAATTTGACACCTCTGACATACGAATCGTTCAACATAGAAAATAAATGATAGAAGATAGACCACCACAAATACCTGTACATACACAACAAATCTATTTTTGTGAGAATTTTCAATTATGAAGCAAGATCATGACAACTTAAGTACAATAAAACCTTTCAGAGATACAAATTGGTGTCACCTGTATTGAGATCATACTGGCTGGCAAAGTTAGTCAACACTTCCATTCTCATCCGGATAGTTGCAGCCCAACGATGATTTTCGGTATGTCTGTCCTCTTAAACTCATGCATCCTTGATTTCAATTGAGAGACTCGTGATGATTATCATGTTTTGGTAATATTAGAATGAGCTCAATGGTTCCCACACTCAGTCAGGTATAAACCTACCAATCCTCATGGACTTTTGAGAACAAATGATGAGAGATCCAGACATAAGTTTTCACATCAAACAGAGGAGATGATCACTGCAAAAACTCAAAATATAACTATTAGAGCGCAACTAGCAGGGTTTTGTGAACTGATCAGGAAATATTTAAAGGTTTTGATCAGGAACACAACATGACGGACTTATATGCCATGATTTATGAAAATGGTTGGACTTACAAGCACTACGGACTTACATGCCATATTTTTGTCAAGAAATCATTTTATGAACAGTCACTTGAACCAAAGAAGAAAAATATTTACTAATAATATGTACACACAGAGACATATCTTTTTGGTGTATCACACTGCATATCTTTTGGTTTTTATTCCTATAGAAGTTACTAATAGTGCGTGTCTTTTTGCTCAAGATACTGCTTTGCATATCGCTTTTGAACACATTGGTGTCTTATATATATATATACATATATATATATATATACATATTGGACTGTGAACAGTCGGCTCGCAACCCCTTTGTGAAAGGTTTCAGTTTGTGTAAACCTAGACTGAGATGGGCAACCAGTTATCATTGATCTTTATGTTTGATCATAGAGTAACCTTTTTACTTTTGTTAAAATGCTGAGCCTACCAACATATTATCAGTTTTAGCTTCTTTCTCCTTCAGATCCTATTCATGTGATAACAAAAGCAAGTAAGTTCCTATCATTTCTCAAAGGTTCACAAAGCACAAATATGCAATATCATAACAATTTCCATTCATAATTTTTGTGAGGATTTTCTTTTTCATAACGACAACGCTATTCTTTTTGTGAAGATTTTTCTATATCTAGACATCAAGAACTATATACAAACCGCTTTCTTTTTTCCAAAGATGATATCTCCCTCGAAAATTTTATTTATAAGCCATATCAGAGTGAAGCAAATGAATTCAAGCACAGTGGTATTTTGATGGTAAAGAACAGATAAGCATGCTGAGGGTTGAAAATCTGAAAAACTTAAAAAATAAAGAACAGATAAGCATGCTGAGGGTCTGAAAATATTTATGAATTTTGAAAGAAATAAAAGAAATTTGTTAAAAAATTATGCATAGATATATACAATATGAACATGATAGAGAGAGATGCATTAATGAAAGGATATTAAACCCAAAAGCTCACCAGGGACAGAAATTTTGACTTATCAAAAGCCTTAGTGAAAATATCCGCCTTTTGGTCGTTAGTGTTGACTGGCACTACCTTAATGCAACCCTTTTCATAAGCATCCCGAATGGCATGAATCCGCAACTCAATGTGTTTTGTCTTTGAATGTCGCACCAGATTCTTTACAATGCCAAGAGCAGCTTGATTGTCGTAGAACAATGGAGTATGCATGAAGTTTATTCTATAGTCCAATAACCGGTGTTGAATCCATAGGACATGGGAACAACTGGATGCATCAATGTATTTAGCTTTTGCGGTATAAATGGACACCGTGGTCTGTTTCTTGCACTGCCTGGAAACAAGTCGATTCCCAAAGGTATTGATAGCCGCCGGTAACAGATTTCCAGTCGAGCTTACAACCACCGTGATCGCTATCAGAATGTGCACAAAGTTTGAAATCACCATTTTTAGGGTAATACAACCCTAACTTAGGTGCTCCTTTCAAATAGCCAAATATTCTTTTGACAGCAATCTCAGGTGATTCCTTAGGATCCGATTAATACCGAGCACAATAACAAACTGCGAACATTATATCTTGATGGCTGGCAGTCAAATACATTTACAACCCAATCATAGACCGATAATAATGTTGATTAACCGCTTTGCCTTTGATAGTTGCTGATAAAGAAGTTTGTGCTGCAAACAGAGTGTAATATGGTGAACAGTCAGACATCTTGAATTACTCCAAAATATCTTTGACGTATTTTGCTTGATGAATTAGAATCCCTTCGTCAGACTGAACAACCTGGAGCCCGAGAAGGAATGCCATTTCTCCTATAAAGCTCATCTCATACTTGGTTTTCATCACCACCTCAAATTCTCTGCCCAGTGTCTCATTTGTTGATAAAAAAAAGATGTCGTCTACGTAAACCTGAACCATGAGCACATCCTCTCTAACAGTCTTGCTTAAAAGCGTCATATCTATAGTGACCCAGATGAATCCTTTCTGAAGAAGGTGTTTGGACATGGGTTTATACCATGCCCTCGGAGCTTGGTGGAGTCCATACACAGCCTTATCCAACTTGTACATTCGGTCTGGGAACTCTAGATCACCGAACCCCGGTGGTTGGCAGACATACACCTCTTTATGCACTTTCCCATACAGAAATGCGCTTTTTACGTCCATTTGGTAGACCTTGAAATTCTTGTACGAGGCGTAGGCAAGAAATATACGAATAGCCTCCAGTCTTGCAACTGGAGCGAACACCTCTTCGTAGTCGATCCCTTCTTCTTGATAGAAGCCCTGTACAACCAGATGTGCTTTATTCCTAACCACGACCCCTCTATAATCCTTCTTGTTGCGGAACACCCATCTAGTTCTGATGGGGTACTTGTTGGTTGGAAGATCAACTAACTCCCAAACCTTGAGTTTTCAGAATTACTACAGTTCTTCTTGCATCGCATCGACCCAGCTCGGTTCCACCAGGGTCATTGAAATATTTTTCGGCTCAACTTGAGACATAAAGCATGAGGACAAACATTCGTTGATCACACCAGACCTACTTCATGTTTGAACACCGTCAGAAAGTGAACCAGTAACATTATCAAGAGAATGACCGCTGAGAATCCTTGAGTGAGGGGCTGAATGAACTTCAGTGTGTACTGGAAGATTCCATAAATGCTGGTCAGGAATAACATCAGCTTCATGAGATTTAGATACATCCTCATTTTCTGGAGAAGGTGGATCAGCAATAGGCATTTGATCAGTCAGAACAGTAGTAGAGTTATCCACAGTTGTTTGATCAATTACTGCATCTCCAAAACTATGATCATGGACAGAAGATACATCGTCATCTTGTGAAGTAGAAGGAGCATTCTGAACAGGAGAAACCAGATCTGGTACATATGGATTAAGACGAGTCGAGAATGGCAAAGTCTCAACCCAGAAATCCTCTGAAGTAGAAGAAGTACTTGCAACTGGAGGTAGGAACTCTGGAAGGTTGAAGGAGTTATATCCACATTATAGAACCAATATGGGCTTGTTCCTGTATTGTTTGCATTCCCCTCCTGCCTATCGACATAGAACGATTCTTGGATGATATTCATGTGTTTGTTATACACATGGTAAGCCTTATGTGAAGAAGAATAATCGACGAAGAAACATTCTTCTGATTTGATAATGAATTTGTGTAACTGATCCTGAGTGTTAAGCAACGTGCAGGAACATCCAAATGGTCTGAAGAAGTTAATTAACGGCTTGCGTTTGTGGAACAGTTCATACGAGGTTTTCTGTTGAGCCTTAACTACCATCACCTGATTCAAGACATAGCAGGCTGTGTTAACAGCCTCTGCCCAGAAGATAATAGGCAACTTTGAATCGAGCAGCATGGTGCGAGCAGCTTTAATAAGAGTACGATTTTTGCGCTCTGCTACCCCATTCTGCTGCGGTGTTCTTGCAGCACTGAATTGATGAGAGATTCCCTTGGTGGTACAAAAAGAATCTATATCAGAGTTCTTGAATTCAGTCTCGTTATCGCTTCTTAGAGTCTTGACTTTCAGATTGCAGATAGTTTCGAATTTCAAGATACGCCTTTTCAAGCATCCAGGAGTTTCGTCCTTCTTTCCTAGAAACATAACCTAAGAGTATCTTGAAAAGTCATCTGTAACGACAAGACAATAAGATTTCTTAGCGATGCTTTTTACACTAACGGGACCAAAAAGATCCATGTGCAACAACTGCAGTGGAGCATTAATAGAATTCTATCACTTTGGCTTATGCGTCTTTCGGTGCTGTTTACCTCGCATGCAATGCAGTTTTCAGAAAATACAAATTCCTTGGTGGGCAAGCCACAGACAAGGTTTTGTTTTACATGTTTGTTCATATTTTTGAAATTTACATGCCCTAGACGCCTATGCCAAAGTAATGATTCAGAATCAGAAGCCTTTGAAATAAGACAAGTAAAGGGAACAAAAGGGACAACATCACTCACGTTGACAACATAAGTGTTTTTTTTTCGAGTAGTTCGCATTAGAATCATGTCTTCAGAAATTTCAAATCCAGGCTTGATGAACAAACATTCAGATGCGTTGAAATGTACTGAAAGTTGTTTATCACAGATATATGACACACTTAGAAGATTGTAGCACAATTCGGGCACAAGGTTGACTCTTTTAAGAATAAGAGCTCCATTAGATACATTTCCTTGCCCAGTTATTTTTCCTCCCTTTTCATCTTCAGCAAACGCCACATAACCTCCGTCAATGATTCGGAAGTCGGTTAGAAGATCCTTTAGACCTGTCATATGACGAGGACCTCCACTATCGACATGCCAACGGTTGTCAATAGGCCTCCTGGAATTGTTCTGCCATAAAGATAGAAAATTAATGAGACACAGAAACCCAAGTTTGTTTCAACTTGAGCTGATCAAAATCAGTTCCACTCATGTTAACTTTCTTTGTCCAAAAACTTCTAAAATTGTTCTTAAAAGCTCCAAGTTTATTTAAAAAAATTATTTGAAAATCCATCTATTATATTCTGTTTACCCAAACCATGAAATGTGTCATTGGGTTTCGGTCTACCGAACCTAACCCAATTAGGTTTTTCATAGAACTGTTTACAATTTTTGGCCGTATGACCATTTTGTTCACATTTAAAGCACTTAGTAACATGATTCAATGTCTTCTTGATAGAAGAGTGTCTTGATGATGATGGTTTTGAGTGAACGTGTGGTTGTCTATGAGATTGTTCTTTAGAACAACATGTCTTCCATAATCTCTGATGATTGAACACCTCTGGTTGTTGAACTGTATTCTTTTCAATAGTGATGATGAGATGATCATCATCATTTTTTGTTTTATGGACTTTGTACGGAAACATATCGGGCATGTCAACGATCTCTTCCTCACAACTTTCATAATTTGACTTGGAGGTCTCTGAATCACTTTGTGATTCTGAGTCTTCTGAAACTTGAGATCTTGTTTCTTCATTTGAGTCCGATTCGTTTGATGTAGATGTTTCAGAATCTTCTTGAATATCCAAGCTGCAAGGATTATTTACAATACTAGCTGATGCAACAAAACATTAATTCAAAACAATTATTTATAATATTTACAATACTAGCTGATGCAACAAAACAATTATTTACAATACTAGCTGATGCAACAAAACATTCATTCAAACAACCATTACTTACATCATTTTTCAAGCAATCAGAGTCAAGAGTAGAAGAATTATTACAAACTAAATGAAAATTGTTCAAAATATTCAAATTGTTCAAACCAACAGTTTCAAATCCTAAACCATCAGTCGCCACAAAACCATCTTCATCCACCTTTCCTGAACTTAAACATGCAACATTACTGTTAGTTTTCTCCGCCTTAACAAAATGATTTAACAAGTTATTAGAGGGACGAGGTTTAGGATTTGCCATATAAAACCCAGGTTTTGGCGTAGGAAAAACTTTAGTTTTAAAACCAATTCCATCTTTAACAAAAACGGGTCTTTCTTGATCAAGCATTCCATCAAAAGTTTTATTACTTAAATTCCATTTGTCTAACTTAATTTGAAGTTTCACAGTCTCACTGCGAGATTCACCCAATTTTTCAGTAAGATCATTAATTAGGAAATCCTTATGTAGACAAACTCCTTTAATGTTTGAACTTCCTTTAACAAGGAATCCATTTGTTTCTTAAAAGCTACCCCTTTTATCTTCATCTCATTATTTATGGTTTTAACCGTATGACATTGGTTAATTCCATGATATTTCAACACTTTGCTTATGTAATCATCTGTACAAAGATCAGTGAATACCTTAGCAGGGACATTTGGATTGTTAGCCATGAGTACATCCATAACCATCTCCTTTCTGTTAACGATTAGTTCCTCAATGTTATGCTTCTTATCCTCTGCAGTGATACGGATAGAATGATGAGTGTCTTCAAGGTGAGGAGCTTTTGGCATTTCTTCATTCTTTTTTATTCCAGGGCAGGCGGCTTCGGATCTTTTCTTAATAACATCTTTGGCCATTAGAGCGTGATTCACCTCTTCTTGGATTTCTTCAATTTCTCCACTCCAGTCAAATTCCTTAACAACCCAAGCAGTGGTGACATCTTGTTGGGCCGGCTGAGGGCCTTCTCCCTTCTTGGTGATAGCCAAAATTTTGTAAGTAGTATCAGGAACATCATCAGTAATAGGTGAAGGGCATTCTCTTTTGAAATGTCCAAGTTGTTTGCTGTTGAAGCACCTCAGCGTAGACTTATCAAAACCAATCTTTTTGCCACCAAGTACCTGCTTCCCGGTCCTTTCCAAAAACCTTCTTGCCCGAAGAGTCAACATAGCCATTTGCCATTCCAATTCCATTTCTTCCATATCATCCGGATCAACCTGTTGCATGTCTTCAAGAGAGTAAACAAGTGGTTTGATATTCCCAGCTACAAGAGCCTGGTAGCTGTTGACAAACATTCCGAATACAACAATTTGATCAGCCGGAATCTGTGCGTCAACATTGTTGTGAGTTTGACTAGGAGCAGCCGGTAAACCAGTGCTAGATGAGGGAGTGCTAGCAGGAGTAGATTTGTTGGAACTTCTGGTACTGGTGTTGCTTATCAAGGCAACATTGTTGGAATTACTCTCTAAACTGGAATACCCTTTTTGATTCATCTCCCTTTTCTAGAGATCCATTTCAAAAGTTGACTGAGTGTTGATGAGATCACTTAAAGTAGAGTCATCACTTTGAAATTGTCGTTTGATCATAATGCAGTGAAGACTCCATTCTTGTGGAAGTGAATCTAATAGCTTCTTAATTTGTCCTCGATTGGACAACACAACCCCGGTCCTTTTCAGTTGACTAGACACAGTTATGAAGCGAGAAACATGTGAAGACAAGCTTTCTCCCTTGATACTCCTTAAGGTATCGTATTGCTTCTGAGCTAGATCCCTTTTGTTCTCCTTCATCTCCTCATTACCTTCATACATAGCACACAATGCATTGCATAGAGACTGAGCAGTTTGAAATTCCTCAAACATGCAGTTGATGTTAGGAGGAAGAGCCATTGTTAAAGCAGCATAAGCTTGACAGTCATAGCGAAGAATCAATTTGTCATTCTCGGTGTATGTCTCAGTATTAATGTTAGGTCGAACTCTATCTGCCCTAGTTACCATCGGTCGATAGGGACCATTAAGTATAGAGTTCCATTCCTGATAGTTGTTGTACAAGAAGAAACACTTCATCCTGTTTTTTCCAGTTTGGGAAATCATCGACTCCTTGAAGCTTTGGAGTCCGAGTGGTAGTACCTGATTCAGCGTCTAGCAGAAGTGGTGAGGCCATAAGATCAAAACAGAGGTTAGAACAAAAAAAAGTTCAAAGACATAGTGTCGCCAAACAGGAAGTGTCGCTGACAATCAGAATGTCGCCTGAAGAAAATGGAGTAAAATACACAGAGAGTCGCCTGAGCACAAGGACAGTGTCGCTAGACAAGTGTCTTCTACAACAAAGTCGCCAACTTACGTTGACTATGTGAACAGTTGCCAACTTGTGTTGACTAGAGGAAATGTCACCAAAGGAAATTGTCGCAAAGACAAAGTGTTGTTAAAGATAATGTCGCCACAAACTAGAAATAGAAACTCACACGAAGACAAGACAATAAAACAAAGACAAGTGTCGTCTGATGAATGTCACCTCAAGAAGATGAGTATCGCTGTATGAATCTGCAACAACCCCTTCTCCAAGTTTTCTCAACCCCTTCTCCAAGTTTTCTCAAAAACTCACCAAAAACAGCCCAAAAGTCCAATGAAATGGAAATATGAACTAACACGAAGCAAACTAAGATGATTTAGGGCAAAAACCTCTCAATCAACACACAAATCCATCACAAATCAGATCTAAATCTGAAGAAATAGAGTGAAAAGGATAAAACCCTAAAAAATCAATAAAAATCTAGAAATCTAGAGTCAAAGCTCTGATACCAAATTGTAGATCCAGAAAACACAAACCAGATCTAAATTATGATTTCCAGATCTATTTCAACCTGCACAAACAACTAGAAACAAGCTGATATGAAGATGAAAGATGAAATAAGCAAGAAACAATGAAGAACATCAACACAAAATCAAAGACAATCCGTGATATAAGCCCAAAAGATTGATTATAGTAAGATCCTGGCGATTACACTTGAAACCCTAATTATCATAATAGAAAAACGCACAAAACGTGAAATTACAATTGCAGAGCTAACCCTAGAATGAGAAAAAACAAGACTATTTATAGGCATCCCGATGAGTGTCGTCATGCACCGGAGTGACACTCTCCAAAACGTCGCCAAATGACTTGGACGACACTGAGAGTGTCGTTTGAAGTGTCTCCGGTATCCAAAACTTATCCAAAATATCAAAATCAACCCTTGATCTTTTGCCGAATGGTATACAACGGTCTAAAAAGACCCAACATTGAACAATGTTGATATAAGCTTATTGTCAGACTATGTTTAGTATGGTTTATTGTCATGGTTGTTAGCCTTTGTGAACAATGGGTATTTTCATGATATGGATTTGTGTTTCTATAACATGCTATTATTCAGATTTTGATGTTGGATAATTAAATGACACTATGGTTGAATGATTTGTTACTCATTGGCGTGGTGGTAGCGATGTTTTGGTGGTAACGGAGATGTGGTTGGATTAGGGATACGTAAAAGGGAGAGCTAGCAGATGAGAAAGAGAGAACATGAAAGTTAATATTAGGGACATAAACTGAAATTAAACTGAAATGATGAAAATTTCACGCGAGTTAACACAAAAAATGACGGCCGTTAGTTTTAGGGACTCAAAGTGAGAAACTCTGAAATGTAAGTAACAGGGTTAAAAATTTGCAAATTGGACGAAACATGATTGTTAGCCCAAAACCCAGGGACGAAAATTGAAATACCTCATCTTTTAACGTTAATCCATGAAATCGTGATGGTTTGAGTGAACAGTAGGGATCACATCCGTATTTATGATACTTAGGGACGAAAATGAAATTTTGGCAACACAAGGATATCCGTGTAATTCACTCTTAAATTATAAAATTTAGATTAAAAGAGATATCCCCACTTAAACATACAATGATATATAATGTTTTGGTGAATGTTAAGAAATCCGTCTTACCTTCACTCCTCAGTCCAAGAGTTACTCTTTACTAAATTATCTCTAAACCGATAGAGATCAATGTTTACCAGTTGTCTTCTTTAAGATGACAGAGATACACATATTTGGCCTTAATTTCTTTTTGTTAGAGAATATCAAAACTTCTCACCAATTTGGATGGTGATAACCTTTTAGAAATGAGTATCTAAATAGCACATTTAGCTCACACTAAATTCTTAAGTTAGTTTATTTAAAATAACTAGTACCATTCTCCCATGCGTTTCGTCGGGAACTAAATAAAAACTACTGGACGTTGCCACATATTACGGTAGTGACAATGACGCGATTAAGCACGCAAAGTAAAACACAAGAAGTTGTCCCGTGCTGAGTCGTTTCCAAACAACGTACATAAAAATAAGTACATTTAAATGTTACATTTGGACAAAAAAAATCCTAATATTTTAAAAGTTATAGCCAAAAAATAGTTATATAGAATTAAATTATTAAGAAAAAAAAGTTTAAGAAAAGTTTTTTTAAAAGCTTAAAAAAAGTTGTTGTAAAAAATAATAATTATAACGTCAACAGGTTAACACATGATGTCATCAAACCGACAGGAAGGAGGGGTGGACGAGATTTGAACCTAGGTTGCCTCCCCCAACGCTACACCAATGCCCATCTTGGTTATTCTATCCTCTCCCACGATATATATATTAAATAAAAATAAAAAAAATCACAAAAAAAGAATCAAGATCTGCCAAGTGACCGACCTTGATTGGTGGGAAGTTTATTGTTATTTTTTTTACCTTTTTAAATAAGATAATAATATTAAGATAGTAATATGCTTGTAGTGTATATATGTTTGCAATATATTTAGGCGACTTAATATGCTTGTAATATGTCATCCTAAATTAGTTGAAATGATTATTATTTAAGAGAAATACTAATATAAATGCAATACATATGTATTGTCATTTAAGTCGAAACATATGGATAAAATGTTTAACATTCTAATTTTTTTGTAACAAAATATTTTATATTTATGCATATGACTTGTAGACTTGTACATATGTTTGTATGAAAAACTAAACTGATACTTTTGTATATGGACATTTTTATATAAAGATAATTTCATATAATTCTTAATAATTTGGTATAATATTATATTCACCTAAAATCATATTATTAAATATATCTGCTTTAAATTTATGTCATTTACATCGTTTTCTTAAACTTTCAGGATATGCGAGTTAGGATTGTAAGGAGAAAAAGGATGATACAAGGAAAAAAAAACCACTCAACTTTGATACTGTGTCATAATGTTATGAAATTTGGTATATATTTTATAGATTATCGCGTTATCAATCATAATGTGTCATTTTTTTTTTCATTTTTTTCAAACTTAGTAGATGATACTGAAAAAAACTTTAGTAATGTAGATTTATTCATTAAAAAAAAGTAACTCTACATTAGCATAGTCGATGATCCCCACCTTCTTTTACAAGGTATTTATTATTATTATTATTATTATTATTATTATTATTATTATTATCATCATCATCATCATCATATGTTTTTAATTTTGGCAATTTTATTATTATAAATAGCTATAAATATTTAAAGAAGAACCTCTCACAGAATCCCTACTAATTATAATCAGCTGCAAATATTTAAAAATAACTTTCATGGTATGATTTAAAGGAAACCTCAACAACATTTCCACTTCATCTGGTTCCCTACCCATACTAGGTTCCACCTTCTGCATTGCTCAATAACAAACTTAATCACATGAAGTGGTGGATCATCACAACATTTATCTAGAGCCTTTCAGATCCCATCTGTTATTCTTGCACTCCTATAAACAGTTTGTAAGCAATTGAGTTTTGTACGTTTATTGTAAATTATGTGGTAACTTTTGTAAGAAGTTAGATTCTTTTTTATAGGTAAACAAAGGATTGAAGTGAAAATATGGAACTAAATTCAAACACCATGTTTCCTTGATTTACATTTTTGTCATAGGAACGACTTGACTTCTTATCACATTAGATCGGAGAGATTTAAACTTGTCAAACTAATACCTCGAGTGACCTTATCTTTCTTCTCTTCCTCTTTAGGAGGTTCTTCTTGCTTGTTTGTGTAACACCCCTAATTTTATAAAGAATAATAACCCTAAGAGCCAGAACAAGCAACTCCCCAAAGATAAGGGGTGAAAAATGAAATTTTTTGGAAATGGCCCGGTAGCGGACCGCTACCAGGCAATCTAACGGTCCGCTAAGCAATTGAGGCGGGTAGCGGACTGCTACCAGACAGCCTAACGGTCTGCTACTTAGTGGGCAAGGAATGAATGCGGGGACGCCACGTGTCTGATGACTAATGTCGCGAATATGACGCGTGGAGGTCGGGTAACGGACCATCACCCAGACTGTAAAGGTCCGCCAAGGGTTGAATTGGGTAGCGGACCGCTACCCTGAAGCCTAATGATCCGGTATGTGTTCCCCAAGCATCTTATCCAGAAATCAAAGGCGGTAGCGGACCGCCACCTACCATCTTAGCGGTCCGCCACCGGTGCAGATTTTGCATATAAATAGCAAGTCCTGGATTCTTCATTTTAATCATATCCTACACACATTAGACACTCAAACACACACACACACTTAAGTTCTGAGATCAATTCTCGAGGTCTCGGTTGACGTTTCCAAATTCGATTTTCTAATCTTTCGCAACAAATAGCCGTAGATAGTAACAAGGTAAGGTTCCAACTTGCTCTTGTAAGTTCTGTTAATTCCAGTAAGCTAAGTAAGTATGCCTAAGTGATATTGTAATGGACTAAGGCCATAAACCAAGCACCGAGCCATTACAGTTTCGAGCATAGAAGTTATACGAGAAGGAAGTTAAGCTAAAGGTGAGTTCTATAACGCCCACTTTTAAATGTTTTTTTTGTTTTGGACAGGCAGACAAGCTATGTTAAAGTTTATGAAAGTTCCATGAGGCTCTGGTTTCAAATGTTTTAAATGTTCGGAGCCAATACTCTTTTAAAGGAAAGTTTTATAAAGAAGTTTAAGGCCCACTTATAAACATTTTAAAATGTTTGGGCACTAAACATAAATGTTTTAGCATGTATTGCCACACTAAAGAAAGATTTGACCACATGGTCCAAAGAAGGGTTGTGCCATGAGTGGCTATACAGCCACTATGAAATTTTAGTCCTTTTTTGGGACCAAGTTAGAGGATATCACTTTACAGTGTATGTAAGACTCAAGTGGTGACGATCAATTTGAGGCCCGAAGGTTAGGATAATGAGAATTCACTATCTAGTGACAAGTCATGGCTGCAGTTCCACTTGTACACTTATGTAATTCTCATAAGTCTAAAAGAACTTAGGTGGGTGCCGAGGAACACCGAAGTCTCAACGGTGGTATTATTGAGATCATGGAAGACGATACGTAACTCATGATCAAAATGCGTACACACTAGGGTCATGGAAGGCGATACGTAACTCATGACCAGTAACCTATATCTTGAATTGAGCATTCATGATAGTCACAGAAGGAAGAGACCCTCGTCAGTGCCTTTGTGGCTTGCCACTTAGAAATATATATATATATATATATATATATATATTGTATATATAATATAAAAGTATAAAGTAAAGAAATAAAGTAAGAGTCTTGAAGAAATACACGTATGAGAAGCCTTGTGGGCAATGGTCTTATAAACCTTGCCATTACAGAAGCACTGAGGAAAGGAAGAGTCCTATTATTTAGGACATAGAGGAAGGTTTTATGAAAAATGCTTTTAAAGTACCGGATTACGATTCGGTAAAAGATAATAGATAGAACTCACCAGCGTAAGCTGACATGTTTTAGCTTGTATGTCAGGTTTAGAAAGGAAGAACCAGGTGTCACACCCCGCCACAGGCACCCCTAGACGTGTGCGACAAATGATTGGTACCTGCTTTGATTTCAGAGTTTTTATAAAACACAGCGGAAGTCTTTCTCACCAGGATCGTTTCAACGTTTGTATCAACCTCGAGGGTTGTTTTTGTAAATATCAAGACTCGGTTGGAAAACAAAAGCCTTGTATTTATTTCATAACATAGGGAATTAAAACCCCTTTTCAGTTTGATTACAAAATAGAGTTTGAAATCAGTACATCTCTTGTCTCTTATGGACAAGTTCAAGCCACGGGAAATAGTACTATCCAAGGTTGGTCAGTCCTTTGGTCCTATATCCTCTTTTCTTTTCAGGATTATCTATACATGAGGCCTGAGAATCCAACATGCACTTTATCATTTTCTTTCCATCGGGTTAGATCTTATGTCTGCCATTCACAATCCATCGGGTCAGATCTCATGTCAACCCTTCACATTTTCTGGGTCAGATCTTACGTCTGCCCATACCCCTTTTTCTTTCACATTTTATTAATTACCTGAAAACATTTTGAAAATAAAACGTCAGCGCGAACGCCGGTGAATACAATTATCTTGACATAAAATCATTTGGCACAAACAAGTATTAATTTCATAATCATAACTTTATGTTCAATCCACACATTTAGCAGACCTGTCCTATTCAATCGTACCACAGTATACACTGACGTCATAGCTTATAACAACGGACAGGTCTACGCCTTCGAATTTTTTATAAGATAAGCACCAGCCGCAATCCGGGAATTTCACCCGAGACCCGTGTATCCCTTGCAATTTTTACGTATACCTATGGCCTGAATGCTTCCACGTAGAAGAACGTTGAGCATTATTCCCTTAACCTTTATTTGGCCATTTTCGTAAAAGTAAATATTTGACACAAGTTTTGAAATAGATAAAGTATTCACCTTGATTATAGGAATGAGCCTCTAAGATTATAAAGCTACCTTGTAAACTTGATTTCTCTAGCGTATCGGCACTTCTACCAGTGTTTCTTCTTAATCCGGTACTAAAAAGAGCAGGAGTTGGACCGGGATCGTCGGAAGTGGGCTAGGGATCTCTTGGAATGAGTTTTGGAAGTTGGAATCAGTTTTGGATGAGAGAATTCGACTGAGATCGATCAGTTATTTATAGGCGGAGTTTTGGGTTCTTGTCGGACCGTTATCAAAGGGATGTCGATCTGACATCCTGTTGTGCATGCGTCAGCCCTAAATGTCAACATCTAATTGGACCGCACATGTTTTTGGTGCATGTCGGACCGATATGTGGACCATGTCGGACCGAAATCTAGACTAACGTCCCATTATTAGGGCTGAGTCATTGGACGCGTGTCATCACCACAAATTGCAGCTGAGAGGAGGTTGGCGGACCACTATGTATGGATGACGTTCCGATAACCATCATACAACCAATTGCGGACCGATATGAATAAGGATGTCGGTCCGATATATGACTTGATTTCGCTTCGGTCCGATATCTAAACCTTATTCGCTTTGGACCGATATGAATTATATGTCGGTCCAATATCTACTAAATTTCCAAATTTTTCATTTTCAACCTTAGACTTTGGTACTTTAGATACTCAAGCCCTTATAGGTTCTAACCTTAGCATTTCTTGGACATTTTATGGTAGGTGTTACATCCTCCCCACCTTGTTTCAATCTCGTCATCGAGATTATTCGATCAAGTGAGGATATTTTTTTTTTCATTTCTAACTCCAGTTCCCACGTGTATTCAGGTGCACGTCTGGAGTTCCATTTTACTTTCACAATCATCAATTTCTTTCTTTTCAGTTTCTTTTCCTGCTTGCCCTCGATTTGCAAAGTTTGTTCCACAAATTTTAACTTTTCATTTACCTCTACATCTTGTAGGGGCATTACCAGAGATTCATCTGCCAAACACTTACGTAGATTTGACACGTGGAATACATCATCTACTCCATTCATTTCTTCTAGTAATTCGAGTTGATAGGCCAAAGGCCCAACTCTTTTCAGGATTTTGAACGGTCCTACCAATCTAGGACTTAATTTCCCTTTCTTTCCAAATCTTACAACGCCTTTCCAAGGTGAAACTTTCAACAGAACGTTATCACCGATGTTGAACTCTAATGACTTCCGTCGTCTATCAGCATAACTCTTTTGACGATCACGAGCCACTTTCAATCTATCTTTTATTTGAATGATTTTCTCAGTTGTTTCCAGAACTATATCAGGACCGTACAACTGATTTTCTCCTATTTCTGACCATCAAATTAGAGTTAGACATTTACGACCGTATAAGGCTTCAAAAGGAGCGACCTGTATACTTGTATGATAGCTATTGTTATAGGAGAATTCCATTAGAGGTAAGTGGTCATCCCAACTTCCTCCAAGATTAATAACACAAGTACTTAACATATCTTCTAGAGTTTGAATAGTTCTTTCACTCTGCCCGCCTGTTTGAGGATGGTAGGCAGTGCTAAGATTTAATTTTGTACCCCGGTCTTTTTGAAAACTTTGCCAGAATCGAGAAGTAATCTACTATCTCTATCTGACACAATAGATAGTGGCACACCGTGTAAAGACACGATTTCATTAATGTATAATTGTGCCAGCTTATCCATACTGAAAGTTTCTTTCATGGGAAGAAAATGAGTAGACTTAGTAAGTCTGTCAATGATAGCCCAGATAGTATCATTTCCTCGACTGGTTTGGGGAAGTTTAGTAATGAAATCCATGGTTATCATCTCCCATTTCCAGACAGGAATTTCAAGTTGCTGTAATAAGCCAGACGGCTTTTGATGTTCAGCTTTAACTTGAGAACATGTTAAGTACTTTGCAACATAGATAGCGATATGTTTCTTCATTCGTATCTACTTTATCGCTTCCAGGATGCATTGTATACTTAGATTTATGAGCTTTTTCGGGAATCTCTTCACGTACATTTCCATAGATAGGAACCCAGATTCTCTTATTCAATCTAAGAATATCGTCTTTGCTTTTGACCAATTGGTCGATCATGCTTCCCAAAACTTCTTTCTCGAGGTTTGGTTCTTGTAAGGCAAACTTTTGAGATTCCTTAATACGAGTAATAAGATCGATTTGGATATCGTGTCTTAAAGCACGAACTCGTTTAGGTTTCCCATGTTCTATTCTACTCAAAGCGTCAGCTACAACATTAGCTTTACCTTCATGATAACATATTTCACAATCGTAATCATTTAGGATTTCCATCCAACGCCTTTGCCTCATATTCATCTTTTTCTGTCTGAATATATACTTTAGGCTTTTATGATCAGTGAATATTGTGAATTTGACTCCATAAAGATAGTGCCTCCATCATTTCAGTGCGAAGATTATGGCGCCCAATTCTAAATCATAAGTCGTATAATTTATTTCATGAGTTTTCAATTGACGGGAAGCATCAGAAATAACTTTGCTTCCTTGCATTAACACATAACCAAAACCGGTGTGTGAAGCATCACAGTATACTGAAAAGCCTTCATTTCCATTTGGCAAAGCCAGTATGGGTGCTTATGTCAGTTTCTGTTTTAGAGTTTCAAAAGCTTCTGATTGCTTAGGTCCTCATTCATACTTAACTGACTTTCGGGTCAGAGAAGTTAATGGAACAACAATTCGAGAGAAATCCTGGATGAATCTCCGATAGCAACCAGCTAATCCAAGAAAACTTCAGATTTCAGTTGGTGACTTCGGGATTTCCCATTTGGATATTGCTTCGATTTTAACAGGATCAACTTGGATTCCATCAGCGTTAATGACATGTCCAAAACAGAATTCACATTTTGAGAATTTAGCATATAGCTTTTTATTTCTCAAAAGTTCAAGTAAGATTTTCAAATGGTTTGCATGCTCTTTCTTACTTTTGAAGTAAATAAGGATATCGTCAATAAATACGATAATAAATTTATTCAAGTAAGGTTTGCAAACTCGATTCATCATGTCCATGAAAGCAGCTGGTGTATTAGTAAGTCCAAACGACATTACCGTGAACTCATAATGACCATATCAAGTTCTGACAGTTGTTTTGGGAATATCTTCTTCCTGGACTTTCAATTGATGATAGCCAGAATGAAGATCGATTTTTGAAAAACATTGAGCTCCTTGAAGTTTATCAAAAAGATCATCAATTCTAGGAAGCGAATAATGGTTATTAATTGTGACTTTATTCAGTTCACGATAATCAATACACATACGCATTGAACCGTCTTTCTACTTAACGAATAAGACTGGAGCTCCCCAAGGCGATGAGTTTGGTCTTATGAATCCCTTCTCTAGCAATTCATCTAACTGCTTCTTCAATTCTGCCATATAAGTTGGAGCTAATATGTACGGGGCTTTAGCAATAAGTTCCGTAACGGGTACGAGATTAATTCTGAACTCCATTTCTCTTTCAGGTGGAATTCCAGGCAGTTCGTCAAGGAAAAGATCGGGAAATTCAGCCACAACCGGCACATCTTCTATCTTTTTTTAGTGTCGGTAGTTGTAGCATCCATGATTTTCTTATGCTTTGTTTTGTGTAAAAAACAACATTTCAACTTCAATTCTAGTTAATTTCATTGTGTCACATTAACCATAATTACAAAAGTGTATTAAACTCAGAATTTCATTCATACAAATTTATCTTTTAGCCTTACAAATATATATATATATATATATATATGTATGATGTGACATCCGGCTATTTAGTGATAACTCCATTAACTCAAGTTCTGTTATCTCGCACAAACACAATTAGCCCAGTTAGTCCAAGTTATCCAATCACAAACCCCAGGGAATAATTCTGCCATTCCTCAAACTCAAACACCAAACTATAAGGATTATTTCTGTATTTAATCAAAACTCAAGTAGACACGGTCGCGCCAGTGCACGAGCACGGTCGCGCCTAATTCCAGGCACGGTCGCGCCTCATGCACAGTCAAGACGCAAACTCAATCCGTAACGCCTCAAAACGTTCAAATTCGCAGCCATAACTTGACATTGATTGTTTCGGACATCATTAGGCCGTTTCTAACATTCATCGCTGCCAATTAACCTAAATTAATTCCAATTATGGACTTTAAGTCATAACCGTCGAAGCCCCCACCGATTACACACGAATTCGCACCAACCCTCTTTTCATTCTGCAGTTAACCATCTGCACACCTCAAACGAGTTCCACGGAACCTGTAACATCATTCGATTTCACCGGAGAAGGAAACAGAGCCGCCGGAGAACAAGCCACTCGAAGGCAACCCTGCTTTTGCTCGAACTCCATCAATTCGATATCGTTAGAGGTAATTAAACATGTCCACAGCTTCGTTTTCATTCATAGATTAAAAGCCCTATGTTAATTGGGGCTTACATTATCGAAATTAACACAAACGAATTCTAGGGTTCATATTCATTCGGGTTTGATCGAACAACACCGTAGAATCAATCTAAATTCAATTAAACTATATGGACAAATTCGCCATCACCTACTCTTTGAAAGCCTCATGATTCCAGCATTTAACCTTATAAGATTTAACCAATTCGTTTTCTGGAAAAGTTCAGACACGGTCGTGCCTCGTGCCCAGGCATGATTGTGCCTCCCGGTTAGGCACGGTCGCGTCCGATGCCTAAGCACAGTCGTTCCCATACCCTGGCACGGTCGTGTGTCCCCTGATCAGTTTTCTTTAAAAAAAAAATCATTTTTAATATATTTTGTTTAAACCCAAATTTCTTTATAAAAATTATTTTATAAAACCCCAAGGCACGAAAATTGTTTTATAAACCCAACTATCAACTTGAGAATTTTAAAACATTTATTTGATCCTTTCTAGCAGATATAAAATTAAAAATTCTAAATAAAAAGTTTATATAATTATTTTATTCAAAACCTATACAAACTATTTATATACTAATAAATATTTATAATATTTCTTGGCACATTATTATTAAATGAATAAATGAGATAGATTTTTTTATTTAAACCCTAAATGAATTTATTTATTTAAATTAATTAAACATAAACCCTAAAGACAAATATTATTTTTCATATATACTTTCAACTTACAAATTTGCATATCAAACTTTTCTCGACTTACATCCTGTCACATAAAATGACACAACTCTTATACAAATCCACACATATCAAACCGATGAACATTTGATCATGACATAGACTCCGTACACATTATTAATTCAAGATGATACATTCTCACTCTAGGTTAACATTGTGATTTACAAGAATCACTTTTACTACCTATTGTTCGTGCTAGCTACACCATCTATACAAGTGTGTTTACATAGCCCCTTTTTTATATTATTTATATTTTTGGGGTGTAACATGAGTTTCAAGTATACAATGTTACAAATTACACAATACAATTCCACCCTACATTCATGTGTACAAATTTGAGCCTTATGTTTGAGTACTAGGTGTGTAAACTACTTTGTGTGCAATTTACATGTGCAATCATTAACTATACAAGCCGACGGTTAACAATGATAGATCTATTGAGTCTGAAAAACCCACCCAGGTAGGGTGATTGTTACCGACAACACATTTTGGTTTTTGCATGATAGTTACAAATGTTTGATTGTACAATCCGGTTTCACAATAGTATCTCTCCATATTTGCCTTATTAACCATGATTTGTATGGATTGTATGCACACAACGCAATGCTACCATTTAGAGTCAAAACTTATGTATGCTCACCAGCTTTTTAGTTGACTTTGTTTTAACCATGTTTCAGGTACGAATGTTTGAGATTGATCAAAAGCATGCTTCATATAAGATGTGGACCTAGTTTAATTTTAAATAAAATAACTTGTTTTGTATTTCTATTTCATGTACTCGTTGAATCGTGTTTGGTTTGAATTATGAATTTAAATATGATGTTTATTCTATTACAACATTAGACAACCATGTGTTCATGAACAATCTCTATGTCCCGCCCCGACGTTTCCGCCGTCGGTTGGGGTGTGACAGATTGATATCAGAGCCTTGGTTATAGAGAATTAGGTTATTAGACACAAATGACCTAGACTATAACCTTAGGACACCCATCTTATGCCATGATCTATGTTACATGTTATTTGCCACATTACTAAATGCTACATGTTTAATACTTTTATGATTATCTTACATGATATCCTAGGTATTACACCGCATGACACAATACATGATAGCCTATGTACTACACTACTTGATACTCATGTGCTAATAAAATTGCTATATACATGCTACCTATTTGATTTCATTAAGTATTATCCTAAGTTTTCCCATACACTTATCCATTCCTAAAGTCTTTATACACCCTCATCCTTACACACTATGACACCATCATCTTTTGTTAACAAAACCCAACCCATTGGGCCTAATGCCCACTAATAAGAAACTAAGGAGCCCACTTACCCTTCAAGAAGAGGAAGCCTGCTAGGGTAAATAAACCTCACCTTTGGGCCCCAAAGCCCGATCCATAATGATTCTCATCATGACCATGAGCCCAAACGATAGTGTTGTTAGTACATGATGGTTGGAAGAGTGTGTGTAGACCATGAGAGATTCTGGTTAAGGAAGGACCGGGTACTTAAGCGTGTCCTTTGTGACCCACCCCTCTTTCCTGGAAATTCTCTCCATAGATACATTGCTTATAGGTCAAATGTTACGTCTAAAATATTATTGTGAAGACTCGGTGTCGTGACTAGTCAGACTCTGAAAGCTCCCATATTTAACACTTAGTATATTTCTATATACCACTTACAATCTTTTCCCTTCTTTTCTGCTAAACATGGAGTCCTACTCTCCTCCCTCCCCGGTATACTATCCCGGAGCAGAGTCCGAACAAGAAGAAAACAATGGATCCCTAGGCTATCGGTCACCAACACCCTCAGCTGCTAGGTCAAGTTTTGACATAAGGGCAGATTAGATCAGGAACACTGGACCGAGACTTCGAGCATCTGGATCACCTCCATCAAGAAACCCGTATCATGTACCCCATCTACACAACCAGTTACCACCCCCTATGAGAGACCCCTACCTAGCACCCGACCCATATCACCCTGACCCAAGGGCAAGGCAAACCATGGCACCTACTAGTGCTATGGGAGTCCCATTTGATGCCATACACCAATACATGAGACCCTCAGAGTTTGTGAGACAAGGGATGTAGCACGGAATAAGACATGATCTGCTAGGACAAAGGATTGACAGCCTAGGAAATCAAGTGTGGTGCGAGGAGGAAAAAATTGCAAACCTGGAAGAAGACAGGGAGATACTTATTGCACGCACAAAAGCAGCAAGAGCTGAGGCCCAGTTTGCTATTCGAGTGACCATAGCAATGTTCGTCTTGGTGCTCATCTGTTTCATCATTGAGAGCTATCTGAGACGCTAGCTAGATTGTTCTACTTTTGCTTTTAAATTTCCGTTTGAAACCGCTACCTTATGTTTGGATTAAGCTTTTGACATTTTATCATTTATGCTAAGTTTTATTTTACAACTTTAATGCCATTATCCATTGATTCAATATTACGGTCATATTTTCATCAAGGTCACCCAAACATCTCCATCTCATTCACTACAAATTAGTACGCGTACCTAAGTCCCCCTTACAAACTAATCATTTCAATTATTTCAACAACACCGTTGTTTTGTTCAAGCAAAACATCTATCAAGCCCTTAGTTTATAAATATTATTTGGAATATAAAAATTTTTCAACGGATCTTTTTACTTCAAAAGAAAATTTAAGCATGACTCGTTTTATAAAACATTATCTAAATAAATCATGACTTCTGTTTTGTAAAAATTTATTATTATCAAACATTGGCTTAATTATAAAATAATCTAGCCATTATATATTTTTTTCCTGGAAACATTCCCGTTATGATAATTAAAATTTAATTAAAAAAGGGTTTTCCTAAAAATGATCCATTTATTTAGATTTTTCAATTCATTAGTTTCATCATATTATCTATCTACAAACAAGAATAAATTACAATTACTTATTTATTTACAAACAAAATCAATTATTCGTAAGCACATTACTCAGAATATTTTCAGAACCTCCTCGTTATCTTGCATCTTCGGTAATGTATGAGTGTAATTACCACTTCAAGAGATAAATCATTCCGCGTAGGCATAAACCATCCATATAAACCCCAAAGAAGATTGAAAACCCAACTACCCACATTATACATAAACACGCTTGTCTGCAACACTCGACCATCTACAGAATTCGATAGTTTACGTTACTCAAAAGATTCAATAGCTTACACCTGAACGTCCACAATACGCATGAAACTCAGTTGTTTACAACATACATGATACAAGATTGATTACATGATACACGAAACTTAGTTGATCACAATATACATAATATAAGATTGATTACATGATACACGAAACTTAGTTGATCACAATATACATAATATAAGATTGATTACATGATACACGAAACTTAGTTGATCATAATATACATAATATAAGATTGATCACATGATACATGATATTTAGTTGTTCACGATACACATGATATTTAGCTGTTTACATTATACACGAAAACTTGGTTGCTTACAAATACATAAATATTAAATTGTTCATCTCATACATAAGACCCATTGGTTACTATATACATGGTACTACACCATTCACATTATATATGGAACCTCTTTGTTTACAAGGTACATAACACTAGACCATACATGAAGCTTGAGTGTTCACATTATACATGGAACCTATTTGTTTACAAGGTGCATAACACTAGACCATACATGAAGCTTGAGTGTTTACATTATACATAGGACTAAATTTTTTACAATTGTTACAATTGACTGATCACATTTTACGCTAGGCATGATCATACACTTTATTCACTAAAGTTGAAAGCTATAACACTTTGGAGCTACTCGGGGTTTGACGTATTCTTGTTCAAACACGAGGAAGCTGTAACATTTTGAAAATACTCGGGGTTTGACGTATTCTTGTTCAAACACGAGTAAGCCATGGAACTTTAGGATATACTACATTTTTACTCCTTAGCTTTCCTGATTGACCTTACTATCTAGGGACACAGTTATCCATTAGCAACATATACGTGAAAACAATAGATACGAACTAAGGAACTTTTGTGACCTCCCTTGACCTACACACAATAGAACGATCTATATGGACCATGCGACGATTCGAGTAATTACGGGTGCACACGTAATTATGAAAATCAGCGCATGGGAAAACATAGTAAATTCTGTCGTGTGTAATGATCTAAAACCTAACGTGATATATAGCAACGGAACTAATGTGATATAACAAGGGCATGGTGGATACGCCGATGGTACTTCCTATATATAAGTGCTCTGTCACATTATCAGAAGTAGCGTTGTTTGTGTCACGTGAAGTTTTGACCTAGACCAATGTTTGTGAATCCCTTATCCACTAAAAATTCTTGAGCTTATTAGACTACAATCTAAAACAAACCCTAATCATCAAATTCCCATCAAATCCATTCCAAGTAATGCATTTCAATTTTAGGATCCAAATTATTATTCGACAGATTTTCTCCTTAAGTTCATTTCAAAACTAAATTCACAATCATCATTCATGCCTGACTTTGAGTATAATACCTAAACCTTATTATCAATCGTACTCCCCAAACCAACAGTCAAAGTTCGTTGGGATTCTAGACGCGGTCCTGAGTTTACTTGGGAACGAGAAGACCAAATGAAGCTTAAGTACCCACATCTTTTCCTGAGACAGTAGCTTCAACTAGTTGAATTTCGGGACGAAATTCCCTCAACTAGGGGATACTTTAACATCCAAGATTTTCTTATGCCTTGTTTTATGCAAAAAACAACATTTCAACTTCAATTCTGGTTAATTTCATTGTGTCACATTAACCATAATTACAAAAGTGTATTAAACTCAGAATTTCATTCATACAAATTTATCTTTTAGCCTTACAATATATATATATATATATATATATATGTATGATGTGACATCCGGCTATTTAGAGATAACTCCGTTAACTCAAGTTCTGTTATCTCGTACAAACACAATTAGCCCAGTTAGTCCAAGTTATCCAATCACAAATCCCAGGGACTAATTCTACCATTCCTTAAACTCAAACACCAAACTACAAGGATTATTTCTGTATTTAATCAAAACTCAAGTAGACACGGTCGCGCCAGTGCACGAGCACGGTCGCGCCTAATGCACAGTCAAGATGCAAACTCAATCCGTAACACCTCAAAACGTTCAAATTCGCAGCCATAACTTGACATTGATTGTTTCGGACATCATTAGGCCGTTTCTAACATTCATCGCTGCCAATTAACCTAAATTAATTCCAATTATGGAATTTAAGTCATAACCGTCGAAGCCCCCAATGATTACACTCGAATTCGCACCAACCCTCTTTTCATTCTGCAATTAACCATCTGCACACCTCAAACGAGTTCCACGGAACCTGTAACATCATTCGATTTCACCGGAGAAGGAAACAGAGCCCGGAGAACAAGCCACTCGAAGGCAAACCTGCTTTTGCTCGAACTCCATCAATTCGATATCGTTAGAGGTAATTAAACATGTCCACAGCTTCGTTTTCATTCATAGATTAAAAGCCCTATGTTAATTGGGGCTTACATTATCGAAATTAACACAAACGAATTCTAGGGTTTATATTCATTCGGGTTTGATCGAACAACACCGTAGAATCAATCTAAATTCAATTAAACTATATGGACAAATTCGCCATCACCTACTCATTGAAAGCCTCATGATTCCAGCATTTAACCTTATAAGATTTAACCAATTCGTTTTCTGGACAAGTTCAGACATGGTCGTGCTAATCGATTAGCACGGTCGTGCCTCGTGCCCAGGCATGATTGTGCCTCCCGGTTAGGCACGGTCGCGTCCCATGCCTAAGCACGGTCGTGCCCATACCCTGGCACGGTCGTGTGTCCCCTGATCAGTTTTCTTTTTAAAAAAAATCATTTTTAATATATTTTGTTTAAACCCAAATTTCTTTACAAAAATTATTTTATAAAACCCCAAGGCACATAAATTGTTTTATAAACCCAACTATCAACTTTAGAATTTTAAACCATTTATTTGATCCTTCCCAGTGAATATAAAACTAAAAATTTTAAATAAAAAGTTTATATAATTATTTTATTCAAAACCTATACAAACTATTTATATAATAATAAATATTTACAATATTTTTTGGCACATTATTATTAAATGAATAAAATAAATGAGATAGATTTATTTATTTAAACCCTAAATGAATTTATTTTTTTTTAAATTAATTAAACATAAAACCTAAAGACAAATATTATTTTTCATATATACTTTGAACTTACAAATTTACATATCAAACTTTTCTCGACTTACATCCTATCACATAAAATGACACAACCCTTGTACAAATCCACACATATCAAACCGATGAACATTTGATCATGACATAGACTCCGTACACATTATTAATTCAAGATGATAGATTCTCACTCTAGGTTAACTTTGTGATTTACAAGAATCACTTTTACTATCTATTGTTTGTGCTAGCTACACCATCTATGCAAGTGAGTTTACATAGCCCCTTTTTATATTATTTATATTTTTGGGGTGGAACATGAGTTTCAAGTATACAATGTTATAAATTACACAATACAATTCCACCCTACATTCATGTGTACAAATTTGATCATTATGTCTGAGTACTAGGTGTGTAAACTACTTTGTGTGCAATTTAGATGTGCAATCATTAACTATACAAAGCCGACGGTTAACAATGATAGATCTATTGAGTCTGACAAACCCACCCAGGTAGGGTGATTATTACCGACAACACATTTTGGTTTTTGCATGATAGTTACAAAGGTTTGATTGTACAATCTGGTTTCACAATAGTACCTCTCCATATTTGCCTTATTAACCATGATTTGTATGGATTGTATGCATACAACACAATGCTACCATTTAGAGTCAAAACCTATGTATGCTCACCAACTTTTTAGTTGACTTTGTTTTAACCATGTTTTAGGTACGAATGTTTGAGATTGATCAAAAGCATGCTTCATATAAGATGTGGACCTAGTTTAATTTTAAATAAAATAACTTGTTTTGTATTTCTATTTCATGTACTCGTTGAATCTTGGTTGGTTTGAATTATGAATTTAATTATGATGTTTATTCTATTACAACATTAGACAACCATGTGCTCATGAACAGTCTCTATGTCCCGCCCCGACGTTTCCGCTGTCGGTTGGGGTGTGACAGTAGATACAAATACAAGGTATGATAAGCATTATTTTTGTAAATATTTTTGTGGCTTTCAACATGGAAATTATTCCAACTTCCAACAGAGTTGGATAATTTATCACCTTTTATTGTCAGGATATTGCCTTTCGACGAACGAAGCTCTATGGCTTTTTTATCACACAGAATACGGGCTTGGTTAGAGGCTAGCCAATCCATTCCTAAAACAATGTCAAATCCTGCCAAAGTCATAGGCAACAGTTGTACAGGAATAACATGTTCTGATAGTGTGATATTACAATCATTGAGGATTTCTGAGATTTGATTAGGTCTCTGTTAGCAGTTTCTACCATGTATTTCTTGTCTAATTTTGCTAGAGTTTTATTTAACAGTCTATAGAATTTATGATCTATAAAACTTTGGTTTGCACCAGAGTCAAATAAAACTCAAGCATAAACATCATTAACAAGAAATGTACCCGTAATGACATCGGGCATACATGCTGCTTCATGAGTATTGAGAACGAATAATCTTGCATTCTTCTTTACTCCTTCAGCGGGCTTAGGACTTGTCCCTTCAGGCTTCTTCAGTTTGGGACAATAGCTCTTGATGTGGCCAATATCACCACATTCATAGCAAGTGATGGGTTTATTTCTGTAGCAATCTTCTGTTTTGTGTCCGGACATCTTGCAGAAGCTGCAATAAGGTCTAGATCGGCATTGTCCCAAGTGTATTTTCTTGCACTTTGGACATTCAGGGATAGAAGAATTGTTATTTCGAGAATGGAAGTTTGGTTTCTTTGATCCACTTATGCCTTGCCCAGTTGCTTCCTTCTTTTTTCTTCCCTCCTCTTGATTTCTAATCAGACTACTGGTCAAGAAGGCTCCCAGATCCATAGCATCGTCAAGGTTTTCACAATTGGCAACCTTAACCATGTCACGGATTTCTCCAATCAAACCCCAGTTGTATCTTTTTATCAGATTAGATTCAGGGGTAGCAAGATGAGTAACTATTCGAGCATACTCAAGGAGTTTAGTCGAATACTCTTGATGATTTGTTCCAATCATCTTTAGACTAAGGAATTTTCCTTCGATCTGTTCCCTTTCGTTCTGGGGGACATACTTCTTTTCAATTCTTGCTTTGAAGGCATTCCAACCCATAGCATAGGCTGCTTCTCTGCCCTTGGCAGCAACAATGTTGTTCCACCATTCTAAAGTTTGATCTTTGAATAGATTGGAAGCATAAAGAACTTTATCTTCCTCAGCACACTTGCTTATAGAAAAAACAGATTCAGTCTTTTCAATCCACCTCAATGTGGCTATTCCTCCTTCTCTTCTAGAAAAGTTATAAGGTTTGCAATCCTGGAACATTTTATAAGTACAGCTGACTATCTTTCTCTTCTTCTCTATATGACCATAATTATCACCCATCCCTTCATGTTCAGAAGAATTATGGTAATACTTCTCCCTTTCAGTCTTCCTGGTTGGATGAGTAGCAGAACCCTCTAGTTTGAGAGTAACGGGTTTAGACTGAGTTATAGTTCGAGTATGTTGAGTCAAAGGTTGAGAATGGACAAATTTTGGAATTGACGACTGAACATATAGTTTATCTGCTTGTCTCTTTTCTATTTCGGTAAAGATCATTGGAAGAGAATCCTTGATTCCTTCCGCAATCAGTTTCTGAAGTTCTTTACGAGAATCAGAAACTTTAGCAGCATTTTCAACCACTGCCTGTTTCCTTTTTCCTCTCGTATTATAAAAAGGTCCGGTTTGTTTAGACATGCTATAAGAGAAAATAAGATTGGAATTAAAACATAATTTTTTATTGATGAATTATATATATACAAGAAAAGAGTACATATAAGGATCATTGTTTCTAGAAATTTCTAAAAAAATTTTCTTCAAGAGCTTGAATCAACAAAGCATTCCTGGCTTCCATTTCAGCTTTTTCTCGTTCAATTTCAACTATTCTATTCAACAACATTTGTTCCCTTTCACTTCCTGATGCATTCTCATTTATATGAGGAGCAGGGAAAGGAACAGTCTCATATTATGGAACGTAGAGTTTATTAGAATCAGCTCGTTCTTCTTCTTCGGGATCACATTTATTTTCATAAGGCATTTCAGCGTATCCCTCATGAAAATTTTGTGAATATATTGGAGTGATATTATAACTTCTGGTGGTAGGAGCATTATGAAAACTTATAGAAGGATTATAGGGAACACTAGGGTTTCATATTTCTCTAAGGCTTCTGAAAGTTGAGCTTTCAGTTTCCTCATTACTTTTTATTGTAGTTTCATTCGTTTTACGTTTGAAATAATTAGCTGGCGCAAATTTATGAAGAAAGCTAGGACTTTTGCCTTTTCCGACCATTCTGTAACAAAAATGAACAAAACGAGATTTATTAAAATATATTACAAGGAAAAAAAATCTAGATTTTAATCTTTCATCAGCTCTTCTCCAAGGGGCATTAGGCTTTCTTCATATTCATAGACCTGTTATCCATAAAATTTGGTTCTTGACTTGTCCATGATTTTCTCCCGTGTCACTTCGTCCGTTTGGCGCAACGAACGGTCTAGGCACTCAATAGGAGAAGAAGGCATATTATGCTCATAACCGTATTTTGGTGGAGGTTCACGAAGTCCAACCATAATATCATTATAAGCATTTTGATATTCCGGAGGAGCTTGGAAATAAGTTTCAAAAGGACCATGGTAAACTGGTTCAGGAAACATATAAGGATCGTACATGACAGGAGATTCAAGATTATTATAAAATGGGTAGTCTTCAGGGTTTTCAGAAGCAGGTTCGTAATGATGAGATTCTTCAGATGGATCTTCTTCTGTTGACATATTCTGCTGAGTATGACTAGATTCAGCTGCAGGAGTATTCCAATTGCTGAAATCTGATCCAGCATCCATCAATTGGCTTGAGGTATTATGGGACTGGGAATGATGTTCAGGAGAGGGGTTATTCGGGAATATAGCAAATGGATCATCGTTATAGTAGGGTGACGAAATAGGATTCATTTATGAATCCCGTGGATGGTATTCCAGGGATTCTTGTTTAATTGGATGATTGGGGTCATAATAGACAGGAACGGAATTATCTCCAGACCTCTGCAATCTTGAAGTATTAGTACTTATCTTATTTTGGTCAAGACTTAGATACTAAGGCCAGTATCCTTATCTTAACTAAAGCTATACAAGGATGGTTATCTTTCCAGAGTAGTACCTCCAACAGAGATGTTCCCAGGTAAGAGTGACGGGTCTACGAGAGATTTATACACCACTCTTTCCTTACACAGAACGTTTCGTTTGTCAGATAACTACATACCGGTCAGAAGGTTACCTTGTTTTCTTATCTTAAATTTAAAGCATCATGTAACTTTTGGTTGAAGCTTAGATACTAAATCCAAGTATCTAATTCGCTAAAACATGTGCCTCTGATACCAACCCAGTCACACCCCGTTTCAGGCACCCCCTGGATGTGTGCGACAAACGATTGGTACCTGCTTTGATAAAACACAAACAATTTCAGAGTTTTTATAAAACACAGCGGAAGTCTTTCTCACAAGGATCGTTTCAACATTTATATCAACCTCGAGGGTTGTTTTTGTAAATATCAAGACTCAGTTGAAAAACAAAAACCTTGTATTTATTTTATAACATAGGGAACTAAATACCCTTTTTCAGTTTGATTACAAACAGAGTTTGAAATCAGTACATCTCTTGTCTCTTATGGACAAGTTCAAGCCACGGGAAATACTACTATCCAAGGTTGTTCAGTCCCTTGGTCCTATCTCCTCTTTTCTTTTTAGGATTATCTATGCATGAGGCCTGGGAATCCAAAATGCATTTTATCCTTTTCTTTCCATCGGGTAAGATCTTATGTCTGCCCTTCACAATCCATCGGGTCAGATCTCATGTCTACCCTTCACATTTTCTGGGTCAGATCTCATGTCTGCCCATCCCCCTTTTTCTTTCACATTTTATTCATTACCTGAAAACATTTTGAAAATAAAATGCCAGGGCAAACGCCGGTGAATACAATTATCTTGACATAAAATCATTTGGCTCAAACAAGTATTAATTTCATAATCACAACTTTATGTTCAATCCACACATTCAGCAGGCCCGTCATGTTCAATCGCACCACAGTATACACTAGCGTCATAACTTATAACAACGGACAGGTCTACACCTCCGAATTTGTTATAAGATAAGCATCGGCCGCAATCCAAGAATTTCACCCGAGACCCGTGTATCCCTTGCATGTTTTACGTATACCTATGGCCTGAATGCTTCCACGTAGAAGAACGTTGAGCATTATTCCCTTAACCTTTATTTGGCCATTTTCGTAAAAGTAAATGTTTGACACAAGTTTTGTAATAGATAAAGTATTCACCTTGATTATAGGAATGAGCCTATAAGATTATAAACCTAGCTTCTAAACTTGATTTCTCTAGCGTATCGGCACTTCTATCAGCGTTTCTTCTTAATCCGGGTGCTAAAAAGAGCAAGAGTTGGACCGGGATCGTCGAAAGTGGGCTAGGGATCTCTTGGAATGAGTTTTGGAAGTTGGAATCGGTTTTGGATGAGAGAATTCAACTGAGATCAATCAGCTATTTATAGGCTGAGTTTTGGGTCCATGTCGGACCGTTATCAAAGGGAAGTCAGTCTGACATCCTGCTATGCATGTGTCAGCCCTAAATGTCAACATCTGATTGGACCACACATGTTTTGGTACATGTCGGACCGATATGTGGACCATGTCGGCCCGATATCTAGACTCACGTCCCATCATTAGGGCTGAGTCATTGGATGCGTGTCATCACCACAACTGCGGTTGAGAGGAGGTTGGCGGACCGCTATGTATTGATGTCGGTCCGATAACTGTCATACAACCAATTACGGACTGATATGAATAAGGATGTCGGTCCGATATCTGACTTGATTTCGCTTCGGTCCGATATCTAAACCTTATTCGCTTCAGACCGATATGAACTAGATGTCGGACTGATATGAACTAGATGTCGGACCGATATGAACTAGATGTCGGTCCGATATCTACTAAATTTCCAAAATTTTCATTTTCAACCTTAGACTTTGGTACTTTAGATACTCAAGTCCTTATAGGTTCTAACCTTAGCATTTCTTAGACATTTTCGTGGCATGTGTTACACCAGGAAATGATTAAACTGTCACACCCCCAAATTTATTTACTTAATGAATAAATAAATAAATACAGGTTGCAACGATTGGTTCATTACACGATAGCGGAAGCTGTAATAGTGATTTCTAAGACTTGAATACATATACAAATACTAAGACTAAGTAATACAATGATCTAAGTTCTTCTAGATCAACGACAGACTTGAGACCGGATAATCTATGTCCTTCCAGCTAGTAGGAATTTATCCAATTATAGCTAGCCTATTCCAACCGTGCTATGGCTATGAATTACCTGAAAAACATACTTAAAAATGTCAACACAAAGGTTGGTGAGTTCACAGGTTTGATTGTTGCAATGTAAAGTGATTTTCCTTGAAAACATTGATATTGTGTACATGGCCATGATACGAAACTGTTTTCCTTGAAAACATTGAAAATATGTACACGGGTTTAATGTAAGGTTGTTTTCCTCGAAAACATGTGATGACTTCATAGTCATAAAATGAGTAGTTTTCCCAATGAAAACATGTGATGACTTCATAGTCATAAAACGAGTAGTTTTCCCAATGAAAACATGTGATAACGTCATAGTCATAAAATAAGTCGTTTTTCCTGAAAACATTGATACTATGTACATGGCCATAATATGAAACTGTTTTCCTTGAAAACATTGATAAAAACATTTCCACGTAAACGAATGGCAAAACCATTGGTGTATAAGTGATTGGCAGATCCATCTGCACGAAAACGTTTCAATGAATATGATAAACAAAACAAGTAATGTTGACCCATTTGTAGACTAGCTAGGAATACAAATAATATATACATACATGAGGCATAACCAAACCATGACACAGGTGTTTTGCCCCTCGCTCATACCTCACGAGCAATGTTTGAACACTATGCGGTCATTTGGCCAGAGGGACCCATGGTTAGCGCGACTAACCATGACCGGGGGTGTCAATCCCAATAGTACTATCCATAGAATCCCAGGCTAACCTATAGCTAATGGTTATAAATATGATGGTCAGGGGACTTCCAGCGCTCTATATGTGTTAACTCATGCAAACATAAAGGTCGGGTCTTGTTTTCTTGCTACCATATGAAAATGTTTGTAAGTATGTTTTATGTTTTCCCGAATGTATCAGGCAATGATGTTCCGAAATGTAGTAAACAATGATGTCTCATGTTTTCAAACTTGTAAGCAAGTATGTTTTCCCCCGGTGTTTCTAAAACATTTAAAAGTCAAAAGGAGGCTGTGAAACTCACCTTGTGACGTGTCAGGAATACTAATGTCCTTGAGATAGCAATGAAAACCAATGTCTACATGATAGTCATAGATTGCGTCCTATTCGAGTCCTACGATACATGTAGGCATTTAATGAGTTTTATAGACTAATCCTAATAATGTAAAGCTAGTCTAAACTTGTATTGAGTTATCATGCGTGCGATTGAACTATGTTGTCGATTTAACGATTGGTAATAATTATTATTTAGGTTGAGTCGGGATTCTCCAGTTGCCTATATTCTAATGGTCACATTCAAACGTGTTAGTTTATCGAGTTCATGGTTGTGCTTAGCATTATGTACTTATAATTTAAACATTCACAGTTCTTGTTCATGATTCTTAACGTATTGTGTGTAACTCAGTGCTTTGATAAAACTGTGTGCAAGTTTTATCATATATTCAAATGAATAATCAAAGTATTCAAATATATATATATATATATATATATATATATATATAGATATGTAGTTTCAAAACCGCAAAATATATATGTACATTATTGAGTTTCATAAATAGTTGTTCAGGTTTGTGTAAAGTATACGTGTAGCCGTTTGTCTCAAGTAATATTTATGCATACCTATATACATTTATATTTGTAGCTAAACATTGTATTAAGTAATACTTGCTGGTTTAGATAAAATGTAGTGTTTATAACTACTCATTTAATATAAAATTACAATTTTTATGTGGGACAAAATGTATCAAATTTTTAATAATATATTTTTCATAACTATTTAGATAATATTCATACAAAGTACCAATTGTTCACACCATAAACTCAAAACCCTAATAGTAATTCAAGTGTATATATATTTATATTGTATATTCATATTTATGAAAATATAGCTGTATTTACCCTTGTTAATTGTCAAAGCTTTGTTTGTCTAGTCTACTTATACGTTTAAATACAATTTGTTAACATTTTAGATAGTTACGAATATGATTATACCAAGCGCTTAAGGTCCAAAATTATCTAATCGTACTATTTTGTATAAATCGTTTAAGCCACGGATGTAATATAACTTGTTTCTCCCGTTTACGAAATAATATTTAATAGTCCTTCAAATGATTCATTAGTCGTACTAAAAGCTTCCGTTTAACCAGTTATGCGTTTACGAACATATATATTTCCTCGTTTGATAATAATTATATATGTTAGTTGAAACGAACTCTTTTGACGGGATATACGTGTTTACCTTGTCGTTAACAATATTCATTAAGTTATTATTATTTTTACCGTTGGCAAATCCCTTTAATCTCAACACAATTTAACCGCACACGAGTTTAACTTACGCGTAATTAAATATAATCACATTAGCGTGGTTTTTATACCTTTCGGGGGTCCCGTTTACGAACTGACACGCTCTAACTCTCACAGATAGCACATTGACCATGTTTGACCAGCGTTGACTTTCGTTGACTGAGTTTGACCAAGGATCGGGACGTTGTCATCTGTCCAAAAACATGTATCCAACACCCGGGAATGAAACCCGACCACCAAAATTACTAGATCTAAACGGATAATTAACCAGTTGCCGAAAATCATGCTTAAACCACAAAACTAACCTTATAATCCATAGATCGAGTCAACAGACAACGTATACTCCAAGATCCGTTCGTTTGGAACTCGCCGGAGCTTCACCGGGACATGAACACATATTTTTTATTTCTATACGTGTGTAGATCTAGCTTTAAACAATGAGAAAACACGAACATGACTCACCTGAACCCTTGCATAGTCAACGGATCTCGCCGGAAAGCCGGGTCTCGTCGGATACGGCCGGAAAAACGAGAATAGCCGTAAACCACTCCCATTTGGCCGGATCCGCTCAGCTCTAGGCTTGTAACCAACGTTTGAGGTCGGATCCACACCGCAGCCGTCGTCCTCCTTCGCTGCTTTACTCGTCGGAATAACGAGGATGGCAGGAAAAAGCAGTCGCCGCCCCCTGGTTCGTATGAGTTTATGAATCCATCACATGAGGCCTTAAATCGGGTCATCACCATCGCGCCTTCACCTAAATCGGCCACCGCTGCCATCGTCCTCCTCTTCCACCGTAAATGGGGCCGCCGAACGCCACCATCCGCCCCCCCTCCCCGTCCTCGTCTTTCGCGTCACCCTCCTTTGTCACGAAACCCCTTTTTCCCGTCGTCACCCTCCTCTGCTTCTAAAGCCTCCTTGCCAACGTAGTTTGGGGTGGTCGCCGGGAGGAGCCGCCGAAGGTGGCCGGCCTCCTCCCAAATCTGCCTTCTCTCTCTCTAGCACACATATGTGTGTGTTTGTGTTGTAAGGAAATAAATTGAGGGAAAGTTTAGGGGTATATATGTCTAGGGTTTTAGAGTGGTTATGGAAGGGTAGGTGGATACCGCGTGTCCAGGCCCGTAACTTAAAACGTCACGCTTCGTAAGATTCACGTTAAATAGCGTTTACCTCGTATAATATTAATAATTATCAGTAATTAATATTATTTAAACATTTAATCTACGAGAATCTCGCTCGAACGCTCACCCAGTCCGGTACGCGCCCGTACCGCGTGTTTACGTGTTCGTCCGATTAAACGTTTTGCACTCCGGTCTAACTATTATTATTTCACTAACAATATTAAAATAAGTATTTATCATGTTTGTTGTGTCACAATACGTAGTAGTAAGAACCGTACTACTATCGTTAATTTTACGAGCATCTGACGCGGTTTAATGTTCATATACACGTACTACACGGGCCTTTACCAGAACAGTCTTCCCAATGAATATTAATACTTAATATTAATATTTCATTATCTTATCTAATCGTCTCACCGAGTATTCGGTATTAAAACGATATCTGACGCGTTAAACGTTTAAAATTTACGGAATCACTTATGTTCTTCTATCGTTTCGTAAGTTCTTAGAATTTCGTAACAAGTTGTTAAACGGAATCGAGTGACTAGTTTGATATTAGAGTTATGTAATTGGGCCTTAAATGGACTTGAATCTTTATTGGACCTCAACTGGGCTTAGATTTCTATTGGGCCTAGTTGGGCTTAGCCAAACAATTAGGTTTTAGATTCTAGAATTTTTGCAGGTGTCACATAAACAGGTGAAGGCTACTTGGAAGAGAGGCTGACATCCAAATTAGAAATAGTTATAAACATATATTGTACATTTCCTTTTTCTGTTTGTAACATTATGTTTCCATTGCAATAAAAGAAATCCTTTCCGTTATTAAACTATGATGCCAAAGAATAAATCGAACGTACGAGGCAACCCGGGAGTCGAGGCGTCTCAGTTTGAAACATGTGTTTTTTTGTTTATTTAAATAATATCAAACATTATAGCAATAATCTTCTCTTTTTCTGTCTTCTATTATGAGATAGTACCCTCAACCAACTTTGTAGTCCAAATGGTAAGGAAATGACGGGTTAGCATCTTTGTCAGATTCAAAGGAAGACTTCCAACATACCGATATTCCTTGATTTACATCTTTAGGAACGACTTGGCTTCTTATCACATTGGATCAGAGAGATTTAAACTTATCAAACTAATACATCGAGTGACCTCATATTTCATCTCTTCCTATTTAGGAGGTTCTTATTTGTAGTCCAAATGGTACGGAAATGATGGTTCAGCATCTTTGTCAGATTCAGAGGAAGACTTCCAACATACTGATGTTCCTTGATTTACATCTTTGTCATAGGAATGACTTGACTTCTTATCACATTTAATCAGAGAGATTTAAGCTTGTCAAACTAATACCTCGAGTAACCTCATCTTTCTTCTCTTTCTATTTACGAGATTCTTCTTTGTACTCCAAATGGTAAGGAAATGACGGGTCAACATCTTTGTTAGATTCATAGGAAGACTTCTAACGTACCGATGTTCCTTGATTTACATCTTTGTCATAGAAACGTCTTGGCTACTTATCACATTCAATCAGAGAGATTTAAGTTTGTCATAGAAACGGTTTGGCTACTTATCACATTCAATCAGAGAGATTTAAGTTTGTCATAGTAGCTGCCAATTTGTAATTTTTAATGTATCTACCTATCTATCTAGTTTTATTCAGTTCACAATAAATAAATAATTAAAAATTAAAAGATATAGGGCATACAGGTCGTATTGTACCAAACGACCCGTATGCCCATAACCGTATTGTACCATATTAACCGTAACATGCTTGATTTGACTGTTTTTGAAGCATACGGGTCGTGTAGTACAATACGACATGTATGCAGCGCAATGATTGTGTGTGTATAACAGGTGGGTGTGTGCACATAACGAAGGCCTTTTTTAATAATTCGCATAGTATGTATCTTTTTAAAAGCCATTTTTACTCATAAATACCATATAATCAACTTGCATTTATTGGTATTTTAACCTACACCATTTTTGTTAACAATAATCACTATCACCACTAGATCAGAGTGCCATAGGCTACATAGTATGTATTTAACTGATATTTTTATTTTTAACACAATAAGATGAAAATTTCATTTATTATGTGTAGCTAAAATTCCTTTATCGTGTTTAAGTTATTTACATTTAATATAAAAACTTGAAAATATTTTATTCGTAATATGGTTTTTAATAACTAATTTACTAAAAATAATATTATAATCTATACTATATAATAAATAAAGGTTTTTGTAGACACTTGTCATTCTCATGTCCTTAACATTTTTTTCGTCTCTCTCCTATTAATTATATAAATTTGTTTAAAAAAATTTAAAATTTTTGTTTCCCGCCTCTCTCTCCTATTAAATAATAATGATTTTTATAATTATTTTTATAAAATGTTTTTTGTTTAAAAAAATAGTTTTATTCATAAAACATTTTTATAATTTGAACATTTCTTTCATTCTTTTTATAAAACATTTTTAAAAAAGAACTATATAACGTTTATAAAATTTGTATTAAAAAACTATGTAATTTGTTATAAATATTTAATATGTAAATCCTTATTACTAAGTGTATATATAACAATGCATTTATTCACCCTGTGTAATATAGCGGGTTTCTAACCTATATTATAATAAATAAATAACTTTACTTGTTACGTGTCGACTTCTACTGAAGTCTAGATTTTTGTTTTCCGCCTCTCTCCTATTAAATAATGATGATGTTAAATAATTAAATATCTAAAATTTATTCTAACATTTTATTAAAAATTAATAAATCATAAAAAAATTTCATTATATCTTATTTTAAAATATAACTTTATAATTCTTAAATCTTCATTATTTGTTATTTATAATTATTAAATTTTAATTATTTCTTATTTCACCTATTACTGATAACATCCAACATACAAATATTAATAGAAAATGTTATTTTATAAAAAAATTGTATTTATTCAACCCATGTAAAACATGGGTTTTAACCTAGTATATCTTATAAATAAGTGTTAACTAGAAATTTTACCCCATGCTCAACGACGGTAATCGAACCTTAAACGGTTGAGGTGGTGACATTAACGTGGCTAAACATAAAAGGAGGTTAAATAAAATTTTTTCACACCTTAAACGGTTGAGGCCGTAACATTAACGTGGCTAAGCACAAAAAGAATCGTAGTTAAATACACAAAAGAAACGTATGAAGCTACGACGAGTCGGTTGTAGAGATCGAAACATAGATAAAAGACGGTTAGATAACGGTACAGTTGTTTTTCAGTCGGTGTCGGTCTTATCTTCATGGTACCAGCACTTTACCCCCAGTCGATAGAACCCACGATACCTAAAAAATACGCAATCTTGAATACGACTCCGTTTAAAAAATATATATACCGAAACGTAAAGAAAAAAATAAACAAACAAACGCGAAAGTTATTAAGGAAAAATCAGATTATATATACTACAGGAGGTAAACTCAAAACTTTAGAAACTTGAGGGGGTCAAACTGATATTTTACAAAGTTTGGAGTGAGTTTTGATATTTGATCAAAGTTAAGGGAAGAAGTGATCGGTGGCAAAGACAACCGACACTTGTTTTTAAGAGTATTGATAATTTTAAATAAACATCCCATCATTATTTTTTTTCCATGTCACCTACTAAATTTAAAGGAAATAAAAAAACGACATGTCATGAATCGGTAACCTACAAAGTATACCCTATTTCACTACAATAAAACAAAATATAAAAGTTAAATGGTTTTTTCTTGACATCATAAAAAGTTTAGAAACTTTAGTGAAATAAGTGAAAAACATGGTTACGACGAGTTGATTTCGGTAATACTATAAATTATATTTAATTAAATAGATAAATATACAACCTTAAGTATTTTAAATATGTATGTACAATATAATTTTTTTTTTAGTCTTTTGGTTGAGTAAACAAGTGGTATATATTGAATTAACCCTATTATATATACCTAAAATACTTTATATATGTAGGTAAGTGTGTGTACACATTACCGTATTACACACGTGTAAGTATTAAATAAATACCGTTCGTCATTTGATGCAATGGTAGTTCCAAGACTTTCATAGTGGAGGTCTTGGGTTCAAATCCTGGCCACAGCAAAAAGAGGGTCTATGGTCAGGTCAGGGGGTTTTACCCGGTTGGAGGGTTCCTCCTGTGGTGGGCTGCCCTGGATGTTCTAGGTATTGCTCCGGGAAACTCAATTATCCTATAATATCTATGTGTAGTCGTTAAAAAAAATTATGTAAATAGAAAATTGATGTGGTCTCCTTACATCCCCACATATTTCTTATTCTTTTCAACAAAGCATGCAAACTAATTTCATGCTTGCACTCGATTATTTATTACTGCACATATAACATTCCTAATCATAAAAGGTGGTGTTTTATTTTAAAATAAGTCAAGAGAAGTGTGGTTGCAGTTTGGTTCTCTGAATCAGAAGAGGAGACCAAATGGGTTTTTAATTAGTTGAAAGCTATTCTCATGCGGTGACTGTTCAAATAGCTCGGAAAAAGCTCGTTCGAAAGCGGCTCGATTGTAAACAAGCCAAACTCAGATCGGTTCGTAAACGGTTCGGTTCGGCTAGTTAGCTTGCTCGATTTGGCTCGTTTTAAGTTAAACCCAAATGTTAATATTTTATAACCATATGAAAATTCATTTCAACCGACTTCCCTACCCTTGGCTCAATTTTTTAATTTATTTTATAGATATACATACATACGCACACACATATGTCTTAGTTTTAGCCTAATACCCAGCAGTATTTGTTGTCCACTTGCCAATACTAAGTTTAGGGATGTTCAAATAGTTCGTGACTCAAAGCTCGCTCGAAAAAAGCTCGGTTGAAATCAACTCGTTTACATACCGATCCAGCTCGGCTCAGATCGTTTATAAACGTTTACAAACCAAGCTGAGCTTGGCTCGGTTCGTTTACAAACCAATCCGAGCACGAGCTGACCCTAGCTCGGCTCGGTATGGCTAGTGAACAGAGGATACGTTTTCTTCAAAAATAAAAGGGAGAAAAAAATAAATTACATGTGTGATGATTGTTTTTCTCTCTTGTTTTCATATTTAGAGAACACCTTCATTTTTTTCTTATTTCTTCATCTAAAATTTTCTCGTGTGACTAGAATATTCAGTAAAAGGTGTTTTTAAATATTTTAGTAGATTACATAAATTGGGTTGAAGCAGCTTGCATGTGATTGGAGTCAATAACTTGCTCTACGTTGGCTTCTTATATTTTTCTTAAATTTCATGTATTTGGATCTTGATAGGGAGTTATATAACAACCAGATGAAAAGAAGCTAAAGTAGTCTCCCTCCGAAGAGTAACCCACATCGAGTGGCATAATAAAAAACTACAACAAACGAATAACGATTAACGAATCATACATAACGATTAATGAATCATGATGCATACCTCGAATAGTTGATTCGACGATTCCCGATTGTACAAGTAGAATAAATGGATAATACAAGTAGTGGGCCTTTTTTAATTTCTAAGTGAGTTAATAGGATAAATGGATAATACAAGTAGTGGGCTTTTTTTAATTTATAGGTGGGTTAATAGAATAAATGGATAATACAATTTGAGCCTTTTATAAATATATATATATATATAAAATATAAAAAAATTAAAAACTACGGGCTCCGGACAGTCGCCCATCCCGGCCCCCCTAAGGGCCGCCCCTGAAGTAGGGTATTGTTTCTACCAGGAGCATGTGGTTAGTATTATGTTGGGTTTCGTATACTAGTTTTAAAACTTTTGTCAATAAACAAGTAGCGAAAATGTGTACACGAATAGATCCAAATCAGACTTTGGATCCTCCACCAAGAGTCCAGAAACAAACCAAATAAAACAATAAAACAACCATAGATTAGGTCAAGAATCTTGCCTTACGAGCTGACAGATAACCAAGTTGAAACACCCCGAGATCAACAACCCGGTCGCTAGATCCGGTAACACGAAACGACACGCAAGGGGTTTACCACGGCTCATGGTGGTGGTAGCGCCGACGGTGAGGCCGCAGGTGGTGGTGGCGGCAGACAGCGCAAAGGAGGAGGAGGGGAGAGATTAGGTTTTTTTTCTAATTTCATGTGTCTTTGATTCTCCATATCCCCTAATATTTATAATCTTTCAAACTTTAGAAACAAATTAGGGTTTTTTGAATTTCAAATCAATATTCAAAAATTCAAAATAATATTTAAACCTAGTATTTAAATATTAATTATCTACTAACTAGATAATTTAATTAATTTATTAATAATTAATTAATAACCTTTTATTAATTTATTGTAAATAAATAAATTAATTTTCCTTTCAAATTATTTCATAAATAATTTAATTCCGTCGTCATTTTCGTGTCTAAATGATTATTGCTCGAAATGTAACTTTTTGGATCATACCTTTGTAGCAGTATTTTCATATGTCATTACTTGGGTATACTAGTCCAATAGACTCCACTTGCACGAGTATCGATCATATGTCAATAAAAACAGTGGTGTTCATCTACCTACATCTCACTGCCCTTAACAAGGCATGACGCTTTTTAAGCCGTCAACTAGTTTGATTAGTCTAAGTACTCCTACTTTACTATTCGTAATAGCCATGGTAGTATATCAATTATCCTTTTGTAGTATATATCTTGTTGAACATGAGACATAGATCAGCCTTTCATTATCATGTATCATTAAACTATTCTCTTTCTCGATCGTGATTCAAAGTGGTCTAACAAAGTCTTAGTTTGAGCACAACCATGCGTGTACACCAGTTTGAATCATCGAGGGGCCCGGAGATGTCAACCTCTCACGCTAGTAAGGGAACATATTCCATCTTGACTACATACAACTCTCACTAAATTTCATATTTGCTCCTAACTATTTTCCTTATTACTACTTGATAAAAGTATAGTGTTAGACAATGTCAAAAACCAATCTTCCATAGAATCAAGTGCTAGTATGTATATCAGGTCAGAGGATACAAAGACAATGCCATTTTCAAAACCTACCTATGACTGCGATCCATGAAGTAGTTTTGAAGCGTGTTACAACCAATATTCATTCTCTAATGAGTATATGTGAATTTAGCGTTCAACTCTTTGAACCTTTCTCATAAATCTAATCGACTATGGACATTTAGAATAACACTTATTCAAGGATTTAAACGTACTAAAACATAAACGCAGTAAACATTAACAAACAGAACTTAACCATTAATTCATATCAAGTAAAATGTACTGTTAAAGTTCATAAACATCCAAATACCAAAATACAAATAAAACCCACTCACCAGCTATCCAAAGCACTATAGATTTAGCATGTTCCTCATGTTTAGCTTGAGGTAAAGACTTAGTAAACGAGTCTACCAGATTCTTATCTGTGTGTACTGTGTTTAAAGTGATGTCTCCTCGTTCCAGTATCTCCCATATATAGTGGAACTTCCTGAGTATGTGCTTGGTGATGTGGTGTGACCTTGGTTCCTTTGCTTGAGAAATAGCACCGGTGTTGTCACAAAGTATCTCGATCGGTTTTTCGATGCTTAGCAATGAATTTCTTCATCCAAACAGCCTCCTTTGCAGCATTCAATGTTGCAATGTATTCAGACTTGGTAGTAGACTGAGTAACAACAGTCTGTGTTAGTACTCTTCCAAGTTATTGTTCCACCGTTTAATGTGAATACGAATCCCGTTTGTGATCGAGAATCATCTCAGTCAGTTTGGACACTTGAATAAGTGTAACATTTTAAAGTGAGCTCTTTCTGTACTCCTCCATAGATTATGAACATATTTTTGGTCCTTCTCAAATACTTGAGAATGTTCTTAACCGCAATCCAGTGACTATCACCTAGATCTTGCTGATATCTACTTGTCATATTAAAAGCATACGACATATTAGGCCTTGTGCATATCATGGCATGCATTATTGATCCTACAGCAGAGGCATATGGAACCCTTTCCATTCTTCTCTTCTCATCATCCGTATTGGGATACTGAGATTTGTTTTGGATCGTTCCATATGCCATTGGTAGGAATCCTCTCTTGGAGTCTTGCATTGAGAAGCGTCGCATGACCTTATCAATATATGCACTTTGACTTAAAATATTACCCGCTTTGATCTATCTCTATAGATTTTGATTCTAAGAATATATGCGGCTTTGCCAAGATCCTTCATCGTGAAACATCTTCTAAGAAAAAAATTGACTTCTTGCAACGTTGGAATATCGTTTCTAATGAGTAGTATGTCATCTACATACAATATTAGGAATGTAAATGTGCTTTAATCGAAGATTCCAGCTACGAGAAGCTTGCTTTAATCCATTAAAGGATTTCTTAAGCTTGCACACCTTTTCAGGATTCTTTGGATCGACAAAACTTCAGGCTAAGCCATATAGATATCTTCAGAAAGATGCCCGTTCAAGAAAGTCATTTTAACATTCATTTACCATATTTCATAGTCATAATACGCTGCTATTGCAATCAAAATTCTGATTGATATAAGTATGGCTACAGGCAAAAAAGTTTCCACATAATCAATTCCTTGAGTTTTCACTTGGAGTGAGTTGTGAAACAATTCCGCAATTCTTTATATGTTCTTTAAATTCGAAACTTAAATACTCGCCACCTCGATCTAATCGAATGGCTTTTATCATTTTACCGAGCTGATTTTGTACTTCATTCTAGAAGACTTTGAACGTTTCAAAGGCTTCATGCTTATGTTTCAACAAGTAAACATAGCGGTATATACTGTAGTCATCAGTAAATGTGACGAAGTACCTCTTACCAGATCTAGTCATCGTCCTAAAAGGTCCGTATGCATCGGTATGTATTAGTCCTAGTAGGTCTGAAGCTCTCTTACTAATACCGGTAAAAGATGCTTTAGTCATCTTTTCACTCAAGCATGATTCGCATACTTCGAATGTCTCTGAACCGGTGGTTTCTAGTATTCCATAAGTTTGGAGTTTCGATAAGCGCTTCTTGCTAATGTGTCCAAGCCGACAATGCCAAGATAATTAAGATTGAAGTCTGACTTCATTTTTTTGGTGGATAAGGTGTATATATTGTTATTGTTGCATGAACTATTTACATTGATTTCATATATTCCATTATAAGGTTTAGCTTCAAAATAAAATATACTATTTATGTAAATCAAAATGTCATCTCCATTGAAAACACAGTTAAAACATTATTCACGCAAACAAGAAACCAAAATAATGTTCCTAGTTACATAACAGATATTGTCTAAATTTAAATAAAGACCACTTGGTAGAAGTATCTGATACGTTCCCATTGGCTTGACTGTAGCATTAGCTCAATTTCCAACATGGAGTTCCAAGTCACCTGGTTTCACACATAATGTCGAGCAAACTCATTTAGCAAAACAAAACGACCAATCAGAAAAAGACAAAAATACAGTAAAAAACACAAAAAAAGATAAATTCTTTCAATACGCCCCAAAGACACTAACCTCTCCCATCCCTTACAAACACAGGTTTAGTCTCTCGGGAAGCCCAAATGCGGCTAATCCGGCCTGAAACAAGGCATGCTCATGATATGGACAAGAATAGGTTAAAGGGGATTGCAAATGCTCAAAGGAAGATTTATCAAAAAAAGGACTTTCGAAGTGGTGGGAGAGCAAGGGAACCAAAAGAGTCCCTCCAAGACATGTCAAAGGGAACAGTTGACCTTCGAATCCAGAAAAAAATATTTTTCCATCCTTAATCGATGGCTTAGTGTGGTGGGTGCATTTAGGGCATTTATTCTTTAACATCTCAATTGTTAACCAATCGCCATTGCGAGAAAGGGACAATACCGTAGGCACAACACAACATTTCGAACTGGGTAATCTTACTCAGACCAAATTACGTAAGTTAACAAATTTCTAGACCAAGAGACTCAATAACTTGAAAAAAAACAAGGTAAAAGGCAGACGAAGATTTGAAAATTCGAAATACTTTGTGTAAAGACCTAAGCAACCGGCCGGAGGATCATTGACAGACTTATCCATGTCAGGAAGTCGGGGATCGTATTCCTCCCCGATTCCATAAACATTGTAATGATCGGCGAAGGTTGTCCAATTTAGTAAATTGGGTCTCCGTGTCATTTTTACCCAATGTTGAGAATTAGAGAGAGAGAGAGAGGAAACTAACCTGGAATTTGAAATGGTCGAAGGAGTTATGCAAAAAATAAAGAGATGAGGGAGTTTAAATTCAAATAATGATAACGTTGGTAACCGTGAGACAACTGACGACTGGTGGGACAACCGTCTCAAAAGAAGCGACGACGGGTTAAAAAACCTAAGGATGCGCAATAAAGGAAAAGACAAAAACGCATGCAAGAAGGAAAAGTCTGGCCCAGTCACTCCCACGGCCTATAACTAGCCTAGACTGGAGGCTGATAACGGAGTTAAGGCGAAGCCTGTGTCCTCCCCTCCCTAGTAATGAAAGGATCTAGCAACAAGGTAAAGATACGCTGTCTCTCCCTTAATAGCTTCGGACAAGAGATAAATCACGGTAACCGGGAAAACCTAACAAGAGCTCGTTTAAACCCTAGACTAAGGACACAAAAGATAAATTAGACAAACGGATAAAAAGGAGATGTTGCTTTTTGTCTAGGGAACCAAACAATGATCCATTTGGAGAATAAGAATAAGGGGAATGCCAAGGAAAAAGGAGGAGAAAGCGTAATGCACGCACACCTTATATGGAAGGGCGTGGGGTTTCCTCGTCCAACGATGAACGAGGTGAGATCACTATAAATGTGGCCTTCAAGGGACGAAGAAAGTCCCACCAGATCTTAGCGATCATCCACTACTTTCATACTTCTCCTTCCCTTAATTACTCCCCCTTGTCGTAATATTAATTATTGCAATATCTCACTTGCCCTGGGCTCCCCAAGGGCAAGCTTTGAATGATAATACAAGAATCGTTTTATCCTCGTATCTTTGAAGTAACAGTAGCAATTGTGGTGTAGCCATTTTAGAGTTGGATAATGTATAACAATAATACCTGATGTGTTGCAAAACACATGTCTTTTATCCTATTGTATTTGTGCGTTTTAGATAGTTTTGTATTCGTTTTTATTCATTTTTGTTTCGTATTGAGTCTATGTTGTGTTTTCAGGTGCTCGTGTGGAATAAGAAGTTATATCATGGAGAAATCGATCATGAGAGGAGAGTCGGTGAAAAGAAGAAGAAAAGTTGGAAATTAAGATCTTCGCGGTACGCGAAAATGGAGTCTTAGAAGTTCGCGGTACGCAAGAAAGCAGAATCCGGGCCCCGACTAATTTGGCCTTCGCGGTATGCGAAGGGCTTCTAACCTTAGTTCGCGGTACGCGAAAAGTCCAAAAATCCTCAAAAAGCCCTAATTCGATGATTAAAAGAATTGTAATGCCATATTATGGGGAGTTCGACCTTTAGCCTTCGGAGGAGAGTTCTTAGGCGGTTTCTAGAGCAGAGGAAGCAATTGAAGCTAAATATTGAAGCTTTGTACATCAAGTTTTTGACGTCGTTTCCGTTTTAGAGTTGGATAATGTATAACAATAATACCCTGATCAACTTTATCTAACCAAACCTCAAAGTTGTAGCAAATTAGTTAACCTTGAAACCAACAACAAGGAGTTTAGCCTTGATATTCCTTATTTCCTTAATCCTTTACTCCTTTTTAGTTCCTTTAATCCTTTCGGCACCCTTGAATCAAGTAATCAACAGACAATAGCCTTATAGCCTTGATGCAAAAATTCTGATTTAAATATTAGAATGCAAATTGAAAATTAGAGAAGAGAAGAAGTGATTTCTGATGGTGAAGGGGGCATAACCCTCATAAAAAAAGTACGCTAACAAAATCATCCAATGAGCGTGTGTCACCTCACTTTTAACCAAATACTACCATAATACTCTAAAGTGTTGGAGGTACAACCCTAATACCCTAAATAATTTTTTTTTCATTTTTTAAAATTAAAACTAATATATATAAAACTAATTTAATTTATTCAATAAAATAAAAATAACAATAAATAAATAAAATTACATAAAATAAAATAAAAAAAACCATAAATACTCAAACTACTATTCATCCGAATGCATCATGTTATCAATATGTTCCACAAGATTGAATCGTAGTCTAAAATGTGCACTGACATCGTACAACTCTGAAAGGACATTATCGTCTATAACTGGATCGGTCGGAGGATCCCTAATGTAGACCAGTAATATTGCTTTTATGTCATATTTTATGATTATATTGTGGAGTAGCATGCATGCATACACCACATTCCTAATCTTTTTCGGCTTACGAGAGCGGGCGGGTCGCCTAAGTATACCCGGTTTAGCTTTTAAAACACCGAAAGTTCGCTCGACATCTTTTCTTGCCGACTCTTGCACCTTTTTAAACTTCTTTTCCTTTGGATCGGTTGGATAGGCGAACGATTTCCCAAATATAGACCAAGTAAGGTATATCCCAATGGTAAGATAGTATCCACGTTTGTATTCTCGCTCGTTGACATGAAATGGACATTTTGACGCGGTTCCAAACTGCTTGTCGGTAAATGTTGGAGATTGTTGGAGAACATTGATGTCGTTGTTTGAGCCGGGCGGACCACAGAACGCATGCCAAAACCACAAATCATTTGAAGCCACCGCTTCGAGCATGATCGTCGGGTGTTGGTGATCACCTCTCATATATTGTCCACGTAGCCTGGTCGGACACATTCTCCAAAAAAATGTGTACAATCGATGCTACCGAGCATACCCGGAATGCCATGTTTTTCTTCATGCGCGTTGTACAAAAGTGCAACGTCGAGGCTTGTCGGTCTGCGTAAGAACTCTTTGCCGTATAGTTGAACTATGGCGTTACAAAAATACTATAGGCATTCACCTGAAGTCCTATTGGCCATACTTAAATACTAATCGTATTCGCCGGGAGGATTACCGGTTGCGAGTTGTTTGACCGTAGATGTGCATTTTTGTAACGCCACGAAACTCTTTTTCATCCTCCCATCTACGCCCTCTTGGAACCATTCAAATTTTAATTCTTCATCTCCAACAATTTTTAAAAATAAACTTTTTGACATCCGAAATCTTTCACGAAATGTACCTTCATCAAATTTTGGATTTTCCTCGACGAAATAATCTTTCATTAGAGTTTCCAGGGCTTGTTCACGATCACGTGACACATATTTTTTTAGAGGTTGTCGTGTCTTCTTGTTCGGCCTGCGCGACAATATCCGTGAGAAATTGGAGACAACTGGACCCGCTATCGTGAGGAAATAACAACTTGAAGTCATCGGATGAATTGGGAGGAATCAACAATTCACGATCCATTGTAGATAGAAAATTTGATGATTGGGTTGATATTTTTGTGTGTAAAATTAATTTGAATGGAGGTGAATTTATATAATGGTATTGAGTATTTAAATTAATTTTTTTATACATTTAACGGCTTTCTAGCCGTTGCCCAACGTTCAAATTCAACAAGTGAGACTCGGGTACATATACCCGCAAAACCTTACCCGTGTGCTAACTCGAGATGTCGGCGGCGGTGTACCCAATCAACCCGAGTACCCGTGTGGCTCTACCCGAGTGCGCCCCCTTCACTCTGAATTCCGATTTCAAACAAAAGATGCTATGCGAACCGGTCAAGAACGGACTGGATTTTCGTTTTCAACGTGTGTTTTTCTTCCGCCTGTTCCCCTTCCGCCTTCCCACCTTCTGGCCTTCCAACTTCCATCTTGACATCTTTCCTAATCCCCCAAGTCGCCACAAAAGGGTTTTGTGGTCCGCCTCTCTGTCCGACTTTACATGGGCATTGGGCCTTTGTGCTCAACTGCTCAGCCTCAGCCTAGATACATGTAAAAATAATTTTAAAAATTGGAGGCCTTATTCAGGTGGTGGCTCAAAGCCCTAGCTTTATTTCTTTTACCCTTGGGCTGCGGGGCTGCCCTGGCCTTATAACACAACTCTAGACAAAGAAGAAAGATTTGACGGCTGGAACCAAAGCTCTAATTTCCAAAAAATATATGTGATGTTCAGTTTTGGAAAAAAATTAAAAGTAGAATCAAGAATCATCAAAGAGTGTAAGAATTAGAACTACACTAAGAAGTAAGAATAACAACTAAACTTGTCACAAAATATATTAAAAAGGATAACAACCCATCGTATAATTTATAAATAAAACCGACCCACCAATACTAAAGATAACGGGAAAACTACAAAGTAGCGAATATCTAAGGATTTAGAGGATAAACATGAAAGAAATGGCATATAGAGGTGAACAAAAAAACCGGTTTGTAAACCGAAACCAATTTCAAACCCGACCCAAAACCGATTGTGAAATTGGTCTGAGTTTCAAACTGAACTGTCGGTTTGATATCGGTTTGAGAACTCCTCCATTGAAACCAGAATGGAACTGATTAAAACCGAACCAAACTGATCCTTTCCGTTTCATAAACCGGTTTTAAATCCGAAATGATTCCGGTTTTAACTTTTGTTAAACGAAATCGAACCGGTTTAAAAAAAAACCTGGTTTTGTGTACCTCTAATTGCATCTCAATTCTCAGTTATCAAGATATGAAGAGTCCAAAAATTTAAGCCCATGTCAATAGTGCTCGGTCCGGGTCTGGCCCAAATGACTTAAATTGGTTTCGGTTTGTCCCATCACAATGATAATGACATCTTTTTTTTTTAAAGGCGAACATTGTTGTGACGTCGCACCCTCCCGTCATATGGGTGTTGTCTTAACCGGGCTCACTTGACGTCAGAGTTGGAGAGCATCCAAGGAAAAATACCACCCAATACGGCCCCTTCCGGGCTTGAGGGAGAGCCGAGGCTCGAACCCTGGATCGGCGTGGGTAAAACCCTGATGCATCAGCCTAAAAACTAGACCTCATTTGCATACCTCCGAAATTAATGGTGGTGGTAGGGATTGAGCCCGAGTCCATTAGAACTTCAGTTCTCACCTCAACCACTATACCAAAACCTCTTTGGCCAATGATAATGACATCTGCTTTTGCTTGTCGAGACAACACAACCACATCACGTGCTCTTTATAGTTTTTATACGTGAAGCCACCATGTTTTTTTCATTTTTTATAAAATAATAATATGTGAAGCCACCATATTGTTCTTTTTTTTAAATATGTGAAGCCAATCAAATTTATAAATTACGAAAAAATCGATTCAAAATAAAATAGATATGACTATTAAAATTCTTTTAAAATTAACTAAATGGTAAGTTATGGTTTATTTTGATTATTGTCATGTGTTAACCCTAGAGATATCAAATATATTTGAGGGATCAATGGGTATGTTATATATTAGATTTGTCTTTTTCATATCAAAAAGTTAGAAATAGTTTTTTTATAAATATTTTTAATACATCAATTTATATAACATTACAAGGAGAGCATATGGTCACCAAAGGGTTCAATATTAAAATCGGACTTAAAAAACTAAAATTCAATTATATGAATGTATTTGTTTTGATTTTTTTTCTTTGAAGTCAAGTTAGAGAACAACTCGAATTCAGATTTCGATTTCTGAATCGAGTTAGGATATTTGTGACTTAAAACTAAAGCGACCCAAATCCTAATTTAAATAATATATATTTTATTTTTATATTTAAAAAGTACATTGTTTTTTCGAACCACACCACACATTTACGCTTTCTTTCTCCAGATAACCTGAATTTGACCGGATTATAATTTTTGAAGTTGAAGTAGAATTTAAAATTTTTAGTTAAGGAACATCGCGATTCCGGTCCTGTGTATTTTGTTTTTAGCTAGTGGAATTCTCCCGCACGATGTGTCGGGAATTCTGTATACGTACAGAACGGATCAAAGATACTGCTAATATTAGTATTAGACCTGGTTACATAGAAGTTGTGTAAGCGTACATTAGTGAGTTAAAAAATTACGTTGTCATGAAAATGAACGTTTGACTTTAGGTAGAAGCAGTGTTGTAAAAATCGCTAGGCGCTAGTCGGGCGGTGGGGTAGGGCCTAGGCCTAGGCGGGATTAATCGGATTGGAATTTTTATATGTAATTTTCAGTTTTTTATATATATACACACATTTTTATATGTAATTTTTATAAAAATGTTCATTTTTAAACCACACCAAAGGTTTGGCCGGAAATTTCAGGTTTTTGCCGGAAATTTCAGGTTTTCGCCGGAATTTGGCCGGAAATTTCAGGTTTTCGTCGGAATCTAGCCGCCTAGGCCCGCCTAGTCCCTCCTAGTCCCGCCTAGTCCTGCCTAGGACCGCCTAGTCCCGCCTAGCGACTAATTGACCGACTAGGCCAAAATTAGGCCTTAACGAGCCGCCTAGTGATTTTTAGACGCCTAGGCACGATTTTTACAACCCTGAAGTTTGGGGCCTTCATCAATATCTAGACGAATGAAGATGTGTTGGTATTGTTATTGACGATCTTAAAAACTTGGTTTATGATGAGGGTAATTATATTAAATATTAGAAAATAAAAAAATAAATTATATTTGACACGACTCGGTTTTGAGTAAAATTTATAAACATAGATAAAAAGAAACAAGTCACAACAAGATATTTTGAATTTCATAATGCATTATATGTCAGAAGTTATAAAAGGAAAATTAAACTGAATTAAAAAAAATAAAACAAAAATATATTAAGTCTGACCCTCCTCGGTTTTGAATAACATTTATATCAAAATATAGATAAATACGCACGTCATGATGGTATATGCGGAATTTTATAAAACATTATATTTTAAACAAAATATGTTTAAAAGTAATTATAAATATTAAAATATAATCAAGAGGAAACAAAAATACACCGGTAGACCGGCTCGATCACGCGACCTCTTCTTTAGAGGTATGCCGGCCTAATCACCCACACCGGGTTAGGTTTTATGATTTGTAATTATATTTATGTATAAGGACACATGGCAAATTTTAAGTGGTAAGAGCATTCTTAACCCATTCCCCATATCCCTACCCTATCTCTATAATTTAAAAAACTTTTTAAAAAAATCATCTCTCCATCCCATTCCCTATCTTGTTTTAAATTCTTGAAAATATGGTAGGGATATGCTATCTGCCCTGAATCTTGTTAAATTCTTTGTTTTACTTGCTAATTTGTTCAATTTTCACGTCTATGATGATAATCAGAAATGAATTAGCAGTTCATAAGTTAGTGATAATATACATTTGGGATTTTTTTTTTTGGGTACTTTTGTTATTCTGATCAGTATAGATATGACGCTTTATGTTGTTTCCAAATTCCATTGAACATCATAATTGAAATTATATATTATTCCATCTGTTTCAAAATTTTCTTTGCTAGATTGAATTTTATGGTATAAAACTGTAGTGATTCTTGGGTATTCTGTGGCAATCTCTCTAGCAACAAACATAGATTTATGTTTCTTGCTAAACCACTAAATATCAACTTCAGCCTTTTTGTTTCTTGCAACTTAGATTGTGTGAGACTTGAAAGTGTTCAATGGTATTATTAATGCCTACATGATGAAGAATTACAATACACTATATATAATGTAAACCTACCATAACAAACCCCACTAAACAAGGAAGGAGATAAACATAAATAATACTCTAAATATATTCTCCTAATAGCCCCCCTCAGTTCGAACGTGAGTAAGGACGAACGTTCAAACTGGCACGAAAAGACTCGAATAAATGTCGTGGGAGACCCTTCGTAAAAATATCCGCATATTGGAACAAAGACGGGACATGAAGAACTCGAACGTGTCCAATCTGAACCTTCTCTCGAACGAAGTGAATGTCCATCTCTATATGTTTGGTCCGCTGATGTTGGACAGGGTTGCCCGAAAGATTAACAGTAGACACATTGTCACAATAGACGGTAGTAGCTTGTCGAACTGAGACCCTTAGATCAAGCAATAAATTACGCAGCCAAGTGGCTTCGGCAACTGCGTTAGCAATCCCCCTATACTCAGCTTCAGCGCTCGATCTGGACAAAGTGTTTTGTCGTTTGGAAGACCATGAAATAAGGTTGTCCCCCAGAAAGATACAGTATCCGGACGTGGACCGTCGGGTGTCAGGACACCCGCCCTAATCAGCATCAGAGTAAGCGGTCAGAGAAAGACCAGAAGAAGCCGAGATGTGTAGGCCAAGAGTAATAGTGCCATGGATATACCGTAGAAGCCGTTTCATGAAAGCAAAATGAGATTCACGAGGAGCACACATGAATAGGCAAAGTTGTTGTACGGCATACGAGATGTCCGGACGGGTGAATGTGAGATACTGAAGAGCGTCAGCCAGACTGCGGTATAACGTGCCATCAGGCAATGGTGCCCCGTCCATGGCACTTAGCTTGGAGCTCGTGTCGACAGGTGTATGGCATGGTTTACATGCCGTCATAGATGCTCGATGCAGGATATCACGAGCATATTGTTCCCGAGAAAGAAATAAGTTCCGATTGTCCCGGGTGACTGAGACGCCCAGAAAGTGATGAAGAGGCCCAAGAGCAGACATAGCAAATTCTCCAGATAATTTTGTAATAATACGGTCAAGAAGTGCGGAATGTGAAGTGGTAAGCACAATATCATCGACATAAAGAAGTAGATAGGCCAGTTGATCACCGTTGTGGTATACAAACAGAGACGTGTCACATAAGCTACCCCAAAAACACAATGATAAAATGAAGGTGGAAAATCTGCTATACCAGGCCCGTGGTGCCTGTTTCAACCCATAAAGTGACTTTTTAAGCCTACACAAGTGATTGGGAAGTGTCGGGATAGTGAACTCGGGCGGTTGCTGCATAAAAACGGTTTCCTGTAGTGAGCCATGAAGGAACGCGTTTTTCACGTGCGAATTGTGGTCGGTTTAACAACCGGGCTAAGAGTCTCAGTACAATCGATGCCAACAGTTTGAGATTTTCCGTTACAGACTAAACGCGCTTTGTATCTGTCATGCGAACCATCCGATTTAAATTTATGTCTGTAAAGCCACATCGACCGGATGACCGGGCGATCCACCGGGCGAGGTACTAGTTCCCACGTCTGGTTAACTTGCAAAGCACTAAATTCATCGTTCATGGCGCGAAGCCAATTAGGGTCCGATAAGGCTTTATGTCACACCCCGACCGATGGCGGAATCATCGAGGCGGACAATGGTTTGATTGTTCAAAAGCACATGATAACTAAAAAGTTGCATAATTCATTAATTAAATTTGAAGAAAACAAAGATCCAAATACAATACATTTCAAATAACCTAGTCTAGTTCAAAACATTGATTTATTTAACTAGGTCCATAGTTCTTAAGTGGAGAAATCTTCAGCAAGCAATCACATATCCAAACCTGAAACATTATTTAAATCAAGTGTCAACTAAAAAGTTGGTGAGTACATAGGTTTTTGTAGTTCCGATAAGTAGTAGATAAAAACGTTTTGCAACTCATTGTTTATCTTGTTAAACATAGTATATATATGGTGTATCATTTATCTAATCACAATTCAAACCTTGTTTGACGCGCTTGAACATAGCACAACAGCTAAGTCCGGTATGTTTGAATATAGTTACCCACTATATCCGGTATGTTTGAATATAACACGCGGCTATATCCGAGTATGCAGTAATAAACACCCTAACCGGGTGGGCTGGTCAGGCACAATAGATCTATTAATATTACTGTTGGTTTTCTTGTGTTTAAAGTAAATGTATGTACACCCAAGATAATAAGCATATAGTCCACATGTATAACACGTATAAACAAAGTAAGTAGCATGTATAATGTTCCACCCCAAAATGCGTAAAAATGTAAAATAGGGGCTATGTAACTCACCTGGCTAGCGGATATGATAATCCACGAGTGCCGGTGATAAGGATGTTGAAACCTAAGCACGATGAAATCATATGTGGATAGATAAGTATTATTGTAAGTTTTATTTGTATGTGCGTATTCGTATTTAAATGTGTATGGGTTTTATATTAATATCCTTTAATATTTATTTGTATAAAATATGGTAGAAAATAGTAATGACTTGGTAAAACTTTAACTTAAAAAAAATTATATATATATATTGTTAAAATATTTTCAATTTTAAATAAGTAGTTATTATGTATTTATAAAAGTTTCTATTTATTTATTTATTTATATTATCATTATTATATATATATATATATATATATATATTTTGTAAGTTGAACTATTTTAACAAATTTATAAAAATATAATATTTATTATTTTATAAAAACTTTTGTGGGTTAAATGCGTATAAAAGAATTTTAGTGGTTTTCGGAATAAACGAACAAGTAAACCGACTCGTTTTAGTTTTTATTGTATAAAAAGAATATTAAAATAAGTTAAAATAAATAAATAAAATAAAAACAGAATAAAAAAATTTGGGCCGAAGGCCAACCGGGATCGAACCCGCGACCTACAACACAAACACACACACGCATAACCAGCCGGGCTACTGCCCATCGCTGGTTATGTGTGTACCGTTTAATTAATAACATACAGATGCGAACTGGTCGCTGGTCCTCGGCAACGGCAAACCGTGTCCGAGGACATTGGTTTGCCCGGTAATCGACGGTTTATTGCCGCGATTTCGATTAGGATAGTTTGCCAGAGGGTAACAGAAGGTAACTGAACGAATTTGAGGCTCGAACCTGGTCGCGAAGGGTCTGGTCGACAGGCTTTTGGTCCGAAAATACCAAGATCGTGATTTCGGGATGGAATTAGGCCCTGATATTCTGGTCAAAGCTTCACTCAGAGACGACGAATGCAATGGTGCCTTTAATTTGGAGTGAGAGTGGGTGGAAGAGGGGTAGCGAGCTCGTGCAGGTCCGACTATGACTATTTATAGCCGAGCTCGTTTCTTATGACAAAACGTGCAATTGGGCACGTCCCGACACTCGTCTGGACGAGACGAAGCTAACAAGCTATCAAACATGCGTGGAGGTTGACTGTCGGGCTTGAATTCGGGCGTGGGTTCTCGGCCACCAACAGGATCAGACGATCCGTATGTTGGGGAGACCAATTGGTCGGGGCCTTTTGTTCGCGTGGGAGAGACGAGGCCAGAGCTGCCTTTAGCAGCTGTCGAGGTGCAGGGAACAGCCCTGTCGAGGTGTCGCCGGAAAATGTCTCGGACCGCCGGACATTGGGGAAGGTGACCGGAATTGCGAATTGAGAATTGGCAACCTTGGTCCCTGGAGTTTGTTTTTGAATCAAAGTAGCCCCTGAGATAATTACGGATGGGTCCCTGAGGTTTGATTTGGCCATGTTTAGTCCCTTAACCGGTTTTTGGTTTAAAACCTTTTAGTTTGGAAAATTTCAAAACAGCCCCTTAACTTTTTTAAAAGTAATTAATTAAATTTCTTTTTAATTTCAATTATATTTTATAACTTATATTATTTATTATTATCATAAATATTTTATAAAAGTTATTTATTTTATTTGAATAGGTTATCTTATTTATAAATTAACCCTTTTAATTTAGATTTTTGTATAAAATTTTATATAAGTTTAAAACTTATAAAATTTTATTTATTTTAAATCCTTAAATTATATATATATATATATATATATATATATTTATTTATATATACTTGTACAAAATTTTAAATAAAACCACTTGCATTCCATTGAATAGAAAATGTTTACAGGATATATAATATAAAAGCGTGAATAAAACCCGAAATGTCACAGTCTCCCCATGTTAAAGGAATTTCGCCTCGAAATTCAAACGGAGGCTATGAAAAGAGATGTGGATATTTGGATTTTATTTGGTCTTCACGTTCCCAAGTGAACTCGGGTCCACGTTTAGACTCCCAACGGACCTTGACAATGGGGATACGACTACGCTTGAGTTTCTTGACTTCTCGGTCCATGATTTCCGTGGGTTTCTCAACAAAGTGCATTTTCTCGTCAATACGCACTTCATCAAGAGGGATGTGGAGATTCTCGTCGGCTAGGCACTTTTTCAAATTAGATACGTGGAAAGTCGGATGAACGTTGCTGAGCTCTGAAGGAAGATCGAGTTTGTAGGCCACTTTTCCTACCCTTTCGAGTATCTTGAATGGACCCACATATCGAGGTGCAAGTTTTCCTTTCTTTCCAAATCGGACTACGCCCTTCCAAGGTGATACCTTTAGAAGAACCATATCCCCAACTTGAAATTCCAAGGGTTTTCGTCGATTATCGGCATAACTCTTTTGCCGACTCCTTGCTACTCGAATGTTGTCACGAATAAGAGAGATTTTATCGGTGGTCTCATGGATAAGCTCGGGACCGGTGATTTGTGCTTCACCAATTTCGTTCCAACAAATCGGTGAACGACATTTTCGTCCATAAAGAGCTTCAAACGGTGCCATGTTAATACTTGTGTGGTAGCTGTTGTTGTAGGAAAATTCGATCAGTGGTAGGTGAGAATTCCAATTGCCACCAAAGTCAATGACACAAGCTCTAAGCATATCCTCGAGAGTTTGGATTGTTCTCTCGGTTTGTCCATCAGTTTGAGGATGGTAAGCCGTACTTAGATCCAAACGAGTACCAAGCGCAGATTGTAACGATTGCCAAAATCGGGAAGTAAAACGCGAATCACGATCGGAGATGATGTTCAAAGGGATTCCGTGACGACTTAAGATCTCATCAATGTAGATCCGAGCCAATTTCTCGACTCGATAGTGTAACATTTCTGATTTTTAGTAGCCATATTTCGATTCAATGTAATGCATTTCGAATTCAATACTCGTGCACTGTCTTATTATTTTGCTTACCGTAAACTAAATGCAATGATTCAATACAAATTTACAAGTTTTGCTCGATTATATACACTTCAACGCTATACAAGTAACTATTTATTTCAAACTAATCAAACCTGAAAAGTCAAGGACTAAAGTTGAAAATTTATCAAGAAACCCTAATTAGCACGGTCGTGCTTCGTCCTGGCACGGTCGCGCCAAGTGTCTCGGCACGATCGTGCGACTGGTCCTGGAACGATCGCGCCCAGTGCCTAAGCACGGTCGCGCCTATCTTGGCACGGTCGCGCCTGCGTAACAGTCGAAACGTAAATGCAGTTTCAAAACGCTCGGTCGTTTGAATTCAAATCCGATGTCCGTTTCTCTTTCAGTATCAAAGAAAATAATTGTCAATTACGATCATTATCATCCATTTGCGAATTCTCTCAAGAAAAAACCGTCCAAAATTTCTCCCAAGCCTCGAATCGTTCTTTTCGATCCTGTTGCTACCAAATAATCAAGGAACTCGATCCTCCAATCATCTCTAAAGGTTTCTGAAGGGTTGAATCAGCCGGAATCGCAGCAGAAGACACCGGAAAGCAATCTTGCCATCGCCGGAACCGCCTTCTACCGACCTCCATCGATTTCCCTACTCTTTCGGGTAATTGATCACTTGTTATTATCCGTTTTAGTATTTAGATCGAAAGCCCCATGTTAATCTGGGCTTCCATTACAGAAATTATCCGGAACCGAAATTCCTATTTTTAATAAAAAGGATTTAATCGAATCCATTCTTAAACACGTTTTCCATACAATTAATTTATATTAACAACTCAGTAATCAAAATCCCTTACAATTCCAATGCTATAAATACAAGATTTGTTCAATTCGTGTCTGATTTGGAAGAGACACGGTCGCGCTAATCATCTAGCGCGGCCGTGCCTCAGGAAACGCGGTCGTGCCGAGTAGTAGCGCGGTCGTGTCCTCCTGTCTAGACCTAGTCATGCCCTTTGGGCTAACCTCTGTTGTGTCTAAGAATCTTGGACACGATCGTGCCAGGCAAAGACACGGTCGTGCCTGTTGACTTGTCTAGTTTGTGCCCTCTGTTGATCAACCCGGTCGCGCCCCGACTAGCGCGGTCGAGCCCGTGGCTTGAGCACGATCGTGCCCTTCCGAGGCACGGTCGTGTGTGACTCAGAAATTTTAACAGAATTATAATTTTATATTTTTCAATCAATAAATGTTTCAAATTTTATAAAAATATGTTTTCTGTATTTTGAAGAGATTTAAAGTTTAATCTGGAGATAAATATTATTTATTTAAAAGTTTATTTAAAATTTATAAAATTAAATTTATATTTATCTTACACTTAAATGATGTTTTAAATGATTAAGTTACAAAGTTTATAAATAATAAAGATAATAATTATTTATTTAATATTTAAACAAAAATCATTTATTTATTTATACTTAATTACAATCAATATTTACATTATTTCATAAACTATAATCATTTATTTATTTATTAATTTACATTTAACACATGCATTATTTTCATAATCAACAATTTTATAAAAATTCTATTTTATTATTTAAATTCCAAACTTTAATCAAATATTCAAAAAATGGTTACTACAACTTTATATATTTCATTTAATACTTTTTATACACAAATTCAACCTTCAATGTTAGACTTAAACTTTGTACACCGATTTGATTCAATATACATTACTATCTAGGTTAACCCGTGCGTATCAAGAACCCTTATTTTATCTATACTCTTTGTTAGCTACATCTCTATACCAAGTGAGTATTTCATAGCCCCTTTTACTCTTTTACACTTTTGGGGTGAAACATGAACATTATTTAAATTACACATTACATTTACACAAACAACACAAAGTACAAATTCTATTTACATTCATGTGTGCAATTTGAGCTTTATGCCCGAGTACTAGGTGTGCTAACCTTTGTATGCGATTATGTGCAATCATTAACTATACAAGCCGACGGTTTTCAATGATAGATCTATTGAGTCTGACAAACCCACCCAGGTGCGCGGTGATTGAAACCGACAATACAATTTTTTGCATGCTAGTTACAAAGGTTTGGTTGTACATGGTTACACAATAGCTGCTCCCCATGAATGCCTTATTTATCATGATATGTAAAGGATTTGCTTTCAACTATATGCTATCTATATACAACTGTGTTATACTCACCAACTTTTTAGTTGACTTTATTTTATTCATGTTTCAGGCCCTAATATGTGAGAATGATTCAAGACGTGCTCAATATAGGATTTGGACTTAGCAATTTAAATCAAGAATTCTATGAGTTGTTTTATGTTTCTTTGTTTGAATTTGGTTTGTACTTGGATTATTTGTAATGGAAATTTGACTTTAATATATTTCAATCTAGTCAACCATGTGATATGAACAGTCTACATGTCCCGCCCCGATGATTCCGCCATCGGTCGGGGTGTGACAGATTGGTATCAGAGCCTTGGTTATAGGGAATTAGGTTATTAGACATCTTGACCTAGACTATAACTATAGGACACCCACTTATACTAAGTCTCATGATTTTTGTGCTATGTGTTACATGCTATGTGCTACATGTTATATGTTACATGCTTAGTATGATTACTTGTTATTTCATTTTGATGACTTATGTGTTTTAAATCCATGACTTATTAGGATATTCTTAATAATTAAATAAATAATATCCTTTCCTATATTCTAAAACCTCATAATATTTCTACCTTCTTTTCTATCTTTATCCTTCTTAGCATGTGGAAAAATTCTTGAGCAAAAAAGCAAAAAAAAAAAAAAAAAAAAAAATCTCTAAAATTTTTATTTCTTCGTTAAGGTTTTTAAACTTGTTAAATTATTTGAGGACACGTGCAATCTGGAAGGGTGACACCTGTATTTTGGGTTTTCTGTCTAGGAAAGCATTTTGCATAAATCCCAATCAACCGAGGGACCCGTATGCTTTCCTGGGAATTCCCGAGATGAGTGTTTACTTATAGGCTAAAGCATGTCTTCTTGAAAATTTTATAAGTTTAATTAACCTTAATGTGCCATGGTATTCAAGTGATTTTGTCACTTTCGAGTACAATCCAAACTAAGAATATCTATTTTATTTTTGTTATCTCATTATATTAAATCCTATCAAATCTCATAAGTTCTTACAATCTCTCTTGTCTTGTGAAAATCTATAGAATGCCTCCTCGTCGTGCTCCCGCAACCAACGCCAACACCGACATTGCTGTTATTCTTACCCAATTGGTGACACAACTCACCCAAGCCAATGGTGCCACCAATGGCAACAATGGTGGAAATGGAAGCAATAGTGGTAATAATGGTGGAAATGGTGGAAATGGTGGTAACAATCCATCTCAATGCACCTTCAGGCACTTCAACTCGTGCAATCCCCTCAGTTTTATGGAACCGAAGGAGCTACTGGACTCCTTCAATGGTTTGAAAGCATTGAGAATACCTTTCTCAATAGTGACTATCCCGACAACCTCCGTGTTCGTCATGCTACAAGTGTCCTACAAAAACGGGCACTTACATGGTGGAATGGGGAGAAAAGGAATAGGGGTGTTGACATAGCTATGGCCTTACCTTGGGATGAGGTCAAAAGGCTTATGACCGAGGAGTTCTGCCCTCGAAATGAAGTGAAAAAGTTAGAAGCTGAATTTTGGGATCTTGCCCAAGATAGTGGGGAAAGCTTAGCATATACAACTCGATTCCATGAGTTGAGTCTTCTCGTGCCCCACATGGTCACTCCTTTGTCCCGTTGTATCGAAAAGTATATTGGTGGGCTACCAAGACAAATCCAAGATATTGTCCTAGGTAGAAATCCTGCTACTCTGGAGGATGCTATTCGTCTATCCGCTACCCTAACTGATAATCATGTGAAAGCTGGAACTCTTACCAAAAAGGGTTCTAAGAAAGTTTCCGACACTATAACCCCTCCTACCCACAACAAAGAAGCCACAACTGAATCCTCCCGCAATAATAGGAAAAGGAAGACTAGAAACTATGCTGTGGTCACTCCTGCTATTCCGGTTATCCAAGCTGCATCTTTGGTTCAAACACCGGTCAAAAAGCCATATGTTGGAATTTACCCACTTTGTGCCACCTGCAACTACCATCATCCCCAAAGCATCCCATGTTGTCTTTGTACTTATTGTGGGAGATATGGTCATACAGTTAGTGTTTGTAGGATCAAAGCTCTTACGGGCCAAGTCAACCCTCCAAACCGAACCGTACCTCAAGTGGCTAATCAAGGTGCTCCCGCCATTGCTAATGGGCGTGCTTGCTATGAGTGTGGTGACCCGAACCATTTTCGTGATCAATGTCCAAGACTTGCAAATGCTAGACAAGGTGGAGCTCGTGGGCGTGCGTTCAACATAAACGCCAACGAAGCGCAAGCCAACAACGACGTGGTTAATGGTACGTTCCTTGTTAATAGTCAATATGCCTCCATTTTGTTCGATACCGGTGTCGATAAAAGTTTTGTGTCACTTAATTTTGAGCCCTTACTTGCAAAGACACGATCCCAATTAGAGAAAACCTTCACCGTTGAAATAGCAAATGGTGACTCCCTTACCATTGAGTCCATTATTTATGATTGCTCTTTAGAACTTAATGATCATACATTCCCAATCAACCTTGTTCCAATGCCACTAGGGAGCTTTGATTTTATCATAGGTATGGATTAGCTATCAAATCATCATGCCGAAGTCATTTGCTTTGAAAAGTGTATCCGAATTCCGCTACCATCGGGAGAAACCTTAAGGGTTTTTGGTGAAAAGCCTTGCAAGAGACTTAAGTTGATGTCATGTACTACCGCTCAAAAGTACTTACGAAAGAAGTACATTGCTTTCTTAGCTCATATTGTTCAAAAGGATGTCAAGGAGAAGAGTATCCAAGACATTCCGATCATTCGGGATTTCCCCGAAGTTTTTCCTAAGGATTTATCCGGTCTTCCTCCCGTTCGTCAAGTAGAGTTCCGTATTGATCTTATACCTGGAGCTAACCCCGTTGCTAGAGCTCCTTATCGTCATGCACCTTCCGAAATGCAAGAGCTTGCAAGTCAGCTCCAAGAGCTCTCCGACAAAGGTTTCATTCGCCCAAGTCATTCACCGTGGGGTGCACCCGTCTTATTTGTTAAGAAGAAGGATGGATCATTTCGCATGTGTATTGACTACCGCGAACTCAATAAGCTTACTATCAAGAACCGTTATCCTTTGCCTAGAATCGATGATCTCTTTGATCAACTTCAAGGTTCTACTTATTTCTCAAAGATTGATCTTCGATCCGGTTATCATCAGCTTCGTGTTCAAGAAGATGACATTCCTAAGACTGCTTTTCGAACAAGGTATGGTCATTACGAGTTCATGGTTATGCCTTTCGGGTTAACCAATGCACCCGCAGTTTTCATGGATCTCATGAATCGTGTGTGCAAACCGTACCTTGATAAATTCGTGATCGTCTTCATTGACGATATCTTAATCTATTCCAAGACTAAAGCCGATCATGAACAACACCTTAGATTGGTTTTGGACCTCTTGAGAAAAGAACAACTATATGCCAAATTCTCCAAATGTGAATTCTGGCTAAAAGAAGTTCAATTTCTTGGTCACATCGTCAACGACAAGGGTATTCATGTTGATCCTGCTAAGATTGAAACGATTAAGAATTGGAATGCCCCGAAGACTCCTACCGAAGTTCGTTCATTTCTTGGTCTTGCGGGTTATTATCGTCGTTTCATCTCAAACTTCTCAAAGATTGCTGTCCCTCTTACCGCTTTGACCCACAAGGGTAAGACTTATGAATGGGGACCGAAACAAGAAGAAGCTTTTCAAACCCTCAAGCAAAAGCTGTGCAATGCTCCCATATTGACTCTCCCCGATGGAAATGATGATTTAGTTGTCTATTGTGATGCTTCTAACCAAGGTCTTGGTTGTGTTCTGATGCAACGAGGCAAAGTAATCGCTTATGCATCAAGGCAACTCAAAGTTCATGAAAAGAATTATACGACGCACGATCTCGAGTTGGGTGCGGTCGTATTCGCGTTAAAGATTTGGAGACATTACCTATATGGCACAAAATGTGTGGTATTCACCGACCACAAAAGTCTTCAACATATCTTCAACCAAAAAGAACTCAATATGAGGCAACGACGTTGGGTCGAACTCCTTAACGACTATTGTAATCCCCGAGGAATTTCCGACCTTATCTTAACTTCTCCGACATTGTAACCTATTTAATTTTGGGAATATATTTGAATTCTTTTATATGCTCATATTTAATTCCATGATTTAACACAATTACATTTATTATTATAGATAAACGCATACATTTATAAATATATTAATACATATTTACAAAAAAATTTCAATAATATTAAAGTATAATTATTAGATGATAATAATTAATAAATACATTTTAAAAAAAAAGGATTTAACCATTAAAAATATGCTAAAACCATTAACTCAAATAATTAGTTTGAGTTATAGTTTTAATTTAAAATAAATCTATTACTTTTTTTTATATTATCATTATAATTAAATAACTTATATAACTTTATAAAGATTTATAAATTTACAAGTTTTTATGCTTTATAAAAGTTAGGGTTTGTTTTTGTAAAACTTTGAAACTTAAACTAAAACCCAACTTTGTACATAAAATAATAAAACATTGAAAGTTGAGGGCCTGTTTTGCAAATTCTGAAACCTCAGGGACTATTCTGCAAATCCCGGATTTTTCTTTCTTCTCCAAACCGCTTACAAGTTCGAAACCTGTGGAGATCGGTTCTAGCATACCAAGCTATGATCTCACAACTGAGATGATGTCGATCGACTCTGAAACCAGCTAAACGTTCGCGACAATGAACCGATCCATCTCCTCACGTTTAATCGGACTTTTATGATCGTGAAGACGGATAAACTCGTAACCGTGATATCCTTGAATGCTATTTATTCGATCGATTCGTTTCCCCCTAAATCATCTATAAATAATGGCTCAAATCCGTCGACGATACCCACATCAAGCTTACCGAACCTCGAATCCCTTCGCTAATCGTCGCCGGAGCTCAAATCCAGTCGAAGAACACGCCGCGGTTTGGCTCAGTCAACCCCGCGATCCACACAATTAACTAAGGTAAAAATTATATCATTCGAACCGTTGGAACTAGAGGATCAAAAGCCCTATGAAATTAGGCACGACTGTTAGCCGGATCGACCGAAATTGCGGGCTAGGGTTTCGGTTGGATTTGGGGAAGATGATGGTCGTGGCCTTCAGGGTAGACACTAACTCGAACCGCGTTTAGGACAAGGCATCATGCCCAGTCCAGCGGTAAAGCGTGCGTGTTGGTGTTGAACCGGCAGAGGGCGCGGGTTCGAGTCCCGGCCCCTGCATAATTTTTTTAAGCCTTTTTCTGTTTACCTTTTTATACATTTTAAATTCCTGAAAATTGTAAATAAAATTTATATAAATCCTAGAATCATAAAACTATAAATCTAAAACTTATAAAAATGACTTTTATTTATTCTAGGTATAAATAGGAATTTCTTTTAACTTTTAATATATTATTTAAATATTTAAAAATCCAATTAAATTAATTTTCAAATTATATTAATCTCTCCATTTTATAAATTAAAACCATAAACCTTTGTGTTTATTTTTAAATTAAGAATACATTATAAACCCGTACAAATTCCTAAATAAATTAATTAGTTAGTCGAATTTACTAAATTATCTTATAAACTAATAATGTTTATTATTAGACATTATTAAAATCTTTTAAAACATAAAAATAATTATTTTTGACAAAGAATAATTATTTAAATACTTAAACGATTATTTTTAATAAATAATTATACAAATCTCTTTTATCTCACTTAAATCATACAAGTCCTTATTAACTTATTTGATTAGTCGTTTTAAAACTTACAAAACATTTTAGTTGAACCTAAATGTATAGAACTGTATCATTTCAAAATTCCAAATTATGATATAAACTACTTTTCCCAAAACTTATATAACCTCATCCTCAACCTCAGACTTTACTATCTCATGCAAGCTATCTCAACTTTAGAACCCAATCTATCGTGTAGGTGTGTTGTGAGAAATTCTCACGATATCTATTCAACTTATCAAACTCAATCATCTTTAGCTCCTCATTCAAGTGAGTATTCATAGCCCCTTTTTACTGCTTTTGTTTTTGGGGTGAAACATGCATTAACTATCTTATCTACACGATTCATTAACTTGATTCTATGCTATGATCTACATGCTTATATCTTTAACTATTTGGTGACCATTGCATGAATGCATGCCAGTACGTTCATTAACTTGTGTTGCAAGCCTAAGGTAGTACCTAACATGATCATTTATAGGGGAAACCGAAACTAAACTAAACTTACCACACGACCTTGGCGGGTTGTTGTTGGTGTGAACTATTGTCATGGGTGTATCTCCCCATGATGGATGTGAACTATTAGCATGGGTGTATCTCCCCATGTTGGACGTGAACTATAAAACTTCGGGTGTTATCTAACCCTTTTTATCAAAACGGCAATCCGTGGGATTGTGGCAGCTAGATTTCATTACCAGGGTTGAATTGTACGCTTGGAGCCTTATGTGTTCTTATATATGCTTTAGATCTGCATTTGAATCTTCTGAATCGTAAACTATATCTACACTTTAGTTTGGTGTCAAAACCTATGTTGCTCACCAACTACTTGTAGTTGACATTTACTCGCATGTTTCAGGTGCACCTGCTTAAGGCCATTGCTGCTCATGTAGGACCTGGACCTAGATAAGGAATTGAAATTATATTATGTTAGACTTTTGACTTTTCATTGTTCTTGTAACGGATCATTTAATATGGATTAATAAATACTTTCGCAATAAATAGATGATCATGAGCTTTTGAACAACCGTGTCAGCCCCGGCGTATAATCCGCCGCCGACCGGGGTGTGACAGATTGGTATCAGAGCCATGGTTATAGGGAATTAGGTTATTAGACACATGACCTAGACTATAACCTAGGAGTCCCAAACATGAGTTTAACTCGTGTATTTCATTAGGAACTCCTCTATGCTATGCTTATCTACAACTATCTATTTCTAGCTACCTGATGCAACTACGTGAACTACAAGTGAGCTATACTCTTAGACTAAAAAGTCTAACCCAAACAAAACTCCCGAAGGTATGTTGGTTCTAACTAATGAATGGGGACTTGTGCAATCCGGAAGGGTGGATGCCTGTATTCTGGGAATTCTGTCTAGGAAAGCATTTCGTATAAATCCAAATCAACCGCTGGACCAGTTATGCTTTCCTGGGAATTCTTGGGATGAGTATCCACTTATAGGCTAAAGCATGACTCCTCAAACATTAAGATGAACCTACAGAGCCTTGCTAAGTCAATGTGCCCACTAGGGTACCATCCAGGTTTAAACCATTAACTTGCAGTTTATTTACAACTCTTCGTATCTTATGAACTCTCTATTTGTCCCTTTGTAGAATGCCTCCCCGTCGTGACCGTAGAAACAACCTCACTGACAGGATTATCCAGCAAATGACTACTATCCTGCCCACTATGGTCAATCAGCTGAATCAAAATGCTGCACCGAGAAACCCGATGTGTACATTCAAGCATTTTAACTCCTGCAATCCTACAAAGTTCTTCGGGAACGAAGGAGCCACTGGACTTCTCCAATGGTTCGAGAGCATTGAAGGAACCTTCATCAATGCGGACTGCCCTGAGAACCTAAAGGTTCGCTATGCTACCAGTGTCTTCCAAAAGAGGGCACTTACCTGGTGGAATGGGGAGAAACGAAACCGGGGAATGGAAACTGCACTAGCCCTATCTTGGGCTGAGGTCAAGACTCTTATGACAGAAGAGTTTTGCCCCCGGAATGAAGTCCAGAAGCTAGAAGCCGAATTTTGGGACTTGAAGCAAGATAGTGGTGAAAGTCTTGCCTACACCACTAGTTTCCATGAACTCAGTCTACTGGTGCCCCACATGGTCACTCCTCTCTCTCGAGCAATCGAGAAATACATCAATGGTCTACCCATGCAGATTCAAGACACTGTCCTGGGTAGCAAACCGGCAACCCTTGAGGAGGCCATCCGTCTTGCTGCCACCCTATCAGATAATCACATCAAGGCTGGAACCCTATCCAAGAAGGGTGCCAAGAAAGTGTCTGAGAAGACCACTGCAGAATCTTCCAAGGAGACCCGGTCTGAGTCTTCTTTCAACAACAGGAAGAGGAAGGGCAAGAACTTTGCCATTGTTACCCCAGCCGTTCCTCTGACCCAGGTAGCTCCAACTACCTCCAACCCCAACAAAAAGCAATATGTGGGAAACTCACCACTGTGTAACACCTGCAGACTACACCACCCTACCCAATCTCCATGCCGTTTGTGCACCCTATGCGGGCGTTATGGGCACTGGGCAGTTACCTGTCGCATCCCTCCAGCCACAAGTTTACCAGCCTGCCGTTCCCGTTCCTGCTGTCCCGGTTCCTGCTGCTATCAACCAGGGTCGTGCCTGTTATGAGTGCGGTGACCTGAACCATTTCAGAAACCGCTGCCCTAGGTTGGTCATTGTAAACCAGGCCAACATGAACCAGGGCAATATGATTCAAGGAAACATGAATCAAGGAAATATGAACCGAGGAAATGTGAACCAAGGAAATGCAAACCCCGCAGCTTGTGGACGTGCCTTCAACATTAATGCTAACGAGGCTCAAGCCAATAACGAGGTGGTGAACGGTATGTACCTAATTAACCAGCAATATGCCTCTATCCTATTTGACACTGGTTCCGATAGAAGTTTCGTGTCCTTCGAATTTGAACCACAACTTGCTATGAGTCGAGCTAAATTAGACAAACCCTTTGACATTCTAGTAGCAGACGGTTATTCTGTCTCGTGTGACTCTATCATTAGAAACTGTACTCTGAACTTGAACGATCACGACTTCTCTATCAATCTTATTCCTATGGCACTCGGAGGTTTTGACATCATAGTAGGCATGGATTGGCTGACTAAGCACCATGCTGAAGTTATCTGCTTTGACAAGTATATTCGTATCCCTCTCGGCTCGGGCGACATTCTGGAAGTCTACGGTGAAAAGCCGTCGAATGGGCTAAAGCTCATGTCTTGCACCATCGCACGGAAGTTCCTACGAAAGAAGTGTGTGGCGTTCTTGGCCCATGTTGTGGATAAGAAAAGCAAAGACAAGAGTCCTCAAGATATTCCCGTGATCAAAGACTTTCCGGAAGTATTTCTCGAGGACTTACCTGGTCTTCCCCCAGTACGTCAAGTCGAATTCCGTATTGATCTAGTGCCTGGGACAAATCCTGTAGCAAAGTCTCCTTACCGTCTTGCATCGTCAGAAATGCAAGAACTCGCAAGCCAACTTCGGGAACTTTGTGACAAGGGATTTATCCTCCCTAGTGTTTCCCCTTGGGGAGCACCTGTATTATTTGTCAAGAAGAAGGATGGTTCATTCCGGATGTGCATTGACTACCGAGAGCTCAACAAGCTTACTGTGAAGAACCGTTATCCACTTCCGAGGATTGATGATTTATTTGATCAACTTCAAGGCTCGACTTACTTCTCGAAGATTGATCTTCGTTCTGGTTACCACCAGTTACGAGTCCTCGAATCCGATATTCCAAAGACAGCCTTTCGTACAAGATACGGCCATTACGAATTCATGGTTATGCCCTTTGGTCTAACCAACGCACCCGCGGTGTTCATGGACCTTATGAATCGCGTGTGCAAACCGTACTTGGACAAGTTCGTAATCATCTTCATTGACGATATCCTAATCTATTCAAAATCAAAAGTAGAGCACGAGGAACATCTGCGTTTGGTTTTAGATCTCTTGAAGAAGGAGCAATTATACGCTAAGTTCTCCAAGTGTGAATTTTGGCTAAAAGAGGTCCAATTTTTGGGACACATAGTCAACGAGAAGGGTATTCACGTGGATCCTGCTAAGATTGAAGCAGTAAAGAACTGGCAAACTCCAAAGACCCCTACCGAAGTCCGTTCTTTTCTTGGTTTAGCTGGCTATTATCGTCGTTTCATAGCCAACTTTTCCAAAATCGCGGTGCCACTCACTGCCTTGACACATAAAGGCAAGCCCTACGAGTGGGGACCAAAGCAAGAGGAAGCCTTCCAGACTCTAAAGCAGAAATTGTGTGAAGCCCCTATTTTAACTCTTCTTGACGGAACTGAAGATTTTGTCGTCTACTGTGACGCTTCTCACTTAGGCCTTGGTTGCGTTCTTATGCAACGAGGCAAAGTGATTGCTTACGCGTCTCGGCAACTCAAAATCCATGAGAAAAATTATACGACGCACGACCTTGAGCTGGGTGCGGTCGTATTCGCTCTCAAAATTTGGAGACACTACTTGTATGGCACTAAGTGTGATATTTTCACCGACCATAAGAGTCTCCAGCATATCTTCAATCAGAAAGAACTCAACATGAGGCAAAGGCGTTGGGTTGAACTCTTAAACGACTACGACTGCAACATTCGTTATCATCCTGGTAAGGCGAATGTCGTGGCCGATGCTCTTAGTCGTAAAGAACCTATCAAGATCCATAGCATTCGTATCAAAAATGATATTCAAACTCGTATCCTGGAAGCACAACATCTCTCGGTTACGGAAGGGAACATGTACAACGAAATGTCATGGGGTGCAGAACTCCAGCTGGAAACCAAACCCAATGGGTTACTCTACTTTCTAAACCGCATTTGGATCCCTGACCATGATAACCTCCATACTTTTGTCATGAACGAGGCTCACAAGACTCGTTATTCTATCCATCCAGGTGCAGACAAAATGTACAAGGATCTTCGTACTCAATACTGGTGGCCTGGTATGAAAAAGGACATCGCTCTATACGTGTCCAAGTGCCTTACTTGTTTGAAGGTTAAGACCGAACACCAGCGTCCATCAGGCTTGCTTGAACAACCCGAGATACCTGTGTGGAAGTGGGAATGTATTGCCATGGACTTCATAACCAAACTCCCGCACACGTCCCGTGGTCATGATAGCATATGGGTGATCATCGACCGTTTGACAATATCTGCTCATTTCTTGCCTATCCGTGAAGACTACCGAGTTGAGAAATTGGCTCGAATCTACATTGATGAGATTGTTAGTCGACACGGTGTACCTCTCAATATCATTTCTGATCGTGACAGACGATTCACTTCTCGTTTCTGGCAATCATTACAATCAGCTTTGGGCACTCAGTTGAATCTTAGTACGGCTTACCATCCGCAAACTGATGGTCAGTCCGAACGAACGATTCAAACTCTCGAAGACATGCTTAGAGCCTGTGTCATTGACTTCAAGGGTAATTGGGACTTACACCTGCCCTTAGTCGAGTTCTCGTATAATAACAGCTACCACACGAGCATTGACATGGCTCCTTTTGAAGCACTTTATGGTCGTAAGTGCCGCTCTCCTATCTGTTGGACGGAGATTGGGGAATCACAGATTACTGGCCCTGAACTCATCCAAGAAACTTCTAACAAGATCTTGCAAATCCGAGACAACCTTCTGGCTGCAAGGAGTTGACAAAAGAGCTACGCTGACAAACGTCGAAAACCCTTAAAGTTTCAAGTCGGTGATCTAGTCCTTCTCAAGGTATCCCCTTGGAAAGGAGTAGTCCGTTTTGGAAAAAAAGGGAAGCTTGCACCGAGATTTGTAGGCCCTTTTAAAATCCTGGAACGGATTGGGAAAGTAGCTTACAAGTTGGATCTTCCAGAAGAGCTTAGTAACATTCATCCTACTTTCCATATCTCAAACTTAAAGAAATGCTTGGCTGATGAGAACCTCCAAATACTGCTCGACGAGGTGCACATTGACGAATCAATGCACTTCGTGGAGAAGCCCGTGGAAATCATGGATCGGGAGGTTAAGCAACTCAAGCGAAGCCGAATCCCAATTGTGAAGGTTCGATGGGAATCCAAACGTGGCCCTGAGTTTACTTGGGAACGTGAAGACCAGATGAAGGCCAAGTACCCTCACCTATTCCCAGGACCCTCCTCTTAATGAAATTTCGGGGCGAAATCTCCTAAAGTAGGGGAGACTGTAATCCCCGAGGAATTTTCGACCTTATCTTAACTTCTCCGACATTGTAACCTATTTAATTTTGGGAATATATTTGAATTCTTTTATATGCTCATATTTAATTCCATGATTTAACACAATTACATTTATTATTATAGATAAACGCATACATTTATAAATATATTAATACATATTTATAAACAAATTTCAATAATATTAAAGTATAATTATTAGATGATAATAATTAATAAATACATTTAAAAAAAATAGGATTTAACCATTAAAAATATGCTAAAACCATTAACTCAAATAATTAGTTTGAGTTATAGTTTTAATTTAAAATAAATCTATTACTTTTTTTTATATTATCATTATAATTAAATAACTTATATAACTTTATAAAGATTTATAAATTTACAAGTTTTTATGCTTTATAAAAGTTAGGGTTTGTTTTTGTAAAACTTTGAAACTTAAACTAAAACCCAACTTTGTACATAAAATAATAAAACATTGAAAGTTGAGGGCCTGTTTTGCAAATTCTGAAACCTCAGGGACTATTCTGCAAATCCCGGATTTTTCTTTCTTCTCCAAACCGCTTACAAGTTCGAAACCTGTGGAGATCGGTTCTAGCATACCAAGCTATGATCTCACAACTGAGATGATGTCGATCGACTCTGAAACCAGCTAAACGTTCGCGACAATGAACCGATCCATCTCCTCACGTTTAATCGGACTTTTATGATCGTGAAGACGGATAAACTCGTAACCGTGATATCCTTGAATGCTATTTATTCGATCGATTCGTTTCCCCCTAAATCATCTATAAATAATGGCTCAAATCCGTCGACGATACCCACATCAAGCTTACCGAACCTCGAATCCCTTCGCTAATCGTCGCCGGAGCTCAAATCCAGTCGAAGAACACGCCGCGGTTTGGCTCAGTCAACCCCGCGATCCACACAATTAACTAAGGTAAAAATTATATCATTCGAACCGTTGGAACTAGAGGATCAAAAGCCCTATGAAATTAGGCACGACTGTTAGCCGGATCGACCGAAATTGCGGGCTAGGGTTTCGGTTGGATTTGGGGAAGATGATGGTCGTGGCCTTCAGGGTAGACACTAACTCGAACCGCGTTTAGGACAAGGCATCATGCCCAGTCCAGCGGTAAAGCGTGCGTGTTGGTGTTGAACCGGCAGAGGGCGCGGGTTCGAGTCCCGGCCCCTGCATAATTTTTTTAAGCCTTTTTCTGTTTACCTTTTTATACATTTTAAATTCCTGAAAATTGTAAATAAAATTTATATAAATCCTAGAATCATAAAACTATAAATCTAAAACTTATAAAAATGACTTTTATTTATTCTAGGTATAAATAGGAATTTCTTTTAACTTTTAATATATTATTTAAATATTTAAAAATCCAATTAAATTAATTTTCAAATTATATTAATCTCTCCATTTTATAAATTAAAACCATAAACCTTTGTGTTTATTTTTAAATTAAGAATACATTATAAACCCGTACAAATTCCTAAATAAATTAATTAGTTAGTCGAATTTACTAAATTATCTTATAAACTAATAATGTTTATTATTAGACATTATTAAAATCTTTTAAAACATAAAAATAATTATTTTTGACAAAGAATAATTATTTAAATACTTAAACGATTATTTTTAATAAATAATTATACAAATCTCTTTTATCTCACTTAAATCATACAAGTCCTTATTAACTTATTTGATTAGTCGTTTTAAAACTTACAAAACATTTTAGTTGAACCTAAATGTATAGAACTGTATCATTTCAAAATTCCAAATTATGATATAAACTACTTTTCCCAAAACTTATATAACCTCATCCTCAACCTCAGACTTTACTATCTCATGCAAGCTATCTCAACTTTAGAACCCAATCTATCGTGTAGGTGTGTTGTGAGAAATTCTCACGATATCTATTCAACTTATCAAACTCAATCATCTTTAGCTCCTCATTCAAGTGAGTATTCATAGCCCCTTTTTACTGCTTTTGTTTTTGGGGTGAAACATGCATTAACTATCTTATCTACACGATTCATTAACTTGATTCTATGCTATGATCTACATGCTTATATCTTTAACTATTTGGTGACCATTGCATGAATGCATGCCAGTACGTTCATTAACTTGTGTTGCAAGCCTAAGGTAGTACCTAACATGATCATTTATAGGGGAAACCGAAACTAAACTAAACTTACCACACGACCTTGGCGGGTTGTTGTTGGTGTGAACTATTGTCATGGGTGTATCTCCCCATGATGGATGTGAACTATTAGCATGGGTGTATCTCCCCATGTTGGACGTGAACTATAAAACTTCGGGTGTTATCTAACCCTTTTTATCAAAACGGCAATCCGTGGGATTGTGGCAGCTAGATTTCATTACCAGGGTTGAATTGTACGCTTGGAGCCTTATGTGTTCTTATATATGCTTTAGATCTGCATTTGAATCTTCTGAATCGTAAACTATATCTACACTTTAGTTTGGTGTCAAAACCTATGTTGCTCACCAACTACTTGTAGTTGACATTTACTCGCATGTTTCAGGTGCACCTGCTTAAGGCCATTGCTGCTCATGTAGGACCTGGACCTAGATAAGGAATTGAAATTATATTATGTTAGACTTTTGACTTTTCATTGTTCTTGTAACGGATCATTTAATATGGATTAATAAATACTTTCGCATTAAATAGATGATCATGAGCTTTTGAACAACCGTGTCAGCCCCGGCGTATAATCCGCCGCCGGCCGGGGTGTGACAACTATGACTGCGAGATTCGTTACCATCCCGGCAAAGCGAATGTTGTAGCCGATGCTTTGTGTCGAAAGGACCATGTTATGCTTCACTGTGCCCGTATTCAGACCGATTTTCAAACCCGTATCTTAGAAGCTCAACACGTCTCGGTAACCGAGGGTAACATGTATGAAGAAATGTCGTGTGGTGTTGAACTTCTTCTTGAATCAAAACCCAATGGCTTACTATATTACTTGAACCGTATTTGGGTTCCCGATCGCGATGATCTCCGTACATTTCTCATGAACGAGGCTCACAAGACTCGTTATTCTATTCATCCTGGTGCGGATAAAATGTACCAAGATCTTCGCCAACAATATTGGTGGCCCGGTATGAAAAAGGACATTGCTCTCTATGTTGCCAAATGTTTAACCTGCTCCAAAGTCAAAGCCGAACATCAACGTCCTTCTGGTTTGCTTGAGCAACCGGAAATCCCCGTGTGGAAATGAGAGAACTTAGCCATCGCACCTCGAGTGGTTATGATAGTATTTGGGTGATCATTGATCGTCTCACCAAATCTGCTCATTTCTTGCCTATCCGTGAAGACTATCGGGTTGAGAAACTAGCCCGAATTTACATTGATGAAATTGTGAGCCGTCATGGTGTTCCCTTGAACATAATATCTGATCGAGATGCCCGGTTCACTTCTCGATTTTGGCAATCTCTCCAAACTGCTCTTGGCACACGATTGGATTTGAGCACGGCTTACCATCCCCAAACTGATGGTCAAACCGAGCGAACAATCCAAACACTTGAAGACATGCTTAGAGCTTGCGTAATCGATTTTGGTGGCAATTGGGATTCACATCTATCCCTCATTGAGTTCTCTTACAATAATAGCTACCACACAAGTATCAACATGGCTCCATTCGAAGCTCTTTATGGTCGCAAGTGCCGTTCTCCTATCTGTTGGAACGAGATTGGTGAAGCACAAATCACCGGTCCCGAACTAATTCAAGAAACATCTGACAAGATTATTCAAATCCGTGATAACATCCGAACAGCGAGAAGTCGGCAAAAGAGTTATGCCGATAAACGACGAAAACCCTTGGAATTCCAAGTCGGTGATCTTGTTCTCCTTAAGGTGTCTCCGTGGAAGGGTGTGATCCGTTTTGGAAAGAAAGGCAAGTTAGCACCTCGTTATGTTGGTCCATTCAAAATCCTTGAAAGGATTGGGAAAGTGGCTTACAAGATTGAGTTACCTCCATCTCTTAGAAATGTGCATCCTACATTTCATGTATCAAATCTGAAGAAGTGTCTCGCTGATGAAAATCTCCATATACCGCTTGACGACGTGCGCATTGATGAAACGATGCACTTCGTTGAGAAGCTGGTAGAAATTATGGATCGTGAAGTCAAACAACTCAAACGAAGTCGTATTCCTATTGTCAAAATTCGTTGGGAATCTAAGCGTGGTCCTGAGTTCATTTGGGAACGAGAAGACCAAATGAAGCTCAAGTACCCTCATCTTTTTACCGATACTATTGTTTCCTCTAGCTAAATTTCGGGACGAAATTCTCTCAACATGGGGAGACTGTAACATTTCTGATTTTTAGTAGCCATATTTCGATTCAATGTAATGCATTTCGATTTCAATACTCGTGCACTGTCTTATTATTTTAATTACCGTAAACTAAATGCAATGATTCAATACAAATTTATAAGTTTTGCTCGATTATATACACTTAAACGCTATACAAGTAACTATTTATTTCAAACTAATCAAACCTGAAAAGTCAAGGACTAAAGTTGAAAATTTATCAAGAAACCCTAATTAGCACGGTCGTGCTTCGTCCTGGCACGGTCGCGCCAAGTGCCTCGGCACGATCGCGCGACTGGTCCTGGAACGATCGCGCCCAGTGCCTAAGCACGGTCGCGCCTATCTTGGCACGGTTGCACCTGCGAAACAGTCAAAATGTAAATGCAGTTTCAAAATGCTCGGTCGTTTGAATTCAAATCCGATGTGCGTTTCTCTTTCAGTATCAAAGAAAATAATTGTCAATTACGATCATTATCATCCATTTGCGAATTCTCTCAAGAAAAACCGTCCAAAATTTCTCCCAAGCCTCGAATCGTTCTTTTCGATCCTGTTGCTACCAAATAATCAAGGAACTCGATCCTCCGATCATCTCTAAAGGTTTCTGAAGGGTTGAATCAGCCGGAATCGCAGCAGAAGACGCCGGAAAGAAATCTTGCCATCGCCGGAACCTCCTTCTACCGACCTCCATCGATTTCCCTACTCTTTCGGGTAATTGATCACTTGTTATTATCCGTTTTAGTATTTAAATCGAAAGCCCTATGTTAATCTGGGCTTCCATTACAGAAATTATCCGGAACCGAAATTCCTATTTTAAATAAAAAGGATTTAATCGAATCCATTCTTAAACACGTTTTCCATACAATTAATTTATATGAATAGACTCGTAACAACTCAGTAATCAAAAGCCCTAACAATTCCAACGCTATAAATACAAGATTTGTTCAATTCGTGTCTGATTTGGAAGAGACACGGTCGCGCTAATCATCTAGCGCGGCCGTGCCTCATGAAATGCGGTCGTGTCCTCCTGTCCAGACCTAGTCATGCCCTTTGGGCTAACCTCTGTTGTGTCTAAGAATCTTGGACACGACCGTGCCAGGCAAAGACAAGGTCGTGCCTGTTGACTTGTCTAGTTTGTGCCCTCTGTTGATCAACCCGGTCGCGCCCGTGGATTGAGCACGATCGTGCCCTTCCGAGGCACGGTCGTGTGTAACTCGGAAATTTTAACAGAATTATAATTTTATATTTTTCAATCAATAAATGTTTCAAATTTTATAAAAATATGTTTTCTGTATTTTGAAGAGATTTAAAGTTTAATCTGGAGATAAATATTATTTATTTAAAAGTTTATTTAAAAATTTATAAAATTAAATTTATATTTATCTTACACTTAAATGATGTTTTAAATGATTAAGTTACAAAGTTTATAAATAAATAAGATAATAATTATTTATTTAATATTTAAAAAAAAATCATTTATTTATTTATACGTAATTACAATCAATATTTACATTATTTCATAAACTATAATCATTTATTTATTTATTAATTTACATTTAACACATGCATTATTTTCATAATCAACAATTTTATAAAAATTCTATTTTATTATTTAAATTCCAAACTTTAATCAAATGTTCCAAAAATGGTTACTACAACTTTATATATTTCATTTAATACATTTTATACACAAATTCAACCTTCAATGTTAGACTTAAACTTTGTACACCGATTTGATTCAATATACATTACTATCTAGGTTAACCCGTGCGTATCAAGAACCCTTATTTTATCTATACTCTTTGTTAGCTACATCTCTATACCAAGTGAGTATTTCATAGCCTCTTTTTCTCTTTTACACTTTTGGGGTGAAACATGAACATTATTCAAATTACACATTACATTTACACAAACAACACAAAGTACAAATTCTATTTACATTCATGTGTGCAATTTGAGCTTTATGCCCGAGTGCTAGGTGTGCTAACCTTTGTATGCGATTATGTGCAATCATTAACTATACAAGCCGACGGTTTTCAATGATAGATCTATTGAGTCTGACAAACCCACCCAGGTGCGTGGTGATTGAAACCGACAATACAATTTTTTGCATGCTAGTTACAAAGGTTTGGTTGTACATGGTTACACAATAGCTGCTCCCCATGAATGCCTTATTTATCATGATATGTAAAGGATTTGCTTTCAACTATATGCTATCTATATACAACTGTGTTATACTCACCAACTTTTTAGTTGACTTTATTTTATTCATGTTTTAGACCCTAATATGTGAGAATGATTCAAGACGTGCTCAATATAGAATTTGGACTTAGCAATTTAAATCAAGAATTCTATGAGTTGTTTTATGTTTCTTTGTTTGAATTTGGTTTGTAATTGGATTATTTGTAATGGAAATTTGACTTTAATATATTTTAATCTAGTCAACCAGGTGCTATGAACAGTCTACATGTCCCGCCCCGATGATTCCGCCATCGGTCGGGGTGTGACAGATAGTCCTCACGAATAGGCAAGAAGTGAGCAGACTTTGTAAGTCGGCCGATAATAACCCAGATACTATCGTGCCCACTAGAAGTGCGTGGAAGTTTGGTGATGAAGTCCATAGCGAGGTTCTCCCACTTCCACATGGGAATTTCTGGTTGTTCGAGGAGTCCGGAAGGCTTTTGGTGTTTGGCCTTCACTTTAGAACAAGTTAAGCATTTTGCCACAAAGTGGGCAATATCCTTTTTCATGTCGGGCCACCAATATTGCTGACGAAGACCCATGTACATCTTATCAGCTCCGGGATGTACCGAATATCGAGTTCTGTGGGACTCGTTCATAAAAAATATACGAAGTTCGTCGCGATCGGGAACCCAGATACGGTCCAAGTAATACAATAGACCGTTGGCTTTGGTTTCTAGCAAGAGTTCTACACCACATGCCATCTCTTGATACATGTTTCCCTCGGTAACCGAGGTGTGTTGTGCTTGGAGAATACGGGCTTGGATATCGTTATGAATACAAACACTATGAAGCATGCCACGTTCTTTACGACTCAAGGCGTAGTCGTTAAGAAGTTCAACCCATCGTCGTTGCCTCATATTAAGCTCTTTTTGATTGAAAATATGTTGGAGACTTTTGTGGTCGGTGAAAACCACGCATTTGGTGCCATAAAGATAGTGTCTCCAAATTTTCAAGGCGAAAACGACAGCACCAAGCTCGAGATCATATGTCGTATAGTTCTTCTCATGGATTTTGATCTGACGTGATGCGTATGCAATTACTTGGCCACGTTGCATTAGAACACAACCAAGACCTTGGTTGGATGCATCACAATAAACAACAAAGTCGTCATTACCACTAGGAAGTGTTAGAATAGGAGCATTGCAGAGCTTGTGCTTGAGAGTTTGAAAAGCTTCCTCTTGCTTGGGTCCCCACTCGTAAGATTTACCTTTATGAGTCAAGGCAGTGAGTGGAACCGCAATCTTGGAGAAATTTGGGATGAAGCGACAATAGTAACCTGCTAGTACAAGGAATGAACGAATCTCGGTAGGAGTCTTAGGAGTACTCCAATTCTTTTTCGCCTCGATCTTTGCCGGGTCCACATGAATTCCCTTATCGTTGACTATGTGTCCCAAAAATTGAACTTCCTTTAGCCAGAATTCACACTTGGAGAACTTGGCGTATAGTTGTTCTTTCTTCAAGAGTTCCAAAATCAAACGAAGATGTTGTTCATGCTCCGCTTTCGTTTTAGAATATATGAGAATGTCGTCAATGAAAACGATCATGAACTTGTCCAAATAAGGTTTGCATACACTGTTCATGAGGTCCATGAAGACTGCAGGTGCATTAGTCAAACCGAAGGGCATGACCATGAACTCGTAGTGACCATATCTAGTCCGAAAGGCAGTCTTCGGAATGTTTTCATCGAGAACACGAAGTTGATGGTACCCGGAACGAAGGTCAATCTTGGAGAAGCATGTTGAACCTTGAAGCTGATCGAAAATATCGTCGATACGGGGTAAAGGATAACGGTTCTTGATTGTAAGCTTGTTGAGTTCACGATAATCAATGCACATTCGAAACGATCCATCCTTTTTCTTTACAAACATCACGGGAGCACCCCAAGGTGAATGGCTTGGTCGGATGAATCCTTTGGATGAGAGTTCTTGTAATTGACTTGCGAGTTCTTGCATTTCGGAAGGTGCAAGACGATAGGGAGCTTTTGCCATGGGAGTTGCTCCAAGCACAAGGTCAATACGAAACTCCACTTGTCTAGGAGGAGGAAGACCGGGTAAATCCTCGGGGAATACCTCGGGAAAGTCTCAAATGATCGGAATATCTTGCAATTTCTTACCCTTGTCTTTCGTGTCAACTACGTGGGCCAAGAAAGCAACGTACTTTTTCCGCAAGTACTTTTGTGCTAATGTGCAAGACATGAGTTGAAGACCACGACACGGTTTTTCACCAAAAATAACTAACGTGTCACCCGAAGGGAGAGGTATACGAATGCACTTTTCGTAGCAAATAACCTCGGCATGGTGCTTGGATAACCAGTCCATGCCAATTATAATATCGAAGCTTCCCAATTGCATTGGAAGGAGATCAACGGAGAATTCATGACTATTAAGCTCGAGATTGCAGTCGCGGATAACCGAATTTATGGTAATAGATTTTTCGTTTGCTATCTCCACGGAATAAGAATTGTCAAGTTTCGTTCTTTGTTTAGTAAGTCGAGATTCAAAGGCAAGAGACACAAAACTCCTATCGGCACCGGTATCAAATAAAATGGATGCATAATGATTGTTTACGAGAAACGTACCATTTATCACGTCGTTGTTTGCTTGAGCCTCATTAGCGTTTATATTAAACGCTTGTCCTTGAGGACCACCTTGATGATGAAGTTTTGGTCATCGGTCACGGAAATGGTTTGGATCTCCACATTCGTAACATGCCCAACCATTGAGAGGTGCCGGATAGATTGGGCGGTTGGCTGGAGCAGCTTGATGGACGGGAGGATGGGTACGGAAAGTAGTGACCACGTGTCCATATCGTCCGCAACTTGAACACAATTGGCATGGTAAGTTGGCAGGATGATGGTACTTGCAGGTCTGGCATTGGAAGGTTTCGGGTTTTGACCCAAAGGGGCCGCTTGAATAGCAGGTACAGCGGGAGTTACGGCTGCGAAGTTTCGACCCTTTCGTTTCTTGTTGCGGTTAGAAGACTCGGGTTTTACATCTTTGACGGCCGCAAGAGTGGAGACAACCTTCTTGGAACCCTTTCTTGTTAAGGTTCCGGCTTTGACATGGTTGTCGGATAGCGTAGCGGATAGACGGATAGCAGCTTCAAGTGTAGGAGGATTGCTTCCTAACACAGCATCTTGAATTTGCATAGGCAACCCGCCTATGTATTTTTCAATTCCCCGAGCAAGGGGAGTGATCATATGAGGCACCAACAGACTTAGCTCTTGAAACCGGGTGGTGTAAGCTAGATTATCCCCGCTGTCTTGGGCAAGATCCCAAAACTCAGTCTCGAGCTTCCTCATTTCATTTCGAGGACAGAATTCATCAGTCATGGCTTTCTTCAGATCATCCCATGATAAAGATGTAGCAACCTCAACACCACGAGTGCGTTTCTCACTGTTCCACCAGGTGAGGGCTCTCTTTTGAAGTACACTTGTGGCATAGCGAACCCGAAGATTATCGGGGCAGTCACTGTTTAGGAATGTGCTTTCCATGCTTTCAAACCATTGTAGTAGGCCGGTAGCACCTTCAGTACCGAAGAATTTTGTAGGATTGCACGAGTTAAAGTGCTTAAACGTGCATTGAGGCGGGTTGGTACCACCATTTCCTTGGATGTTGTGAGACCTGTCACTGTTGTTATTGGCTTGGGTCATTTGCCCCACTAGCTGGGCAAGAAGGGTAGCAAGATCCGGGTTGGAAGTGCTAGAGTTTGCACGTCGAGGAGGCATTCTAACACCATAAGAAAAGACAATGATATTTTAGATAAGATGGATATATATGAGTCATAGTGGGAAATAATGTAAGCAGAAAAGCGGGTTTCATCAAGACGCGTGCTAGTGCATGTGTATTTATTCAAAGTTACTGGGGGATACTATGCCATCTATTCCGGGTAGAACGTGATGTTATAGATCATTATTCGCGTAGTAGGAATTGCCGGGACTTGCATCCACTACAATTCGTTATTACGTGTGCACCCGTAATAATGATTTGCTTTGCATGTTCGTCTAGTTCTTCCTATCTTGCTATAATGTCCCCAAATTTTGAGTTTAAGTTTGGATCGTATCCTTGCGAATACATTGACTTATCAACGTTAAATAATTCCTCAAAACTTTCAAGGAGACATGCTTTAGCCTATAGGTAAACACTCACTTCAGGAATTCCCAGGAAAGTATACGGGTCCGTTTATTTGAATTTATAAGAAATGCTTTCTTAGACAGAAAACCCAATGTACATGTGTCACCCTTCCAGATTGCACATGTCCTTTACTGGTTTCAAGAAATTAAGTCGTTGACGAGATTTTCAAGATTTTAATAGACTCGAGAGTCTATGAGTATAAAATGTGTAGAAATGTTGCAAATAGTATGGAAAGAGTATGGATAAGGATGTGTAGTGTATTTGTTTGCATATGTTTATTTGTCAGATGTGTATGTAAAGTATGTATCGTATGTTTAAAGCCTTGTATGTATGTGTATAAGTCTCATGTACCAAACTTGGGGAAATTCAAATAATACCTAACTACAAATAATTCACATAGCAGATAATCATTTAGCACGTAACACATAAAAGGGAGTCCTGGGGTTATAGTCTAGGTCATTGTGTCTAATAACCTAATTCCCTATAACCATGGCTCTGATACCAATCTGTCACACCCCGACCGATGGCAGAATCATCGAGGCGGACAATGGAATGATTGTTCAAAAGCACATGATAACTAAAAAGTTGCATAATTCATTAATTAAATTTGAAGACAACAAAGATCCAAATACAATACATTTCAAATAACCTAGTCTAGCTCAAAACATTGATTTATTTAACTAGGTCCATAGTTCTTAAGTGGAGAAATCTTCAGCAAGCAATCACATATCCAAACCTGAAACATTATTTAAATCAAGTGTCAACTAAAAAGTTGGTGAGTACATAGGTTTTTGTAGTTCCGATAAGTAGTAGATAAAAACGTTTTGCAACTCATTGTTTAACTTGTTAAACATAGTATATATATGGTGTATCATTTATCTAATCACAATTCAAACCTTGTTTGACGCGCTTGAACATAGCACAACAGCTAAGTCCGGTATGTTTGAATATAGTTACCCACTATATCCGGTATGTTTGAATATAACACGCGGCTATATCCGAGTATGCAGTAATAAACACCCTAACCGGGTGGGCTGGTCAGGCACAATAGATCTATTAATATTACTGTTGGTTTTCTTGTGTTTAAAGTAAATGTATGTACACCCAAGATAATAAGCATATAGTCCACATGTATAACACGTATAAACAAAGTAAGTAGCATGTATAATGTTTCACCCCAAAATGCGTAAAAATGTAAAATAGGGGCTATGTAACTCACCTGGCTAGCGGATATGATAATCAACGAGTGCGGGTGATAAGGATGTTGAAACCTAAGCACGATGAAATCATATGTGGATAGATAAGTATTATTGTATGTTTTATTTGTATGTGCGTATTCGTATTTAAATGTGTATGGGTTTTATATTAATATCCTTTAATATTTATTTGTATAAAATATGGTAGAAAATAGTAATGACTTGGTAAAACTTTAACTTAAAAAAAATTATATATATATATATTGTTAAAATATTTTTATTTTTAAATAAGTAGTTATTATGTATTTATAAAAGTTTCTATTTATTTATTTATTTATATTATCATTATTATATATATATATATATATTTTTGTAAGTTGAACTATTTTAACAAATTTATAAAAATGTAATATTTATTATTTTATAAAAACTTTTGTGGGTTAAATGCGTATAAAATAATTTTAGTGGTTTCCGGAATAAACGAACAAGTAAACCGACTCGTTTTAGTTTTTATTGTATAAAAAGAATGTTAAAATAAGTTAAAATAAATAAATAAAATAAAATAAAAACAGAATAAAAAAATTTGGGCCGAAGGCCAACCGGGATCGAACCCGCGACCTACAACACAAACACACGCATAACCAGCCGGGCTACTGCCTATCGCTGGTTATGTGTGTACCGTTTAATTAATAACATACAAATGCGAACCGGTCGCTGGTCCTCGGCAACCGGCAAACCGTATCCGAGGACATTGGTTTGCCCGGTAATCGACGGTTTATTGCCGCGATTTCGATTAGGATAGTTTGCCAGAGGGTAACAGAAGGTAACTGAACGAATTTGAGGCTCGAACCTGGTCGCGAAGGGTCTGGTCGACAGGCTTTTGGTCTGAAAATACCAAGATCGTGATTTCGGGATGGAATTAGGCCCTGATATTCTGGTCAAAGTTTCACTCAGAGACGACGAATGCAATGGTGCCTTCAATTTGGAGTGAGAGTGGGTGGAAGAGGGGTAGCGTGCTCGTGCAGGTCCGACTATGGCTATTTATAGCCGAGCTCGTTTCTTATGACAAAACGTGCAATTGGGCACATCCCGACACTCGTCTGGACGAGACGAAGCTAACAAGCTATCAAACACGCATGGAGGTTGACTGTCGGGCTTGAATTCGGGCGTGGGTTCTCGGCCACCAACAGGATCAGACGATCCGTATGTTGGGGAGACCAATTGGTCGGGGCCTTTTGTTAGCGTGGGAGAGACGAGGCAAGAGCTGCCTTTAGCAGTTGTCGAGGTGCAGGGAACAGCCCTGTCGAGGTGTCGCCGGAAAATGTCTCGGACCGCCGGACAATGGGGAAGGTGACCGGAATTGCGAATTGAGAATTGGCAACCTTGGTCCCTGGAGTTTGTTTTTGAATCAAAGTAGCCCCTGAGATAATTACGGATGGGTCCCTGAGGTTTGATTTGGCCATGTTTAGTCCCTTAACCTGTTTTTGGTTTAAAACCTTTTAGTTTGGAAAATTTCAAAGCAGCCCCTTAACTTTTATAAAAGTAATTAATTAAATTTCTTTTTAATTTCAATTATATTTTATAACTTATATTATTTATTATTATCATAAATATTTTTATAAAAGTTATTTATTTTATTTGAATAGGTTATCTTATTTATAAATGAACCCTTTTAATTTAGATTTTTGTATAAAATTTTATATAAGTTTAAAACTTATAAAATTTTATTTATTTTAAATCCTTAAATTATATAATTATATATATATATATATATATTTATATATAGTTGTACAAAATTTTAAATAAAACCACTTGCATTCCATTGAATAGAAAATGTTTACATGATACATAATATAAAAGCGTGAATAAAACCCGAAATGTCACACTTTAAGATATGAGGTGGGGACGGGTGAGATAGAGATGCTAGCGGCGAGGTTATATTTGGGATGGGGTTTAATAACGCCGCACTTGGCGCGAGTAAGCATACGGTGGCCGATGGTGTGGGTGTGATTAGTGGGAGGAGGAGCGTTAACAGGGTGGTCCGAATTAGGGCTGGGAGGTTTGGTTGTGGGAGGTGTGGTTGTGGAGTCGGTTGAGGGTGGTCCAGGAGTGTGTTGGGTCGGTGGGGTTACCGGGCTTTCAGGTTGAGCCAGTAGGCTGGGTTGTGTTAGCGGAGGCGTGTGGGTAATGTTGGTGGGTGACGTGGTTATATGGGAAGGGAATTGGTCATCGAGGAAGTTGTAGTTGTGAGGTTGGGTTGGTTCAGGAAACGGGAAGGAGGATTCATCGAAGGTGACATGGCGGGAAACGTGAACACGACCGATGATCGGGTCGTAGCACCATAGCCACGAAAGTCTGCCCGGTAGCCTAAGAAAATACAACGGGTGGAACGAGGGGAGAGTTTATCAGACTGTTTGGCGGAAAGGTTTGGATAGCAAGCACACCCGAAAACACGAAGATGTTCGTATGTTGGTTGGCGATGGAAGAGGGCAAAGGCGAGGGTTCGAAAATGGAGGCGTTTTGTGGGAAGGATGTTGTGTAGGTATGTGGCAGTGTGTAACGCTTCTACCCAAAACAAAGATGGGAGGCGAGCATGGATAAGTAGGGCTCGAATGACGTCGTTTAAACGACGAATCATTCGTTCGGTCCTACCGTTTTGTTGTGAGGTTTGAGGGCAAGAAAAACAGAAGGTAAGGCCATTAGAATGGGCCAAGTTTTTAAAGTTGTCAAATTCTCCGCCAAGGTTACATTGAAAAGTTTTTATTAAGGTGTTGAATTGGGTTTTAATTAGAGTGTGAAATTTGACAAAAGTGAGAAAAGTTTCAGATTTGTATTTTAGTGGATAAACCCATACGTAGTGAGTGAAGTTATCAATTAGGACCATTCAGTATTTGTAGCCCGAGTTGCTTAAAATAGGTGTTGTCCATAAATCACAGTGTGTGATGTCAAACGGTTTAAGAGTAACAGAATGAGAATCAACAAAAGGTAAACGTTTATTATTAGAAAGATGACATGACGGACAAAAAAAGAAGCAACAGTTTTATTACAATTAAAAATCAAATAACGACCAAGATAATCAAGCACATTCATGGTGGCAGATGAAGAAAGAATAATGAAAGCAGGTGGAATGAACGGATAAAGATCCACGGTGCTATTGTGACGGGAAAGGAGGCGTCCATCCTTGAGGTCCTTCAAAGAAAAACCAAAAGGGTCAAATTCGACAGATACAAGATTATCAATAGTAAATTTACGTATGGAAAGAAGGTGTTTAATGATTTGAGGGGAATGGATGATATGGTTTAAATTGTATGTTTTGTTTGGGAGTTTATAACAACCATTAGCGGACCCATTAATTAGTAGTCGTTGGCCATTCCCGATAAAAATAGTGTTTGGAGATAAAGACAAAGGAGTCGTAATTTTACCAGCATTCGAGGTAATATGAGAGGATGCACCCGTGTACATATATCAATTTGGATCTGCATAATTAAGATTCATGTTACTAAATGACGTACCGATGTCGGTGGGGGCAGAGACCGTTTAGGGGTGCTGGGCTGAATCCGGGTGGGCCTGTAGGAGCGGACCCATTGAATTGGGCCAAGTGGGCCTGCTGTTGTGGAGTCTGCACAATGTAGGCTGAAAGGGGCAGACGGGTACGGGGTAGGAGGCGGAAAATAATTTTGCTGAGGGGTGTATCCAAACTGGGCATGAGGCCCAAAGCCACTTGTTGTTCCAGTAATTGGGGTCATAATTATTACCGCGATAGGACGATTGATGAGGAGGGCGCTGCGTATCGGTCGTAGGTGGGTTATTGTTTGGATTGTTGCCAGGGTTTTGTGAGTGAAGAAGGACCGAATCACGGGTCTTCCCTGGCCGTGCTGCTTGCCGCTGCTGTTCCAGTTGGATCTGTCCCCTTGCCACATCCCTAGTTGGAGCCTATTGGTTGATAATAGTTCCAATAGTGTCAAGTTCAGTGGGTAGTCCACGCACTAATTGCATTACAAGTCGTGTTTCGCTTACCGGTTACATCGTCCAATTGTCCTGCGATGTCCTTCAATTTTTGGCAATAATCATCAAGCCCGCCACAGTCGGTAAGGGTCGTGTTTGTGAACTCGTGCTCGAGGGCAGCCGCCCGAGCCTGCTTGTTGTTCAGATAGATTTCTTGGATCTTCGTCCAAGCGGTATATGCCGAGATATCGTCTTCAAGAATACGGGTGAGGACATCGTTAGATACCGTGCTATATATCCATTGAACAATAAGAGCATCAATTTCCGACCAGTAGTCGTAGGCGGGATCGGTTTTTGTGGGTGGCGGTGTGCCATCAATATGGTTGAGTACTTTGTAGGCTTTAGCATGCAATCGGAACAACTTGACCCACGATGAGAATGTGACTGTTGTGCCATCGAAGGTCCGAACTTTGTTTTGTACGTTTGTAACCGTGTATGCTGGGTGAAGAGGGGCTGTTTTGGTGGTGTCGGAAGTTTCACCATCGGAGGCATGTTTGCCTTCGTCGCGGGCGGCCATGGAAGGGTTAATCAAAACAAGAAAAAAATAAAAACAAAAGGAGGCGGTGATTAGGGTTTGCAGAACCGTAACTCTGATACCATAAAAGTGTTCAATAGTATTATTAATGCCTTCATGATGAAGAATTACAATACCCTATATATAATATTAACCTACCATAACAAACCCCACTAAACAAGGAAGGAGATACACATAAATAATACTCTAAATATATTCTCCTAATAAGACTATCATTCATAAAGAAGTGCTTGTTGGTCAAAGTTTTGCTATCATTCATTTATATAGGGAATTTCGGACAGGAAGATTACACGTATTGATTTCTGCTTACACGTTTTTCTTCTTGGAGCTAGGTTTCTGTTTCGACGGCACCTTAATGGTCTAGATTGAAACCGGACTTAGTTCCTGTTCAGATCATCAAACCCGCCATCAATCCCATGGTTGTGGAGCTTGAATTGCATCTCCATATCTCTGTTACTACAAGAGTATAGTGAGGTTTTTTTTATTAAATTAGAGAATGGTTTTGGTGGTTCATCAGAGACGGTAGTGTTGGTCACCGGAGACAGTGGTGGTCACCGGTACGGAGAGAGCAGAGAGAGAGAGTAGTCAGAACTTTTTATTTATTTATTTATTTTTATTATTATTTAAGTTATTACATAATAATCTTTTTATTTAGTAAATTACACAACTAGTCCTTTTAGGTAATAATATCAAAATACCCTCAGTTGCATTGTACATGACCGTACTTAATAGAAAAAATTAACAGGCGTTAGTGAAAATGATAAAATGTGCAAACTTTTTAAAACATAAAGGACAAAATCTGGAATTTCTTTAGTTTAAAAACGTAAACTGAAATTTAGTAAATATTAAAGTACGTAAAATGTAATTTACTATTTAATCTTCCTTTCGATATGTTTGTTGCTCCAATATGGTTTTTAATTTGCACCCTTTTTCATTAATTTGTACATCTTTAAGTTTTCTTTTCTTTTTTAACAATCTGTATGCAAAACATTCAATTTGTAGTAATCAATTTGGTTTTGATAATGGTGTATTTCAAGTTCTTAACTAATGCCATTTTTACCTGTTTGTTTGCTTGTTTGCATATCTTCAGAAACCATTAATTCACATTTTGATATATTGGGCTTCATTCAACTTCTCTCTCTTTTCAGTTTGCCATGACTATGTTTAAAAACTACTCCCATTTTGATATAAAGTTTCCATATGACTATGTACTAGTACTAGATTATATTAATTGGACATCAATGCCTATTATGTATTATCTTTCCCATAATTTCAGTCTTTTTTTTATACTTTTTAATACCCATTTTATGAGATTAATTTTAATATATAATTTATTATGTGTTGCAATCTTAGATGATTAAACTTTTACAAAAAAGTTTATTAGAAAAAAGAGAGAATAAGACAAAATAGTTAGTAGTTAATATAAGGATTATTGGATTTTAATAATCCCACCTTTTACCAATTGGTCAATAATAATTCTAACTGAGAATATTATTATCACCAGTCCCTACTTTCAAACTATTTTCTTACATTGGACCCGCCGTTAAAAAATTTTAACGCCGTTAGATTTTATATGACGTGGACATCTACAAACCGCCGGAAAGTCGAGCCAAGCTAGCAGTGGTCTCGTGCTGGGTTTTGAAATTGGCTCTGGTGGTGTTTAACTGGTCTAGTTTTTCCAGCAGTCCAAACAGAGACAACTGTGGTGTTTAACGAGGCCAGTTAAACACCACCAGAACCAATTTCAAAACCCACCACGAGACCACTGCTAGCTTGGCTCGACTTTCCGACGGTTTGCAGATGTCCACGTCATATAAAATCTAACGGCGTTAAGTTTTTTTTAACCGGGGGTCCAATGTAAGAAAATAGTTTGAAAGTAGGGACCGGTGGTAAGAATATTCTCAGTTGAGATTGTTATTGGTCAATTGCTAAAAGGTGGGATTATTAAAATCTAATAATCCATATTGTAAAAGGAAAATTACCAAAATAGTCATGTTTACCGGATTTTTTTTTTCATTTTTAGACATTGAAATTTAGCATACGGTTTCATAGTAATCCTCTTTCTAGTCCAATCAGAGCACACCACGTCAGCCAAGTCGGCTAAGGCTTAGCCTGTGCTTTTGGGCCCTGATAGACTTGAAAAGTATAACGGGACCCACCTTCTGATTACTCAGAGAACGATACGTGTCACTCGTAAGCTAAATTTAGCTACCAGTCCATCTCGTAGGCTTAGCCAGCTCTTTTTTTAGCTTAGATGTACTCGTATGCTAAAAAGCGTCGGCTAAACCTACGAGATGGACTGTTAGGCTAAATTTAGCCTACGAGTAACACATGTCGCTCTCTGAGTGACCAGAAGGTGGGTCCAACTGTACTTTTCATGTGTTACAGCGCCCAAAAGCGACGACTAAGCCTTAGCCGACTTGATTGACGTGGCGCGCTCTGATTGGCTAAAGAGAATGGTGACTATGATTTTGTACGCTAAATTTCGATGTCTAAAAATGAAAATAATCCGGTCAACATGACTATTTTGGTAATTTAGAGTTGTAAAATGAGACGTGGGAGGTTTTAAAAAATAAATAAAATTTTAAGATGAATTTAAGAAATAGTATTTTTTATTTAAATTATAAGAATGAGAATAAAGATGTCCCTCTAAATGCTTTAAAGATACTATTCATTCTCTTTTATTGTATATATAATTTTAAAATCTAAATTCAAACAACTATCATAATGAAAACCTAAATTACACAATCCAAATAGGATATTCTTCTTTTAATTCAACGTCGCTTTCCTGTCTCAGCGTTATGACTTCTTAATATATATGTTTATACAACCCAAAATACTATTCATAAGGGTGAAAGGGGTGGCATAATACCCGGAAGAGGACGGGTAGGAGAGATGGTTATCGAGTAAAAAGGGTACACCGCTCCTTGTGTACTGGGTTTCACAATCAAGTAAATCATCCGAGTATTTTTACTCGTTTGTGTTCAATCGAGTAACTTGTGGGGAAACGGAAATTGAGACAATAAGTCATAAATGCACCATTTTTTTATTTTTTTTTATAAATATAATGAAAGATAATTTGATAGTAATCCATTACACTTTTTTATTTTGTTAATATTTGATGTAATTCATTACACTTTTTTATAAAAGCAACATAAATTGGTTGGTAAATCTTTTTATTTTTATTTTTAGCTAATATATTTTATGTAAAATATTTATGTGTAAAAGTTTAATTTCAATAACTTTTTATTTGTAGGCTTTTTATTTTTATTTTTCTAGTTTTTTAATTGTATTATGTTAATTTTTATTTAATGAAATTGACTTTTTTTATTTAAATGTTTATTATTATTTTTTTTAAAGTTGGTGAGTAAACGAGTAGGGTGTTTTCAATTAAATCTGAGTAAATGAGTAGTTTTGAGGTATCAAAATTCTATTGGACAGTTTTGGTGAGTAAATGAGTAAAGGGGTGAGATGCCCCCTTCACCCTAACTGAGTTTGCAAACTACACCGCTAGGCGCTAACCTACAATTACCTTCCAAACTAACTATTTATTATTTAGATTTAATTAGTTGTAATTTTATTAAGTTTTCTGTATGTTTGTTCTGTTGACTTAGTTTTAAATATTTTTTAATATAATCCATGTTTAATGACTATTAATTTATTTTAATTTTACATTTCAACAACTGTCTTTTTTTATTTAATTAATTATATAACTTAATAAATAAATAGTTGCAAACGAATAAGTATCATATCCAATACTCAAGATGGTATTTGGTAAATTAAATATTTGGTTTTAGAAAATCTAACTCATACCCCCTTATAAATCTACACATGTTTACTATAAGACTTAATTCTCAACCTATTAAAGAGTGACACCTTGGTATCATTGAAATACAACCCCTTTGATATTGGGTAAATTAAATGGAAGAGAATTTATATTATGGGACATACTAATGCTTTATATGTTTAATCTTTAGAGCACCCACATAGTGGTGGTCAAAAATGAATCTACCCAAAACTCACAAAACTGTTCTCACAAGCATCAAAGTCAGCCAAAAACACTCTCATCTCTATGCTCTCTCCTCCCTTCACTTATAGAAACCCGTTTGAGAGGGTTCTTCCACAAAACTGAACCACCTCCCTCCCTCTCTTCTATACATCATGTCCCTTCTCCTCCATATCATTTGCTTAAAAACACTCAAAAATACACCATTAGAGAAGCTCCTATGACTTCACTTTTTAAGTTTCTTTAATATTATGTTATTTTTTTAGAACGGTGGCATTTCTATTAAAACCCGACTAGCAAGTTAGTTGACGGGAAACAACATTACAAAAATAAAAGAGGACTTTGAAGCCACTCTATCAATTTGATAGCACATTTGCGATTGCTACCACTATACCACTAATAGGAAAAGTGAAGAACGTTATCAAATAAATCGTCTTTCGAATGCCGCTTCTTAGAGAATACCATATCATTTTTGAACCTCCAAATGATCTACCAAACAACGAAAATAATCGCCCCTATCAACTCCTTTTTTTTACCAACGACATATTCACCTCATCAAGCCAATCTAACACATCCATCGGCTGACAATTTGTTGGATTGCGACCCCGAACCAAGCCGAGACCAAAGACATCAAACGAACCGAAACAGAACAGTTACCAAACACATGCAAATAATATTCCAGCTTATCATTGCACACCAGACAGAGCATACATGGAACACCAATACCTTTTCTATCTAAGATAACACGGATAGGAAGCATTTCCCAACTCTCCAAGCACAAATATTCACTTTATGAGGGACCAATATAAACCATGTCATATGCCTCGGACATGAATTAAAAATAAGACCATCAAGATTCAAGATACTCCCTCACCTCCTGAACAGAAAATACTTTCGAGCCATTAAGATTCCAAGCCCACGAATCCGATTCTGAAGACAATGTAATGTTGGCAATAATGTTCATAAGCGCTTCTAACTGAGACTGCTCCGTGCCACCCATTATCTCACGTCTCCAAGACCAAGTCGACCCATTACACCTTTGAGAAACCTTACAATCTTTATCATTCTCTAATGCAAAAAGCCTGGGAAAAAGTTCAGGAAACACCAAATTATCCCAACAACAATCCTTCTAAAGCATCGTGTCATCCCCACACGTACCCCCACCTTCCTACAAATCGGGTTGTTAGGAATTTGACCCGAATCATGAAGCGTACTAAACAACTTCAACATACGTTGCCAATCATTGTTACCTTTTACTCTACATAACCTCCCGACACAAGAACCATGCATAGAAGAAATAATTTTACGCCAAAATCCTGTTCCAAGCTAACCAATGCATCTTCCTCTCCTGCCCCACATCCCCCACCCAAAAGAATCTAGACCGGATCCTTTCAAGGTTTCTAAGAACAGATGGAGAAACACGAAATATAGACATATAATACATCGGATCGAACCAAGAACCGAAGTAGTCAACAAGGATCTTGCCCCAATAGATAATAATGATGCTTTCCAAGATGACAATATGGCCTTAAATCTATCAATAATTACCTTCCAACTCTTTGGATTTACCATATTATAGCCTCAAATCTATCAATAATTACCTTCCAACCCTTTAATATTATGTTCTATTAATGCATTTTATGCTTATGGAGAGTAAAACCGAATGTGTGTATATTGTAAAGTTGTGATTAGGGTTACAATAGGAGGTGGTATTTGTAGACCACGATATTACACAAACAACCCTATACTATCACTAACTACACATTGGTCTAATACCCCCCCGCAAACTAAGCGCGTGAGCGGTTTTGTTTGAAATGTAAAAAAGACATAAACTTAAAGATAGTTGGTCTTCAATCTTCTCTTGTTCTCTCCTCCGCTTAGTGTCTATCGTCGCTTTGCTAGTGTCGCCGGGTTTTTTTTTCTTTGCCTTCTTCTCCCTCAAACAGGTTTTAGGGTTTTGTTCCTCCCTGTTCTTTCTTCTTCTCCCCCATTGTGTCTGAAATAATGCAACCCTCGCAAAATATGGAACCGAAAGCTTTGTGGCTTTCGCGAGGGGCACGTCACCGGAAAAACGGCCACACGTGTATGGTGGCGGCGACGAGGAGGAAAGGGATGGGCTTGCCTTCTGGTGGCAGTAGCAGCCTGGAGGTTTGAATGGAGGGCAACATGGAGGTCCGACCAGATCTAGGGTTCCGGCGGCCGGAGGCGGCGGTGGATCTTCAGATCTAGGGTTTTTTTTTTGTTTTGTGGCGGCTAGGGTTCCGCCACAGGTGGTGGCGGCAGTAGTGGTGTTGTTGTGGTTGTGATGTTGGTGTGGTGGTGGTTGACGGCGGTGGTAGAAGGAGATGAAGAAGAAGGTCATGTGCAGCTTTGTCGCCGCCTCTCCGGCATCTTTTTCAGTTGGTTGAGCTCTAGCTCTGATACCAAGTAAAACCAAATGTGTGTGTATATTGTAAAGTTGTGATTAGGGTTACAATAGGAGGTGGTATTTATAGACCATGATATTACACAAACAACCCTATACTATCACTAACTACACATTGGTCTATTATATTATTTCTTCAGATACATGATAAAATGTGATGCAAAGGTAAATAATTTACGAATCAGTTTTTAAACTTTAAATTATGAAAACTTATTAATACATGCATATTGCATATATGAATACGAATTTCATGATTATATATAAAAATTATTCTCATGTTTCAGTTATGCTTATTGAAATAACTGTATATTGTAAATCGTCATTTTTATAAAAGGTGGCCAGTAATTTTAAAAGAACAAGAGAAAAAAAGACAATGAAACCTAGCTATAGCGACTCATCAAACAAACTCTTTGTAGTCGAACAACTTCTTGTTGACATTGTCGCAAAGTAACTATAAGCTTGATATCCTTAAGGGTGAGCTCAAGTTCTCAAACCTTATTCTTTTTTAACCTCAAATAAGCATCTACTAGACGAACATGATATCAAACCTCTAGAGCGACAAATATAACAATTGGCACTAAGAGAATACACTAAGATGAACATGATATCAAACCTCTAGACGAACATGATATCAAACCTCAATATCGCGATTATTACTTACTAAAGAGGGAGAATTAATAGCTCCAATAGCATGGTAAGAGACAATGTTTCCACCAAAATACGCGTATAAATAGCAAGTCTCTTTTCCCTGGCTCATATTTCTCTTGTTCTTTATATCATACTCACTTGATCTTATGAGCATAAACACATGGAGATCCACATTCTTTACCACTTTGTGGTGCTTGCTAATAAATTGTTCATTGATGTTAACGGTTTAGGCTATCTAGATCTTGAAGAGCTAGACTGAACTTAGATATTGTTGGAAAATTTAGTGAAAATGTAGTTTTTCACTAACTTTGGATATAAATAATTATATGTAATTACGATTAATATAATTATTATTTTATGGGTTTGTGTTATATTTGTGAGAGCCTCAAAGTGAAACAAACCGTGTCCAAAACGGAGCTAAGATGAACGAGATATCGATGCTCGAAGTTGAGTAGTTGGAATGAATATTGTTAAACTTGGGTGACTCTAGTGAAAAAAATTGTTGCATCTTTTGGTTAAATGCTAACAATTTTTTGTCATAAAGCAATATTTGTGTGTTAATTTTTGACTCATAAATCTTTGTAATGAATTATGAGGTTTTAGTTATGGCTCATTATTTTATTTAATTTGACATTAAGTTGTCATGAATCAAATTTATATTTTATTTTACTCATAAAAAATGTCATAATTGTGTTTAAAAAAAATAACAAATATGAAGTTTTGGTATAAATATAATTAGAGCCTTATGATTCATTTTTAGGTTAGAGGGAAAAAAGAGAGCAAAAACACTATATAGAATTTTTATAGAGAATTAGACAAGAGTACTCTCTAAAACCATTCCACCACCACATTCTTCCTCTTCTATTTTCTATACACAAAAAAACATAACTTAACCCGATGAAACCTTGGGCGCATGAACATCTCCTGCAGTACATATACTGTTCCGGTTGTTGTACCCTGTGAGACAGACGCGTTCGTCTTAGAGGAGGCGCGAAATCTGTTTTAAGGGACCCGTGTTGAACACGAATTCTCAACCAAAACCGAAAATCTTTAGCTTGTTTTTTGTTGTAGCTAAGTACAAAGTTGAATACTCAAGGTGTTGAAGACTCAAGTCAAGTATACTTCAAGAAGACGGTCGTTAGAGTACCCGTTGAAACCACCGGTTAGAATAATTTATTTATATAAATTTGTATTTTATATGTATTTTCTTTCGGGTTTGTAAACGGTATTAACTGAGTTGATTTTCCACGTATGACAAGAGTTTCGTCATTTTATTTTGTTATTATTTTAATAGAAGTGGCCTTTCAAAAAAAATCTATCTTTTGGACATAGCCAATATCGACTTGGTTTATGATACTAGTTTATCACCTTAAAACCATAAATGCACTTCTTTACACAACTACTTTTGCTACAATTAATGTTGCTCTTACTCAATGAATATGGTATAACTCTAAACATTGCATCATAGTGAGCATCTTCCTTATGTGGAATGATTATTTTAGCATGTTTTCTCATTATGCTCATAACACTTCAGCCCAAACTTACTCAATAACTCCTCCCATTAATGAGGATATAACCCACCTTAGGCGTACCTCACTTCCCCACCACATCTAACCACAAATCTCCATGTAGACGCATATATAAATGTGTTGGAAAGGTAACTAGGGAGGTAAGATTAGAGGTGTTGAAAAGTATCTGTATCCGAAACCGAAATATCCGAAATTCTGAATCCGAATTATCCGAAAATTCGGATATCCGAATTTTCGGATTCGGATTCGGATAGCATTTTTCAAAAATTTCGGATATTCGGATATCCGAATATCCGAATATATATATATATATATATATATATTTTAAGATATCTTTCCTAGAAAGTGTTATGAATACAATATATATAAAGTATATGGTTTTTATATTATGTGTTTAGCTCTCTTATTTTAAAAAAATAAAACGTATTCGCATCGTAATTTCAAAAATTATATTTTTTATTCAAATTTATATATTGTTTCCTAGAAAGTGTTATAAATACAATATATATATATATATATATATATATATATGAAGTATATACCTTTTATGTTATGTGTTTAGTCTTCTTATTTTTTTTTAAAAACTAAAACGTGTTCGCGTCGTAATTTCGTAAATTACTCAAAAAATGGTTTTTTAATTATTTCATAAAGATGATGTTTATTTAGTATACTTTATATATTTAGATTTTAATTTAAAAAATATAGTTAAGTTAAAAAAAAACCGTATATCCGTTTCACTATTCGAATCTGAATCCGAAATTTCGGATACAGATAGTGAAATCTACTATCCGAAATTTTTGCATATCCGACTTTAAACACCCCTAGGTAAGATACTACTGCTATGACTTGATATTTACATACTCATATTTATACTTGTTGGAAATCAGAGATAGAAAAACGTAGCATACACGATTTTTTGTGGTTAACTCTAACCATGACTCTTTCTTATATTAAACTCGAAAACCACCACCAAATTACATTAACCCTACTAATCTATTTATACTAAAATAGAGACTTGTGGTTAGCCACTATGCTATTAATCTTGCATGCGAACTTGTCAATAAACTAAATTTCCTTCATCTTTAGCACCTCCGACTCACTTCTTATGGTTTGTAAACGGGCTTTTTGTACTCTTACAGCTCCTAGATAATGAACCCAGATTGAATCCCAATCATATTTTGCATCTTTGTACTTTGCTACTTGAAGTAGGACGTCTTCGGGTAACGTTTGAAAAGTAAATTCCCTAGCGATCATGTTCTTCCTACCTTCGACTGTTCTTCTCGTTACTCGATCTATTGCTTCCCATAGACCACAAGCTTGCAAGATCAATTCCACCATAATCGGCCAACTCGTGTAGTTTGTGGACGTCAACTTAGGGCACTATAATGGGATGTTACCTTGCTCTCTTGCCAGCTCCATCGCTCTAGTCACATTAGTTCCCATTATGTTGCCTTGCTATAGAAATCGGTCTTGGTCTTTGTCTTAGTCTTAGTCTTCTTCTTTGTTCTTGCTACTTGCTTCTTATTTCTTGCTACTTGCTTCTTTTTTCTTGCTAATCTCTTCCTTGTGTCTTGCACCTTTCTTTTACCTCTTACGACTTGGTTCTTACTTCTGGTTTCTTGCTATTGTTGTCAAGTTTTCTTAATTGTTCGTCGGTTTCTTCTTCATCTTAACTTCCGGATCTTGTATTCTTGATCTTAAATTGAAGGACTTTGTTACCTCCCACTGTTGTTGTCGATCACCCATAATAGCCACCTAAACACCACCAATCGCCATCTCCTTTCTCCCTTTTCTTTCCGTTTGCATAACCATTGTTTTATTCGGGATTATGAAAGCTCGGCCTTCGCGACTTTAAATCACAAACCAATCATTAGATTTGTTCACCTGAGTGTCTACCCAAAAATGAGGACGATCTGACGATTCAATCACCAAGAAACAGCCGATCTCTGCTACTAGGCCACCCAAAATCGAAATTTTCCCTTCCACTCTTTTCTCTCATTTACTTTTTCTCTTTGTCCGCTAGGTCTTGATTGAGTTCTTGGTAATGACTCTGATACTAACTATTGGAAATCAGAGATAAAAAAACGCAGAATAAACGATTTTAATGGTTAACTCCAACCACGACTATTTCTTATATTAAACTCGAAAACCGTCACCAAATTACATGAACTCTATCAGTCTATTTATACTAAAAGCTACAAACCAATCCTAATCGAATGCGTATTCTATTTATACTAAAATACCAATCTCAATCCCATACGAACTCAAATAGACCTATTTAGCTCAAATAATAATTTCTAAAAATTAGGAAACTAGACACCTCAATATTCTAAGAAACATACTTTGTCTCTTACTGCTTTATGCCTTAGCCGCCTTCTCTTTTGATCGGTTCAGAATTGCAATTGTCACGCCCCGCTGCAACGGAAACGCGAGGCGCGACCTTCATGGTTCATAGTCATTGTTTACATTAAACAACACTAAATGCATGCAACATAAGATTCGAAATTGTTTCTACAAAGACAGTGTTTCGAGTTCACATAAACCAAGACAACATGATTTTACAAATATGGCCTAAGTCAAAAGGCTATACTAGGAAAATCCCTAAAAGACCTCAAGCATGCAATGCGACTCCACTACGTGATTTCCCTAAGGTGATCCCCAAACATGCTTCAATTTCCTGAGAAGCACACGCTTGTGCCTCAACCCATTTTGATACGTAATCCACTGCTACTAAGATGTACTGATTTCTGCGAGATGGAGGGAATGGCCTGACGAAGTTGATCCCCCATACGTCGAATATTTCACATACTCGGATGCTTGTTTGGGGCATTTCATCACGTTTTGAGACGTTCCCTGTTCTTTGACATGAGTCGCATGTACTTATGAGCTTATGTGAGTCTTTGAAAACGGTCGGCCAAAAGAATCCCGCTTCAAAGACTTTCCTTGCAGTGAAATTAGCTCCATGGTGCCCTCCTGTTGGTCCTTCGTGACATTGTCACAGTATCTCACGCTCTTCTTTTCCGTTCACGCATCGCCGTACTATCTGGTCTTTACAGACACGGAATAGATATGGATCTTCCCAGAAGTATTGTTTGATATCTGCGAAGAATTTCTTCCTTTCTTGAAATGTCATTCATTTTACTAACACTCCACTTGCTAGGAAGTTTGCGATGTCTGCAAACCATGGATATTCATCAGTATCTTGTATGCGCAGTATGTACTCATGATGGAAGCTATCATTTATGGTAAGTTCTTGGTTCCTCTGAGTATTCTCAAGACGAGATAAATGGCTCGCTGCAAAATTCTCTGCCCCTTTCTTATCTTTTTTCTCAATGTCGAACTCTTGTAATAGGAGAATCCACCTAATTAATCTAGGTTTAGCATCCTGTTTGTTAAAAAGGTGTCTTAAGGCGGCATGATCAGTGTAGATAATGGTTTTTGATAGGACTATGTAAGAACGGAATTCATCGAAGGCAAAAACTACAGCAAGTAACTCTTTCTCAGTAGTGGTGTAATTTTCTTGAGCGTTGTTTAAGGTTTTACTTGCATAGTAAATTGGATGGAAATGTTTTTCTTTTTGTTGCCCTAAAACTGCTCCCACTGCGTAGTCACTTGCATCACACATGAGTTCAAATGGTTTTGTCTAGTCGGGTGCCATCAAGATAGGTGCATCAACGAGTTTTCTTTTAAGGAATTCAAATGCTTTCAAACAGTCGTCAGAGAATAAGAAGGGCCGATCCTTTTCCAATAATTGTGTTAATGGCCTTGCGATTGATGAAAAATCCTTTATGAATCTTCTATAGAACCTTGCATGACCCAGGAAACTTCTAATTCCCTTAACTGAATTTGGCAGTGGAAGCATAGATATTGTTTCTACTTTGGCTTTGTTGACTTCAATGCCGTTTTCCAAAATCTTGTGTCCTAATACTATTCCCTCCTGGACCATAAAATGACATTTCTCCCAATTTAGCGCTAGATTTGATTCCTCGCATCTTGCTAACATTTTCTCAAGGTTTTGCAAGCAATGATCAAAGGAATTTCCAAAAAGTGAGAAATCATCCATGAACACTTCCATTGATTCTTTAATCATATCATGGAATATGGCGAGCATGCATCGCTGGAATGTAGCAGGTGCATTGCATAGCCCAAATGGCATACGTCTATAGGCAAAGGTGCCATATGGGCAAGTAAATGTGGTTTTCTCTTGGTCTTCAGGAGTGATAGGAATTTGAAAATACCCTGAGAACCCATCGAGAAAACAATAGAACATGTTCCCTAATAATCGCTCTAACATTTGATCTATGAAGGGTAGCGGGAAATGATCTTTTCGTGTGGCTTCATTCAACTTACGGTAATCAATGCATACCCGCCATCCAGTAACCGTGCAAGTTGGTATTAATTCGTTTTTTCTCGTTTGTTATTACCGTCATACCTCCCTTTTTTGGTACCACTTGAACCGGACTGACCCATGCGGAATCCGAAATGGGATATATCACCCCTGCGTCCAGTAGTTTGATAACTTCATTTTTCACTACCTCCTGCATTTTAGGGTTCAGCCGTCTTTGGTGTTGTACGCTTGGTTTGTAGTTGTCCTCCATAAGTATTTTATGAGTGCCAGAACGAGGGGCTAGTTCCTTGAAGATCCATTAGCTTCCATGCCATAGTTTTCTTGTGTCTTTTTAGTACTTCCAATCATTTATCTTTCTCGTCATTTCCTAACTTGGCAGAGATAATGGCTGGAAGCTTAGAGTTTTCATCTAGAAATGCGTATGATAAGTCTGGTTGAAGCTCCTTCAGTTCCAGTGTAGGTGGTTCCTCTATGGAAGGTTTCGTTTTCTCATCTTCAGCTCGATCTTCCAGATCCTCAATGCCCCTTGTCTCATTGTCATGGTTGGTGTGTTTTATCATAAACCCTTCGTAAACTAGATATTTCTCCAAGTCATCAGCTGGCCACTCTTCTTCTTCCTTTCCCAAGACGTCTTGCATGCAGTAGCCTACAAGGTAATCGAAATCGTCGAAGAGAAAAGCGAGGTCGTCGTGACTGTTCGGCCATTGCATGGCCCTCTTAAGATCGAATGTGATTCGCTCTTGCTTAATGCCAATCTTCCTCCCTAGACGTCAATAAGAGCAAGATCTGTGCTGAGAAATGGCCTTCCTAGTATAAGAGGGTTGCTCGTTCCTCCTTTAATGTCAACTACCACAAAATCCACGAGGAAGATGAATTCGTTAATCTTTATCAGCACGTTCTCAATGATTCCCCTTGGACAACGAACTATCCTATTGGTTAGGCATAGTTCAAGCTTTGTAGGTTGAAGTTTCTTGAGATTCTTTGCATGAGCTGGCATTTTATAGAGGAATAGCTCGTAAGGTAGATTCAGTTGGATCTGATTCAGCAAAGACTGAAATCTTTTATACTGTTTTTCCAATCCTGGTGGTTCTAAGATCTCTTCAATTTCTCCTTGTTGAATTTCGGCAATAGTTATGGTGTCTTTGCCGGTATCATCAGTGTTTTCTATGGGTATCATGGTTACTACCTCAACATTTTGTCCTCTCAATGCTTGATCTTCCTCGATACTTTGTGGATAATCCAAGATTTCTGAAGGATCTTCATGCGGTTCCGTGGCATAGAGTTTAATAGTTTGACTTTTTATTTCCTCTAAATTCGAAATAGCATGTCTGGTTTCCACGGATCTTGTTCATAGAATGCATAATCGGAATTTAACGATGGAGGTGGTTGAGGAAGTAAATTTTCAAATGGAGAAGGGTGGAGGTACACTTCATGGTCAATGGGACGCCATACGGAAAGGTAGCACTCCTCAGTGTAGTGTGACCCTCCACATAACTCACACCATGAATTTGTGTAACTTTCGTCAAATTCAAAAAACTCTTCGTTTATGAAATTTTAGTTATATGGATTCATGATATTTTGTAGATTGTGGATTTAGAAAGGCTAATCCGTTAACTCAATTTTTTCTTGAAATCATCGTGTCCCCGGCAACGGCCCCAAAAAATTGATGCGCATGTGATGTAGTTATAAAAAGATTTTAATATTAAGGTTTCACGCATGTTTAAAATTTATAAAATGATAAATACTCAAACTTAAAACACACACAATAGGTAAATGTACCAATCACAGCGTAATATAGTTTAGGTAAGAACCAAGTATCGAACCAATGGACACGATCGAGTTCCAATACTCAAATTTTGTTATCCTTTAGCCGGTTTAATTAGGGAGTGGGTTTTGCGTGCTTGTGAAGCAGAATAGTAAATGACAGAAAAGTAAATGACAGTATAGTAAATGAAAGAAAAGTAAAAATGTGTGTGAAGTATGTAACAGAAATGTAAATAGCAGAATAGCAAATAGCATAAAAGTAAATATCTCGAGGATGATCAGGTCACGAAGAGTATTGCTTGGGGCTTCGAATCCGGTTGGTATATGATAATGTTAAGTTGACTAATCCGGTGGTATGACTAATTCAAACGTGTGAACGGTACACCGCTAGAGCCTCATTCTCACAACATTTGGTTCACGAATTATAATATTTAATAATAAAATGGTAATGATTCCCAGCTAGGGACAACGTTACCCACAACTCTTTCAATGCTATCTCCAAGTTGGTTTAGGACATCGAACTTAAATGCTTAATTATTATTATTAAAATGGTGATTAGAGTTTGTTCACCGGGAGACGGTGTAACAATGGGACCATTTATAAAGACGTACCGTTCCCAACATGAATTCACCAATTCTTGGTCTCATAACAATTCGTATAAAGACGTACGACCTTATTTGTATTAACCAAACCTTGGCTTATCAAAATCCACTTGTATAAAGACGTACAAGCATCAAGAGAAGTTTGATTAAAAATGTTTCACGGTCTTACACTTTAAAATCAAGAACACTCACAAGTGTAAAGACGGATTTAGATAAAAATAATAAGCCCACCTAGAAGATGGTTTTAAGAGCAAATAATTAAAGACATAAAATACCACTAGATTAATACGTCAAACATTAACATACACCAAACTTCATCTTCACCCTAGCAATACAAAGAGTTTAGCCACGAATGACCTAGGCTCCCCTATTGCGGACAAAGAGGAGGAGCCTCTCTACTCTCTACTACTACTCTAAAGCTACTGGAAACGAACTATTCTCTCTATCTTTTGTTGTGGTAAGGTGTGTGAAACCAAGAACACAAGCCCTCTATTTATAGGCCTCAAAATGAGCAATGCACGCCCATGCATTGGTTTGCACGGGCGTGCAAACACTTCGGTAATCAAACAGGGTGCAGAGGACAGTGTACTAGAGACTTGGAGAGCAAGAAAGGCAATGCACAACCGTGCAATGGGTTGCACGGCCGTGCAACCCCCCTCTGCTTCCCAGTTTTGTCTTTTAGCTGCTGGTTGACTTCTTGTTGACCAATTTTGACTTCTTGGGGGTCAAAGATCGGGAATGATCCTTCTAGAAGCTTGATTTCTTGCTGTTTTTGATTGGTTTTAGCTTTGTTTATCTTTAAGACACCGAATAACCTGCAGTTACAAATTATAAACGTTTTAAGTATTAATTGCAAGGTTATTATTCATTTAGTACCATAACATGATGATTATTATGCATGCAAAACATGTATAAGTGATGACACATCAGTGACTAAACATTAAATTTATGTCAAGAGCTCATATGGGTTTTAAATCTAACACAAAATACTAGCTTTTAGGAGAAAGAACCACATCATTTGAATCAATTTTGAACAAGTTATGACCTCCTAAAGTTGAATCAAATATTCTGTCAGAAAATTCAAATTTGACCTTTCATCTTAACAGACTTTTGAGGTATAAAAGCTCCACGAAAAATTATCAAACCAGTTGGGTTTGAAAGATAACTCCTTGAACTTGATATTAGACTCAAAAATCATCCAGATTAGTTAAGTTTAGACCAAGTTATGACCTTCTAAAGTTGACTCATGGTTTCTGCTAGCAATAGTTTTAAAAGGAAAGGCTACATTTCATGCAACATCAACTACTTTGGGTGAGTTTTCTACACAAATCAACTAGTACAGTTAATAAAACTAAGATTTAGAACAAGAATACTAACTTAAAGCAAGCAAGGAGAAGGTTTAGATGAAGGAGATAGCTTGAAATACACTTGAACAACACTTAAATCTCTTGAACAACACTTTGATTTTTGAATGGAAGAATTTAGTGTGTGTGTGTGTGTGTTGCCGTAGAAAGGAGAGGGAGAGAGCTAGAGGTTGTGTGAGTTTGTAAATGTGACGGTGAACCATATTAAAGTCAACTTCTTGAACTTGCAAATGGTTATTATCCTTGGGGTTGAAGTATCTTAGGAGACAAGGCATGAAGTGACTTGGTATGTGTTGGAACAAGGGATGACTAGAGTGAAAGGGGGGGTCGCTCATGGTTGTGCTCAAACAAGGATTGATTAGACCACTTTAAATTAGGATTGAAAAAGAGAATTGTTGAACAATATATGAGAATGAATTTTGATCCATGTCTCATGTTCAACGAGATGTCTAATGCAGAAAGGATAATTAACTAGAGAACCATAACTATTAGAAGCAGTGAAGTAAGAGTACTTGGACTGGTTGCTGATAATGCATGACTTTAAAAGTGCCCTACTTCGTTGGGGACAGTGAGATATTTCTAGACTCTACCACTGTCTATATTGACATATGATTAAAACTTGTGCAAGTGGGAGATTGTTGAACCTAGATGTCAAAGTGACAACATATGACAATGTAGCCAATGAAGTACGATCCTAGAAGGTCACACAACGAGCAACAACAACTAATCAATGTGTTTAAAAGAGTTTAAAACGCATCAACGTGGATTGGTGTAATGTATATAACTATTTAGAGAAAAAACTATTACAATAAATTCCATAAGAATTAATTGTTATTATTTGTGAAATAATAATAATCAAAATTAAACAATAAATAAATGGTTATTTAGAATAAATATTTATTTGTTTGAAAGTATGGTCTAATTATTTGTATAAATTAGAATTATGTAAATAATACATGTGTATATATATATACACACGCGGGCTGAAAATTATATATATATATATATATATATATATATATATATATAAAGCAAATAGAGCGGGGAAAGTTGTAATTTCACTAAAATTTTAAGACACTTAGGAAAATAGTTGCTGCATTTGGTACAAGTGTTGATGCATATCCCACCTCGCAGATTACAATTTTGTCCCTCTAAGAAAGTTCATAGTATCCCACATCGCTTGGTTAAGAAAATTTGCAAGGGAAATGTGGTTATAAAAGGAGAACGCCCATCAGGCATTCAGTTAACTTATTTTTGTTGCTTAATCGACCCATTGGCCCGTATAGAAACGCAAAGTTTTGCTTTTTATTCATCAATTGGTGGAGAAAGCTACAAGATCGGTTCACCGAGTAGGCCGAGTTGAACAAGGCTGACCGAGTTTGAACTCTAAGAAAGTTTATAAACCTATTATTTTTCTATCCCACATCGTCTGGTTAAGAAAATTTACAAAGAAAATGTGGTTATAAAAGGAGAACACCCATCTAGCTTTCAGTTAACTTATTTTTGTTCTTAATCGGCCCATTGGACCGTATAGTAACACAAAACACATAACATATGTACTTATCCCACATCGGTGGAGAATAGAAAATTAAAGAAAGGATGAGTTATATAAATAGACTGTATGCTTACCTTAGTATACTCAATGCATGATCAAAAGTGCTCATGTAATGGTTGGGATCTATCCTACATCACCAAGTTAAACAAAACTTCGAGCATTCCATCTCTTATAAAAGGAAGGCCCAAGCTAAATTCACTATCGTGGGTTTAATGGTTAGCCAACCAAACCTAGCTAAAACTTTAAAGTTTTGAATCCAAGATTAAAGATGGTCGGGATCAATCCGTCAACTTGATATCAACCGAATCATATTGATTTTAGTGAGTGTGTAAGGCTGTAAAATACTAAACCCAAGAGTAATGTGGTGGTATTTCAACCCGCCACGAAGCGCAGGCTTCCTTACTTTTTAATCTATACTACCTTACAATGCATATTGGGTGGGCAAAAGGGTAATTTTACCCAATTTTAAGACACCATCTTAAATATCACTTGTTAAACACAATATACAAGTACATAAAAGCTTAATCCTTTAAAGCTAAACCAAATGTTTTTTTGACATTTTAGCTTGTTCCACATTGGTGGCTTACCCAACCTAATCATAGAGCAAACCGCTATAAATAGAGAAGTTCGCTTACTTAAGAAAATTGAACCATTTGTTCCACGCCTTTTTTGGCTAGGTTGGGTAAACAATGAATATTTTTTTTAGCGCAAAAATTTAGATACTTAATTGAGGTTCGAAGCTTGCATGAAAAAAGCTCTGCTTGAAATCGTTCCAGTTGTAAACTTGCTGACTTGGATCGGATTGGTTTGTAAATAAGCTGAGCCTGAGCTAGGCTTGGCTCGGCTGGTGAGCTAGGTTTGAAGCTTATAATAATAATAATACCCAAATATAATCAGTGTTTAAGACAGGTCGGGTTAGATTGCGCTCTCAAAAAGAGTCTCGATGATATCTGCCGCTTTGCGTGGGCCAACCCACTAGTATATATATATATATGTGTGTGTAATAATAAAATGGGTTTTTAAACCAATTAAAATCTAATTACATATTAGGCTAGTATTTAATCCAATGGATTATGTTTAAGTTATGAGATAACTTGAGCCCAAACTTAATAAGGATCATTAGGGTTTTAGAATATATATATATATATATATATATATATATATATATATATTAATGCGACTTGTTTTACAGTCTAATCTAATCATAATTCAATACTTGGAATTATTTACAAATCCTAGTCACCACACCACAGAGTCGTCGCCCCTTCCCCTTGGTTCGACCTTCAAACGCAACAAGAAGAAAAAGTTGACCCACTTTATCTTGGTGTTCTCGATTGGCGTAGATCAAGACCGAATCGAATTTGGTTTGTGTGTGGTTCGCGTGATACAAGCTAGCAATCCGTTAATCTCATTGTGAATTACCTTGGGTTTCTATCATCCATTTAATCAAGCGATTACGGTATAACTTGCTAACTTGAGACTATTTTTTGTTTTCCAGTTTCTCGCAACTGGACTCCTGGTGGCGATCTAGATGAAAGTCTACATCGATTTGTGTGTCTTCTCTACCGTTAAATTTTTTAAAATGGATGCATGAAACCCAACATCTTGAGTGTTGTAGTTCCAAATAAAGTGAGCACCAAATCATAAGCCGAAATGTGATTGACCACCATTGCCATAACTATTTCCTGTTTGATTACCACTACCTACGTCGTATCACCCTGTCCAAACCTCACATCGGCTATGGACAAGAGGGATAATGGGCTCGGAAAGAATACGTGACCTCAAATAACACAAACATATTTTTGATGTTTTGGTTGTGGATTAGAGGAGAACTCTACAGTTTAACGTGCTTGAGTGGACAAAATCCAGAATGGGTGACCTCAGCGGAAGTCTCCATTGGACAAAACAAAATCCTTGAGTTCATTGTGGATAACATTGATTGGTATGATGGGTCGAATGTTACAAAATGTATTAGAGCCACTCATTTGCAATCTGGATGGTGAGGCAAACTTTATCAAGGACGATGAGTCCAAGAGCGTGTTTGTGATGGCTTAGGTGAATCCCACATCTCTGAGTCATTTCGAGATGGTGGGGCAAACCTCATTGAGGATGATGAGTCCATAAGGAGGTTTTTGTAACACCTTAGTCAAATATCACATCAGTCGTGAACATGAGAGATGTTGGGCGTATATGGAATACCTGACCTCAAACGCCACTGACATGTTTTGAGTGCATTGGTTGTGGATGATAAAGAACTCCAAAGTTAAATGTGTTTGGGTGGGAGAAATTCGAGGATGGGTGACCTTTTGGGAAGTCTACACTTGGGAAACTAAAAAGAAATTCATGTGCTCCTTGTAGGCAAAGCAGACAATATTGGTTGGTATGAGGGACCGGATGTTATAGACGTGTTAACCACCTCTTCCACGAGTGAGTATTTTTCCATGAATCAAGCATCATTATCCAATGTTACATCTACCACGTGAATTGCGAATTTGAAGTAGTCTAATAGAGAAATTCAGATAACACCGAATTGCGCAACCATGCTTTGAGCAAATTTGACATTTTATTTCATTTTTGATCTTAGAGGTTTGATTATATAGAGCAAGGACGTCAAAAATACCCGAGCACGCCGGGTATGCTCGAAATCCGAAACATCTGGGACATATATACCCGAAACCCTATGGGTATGGTATTAGTTTTAAAATATTTCACGGGTATGGGACGGGTATGAGATTAGGTGATACCCGACTCGATTACTCGAAATCACATGCCCGTTTACCAGAACCATATACCCGAAAAGTTTTAATTTTAATTTTAATTTTTCCTTAACCTTTTTCTTTTAATACTTCATTTTAATAGGTTAATTATATGGAAAATTAAAATTTCTTTTGAAATATGTATGTGATAATATTAATGTATGTAATTTATTCATATTTAATATGTTATGAAAAATATAAATGTAGAGTCATAGAAATGTACATGACACATATGCAATGGATATTGGTCGATACCCGCGAATATGCCCGATACGTGATACTAACGGGTATACCCGATACCCGCGGGTATGCCCGATACCCTACGGGTAATTACCCGACACAAACCCGATGAGTAAAGGGCCGGGTATGGGACATGATTTTACAACCGGGTATAGGACTGGGATTATAGATACCCGGCCCGAACCCAGCTCTTTGCCATCTCTAATATAAAGTAAATGGATTTCCATGATTCGGATATACTAAAATCATGATAGAAAATGTTAAGCAAAATGTTCTCCAAACATAAGTAGTTTCGATAAAACTTGATAGATGGTGGATTTGTGTTTTCTATATTTAGCACGAACATACTTCAACTAGAATTCAAACCTTAGAGAGCTTGAAGAACGAGGCTTGAATTGGAAACTGGATCGCGAACTGATAGTAGTGATTATGCTAATTTCTCCGCCTATGTCAAGATATGATGTAATTGTCCTCACTTTAACAATTGAAACCGATTTCTTAACTATGACTTATTTGTAAAGGCTTATTACCGAATCTATAAAGTATTAAAAAAAATTAGATCGATAAATAACTAACTAACAAGGTTTTGTATTGTAACATAAACCTTAGGGTTTTGAGTTTTGATGAAATATGACAACCCATTTAGGGCAATGATGATATAAAACCAAAATTCGTAAATATAACATAATTATTGTGAATTATTGAATAGGCAAACACATTGCCACACTCCACCTATTTTGTCAGAAAGTATTTTTACTGTTTTCACCTTTTCATTCATTTATATAGATGTTCAAAAGGGTAATCAAATGATAGACTCTCCGATTCGAAGAAACAAATGCATCATATCTTTTATTGTTGTCTTATTCTTTAGTTTCATAACATGTTATCAGCACGAGTGTTCTCTCCACCAAGAAGATCAACAAAGGATAAAGGTATTCATCATTAGCAAATCAATAATTTTATAAATATAAAATGACAACATAAATACTATGATAAACAAAATTTATGAGGATCCTAACAATCTAACATTTTATTTATGCACATAACTTTTACTTTTATGTCAACTAACTTTTTAATTATGGTAACTAACATTAATTTATTCATACTAACAATTTTATTCTTATTATTGTACATACTAAGTTTATATCTTATTTAATTTTATCTCATTTTTTTTCCTTTACTTTACTTTACTTGTAAAGTCGTTATATGTATATAACCATTGTAAAACGGTTATAAAACGGTAATATAACCGTTGATAAAGGTTATAAATTTACCACTATAAATTACCAATTATCAATCTCATTACTTGCACATTAAAAAAAAGAAAGGAAGAAACTATTCTCAAGATTACTCAAGTTATTTTTCAAAGATGATTAACTCAGCTTTAGTGTTAGCTACAATAATGATTATGTTTTGTCTTATTCTCCTTTTTCAATCTCCCACCTGAAGATTTTGGAATTTTCTTATTCTTTTATTTGTTTGTAGCTCTACCAATGTACTTTATCTCAATTTTTATGAGTATGTAGATCCTAATATTCATCTTATTATTTGTTCAACCTTGTTTCAAGTTTTATAATTATTTAATTTTATAAATTAAGTGACATATACTAATCTAAATGCTTTTTTATAGTCCATTATGTCAAATCTTGCAAAGCTTGAATTTTTTACTTTGGACATTACGGGAAAAAACTATCTGTCATGGGTGTTGGATGTTGAAATACACTTGGATGCTAATAATCTTGGTGATACAATCAAAGAAGGAAATGAAACAAGTACCCAAAATAAAGCAAAGACGATGATTTTCCTACGCCATCATATTCATGAGGCATTGAAAACTAAATACCTCACTATTAAGGATCCACTTGTCCTTTGGACCAAATTGAAAGATAGGTATAACCACCAGAAAATAGTAATATTACCAAGAGCTCGTTATGAATGGATCCATTTAAGGTTTCAAGACTTTAAGTGTATAAGCGAATATAACTCGGCAATGTTTAGAATCACCTCACAGTTGATTCTATGTGGGGGATAGTATTACTGATAAGGAGATGTTAGAAAAAACATTCTCCACCTTTCACGCATCAAATCTGGTCTTACAACAACAATATCGTGAAAGAGGTTTCACTAAGTATAGTGACTTAATATCATGTTTACTTGTGGCAGAGCAAAACAATGAGCTCTTAATGAAAAATCATAAGAATCGTCCAGTTGGTACAACCCCATTCCCAGAAGTGAATGTGACAACATATAATGACCAAACTAGAGGTCGCGGACGTGGTCGTGGTTATAATCGTGGTCGTGGTCGTGGGCGTGGACGTGGAAATAGTCGAGGAAATTATCATGGTGTTTAGTTTAAAAACACTAGAACCCACAAAAATTCCCATGAACACGAAAAGAAACCTAAAGATGAAAGAAATAAAAGGAAACATGGAACTACACCAAATGCATGTTATCGGTGTGGAAGCGATAATCATTGGGCTCGTACGTGTCGCACGCCCAAACACTTGGTGGAACTTTACCAGCAATCCATCAAAGGAAAAGGAATAGAGACAAATTTCACATTTCACATATGAGGGTAACAATGTTGATATCCCCGATGGTCATAAAGACCTTACTAATATAACTCATTAGGATGCTGGTGATTTTCTCATTAATATAACTGATCTGAATGTTGGTGGTTCCACTACTGACACAAATCAGTTAAATGCTTGTAATTTTCCTTATGCATGAATAATTGTGTTTTTTAGTTATGTTATTTCATCTTTATGTTTTCCTTTAAGACGTTATGTTTGTAATCCTATTTTATTTTGAAGCATATTAAATAAGTTTATTTATAAGACTTTGTTATGTATTTTTGAAGCATATGGATCATTTAACAAACTCGCATATTAGTGATGAAAATGCATGTCTAATAGACAGTCCAAGCACACATACAATTCTCAAGAAAAGAAATTATTTCTCTAAGTTAATCATAAAAGAAGCAAGTGTCAGTACTATATCTGGTAGTACAAAATTAATGGAAGGTTTTGGAGAAACTTATATAGTGTTGCCTGGTGGAACACAACTTAAATTTAACAAAGCAATTTGATAAGCTTTAAAGATATTCGTCGAAATGGATATCATGTTGAGACTACGTGTGAGGGACGTAATGAGTACCTTAGAATCACAAATATGAATTCGGGTAAAAAGCATGTATTAGAAAAGTTACATTTGGTTTATATTGTACTCAAATTATTGCAATTGAATCTAATTTGGTCATAGGCCAAAAGTCAATGGACCGAGAAAACTTTATCATTTGGCATGACCGGTTAGGCCATCCCGGATCAATGATGATGCGAAGAATTATAGAAAATTCATGTGGGCATTCTTTGAAGAATCATATGATTCTTCAAACTAAAGGCATTACATGTGTTGCATGCTCAAAGGGAAAGCTAATTACTCGTCCATCACAAGCCAAGGTGGGGAATGAATCCCTTGATTTTCTAGGAAGGATACACGGGGATATATGTGGACCTATACACCCCCCTAGTGGAACATTTAGATACTTTATGGTTCTAATTGATGCATCAACTAGATGGTCACATGTGTGCTTATTATCAAGTCGTAATATGGCATTTGCACGTCTACTTGCTCAATTAATAAAGCTAAGATCACACTTTCCATATTACCCCATCAAGAAAATTCGGTTGGACAATGCCGGTGAATTTACATCCCAAACATTTAATGATTACTGCATGTCCATTGGGACAAGTGTAGAGTATCCTGTACCCCATGTACATACACAAAATGGACTCGCTGAATCACTTATCAAGCGACTTCAAATGATTGCAAGACTAATGATTATGAAATCAAAACTACCTGTTTCTACTTGGGGACATGCAATTTTGCATGCAGCAGCGCTAATTCGCATTAGGCCAACTAGTTATCATGCTTCATCCCCATTAAAATTAGTTTTTGGTCAGGAACCAAATATTTCCCATCTAAGGATTTTTGGTTGTGCCCTATACATCCCAATTACTCCACCACAACGCACAAAGATGGGGCCTCAAAGGAGACTAGGGATATATGTTGGGTATGAATCACCATCTATCATCAAATATTTAGAACCATCAACGGGAGATTTATTCACGGCTCGATTTGATGATTATCATTTTGATGAATCAACGTTCCCAACATTAGGGGAGACGAAAAACAGCTGGAAAGTGATATAAGCTGGAATGAATTATCATTATCTTATCTTGATCCTCGAACAAAACAGTCTGAACTAGAAGTTCAAAGGATAATTCATTTACAAAGATTAGCAAATCAATTACCAGGCGCATTCACTGACCCAAAAAGAGTGACTACGTCACATATACCGGTTGTTAATGCTCTGATAAAAATAGATGTCCCGACAGGACAACCACATATTGGTAATGAGTCTAATGCACGTCTGAAGCGTGGTAGACTAATTGGTTCCAAGGATAAAAACCCTCGAAGGAAAAGGGAGCAAATAATATAGATGGTTAAATCGAGGTAACAGTAACTCCACAGAAGAGTCTCTTGAAGAAACATTAGACATGAAGGTTCCAGATGAACCACAAGTACCTAACAACGAAGAGATCTCGAAAAATTATATCATGTCTAAAAGGGTATGGAACCGAAACAAAATCGACATCGATGATAACTTTTCATATAATGTAGCGCTAGAAGTAATGGAAAACAATGAGGATCAAGAACCAAGACTTGTTGAAGAATGTAAAAATAGAAATGATTGGCAAAAATGGAACGATGCAATTGAGACAGAATTAAATTCTCTCACGAAAAGAGAAGTTTTTGGACCTATAGTCCATACACCCGAGACAATAAAGCCTATAGGGTATAAATGGGTTTTTGTGAGAAAATGGAATGAGAAAAATGAAGTTACAAGATATAAAGCTAGACTTGTAGCTCAAGGTTTTTCTCAAAGACCAGGAATTGACTATGAGGAAACATATTCTCCTATTATGGATGCAATTACTTTCAGGTATTTAATCAGCTTAGCAGTTTCTAAAAATTTAGAAATGCGTCTTATGAATGTCATTACAGCTTACTTGTATGGGTCACTTGATAATGACATCTATATGAAAGTTCCAGAAGGATTTAAATTTCCTGAAGCATTAAGTTCAAAACCTAAAGAAATGTATTCAATCAAATTACAAAGATCTTTGTATGGGTTGAAACAATCCAGGAGGATGTGGTATAACCGTTTGAGTGATCATTTGATAAGTAAAGGTTATACAAATAATCAAATTTGCACATGTGTATTTATTAAGAAGACGACATCAAGATATGTGATCATAGCTGTATACGTTGATGATCTAAATATAATTGGGATTCATAAAGAAATTCATGAAGTAATTATTCTTTTAAAGAAAGAATTTGAAATGAAAGACCTTGAAAAAACCAAATATTGTCTTGGTTTACAGATTGAGCATATGAATAATGGAATACTTCTACATCAGTCAAATTATACCGAAAAGGTCTTAAAACGTTTCAATATGGACAAGGCAAATCCTTTAAGCACCTAAATGGTTGTTAGATCACTTAATGTAGAAAATGATCCATTTCGTCCTTGCAAAGATAACGAAGATGTTCTTGGTCCAGAGGTACCATACCTTAGTGCAATTGGGGCTCTTATGTATCTTACTAACTATACGAGACCTGACATTTCGTTTGCAGTCAATTTACTAGCAAGGTTCAGTTCATCCCCTACCAAAAGACACTGAAATGGGATTAAACATATTTTTCGATACCTTCGCGGAACAACTAATTTAGGCTTATTTTATCTTAACAATTCGAAAGAAGGTTTGATTGGTTATGCAGATGCAGGTTATTTATCTGATCCTCACAAGGCAAGATCTCAAACTAGATACTTATTTAAGAATGAAGGAACTGCAATTTCATGGCGTTCTCAGAAGCAAACAATTGTTGCAACATCCTCAAATCATGCTGAAGTCATTGCACTACATGAAGCTTCTAGAGAATGTGTATGGCTAAGATCTATGACACAACACATATTGACCTCTTGTGGGCTAGAGGAAGATAGAAATCAAACCCCAATCTACGAATACAATGCAGCTTGTGTCTCACAGATGAAAGAAGGGTATGTCAAAAGTGACAGAACAAAACACATACCGCCAAGATTCTTTTCATACACTCAGGAACTTATTAAAGACAAACAGGTTGAAACGAGATATATCCAATCTAGCAACAATTCAGCTGATCTTTTCACAAAAGCACTACCTACGACGGTTTTCAGAAAACACGTTCATGACATTGGAATGAGACATGTACGGATAATGTAATACTTTGCAGATGACAACTTGAGGGGGAGCTATACATTGCACTATTTTTTCCTTAGCTAAAGTTTTTTTCCACTGGGTTTTTTTTAGCAATGTTTTTAATGAGGCAGTATTTCAAAGTTGAACCCTGAAGTTAAAAAGTGTCATAAAATAGGGAGCGTATGGATTGTTGATCGAGAGAAAGTGTGGCAATATGTCTGAGGGGGAGTGTTGTGAATTAGTGAATAGGCAAACACATTGCCACACTCAACCTATTTTGTCAGAAAGTATTTTTACTATTTTCACCTTTTCATTCATTTATATAGATGTTCAAAAGGGTAATCAAATGACAGACTCTCCGATTCAAATAAACAAATACATCATATCTTTTATTGTTGTGTTATTCCTTAGTTTCATAACAATAATGTAATCGTAAGGATAAGTGGCGTAAGGTTGACCATCATGTGCGAGCCTTTGAACCTTTAAAGTAAAAGACATCACGCGGCCCCCACGATAAGGGGAAGGGGTATACCCATGTGATTATGGTGTGATGTGATAATAAAGTGCACGCCACGTGGCGCCACGTCAGATTCTGGAAAAATCACACCATAATCACATGGCAAGGGGTATACCCATGTGATTGTAGTGGTGTGATAATTTAATGTTTATTTTTGAATTTTTATTTAAATAAAATTAAACATAATATTTAAATAAAATAAAACATAATATTTAAATAAAATAAAACATAATATTCATTAATAATTAAAAAATTACATTAATAATAAAATAAATTACATTACTAATGATTTGATTTTTCATAAATATACTCAATCAAGTCCGCCTTTAGTGCGTTATGAATTTCTCGATTGCGTATTTCTTGACGGATTACTCGCTTTTGATCTTCATTAATTTCTTCGTACGTAACCTCCTCCTTATTTGGGTTGTATTGACAAATTGTCACTCCTTGATCCTCTAAAATCATATTATGAAAAATCACACAAGCATACATAATGTTCCGGATTTTGATTTGAGACCAAGATCGAGCCGGCCTTTCTATTATATGCCACTTATTCTTTAATAGACCGAACGCTCGTTCAATATCTTCTCTTGCCGCCTCATGAGCCTTGTTATAATTATTACGTTTAATACCTTCCGAACACGTAAGAGACTTGACAATTGTTGCATATTCCGGATATATTCCATCGGCTAGATAATACCCTCGCTTGTAATGCGAACCTCTAAGTTCAAACGATGAGTCTGGTGCGGTTCCGTTAATCATATCGTCGAATATAGGTGATTGATTAAGAACATTAATGTCATTGTTCGCACCGGCAACGCCAAAGAATGCATGCCAAAACCATAGATCATTTGAAGCCACGGCTTCAAGCATAATACTAGGTCGAGGATGATCGCCGCGTGCAAACTGACCTCGCCACGCATTTGGGCAATTTCTCGAATCCCAATGCGTGCAATCGATGCTACCAAGCATCCCGACAAAGCCTTGTTTAGCTTCATGAAAAGCATATAACTGTTGAATGTCGCTAGCCGACGGTTTACGTAAATATTTTTGACCGTACAATAAAATTATAGCTTTAGAAAACTTGTAAATACATGACCTGATCGTTCGTTCTGACATCTTCAAGTAATCGTCAAACGAATCACTAGCGGTACCATATGCCATTTGACGAATCGCGGCAGTACACTTTTGAATGGAGGTGAAGCCAACCCGACCTCTTGCATCAACACGTTGACGGAACCAAGGCACGTCTCTCTTGAGATCACTATTAATTCTTAAAAATAATCTCCGACTCATTCGAAACCGTGTATTAAATTGCTCCTCCCCGTATAAACAACCTTCGTCAAAGTAATCTTTGAGTAAAAGTGTGTTAGCCGCCGCGGGGTCACGGTTGAGACGTGCGCTTCTTTTTAATGGTCTTGAGGACGATTCCGCCTCTTGCCACCACCTAACCGCCGCCGATGCCATAGCTCCGAACGCCACTACCCGGGCTTCCTCACTTGATGATGAAGACATTTTAAAATAGTAGAAAAATGAGTGTAAATATTATGTAGTAAAATGGGGTATTTATATTGAGTAAAAATAATATTATTAATTATTAAATTTATTATTTTCAAACGGTTCAAAATAATACCGTTCAACTGTATTATTTTGATTGAAATCGGTGTGTTTCTCGCGTGAAATAAACCACGCCCAAACATCACGCCGTGAGAAATATTTCAAGGGGGCGGTGTTCCTTGATGATCACGTCGTGATCGTATGTGCCACAGAGGATCACGCCGGTTTGAGGAGTCGCCGGTTTGAGGAGTGGTATACCGGATGCTCTAATTGAACCCACTGTTTCAACACGTACGGTTGGTTTTACTACGGTCTGCTTATCCTACGCACCCATCGCTTCCTGGCGTACGATAACCATCCCCCTAACCTTTACCTTTTTTGGCCCCACTACCTCACCCGCCACGTCACCATCCGTCTTCTTCCGTCAATCCCCCTTTATCGCCACCATCAATACCACCAACCAACTCTCTCTCTCTCTCTCTCTAGAATTCTTGTGGTTTTGCTTCTCCTCCATGCCTTAATCTTTGATTCAGACTCGAGATATGGGCTCGATTTCGATCCCCGATCCTGGTGAGTCGACTCAGCCGAGTTTCGATGAGTTTCAACGGCAGACGTCACTGATGACCAGCTGTACGCTTCTCTGGAAAGAGCTTTCCGATCACTTCACTTCGCTCGAGCAAACGCTGCTGAAGAAATCAAGGACAAAATCAAAACCCTAGACACCGAGACGAAAGCATCTCTGGCTTCTCTCGAGGAGCGCGAATCTACGATGGAGAACTCCGTCGCTATCGCTCTCCAGAAAGTTGAAGCCGCCGTGCAAGCCGCGGCGGCCGGAGCCGGTAGTTCCGATGAGAAGGAAGATAAGCCTGACGTGGACGATTCCGAGGGTTTACTGTTGAAATTGAAGTCTTTTTGTGTTAGGATGGATTCGTTAGGGTTTGGAGGGTTTGTGTCTAGCAGGAAGAAGAAAATGGAGTTGACGCGGGATCAAATTCCGCTGGCGTTAGCGGCGTGTGCAGCTCGGGCTAGGTTTGTGCTCGAGGCGATCTCGGAGGTGTTTTCGGTGGATAAGAGGAAGGTGTGTATGAATTATTTGAGCTGGGCGTGTGTTTTGATACTGGAGAGTTTGGTTCCGGTGATGGTGGATCCGATAGTGGGGAAATCTAGGGTTTTGGTGACGCCGAGTGTGAAGAAGACAGCTAAGGAGATTGCTGAGCAGTGGAAGGAGAGTTTGGAACAACGCGACGACATAGAGACCGTGAAGCTACCTGATGTTCACACCTTCTTCCAGCATTTGTTGACTTTTGGAATTGTCAATGATGATGATCTTGATTTGTACAGGAAGCTTGTTGTTGGTTCAGCTTGGAGGAAACAGATGCCTAAGCTCGCTCTCTCCCTCGGCCTCGCTAAGCAAATGCCCGGTATGAATGTATATGTGTATTTATGTATTATTATGTAGGGGGAGGATCAAATAAGAAGTTGTTTTCGGCTAAGAACTCTAAGAAGTGACAAAAACATTAAGAAACGATATCAAACGAACTCGGATTGAGCTCATTCCAGCGGCGTTGGAACCGTATCGTCGAACTCTACCATCTTAGATTTTAGGGTTTAGCTTTTATGGTTTAGATCTTAGCATTGAATTTTAGGATTTTAGCCTTAGGGTTTAGCTTTTAGGGTTTAGATTTTAGGGTTTAGGTTTTTTTTGGGGGGTGGGGGTTTAGGTTTTTGGGGGTGGGTGGGGGTGGGGTGAGGTGGGGGGGGTTTAGGTTTTTGGGGGGTGGGGGTGGTGGTTTTAGGCTTTTCGGGGTGGGGTTGGAGGGGGGGTTTAGGTTTTTGGGGGTGCGGGTGGAGGGGGGTTTAGGTTTTTGGGTCCGGATTAGAGTTCGATGAGACGGTTCCAACGCCGCTCGAATGAGCTCAATCGGAGTTCGTTTGACCCACTTCTTAGCGTTTCTTAGCGAAAAAACCACTTCTTAGCGGAACCTTCCCCTTATTATGTATGTGTTATACTTGACAATATCTGCTTGTTTAGAATGCATATTTCCCTTTAAGAAACTGCAAGTTTAGGAAAACATAACTTAATTTTCATGAGCACGATGCAGCAACCTTAGAGTTGGTCATGGTTGATGGTTTGTAAAGTCCAAATGTTTCTTGTGGTTTTGATGCAGATATGATTGAAGAATTGATTAGCAGGGGACAGCAGGTTGATGCTGTGCATTTTATTCATGAAGTTGGTCTTGTAGACAGGTTTCCTCCTGTTGGTTTACTGAAATCTTTCCTAAAGGATGCTAAGAAGGTGGCGACATGACATCTATTCTGGAAGATCCCAACAATTCCTGCCGTGCTGTGGTATCTTACTTTATGATTTTGGTCCACTCGGTAGTCGGTAGTGCAGCTAGCTTTGTGTTATTGCATTTACTTCATCATCATATTTTCTTGCATGTTTCAATGATCAATTTCTTCATCTTGTGGCGACTTAGTTTTTATATTATGTGACCCCCTGCCCAAGGTAGTAGACCTCTGTGTAGTGAAAGGTGCAAAAGGCGCCTGCGTAGGCGCAGCCATACCGCCTTGCGTCCATCAAGGCACTCAGACGAGGATTCCGGTCATGTCTGAAACATCTAAAATTAGCCTAAAAGGCTAAAAATGTCTAAAACCCCTAAAAATGATCTGTTTACACTGTGTGTCTTGCTTGAAAAGGCCTTTGCTTTTTAAGCGCCTTGCGCCAGGGCTACATGCTCACCCTTTGCGCCTTAGTGCGCCTTCGACCACCTAGGCAAACCTATGACCTAATAACTTCTGAATCAATTTAAAGAAACCATGGTACAAAGTTAGTTATTGGTAGCCCACGACTTTAGGTGCTCATCTCACTATCCACATGAGACGATTCCCATTTAGGGTCCTTCCCACTCTTGTATCGATATGGGACAGGTTGTTACAGATTACCTAAGTTATGGAAATTGTTATCTACTTATTTAATTGATGAAAAAATCATTTTTATCTCATTGCCACATGAATAACTAAATGTAATTAGCTATAAATTCTAACTATTATGTTGTTTTATTTAATGTTTTTGTGCTCTGTTATAACTATGCTACATGTTACAGCATTTAGCCGCACGCAAAGAGCAGTCTGCGCTTAAAGCAGTGATAAAGTGCATTGAAGAATACAAACTGGAAGGCGAGTTCCCTCCAGAGAACCTGAAGAAACGACTGGAGCATCTGGAGAAGGTGAAGATGGAAAAGAAGAGGCCGGCTGCATCAGGTCCCGCAAACAAAAGAACCCGAGCCAGCAACGTGGGACCCATGCCACCTGCAAAAGCGGGTCGTATCACAAACGCTTACGTCTCCTCATTTCCTGCACCTCCAACGTTTGTGAGGTCACCCTCACACACACAATACCCTGCTGGATATGCCGTCCCACCCCCAGTGTATGGCCATGGAAACAGGAGCCCACCAACCAACCCTTACGCCGCCCCTTACTCACCTGAAGCCGCTGCACCTCCTCTATCCCCTCCGTTATCCTACCCAGGGACGCCGCCAATGAGCTATCCTACCGCTTATGGAGGCTATGGAAATGGTATGCCAGCAGCATACCAGCAAGCTTACTACCGATAGACACGACAACGACAGGAGGATGACTGCTAGCTAATCTTTCATAATGGCACTCTTTTTAATCTTTTCTAATATGGTTTGTAATCACTAACCTGTTATTGGTAGCGGATGTGTGTGTTAAATGTTGATCTTTATCTGACCTAAACCTTTCTTTGTTTTCCTAATCTTGATTAGTATTAGTTTCTAATGTGTTTATTATTCTGGTTTTTGGTTTTTAGCATGTGGGTGGGTGGCAGTTGGCATCTGCAGGAGCACACATGCTGCATCCCTTTTTAGAACAATTCAAACAGACAAGGATAAAATCCTGTCAGAGAGCCCATCTCCCACTCTCTTTTGCTTTTCTTTGCTATACATGCCATTCTTGGTCCCTCAACTTTTTCTGTATTCGTATTTTGGTCCTTCAAAACCCCGTTTCCACCCAAGTTTTTCTCCTGTCACTTGATCTCTCTGCTTAGTTAAAAACTTTTTAGGTAATTGGTGATTAATAGTTCAAACTTGTGATTTGAGGTTAACCAAACCATTATCTAGTGATTTCTGATCGACTCGTGTTTAATTGTTTGATTGGTATTATGATTTATGTGTGTCAATTGTTGTATATTGTTAGATCAAGAGATTTTTAACAGTCTTAGCATCATTTTTACTATTAGGGTTTGATTATCGGTGGTGCAAAGAAAGGTTTAAATGAGAACCAATAAACCAATTTTTAGTTCTTCGATCATATTTCGAACATATGATTGTGATCTCTTTATGTGTCTTCCGCTTTATGAATCGCGGCATTTTCATCCTTTTGTGTCTGTTCCATGATGTTGGGAAGGGCTTAAGAACTAAGTTGAACAAAGTGGTATGAGATACGGTCTAATCATATGTTGATGTAAAACTTTAAAGTGCGATTTTAAGAAACTAACGCTTTGTTTCCGAGTTTAATAAACGAAAAAAAGGAAGGGAAATGGAATTAAGGAGAAAAAAAGACAGGGAGAGAAGATAAATGTATAATATAATTTTGTGTTCCAAATTTCAAAGGAAAGAAAAGGAAATTAAAGATTTTATGTGTTCCCCCGAGTTGAAAGGAAGAGAAAGGAAAATTATAATTTTACAACTATACCTTTCAAGATTATTTATTTATTAATAGGTTGAGGGTATATTAGGAAATTTCAAAGAGTTAACTTTGATCCCTTTCCTTTCTCTCTAAATATTTCCAATTTGAAAGGAAGAAAATAAGTAACAATCTTTCTTCATTTTCTTTTCATTTCTCTCAACTTCTTTCCATTAAAAAAACTTAGGAACACAAATAATTTCAATTTCTTTCCACTTTCTTTAAATTCCCTTCTTAAAAAGGACTCGGAGTCGGGAACACAACGTAAGATTGAATTACAAGCAAATTGGAAAGGAACGTTTGTGTCAAAACACAAGAGGTAAAGAAGAGAACACTATAGTCTTTCATTTGCAACTATGTTTTGTTATACTTTGTGTCATAGTTGTGTAGGTAGTGAATGAGGCGTGTGATATATAATCTTTTCTTTTGTTTTTGTTCACCTTGCGCGGGTGAACAGAAAGATTGTTGGTCCTGACATGAAAGTACTACAAACAACAGGTAGGGGCGTTCAAAATCGGATATCTGAAAATTCGGATATCCGAAATTTTCAGATAGTGCATTTCACTATCTGAATCCGTATCCGAAATTTCGGATACGGATTCGGATAGTGAAACGGATATCCGAAACAATTAAAAAAGTAAAACAATATATAAATATAATATTTTTAAATTATAAAAACAATTAAAAAGCTTAAAAAACGATTAAAAATATACATATATAATTATATAAATATAATATTTCGGGTTTTGATTCAAATTTTCTTATTTTTAAATTATAAAAACAATTAAAAATATATATAAATATAATATTTCGGATATCCGAAATATCCGAAAATCACTATCCGAATCCGAAAATTCGAATATCCAAATTTTCGGATAATTTGGATTCAGAATTTCGGATAATTCGGATTCAGAATTTCGAATAATTCGGGTTCGGTTTCGGATTTGAATTTTTTTTGAACACCCCTTACGGGGTCATTAATCAATGTCAACAAATAATGATAATGTAAACAATATAACTGTGCGAAAATAGAGATCAAACACAATAAAATAAATGGAAGATTTTAGAAATTTCTTATATAACAAATTTATGAGTAATCACAATCAAAATATTAGAAATGATGCAAAAACATTAAAGAAAAACATGAGATTTGCATTTTAAAAGCTCCTTTTTAATCTTATCAGCAACATTGTTTGGTCTCTTTTTTAACTGGAAATCATCTTCATATGAGTGTAGCTAATTTTCAGAGGTAATAATGTCACTTAGAATTTTTTTCTTTTGGTTTGTTGACAAAAGGATAAGAGGTTGGCAAGTTTGAAGGCACTTTTTCCTTCTGAAGAATGGGTTCAGAGACTTTGGTTATGTCTTCTTTCGAAATTTCATTGATAGTTTTTAAAGATGTTTCTTGTATAGAAATCTTTACAGAAGTGCGGGTCTCTTGAGTTTCTTTCTTTAACGAATATGGGAGATGGACGAATCACACTTTGATTTGCTTGTTGAAGTGCCAAAATCACTATCATAACCTTCTTTTTTTGAACGACGGCATATTATAAAACCACACTAACAAGCGACTGGCCGGGAGAAAAATTACAAAAACATATGAGGGTTTTGTAACCACTCTACCCAATTCAAGTTTATTTTGTGTTTCCTATTCACTATCCACAAAAAAGAGAATCGCACAATATTATTACCCTTTCCTTTGTTTTGGGCACCGAAAGCCAAGTTGTTCCTATATCTTCATAAGATCCACCAAGTAGTCATCACTATAGCTTCTACCAAATCCTTTTTGGATGTCTTCATTTTGTGACCTTTTAGCTTGTCAACAATTTTTTTGAGCATCTTGATAGTTATCTTGATGCGTTGAAGACTATGTAAAACCCCGTCTTTCAGAATACAAATAAAGACGATCGAAGCTATCTATAACTTCTAAGTATATAATTGGATGTTTAAAAATGTGCAATTAAGGGATAAAGCGACTTATAATGACCAAGGAAAGTTGAGGGGATTGTCAAATATGGAATGATCAAGTTAATGGACCAAAAGTGTTAATTTTGAAAGTTGGCTAATAGGGGCGTATTGACAGCTGTTAATCTGTTTCGCAGAAACCATAGGTTCCGCTGTTGTTTTGTGATACATGTTGTATTGCCCATGCAATACGGGCCTTATTGACCGCCCAACAGTCTCCAACGCCGATACTACCTCTCCTCTTCGATCCCCCACGTCTTGGACCTCGGTCAGACCTCAATTAAATAAGTTATATGCTCAAAAAACTTCATCTAAACTACTTAGATCATAGATATCGAATTGTAGGATCGATTTCTATCAAGATAACGGTTATATGATTGAATTGATATGAAGAAACTAACAATTCAATGATCAAAACAATAAGAACTTATGTAAATTAAAGGTCAATTGTATCGATAGTTGAAGTTCGTACAAATGTGGAAATTGACAGTTATATTCGTTTCAATAACATAAAACTTTTATTCTATTTGTAGACAAATACAATTGACCTCCAGGGTTGTGCATGCTGAATCTTGATAAGACTTTAAGATCTGCTTGGATCATGATCATTTCTGAAATATTGGCACTTACCCCTGGTTTTTCTGATAATGGATAGGTCTTTATACCCATTTGTTGCTACAACAAGAATCAGGCTGAGAATGGGTATGGACGTCTCCTGGATCCGACAGCTTGTATGGACCTGCTAAAAAGCAAAGCACCGTTAGTCTCACCGCAGGAGGTGGTCTCCTGCGATCAGCCTCTGAGGTGAGAATAAGATAAGTCTTCTCGAGAGGTGATATATGAAATAGAGAGTTATAGTGTAAGTAGTGGACCGATGATGGAACATGTCGGTTTGATGGACGATAAGGACTCTCCTTTATAGAAGAGCTTTCCCGCTTCTGTTGGCCTTGGCGCCTAGCTCTGGTTCTATTTTAGGGATGCTTCTCTCTTACTTTCTCTTATACAGGAAGACCTTGCCTCTTTGGTGCAGGCACCAGGTTTCAGTTTATGAGGGCGGCTTTCTTATTTTCCGAAGGAGATCTCAGATCTCAGTATCCTTGTCTTGGAGTGTTGACTTCTGATTCATTTACTGTTCCATTACTGTAGCAAGATGCTACTTAGCTTCTGAGCTGTGTAGCCGTTATAGTTAATTGATGAGCTTCTAAGCTTCGTGGTTCATAGGTTTACCTAGCCACATTATCAGCCCCCCAAGTCAGAGTTAGCTATGACTTTTTTATGGGTGGCTCTGACTGTTTTTTCTTCGTTCTTAACTTGTCCCCTTTTGCCCTTTCTTTATTATTCATAACTCAATTTTTTAGGAGAGAGAAAGTGTTTTTGACGGTTTATTTTCTCCGAATTACTCTCTCTTCTTGGTTCTTTAGAGAAACTATCGGTCCTTACCCCTTTATTCCCTTGTGCGATCCTTCTTCCCGACTGTTTTTCTTCTCTTCCGAAGGTGATTTTCTCTTTCGTTTTTCTCATGGGTTCCAAAAATGATATGGCCTTGCAGTTTTCTAAGTTAATTCAAGTTGAAGTTATGTCTTTTTGCACCGAACAAGGTATTGGTTCTGCCTTTAATCCTACCGCTCCTGGTCCCGGTGTTCCCGTTAACAAATGTCCGACGGGTTTATTGCTTTGTATGCTCGTCATTTTGAGTGGTCCAACCTCCGATATCTGTTTTCCCTCATCTTCTTGAATGTCTTAGAGTACTATCGCCTTAGGCTTGGTCAATTCTCCCCCGTTAGGGGTTTTTAGGGTTCTACATTTTCAGTTAGTTTGTCGTGCGTTGGGTCATGAACCGTGTGTATTGATGTTCTGACGCTTTTTTTGTTTGGAGAGGAATGGTAACTGGTTTACTATAGAGAAAACCCAAGTTGAAAATGGGTTAGTGTCATCTACTGTGGGCCTTAACAGTCCATGAAAAGATCAATTTTACTAGGTTTCTGACTCTATCATTCCTTTCAAAACTGTCTCGAGGTCTTTCGATTTGACTCTTAGTGATAAGGAGCCTGCTTTTGATGAACTTGATTCTATCTTGTTATCAAAGCTTCATTCCTTTGCTTCTAGGGTTCATCCCTTTCCAAGGACGTCCTAGTTTTGCTTGGTTTGAGCACTAGGTGGTTTGATCTTAAGACAATACCATCGTTGGTTGCCAATAGGCAGGGTATGTTGCTTTTATAGAATCAGGTTCATGATTTTGTTGCTTGATATCTCATTTTGTTTTTTTTATGTTTACAGTTGTTACTGCACTGGATACCGGGCTTCTATCCTTGAGGTCCTGCTAAGAAAAACAAACCGTTAAGCTCACCGCATCGACCTCCAGCGTGAGAATCAGGCAAGGGGGTCTTTGAGAAATAAGGTCAGGGAGTATGAGTGTAATGTATTGCAAGAATAGTTGGGAGTGAATGAATGCACACCTGCTGGTGATCTCTTATTTATATTGTGACTCCTTGAAATAATGGGGGTGATTCTTGAAAGATCCTTACCTTCCTTTTTTAGCCTTCCTGAGCTCCTTTGGCCGAGGTGCAGTTTCTCGATATTATAAGGGACACCCGAAATGGTGTAACTTCTTGACATCTGCCTTTTCCCATGCCTGCTTCGCTTTAGGGTTTGACCTGCTTTATCCCTGAATAGTAATGTGAGGAGGTTACTGTTCTAACTCTGAGCTCTCTGCACTTTCCTCATTCAGGTGACGTTGGGAAGTGTTACGCTGTCTGGAGGCTTCAGGGGTTCAATTCCCAACCTAGCACTGTTCATGTGTGTAGTCTTATCAATTCAGGTCTCCTCTTATTGTCTAATGGTTTCTTGGCTTACCCTTGGTTTGACCTGCTGCCTGGCCTTCTTAGGTTCACTACCTTGCCTTGCTTTCGTATCTGCTGGTGTCCTTGAATGGTTAGCTTCCTAGGGCTACCCCCGTCATCAAAAGTCATGGGTGCTTTGGATTTTATCTAGCTTGAGGATACCTCAGATGTTGAATTTGTTGTTATGGATATCCCTAAGGGGAAACCTGATGTTGTTGTTCGTACTCAACATGTTCGTTATGAGATTGGTGAGTACATATTCGTGATTACTTCCTCCAATTTTCCTAATATTTCTCGTGGTGTTGGGGCTTCTGCTTCTCGTCGATCTAGCAAGTGGTTGGCTAGTTCTTCAATTGATCCTGTTGGTTCACTTTTGGAACCTCGTATAACTAAGATTAGTGACGAGGATGTTGGTGGTTCTGAACTTATCGCTTCAGTTACTAGAACTGGTGTTAAGTCTAATAAGGAGGTTACGGGAAAAAAAGTGTTGTTGTAGATAAGGGTGTTGTTGTGAAGAAGAAAGTGTTTGGGAAAAAGGATAGTGGAAAAAGCAGGCTGCAGGTAAACTCAAGAATGTTTCTGCTAAAGGTAAGGAGAAAGAAGGGGCTTCTGAGCTTCCCTTGGTTGAAGATGGTGACTCAATTTACGTGCATGAGTGGTCTGTCTGTAGGAAGGATTTGATGAAGAAACCTTCAGTTTGTCGTGATTCTAGCTATCACCTTACCACCCCTGCAGATAAGGCGTTTCAGCAACAACTTTCGAATGAAGACGTGATGAAGGCCATGATAGTCAATGTTTTCTGACTTGTTACTATCATGCCTAAAGGTGTTGACAGGTGGGTTGCAGCTATGGATGAGTGATAAGTTTCTTGCTAAACGTGATAAGTTTCTTGCTAAACGTGATAAGCTCAAGGCTGCTCTTGATGGGGCATGCTGGGAGGTTGAGGTTCTTTCCTATCATGAAAAAGATTTGGTTGGTCAGCTTGAGGTGATTAAGGATCAGTCTAAACTTGACAAGGAGAAATTTGCGAAGCTGGAGTCTACTGTGGAGGCGGAGAAACAAAAAGTTTGGCATCATCGTGTTGCTTTAGTTAATGAGAGGAAAACATTTGACGAAGAGAAATCTGCTCATGTTGCCGAAGTTTCAAAGTGGAAGCATAAAGTTGACCAACTTACAGCTGACAACAAATGGCTCATCGAACATGGCATTCAACAGGTTGTCTCTTACCTTTTACATAGATCAGAATTTAACGAACCTCTTGGGCAGGTTTACAGCAAACTTTTTGCCCATGGCCGCCACTTGGGCCTTGTTTTGGGGTATAAGTATTGTGAAGCTGGAATGCCTATGGAAGCGTGCTCCAAGTATTTCAATCCGGATTCGAAAAAAGAGTTTGTTGATGCTGTTCATGATATAGAGCGCCTCACCTTTCCATACCTGTTCGAGGAATCCAAGTGCTTTGGTCAACCTCTTTCCGTCTTGCAACGCCTTGAGCCTAGTGGTTTGAAGAAGGAGCTAGCTGATGAGGTATTGAAGTTGGCAGCTGGTAAGAGGACTTTCAGCTTGAAAATGTGGTTGCTATTGGAGATGATGATTCTTCCCTTCAGGTTGGTGATGAAACTTCAAGTAATAAAGATAGGATTGATCACGTGGAACCACAAGGTGACATTCCTGATCCTGCTGCTCCTGTTGATGGTGCTTCTTTTGCTGAGGGTCCTAATGGTATTTATAAGTTCTGAAAAACTTTATTCGTAGCTTTCTTAGCATGGTTTGTAATGCTTTTAAGACAATTTCCTTTTGCTATTGGTTGAGGCTTGTCATGGCTTCTTTAGACAATGTTTGCAACAAATACCTTGCCTATGCGAGGCTGTTTATCGTTTTATGAATGGATGCTATCTTTTATCAACTTGCTTCTTTGCTTATATTGCTATTTTATGTTGCTTTTTTGTGTAATATTCTCATCATCTTATCTAAGTGTGATGTTGTAGACACCGTACTTGATTCGATCAAAGGAATACATACACCTAACCTATCTTTCTTTACCCTGGTTTTTTTTTCAAGGTGTTGGCACGAGTGTTGTTTCTCACTCATGGAGCAGCTTGTTTATGGGGTGCTCATCCCTTAACATGGTTTATTGTATGTCCAGGGAGTTTGATTGTTTTAGGAACTCACCCTGTATACGGAAAGGGTATGGCCATATCTGTTGAGCATTTTTGGCCTAGGTGCTCATCCCTTTACATGAGGAGGTGTCGGGCTGGACCTCACGGAGCTAAGTTAGTCAAGGATCTCACCCCCTATAGGACAGTAAATGTGACTAACAAAATACTTCTATTTCATTTGATCTTGTTAAACAAAAGTGCAGCAGTGACTGTGATTGCATACATTTAACAATATTCTAGACAAAGAAATGTTTAAGGTGTTTGTCGTTCCAATACCTTGGAACCTTCTTGCCTTCCATGTCAGTGAGCTTGTAGGATCCCTCTTTGTGGGCTTCACTTATCTAGTAAGGTCCTCCCATTTAGGACCTAGCTTCCCAATGCTTTCTTGTTTGCTAGCTTTGTTGTTTCTTAGAACGAGGTCTCCTCGTTTGAAAGTCTCTCATCAAACCTTGGAGTTGTAGTATGATTCTAGCTTTCTTTTGTACCTTGCTTCCCTTATGAATGCATGATCCCGTGCTTCTATTCATCTCGTTTGTACCTTGCTTCCCTTATGAATGCATGATCTAGTGTATGGGAGTTCTTCCAACCAGTCTCTTCCATATCTTCCAAGCCTCGACTTGATTCCTTCTACAATGCTTCTATTCATTCGTTCAACCTGGCTACTGGACTGCTATAAGCCACTGAGCTAAACACTTGTACTATTTTTAATTCTGAGCACCATGCACTGAAAGGCTTCTCTGCCTCCCATTTTTCGTTACTATCTCTCCGGGTAACCCATATCGACAAATTAGGTTTCCCCAGACAAAGTTTATGATCTGCTTTCCTGTAACTGATGCCAAAGCTTTGACTTCTGGCCACTTTGTAAAGTAACCAACGTATACTAGCAATAATTTTACCCTTTCTCGCCTTTTAAGGAAATGACCAACGATGTCCATTCCCCACTTGTAGAAGGGCCATGCAGAGATTACCGAAACCAGGTCATGCTTTGGGCTTTTTTTTACTGGGGCGTGAAGCTGGAAAGCTTAACACCTACTTAGCTCCTCATAAGTGTCATATGCATTGTGGGCCAATAGTATCCCAAATTCATCAACCTTGTCACCACTGTTCTTGGACCTGAGTGTGTTCCACATATCCCCTCGTGCACCTCCCTGATCATATAGTTACTTTGCTCCGGGCCTACACATCTGAGCCATGGGGATAAGTAAGACTTCTTATACAGCATGTCATTATCTGTTAGGTATAATATTAAGACTAATGCTTTCAATCGAAGCTATAGTATCGAAACTACTAGTTTTGATTGAACAATTGTTCAACCGAAACTAGGTAGTTTCGAATGAACAATTGTTCAACCGAAACTAGGTAGTTTCGATACCTGTTTTTCAGGCCCATTTGGCAGTGGCTTGGAAAACAAGGCATATTGGCTAGGCCTCCTATATATATTAGAATACCTCATAGGAGTGAGAGTGTGTCTGTAGAGGGAATCACCACCCCAGGGGGAGCTCACCCTACAAAAGTGAAAAAAGAACAGATAATTGGAGCATAAAACGTATGATTCTTTGATTGATATGAAAAATAAAAGCACCTCACACACTCAAAAATTAGTCTCACCCCCACCTCCGCCGTGAGAATCAGGCAAGGGGGTCTTTGAGAAATAAGGTTAGGGAGTATGAGAGTAATGTATTGTGAGAATAGTTGGGAGTGAATGAATTCATACCTGCTGGTGATCTCTTATTTATAGTGTGACTCCTTGAAATAATGGGGGTGATTCTTGAAAGATCCTTACCTTTCTTTTTAGCCTTCCTGAGCTCCTTTGGCCGAGGTGCAGTTTCTCGATATTATAAGGGACACCCGAAATGGTGTAACTTCTTGACTTCTGCCTTTTCCCATGCCTGCTTCGCTTTAGGTTTTGACCTGCTTTATCCCTGAATAGTAATGTGAGGAGGTTACTGTTCTAGCTCTTAGCACTCTGCACTTTCCTCATTCAGGTGATGTTGGGAAGTGTTGCGCCGTCTGGAGGCTTCAGGGGTTCAATTCCCAACCTAGCACTGTTCATGTGTGTAGTCTTATCAATTCAGGTCTTCTCTTATTGTCTAATGGTTTCTTGGCTTACCCTTGGTTTGACCTGCTGCCTGGCCTTCTTAGGTTCACTACCTTGCCTTGCTTTCGTATCTGCTGGTGTCCTTGAATGGTTAGCTTCCTAGGGCTACCCCCGTCATCAAAAGTCATGGGTGCTTTGGATTTTATCAAGCTTGAGGATACCTCAGATGTTGAATTTGTTTTTATGGATATCCCTAAGGGGAAACCTGATGTTGTTGTTCGTACTCAACATGTTCATTATGAGATTGGTGAGTACATATTCGTGATTACTTCCTCCAATTTTCCTAATATTTCTCGTGGTGTTGGGGCTTCTGCTTCTCGTCGATCTAGAAAGTGGTTGGCTAGTTCTTCAATTGATCCTGTTGGTTCACTTTTGGAACCTCGTATAACTAAGATTAGTGACGAGGATGTTGGTGGTTCTGAACTTATCGCGTCAGTTACTAGAACTGGTGTTAAGTCTAATAAGGAGGTTACGGGAAAAAAAGTGTTGTTGTAGATAAGGGTGTTGTTGTGAAGAAGAAAGTGTTTGGGAAAAAGGATAGTGGAAAAAGCAGGCTGCAGGTAAACTCAAGAATGTTTCTGCTATAGGTAAGGAGAAAGAAGGGGCTTCTGAGCTTCCCTTGGTTGAAGATGGTGACTCAATTTACATTCATGAGTGGTCTGTCTGTAGGAAGGATTTGATGAAGAAACCTTCAGTTTGTCGTGATTCTAGCTATCACCTTACCACCCCTGCAGATAAGGCGTTTCTGCAACAACTTTTGAATGAAGACGTGATGAAGGCCATGATAGTCAATGTTTTCTGACTTGTTACTATCATGCCTAAAGGTGTTGACAGGTGGGTTGCAGCTATGGATGAGTGTGATAAGTTTCTTGCTAAACGTGATAAGCTCAAGGCTGCTCTTGATGGGGCATGCTGGGAGGTTGAGGTTCTTTCCTATCTTGAAAAAGATTTGGTTGGTCAGCTTGAGGTGATTAAGGATCAGTCTAAACTTGACAAGGAGAAATTTGCGGAGCTGGAGTCTGCTGTGGAGGCGGAGAGACAAAAAGTTTGGCATCATCGTGTTGCTTTAGTTAATGAGAGGAAAACATTTGACGAAGAGAAATCTGCTCATGTTGCCGAAGTTTCAAAGTGGAAGCATAAAGTTGACCAACTTAGAGCTGACAACAAATGGCTCATCGAACATGACATTCAACAGGTTGTCTCTTACCTTTTACATAGCTCGGAATTTAACGAACCTCTTGGGTAGGTTTACAGTAAACTTTTTGCCCATGGCCGCCACTTGGGCCTTGTTTCAGGGTATAAGTATTGTGAAGCTGGAAAGCCTATGGAAGCATGCTCCAAGTATTTCAATCCGGATTTGAAAAAAGAGTTTGTTGATGCTGTTCATGATATAGAGCGCCTCACCTTTCCATACCTGTTCGAGGAATCCAAGTGCTTTGGTCAACCTCTTTCCGTCTTGTAACGCCTTGAGCCTAGTGGTTTGAAGAAGGAGCTAGCTGATGAGGTATTGAAGTTGGCAGCTGGTAAGAGGACTTTCAGCTTGAAAATGTGGTTGCTATTGGAGATGATGATTCTTCCCTTCAGGTTGGTGATGAAACTTCAAGTAATAAAGATAGGATTGATCACGTGGAACCACAAGGTGACATTCCTGATCCTGCTGCTCCTGTTGATGGTGCTTCTTTTGCTGAGGGTCCTAATGGTATTTATAAGTTCTGAAAAACTTTATTCATAGCTTTATTAGCATGGTTTGTAATGCTTTTAAGACAATTTCCTTTTGCTATTGGTTGAGGCTTGTCATGGCTTCTTTAGACAATGTTTGCAACAAATACCTTGCCTATGCGAGGCTGTTTATCGTTTTATGAATGGATGCTATCTTTTATCAACTTGCTTCTTTGCTTATCCTCAGCGCGCTCGATCTACCTATCTTTCTGAGTTTGATTGGTTTTCGCTCTATGTTGCTTTTTTGTGTAATATTCTCATCATCTTATCTAAGTGTGATGTTGTAGACACCGTACTTGATTCGATCAAAGGAATACATACACCTAACCTATCTTTCTTTACCCTGGTTTTTTTTTCAAGGTGTTGGCACGAGTGTTGTTTCTCACTCATGGAGCAGCTTGTTTATGGGGTGCTCATCCCTTAACATGGTTTATTGTATGTCCATGGAGTTTGATTGTTTTAGGAACTCACCCTGTATACGGAAAGGGTATGGCTATATCCGTTGAGCATTTTTGGCCTAGGAGCTCATCCCTTTACTTGAGGAGGTGTAGGACTGGACCTCATGGAGCTAAGTTAGTCAAGGATCTCACCCCCTATAGGACAGTAAATGTGACTAACAAAATACTTCTATATCATTTGATCTTGTTAAACAAAAGTGCAGCAGTGACTGTGCTTGCATACATTTAGCAATATTCTAGACAAAGAAATGTTTAAGGTGCTTGTCGTTCCAATACCTTGGAACCTTCTTGCCTTCCATGTCAGTGAGCATGTAGGATCCCTCTTTGTGGGCTTCACTTATCTAGTAAGGTCCTCCCATTTAGGACCTAGCTTCCCAATGTTGTCTTGTTTGCTAGCTTTGTTGTTTCTTAGAACGAGGTCTCCTCGTTTGAAAGTCTCTCATCAAACCTTGGAGTTGTAGTATGATTCTAGCTTTCTTCTGTACCTTGCTTCCCTTATGAATGCATGATCCCGTGCTTCTATTCATCTCGTTTGTACCTTGCTTCCCTTATGAATGCATGATCCAGTGTATGGGAGTTCTTCCAACCAGTCTCTTCCATATCTTCCAAGCCTTGACTTGATTCCTTCTACAATGCTTCTATTCATTCGTTTAACCTGGCCACTTCACTGCTGTAAGCCACTGAGCTAAACACTTGTACTATTTTTAATTCTGAGCACCATGCACTGAAAGGCTTCTCTGCCTCCCATTTTCCGTTACTATCTCTCCGGGTAACCCATATCGACAAATTAGGTTTCCCCAGACAAAGTTTATGATCTGCTTTCCTGTAATTGATGCCAAAGCTTTGACTTCTGGCCACTTTGTAAAGTAACCAACGTATACTAGCAAGAATTTTACCCTTCCTCGCCTTTGAAGGAAATGACTAACGATGTCCATTCCCCACTTGTAGAAGGGCTATGCCAAGATTAACGGAACTAGGTCATGCTTCGGGCTTTTTTGTACTGGGGCGCGAAGCTGGAAAGCTTAACACCTACTTAGCTCCTCATAAGTGTCTTATGCATTGTGGGACAATAGTATCCCAAATTCATCAACCTTGTCACCACTGTTCTTGGACCTGAGTGTGTTCCACACATTCCCTCGTGCACCTCCCTGATCAAATAGTTACTTTGCTCAGGGCCTACACATCTGAGCCATGGGGATAAGTAAGACTTCTTATACAGGATGTCATTGTCTGTTAGGTATAATATTAAGACTAATGCTTTCAATCGAAACTACTAGTTTTGATTGAACAATTGTTCAACCGAAACTAGGTAGTTTCGAATGAACAATTGTTCAACCGAAACTAGGTAGTTTCGATACCTGTTTTTCAGGCCCATTTGGCGGTGGCTTGGAAAACAAGGCATATTGGCTAGGCCTCCAATATATATTAGAATACCTCATAGGAGTGAGAGTGTGTCTGTAGAGGGAATCACCACCCGAGGGGGAGCTCACCCTATAAAAGTGAAAAAGTGAGACTAATTGGTGAGTGTGTTATTTTCATATCAATCAAAGAATTATACGTTTTATGCTCCAATTATCTGTTCTTTTTTCACTTTTATATATTTCTGTTCGGGTATGTGATTCCCGCACCCGTCTCTACCCATTTCTGATTCAAGAGTGATACCGGATCCATAGATCCCGCCTCTTGATTCAAGCTATTTGATGGATTTCTCCACAGATCTGTGTTTATAGGTCTGCTCAGGACCTACATTGTCGATCACATATTGTCGATCACATATTGTCTTGCCTTTATCTTCAGCCTGGTAGCTTCTGCCTTATCTTCTGGTAACTTTCCTTATTTCAGAAAATCTATCAGGGGAGCCATCCACGTGTTTGTTTCTTCCATGACTACGTCTTGTACCACTTGAACTTAATTGAAGGTGCTTTCAGTACTTCCTCCAAGACTTCTTTTGTTAGAAGGGCAAAGGCAAGATAAGTTAGCTTGCTCAAAGCGTCAGCTTGCTTGTTTCTTAACCTTGGGACCTGAGTGACTGAGCAACTATCAAAGTCTTGCATGATTTCCATCGCCTTTGCCTTGTACTTTATCATGGATGGTTCATTTGCCAAGTATTCCTCATCCGCCTGATTTGCAACTGACAGGGAGTCAACAAAAACCTACAACTTCTCTATCTTCATGTTTCTGGCTATTCTGAGACCTGCATTAAGGGCCTCTTATTCAGCTTCATTTTTTGTGCTCAGGAATTCAAGGCGAAGGGCATAGGTGAACTCCATCCCTTGTGGGCTGATAAGCACTAGCCCTGCTCCCGAACCTTCCGAGCTTGAAGCTCCATCGCTAAATAGCTTCCAAGCTTTTGAAGGAGGGTCTTCAGGCCTTTCCTCCTTGGTTTCTTCATTTTGTTCTTTTTCTAGTACCTTAGCAATAAAATCTGCCAGTATTTGAGCTTTCGTTTCTTTTCTGGGGACATACTCAATCTTGTGCTCCCCCAATTCGATGGCCTATTTAGCCATCTGTCCTGAGATTTCTGGTTTTTCGAGGATGGACCTTATTGGCTAATCAGTGACTACCCTGATTGGGTGAGGCTGAAAGTAACGTCTGAGCCTTCGAGGTGTATGAACAAGGGAGAGAATTAGCTTTTCCATTGGTGAGTAATTTACTTCGCATTCTTTGAGTGCTCTACTAATGAAGTATATGGGTATTTGGCTTCCTTCTCTTTCAGCTAACATGACTGCACTCACTACTCCACTTCCTGCTGATAAATATATTGTTACAAGCTCTTCTACTTCCGGGCTTGTCACAACAGGTAAAGAATCTATATGTTTCTTCATCCAAGCAACTTCTGCTTCTTCCGTCCATTTAAAGTTCCTCTTGTCTACACAATCTTTTAGTGTCTTGAAGAAGGTAAGAGAACATTCTGCTGATTTGGACAGAAAGAGTTTGAGGGCTGCTATCCTGCCATTCAGGCGCTAAACTTCTTTCATGGTTTTTGGTGACTTCATTTCCATCACTTCCTTTACTTTGCTTAGATTAGCCTTGTTGCTTTGTTTTCCTATGAGGTGCCCAAGGAATTTTCCTTCCTCAAAGCCGAAGGAACATTTGACTAGATTAAGCTTCATATTTATCTTTCTCAGGTTCTTGAATGTTTCCTTGATGTCTTCTATCATGGCTTCTTCGCTTCTGCTCTTGATAACTAAATCGTCAAAATAAGCTTCCACATTTCTACTAATTTGTTTGGAGAAGACCTTGCCAATTAACCTTTGGTAAGTTGCCCCGACATTCTTTAGGCCAAAAGGCATCTTCTTGTAACAAAACGCCCCTTTTCTGTGTGAAAGGCGGTTTTTTCTTCGTCTTCCTTCCTCATCTGAATTTGATGATATCCTTTGTAAGCATCAAGGAAGCATTTAAATTGGAAGCCTGAAAGGGAGTCTACCTTCTTGTCAATTTCTGGGAGAGGATAAAAATCCTTAGGACAAGCTCTATTGAGGTATTTGAAATCCACACACATTCGCCATGAATTGTCGGACTTTTTCACCATAACGGGGTTAGCCACCCATGATTTGTACTTTACTTCTCGTACAATTCCCACAGCTACTAGCTTGTCTACTTCTTGGCAAGCTGCCTGGCTTCTTTCAGGGGCTACGCTTCTTTTCTTTTGAACAACTGGTCTAATCTAACGAGAAATGTTTAGAGCGTGCTTAGCTACATGCCTAGGTACTCCAACCATGTCTGCCAAGCACCAAGCTAACACATCCTTACTTTCACATAGTAAGCTTTCTAGCTTGTTCTTAGTTGCTTTGGAAAGTTTACTGCTGATCCTGATGGTCTATTCAGGATATGCAGGGTTTATGCTTAGCTCCTAGATCTTCTCATCAAATTCTTCCTCAACTACCTCGGTGGAGGCTATGAGCAGGGCTTCTATTGTTGGCCTTAGTGTGACGATCCCTCTTTCTGTCAGGAATTTCATGGAGCCATGTTTCGTGGAGACTATTGCCCTGAAAGTGCTTATTCTCGGTCTTCCGATGATAACATTGTAGCTCGAGGAAGATCTTATCACCACAAAAGTAAGCTTCTCCGTCCTTTAGTTAGATATTTAACGTGATCTAACCCAGGGGACGTACCCGTTCTCCTGAGAAACCAATGAGCGAGGTATATGGTGTTTTGAGCCGTGATCTCGTTTCCTTATTTAGGCGGAGAAAATACTTTTCATACAAAATTTCTGAGACTGCTCCACTGTCCATGTATACTCGGTCAATGAACAATCCATCAATTTCAGCTTCTATTAAGACGGGGGTGGAAATCATCTCCCTCTCTTCTGGTGGAGGAAAACATATACATTGTCTACCCACGGTTCTGTCCGAGGTTTCTTTCTGACCTCCTCACCTACTAACTGTACCATGTTGGCTTCTTTTCTTCTTCCTTTATTCTTGTCTTTAGGTTTCTTTCCCTTGATATCTTTTATTAAGTGGGACAACTCTCCCGATTGTACAACGTCTTTGATTATCTTTTTTAGTTGGTAATAATCATTAGTATGGTGACCAGTTTCACCATGTAATTCACCAAACTTGCTGGAGTCTCTTCGATCATCTGGCTTTGAGATGGGCCAAGGAGGTCGGAAGCTATACTTTACCTCCTCAGTTGCCAAGATTTCCTATGGTGTTTTGGTGAGAGCTGTGAAGGCCACATACTTTTCTCTATCATCATATTTTCGTACAGGTGATCGTCGTCGATCGTCTTATCTTTTATGCTCCATAGGGACAACTCGTTCGTTTCTCCTCAAAAGGTTGGAAGTAGTGCTTCTTTTTAGGAGAATGGTTGCTTCTCCAGCTTCATGATTCTCGTTTCCTTGTTTCTTGTATATCCACGGCTTCTTCGCCCCTCAGGTAAGCTTCTGCTCTTTCGAATGCTTCTTCCATTGTTTGTGGGATATTCTTGTGGAGATCTCGGATAAGTTGTTTGGGTTTTATGACATTCATGAAGCCTGAGATATGCATCTTTTCTGTGGCCGTACTGTAGCTGAGTTCTTCCTTCTTATATATTTCCATGAAGCTTTTTAAGGTTTCGTTGTCCCTTTGCCTGACATGGTAAAGGGTGGAAGTGTCTTTAGTGTATCTCTTCTGCTAGGTAAAATTCCCAAAAAAAACTCATCGTCAGGTCATCAAATGACTCTATGATGTTATCTGGAAGGCTATTAAACCATAGTCGTGCCAACCCTACCAGGGTTTGCATGAACATGTGACAACATTCAAAATTGGTCCATCGTTCAACGGTTGCTGCTCCCATAAACACATGGAGGTGATCTCGGGGTCATCTATACCGTCATAGGTTTTGACGTTTGCTGGCATCTTGATGTTTGTTTGAAATTCAAAATCGGCAATTTTCCTGGAGAAACAAGACAAAGAGACGGGCTTGTAGGGTTTAAAGAGGTCATTCAAACCTGTCCCATTTCTTGTCTCGTTAGATTCAGAGGCCTACTGATCGTCGGTTGGCTCGTCATAGGGAGATTCATCAGCGGGGACCAAGGTTGTCCTCCAAACCATGGCTGCCCATACTCGTACATCATGTAAGCAGCTAGCTGAGGATGCATAAGGTTCGGGTAGGTGAGCTCGGGGTGTGAAAATGCTTGAGGCATCGAACAACTTGTTCACAAAGGCATAGTGGCTGCCATTCTTCTGGCGAGAGGCAGAGAAGCTATTGCCTGTTCGAAGGTCATCGGTACAGGTGGTAGTACTGCCGGTTGAGAGAGCTGCAATAGTTCCTCAACAGTATACTCCGGAGCTCTTAAGCTCATAATCGTAGAAGGGGTGTAGATATGTCTGCCACCTTGGGAACTTGGCCGCACTCCACTGGACAAGTATGTGGAGTTTGGGACGATGGTATTTTCCAATCATTTCTAAAGGAGCATCAAAATTTGCAGGAGGTGGTATAGGAGAGAATGTGACCTCCGACTCCTCATCGTAGGCAAGCCGGACTATAACTCCTTTTGAACGTTCCTCCCTTATGTATCCATTCATGAGATCTCTAAGCTGAAGAAAATTCTTCCTAACACATTCTGGCATGACATCCATCCTATCTACTGGAAATAGGACGTTAGTTTGTGGCGAGCCACTCACCCTATGAGGTGAGTGGGGTTTAAAATTGAGAATTGTCTTGTAAGGATAGTTAGACAGATTGTCCGTCTGTCACTAGAGAAGTGCTTAATTCTATGTCTAGAGAGGGGTGACTCGTCTCTAGAGTGACGAGAGCACTAGTCGTCCTAAGGGGAGCGTCCTTCCCAGCCTTAAAAAGAGAGAAAACTTAGGAACAGGAGCTGAACTACCATAGTTTCTGTTCTAAGTAGCGCAACCCCACGGTGGGCGCCAACTTGTTGCTACAAAAAAAATCAGGCTGAGAATGGGTATGGACGTCTCATGGATCCGAAAACTTGTATGGACCTGCTAAGAAGCAAAGCACCATTAGTCTCACCGCATGAGGTGGTCTCCTGCGATCAGCCTTCGACGTGAGAATAAGATAAGTGTTCTCGAGAGGTGATATATAAAAGAGAGAGAGAGAGTTATAATTTAAGTAGTGGACCGATGATGGAACATGCCGGTTTGATGGACGTCAAGGGCTCTCCTTTATAGAAGAGCTTTCCCGCTTTTGCTGGCCTTGGTGCCCAACTCTGGTTTTATTTAAGGGATGCTTCTCTCTTACTTTCTCTGATGCAGGAAGACCTTGCCTCTTTGGTTCAGGCACCATGTTTCAGTTTATGAAGGCGGCTTTCTTCTTTTCCCAAGGAGATCTCAGATCTCTGTATGCTTCTCTTGGAGTGTTGACTTCTGATTCATCTACTGTTCCATTACTGTAGCAAGATGCTACTTAGCTTCTGAGTTGTGTAGCCGTTATAGTTAACCGTTGTGCTTCTAAGCTTCGTGGTTTGTAGGTTTACCTACCCACGTCATCTCCATTATATCTCCAACTAATGATGTTTTCTTTTAGAGTTTCCTTTGGGAAAATTTCAAGTTCAAGATCAAATGATGTAACAGTTCTTGTATTTTCTTTAGGAGACTCAATCCTTGGTTTCTTAAACCATGTTGATCTTTCTTCTTTTGTTATCTTTCTTTTTTTTAGATTTGAAAAACCAACATCTAAGGATTGATCATCCATTTGATCTTGATGAACTTTAGGCACATGTTTAATTTGGCTCAACAGACCTTCAATGGAATTTAGTTTTTGTTCAAAACTCTCTCTAAAGTGCTCCTTCTTCTCATTCACCATACCTTTCATCCGAATTTCTTCACATACTCTTCATTCTTCTTTTCTTGTTGTTTCATAAGATAAGTGTTTTCGAGAGGTGATATATAAAAGAGAGAGAGAGTTATAATGTAAGTAGTGGACTGATGATGGAACATGCCGGTTTGATGGACGGTAAGGGCTCTCCTTTATAGAAGAGCTTTCCCGCTTCTGCTGGCCTTGGCGCCCAACTCTGGTTCTATTTGAGGGATGCTTCTCTTTTACTTTTTCTGAAGCAGGAAGACCTTGCCTCTTTGGTTCAGGAACCAGGTTTCAGTTTACGAGGCCGACTTTCTTATTTTCCCAAGGAGATCTCAGATCTCAGTATCCTTGTCTTGGAGTGTTGACTTCTGATTCATCTACTGTTCCATTACTACAGCAAGATGCTACTTAGCTTCTGAGTTGTGCAGTCGTTATAGTTAACTGTTGTGCTTCTAAGCTTCGTGGTTTGTAGGTTTACTACCCACGTCATCACCATTATATCTCCAACTATTGATGTTTTCTTCCTTTGGGAAAAATTCAAGTTCAACATCAAATGATGTAACAATTCTTGTATTTTCTTTAGGAGACTCAATCCTTGGTTTCTTAAACCATGTTGATCTCTCTTCTTTTGTTATCTTTCTCTTTTTTAGATTTGAAGAACCAACATCCAAGGATTGATCATCCATTTGATCTTGATGATCTTTAGGCACATGTTTAATTTGGCTCAACAGACCTTCCATGGACTTTAGTTGTTGTTCAAAACTCTCTCTAAAGTGCTTCGTCTTCTCATTCACCATACCTTTCATCTGAATTTTTTCAAATACTCATTCTTCTTTTTTTGTTGTTTCTTTTCATGTTGCTTTTCTAGCTATCTCTAAGCTTTCTATTCTCTATTTTCTTTCCGTTTGGCCATCATTCTTCTTAAAGTTTCTGTTGAACATTTCTCTATAATCTCCGGCTTATAACCAAGTTTCATGTAAGGCCCCAAACCCGGGAGGCCTCACTTGTTGGATTTACTCATTTACAAACAGTTCTTACACTTGAATATCAATTAACGCAGCGGAAAATACTTCATTAAAACATAACCATTACATTGTTCAACATACCGAAGCGTAAACATGTCTAAACATAACTTAACGAAATCAAAACGTAACGTGATGCCAGTCTTCATAAGCGTCCGGGTAACTCTTCATCGCTAGCCAAGCATCGCCGTCCAACCTCATAACCTGCCTTAACCTGAATGTGCACACTAAAAAGTCAGTTACGCTGGTGAGTTCTAGTTTTCGTTCGATTTAAGAATTGATTCATCATTCAAAACATTCATTAGGGTTTAACATCACGTATAAGAAAACAGGGCCTTTCGTTCATCATTGAAAACCTTCAAACGTTTTTCCTCATCATAAACACATTGAACGGACAATTTGTTTAAAACATTTAGCATTCATTTAAGTCATACATTACTATCTAAATCTGTGTTACCATTTGTACCGTCATTTCCGTCAATTCCCTTTGGTATTGCCCCCAAGGCTTAACTGCACGAGGACCGACAATACCCATTCAGTTGCCCCTATGGCTCTCATGTCCATAGACCGACAACTTCCATCGACGGCTATGACTCACGGACATAATACCGTCGGATCATAATTTAACCTTACATAGGGTTACGTTAACCCCTGAGTAACCGTCGTTACTCTCTACCAGTTGTACAACATCAAAACCATTGGCAGGCCACCAAGACACTGCCCCTGTTGCTCCTATGACAACTATGGCTCGCTGTCCATAATCTACCACAAGACTGGGAATTACATTCCCAGACTTCATTCGTCAATTCCATTCATTCGACAGATTAGATTTGTAATGACTTCTTTAAAACCTTTGCCCTTTTTCTTTTCTTTTCATAAAACCTTTCATTCATTTTCGAAACCCTTTACCTTTAGTTTAAACCATTTCCTTATAAAAATTTTGTTCGTAAACATTCCATTCATAAAAATCTCTTTCCATAAACCGTTCATTCCAAATCATTTCATTTTGTAAACATAGTTTCTCATTTTATAAACATAGTTTCATAAACATCGTTTCGTAAAAACATTATTTCATATGTATACGCACCAGCCCGAAAACATTATATAAAACATTTAAAAGAGGGCTTCTAGAAATCACCTGATAAGCTAGTCTTGGTTGTCCTAAACAAGGGCCCAACAACGTCACGTACGATCTGAATTTGATAGTTAAATACACATCAAACCCAATCCTGACTCTAACGGTTTAACCATTCTAAACATACTAACTTTACTTAAACAACCTGATGCATGCGCACTTAGCAAGTGCGCAGACCCTGCTTTCTGCGTACTTGATAAGTACGCATGATTCTCTTCCTGCGTACTTGATAAGTACGCAGTGCCCTCTTCCTGCGTACTTGATAAGTACGCAGGACCTGCTCCGTGTGTACTTGATAAGTACGCACGATCTGTTTCTTCGCAAAACCCTAACTTTCACATTCAGGTCTGATCACGTCAAGATCCCGAACCTGTTTACATTCAAAACGTTTGTTTTCCATTAAGGAACTCAAATCTATGTTTATCTTTCAGTTTTATCCGTGAAAACGTTACCTTTTCACCCAAAACCCGAAAAACCCAAAAACGAACAAAAACTCAGATTTAGGCCCGATCGTTACTTGAATCGAGTTTCTGATCCGGAGGTTCTTCTCACGAGCTGTGGAGCAACACTTTGCTGAAATCTCGGGTCGATCCGCCAACTTTCTCTCTCTACAGTTTCTCTCTCTAGAACTTGCAATTGAGAGAAATGATGGAGGTCTAAGCTTCCAGCCGGCCAGCCCATCCGACCCGACCCGACATGCCTTGTTCGTTTATTTTGTTATTTTAACTGTCGTTTTTTTTGGATGTTACATTTCAAGAAAGTATTTATCATATTCGACCTCTCTTCTACTTCTGGCCTATGTGTCTCAACCACCGATTTGGAGGTTATAGGTAAAGAACCTTTAGCAAGTTGTATTTGGTAGGCTCTTTGTGTGTTTACTTGAATCTTAAACTTTTTATGTTGCCAAGAGATGAATCATCAACTGGTAACCTATGTTCTTTTGACATATAATAATAATAAAGCTTTCATTTCTTCCTCTTCAAAACTAGATTTACTAGGTGGAATATCTTGTTTAGATTCCCTTTGAGATTTTGCATCAATCATGATCTTAACTTCCTTCTCCTTTTCTTGAACTTTTTATGTCTCATTCAAAGAATCATAGATAGAAGTTATGTCTCTTTCTTGCTTTATTCTATCCACATGTGTCTTTAAATTCTCAATCTTTATGTTTTTCATTTGTTTACTTCTGAAGTTATGCTTCTTGAGAAATGTTATATAATCTTCTTTTATTTTCCCAGCCTCAACATCAACTTTGATAGAGCTTGTCACTACTATTGGTGACTTGAATCTAATAGTCTCAAGAGACTTTGGTGTTTTAGCTGGAGTAAGCTTCCTTTTTATGTATTTTCTCTCAAAAGGAAAGGACTTCTTCCTAGAGAAAGTAATCACAGGATATCTAGGCTTCTCAGGAGCTTGGACTTTCTCAGGAGATTTTATCATTTCAGGCTCAGGATCTGAAACAACTTTTGCCTTCTTTGGTCTCCTTGAATAAGTAGTAGAAATATTGTCCACAACCCTTTTTCTCAAAGAAATCTCCTCAGCCTTCTCCATTTCTCTCATTTCTTTCTCTTGTAATTCTTTTGTCATAATAGAAGCTAACCAAGCAACTACAATTTCAACCATATCTCTTTCTATGCGTTCAATCTCCATTTGTTCAACAAAATAGGCTTTAGTATGCATTTCCAAATTCCCCCTGGTATACTCAACTTCCAGATCCTTGTTGTTCTCCATATTTTAAATAATTGGAGTTGCTGGAATCTTGGGTGTTTCAACATCTTCTTCAGTAGCAATACCTCTTCCCTTATCCTTTGCAACAACAATATATTCATCAGTAATATCTTTAGCAACAACATCCTCAACATTTTCTGGCACTTTTTGTGGTTAAAATCATTTTCAACATCTTCTTTATCCTCTTCATCATTATTATCCCCCCCGTCTTTCAGCTTCATCTGAATCAGATGAGCTTGATAACACTCTGAAGATTTTAAACGAGGTTAAGGAGAAGGACCTTTTACTAGTCTCTTGAAAGGTTTGGATTTTGAGCTATGAGCATGAGAAAGCTTGAAATTTTTCTGTTTCAGCCTTAAATTTTTTTCTACTTGTGAGAGAACTGTAGAGTTTAAGGTTGTAACCAAATTAGTTAAACCTTCTACAACTTGCTGAAGAGCTTCATTTTGATTTGTCAACTCAATTTCCCATTGTCGTATAGCATCAGAGGACTAGGAGGTGGTGTGTTATGTCTGTCATGGTGAGGATCAGGTGAAGGAGACTTGATATTACAAGTATAATAGCATTATGATCATCTTGTGAATCTAATAAGGCTTCTTGTTCAAAGATTGCTGCATTCAAATCTGCTTGATCAATATTAGCACCATCATTACCATCACTACCATCATTATCACTGGAGCTGGATTCAAAGGGAGATTCCCTATCTGAAAAACTTAGCATACTATCAAAAAGCTCAGTAAAATTTCCTGAAAATTAACTCCTTGAGTTTCTTTACTTCATGTTCACAAAGACTTTATCGCTGAAATGGGCAAAATCCAAGGTTTCATCCAACTCAGACAAATTTGGTATTTCCTCATTAAGAATTTGTTGAAGAAAACTTGGGTACATCAAGAATTTCTTGTTCGTAGCATCTAAAATATTATAATACATGCCTTGGAATATCATATGAGAAAGATTAAACCTTCTGCCCAATGCAAGTGCAGCAACAGACCCTGCTTTCCTTGAAGACAAGCAGTGGAGAATAATATGACACAAATATCTCCAGTTATAAGATAACATGCTCTTCAAGATGCCTGTGTGAACAAATCCACCTTCGTAGCTCATACATCTGAAAGGTTGTAGAACAAAATCAACTTCCAACACAAAGGGGTCATCAACATAATCACCATAATGTAACTGATTGTGGATTTTCTCTTCATTAATGAACACTTGTTGTTCGTTGATCATTGCCTTGCTGGTAGACACTTCATCCATAATCACTACTATAGTCGTATGACAAAAATCTTGAATGTATTTCACATATATTACTGGATCAGATGTGATTGCAAATTTTATACACGAGTGACGAAGGAACCTGATAATGGGAAGCAAATCTGTAGAATTGAAAGACTCCAAGTCTAGAGAAGAACACACATTATGCTCCAACTTAAACGAAAGATTGTTTGCCATTATAAATCAGTTGTAACACACAAATTCGAGAATAAGTGATGAAAATTTGATGATCGCAAGCTAGGGTTTATGATATGGTTTTGTGAGTGTGCGGGAATTTGAAATGAGTGAATGAAAAAGTACACATGATAAACACTTTATAGGTTTAAATTTGAGAACATGTGCTAAAAGAAAATTTTGCCATTTTCATTTTTTTTTGAAAATTCACAAGTTTTCTACTCTGGAGAAGACAAATCTAATTCGGAGATACAATATTGGTTATCTAAAGAACCATTAGTCTCACCGCAGGAGGCGGTCTCCTACATCATAATTCCAAGGGCTATTTTATGATATCAAAAATAAGTTTAATAACAAACTAGACGACAATTTACAGAATCATCAATGTGGAAAACATAGATAAGTCCTCTTGTATCACATCAACCCTAATTATAGATCAAACATATTGGAAGTTGAGTTCTAAGAATTGTTACATAAGATATAAGTCGTGTAACATGTATTTTAACACATAGTAAGTTTGAGTATGTGGTAAGTTTGAGTATTCAAAGGTACCTTGAGATAAACATAGATAGTAGGGCAAGAAATGGATAACTGAATTGTTTTACATGTAAAACAACATGTAAAGTTATGTAAAACTAATTTATTTTGTTTCAGGTAATTCAGTTTTGTAAATTATGTAATATTTATATGTTTTACATGTAAAACAACATGTAAAGGTATGTAAAAGATAGTTTTTTACATGTAAAATTATACAAAAACAAGAATATTCCTACTTGGACTTGAATCAAACTCAATAAATTTCAAGTTAAACAACTTTTTTTTGATAAATCAAATCCTACATCCCCATAACATTAGCTCTTGGTGTATGTTAATTTGAAAACTCAGTTTGAAAGATTTTCAATGACAGTCAAGAATTAAAACTTAATAAAGTTACAATCGTATAGATATAAACATGAGAGAGAGAGAGAGAGAGAGAGAGAGAGAAATAACATACATTGCAAAACTTTCTTTGTGTCCTTTATTGTGTAGGAATCCAAATCTTTCTTACCAGGTTCTTCTTCGCCTTGAAATGAAGTAGAAGTTAGGAAATTTTCGGATTTGTGGTATCAGAGGTTGAAAGAGTGAACAAAACCGGGGACAGATGAAAGATGTTGTGTATTTTGAGTTGAGAACGGTGGAATTTTCAAAATAATGGAGCATTAGAAACTCTATATTTGAGGTGGAGAAAGGGTCGAGTTAGGTTCGCAGGGTGTGTAAATGTTTTTACTTGATGATTTTGCCTAATTTCTTTTTGGACAAAAATACCCTTGTTCCCTTGTTCCTCATTTCTTTGAAGTTTCTCAATGAACCCACCCCTATATATATATAGGGGAGGATTATTTTACAAAGTTTAAAAACTGTAAAAAATATAAAAAGTCTTTTAAAAACCCCACCACCCCCCAAAATCCTAAAACCTCCACCCCACCACCCTAAAACCTAACCCCCACCCCACCCCACCCCGAAAAACCTAAAAACCCCCACCCCACCCCAACCCCAAAAACCTAAATCCTAACAAAAAAAACCCTAAAAAGCCAAAAAAGTAGTCTAAAAAGACCACCATCATCCCCCAAAAGCCTAAACCTCCAATCCAACCCCCCTAAAAACCTAACCCCCACCCCCAAAAAAAAACCTAAAACCCCCACCCCTACCAAAGCCTAAATACTAAAAGCTAAACCCTAAGACTAAACCCCTAAGGCTAAATCCTAAGGAAAAAACTAAACCCTAAAAACTAAACCCTACAAGCTAAGATCGTAGAGTTCGACGAGACGGTTCCAATGCCGCCGAAATGAGTAAAATCCGAGTTCGTATGAGCCGGTTATGAGCGTTTTAAACGACTTTTTTACACTTTTTTGACTTTTTAGCGAAACCTCACACTATATATTATATATATATATATATATAAATATATATAGGGAAGGGTTCAAATACTAACCAACTTTTTATGTGATAACCGTGCTAACCACTATAAAACAATCACATAATTTATAAATTATTTTTTCATTTAATTGTTAAAATAGTATTTAAGTATCTTGAATAAATATTTTGAACGTAAATACGGAAATGTTGAGTCTTACGTATACGTACCAAATAATGTTACATATACGTGATGCATAGTGTTTACATATATGTAAACATTAACATAATGATAATTGTTACATATACGTAACACTATGTTTGAGAGTGGTTATCATGGTTATTACATAAATATTGGTTAGCATTTGAACCTCACCATATATATATATATATATATATATAGTTGGGTTAAACTAAAAATGAGATTTTTTCTAAAAAGTCTAAAAAGTGGATGTTTATAAATGGTGTTCATTTATTTTATGCATGGTGTTTTTTAATTTTTAAATATGTTCACAAAAATAAAACATGACACCATGACTAAAATAAATGAAGACCGTGTCTAAACATGAACTTTTTAGACTTTCTAGGAAAAATCTCATTTTTAGTATAACTCACCCCTATATATATATTTGAAGAGGATGGATCCAGTACAAAATACATTTAGTATAAAAAGTGTAGGAACCAATGAGGTGGTGACACGTGTACATAAATGAAAATCAATGAAAGAGTAAAAGAGGGAATTCACATCCTTAGTTGACTTTTTTCAATAAATAATAGTTTCACCAATTTTTTTAAACTTAAATAACTTTTATATACTTTATAAGTTTTTAAAAAAAAATTATACCATAAAATAGATATTTTTTTCCTTTTTAATATGAGTATTATATTGCTATATATTTTTTTAAATGGTTTTTTTTTCTTAAAAATCATGTAAAAATAGGGCTGTAGTAATAACACTTGTATATGCGATAACAACACTGGAAAAAAATATCAGCACAGTTAAAATGAGATAACAACACAATGTAATAACACTTTTTTCTGTGTTGTTATCACGTTTACAATGTGTTGTTATCTCATTTTACAATATGCTGATATGATTTTTTATGTGTTGTTAAACGAGGTTTTAAAAAAAGTTCATTTTTTAAAAATATAGCAATAGTGTACTCATATTAAAGAGAATAAAATTCTCGATTTTATGGTACAAATTTTTAAAAAAAATAATAAAGTATATAAAAGTTATTTGATTTTAAAAAAAATTGATGGAACTATTATTTAATTTAAAAAGTCAAAACAGGATGCCAAATTCCTCTTTTACCATTTCTAGTGATTTCCATCACTAATTAATTCTATAATTAATCCATAATTAATCTTAGCCGTTAAATAGTATGATCAAGGGTTGAAATTGTTTTCTACCATTTTTATGCTAAATGCATTTTATACATGATCCTACTTCTATATTTGAAAACTCAAAAACTAAAACTAAATTCTAGCCACATATTTATTTTGATCTTATTTTAATCCATTCTTTCAAAATTAACATCCATTAGTTATAATAAATATATTGACAGAATTGGTTTACTAGATTTTACATTTGAAGGTGGTTTTCATTTGAACCTTTTCGGCACCATTACAAGATTAGTTTAGTTAATCTTCAATCCACTAAATTTCTTTGATTAAATTTATTTAATTATTTTTAGATTATTATCCAAATTATGGTAAGTCGGGAATGATGTAGTAAATATAATTACCCGAAAGTTAACTTCCTTCCACATCAAAACAGTAGTCACACTCCATCATTTACATCTTTTCAATCTCCATTCGGTTTCAGCTAATCGGAACCCTAGCTGGATGCTTTCACCTGGAAATTCAGCTTACGGATAATCAAATCACATGCCTCTTCACTTCGAATTCGTAAGTTGTTAATTTCAATTATCTGATTCTAGATCTGGATACTGTTCATTGTTCAACTACTATAGAGTTGGGGAATTAGGGTTTGGTTTATGATTGGTGAGATGAGAGAGTCGGGGGGCAGATCTAAGCATTCAGGAACCGTAGTGAAGAAGAAAACCTCTTCAGGTTGTTTAGTAATTAAGAAGAAGGGTACGGATAGGTTTAGTGATTCATCTTCAAGGAATTTGAACAAATTCCCGAAGGAGAAGAAACGAGGTCGAGTCGTTGGGAGTGATTCCGAGTCTAGTGATCGTTCGGGTGGTTACAAAAGGGCTTACGTGGAAAATGGAGAATTTGAGACTAACAAAAGGGGAAGTGGTGGATTGGATGTGTTTGAGTTTGATGAATATGATGGATTTGGTGATAATATGATTAGGAAGGATGGTAATGATGGTAGGTATAGGTGGAATTTGTATAGGAAAAGTGGTGTTGGTGGCAGCACGAGTCGGTTTGAGGTTGAAGATGATGAATCCGACTTGCCACTTTCTGTGTTGAGGAAAAAGTATAGATTATCTTCGGGTAAAGCGATTAGATTGCAAGGGAAAAATGGGGTCTTGAAGGTAATGGTGAATAAAAACAAGCAGATGGGTATTTCACATTCGAGTTATGGTCGTGAGGTGGCTGATAATTTGAAAGAACCGAAGGTTGTGCACAAGAAAATGTTGCCAATGGATACTAATAAGAAAATGTCAGAGATGAAGTCTTCGTTTTACTCGGAATCTAAGCTTGATGGAAAGCCGGGTAGCGGTTAAGAGCAAGGAGAAATCACATAGCAGAGGGGAATCAGTTAAAAATGAAGGGATTGTTAAGGAAGTTGATAGAGTCAAGGGGAAGGAAAGCAAGGTTAAGCGCGGTACTGGCACTGAAAAGCAGATACTGCGTGAAAAGATTAAGAATATGCTTGTTGGTGCTGGTTGGACTATTGATTATAGACCAAGAAGGAACCGGGCCTACATGGATGCTGTCTATGTTAGTCCTTCTGGAACCGGTTATTGGTCTATTATCAAGGCTTATGATGCATATCAGAAGGAAGAGGAAGAGAATTCTAAAAATGGTGGTGGAAAGTTTACTCCTTTAGCTGATGAAGTTCTTGCTAAATTAACGCGACAAACACAGAAGAAAACGGAAAGAGAAATGGAAAGTAAGAGAAAAAGTGAAGATGGTGAGAAGGAAGAGAAACTGAATTCATATGGAAGAAAAAGCAGGAAATTAGGCAGATGTAGTTTGTTGGTTCGCGAGGCAAAAAATGATGATGGGTTTGTTCCCTATTCAGGAAAGCGGACCCTACTCTCATGGTTAATAGACTCGGGTGTGGTGCATTTGAGGGACCATGTGGAATACATGAACCGTAGAAAGACAAGGATATTGCAAAAAGGATGGATTGCAAATGATGGAATCCATTGTGGTTGTTGTAACAAAATTGTAACGGTTTTGAAGTTTGAGGTGCATGCAGGAAGCAAACTTGGGCATCCGTTTCCTAACATATTTTTGGACTCTGGAAAGTCACTGATGCAGTGTCAGATTGATGCGTGGAATAAGCTAGGAGAGTTGGAGAGAAAGGGTTTCTACACTGTAGATGACGATGGTGATGATCCTAATGATGATACATGTGGCTTATGTGGTGATGGCGGGGATTTGATCTGTTGTGATGGTTGTCCATCTACCTTTCACCAGACCTGCTTGGACCTACCGGTACCATTTGTATAAATTTTAAATGCTTTAATCTCTTTTTGTACATTAATGCTGTTTAATTGTTCTTTCATTTACAACTAGTTTAGCTTTATATCTCCATATACATAAGCATAACATTGTCTTATATGAAGGATATAAGGGTTGAGATTCCTTCCTCAAAACAATGTGGGATGGAAGCAAAATGATTTGTTTTATTATGTAAAAACATGGTCTATTAAGAAAGTTTGAGAATTTGTTCAGAAAAATAGAATAAAAATGACTGAATAGTAGTTTATTTATGAATTGTAGTATTCTTATTTATTTTTTAATAGTGTTCTCTGTATAACAATTTAATATTATATAAATTTGGGGTCTGAAATCAAATCAAATCAAGCATATTAATCTTATTCATCTTTCTTTCCTTTCAGATGCTTCCCCAAGGTGATTGGTTCTGCCCAAATTGTTCCTGTAAATATTGTGAAATAGCTTGTACGGACTCCACTCAAGCTTCACTTCTTACGTGCTACCTTTGTCAGAAGAAACGTAATACTCCTTTCTTAGAGTGGTATTTTAGTATGCTAGTATTGTTTATAACTGTTGGTTGAAAGACAACTTCCTGATGTTGCAGATCATGAATCTTGCAGACCAGAAATAGATGTCAAGCCAATTGAGTCCAATTATCTCAATCTGTCCTTCTGTGGACACGCGTGTCATGAGGTATTGAATGTTTTGATGATATACTGTACCTGACGCGTAAGCATGAAAATAAAAGAGAGAACTCTTGGGAGAAAATGATACATTATTGAATGAGTAAAACGATACATCAAGGCCCCATTTTGTAGGGAATTCTAAATTTGGCAGGTATTTTTAGATATTGAAACCTGACAGCAAATTAGTGAAGTTAAAGACATAAATAAATGTGTAAATTTAGACAATCAATGATCTACACATCCTTATTATAATAAAAACAGAAAGATTCGAAATTGCTAAAATCATGGGAAAATCTTCAATGCTGAAATCGGAGCCCTAAATGATGGAGTTCGGGTCTGACAGCTGGGCAAAACCGCATAATGGCCCTGTAACTCCAAATGTAGCTCAAGTTATATGCCCTTTTCTGCCCCGTTTCTCTCTCTAGCTGTTCCAAGTACGAGTCTGCTAACTCTTGGATCAGCCCCGTATTAGTATCGTTATCAATGTATAAAGTATTTTGTTTAGTTAAAAGTCTTAATTCTTTTAGATTTTTTTCTATTAGATAAGAAGAAAAGCTACTTGTTTCCTAGCTATTAAATGGATGCTGTAGTTATCCCGATTATAGGCTGGTGATTATTATTTTGCAGCTATACAGTCAGTTGCAGAAGCTTGTTGGGGTGAAGCATGAACTGGATTCAGGATTCTCATGGTCTCTTATTCATCGTTCTGAAATATTGATGGATGCACCTTCTGTACAGCTTTCTCAACACGTCGAATGTAATTCTAAGCTCGCGGTTGCCATGTCAATCATGGATGAGTGTTTTTCACCTTTTACTGATAGGAGAAGTGGGATCAATTTAATTCGTAATGTAGTCTTCAATTGTGGGTAAGTGATGTATTAAATGTGATTAAAAAAACTATAGTATTGAAATTATAATATTATATTTTTAAATAAATCAACATACGAGGTTTTGATCACTTAAATACACTTTCGGCGACTTCCAACCCGTTTCACTTATAGCTCAACAAAATATAACCCACAGTGACCAAACTTTTTTAACTACGTGGTTTAAAATTGCCAGGTTTATCTAGGTGTGTGAAAGAGCCGAGCCTTAGATCGGGCTCGGCTCTTTTAACTTAAAAGACCTTGAGCTCGGCTCATTTAGAGCTTTATTTCTAGAGCTTGGCTCGTGAGTAGTTTCTCAAGCTCAAGTTTGGCTCGTTTATTTATTAATTATTTAATTACTTTATTTATATATATTTATATTTATTTATATATATATATATATATTTATAGTTATACTTTTATATATAATATATATTATTTAATTATTTTTATCATAATTTTATATATAATAATAATTATTATGTGAATATATCTCTAATATATTAAATAAAAGCTATACAAATAATAGGTTATTTAGACTCGGGAGCCTAGTCAAGCTCGGGCTTGAGCTTGTTTATTAAATGAGCCGCAATATAAGTTCGAGCTCGGTCTCGAGCTCGTTTATGCTCCGCTCGTTTCGAGCCGTTCTCAAGTAGCACATGAGCGGCTTGGCTCGTTTACTCGCCTAGGTTTATCTACCATACTTGTCTATATGCTAGATTATAGAAGAACAAAAATAAATCAGAGAAAAATTAAATGAAAAAGGGGTAATATATACAAAAGTGAGCAGTAGTTATATTTGTTATTTATGTTGCATAAAAAAATCTTTGGATCTAAAATGAGGCTTTTGTAATTTTCTTGTAGATCAAATCTTAGCCGGTTAGATTATAGTGGCTTCTTTACAGCTATTTTGGAGAGGGGGGATGAAGTGGTTTGTGCTGCATCCATCAGGTAGGATGGTTGTTTGATTTGATTTCATCTGTTAAGTGGATATTTTAACTTAGTTTAGTTGTTTTGTTATATGTTCAGGATTCATGGAACCCGACTAGCAGAGATGCCGTTTATCGGGACCCGTCACATATATAGACGCCAGGGGATGTGTCGTCGGCTACTATCCGCTATTGAAGTGGTAAGTATATTTTGTGTATAGCTTCTATGTCATTATATTGTATTATATTGTACTTGTAGACCTTGGTCCAATGTGTTTTTATAATTTTGGTTAATTGTTCATAATAGGCAACAATTGTATTTTCTTAACTCTAAATATAGTTTAGGTGATTGTTTTTTAAGCTTGATTTGATTGATGAAATATATATTTGATCGATCACCGATCTTAATTTTTTTAACAAGTTTGGATTTTTAAATTTCATTTAGTAAATTACATCATCAGTCTCTGTGGTTTAGATTTTTTAGTTTTTAGTCCCTCAAAAGGATATTTTAGTCATTTTACAAAAAACTAACAGAACATTAACAAACTTTTTAAAAAATGAAAACGTAGGCACCAAACATGCAACTTTTTAAACCTAGACCCCAAAGGTGTGACTATGTCCAAACCACAGACTATTTGTGTAATTAACTCTTTATTTTAATATAAACCGGATCGGGTCCTAACATTATGAATGAGTCTATGTGGGTTGTGTTTTATCTCAAACGGGTCAAATATAATAACTAGCTAAAAGGGGAACGGGTCAAATATGAAGTATTTCCAACCTCTTAAATCGTTTGGCTTTTGAAGATTTTGGATTATTATTGTGATAATATAATAATAAGTTTGCACAGCAAACCAGCCCATCTGCACCAATTCTAAAAGATGGTCTGTTTCAGAGCTGGCCCTATGAAGTAAATTTTTAAGCCCCTGCTTAGGGCCTCCAAATTTTTGGGGCCCTCTCCATGGAGATCTGGGTTCTAACCCCAGCAGCCACTAGTAATAGTTTTCTAATTTTTTTTATTCTTTTAAAATTGACATTCCAGTTCTTTTTGGTCCTTTTGTTCTTCTGTTCAATGCTTGCTATTATGCTTCTAGCATTTGAATTGTAGTTCACTATTTATTATTTTGTTACTTGGGTTTTATTACTTGTTTCATAATTATAACATTGGTTGTTTGGCTATTGAGTTTATAATTGCTTTATGTTAGTTTTGCTGCTAATTTTTTGTTTATTGAATTAGAGCATGACTAGTTTTTAAACTACATATTCTTCATGTTTCGCATAGTGAATAAATTTGGTTCATATCTTAATAGTATATCTAGATTGTCTTATTAGTGAGAGGCTTGCTATACACTGATTTGTAAGATTGATTTTTTCATCCATTTGGAAAAGGGCCCCGAGTTAATAAATATATTTTTTATTTATATTTTAAATATACTTTTTGTTAAATTTTTTTCTTGTAATTCGGATTATTCGACTCAAATTCGAATCAGTTTTAGAGAAACCAATAGGTTTGGTTTAATGTTATTGATTGAATAGGGAATACAAGAGAGCCCTGTATAAAGAGCTAAGTATTACAATTTAATACCCTCTAGAATACTTAGTCTAACAGTTTTTCAAAATTGAATTCAGTTTCAAAATTGTTAAATTCGAATAACCGGAGCCATGTATTAGCTATGTAATCATAAAACTTTTTATTTTGTTTTATTCTATTTTTCAGGCTCTATCTTCCCTACAAGTTGAGAAATTGATAATTCCTGCAGTTCCGGAACACATGGATACATGGACTGATGTTTTTGGTTTTCATCCACTGGAGGAATCAGACAAACAAGAATTGAGATGTATGAACATGGTGGTGTTTCCTAGGACAGATATGTTACAAAAACCGCTAATCAAAGTGAAAACAGATTCTGGTTCTCGAGATGATGCAGGCCCGGAGACTCCCCCCACCAATTCTCCTTGTGAACCTAAACTCTCGGGTCCTGTAGACGCACATTCGGAACCCAATGCAGATGAATCTACTGTACAGGTGGACGAACATTCGGAACTCAATGCAGATGAATCTGTTGTACAGGTGGACGAACATTCGGAACCCAATTTAGATGAATCTACTGTACAGGTAGACGAACATTCGGAACCCAATGCAGATGAATCTGCTGTTCAGGTGAACGAACATTCGGAACCCGATGCAGATGAATCTACTGTACAGGTGAACGAACATTCGGAACCCAATGCAGATGAATCTACTGTACAGGTGGACGAACATTCGGAACCCAATGCAGATGAATCTACTGTTCAGGTGGCCAATGAGATTACAACCGAACCCCAACTCCCGGGAGTGGAATCTGTTTCCGTAAATGGAGATTCAAACGCCAATTTAGAAGAAACTGATGTGCAGAATGCCATTTCACTTGAAGCACAGGCTCCTAAAGAACCTTCTAACATTGACATGGCTACGAGGGTAAACGAATCATCGGGTTCTGATGCCGAAGAGGGTTTGAGCGCAAGGCCTTGAGACGCAGAAATCGTGCATTCGTGTAGTTGATAGTAGTTATATTACATTGAAAAAATTCAGTTGAAAAGGTATATTGAGGTTTGAGTTTTTGTTGTATGTAGTTGTATTGGGAATTAAGCATAGTTTACTTTTTAAATTTAATTACACTAAAAATTCTCTTTCAACCTTAAACTTTGAAATAATGAATGACAAACCTAGCTTCTAGTACGAGTTGTAACTAAAAGCGTTTGATATTGGAAATGATTCTTGCGTATTTACCAATAAACAATGACCCTATATATAGCGGTTTACAAAGGCTATAATCAAGGAAGAGATATACATGCCCAAATTACAATACGTTAAATGCGACAAAAACATATATCATAATAGTCCCCCGTAGTTTGAGCGGTAGAGGATTAAACGCTCAAACTGGATCGGAAGCGCTGAAAGAGTTGTCGGGGGAGCCCTTTGGTAAATATATTCGCGTATTGCCAAAGATAAGGGTATATGAAGCACTCGTATGTGACCCACCTGAACTTTTTCATGCACGAAATGGATGTCCATTTCAACATGTTTTGTCCTCTGATGTTGAACCGGGTTCTGAGAAAGATAAATAGCGGACACGTTGTCACATTAGACAATAGTCGCTCTCCGAATGGGAACATAAAGTTCAAGAAGTAAATTACGGATCCGGCTAGCCTCGACGACTGCATTAGCCACTCCCCAGTATTCGGCCTCGGCACTGGAGCGGGAGATTGTGGGTTGGCGTTTAGAGGACCGTGAGATCAAATTATCTCCCAGAAAAACGCAGTAGCCGTTAGTGGACCTACGGGAATCTGGGCACCCTCCCCAGTCGGCATCTGAATAGGCGGTGAGCGTGTTGGCCGACGAACCCGAAAGCCTTAGACCAAAATCCAAGGTCCACTGTATATACCAGAGTATCCATTTCATGAATGAAAAATGGGTGTATCGTGGTGCATGTATGAAAAGACACTTGTTGAACAACATATGTGATATCTGGCTGTGTGAAAGTAAGGTAATAAAGAGTGCCCGTGAGCTGTCGGTATAGAGTGCCATCCGGGAGTAACTCACCAACTAAGGCACTTAGTTTTGTTGATGTGTCAACCGGTGTCGGGCAAGGCTTGCACATGGACATGGATGCTCGCGAGAGAATTTCTCGAGCATATTGTGTCTGATGAAGAAAGAGGCCATTTATGTCCCGATCAACCGTAATACCTAAGAAATGATGAAGTTGACCTACGTCTGTCATAGCAAATTCCTTAGACAAGGTATGTATAATGCGCTGTAAGAACTTTGTATCTAAAACGGTTAAGATAATGTCATCGACATATAGAAGGAGATAAGCAACATTAGTACCCCGTCGAAAAGTAAACAACAAAGTATCACATGTGCTTCTACAAAAGCCCTGAGAGGTAATAAAGGAGGCAAGGTGATGGTACCAGGCCCTCAACGCCTGTTTCAACCCATATAGTGACTTCTTGAGTCGACAAACATTAATCCTGGAAGTTACGATTAACAAAGCAAGGTGGTTGGTGCTTGTAGACCGTTTCTTTGAGATCCCCATGCAAAAAAGGCGTTCTTCACATCAAGTTGATGTATAGACCAGGAACGTGATACGACAAGAGACAAAACCGTACGAATAGTGACGAGTTTAACAACAGGACTGAAGGTGTCTTCACAGTCTATACCAACCTTGTAGGATTTCTCGTTGTAACATCCCAAAATTTATAAAAAAGCGAATAAACGAAAGAGAGACGTGACTTTTAACGCAAGGTTTAACGAAAGGAAAAGGTGGGGAAGTGGGTCGGCCCATGGGCCGAGTGGAGGGTAGAAACCCTTATGACTAACAGCCTCAACACCCCTTCCCTTATTTCCACATTTTGTGCCAACTTTAGAAAGAGAGAGAAAGCGGGGGGAAACGATCCCAAAAGCTCGGGAAGCATCGGCAACTGGTACTACATCGTTAAGCAGCAAGAACCGGACCTCCTGGGGTAAGCATCTTTTCTAAATCTGAGTTTTTTTATATTGGAGGGTTTCGGGTTTAAACGCAAAAAGGTTACATTTTTACGTGTAGAACTTAAAACAAAACATAGATCTGAGCTTAGGAATGAAAATGGAACGTTTGGAACATAAAAAGATCGAAACTTGACGTGAGGAATCAAAACGACCAGATCTAGGGTTTTCTGGTGGGGAAGAAGACCTCGCTGGCGAACTTAACATGTTCGCCTAGAACTGTTTAGGCGTACTTGACATCTTCGCTGTGTATGTTCGCCAAGACCTAAGGGGCGAACTTAAAATATGTTCGCCTAAAGCCAAGAAGGCGAATCTACTAAATTCGCCTAACTCCAAAGTAGTGAACTTACCTTATCTTCACCTAAAACTCTAAGTAGCGAACCTACTATGTTCGCCTAATTTATGAAGGGCGAACTTACCTAAGTTCGCCTACCCTAAATATAGAAACGTCTAGTGTCGTTTAGGTTCATTATCTTATCTTGTATGACTTGATTATACAGATTGTGTGTGACCTTAGTGACGCTCACTGACCAGCTAGTATACTTCAGGAACCCGCTCATCGGGTGAGTTCTATGTGCCCCCTATGTGTTACGTGCAAATGATTTTAAATGTTTTGGGGCTGAAGTGTATACATGAAATGAACGAATGTTATGAATGTTAATATGACCATACGTGTTATATGAAAGTAAATGATGAACAAAGAATGAAACGAATGTTTACAAAGAATGCAATGAATGAATGACATAACTTAAATGAATGAAATCTTGCTTCATATTTTTATATATTGCATGTTATGAATGTATATAAACGTTATGGACGGAAATACGGACTACTTCGGTAGGACTGTACAATGATGATGGCCACTACGGTAGACAGACGGTATGTTAAATTCTAGAAAGGTAGACTAAATACGAACTACTACGGTAGACGGAGGCCCTTAATCGAAGCACGACTGCATATATAGTTCGTTTGGGAAACGGTTGCCTTAGGGCAAACGGGCGAATATGGCGGATTACGGCGGTAGGACGGTAAAATAAAATGACGGACAACCAAAGGTTGCCGGACGGTAAAAGAAAATGACGGACGACCAAAGGTTGTCGGACGGTATAAGAATGACGGACTAAGACGGTAGGACGAAGTGTCTTTATGACTTACGTAATCAATGACGGGCTGATCACCCTCATGTGTAAGACCAATGAATGTCCAAAGAATGCAAATGTGTATATACGTATGTACCCACTAATGAATGTTAAATGAAGGCAAGAGAAATGTTAATATGTACATACATATATATTATATATATATATATATATACTTTTTATAGAAATGAAAATGAAATGATGTTTATACCTACTTGCTTTAAACTAGAACTCACCAACCGTTGGCCATTTGGTGCAACGGTAGCCCCAAGACTTCCCATAGTGGAGGTCTTGGGTTCGAATCCGGGCCACAACAAAAAAGGGGTCTGTGGCCAGGTCAGGGGGTTTACCCAGTTGGGGGGTTCCGTGGGCTTCCCTGGATGTTCTAGGTGTTGCCCTGGGGAAACCCAATTATCCTAAAAAATCAAGGTGTTGTCATTAAAAAAAAACTAGAACTCACCAGCCTTAGCTTACTTTTAGTATGCACTTCAGGTAGCAAAAAGGAAAGAATGGACAAAGGCGTGAAGGCTACCTAGCATAAGACTGACATCCTGATTATTTGACTACGTGTTAAGACAATTTTTTTCTTTTTAAATGTTAAGACTTCCGCTGTTATGCAATTGATTGTATGCTTTTGCTATGTTTGATGACTATGTTTATGAGTAAATCCAACAAGCGAGGTTTCCCGGGTTTAAAGCCTTACAAGTTGGTATCAGAGCAATAGTTTGAGAGATTCAGACATCCCTAAATGTCTGGACTTAAGCTGATAATGGGACCAATGCAAGGATGTCAGTACGGGTAGCCAACGCCAATGCCAGCACAGTAAGTAAGTAACAAGGTTAATGCTTGTAGCTTAGAGTAGATGCCTTAGCTTAGAATGCATAGATGTCAATGTCACTACTGATGTGAAGAGTTTTGAACCCGAAAAGCAAAGCAAATTATTAATCACAAACCGGTCACTGTATTTAACAATTTATCTTGCTCGTACTGTTCTAAACTATGATCTGAAGAAATGACATTGGTGTTTTCCCCTTTACTTATCAGGAATTTAGGAACTATGGCTGGTAGGGGAGGAACGGGACGCCGTGGTAGTCGTACTGGGTGACACGGTAGGCCACCATTGAACCAAACACGTAACGAGGAAGAAAGTGTGCACGTGGATCGTGAGGATAGCGAACATGAGACCAAAGTGACTCCAGCGGGAGATGGCAATGAAGGGCTTCTTCCACCGGAACCCGAGGTTAAGGATGCCATTGCCCGAGAGGTTGTTCTCACTTTGAAGGACGTACTATCTGACTTATTAACTGAGGCACTGAAGAAAAGAAAACAGGATGAAGAAGATAACCCTGAAGAGAAGGTTTATGAAAGTGACAAGGATGAGGTGAATGTGGGACTGACTACTCGGGGATGCACCTACAAAGGCTTCAAGGACTGTGACCTACCCAAGTTCAACGGGAAGAAGGACTCTGTAGACACATTTGAATGGATAGAGAGAATGAATGGAATGATTAGCATAAGTGAATACCAAGCTGACCAGGCTTTCAAATGTGTTGCTCACTCATTCACCAACGAGGCACTGAGTTGGTGGAGAACTATTCAGAGGTCCAAGTCGCCAAATGCCCTCAAAAGAATGACCCGGGAGGACTTGAAGGTGCTGATGATCAAGAAGTTCTGTCCTAAGAACGAGATTGATAGGGTGGAGAATGAATTTCTGAACTTCAAGGCTAGCAACATGACTCACTGCCAGTACACTTCTAGGTACAATGAGCTAGCCCAACTAGTACCTCATTTGGTGGAGACCGAAGGGAGGCTAATCAAGTACTATGTCAAGGGCCTGCCTCAGAGGGTCCGAATCCATGTGAAAGCTAACCTACCCTCGACCTTTGAGTCGGTAGTGAATCTGAGTGGAATCGTCTTTGACGATTATGCCAATGAGGACCCGGTACTAAAAGCACTGTTTGGACATCTAACAAAGGATTGCAGGAAGACGGGGCAATCCGGTTTGGGAAAAAGGAAAGAGCAGGAACAACCCAAGGCTAGGACCCAAGCCTATGCTCTAACAAAAGAGGAAGCCAGAGAGAACCCTGGTGTCATGTCAGGTATGTTCCTAGTTAATGATGAAAGTGTTGCAATTTTATTTGATTCTGGTGCTAGTAAAAACTTTATATCTAATACCTTTTGCCGTAAACTAAACTGCACAATTATCACCATCGTAAAAGCCTTTAGTGTAGAAACTGCAGTTGGTAGAAACTCAGAGGTATTTCAAGTAATAGACGATTGCATGATAGAAATAGAGTGCCATAAGTTTCCTTCTAGATTATTCCTTTTGAGCTTAGGAGGATTCGATATAGTATTTGGCATGGATTCATTAGATGCCAATGAAGCACAAATTATATGTAAACGAAAGATGATCCATCTTAAAGCTACTGACAACAGCCCGATTATGGTCTATGGTGACTGGAATTGCACGATGTCGAACGTCATGATCAAGGCCGAAAGTTACATGTAGCGCGGTTGCGAAGCTTATCTGGTGTTTGTTATTGACGATAGAATAAAAACGAAAGAACTCAACGATGTAACCGTTGTGTGCAACTTTCTAGAAATGTTCCAAGAGGACCTACCTGGCATGCCACCCGATCGGGAAATAGAATTTCAAGTCGACCTACTGCTAGGGGCCTTGCCCGTTGCCAAAGCACCTTACCAGTTGGCTCCGTCAGAAATGAAAGAATTAAAGTCTCAACTAGAGGAACTAACAAAAAAGGGATTTATCAGACCGAGCATCTCACCATGGGGCGCTCCGGTGCTATTTGTAAAGAAGAAAGACGGTAGCATGCACATGTGCATCGATTACCGAGAACTGAATAAACGAAAGTTAAGAATAAATACCCGCTACCAAGAATAGACGACCTTTTTGACTAGTTACAAGGTGCAAGCTAGTTTTCAAAGATCGATCTTAGGTCGGGATACCATCAATTGAAAGTAAGAGAAGAAGACGTACCGAAAATCGCGTTTTACACACGCTATGGACATTTCGAGTTCCTCCTCATGTCATTCGGTCTAACCAATGCCCCTGCAGCATTTATGGATTTACTGAATAGAGTGTGCCGACCAATGTTAGACCAGTTAGTGATAGTCTTCATAGATGAAATTCTCATCTATTAAAAGAACGAAGGTGATCACCACTGTCACCTAAGGGAAGTATTGGAGGTTCTGAAGCAGGAAAAGTAATACGCAAAATTTTCCAAATGCGAGTTTTGGCTTAGGGAAGTCCAATTCCTAAGTCATGTTATAAACCCGAACGACATTATGATAGAGCCGGCAAAGATCGTAACAGTGAAAGAATGGAACGTCCCAAAGACACCAACGGAGATAGGAAGTTTTCTAGGATTGGTAGGTTAGTATCGAAGATTCATTCAGGATTTCTCGAGAATAGCCTCGCCACTGACAAAGTTAACGCATAAAGAAGTAAAGTTTGAATGGGGTCTAACCCAAAACAACGCTTTTGAATAATTAAATACACGAGTAACCCAAGATCCAGTCTTGACCTTGCCCGAGGGAAACGAAGACTTGGTAGTTTACTCTGACGCTTCTGGTCAGGGATTGGGTTGTGTACTAATGTAGCGAGGATAGGTAATCGCTTACGCCTCACAACAGTTTAAGGTGCACGAAGTTAACTACCCAACTCACGATCTTGAGTTGGCGGCAGTAGTTTTCGCATTAAAGATTTGGAGGCACTACTTGTACGGAGTTAACTGTACCATTTACTCCGATCATAAAATCCTGAACTATTTATTCGAGCAAAAGGAATTAAACATGAGACAAAGAAGATGGTTGGAACTACTAAAGGATTATGATTGCGAGATATTATATCACCCAGGCAAGGAAAACGTAGTGGTTGTCACCTTGAGTCGAAAGGAAGAGTCAACGCCTATCCGGATTAAAGCATGCCAGTTGATTATAACACCGGATCTGATGACTGAGATAGCAAAGGTACAAGGGGAGGCTCTGTTAGAAAGGGATGTGCAGCGGGAAAGAATAGCAGATCAACAAGCAAAGGTGGGAACTAATGCGTACGGAGTACGAACTCGGTTTGACCGGATGTGGATACCCAAGATTGGTGAGCTTAGAGCCAAAATCCTCGATGAGACCCATAAGTCTCATTACTCTATCCACCCAGGACGAACAAAATGTATCAGGACTTGAAGAAAGAATACTGGTGGCCGAGCATGAAGAATGATGTGACTGAGTATGTGAGCAAGTGCCTGACTTGTTCACTGGTTAAGGTCGAGCACCAGAAGCCGTGTAGGAAAATGCAACCTTTGCCAATACTAGAAAGGAAGTGGGATGAAATAAAGATGGACTTCGTTACCAAGCTACGGCGAATCGCTAAGGGCAATGATGCCATTTAGGTGATCGTCGACCGCTTGATGAAAATTGCTCACTTCTTACCGATACGTGAGGCTTTTTCGTCCGAAACGTTAGCATAGTTATTCATCAACGAGATAGTAAGCAGACACGGTATGCCATTTAAGATTGTGTCCGACAGGGACACTCGGTTCACCTCAAGGTATTGGAAGAGATTCAACGAGGTAATGGGTACTAGGCTAAACATCAGCACCGCTTACCACCCTCAAACCGATGGTCAATCAGAAAGAACCATCCAGACCTTGGAGGACATGCTTCGGGCCTATAGTATTGATTTTGGTGGGAGCTTGATAGCCATCTGTCGTTAGCACAATTCTCATATAACAACAGCTACCACTCAACCGTCGGCATGCCGCCATTTGAGATGTTGTACGGAAGGAGATGTAGAACCCCGATTTGTTGGGGGAAATTGGATCGAAAGACTTTGCGAGTCTCGAGGTGGTCAAAGCTACTTCCGAGAAACTTAAACAAATCAAAGCTCGCATGAAAGCCACTAAGGACATACAGAAATCATACGCGGACAATTAAAAACAAAGGGATTTAGAATTCCAAGTGGGAGACATGGTATTACTAAAAGTGTCACCATGGAAGGGAATCATCCGGTTCCGAAAACGAGGCAAACTGAGTCTGAGGTTTGTCGAACCTTTCAAAATCATAGCAAGAGTCGGTGAAACGGCTTACATACTAGATTTACCCAACGAACTTAGTGGGATTCAACCGAAATTCCACGTATCGCACCTACGCAAGTGATTAGCTGACGACACGACTCACATACCATATGACGAGATCGAAGTAGATAACAGTTTAAACTACCTCGAAGAGCCAATAGCTATTCTTGATCGAGCTGAGAAATGGTTACGCAATAACTCGATTCCCCCGGTCAAAGTACAATGGAAACACAGAAAAGGATCAGAAGCTACATGGGAAAAAGAAGCCGAGATGAAGGAGTTGTACCCTTAATTGTTTAACTTGTAACAGGTTTTGAGGACGAAACCTTTATAAAGAGGGTAGACTGTAACATCCCAAAATTTATAAAAAATCGAATAAACGAAAGAGAGACGGGACTTTTAACGCAAGGTTTAACGAAAGGAAAAGGTGGGGAGGGAAGTGGGTCGGCCCATGGGTCGAGTGGAGGGTAGAAACCCTTATGACTAATGGCCTCAACACCCCCTCTCTCACTTCCACATTTTGTGCCAACTTTAGAGAGAGAGAGAGATCACGCTAGAGAAAGAAAGCGGGGGAAACGATCCCAAAAGCTCGGGAAGCGTCGGCAACTGCTACTACATCGTGAAGCAGCAAGAACCAGACCTCCTAGGGTAAGCATCTCTTCTAAATCTAAGTTTTTGTATATTGGAGGGTTTCAGGTTTAAACACATAAAGGTTACATTTTTACGTGTAGAACTTAAAAGAAAACATAGATCTGAGCTTAGGAATGAAAATGGAACGTTTTGAATGTAAAAAGATTGAAACTTGATGTGAGGAATCAAAACGACCAGATCTAGGGTTTTTTGGTAGGGAAGAAGACCCCGCTGGCGAACTTAACACGTTCGCCTGGAACTGTTCAGGCAAACTTGACATCTTTGTTGTGTATATTCGCTAAGACCTAAGTATGTTCGCCTAAATCCAAGAAGGCGAATCTACTAAATTAGCCTAACCCCAAAGTAGTGAACTTACCTTATCTTCGCCTAAAAGTCTAAGTAGCGAACCTACTATGTTCGCCTAATTCATGAAGGGCGAACTTACCTAAGTTTGCCAACCCTAAATGTAGAAACGTCTAGTGTCGTTTAGGTTCATTATCTTATCTTCTATGACTTGATTATACAGATTGTGTGTGACCTTAGTGACGCTCACTGACCAGCTAGTATACTTCAGGAACCCGCTCATCAGGTGAGTTCTATGTGCCCCCTAATTGTTACGTGCAAATGATTTTAAATGTTTTGGGGCTGAAGTGTATACATGAAATGAACGAATGTTATGAATGTTAATATGACCATACGTGTTATATGAAAGTAAATGATGAACAAAGAATGAAATTAATGTTTACAAAGAATGCAATGAATGAATGACATAACGTAAATGAATGAAATCTTGCGTCATATTTTTATTTATTTCATGTTATGAATGTATATAAACGTTATGGACGGAAATACGGACTACTTCGGTAGGACTGTACGATGATTATGGCCACTACGGTAGACGGACGGTATGTTAAATTCTAGAAAGGTAGACTAAATATGAACTACAACGGTAGACGGAGGCCTTAATCGAAGCACGTCTGCATATATAGTTCGTTTGGGAAACGGTTGCCTTAGGGCAAACGGACGAATATGACGGACTACGACGGTAGGACGGTAAAAGAAAATGACGGACTGCCAAATGTTGCCAGACGGTAAAAGAAAATGAGGGACGGCCAAAGGTTGTCGGATGGTATAAGAATGACAGACTAAGACGGTAGGACGAAGTGTCTTTTTGACTTACGAAATCAATGACAGGTTGATCACCCTTATGTGTAAGACCAATGAATGTCCAAAGAATGCAAAGGTGTATATACGTATGTACCCACTAATGAATGTTAAATGAAGGCAAGAGAAATGTTAATATGTGTATATATATATATATATACTATCTATAGAAATGAAAATGAAATGATGTTTATACCTACTTACTTTAAACTAAAACTCATCAGCGCTAGCTGACTTTTAGTATGCACTTCAGGTAGCAAAAAGAAAGAATGGGCAAAGGCGTGAAGGCTACCTGGCATAAGACTGACATCCTGATTATTTGACTACGTGTTAAGACAATGTTTTCTTTTTAAATGTTAGGATTTCCACTGTTATGTAATTGAATGATTGTACGCTTCCGCTATGTTTGAATGTTTTAATTAAAGTTCAGTGTTTGATGACTATGTTTATGAGTAAATCCAACAAGCGCGGTCTCCCAGGTTTGAGGCCTTACACTCGTTAACAACCAAACGACCCTTATACCTTTCTAATGTGCCATCAGATTTAAATTTATGCTTAAAAAACCACATACATCGGATTACCGTGCTATCATTTGGTTTAGGCACAAGTTCCCAAGTGTCATTAGATTCTAAATCACTATATTCTGTGTGCATAGCAGCAATCCAATTTTGGTCTGTCATGGCTTGGCGATAGGTGGTAGGAATGGGCGAGAGTTGAGGTTGGGGACCAATTGTGGTATGGAGATTGAGGCGAGTTTGAGGTTTGGAGATCCCCTGTTTGGAGCGGGTTTGCATGGGGTGTTGAGTAGTAGTAGTGGGAGGTGGGGGAATAGCAGGGGTGGTTGAGTAGTTGGCACGGGTATGTTAGGGGATGGAGAACCGGATTGGTGAGTGACGTTAGGTTCGGGTGGGATAAGGAAAGTAGGTGTGTTGGGAGGTGTTTGGGTTGAGGTGATTGGTGAGGAGGTTGGAATTGGGTGCACGACCTGATGGATGGTGTTGGGATTAGGCTCATCTTCAAGGAAAGAGTATGTGGTGGGTTGGTAAGGTTCATTAAACGAAAAAGTGGTTTCATCAAAGACAACATGTCTCGATAGAATGACTTTGCCCGTTGACGGGACTATACATCGGTATCCTCGGAAATTTTCTAGATATCCAAGGAACACAAATTGAGTGGATTGAGCATGTAACTTATGAGGTTGAGTGGCGGATAGGTTCCGGTAACAGGCACCACCGAACACCCGTAGATGGTCGTATGTGGGATGCCGTTGGTAAAGGGCGAAGGTTGGTGTGAAAAAAAAAAAATTTTTTTTTGGAAAAATTCGCAAACACACCGAAAAACATTCAATTCAGAATCTCCAAGCAATATACAACCCCGATTTGAAGAAACACCTTATGAATCTTCAAAAATTCACAACCTTTTTTATCAAACAACCCAAAGCAAAATAGAAAACACTCCAAAACAGAGATATTTGTCCAAAATAATCAAAAATATAACAACTTTGATACCTTGAAATCCTTGAATCTGTCGCAAACTCCACCAAATGAGCTATAGTAAGCTCTGATACCAATTATAAGGTCCGACTCTTCACTAGGATCTCCAATAACCATGACATCATCAAAGTATTGAATCCGGCGGAGTCCAAATCAATAAAACGAACATGAATATCAAAATTACGAGATGAAATCAATTCAAAGCTTCTGCAATGTTGATTAAGCACAGATGATTACACTGATATTGCTTAGAAGCTTGCAAATCTCGTCTAACCCTATTACATAGAATTAGGAAAACTATTGATAATAAATTGAAGTTTGCGCAAACTAGATTGGCTTGCGTCTGCGCAAACCTGGGTACACGCAAGGATACTCCTGCGTGAACTTGAGTATTCGCTTAAGTTTGCGCAAACCCCAAGTATACTCAAATACAAGTTTAGTCAAACTTCATTCCAACAGCTCGGTAATTCTTTGATGCTTCAGCCTATTTGATTTGCCCTTACATAGTCATATAAATGTGTTGTTTTCTGCACGCATAAATGGCGCAAATACCCCTTGGCCATGGAATGAGCATCGTACAAGTGGCACACTCTTCTTGCTTCCTTTGCTTTTTAGGCAAAAGCCACTTTGTAGTGGAACCTTCCTATATATATGTGTGTATATATATATATATATATATATATATATATATGTATAGGGAAATGGTAGAAAAGAAACCCCTTTGAGTTGAAAAAACTCACGAAACCCTTTGAAAAAAGTTAGAAATTGTTTTAAAAAAATTGGGATTGATTATTTATATAAAAAAAGCCGTGGTCGCAAAAAAAATTGAAAAAAAGCCGAATAAAATTAAAAATAAAAAACATGTAAAAAATAACAAAAATCAGCGTTTTTTTCTTACGTATGCAATACGTCAGCATTTATATATGTTAAAAACAACATTTGCATATGTAACAAACGTGAGATTTAAAAAAAAAAAATGCTCGACGTTTTTTTTTAATTTTTTCACCGAAAGTGATAAAATTGAATGTAGAATCCATCCCAAAAATAATTTTTTTAACATATGTAAAACAGGGTTTAGTGGGTTTCTTCAACTCAAGTGGGTTTTCTTTATAACCATCCCCTATATGTATATATATATATATGTGTGTGTGTGTGTGCATATATATGTATATATATTTATATATATGTATATATATAGAGAATGGTTCAAATGATAACCAGTTTTTATGTGATAACCATTCTCAAACAATCACATACTTTATAAATTATTTTTTCTTTTAATTTTTAACTACCCTTTGAACATATATCTTGAACACAAATACGGAAATGAGGAGTTTTACATATACGAACCACATAATGTTACATATACATGACACATAGTGTTAACTATATGTAACACTAACAGAATGATAATTGTTATATATACGTAACACTATGTTTAAGAGTGGTTATCACATAAATATTGGTTATCATTTGAACCACACCCTATATATATATATATATATATATATATATATATATATATATATATATATATATATATATATATATATATATATATATATATATATATATATATATATATATATATATATATATATATATGGGAGGTTTATAACAAAAACCCTCTTGAGTTGTAAAAACCCACTAAACATTTATCATCCATTAATCATAATGAATGGATGATGTAGATTGAATTAGAATTTTTTGAATTAAAAAATCATTTGATTTAATAAGAAAAAGTACAAAAGGGTAATTTGGGTATTTGGCTAAACGCCATCATATCACCTCCCTCTTACTTTATTTCACATTTTCCTAAAAACATCCATTATATATTCTCTCTCATACCTTTTAAATTATATTATTTAACTTTTTTTATTAAAAAAGCTAGTAATTAAAAATAAAAATTAAATTCTTTTATTAAAAAAAACTATTATTTTAAACATGATAGCACCATACGTGTTGTTACATATGTTAATACAAACTTAAATATTTAAATATGATGCAAAAACTATAATAATCCAGCATACGTGTTGTTGCATATGTTAATACAAACTTAAATATATAAAAATTCATTACAATCAACATTAAAAACGTAACAAGGTATTTCATATAAACTTAAATATTTAAAAATGATCCAAAAACTATAATAAGCTAACAAAAAACATAAACCTAAATAGGCTTCATTTCTTGATAATCATCTTCATCTTTGACACAAAAATATTTAGCATACGAAGAAAACAAGTTCATCAACTTACATATATAAATATATATTAGGTATAAAGTAACTTAGAATGCATGTAACACTTATAACATAAGTAAGGTTACGTATGTTATAATAGAACTTTTATGAGTTTATGTATGTAAATTACCAAAAATAACTAGTGGTCTTGTAAAATTACGTATGTAAATTTACTGGTGGGATTACATAAGTAACCAATAAAATGTAACATATGTAACTATATATGTTAAAGAAACAATATTACCCGATTGTAGTCTTCCCGTTGAGCGCGAAGTAAATGAGCTTGACTTCTTCTTAGCCACTGCAAAAGATATGCCAAAACTTAACGAGTAAATGATAGTTAAATACTAATAAGTTGATTTAAATGCTATAAGGTATTATATCATACTATTTTAATAGACCTTTCAGGAAGGGAAAGGAGACCGCAAAATCAAATGTTACGTAAAAGATATTACATATGTAACTAGCTACTGTTACATATGTAAAATCAAATATTACATATGTGAGAATCAAATCTTACATATGTAAAAACAATTTACGTATGCAGTTAACCAAAACTCGAATCCAATGAAACAAGGTTTAGTTAAAAAATCAACAGGATATGTAAAATTTTTTGTTTACACTTGGACTTTCAATCAATTTCGCTTGTACGTTTCTTTATAGCGTTTATAATCGAGTGTACATCTACGATGATTCATGACAACAAAACTGAATGTTAAAACTGTCACCAGGTAGGATTTATATCGGTCAAATTACTAAATTATTTGTATAATATATTTAAATTGTAAACAAATTACTAAATTACATAACGGTTGCATGGCGTCCCCTTCCCAAGAGATTGTGGATTTGTGGGTTCTAGTCTCGTCGTAGACAACCGGTATAGATTTATAGTGTGTGTGAGTTTGTCGTTAAAAAATAAATTATATAAGTAGTACATGGCAGACAGTGGACCTCCTATTCTACTTTCAAGGCCGTCGTACTTAAGATTAAGGTATCGTAAATCTAAAATATATAGTTATATATATGAAAAAAAATTTATTAATTAATACTATGAAAGCTGTAATATCAATAAATAAAACAAAGTTATTGTAGTAAAATGATTCATGTTACGTAGTTAAATAAATCGTTTTTAAGACTTTCTTAATTCTTTATATAGTTTTCTCTTTTTACGTTTTTGACTACCCGATAACGATTTATGAGGCACAATTTATGAAGATCAAAATAAGTTATAAACCACCAAAAGTAAGTATTAAAATCGGGCTTTTGGCGAAATCAAAGTTACAGTTAAGGTATTGTATATCTAAGTTACAGAGTATTGTTTACTTAATTCCTTACTGCTTTAGACCAGACCTGATCTAACTTCTTATATCAAAGACCAGACCTGGCCTAACCCCTTAATAAAATTTAAGTGAAAATGTAGGAGCAGGTCTGGTCCAACTCCTTAGTGCCTTAGACCAGACCTAGCCTAACTCCTTATACTAAATACCAGACCTGACCTAACTCCTTAATAAAATTTAAGTGAAAGTGTAGGAGCGGCGGTAAAATAATTCTTTTTAAAAAAAATATAAAACTAAATAATAAAAGAAAGGAAGAAAACAAAAATAAAATATTACCGGTTCAGGTCGTCGAAAACCATAAAAGTGAATACCGGGGCCGGTTCCGATAATAGCACTACCGGAAATGATGTTGTTCGCAAATAATATGTTTAGATCGTTATGGTACAATAACGGTAACGACACTCGCTATAGGCTACGAGAAAAAAAAAAAAGAAACTCAATTTTGAAAAAAACCCCGTTTATAAAAAATTATATTGGAGTGTTGACCAAAAAAACTAAAAACAGATGCGCACTCCATTTTTTTTAAAAAGTTAATGAAAGAAAGTTATCACAGGAAAATGAAATTATTAGAAAATGAAACGGGTTAAAAGCGTATAGTATATATAGTATAAGGGGTGAAAAAAGAAAATATCTCTAACCGCCCCTGACAGATTAGACAAGCATAAAAACCATGTCTTTCTAATCATCAAAGAAAATAAGGTTTAATCAAGTAAATGGTTGAATATTGCATAAAATCATTTGAAAAGATTCTTAGAATAGTAGATGTGATGGTGATGTAACTAGTAATTGACAATAATACCCTTGAGGGTAAAGAAGGAAGGTGGACAAGTGCCACCTTGAGAACCACACATTAGGGTTTAGTGAGGTTTTACAACTCAAGAGGGTTTTTCTTTTACTTTTTCCCTATACACACACATATAAGGAAGTTTATTTCAGAACCTTGAAATTTTGTGAAACATATGGAATAAACCTAAATCATTTAACTTATTGATCCATGGTAATTTTTTTTAAAATTTTATACTTCTTACATACAAATATGTATGTTTATGTACATAAAAAAAATCTTGAAACTAATTTTTTCATATGTTTTTATATATTTAAAAGTTTCCTACACATGTGTAGGTAAAAAAACCTACACATGAATTACACATGTGTAAGTATGTATATAACCAAAATTTGTTCATATTATTTGTTTGAATTTCATGAAAAGCAAATAAACATTACATTTATATCATTTTCTTATATATTAAAACTTTTTAAAATTAAAAAATTAAATGATTCGTTTTGTTCTGCGTGTTCTCGTAATATTTAGTATTCTGAATTGAACCCTCACCTATATATATATAAATAAATATGTATATACACATATAAATATATGTGTGTGTACATATATTATATATATGTATATATATGTACACACACACACACACACACACACATATATATATATATATATATATATATATATATGTTACGGGTTAATTTTATGACTCGGAATCCCGAATCAAGTAAGTTTAGTATCCCGAATAACATACGGTACTAATCAATTATTTTTCTCTTTGTCTTTGACTTATCTTCGCAGATATTCCATATTGACTTAGTCCAAGCTCAAGAGTCAGGAAGTGGTTGAAGGAAACGTGCGTTGAAGGTCCTCCAATGGTCATAAGTGGATGCCAGGTTCTCTCCAATAAATAGGGAATTAGTTATTTTGTTTTTCTTATTTAAAGGAGCATTATGATCGTAATAGAACACACAACACACCGGCAGCAAACACTTGTAACACTTAGCTTCGATCATTTGCTCCATTACTATAATCTTTGTTTCGATCAATAACAAGAACAAGAGGCAGGTCGATGATTAGTCACCTCCCGAGGTTTTATGCCGGAGATCTTCATGGATCAAGGGCTTTCCTCGTAATCATCTGTGTCATTTTATTGCTTTTTATCATACATTTGCTATACGAATCAAACTAGCACACTACCCCGCTTACTAATTTGATCATGGAATTCTTTTTGGTGATTTTTTGTCAAAACAATTTGGCACAGACCGTGGGGCAAGTGGTGCTTTTCATTCTTAAATTTTTGTTGAAGTTTTTATTCAGTCACTACTTCTCAAAACTATTTAAAAAATGTCACCTCAACCTAATCTGTCCTCCTCTGCAATCTCATCTTCAAGCTCTGGCTTGAATCAGACTATTCCACCCCCACCATCATCTCAAAAGAAAAATGACATTCCGGTCAGAAAGACAACTCCTGTTTGTCAATTCACTCTAGGATCTGGAAAATCCCATGAGGAACCTATCCTTGTCTCGAACAACAAAATCATTTCTCTGTTCTCGCAAGTGAAAAAGCAAATGGAACAACAACAAAAGACAAATCAAATGATGATGGGAGAAATAGAAAAGATGAAGTCGGAAAGGAAGAAGCCAATAGAAGCGACGACCACTCCATTGCAGCCTAGGATCTTGAACTTTGATGCCTCAGGATCCCTAGGGAACTACATGGGAGATTTCATCACCACGCAGCCTTGAACCGGAACAGTTGATCCAACTCAGGCTACTAGGGCTACTGCCATCAGGGATTTTGGCATCACCCCAGGATCATCATCGCAAAACCATGATTTTGGTAACATTTCGGATAATCAATTTTTAAACACTAATAATGTGCAGGATGCAGGGATCAGTCCGATTATGGCCAGAGAACTAAAGAAGCTAAAGGACATGATTTCTAGTGTACCCGGTGTAGTCCGACCTATACCCAAAGTATCGCCATCGAGCCACAGGATCTCTAGATTCGCTCCTCCCATATGTGATGCAGAGATCCCTAGGTGCTTTCAGACTCCCAACATGAAACTGTATGATGGGACCACATATCCCGAGGAGCATATCGCCCAGTACAGGGAGAGGATGGAAATCATTCTAATCTCTTTGGATCTAAAGGAAGCCTGCTTGTGTAAAGGATTCAGATCAACTCTCACGTGATCCACCTTGAAATGGCTACTAAGTGTTCCTCCTTACTCAATTACTTCATTCTCTCATTTAGTCAACTTGTTTAATAACCAATTTTCATGCAGTAGAACATTTAAGAGACTAACCAATGATCTATACAGGGTAACTCAAAATTCTGATGAATCCCTCACGGATTATGTTAGCAGGTTTGGTCGGGAATCCCTAGATATCCTGAACATTGATGTTGCTACTGCGGTCCAAGCTTTCAAAATGGGCTTAAAAAGGGATTCCCAATTTTACAAGGATCTCGTAATGAACCCATGCAGGAACTTGGATGAAGTCAGGAACCGAGCTCTAAGATTCATAAGGCTCGAAGAGGACAAGAAGATCCAAAAAGGATCGACGCACCTTCCAATTATGAATATCCTAACCGAAAATCAGAATCTTCAGCTTACAAACACCACAAATCCAAGCCTTAATCAAAACCTAACAACCATAGGATCAATGTTGTGGAGGATGACGAGAAAGAAAAAGAATATCCTAAAATAAATGATTACTGTTTTTCTGTTGACATTTCAGGTCTAATGTTTGCAATGCAGGGTCTCGGAGATAAAGCAAGATGGCCCAAGAAGAATGACAAGGCTTCCACTTGGAAGGATAAATCTAAGTGGTGTGCTTACCATGAGGATTTCGGTCATGTAACTGAGGATTGCATTACACTTCGAAAGGAGATAACTTATCTCCTGAGCAAAGGACACTTTAAGGAACTCCTGGGCAGAAAAAGAGACAAGAGCCAGGATCACGACAAAAGCCTGTAACGAGCAACATCCCCTCCTCCGGATGCAAAGGTAATTCATTTCATATCTGGTGGTTCTGATATTTGTGGTACTTCTTTTCTGCAGCCAAAAGACACACCAAAGAAGCAAAAGCAGAAAAAGAAGACAGGCCTATGAGAACATCAACCTTGACTGACCAGAGGGTGATATCGTTCGATGAGGAGGATAGAGAAAATGTGCAACATCCCCACCATGACGGCTTGGTCATCACCTTGTATGTGGCCAATCATTTTGTTCGCAGGATCCTGATTGACGGGGGCATCTATCTCAACATTATCTAGCTGGAAGCACTAAAGAGGATGAACGTTCCCGAAGCTGAAATTGTGTCGAAGTCCTCGGTACTGGTGGGATTCAGCGGAGAAGCCAAAAACACAATTGGGGAAATCAAGTTACATGTCTACATAGAAGGGTAAACTCTATCCAAAATTTTTGTGTAATTGACTCGCTATCTTGTTACAACATTATCCTAGGGAGACCTTGGATCCATGATATGAAAGCCGTACCATCAACCTATCACCAATGTGTCAAGATGCCAACCCCTTGGGGGGTGGTGAGGATAGACAGTGATCAGCAAGAAGCCAATGATTGCTATACATCCTCAAAGTATCCGTCAACAAAAACAAGACAAGCATAGCAGTTAAAGAATCAAGCGCGAGACGTTTTGGAAGCTAAAGAGTAGGATGTAAAGGAAGTACCTCTAGACTATGCGAACCCAGACGTCAAAGTGCTTATAGGATCTAATATCCACAGGGATGTTGAACAAGAACTCCAAGATTTTCTGAAAGGAAGAATGTCAACCTTAGCATGGAAACATGAAGACATGACAGGTATATCTAAAGATATTATAACTCATAAACTTGGTATAGATAACAGTTTCAGGCCTATACATAAAAAACAGAGAAAATTTGCACCTTGAAAGAAATACAGTTATCCAAGAAAAAGTCGAGAGGCTACTCAAATCAGGAATGATAAGAGAAGTAACGTTCCTAAGATGGCTGGAAAACGTGGTAGTAGTGCAGAAGAAGAATGGGAAATGGAGGGTCTGCGTGGACTATACCGACCTCAACAAAGCATGTCCCAATGATCCTTTCCCTTTACCACATATAGATTCCATGGTTGACGCCACAGTAGGCCATGAGATGCTGACCTTCATGGATGCCTCATCAGGATTCCAGCAAATCCAAATGGAACCCGCGGATCAAGAAGACACTACTTTCATGACCCCGACATGTATATATTTCTATACTACCATGCCTTTTGGTCTTAAAAATGCAGGTGCTACTTATCAAAGGCTAGTGAACACGATGTTCAAAGACAATCTGGGGGACACGATGGAGGTATACATAGATGACATGGTGGTCAAATCAAAGAAATCCAATAATCATCTAAGGGATCTCGAAGAAGCAATCGACATTTTGGATAAGTACAACATGAAACTCAACCCTTCGAAATGCCACTTTGAGTAGGGGCAAAAAAATTTCTAGGATATATGGACACCAAAAGAGGAATAAAAGCAAGCCCCGAGCAAATCAAAGCAATCCTGAACCTGAAATCACCATCAAATACTAAAGATGTTCAAAGATTGACAGGAAGGATAGTGGCACTCAACAGGTTTATTTCAAGATCCTTAGAGAGGTGCAAAGAATTCTATGATATCATGAAGAAAAATAAGAAATTCGAATGGGACGAAAAACACAAAGAAGCATTTCAAGTCTTGAAGAAATACTTATCATCAGCACCCCTATTGGTGAAACCGGAAGATAATGAGCCATTATATCTATATTTGGTAGTATCTACAAATGTTGTAAGTGTTGTGCTGGCCAAGGATCATGAAGGGCAACAGTATCCTGTCTACTATGTAAGTAAAAGTCTATTAGATGTAGAAACCAGGTATTCACATCTTGAAAAATTAATTTTACCACTAGTTATGACATCTACTAAACGTAGACATTATTTCAAAACACATCCTATTCATGTTAAAATGAACTATCCTATAAAGTGTGTTTTGAGAAAACCAGAAATGTTAGGAAGAATGGCAAAATGGTCTGTTAAGCTCAGTGCCTATAACTTGATATATGATCCTAGGACTGCGATCAAATCGCAAGCACCAGCAGACTTTGTGACAGATTTCAACAATGATATTCAACATGAAGCAGACATGGAAGTCCAACAACTAGAAGAAACACAAGAAAAGTGCACACTGTTCACTGATGGTGCATCTAATGTAAGAGGCACATGATTAGGTATCATACTAAAATTGCCACAAGGGGGACATTATACCCCAATCCATTAGTTGTGGATTCCAAGCAACACACAATGAAGCAGAATATGAAGCCTTGATAGTAGGGTTACAACTAGCCAAAGATATGAAGATCAGGTATCAACAGGTATACGTTGACTCGTTACTAATTACTAACCACTTTAATGGCTCTTATGCAGTAAAGGCGAAAAGCTGGCCCAATACCTTGAAATAGTTAAAAAATTAACACAGGTCTTCGAAATCTTCAGCATTAAACAGGTTCCTAGAGAGGAGAATGCCTAAGCTGATGCCTTGGCAAGCCTTGGATCGGCTCTCAAGATACCAACGGATGACAAGATCCCGATTGTACACATCATGAGCCCAACAATTGATCTGCTGGAATACAAGGGAAAAGGAGTGTGAATTTCGGAGAGCCTCGAAATCTATGATCCTGAACAAACTAATGAATCATGGATCCTGCCCATCAAGAGATATCTGCAGAATGGCGAAATCCCGATAGAGGAAAAGAATCACGAAGCCTTCCGCATGAAGGCATCACGTTTTGTTATTTTTCATTATATTTTGTACCGAAAAACTATGGCAGGTCCATACTTGAACTGTCTGGAAGATCATGAAGCACAAGAAGTCCTAAAGGATATACAAAAAGGAGAGTATGGCAACTATACTTGGGGCAGTGCACTCTTCTCCAAGATCCTAAGAACGGGATATTATTGGCCGACTATGAGGAAGGATTCTACGAGCTATGCCCAGAAGTGTGATGCTTACCAAAGACACGACATTGTATCTCATCAACCAGCAGAGCCCATGCATCCAATCATCTCCCCCTTGCCATTTATGAAATGAAGAATGGACATAGTTGGCAAACTACCCAAAGGTCTAGGAGGAAAAGTATTTATGCTAGCAATGACTGACTATTTCTCCAAGTGGATTGAAGCAGAATCATTCGTCCAAGTTAGAGAAAAGGAAGTAGTGTATTTCATAAAGCGCAATATCCTGACCAGATTCGGGATCCTGGCAGAAATAGTGTGCGACAATGGATCCCAATTCGTCAGCAAAAGAACAACTAACTTCTGTGTCAACTGGGGAATAAAAATGATAACCTCAACTCCTGTCCACCCTCAGGATAACGGACAGGCGGAGTCCAGCAACAAAATAATTGTCAACAATCTCAAAGAGAGGTTGGATACCAAGAAAGGAAGATGGGCAGAAGAACTACCTTTTTGTCCTTTGGGCAGATAGGACGACCGCAAAGAATGCAACAGGCCAAACCCCATTCTCATTAGTATTTGGCACATAGGTCGTGATCCCTACAGAGTTGGTTATCCCTACCGCGAGATCCAGCCTTCAAACTCTTGAAAATAATAACGAAGCCCTCGCTCAAGATCTTGATACCGTTGACGAGATTAGGGATCATGCCAAGATCCGAATTGTAGCGTACCAGCAAAGGATAGCAAAGTCTTTCAACAAGAACCTGAGAAAGATAAGATTCCAAGTGGGTGACTTAGTACTCAGAAAGACCTTCCAAAATACCATCAACCCTAATGAAGGAAAACTAGCACCCAAATGGGAAGGGTTATATTTGATAGACTCAGAGGCTGGCAAAGGTGCCTACTGGCTAGCAACTATGGAAGGAGAGGTCCTCCCAAGATCCTGGAATGCCATTCATCTCAAGGCATACTTCATGTAAGTTAGAATCCAAATTCTAAATCAGGCTTGTATGTTTCCTATCCTTACGTATTTCAATTTTAATTCATTATTTTATCAAGTTACTGACTTAAGAATCTAGGCTAACACCCACCTTCACCCAGGTTTAAAGGTTTTGCAGATTAGAATCCTAAAGACAATAAGCAAAGTAATTGACACTGGCCATCTCTCTAAGTAAAAGGTATTCCAAAACCCTTCTAAGGTTTAAAGGTTTTCACCTTTCCAAGTTATTGGGTTTATACACCCCGCTTGAACTCGCAAGATCCAAATATAGTTCGAGATAATGGGATCAGTCTATGTTATAGTAGCTGGAAATTTCACTATTGTTGGCTATATTTTGGACCCTACGAATTTTTTCAATGGAATAACATGGACATGTTATACATCGGGCATGACCCAAGCTTTTAACATTGACATGTTAAACATAAAATTTCTTTTGGTATGACCCAAGCTTTTAACATTGATATGTTAAACATAAAATTTCCTTTAGCATGACCCAAGTACTTAGCATTTGCATGCTAACCAAGACTTACTCCAGAATGGGGACATCCCAAAGATCTTAAGATATAACTATTGAAGAAAGACTAAGTGGATGACTTGCTTGTCAGCAATACACAGGAAATAACCAAAACATTGTGACCTACCGTTACTTGAGCTACACTCATTCGATATGTATACTCATTCAAGATTTCTCTCCCTCGGAATATGTACTTCTATCTCAATTGATATCTTGATTTGTAAGTACAAAATCTAATTCTAATGTTTTCATAAAATACCTTTTCAAAAAGTTTTTTAAACTAGAATTACTATCCTAATATCTTATCTCACCTATATGGAGTACTCATTTCAAATTAAAGCATTTAGCAAAATATATCAAGCATAGCACAAAAATTGTTAAAACCTAGGTCATTCTTCTAACATTCAAACTATCCCAAACCGGGGATACCAAGTAGAAACTGTTTTAAAGAAACTAAACCAGAAAACTCCCAAAACATGGGAGACCAAAAGCTAAATTGTTTTAAGACAGAAACCAAAGTTGAATTGTTTCACCACCACAAGTCAAACCATTGAAAACAAAGCTCATGCCTCAACATCTTTGCCCTCATCGCCTTGTGCCGCATCCTTCTCTACACCTGCTTCCTTCTCACCATCCTCGCCAACGTTAGTCCCTTGCACCTCGCTTGTCTTTGCCACGTCACCCCTTAGACCATCTAGGGCCTTTCGCTATGCCGTAAGATCCCAAATCTTAGCATTGAAGTCCTTAGCGGCAGCCTGTTCAGCCATCTAAATTCTGGACTGAAGAACAGTCATCGCAGCAGACTTCTTAGCATCATGCAAGACCCCGTCCAGCTCATGATCATATTTGGCTTTGGCTAGCTCCAACTCCTTCTGCAGGTGAGCAATCTCCCTGGAATCCTTCTCCATTGTTTTGGCCTCAGAAGCTGCTATCTTCTTCAAATAATCCATCATCTTCTAAGCACTAGCAGCCCTCCTCTCAGCGGCTTCAAGACAAACACGCATTTGCTTCACACCCTGTAGTATACAAAGGTATGTAAATTTATAAATACAGGTACATGTAGGAGAATGTTACAACCAACTTACCGAGTGAATGACGGACTCCATTTTCTTGCTCGCCTCACCATGATCCATGCCATCAAAAAGCTCCACATCCACAACCTAGACGCCTTTCCTCTTTTTTGCTTACAGATGTCTTGGAACGCAGTAGAGGAGCCAATGGCTTTGGGATCACGAGAGTGGGCTTCTCCTTCTTCACCAGGACATTGCCAGAGATCATGTTATCAATATCAGCCAGGGAAAAAGAAGAGATTGACCTTGTAATTCCTGTAAAGAATTCAACAGATCAGAATCTCACATGCTAAAAAAGATAAACAAAATGCATTATTTACCTCTAGACATCTTAGACTCGGAATGTTGGGACTCAAAGCTTTCCTCTTCAACAACAGGTACCTTGGAGCAAAACACCCTCTCAATCGGTAGGATCTCCAGAAATCAAAGCACCCTTTTTAAAGTATCAGCCTTTGCTGGTGCTAATTCTGAAAATTTAGATGTTGCACAAAAAATTATTAAAGTTAGTTACGAGAACAACATGACAGTTTAATATCCTGCAAACTAAACCCTACCCTTTTTTATCTACTCAAAAGGCAATTGATTCCTGCCGTGAATAGAGTTACGCTTCACAAAAAAGAACTTTCCTTTCCAATTTGTATCGTTCTGGGTAGCTAAGGATCAGGTGATTCTGACCGGGCTTGATTTAGAAAAGGAAACGACAGGAACCGTGGCTCCTAAGATTGTACACATGGGCTAACTCAGAAACGTTGATGTTAAGAGCATGAGTCTTTATCAAATTCTCCATGACGAGCAGGGTTCTCCACTCCATAGGCATGGTTTAAGCATAGCTCAGGCCCGTCACTTCGAAGAACTCAGAGGTAAGCGGCGGAAAAGGATAATGAAAGCCAATGCTGAACGGAAATGCAGGGAAACATACCCAAGTTTTAGACATGAAATTGGACTGAACCCTAGGGTCAAAAGCTCTGAAAGCGGTATTTTTAGGGAACACTGAGTTCGCCTTCAAAAGCTCAATGTCTGAGTCGGTGAAAGTACAAGATTCCTAATCAGGATGCTCAAGGAGCCCCTTGATGTCGTCCAGACGGTCTATATAAAAACTAACTAAACCTAACCTAGATGTCACACCCCAACCGACGGCGGAAACGTCGGGGCGGGACATGGAGACTGTTCATGAGCACATGGTTGACTAAGTTATAATATATTAAATCATCACATTTAAATTCAAACTAAACAAATATCCAACAAAGTACATGAATTTCAAAATACATAACAAGTTCCTTTATTATCTAGGTCCTCAACTTAAGTGTAGTAAACTTGATTAATCTCAAACATTCGTACCTGAAACATGGTTAAAACAATGTCAACTAAAAAGTTATTGAGCATACATAGGTTTTGACTCTAAATAGTATCATTGTGTTGTGTGCATACAATCCATACAAATAATGGTTAATAAGGCAAATATGGAGAGTTACTATTGTGAAACCAAATTGTACAATCAAACCTTTGTAACTAGCATGCAAAAACCAAAATGTGTTGTCGGTAACAATCACCCTACCTGGGTGGGTTTGTCAGACTCAATATATCTATCATTGTTAACCGTCGGCTTGTATAGTTAATGATTGCACATGTAAATTGCACACAAAGTAGTTTACACACCTAGTACTCAAACATAAGGCTCAAATTTGTACACATGAATGTAGGGTGGAATTGTATTGTGTAATTTGTAAAATTGTATACTTGAAACTCATGTTCCACCCCAAAAATGTAAATAATGTAAAGAGGGGCTATGTAAACTCACTTGTATAAATGGTGCAGATAGCACGAACAATAGGTAGTAAAAGTGATTCTTGTAACTCACAAAGTTAACCTAGAGTGAGAATGTATGATCTTGAATTAATAATGTGTACGGAGTCTATGTCATGATCATATGTTCATCGGTTTGATATGTGTGGATTTGTACAAGGGTTGTGTCATTTTATGTGACAGGATGTAAGTCGAGAAAAGTTTGATATATAAATTGTAAGTTCAAAATATATATGAAAAATAATATTTGTCTTTAGGGTTTATGTTTAAAGACAAATATAAGCACAGTCCCGCTAGCGTCTCAGTTAACTTTTAACAAGGAAGCATATGAGCACCAAGACGAACATTGCTATGGTTACTCGGATAGCAAACCTGGCCTCAGCTCTTGCTGCTTCTGTGCATGCAATAAGTATCTCCCTTTCTTCTTCCAGGCTAGCAATTTTCTCCTCCTGGCACCACACTTGATTTCCTAGGCTGTCAATCCTTTGTCCTAGCAGATCATGTCTTATTCCGTGCTCAATCCCTTGTCTCACAAACTTTGAGGTTCTCACGTATTGGTGGATGACATCAAATGGGACTCCCAAAGCACTAGTGGGTGCCATGGTTTGCCTTGCCCTTCGGTCAGGGTGATATGGGTCGGGTGCTAGGTAGGGGTCTCTCATAGGGGGTGGTAACTGGTTGTGTAGATGGGGTGCCTGATACGGGTTTCTTGATGGAGGTGATCCAGATGCTCGAAGTCTTGGTCCAGTGTTCCTGATCCAATCTGCCCTTATTTTAAAACTTGACCTAGCAGCTGAGGGTGTTGGTGACCGATAGCCTGGTGATCCATTGTTTTCTTCTTGTTTGGACTCTGCTTCAGGATAGTATACCGGGGAGGGAGGAGAGTAGGAGTCCATGTCTAGTAGAAAAGAAGGGAAAATATTGTAAGTGGTATATAGAAATATACTAAGTGTTAAATATGGGAGCTTTCAGAGTTTGACTAGTCACGACACCGAGTCTTCATAATAATATTTTAGAAGTAACATTTGACCTATAAGTAGTGTATCCATGTAGAGAATTCCAAGAAAAGAAGGGTGTGTCACAAAGGACACGCTTAAGTACCCGGTCCTTCCTTAGCCAGAATCTCTCATGGTCTACACACACTCTTCCAGCCATCATGTACTAATAACACTATCGTTTGGGCTCATGGTCATGATGAGAATCATTATGGACCGGGCTTTGAGGCCCAAAGGTGAGGTTTATTTACTCCAACAGGCTTCCTCTTCTTGGAGGGTAAGTGGGCTCCTTAGTTTCTTATTAATGGGCATTAGGCCCAATGGGTTGGGTTTTGTTAACAAAAGATGATGGTGTCATAGTGTGTAAGGATGAGGGTGTATAAAGACTTTCGGTATGGATAAGTGTATGGGAAAACTTAGGATAACACTAAATGGAATCAAATAGGTAGCATGTATATAGCAATTTTATTAGCACATGAGTATCAAGTATTGTAGTACATAGGCTATCATGTACTGTATCATGCGGTGTAATACCTAGGATATCATGTATGATAATCATACAAAGTATTAAACATGTAGCATTTAGTAATGTGGCAAATACCATGTAACATAGAGCATGGCATAAGATGGGTGTCCTAAGTTTATAGTCTAGGTCATATGTGTCTAACAACCTAATTCCCTATAACCAAGGCTCTGATACCAATCTGTCACACCCCAACCGACGGCGAAAACATCGGGGCGGGACATGGAGACTGTTCATGAGCACATGGTTGACTAAGTTATAATATATTAAATCATCACATTTAAATTCAAACCAAACAAATATCCAACAAAGTACATGAATTTCAAAATACATAACAAGTTCCTTTATTATCTAGGTCCACAACTTAAGTGTAGTAAACTTGATCAATCTTAAACATTCGTACCTGAAACATGGTTAAAACAATGTTAACTAAAAAGTTGGTGAGCATACATAGGTTTTGACTCTAAATAGTATCATTGTGTTGTGTGCATACAATCCATACAAATCATGGTTAATAAGGAAAATATGGAGAGTTACTATTGTGAAACCAAATTATACAATCAAACCTTTGTAACTAGCATGCAAAAAACAAAATGTGTTGTCGGTAACAATCACCCTACCTGGGTGGGTTTGTCAGACTCAATATATCTATCATTGTTAACCGTTGGCTTGTATAGTTAATGATTGCACATGTAAATTGCACACAAAGTAGTTTACACACCTAGTACTCAAACATAAGGCTCAAATTTGTACACATGAATGTAGGGTGGAATTGTATTGTGTAATTTGTAAAATTGTATACTTGAAACTCATGTTCCACCCCAAAAATGTAAATAATGTAAAAAGGGGCTATGTAAACTCACTTGTATGGATGGTGCAAATAGCACGAACAATAGGTAGTAAAAGTGATTCTTTTCAATCACAAAGTTAACCTAGAGTGAGAATGTATGATCTTGAATTAATAATGTGTATGGAGTCTATGTCATGATCAAATGTTCATCGGTTTGATATGTGTGGATTTGTACAAGGGTTGTGTCATTTTAATAACGTGTACAAGGATTTGTACAATATTGTAAATATATATTAGTATATACATAGTTTATATAGGTTTTGAATAAAATAATTATATAAACTTTTTATTTAGAATTTTTAGTTTTATATCCGCTAGGAAGGATCAAATAAATGGTTTAAAGTTCCCAAGTTGATAGTTGGGTTTATAAAACAATTTTCGTGCCTTGGGGTTTTATAAAATAATTTTTATAAAGAAATTTGGGTTTAAACAAAATATATTATAATGATTTAAAAAAAAAAGAAAACTGATCAGGGGACACAGACCGTGCTTAGGCATGGGCACGATCGTGCTTAGGCATGGGACGCGACCGTGCCTAGTCAGGAGGCACAATCATGCCTGGGCACGAGGCACGACCATGCTAATCGATTAGCAAGACCGTGTCTGAACTTTTCCAGAAAACGAATTGGTTAAATATTATAAGGTTAAATGCTAGAATCATGGGGCTTTCAAAGAGTAGGTGATGGCGAATTTGTCCATATAGTTTAATTGAATTTAGATTGTTTCTAGGGTGTTGTTCGATCAAACCCGAATGAATATGAACCCTAGAATTCGTGTGTGTTAATTTAGATAATGTACGCCCAAATTAACATAGGGCTTTTAATCTATGAATGAAAACAAAGCTGTGGACATGTTTAATTACCTCTAACGATATCGAATTGATGGAGTTCGAGCAAAAGAGGTTTGCCTTCGAGTGGCTTGTTCTCCGGCGACTCTGTTTCCTTCTCCGGTGAAATCGAATGATGTTACAGGTTTCGTGGAACTCGTTTGAGGTGTGCAGATGGTTAATTGCAGAATGAAAAGATGGTTGGTGCGAATTCGAGTGTAATCATTGGGGGCTTCGACGGTTATGACTTAAAGTCCATAATTGTAATTAATTCGGGTTAATTGGCAGCGATGAATGGTTAGAAACGGCCTAATGATGTCCGAAACAATCAATGTCGAGTTATGGCTGGGAATTCGAACGTTTTGAGGCGTTACAGATTGAGTTTGCGTCTTGACTGTGCATGAGGCGCGACCGTGCTTGGAATTAGGCACGACCATGCTTGGGCACTTGGCGCGACCGTGTCTACTTGAGTTTTGATTAAATACAGAAATAATCCTTATAGTTTGGTGTTTAAGTTTGAGGAATGGCTGAATTAGTCCCTGGGGTTTGTGATTGGATAACTTGGACTAACTGGACTAATTATGTTTGTGCGAGATAACATAACTTGAGTAAACGGAGTTATATCTAAATAGCCGGATGTCACATCATACATATATATATATATATTTTTGTAAGGCTAAAATATAAATTTGTATGAATGAAATTCTGAGTTTAATACACTTTTGTAATTATGGTTAATGTGACACAATGAAATTAACCAGAATTGAAGTTGAAATGTTGTTATTGCACGAAACAAAGCATAAGAAAATCATGGATGTTACACTAGACTCCTAAGTAATAAATGGAAAACTTATGAACTAGGCCACACTGATAGGCAAGTGTACCTATCGAATGTAGCACAGCTTAATGGTAAACCGGAATATCGAACCTTAGAGACACTACAATAATAATACTAGACTCTGATTCAGACTAAAGATTTAATTGGTTTGGGGGGTTGACTACACTAAAGGTTAGCTAAGAATGCAGCAAACTAATGTCGACTCAACTATCAAGACAAGTACTAAGGTGAAATCAGAAGATGGGAAGAATACTACCTAGGTCGGAATCATACTTGCAAAGCACAACTTCTACCGGTTCTGGAAACTATGATGGATCTGGGTTTCTAAAGATGACAACTAAAGACTACCTAGTGGATCCCTAATCACTCTCAGGGTGTCACCAACTAGGCTACCTAAAGACGTACTGAACTCACCAGATGGTTAGATCACCTCTCGGGTATTTCCAACAATGAAAATGTACCCAAATAGACAGATTACCTCTCAGTCTCACTGTCCACCACTACATTCGAAGAATGCATGGGGTAATCTCAAGATAATAACTATGACATGAACTAGCAACAATCACTTGAAAACTAACGCTAACGCCCTCTCAGAATGTTAACACTCGGATTCCTAATGACGAAGACTAGACAACTAATTCTCACCACTCGGGTATTGAATTAGGACACACATTCACTTCTACTGACAATCAAACACAACTCCTATGGTTACTACGTCTAGCAAACAATTCAACAATCACAAACCCTAAGATCTATGACCTAAATACGCAATGCCTCTTTATAAAAAAAAAAGCGCAAATCAAACTGGCAGACAACCACAATAAGCATATGGAGTTATAATCAATCACACAATCAGAATTAAACATGCTATATCATCATAATTATCACACAAATATCGCTTACAAAATCATTAGTCCATTCAAAATAACCAAAACCGATAAAAATCACAACTTTAACAAATATCCATCGTAACCTAAGTAGTATCAATGGTTTTAGCTTACAATCATGCTCAAAACAACTAGAATAGCAGAATCAAACGCAACCATGGTTTCAAACATAAGAAACAAAGATAAAGGTTCAATCTTTGGAACCAAAAACGCTAAAACTAACGCACCTGGGATCAAAGACTCCATCTTTTCACTTCAATCCTCTTCTCCAGCCTCAAAATCTCCCTAGAACTCTCCTCTGACGGAAAATATATGAACCCTTTGTATTATGGCATTCAAATTCTATTTAATTTGATTTTAGGGTTTATTCATGGATTTTGGGTTTCTCGTGTACCGCGAGACATCAGGCTGGGTTCCTCGCGTACCGCGAGGAACAAAATAGTCGCGGCCGTATCTTGCTTCCCTCGCATACCGCGAGAACTGGTATGACTCCCTTTGCGTACCGCGAGCGACTGGAATTTCACATTTTCTTGTTTATTTCTTCCGCCTTTATTCTCTTGCTCGGTTTCTTCACGATATAGCTTCCTATTCTTCACGAGCTCCTGTAGATATACAATAGACTCAGTAGTATAGAAAAATGACTCAAAATGAATATAAAACTAATCAAAAACGCACAAATACAATGGAATAAAGATGTGTGCTTCGCACTATAACAAACATCCCCACACTTCACCTTTTTTCGTCCTCGAAAAAGCTGCTGTTGAAGCACTTTCCTATGACAACACTCTGGATAGAGTCTTAGTTTGTATTTTCATGTATGTAATTGTCTTTGTATGTAAGAGTCTTTATGTATTAGTTTATCGAGTTGTATTTACTTTTACATATTGAATGTTGCATTTCTTTCTAAGTGTTCTGCGCACTTACATGTGCGCAGGAGAAAGCTCATGCGTACTTAGCAAGTACGCAAGAATACCTTTGCGTACTTGTTAAGTACGCAAGAGCATTTTGCCCTGCGCACTTGCTAAGTGTGCAGGCAACAGGTCAGGTATAAGTAGGATAGGTTGACAGAAGTTAAGTACGCAGAGATTATAGCAAATACGCAGATTGTAATCTCAGTGTTTTTCTCTGTAACCTTCAAGTGTTTATAATACAAAGAACGTTTAAAGTGTTTTCTCTTGTCGGTTTACTTTGTTTAGCTAGACTCTCCGCCTAGTCACGGGCATTCCGCACCCGGTCCGACTAGTAGACCCACTTGCATGTGACGATCCGCCACACCCGAGGGACCTACAAGTGGTATCAGAGCTATTGTTCCTGATTTCGAGTGTTGTGAGTGAGTTTGGAGAGTTTTTACAAGCAAAAAGAGGGATTTTTGTTGATTTTTGTGATAAAATAGGGGTAGCTCTTGAGCACTATTTTAGAAGCAACAACCACTCAAAAACTGAGTTTTGTTGTGTATTTGAGTGTTTTGAGCATCAAAGGTTGGTTAGAAACAACTTCTGACCCTTTGGCTCATTTGCATTGATCATCAGACGAATTTTTACCATCTCCGGCGAGTTTCAGGTGACCGAAAAAGTTTGGTGAAAGTTGCTGAAAAGGTATCCTGCGTACTTACCATTTCTGGCAAAAAGTACAGTTTTGTGCGTACTTACTAAATACGCAAGACTTATCTCCTGCGTACTTATAAGTGCGCAAGACTGAACTTGTGCGAACTTAAGTTATATCCTGCGTACTTACATTTACTCCTGCGTACTTGTTAAGTACGCAAGAGGAAATCTAAATACGCAAGACCATTTCTCAAGTGCGCAAGGCCAAAACCAAGTGCGCAACTATGTCTGACTTTTCTGAAATTTGACTAAGTGTTCACTATGTCGAATCTTCAGAATCTTGGAAACCTGCTGAATTATGATAATGAGATCGGTACACCACAGAAACCACCAAAGTTGCTGAACGTGAACGATTATTCTAATTAGAAAGCACGTTTCGAGCACTACATTTCTTATACCGACTCATCACTATGGATACCAATCCTTGAGGGATATAATCATCCCACACACATCTATCTTTATGAAACCATGCCCAAACCTATCTCTAAGCTTTCTGACGAAGAAAAGAAAGCTTATAACCGTGAAAAGAAGGCACTTGGTTCAATCACTATGGCATTAACTCGGGAATTGTTCCCCAGTTTCTAAGGGTATGACAATTCTAAGGATCTCTGGAAAGCTTTACAGAAGAGATTCGAAGGAAATAGTGACATCAAGAAGAGTAAGAGGGATCTTCTCAGGAAGCAGTATGAGTGCTTCAGATTTTTAGAGAACGAATCTTTAGATGACATCATCTCTAGATTCTATCATTTACAGACTGAGTTGAAGGCTTTTGAACTCAGGTATCCAGATGAAGAGATGGTGGAAAAGTTTTTGGATGCTTTACCACCCAAATTTGAGATGTACACAACCCTGATGAGGGAAAGACTTAAATTCTATGAATTGACAGTTGAGGAGGCAATAGGAAAGGTTCAAGCTCATGACATGAACCTAAGAAGAAAGGAGAGCTCTGGAAGACCCCAGATACAAGACCCTTTTATGTATCATGGGACGACTTCTACATCCAAGTCATCGGGCTCTGGAATTGCCCTCTTCACTGGAAATCCTACTGAAGAAGACCACTCAACTGGGTGTGGTGGTCATGCTTGCTATGCTTCAGGATCAGGGTTGGGGTCTCATCATCAAAATACCTCAAGAAATCCTCCTGCTACGTCTTCAGCTAACAACTCAGCTATAACCAGAATAGCTGAAGATCATGTAGCACTTTTCTCATCTTGTATGCTTGCATATGAAAATTTCATAGGTGGCAAGCTTACTGATCTAGAGACGATTGAAGATAATTTTAATAAAGTGGATCCTGATGACATAGAGGACATGGATATTCAATGGAATATGGCCATGCTATTGAGGAGAGCCAAGCGTTTCCTGAACAGAACAGGAAGAAAGTTTATTGGTGGGCATCCTAATGCCAAGGTCAGGTTTGACAAATCTAAGGCCAAATGCTACAAGTGTCTGAACTATGGACACTTTGCTCGTGAGTGTCAGAAAGACAGAGCACCTGCCTCTGGTTTTATCCGACCCAGCCAAGGAAACAGCCATGGCCACAACAATCCAAACCACCACAATCAAAGCCAAAGTGGAACGTCCAATGCACTGGTAGCACAACAGGACGACAACTTTGACTAGGGTGTTCATCTTGAGGATGCCATCATCGCACAAACCCAGGTTGGTCTCATGGCTGAGATCATGGAGATGATGGAAGCAGAGAAAAGGGAAGCTTCTAAGGCTGACCTAGAAGAATCTACATCTGCTGCTACAGAGGAGATGAAGGAAGCTGAAGAAGTGGAAGCACCTGTAGCTAAGGAAGAGGATTTAACCACTGCTGTTGCTCTCATGGCCATTGGAGAAGCAACAAGTTCATCGTCTGAGGTAGATTCTAATCCTTTCTCTTTTACTTCATGTTCTAAATGTCAAGGGCTAAAACTGGAAAATTCTAGGCTCCAAGACAAAATCGAACCCCTAAGTTTGCCAGCTCTAAACTATAAAGAAAATGAAAAACGTTTTAAAGATTCTATTGAAACGTTAAAAAAGGAAAAATCTGAATATTCCTTAAAAATAAGTGATCAACAGCTTCACTTAGATGTTGCATACAGGGGGTTAGAAAAACGGAACAATGAAATCAACAAACTGCAAAATGAGATCTTGCAGTTAAAATGCACTAATGAGAAGTTGAAAAACTCTCGCTTTGTGGTGGAACACTACGAGTCTGTGGTGAGACAACTGAATGGGTTAGGTTTGGGTACTAATTCCATTCCTCCACCAGTGAGCGGGAAGTTTGTCAATAGCTTGATAGACATTGATCTCACTTGTCTAGATGAGTCCTCTGATAAGGATGATTCCCCTAAAAAGGATGAATCCTCATGTAAGGCCAACTCCACATCTAGTGAGGAGTTTGTTATTGCTTCTGAAGACGGGTCAGTTAACGCTTACCCTAAAGGAGTAGTATCTGAGGAGTTGTTGATTGAACAACATGTAAAGAAAAACGTTATCACTAATGGTGATAATTACATTTTAACTGAACCCGATATCATTGAAACAAATGATAATCTAAAGGTAATGCTTTATGGGGGGTATAAAAGTCTTAACCAAGCCAAGAAAGAAGCTTTTTTAGCTCATTATGGGCTTGGGTATAAAGAAAATTTGGAAAAATATTATACTCCCAAAAACCAAACTGGTAAGGTTCAGACTAATGTTCATAAACCAACTCCTCCTTCTCATAATGTTGAGTTATCTAAGGCAAGATCTAATGAGCCTTACAAGAGAACTCATGTAGACAAGAGGAACTGTTTTCACTGTGGCTTGGTTGGTCACATTTTTGTGAACTGTCCTTCTAAGAACCAAGGGAAACGGCCTGTTGTTTCACAACCAGCTGTTATCCCCAGGTCGCCACCAGTGAAACCATCTCCCAAACATCCAAAGCAAAATGTGGTGAAACCACCAATCAAACCGATGGTAAAGCCTAAGATCATATCTGAAGCTAAACCATCTGTTCCAAGAAAGGTAACGCAACCTGCTGTACCTCGTGTATCTACCTCTGGTAGTACACGTACTGGTGAGAAACCTGTGGCAAGACTCTCTAAGCCACAGAGGAGGAGACGGAACAAGAGGTTGAGAAAGCTTGAACAGCTGACTTCAGTTCAATCAGGTGAAGCTTCCACAAGTTCACCTGCTGTAGTTGAACCAAAGTCTCCTGTTCCGGTTAAGAAACAGAAGAGATCCTGGACTGCAAAATCCAAAACTTCTCAATCTCCTTGTTCTATTTCTTCTAAAGATTCATCAATTTTGAACAGTCATCATGACCGTGAGTTAAAAGAAGTAGTTTATTTTGAAAAGGATGGACGACCCAAGACCACAATGGCTTGGGTCTCCAAATCTAACTAATTCTTTTGTGACTCGTAAAGGGACGTCCGAAGGGTACTATCTCTAACCGCTGGTATGTAGATAGTGGATGTTCCAGGCACATGACAGGAAACATGGCCCTGCTTCAAGATGTTAAACCATTCAGAGGCGGCTATGTGGCCTTTGCCGGAGAAAAAGGCGGCAGCATCACGTGTCAAGGCGTGGTCTAGAACGGTTGTGTCAGCTTTGACAATGTCAACTTCTGCGAGCAGCTGAAGCATAGCCTGTTAAGTGTCTCCCAAATGTGTGATAAGGAGTACTCTGTGATGTTTGACAAGTCAGAATGCCTGATTCTCAAACCCGGTTTTGAAGTTCCGAAAGATTGGATCCTGATGAGAGCGCCAAGAACAAACAACACCTATCAGATCGATATGAGCATGGCCACAACCACCTCATCAGTTCCTACCTGTTTGCTTTCTAAAGCGAAAGAGCTCGACTCCCTCTTGTGGCATAGGAAACTCAGACATATTTCGTATCGTAAAATGAATCATCTTGTCCGAAACGGTTTGGTAACCGGGGTTCCTAAGCTGAGGTTTACCGTTGCAGATGACTGTATGCCTTGTAAAAAGGGCAAACAGCAACGGAAATCTCACAAGCCCAAGCTCCAAAACTCTATTGATACCCCTTTGGAGCTATTACACATGGATCTGTTTGGCCCCACAAGTATCAGGAGTATTGGAGGTAAGTCATTCTGTCTAGTAGTAACTGATGATTTCTCATGTTTTTCTTGGGTGCATTTCTTAGGTACTAAAGACGAGACTGCTGATATTCTTCAATATTTGATCCTGAGCTTGGAATCTCTTTGCAAGCTGAAAGTTAGAAGAATTAGGAGTGACAACGGAACTGAGTTCAAGAATAATTTGATGGAGCTTTTCTGTCTCAAGAAAGGGATTCGTCACGAATTCAGCGCGCCGTACACGCCTCAGCAGAATGGAGTTGCTGAACGGAAGAACAGAACACTGATTGAGACTACAAGGACTATGCTGTCGGATGCAAAGCTTCCTATCACTTTCTGGGCAGAAGCCGTTAATACAGCTTGTCACGTCTTAAACAGAGTTCTGGTTGTGAAGAGGCACAACAAGACTTGTTACGAGTTGATCAACAATCGACTTCCCAATCTTGATTACCTAGTTCCTTTCGGTAGTCCTTGTTCCTTGTTGCTACAGTATAAAGACCACCAGTCTATGTTTCATGCAAAAGCGGTGGAAGGCATATTCTTAGGATACGTTGCCAACTCGCCTTGTAAGAGTGTACAACATAGGAACTCGTACTGTCGAGGAATGGTTTGAAGTGGATTGTAGTAAACACAGCATTCCACCCGAACCAACAGGTCCAGCTTGGGGTTTTAATTATGATGCGCTATTCAAGTCATTCAATCTTCCTGATCTATCTGCAGTTGACGCCGCAAATGTTTATGAATTATTGGGTGGCGGTGATGACTCCGGCTTCTCTACTCGTGCTACTGTACCAATTACAACTCCTGATTCCAATGCTGCATCTGCATCTGGAACTCATGACAGTGATGACAGTGAAGATGTTCTTGTTGTTGGAGATGACGCTCAAGCCAATCCTAACACAACTGTAGGAAATGAAGCTCCAGCTGATCCAATTAACATTGAATCTTCTTCCTATGGAACACAGGAAATGGGGGAGTTAAGCACGAATTTAGATTCAGAAATTCAGGAACTGATTGTACCAGAGACGAGAGTGCATAGGAATCATCCAATCGATAACATTATTGGTGATCCTTATGCCGGTGTTCAGACTCGTCATCGAACCATCACTGAGAACACTAGTCTTTACACAGAGATATTTGACACTGGTGTCATGGAAACATGTCTGCATGCTGCATTCGTGTCCCAGTTAGAGCCGAAGAATGTGAAGGAGGCTCTCACTGACAACTGTTTGATTGAGGCGATGCAAGATGAACTGTCTCAATTCCAAAAGTTGCACGTGTGGGATTTGGTTGACTTGCCAAAGGGCTTTCAACCAATTGGAACCAGATGGGTGTTCAAATGCAAGACGGATGATCGTCATGTTGTTGTGAAGAACAAAGCAAGATTGGTTGTTCAGGGTTTTTATCAGCAAGAGAGCTTGGATTACACAGAAGTATATGCCCCAGTTGCTAGAATTGAGGCCATTCGACTTTTCTTGGCTTATGCCACTTATGTCAGCTTCAAGGTCTATCAACTTGATGTGAAGAGTGCTTTCCTTTATGGTAAAGTTCATGAAGAGGTCTATGTCACTCAACCTCCCGGTTTTGAAGATCCGCATAATATTAATAAAGTGTATAAGCTCGACAAAGCACTTTATGGTCTTCATCAAGCACCGCGGGCATGGTATGAGACATTATCTAAGCATTTACTGTCTAATGGTTTCGACCGTGGACAGATTGACTCGACCCTCTTCATTAGGAAAGCAGAAGGTGACCTTCTTCTTGTACAAGTATACGTCGACGACATTATCTTTGGATCTACCAATGAAGGGATGTGTAGGGAATTCGAGCAGGTGATGAAGTCCAAATTTGAAATGAGTAATATGGTTGAATTGTCGTTCTTCCTGGGTCTGCAAGTCAGTCAAAGAGATGATAGCATTTATCTACATCAAACTAAGTATGTGCAGGACATCTTATTAAAATACAAGATGAATGATAGCAGTACTTATGGAATACCTATCCCAGTCAATCATGGTCTACATCCTGACAAAGATGGAAAGGATGTAGATAGCAGATTGTACCGTGGGATGATCGGATCACTTATGTATCTCACAGCTTCAAGACCCGATATAATGTTTGCTGTGTGCTTGTGCTCAAGGTTTCAGTCTCAACCGAAGAAGTCACATATGATAGTCGTGAAGAGAATTTCCAGATACCTGAAAGGGAAACCCTAATTAGGTCTTTGGTACTCTAAGCAGCAGTCAAAGCCTACACTGATTCAGATTATGGCGGTTGTAACCTGGACAGAAAGTCAACTTCTGGTGGATGTCAATTCTTAGGAGACAGACTGGTCTCCTGGCAGTGTAAGAAGCAGTCAACTGTTTCTGTCTCAACTTGTGAAGCAGAATACATTGCTGCAGCGAGCGGTTGTTCTCAGATACTGTGGATTCAGCAGCAGTTGAGAGATTACGGCTTAAACTTCACTGGAACTCCTCTATTCATTGGCAACAATGCCACAATGTCCATCACAAATAACCCGGTGAAACATTCCAAAACTAAACATATAGAGATTCGCCATCACTTCATCCGTGATTGTGCTGAAAAACATTTAATTGAACTTGTAAAAGTTCACACGGATGACAATCTTGCTGACCTTTTCACAAAGGCATTTGATCGATCCCGTTTTGAGCATCTTGTCAACTTGATAGGAATGTTCAATCCTGAGTGAAAATTAATTTTTCTTAATTCAACTCAATTCATGGAAGTTAAACTTTATTTCTTTTAAATTTTCTGTATAGTTCTTTTAAGTTTCAAAATATTTTACAAAAAAAAAACAAAAACAAAAATAGAAAATGGAGAAAATTTCAAAGTTAACTGGAGAAAAGAGGAAATGATAGTACATCAGAAATGATCTAAACGTCACAGACTGCTCATATGGGAAATGATTGCGTCATGTTTACTTTATTGTTTATATTATTGTGTTTTTAATCTGCTTATTTACAAGTAATTTAAATTGTCAGTAGGCTGTATGCGTGTTTGAATCACTAGTAGTGTGGAAACTAAATCAAAATTACAACTGTGATTTGAACCCATGTTTGCAAGTGTGTGTGCGTAAAAGAATAGAAAAGATCATTATCGGATATAGGATGTTAGATTTTGGTAATAATTTTCTTTTGAGGTCAGTTTCGGGTTATGTCGTTAACACAATTAATGCGGTTCATCGCACTGCCCATACTCACAAGTATGCAATGAGAGATTGAATCAAGACATGTCTCTACATTAACCGTTGAGCATGTATTCACCCTTGAATCACTCCTGATTCATTGAAATCAAATCAAGATAAAAGTTGGATCCCCTTACCCTAAAACTCAAACACCATATATATTATCCTAAATCATCATACCGATATTCAATGAAGAAAATTGAATGAAACCAAGACAAATGAATCACTCGATTCTAAATCTTATGATTCCTGATAATCCTTATGGATTCTGCTTGATTTTTCCTGTGCTAATAGATGTAACTTCATTATGAAAATTTAGAAAATCATTGGGAAAATCTTTGATGCCTTGAGATAATGCAGTTTACATTAGTATAGCATATCAGTGGGGTACACGTTGTATATCTTATAAAAATACCTTAATACACAAGAATGTGATACAAAGATGCTTATAGTTTCAAATCTTATAATATTGTTAACTTGAATTACTTGTTTATGTGCTTATTACGTACGAATAAAGAGTAATCCATGACATGATCCCATATTCTTTGATGTTTATTTTGTATCGTTTTTGCTAAAAGATAGCCTGATATGATCCTCTGCTCGTGTATTTGATAAAAAATAGTTTGTGTGAATACTTGTATATTTCTATGAGAAAAGATCAAAAATATTTTAAGTTTATGCATAGTTCAACTTTATTCAGAAAAGCCAAAAATATTTGTGTTTAACCTTCCTGAATTGTATTTGAAACCTCGTGATTGAATATTTTTATCTTGTTCGTTAGTTGATTTGAAAAACTTCATAAATTCTGAGTTGAAATTTTGCGTACTTAATCGTTGTGCGTACTTGTCAAGTTCGCACGAAGTAAGGCTTGCGCACTTGTAAATGCGCAAGAGTAAAACTTGCGCACTTATAAATGCGCAAGAGTTAAAGCTTGCGTACTTGTAAGTACGCAAGAGTTAACTCGTGCGCACTTAATAAGTACGCATGACTGATTGTGGCTGGGTATATAAGGGACACTTAGAAATTTTTCTCAGTTTCATCGCATTCAAACCAAATTTTCCCCTCTACAAATTTCACTCAAAATCAAAGTGTTCCTAAACCATCTTTTCGTCCCGTCTATTGTTTCATCATCTCATTGCATCGACTTAGTGAGATTCTAGGCTAAATCCATCCGTAATTTCGTGACTTTTGGACCGATTGTAGACTTAAAAACTTTAGGGTTATTCTTGAATTTTTGGGTAAAATTGGGGATTGTTTGGGTAATTTCTTATCACTAATCCGGATTAGAAAACTTAATCGACTCTTAATCATCCCGTTTGGTCCTTGATTTGATCCGTCGGTTGAAGTTGAATCGGCAGTGGGTCGAGGGCCATTTTAGGTCAAAATTGGTCCTGGTTAGGTAGTTTGTGGTGTTGATACTGGTCTGATGTCGTCCAGACGGTCTATAAAAACTATCAAATAAAACCTAATCTAGACTCTCTAGCTTTAAATTTATAAAACCTAGACTCGACCTAAAACTAGACCACACAACCGGCAAGTGTACCGATCAATGCAATATAGCCTAACGAAGTCCGGATATCGAACCCAAAAGACACTGAATAACTAAATTAGACTCTAACTAGGACTTAATATGATTAATTGATTGGGGGGGTTTACTACACTAAAGATTAACTAAGAATGCAATAAACTAAGGACAATTCAAGCTATTAAGAGTAAACTAAAGATGAAATCAAGAATGGAGAAGTCACTACCTAGGTCGGAATCCTATGTGTAAAGCTCAACTTCTATCGGTTTTGGAACTAGGTTGGATCTGGGTTTCTAAAGATATAACACCTAAAAGATATCTAGTGGATTCCCGATCACTCTCGGTCTCGGGATGTGACCAGAAGACAACCTAAGGATATTAACTCACCAGATGATCGGATCACCTCTCGGGTATTTCCTACTATGACAAGTACCCTAATAAACGGATTACCTCTCAGTCTCACCGCTTACCATACACTCAAGGAATGCATGGGGTAGTTCTAGAATGGATACTATGATTCGGATAGCAATTATCACTAGACACCTAATACCAACTTCCTCTCAGACAGCTGACACGCGGATTCCTAATGATGAAGACTGAACGACTAATTCTCACCTCTCGGGTATTGAACTAGGACACACATTCACTTCTAATCAGTAATTAACTAGGTTTTCTATGGCTACTACGTCTAGACACCACTCTAACTCACAAACCCTAAAGTCTATGAACCAGAAACGAAGATCAAACTGGCAGACAACCACAATCAACGCAGAAAAGCATAATCAACCACAAAATCAGAATTAAACATGCACTAACATCACACATAAACAAACTCAAACCTTTACTAAATCATAAATCCAACATTCAAATCCAAAAACCGAATAAAAATCGAAACTTTAACACATAATCATCATATTGACCTAGGTAGATCAATGATCTAGCCTAGAATCATACTAAGAACATCTACACAGAAGTAAATAGCAAGATCCATAGGTTCAAAACACAAAATCAAAGATAAAGTTTGAATCTTTAAAACCTAGAATGCAACTACACAAACCCGGAATCCAAAAGCTTCAATCTTCAGCTTCAATTGACTTCCAAGCTCAAAATCGCCTCTTTTCTTCCCTGGAACGGCTTAGAATCGAACCCCCTCATAATGGCCGTTTAAATCTTTTTAATTTAGAAAATTAGGGTTTTGCGGAAAACGGCCCTCTCGCGTACCGCGAGAGAATGTTGACGGGATCCTCGCGTACCGCGAGGACCAAAATAGTCGGGCGAATTCCTGGAGCTTCCCGCGTACCGCGAGAATTATTACACTCGTCTCTCGCGTACCGCGAGCGACCTAAATTTCAGAAAATTGTCTTTTTATCTTTGGACTTTTCCGGGCTTCGTTTCTTCGCTCGTTTTCTTCACGTATTCTTCATTAATATTCCCGGGCTCCTACAAATAAGACCAACGACTCAAATGTACATAAAATTGACTCAAAACTAATATAAAACTACTTAGAACACATTAAAACAAAGGAATAAAGACGTGTGCTTTCGCACAATATCAAATATCCCCACACTTAACCTTTTTTCGTCCTCGAAAAATCTGCAAATGGAATCATAACTGGCATCTAACTCAACAAACATAAATTTCAATTTTCAAAACATACTCACGTGTTAAAAAGCAACAATTAGTATTTCTGTCCGATTAAACCCAAGCACTAACTTTCAAGCCCCCGTTACGTGTTCTAAATCCATTTTATACAACATATCAATCAATCTATGTGACTCACACTTAGAAGTTACAGCTCTACCTAATCCCGTCTCAAGGTCATGTTTAGGCACGGATTAAACCATATAGATTTACCCTACCACGTTAAACTACTATTTACAGGTTTTTAGAAATCAGATGAAATCATGAATGAATGGATGATAATGAGCATAATAAGCAAAAGAACTTTCGTCTAGAGGTGTTTCAACCAAGTCACTATCCCGGAGGGTAACACATAGACTACATTCTATCAATGAAGCACATAATATCTTACTTAGGGGTGTATCCTCCAAGTCGCTATCCCAGAGGGTAACACATAAGCAAAACTCAGTATAGCTCATAAATTATGGAATAACATGGATTATGGAATGCGGGCGCCACCGAAACTCGGATTTATTCTCATAAAAAGAGAATGGTGTGCCATAAAAATTTCAAAAACCTTTAAATTTTAACTTAATCGTGGTACCTATCACCCTATATTGACAGTTTCAGTATTACCATTACTCTAAGATGAATACCCACAAGATATCATGATTTTATTCCGTGATTAATCCTAAATAACACAAACAGGATATTTAAGCTCTACTAGTTAGCTGGGTCTACCAAAACATCACTAATTAGACACGTTTTCAATTATTTAATCTTTTAAACTCATAAATAGATCCAGTTCTACTATCATTTTCCAAATATATGCAATTATTTTCAAGAACATTTTTCAAATTTTTCAATTTTTTTTTTTTAACTTATTTTTGAATTTTTAAAGACACAAACTACACAAACTAGACACTCACATCCCCACACTTGAAAGACACATTGTCCTCAATGTGAAGCAAAACACAACTAAAAATGAAAATGCAAAAAAAATAAAAATAAAAACAAAACAGAACAGGAAGCGACTTAGCTGGTAATGTAGATGCAATCTAGTATGCAGCTTCGTTCTTCCTTGTGTGCACCGTATAGCATTTCGGTCGCGGTTACACATCAGCTGTTGGGTTGCCTTTACAAGATAGTAATGGTGACCATCAATTCCGCCCGAATGGAGATTGAGTACGGGTGGAATGATAAACCTGCAAAATAAGACTAAACATACCCGCAGCATTAAACTGACTCAAATAATAACTCAACTACTAACTCAACTAGACACTTAAAAGACTCAAGATAGATAGATGCAGAGAAAACATACTCAACGTGTGGCAAACACAAAGACATGAATACCACAGCAAGTTCGAACATCGGTCATAAACGGTTTCTAGTTTCCCATGGTCACGGTGGTCGGATGGTGGTTAAAGGTGATGCTTCATGGTAGTGGTGGTCGGATGGTGGGTGATGAATAGTGGTGGTGAGTGAAAACGGGGACAGAAACGGGTACGGGAAACCATGGGAAACAAAGGAAATAGGGTGACACCAGCAGTCCCTCGCGTACCGCGTAAGTCGAAGGGGATATTCTTCGCGTACCGCGAAGGCCAAAAAGTTAGGCCGGCCGAGACTTTTGTCTCTCGCGTACCGCGAGAGATTTCCATATCGTTCTTCGCGTACCGCGGGAGGGTGTCGTTAACAGAAAGTTTTGAAGAATTTTCAAGTTTTATACTTAGAATATTTTTTTGATCATTTAAAATCTTGTTTCACCCAAACTCACTAAAAACCTATCCCAAGCATAAAAACATATGTAACTATACCTGGGGCTTCATTCCCGATGATTTTCCTTACCGAATCAAGCATGGATTCCTGCAAAACTTGACACAAACAAAACACAAACCGAAAAACAAAGAAAAAGACATGGACTCATACCAATGAACGCACACAAACTTTACATCCCGGGCACTTGCCCAGGACTCAAGCAAACCTATCAGGAGGCTTCTCCTTGATCCTAACCGGTACCGCCTTCATCCTTCGCGGCCTACCGGTTCTCCACAGCCTCAGCAAACAACTACTCCTACCGCACCATGGATTTCTATCCTTCATCTCCTTCCACCACAACTTAAATCTACCCGGTCCGAAGATAATACGCATTAAATAACCAAGCAGTTTGTCACTCCTCGATATCCCCACACTTGGGGTTAGCACTCTATCTACGTTGCCTAAGTCAATTAACTCTCGAGTCCTCTTACGAGGCGGCCTAGACCTAGGGGGTGACTCGATCTTTCTCCCCAAAGCACAAACAGTGGTGAAAATATGTAGGGGTTTAGGAATGGGTACTTCTAAAGGAATGACCTCCACAATCTCACCAGGATCCTCGGGATCCTCAACAACCTCCACCAACTTCCCCACACTTGGGGTTTTGCCTATGACCTCTTCAAACTCTGCCATCATCTCCAGCAAATCATCAGGCACCTCATCTCCATAATCGTCTGGCTCATCTAGCAATCCTTCTAACTCCAACGCCCAATCATATGGTTCTTCTATATTCGGGGCGGGTTCACCTACTTCTATCACCGGATCGGGGTCCCAATGGTGGTCCATGAAAGAATCGAGCATGCACACGGAGTGGCTGTGCTCGCCAACATCCTTCCCGGACTCTACAGCATTGAATGTAAGGACCTCATCCCCCACACGAAGTGTGAGCTTCCCGTCAAAGACATCAATCATCGCCTTTGCGGTCCGTAGGAACGGGCGCCCTAAGATGAGTGGGACCTTGTCATCCACCTCCATATCTAGAATCACAAAATCCACGGGGAAAACAAAATTGCCCACTTTCACTAATAGATTTTCCACTATTCCCCGTGGATACTTGACTGAGCGGTCAGCCAAGGAAATGCTCATGCGCGTTGGTTGTGGTTCACCTAGGTCCAGCTGCTTGTACAATGAATAGGGCATCAAATTGATGCTAGCACCTAGGTCGGCCAACGCGTGGTGTAATGGTAGGTTGCCCAACAAGCACGGGATCGTGAACCGACCCGAATCAGACAACTTTTCTGGCAAATGATTTTGCACCACTGCCGAGCATTGCTCACCAAGTGAGACTCCAGAGACCTCCTCAAGTTTCTTCTTGTTGGAAAGAAGGCCTTTTAAGAACTTGGCATATTTGGGCATATGCTGGAGGACCTCTACAAACGGGAGATTGACCTTGAGTTGTTTGAACATATCAAGGAAGTGACCGTATTCCTTAGCGTGTTTATGTGGCAACACACGTGTGGGATAAGGAATACGGCTCAGGTCAATCTCGGGGGACTTCATCTCCACCCCCTTCTTCTTCTCTTGTGCCTTCTTGGTAGGCACCTCAACCACTATCTCCTCCTCCACCGGCTCTTCTTCTACTACTACCGGTGGGCTCTCATCTTCCTTCTCTCCCATGCTCCTTGTCGAAACAGCATTCGACTCGGTCTCTTTCAGCATCCTTGCGTTGATTTCAGCAAATCGAGCTGCCCAATCAATCTTATTCACCTCCTCTACTGAGGGAATATTATGCTCCTTAGAGTGGGAGTCAACCTCTTCAACCACTTTACTCTCCACACTCTCTATAGACACGGCCATCACTGAAGCGTTCGGGCCCGTAGAAGGGCTTCCTTGTCTATCATGTATGCTCCTAGCAATGTCTCCTACCGTGCGTTGCAAATCCTGGAACGCCGATTGCTGATTCTTCATCAAAGTGTCATGGCTATCCAGTCTTTGCCGAGCATCCTTGTTATTCTGCACCAGCTGGGCAAGCAACTGTGTCTGAGTCTCCATCATCTCCTCAATCCTTCGTGACCCAACAGTGCTCCCAGAACTCGCTCCTTCATACTGTTGCTGACGACCAGTGAATCCAGATCTCCATCCCGAACCAAAAGTATTAGAATTGTTGTAATTTCGGTTCTGGTATTGGTTGCCAGCATAGCTCACATGCTCTTGATTATGAACAGGGCAATCTCGGGTGTTGTGTCCTCCCCTACACACTTGACACCTCAAAGCACTGAGCTTGAGCTCCTTTATCTCATTCGCCATCGAGGCGAGGGCAGCAGCCACGCTAGTATCAGGAGTGACCTGATGCACACCTCTAGGAGAAGAGGCGTGTGACCTAGCAGTAGGGATGGAATCCCTAACAGAACGTGGGTGCTGCTGTTCGGCTTGAGCGAAGCTCTCGAACATATCCTCGCACTCCTCAGGCTCGAGTCTATCCATGATATGGCCTCCTGCAGCTGTGTTGAACATTTGCTGCGTCTCGAAGGTGAGGCCATTATAGAACTTCTCCACTAGTGCCCAGTCGGGGGGACCGTGCTGGGGACATCGGCTCAACAGCGCGTTGAACCGCTCCCAGGCCATATGGTAAGGCTCGTCGGGATCCATCCGAAACGAATGGATCTGGTCCCGAAGGCGAGCGGCCCTGGAAGGTGGAAAGTATTTCTTGAAGAACTTGGCTTCGAGATCCTCCCATGTGGTGATAGAATTGTCGGGAAGAGTGTCGAGCCAAGTAGATGCACGCCCAGAAAGAGAGAATGGAAAGAGACGCAAGTAGATTGCGTCCTTAGATACACCCGTGATATTAAATGTATCACATATCCGCGCGAAGCGGGACAAATGTCCGGGTGCATCCTCATCCTCTAGGCCATGGAATTGAGTGGCATGAGTGATCGTACTCATGACATGTGATGGGATCTGCCAAGAATTGGTGTTCGGTATAGTGGGGCGTGTGATCGAAGATCTCGCGCCCGTGACCCCCTCACTGGCCCTCTGGTGCACCGTACGTCTAGCCGGTGGGTTAGCGTCACCCATGATAGAAATTGGAACTGGGCTAGTAGAACGTACCTTAGATTTAACCAGCTCCTCTAAACGCTCCCGAAAGTCGCGGGTGCGCTCGTGAAGCTCTCGTTCGGGCTCTTGAAAAGCTGCGAAAGATGATGATCCTTGCGAACGAGTATTGGGCATAAACAGAAAGACTCTAAGAAGGAAACAGAATAAAGACTCACAAGTAGCACACAAGACTCAAAAGAAAACAAAAGACTCAAATAAACCAAAAATCAAACAAAGAACTAGTCAAAGCTAATATTGCTATTGCCAAGTGTCCCCGGCAACGGCGCCAAAAACTTGATGTCGTCTAGACGGTCTATAAAAACTATCAAATAAAACCTAATCTAGACTCTCTAGCTTTAAATTTATAAAACCTAGACTCGACCTAAAACTAGACCACACAACCGGCAAGTGTACCGATCAATGCAATATAGCCTAACGAAGTCCGGATATCGAACCCAAAAGACACTGAATAACTAAATTAGACTCTAACTAGGACTTAATATGATTAATTGATTGGGGGGGTTTACTACACTAAAGATTAACTAAGAATGCAATAAACTAAGGACAATTCAAGCTATTAAGAGTAAACTAAAGATGAAATCAAGAATGGAGAAGTCACTACCTAGGTCGGAATCCTATGTGTAAAGCTCAACTTCTATCGGTTTTGGAACTAGGTTGGATCTGGGTTTCTAAAGATATAACACCTAAAAGATATCTAGTGGATTCCCGATCACTCTCGGTCTCGGGATGTGACCAGAAGACAACCTAAGGATATTAACTCACCAGATGATCGGATCACCTCTCGGGTATTTCCTACTATGACAAGTACCCTAATAAACGGATTACCTCTCAGTCTCACCGCTTACCATACACTCAAGGAATGCATGGGGTAGTTCTAGAATGGATACTATGATTCGGATAGCAATTATCACTAGACACCTAATACCAACTTCCTCTCAGACAGCTGACACGCGGATTCCTAATGATGAAGACTGAACGACTAATTCTCACCTCTCGGGTATTGAACTAGGACACACATTCACTTCTAATCAGTAATTAACTAGGTTTTCTATGGCTACTACGTCTAGACACCACTCTAACTCACAAACCCTAAAGTCTATGAACCAGAAACGAAGATCAAACTGGCAGACAACCACAATCAACGCAGAAAAGCATAATCAACCACAAAATCAGAATTAAACATGCACTAACATCACACATAAACAAACTCAAACCTTTACTAAATCATAAATCCAACATTCAAATCCAAAAACCGAATAAAAATCGAAACTTTAACACATAATCATCATATTGACCTAGGTAGATCAATGATCTAGCCTAGAATCATACTAAGAACATCTACACAGAAGTAAATAGCAAGATCCATAGGTTCAAAACACAAAATCAAAGATAAAGTTTGAATCTTTAAAACCTAGAATGCAACTACACAAACCCGGAATCCAAAAGCTTCAATCTTCAGCTTCAATTGACTTCCAAGCTCAAAATCGCCTCTTTTCTTCCCTGGAACGGCTTAGAATCGAACCCCCTCATAATGGCCGTTTAAATCTTTTTAATTTAGAAAATTAGGGTTTTGCGGAAAACGGCCCTCTCGCGTACCGCGAGAGAATGTTGACGGGATCCTCGCGTACCGCGAGGACCAAAATAGTCGGGCGAATTCCTGGAGCTTCCCGCGTACCGCGAGAATTATTACACTCGTCTCTCGCGTACCGCGAGCGACCTAAATTTCAGAAAATTGTCTTTTTATCTTTGGACTTTTCCGGGCTTCGTTTCTTCGCTCGTTTTCTTCACGTATTCTTCATTAATATTCCCGGGCTCCTACAAATAAGACCAACGACTCAAATGTACATAAAATTGACTCAAAACTAATATAAAACTACTTAGAACACATTAAAACAAAGGAATAAAGACGTGTGCTTTCGCACAATATCATGGTCCCATAGGTTAGAATCATTGATTCCGACCTAGTGGTGACCTATTCGACCCGCTTTTTGAACGATCAATCAAATTCTAAACTTTCTGGAATTTTTCTTAAGTGCTGTTCTTGCGCACTTAGCAAGTACGCAAGAGGTAGTTCTTGCGTACTTGTTAAGTATGCAAGAAGAAAAAGATGCGCACTTGCTAAGTGCGCAGCACCAACACTTAGGAAATTTTCTAAGTCTGAAATTTCTGTTCAAAGAGTAACTACTATACCGTGTCATGTTTGTTCATTTCCATTTATACGTGTTGTTCTGATTGTGCTTTCTGTGTGCTTTTGCAGATTATGGCTCGGGCGTTTACTAACGAATTTAACCTGTTAGCGAACACTCAACCCGAATGGAAAGGTGCAGCATTGCAATATAGGGAGATAGTTGACTTCTTGAACCGCTCAAGAGTCAGCTATGCTATCTCAGCTGACCCGACCGTGTCAAGACCTTATTTGGAACAATTCTGGGAGACGGCGGAGCATGACTGCATGGTATCCCCTAATGTCATTAGGGCTACCGTTGCAGGTCAGGCTGTTGCTTTCTATTAATATTCTATAAGAAGGGCCCTGCAGTTCAGAGACCTCGCGACCGACCCGACAGCCTATCCAGACTACTTTGTGGATGGCTGTTGGAGACAAAGAATGGGATACGTCGAAGCGAGGGACTATGCTTCATACAAAAAGATGTGGGTATTAGACCAATGGCGGTATTTCGCCCACGTCATGATCATGTGCATCTCGTCAAGGAAAGCGGGTAAAGATGCCATGGGTCATAACCTTGCAGCAGCCATGGTAGGCTTGTCTCTTAATAGGGGCTACAACTTCTCGCGCTACATCTTCAAAGCAATCAATGACCAGATCAACACAGCGGAGAAGTTTTGATTCTTATTGTACCCTAGGTTTGTACAACTCTTGATTGATGACGCGTTACCAAACCTTCCTGCTATATGGGAGAGACTGCAAGTCAAGCGGGTGGACAAAAGAGTATTTGCTCAATTCCTGAAGCCAGGCAGTGTAGAACCTACCCCTGTGCACACAAAACTCTTTGTCCACCTTCTAAATGAAGCATATGTGGCACCTGAAGACTAGAGATGGTACAGCCACGACTCGAAACCTAAACTGAGTGAACATTCCGATGAACAGCAGGAACAACACGACGAGGAGAATGATAGTGATGATGGTTCGTCTGAGGATGGAGACGACGAAGGCGGTGATGGTGGTGCTGAGGAATCCGATTCAGAAGCAACAGAATTAGATTCTTCTGATTCCGATGACGCACCATCACAGGCACACCCCAGGAGATCGGCACAGGTAACCCTACCTGAGTCGTCCTCCAAAAGAAAGCGACAAAGCTCAAGCAGCGAATATGAGCCAAATTCTGACTCTGACGCTGCTGTACAAAGACAAAGAAGGGAAAGCGATCATAAGAACCGGGGTGATAGGCAACAGGTTGCTATCCCCAGTGTGGTAGAGGTCCCGATTGTGCAGCAAGTACATGTTTCAGCTGCAAGTCCAGATTCAGCCTCTACCCCACCAGAACAGCAATTGTTTCGTAGGAGGAGAAGACCATAGGTTCAAGCTGACGTGGCAGTCACGGCAGTCACAGAGGAGGTTCCTGTGACGGTGACCCTCCCTACTACATTCGTCCAGGTGGCGGTGACTACTCCAATTGTCACGGAGTCTGTCACCATCACCCCTACCATTACCCCAACAACTCTCGTCACCTCTTCCATCCCAACTACCACCACTGAGCCTCTAAGTCAACCCTTCAATTATGGAGATTTCACGCAAGGGTTTGACTTTGATACCATATTCTCCTCCCCTATTCACACTGCTGAAGAGTCCTCATCCAGACATCCTGATCCAAATGATGCAAGGATCGATGTGCTGGAAACCTAAGTTGCTGGATTACTGAAGACCATTCAGAAATCGAAGGAGGAGTGTGACGCTCAATAAGCTCATATCAATTCTTTGATAGATGACGTTACAATCCTTCGTAGCTAGAGAACAGGAACTGAGGAACGACTGAAAAACGTCCTGGCCCAGAATGAACAACTAATAAAGACAAATGAAATGCTGCTGGGTCATGGGTCGTCCATGGAGCTCAGATTTGACGCACAAAGGAAGGAGCATGAGCTGATGGTCAAGCTGATTGCTGATCTGACCAATAAGCTTGATGCTCAGGGGGAGAAGGAGAAAGAGAAAGAGAAAGAAAAGAAATCCAATGGTGCTGAGCCTTGTCATCCAGTCGACTTGACTAAGGATGATGATAAAGACAAGGATCCCGAAGCCGGTCCTAGTGGAGGTGAGCACCAAGCTTTAGCAATCGTGCCCATCTCTGTTGTTCCAATGGCTCAGGGGGAGTCGACTCATCAAGAGGGTGGTGATACCTTTGGTGGTGGTGGTGATAAAGGAAAGTCAGTGGCTGAAGTACTTAAGGACTTATCTGATGATGAGATCCTATATCTAGAGCCTGACTACTCAAAAGAAGCACAGATCGATGCTCTCTTCAACCTAGAAGAAGGAGAGATCGACTCTGGTGACGATTGGGATGATGATGACGAAGATGTTGTGATCGAAATTCCCAAGGGTGACGGGGAAGGAGAGTACGAGCTAGAAGATGGAGAGATCTTTGAATTTCCATCTTTCGACGCTCCGCTTGACACAGATTCAGTCGAGCAGGCTAGTAATGTAGAAGCCTCGACTGAAGCCTCCCTAGTTGACCTTGAACCTGTGGACCCAGAGGCACCGAAAGAAAAAGACTTGCCTTCTACTTCATCAAAGGGTCCAGCTCCGGTGTGGCAAAAGACGTCTATCATAGACAAGCACGGAGCAACAAGGATGATCTTGGCTGTAAGGTTCGAGGAGGACAAGCAGTTGTTCGCCATCAAAAGATCTGGCGGGGTTCAATACTTGAAACCCACCAGTGAAGCGTTCAGCTCCTTGCCCAAATACGACCTGGTGAACCTAGCAAACCGAGAGCTGCTAGGTCATTCCAATCACGTAGTGGCGATGGGTTTGTGGGTGGTTCTGCAGCATGAAGCAAGATCTGGGAACTTTGAAATTTTCAAGCCTCAGGTGCCCAAAAGTGTCAAAGATAAGCACGCTGTACATCCTGTGACTAAGAAGCACTTAAAGAAATTGGTATACAAGCCAGTGCGATGTGAAACTAAGATTCCCCTGAGCAAGTTATCTCAGGATATTCTTGGTGACATGTGGTACTGGTACGTAGATCCAAAAACGGGCGAGGCTGTGATCATGGGTAAAGGACGTTCAGAGAGCGGGAACATGGTGCTAAAGGAACTAATCATAATTTTTGATGAAGTCTGCTTCATCAACTTTTCTGTGAAAGATTTGGAGGTACTAGCAGAACGCTACTGCGTCTACACGGATGAGTGGACAAAGCTCCTTGCTTCTAAATACGACAACGTGATTAAGTTCTTCCTTGATTACAAGAAGAAGATGGAAGCTGAAGACTGAAGCTGTGAAGACTGAAGATTGAAGACTGAAGACGATGAAGATCCCGAGCTGTTGTCAAGGGGGAGTTTGTTGAAGCACTTTCATGTGACAACACTCTGGATAGAGTCTCAGTTTGTATTTTCATGTCTGTAATTGTCTTTGTATGTAAGAGTCTCTATGTATTAGTTTATCCAGTTGTAATTACTTTTACATATTGAATGTTGCATTTCTTTCTAAGTGTTTTGCGCACTTACATGTGCGCAGGAGAAAGCTCCTGCGTACTTAGCAAGTACGCAAGAATACCTTTGCGTACTTATTAAGTACGCAAGAGCATTTTGCCCTGCGCACTTGCTAAGTGCGCAGGCAACAGGTCAGGTATAAGTAGGATAGGTTGACAGAAGTTAAGTACGCAGACATTATAGCAAATACGCATATTGTAATCTCAGTACTTTTCTCTGTAACCTTCAAGTGTTTATAATATAAAGAACGTTTAAAGTGTTTTCTCTTGTCGGTTTACTTTGTTTAGCTAGACTCTCCGCCTAGTCACGGGCATTCTGCACCCGGTCCGACTAGTAGACCCACTTGCATGTGACGATCCGCCACACCCGAGGGACCTACAGCTGTAATTGGAGTCATAACTCAGATCTAACTTAATAGACATCAATTACCAATTAGCAAAATATACTCACGCTTGAAAAAGCAATAATTAGTATTTCTGTCCGATGAAACCCAAGTACCAACTTTCTAGCCCCCGTAATGTGTTCTAAATTCCAATTTATACAGTTATCAATGAATCTATGTGACTCACACTTAAAAGTTACAGCTCTACCTAATCCCGTCTCACGGTCATGTCTAGGCCCGGATCAAACCATATAGATTTACCCTACCACGTTAAACTAAGATTTACAGGATTTTAGAAACAATGATGAAATATGAATGAATGGATGATAATGAGCATTAATAAGCAAATTAAACTTCATTTAGAGGCGTTTCAACCAAGTCATTATCCCAGAAGGTAACACGTAGACTAAGTCATAACCATGAAGCATATAAGAATCAACCCAGTGGTGTTTCAATAAAGCTCGAACCCGACGTGTGACATGTAGGCGAAACTTAGATTTCAATCAAATAAGCTCAAGAATTATGGATTTATGGATGCAAGCGCCACCGAAACTCGGATTTATTCTCATAAAAAGAGTGTGGTGTGCCATGAAATTTTAAAAACCTCTAAATTTTAACTTAACGTGGTACCTATAACCCTATATTGACAGTTTCAGCATTACCGACACCCTAAGATGAATACCCACAAGATATCATGAATTAATTCAATTATTAATTCCAAGTAACAACACAAACAAGATATTTAAGTTTTACTAGCTGGCTGGGTCTACCAAAACATCGCTAATTAAACACGTTTTCTATTATTTAATCATTTAAACTCACAAGTAGATCCAGTTGTACTATCATTTTCCAAGTACAAGTAGTTATTTCCAAGAACATTTTTTCAAAATTTTCAATTTTTTTGTATTTTTGAATTTTTATAAAGACACAAACTAAAACTAAACAAACTAATCACTCACATCCCCACACATGAAAGACACATTGTCCTCAATGTGAAGCAAGACACAACTAAAATAAAATTGCAAAAATAAAAGGAATCGACTTAGCTGGTGATGTAGCATGAATGGTTCAGCATTACTCTTCCACATGTGCACCGTATAGCATTTTGGTCACGGTTGCACAAACGACTGTCGCGTTGCCTTTAAAAGATAGATAAGATTAGAATCAACCCCGCCCGAATGGAGATTGAGCACGGACGGAGCGATCAAAACCTGCACAATAAAACTCACAACAAACCCGCAGCATTAAACTGACGCAAACTAAAATAATAAGACTTGACTGACTCACTAAGAACTTAAAGAATCAAGATAGATAGCATGCAGAGAAACATAGTCAATGGGTGGCAAACACATAGACATGAATGCCACAGCAATGTAGGTCATCGGTCACGAACGATTTCAATTTCTCATGGTAATGGTGAATATGATAGATGAAGGAATATATGGTAATGATATGGATAATGTGAATGATAATGGATGATAGTGGTGGTCGATGCGGGTGAACGAAACCATGGGAAAACAAGGAAGAAGGGTGAGACTAGCCTAGCCCCGCGTACCGCGAGTGAAAACCGACAGCACTCCTCGCGTACTGCGAGGAGGCAACAATTAAGCCGTCCAATTTGTTTGTCCTTCACGTACCGCGAGAGGATGTCCTACATTCTTCGCGTACCGCGTGGACTTGTTGGTAACAGAAAGTTAGAAATTTTTTCAACCTTTATACTTAGAAAATTTTTGATCATTTAAAATATTTTTTCACCCAAATTCTTTAAAACTTGTTCCAACAATAAAAAAAATGTAAAACATACCTGGAACTTTTTTCCCGATGATTTCCCATGCTAAATCGAGCGTGAATCCATGCAAGACACGACACAAACAAAACACATACTGAAAAACACAGAAAAGGACACGGACTCAAGCCAAGTAATGCAAACAAACTCTACATCTCAGGCACTTGCCCGAGACTCAAATAAGCTTATCAGGAGGTTTCTCCTTGATCCTAACCGGTACCGCCTTCATCCTACGCGGTCTACCGATCCTCCATAACCTCATCAAGCTCCTATTTCTATCAAACACTGAACTCATATTACATGTAGCACTCAAATCCTTCCACCACAGCTTATACCTACCCGGTCCAAAGATAATACCATTTAAATAACCAAGTAGCTTATCACCTGTAAACCTCCCCACACTTGGGGTTTTTAGCAGCCTAAAATCAGATGATTCTATCAACGTACGGGTCCTATTACGGGGTGGCCTAAACCTAGGAACATTAGAACTAGGGGTCAGATAAACGGTTCTCCCCTCAGAAAGCACAATGGTGATGGGTAACGGTTCAGGAATGGGATTTTCTATACGTGGGACCTCTAAACCTTCACCAGTATCTCCTGGATCCTCTATACTCTCCACTAACTTCCTCACACTTGGGTTTGTGCCTATGACATCTTCTAATTCTACAATCATCTCCAGCAGATCATCAGGCACCTCATCACCGTAATCGTCCGGCACATCTAACAACCCTTCTAACTCTAACGCCCAATCAGACATCTCTCCCAAGTTAGGGGCGGGTTGATCAATTTCTTTCTAGATCATAGTCCCGATGGTCATCCATGAGGGCATCAAACATGCACACGGAGTGGCTATGCTCGCCAACATCCTTCACGGACTTCATAGCATCGAATGTAATAGACTCATCCCCCACACGAAGTGTGAGTTTCCCGTCGAAGACATCGATCACTGCCTTGGTGGTACGTAGGAACGGGCGTCCTAGGATGAGTGGGACTTTGTCATCCACTTCCATCTCCGGAATAACAAAATCCACGGGGAATACAAAATTACCTACTTTCACTAACAGATTCTCCACAATCCCCCGTGGATACTTGATTGAGCGGTCAGCCAAGGAAATTCTCATGCGCGTAGGCTGCGGTTCACCTAGGTCTAGCTGTTTATAGATAGAATAAGGAATCAGATTGACGCTAGCACCCAGGTCAGCCAACGCGTGGTTTAGAGGCAAACCGCCAAGCAGACACGGGATCGTGAAACGACCCGAATCCGCCAGTTTCTCCGACAGTTTGTTTTGAACCACAATAGAACATTGCTCAATAAGTGAGACTTCAGAGATCCCCTCTAACTTCTTGTTGTTGGAAAGAAGATCTTTGAGGAACTTGCAAAACTTTGGCATATGCTGGAGGACCTCTAAAAATGGGAGATTGACCTTGAGTTGTTTGATCATATCAAGGAAGGTACCGTATTCCCTCACATTCTTATATGGCAGCAAGCGCCCTGGATAGGGAACACGACTCATGTCAACCTCAGGGGACTTCATCTTCACCCCTTCTTCTTCTCCTCTGCCTTCTCGGCACGCTTCTCCCTCTCTATCTCCTCATCCACCGACTCTTCCTCTTCTACTACTGGTGGGTTCTCATCCTCTTCTGCTCTCCTGCTACTAGACGACACAGCATTCGACTCAGACTCCTCTAGCATCCTAGCATCGATCTCAGAAAATAGGGCCCTCCAGTCTACCTTCTTCACTTCCTCTACCGAAGGTATGCCATACTTAATGGAGTGGGAGTCATCCTCTACAACCTCTTTCTTCTCCACACTCCTAACTGACACGGCCATCACTGAAGCATTTGGGCCCGAAGATGGACCTCCTTGTCTAACCTTCAGGCTCTGAGCGATGTCTCCTATCGTGCGTTGCAAATCCTGGAATGCCGACTGCTGATTCTTCAATAGAGTGTCGTGGCTATCTAGTCTTTGCCTCGTGTCCTTGTCTTGCTGGACTAAGTGGACAAGCAATTGTGTCTGATTCTTGAGCATCTCTTCAATCTTCCTTGTATTGACACTGCTTCCCGAGCTCGCTCCGACTTCTCCTCCTCCATACTGATTCTGGCGGGCATTAAACCCAGTTGGGTTGTTACCAGATCTCTATCCCGAGCTAAATGATTGTTATAGTTATTATATCCTCGGTTCTGGTTGCCCGCAAAGCTCACACGCTCCTGATTATTTACGGGGGAATCTCGGGTGTCGTGGCCTCCCCTGCACACTTGACACCGCTGATCATTGAGCTTCAGCTCCTTGATTTCGTTAGCCAATGAGGCGAGTGCAGCAACCACGCTAGAATCAGGAGTGACCTGATGCACACCTCTAGGAGAAGAGGCGGGTGATCTAGCACTAGGAATGGAAGTCCTAGCAGATGGATGCTGCTGTTCGGGTTGAGCGAAGCTCTCGAACATGTCCTCACACTCCTCTGGCTTGAGCTTATCCATGATATGGCCTCCCGCAGCTATGTTGAACATTTGCTGCTTCTCAAAGGTAAGACCATTGTAGAACTTCTCCACTATTGCCTAATCAGAAAGACCATGCTGGGGACATCGGCTCAACATCGTGTTGAATCGCTCCCAAGCCATGTGATAAGGCTCGTCAGGGTCCATCCGGAACGAATGGATTTGGTCCCGAAGGCGAGTGGCCCTAGAAGGTGGATAGTACTTCTTGTAGAATTCGGGTTGAAGATCCTCCTAAGTGGAGATAGAATTTTCGGGAAGGGTATCAAGCCAAGTAGATGCACGCCCAGAGAGCGAGAATGGGAAGAGACGCAAGTAGATAGCGTCCTTAGACACACCCGTGATATTGAAGGTATCACATATCCGCGCGAAGCGGGACAAATGTTCGGTGCATCCTCATCCTTAAGGCCATGAAATTAGGTGGCATGAGTGATTATGCTCATGACATGTGACGGGATCTGCCATGTATTGGTGTTAGGAATGACAGGGCGTGTGATCGAAGATTTCGCCACGATGACCCCGTCACTGGCCCTCTGGTGCACGGTACGTCTCGCTGGTGGGTCAGCTTCGCCCATGGTAGGAAATGGAATTGGGCTAGTAGAACGTACCTGGGATTTGCAAAGCTCTTTCAAATGCTCCCGAAAGTCACGGGTGCGCTCATGTAGCTCCCGTTCTGGCTCTATTGAAGCAGAATATGGTGGTGATCGCTGTGAACGAGTGTGGTGCATAAACTGACACAAGAATAAAAGAAAAAAAATAAAGACTCAAGACAGAAAGACTCGATCCTATAGTAGACACTCAGATAGCACGTAGGACAAGCACAGAAGACAAGCAAACTCACAAGACTCAAAAGAAAAGAAAATAAAATAAACCAAAAATCAAACAAAGAACTAGTCAAAGTCAATATTGATATTGCCAAGTGTCCCCGGCAACGGCACCAAGAACTTGATGTCGTCCAGACGGTCTATATAAAAACTAACTAAACATAACCTAGACTCCTAAGTAATAAATGGAAAACCTATGAACTAGACCGCACTAACAGGCAAGTGTACCTATCGAGTGTAGCACAGCGTAATAGTAAACCGGAATATCGAACCCTAGAGACACTACGATAATAATACTAGACTCTGTCTCGGACTAAAGATTTAATTTGTTTGGGGGGTTGACTACACTAAAGGTTAACTAAGAATGCAGCAAACTAATGCCGACTTAACTATCAAGACAAGTACTAAGGTGAAATAAGAAGATGGGAAGAATACTACATAGGTCAGAATCCTACTTGCAAAACACAACTTCTACCGGTTCTGGAAACTATGATAGATCTGGGTTTCTAAATATGAAAACTAAAGACTACCTAGTGGATCCCTAATCACTCTCAGGGTGTCACCAACTAAGCTACCTAAAGATGTACTGAACTCACCAGATGGTTGGATCACCTCTTGGGTATTTCCAACAATGACAATGTACCCGAATAGAAAGATTACCTCTCAGTCTCACTGTTCACCACTGCATTCGAAGAATGCACGGGGTAATCTCAAGATAATAACTATGACATGAACTAGCAACAATCACTAGACACCTAATGCTAACACCCTCTCAGACTGTTAACACTCGGATTCCTAATGACGAAGACTAGACAACTAATTCTCACCTCTCGGTTATTGAATTAGGACACACATTCACTTCTAATCAGCAATCAAACACAACTCATATGGTTACTACGTCTAGCAAACCACTCAACAATCACAAACCCTAAGATCTATGACCTGAATACGCAAATCAAACTGGCAGACAACCACAATAAGCATATGGAGTTATAATCAATCACACAATCAGAATTAAACATGCTATATCATCATAATTATCACACATTAGTCCATTCAAAATAACCAAAACCGATAAAAATCACAATTTTAACAAATATTCATCGTAACCTAAGCAGTATCAATTGTTTTAGCCTACAATCATGCTCAAAAAAACTAGAATAGCAGATTTAAACACAACCATGGTTTCAAACATAAGAAACAAAGATAAAGGTTCAATCTTTAGAACCGAAAACGCTAAAACTACCCGGGATCAAAGACTCGATCTTTTCACTTCAATCCTCTTCTCCAGCCTCAAAATCGCCCTAGAACTCTCCTCTGACGGCAAAGATACGAACCCTTTGTAGTATGGCATTCAAATTCTATTTAAATTGATTTTATGGTTTTTTCACGGATTTTGGGTTTCTCGCTTACTGTGAGACATCAGGTTGGGTTCCTCGCGTACCGCGAGGAACAAAATAGTTGCAGCCGTATCTGGCTTCCCTCACGTACCGCGAGAACTGGTATGACTCCCTTCGCGTACCGCGAGGGACTGGAATTTCACATTTTCTTCTTTATTTCTTCCGACTTTATTCTCTTGCTCGGTTTCTTCACGATATAGCTTCCTATTCTTCACGAGCTCCTGTAGATATACAATAGACTCAGTAGTATTCAAAAACGACTCAAAACGAATATAAAACTAATCAAAAACGCACAAATACAACGGAATAAAGATGTGTGCTTCGCACTATATCACCCCTGATTTATGAAATCTTTCACGGGACTACCGACGGCTGAAGTTTGAGATCGAGTGGTTTTCTTGCCCATAATTATGGTATGTAAAGAAAAAGAGGTAAAATATTTTGCAGAAATCTTACCTCAGAGAGACTCTTTGTTGGGATGAAGTAAGCAGGCGGAGAAGATAAGAATGAAAAGAGAAGTAAAAGGGGGATAATTATAACCTAAGGAAACGATGTCTATTCGTGACCTAAATCCTCGCGCCACAACGAATCACGTCTCATCACGTTCAAGTTGTGTTTGAAATTTTTACAGTTATCGATGAAGCATCTACAGCTATCAGAATTTGGGGACAATTGTTACGGGTTAATTTTATGACTCAGGATCCCAGATTTCAAGTAAGTTTAGTATCCCGAACAACTTACGGTACTAATCAGTTATTTTTCTCTTTGTCTTTGACTTGTCTTCGCAGTTATTCCATATTGACTTTGTCCAAACTCAAGAGTCAGGAAGTGGTTGAAGAAAACGTGCGTAGAAGGTCCTCCAACCTCATAAGTGGAGACCGAGTTCTCTCCAAGATAATAGGGAATTAGTTATTTTCTTTTTCTTATTTAAATGAGCATTATGATCGTAATAGAACACACAACACACCAGCAGCAAACACTTATAACACTTAACTTTGATCATTTGCTCCATTATGTAATCTTTGTTTCGATCAATAACAAGAACAAGAGGCAGGTCGACAATTAGTCACCTGTCGAGGTTTTATACCAAAGATCTTCAAGGATCAAGGGCTTTCCTCGTAATCATCTGTGTCGTTTTATTGCTTTTTATCATACATTTGCTATACGAATCAAACAAGCACACTACTTGACTTACTAATTTGATCACAAAATTCTTTTTAGTTATTTTTTGTCAAAACAATATATATATATATATATACACACACACACTAGTCAGAAACCCGCACGATGCGGCGGCAGCGACAAATTACAACACGGTACTCGTTTTTATTTAGTTTATCAATTCTCTCGTAATATATTGTATTATACGTCTGTTTAGTTTTTTTATTAGTGCATCTAATTAGTAACTCGAGTAAGCAAATCGTAGACATCATTCTAATAATATTAAGACCTAAAAGATATAAGCTAACATTTTTACACCACTATTTAACACATTTAACATAGGCATTTCTACAGTTTATTACTAAAATGAAAAAAAAGGCAGCATATGTGGAAACCCGGGCGATGCGGCGGCGGCGGCAATTTACAACGAGCTACTTGTTTTCACTTAGTTTATCAATCTTCTCGTGATATATTGTACCCACCGCGCGTTATAGCGGGTTAAAGATCGAGGTGTACAAAACAAATTTCCAATTGGATCAGGGAGCTACGAATTTATCATTTTTTGAATCGAAACTGGCCATCTTCATAAATCTATCTCAACCACACTTATTTAAAGATGATCTTTCATTTTTCCTTATTTATAATAGCAGATGTCTTTAGTTGTAAACAAATTCTAAACAATTCATCTTGATGAATCCATTTTAGAGATCTAATTTAACATATCCCTAGAACAGCACAGCTAAGTAATCCCTCTCAAAGAAGAAAAATGCTAATGATTATTTGATGCAAAATTGTCACCAAAACTCATATGACCAACTATGCCAATAGAACTGGATTGTAGCTTCTGCCAAGGAGGCAACTGGTTTCCTGGGTACGTGTTACGTTGGCTCAAATTAAGAAGAGCATAAGTAACCTGAGATGATATTTCTACAGTTTATTACTAAAATGAAATAAAGGCATCATATGTGTAAACAAAAATAATTCAAAGTCAGGAACATGCCTGGTCACTGTCTTCCTTAACATTCAGCTCAACTATTAAGTCGAAAATCATTCTGAAATCGCCTAAATTCGCCAGCTGTTGTAGCAAAGAATCAAAACCTTGTGCGTCTGTGAAAGATATAAATGTTTTAGTGACCAAACTACAGAAGCGAAAGTGTGCAGCTGGGAATCAGAATACTAAATGAAGTTGCAACAGCTATAAAAACATAATCCGTGATAAAATTAGGGTTATGTTGATTACCTTTTGCTGCTACAAATCTTCATGAGAGAGATGCGTCGGAAAGGGTATAAACTTAGTTGGGACCAAATTATATCTACAAAACATGCCTAAATAAATAAAATGGAAAATGAACCATCTATATGAATTTATTTGGAAAAAAATTATCAATTTAAGCAACCATAGGTTACTGAATAAAAACTGTATAAAAACTTACCCAATTGACCCAGTAAAAAACTGCATAAAAACACCTCACACTTTCCAAAATAGCACTTTGCAGAAGTCCTACATGAGGAAAAAACCCATTAAGATATTACAAAAAAAATGTGCACTTACCGACCCATCCAGGGTGTTTCTGCATGATAACTTCACATGCAGTCGTCTGTTCTAAACGATGAAATCAATCATAGATGTATGATTAGCCACAAACACCTGTTCAACAATTAATCAATACTTAGATTCAGCAGTCAAATGTGAGAACTAAAATAAAATAATTCTAAGGTTACCTGTTTAGGCCTTGCACATGGTCGAGGGCCATGATACTTGACAACCCCTATCCATGATGCAACAAAAAAGCTGCAAATTAACTCCACCAGAGCCCCGCTGCCACCCATAGAAACGTTTATGAGATTAACCATCGTTAAAATGATGATGAAAGTATTTAGCCATCAGTAAATTACATCAGATCTCAGAACCATATATCACCAGACCCAAGGTGGTGTTTGGTTGCAATAATAATTCAATATGGGCATGGGTTAGCATGGTGGAATGGGAATGGGAATCGGTTTCTAAACCTACCTCCTTTTTATTAAATATCAATAATCAAATTAATTGGGGGATGCAGTATTTGTAGCATTCATACAGAAATTCCATGAAAAAGTGACTACCTCATAAAGTAGGTGTTTCATACGCTCACTTATAAGCTTGCTTTCATCTCTTAAAGCAGTAGTTGAAACGTTATATGTGGAGTTTGTTGGAATTATATGTCCGGTCACGATTATTTAACGCTACTAACTGAGTTGTGACCCGTAAGAGTTACACCTAGGGCAACGAACATTAAATCCACTTAACCCGCTTAACTGGTAATTACGACCTGTTAGCGAGACGATATATATTTATATTCGTTAGACGAGAATTATTATTTATACTGGTTTATAAATAATAAATATATATTGTTTTAATCTTTTATTAAAACATTAAAACGGATTCGGGCTTTTACATCTCGTATTGGACTTGGGCCCGGAAAGAATTAATAGGGTTTATGATTATTATTTATATAATAATAATCCTATATTCTTGGGCAACAAAATAGTGGTGAGCCGCAAAAGGAAAGAAGTGAGTTCTTTTTCTTCTTCTTTTTCAGTCGACCAAAACAAGAAGCAAACCAAAAGAATTATTTCCGTTGACTCTTTTGCTTTTCTCTTGAGGAGCTAGCGATCAAAAGAAGGAAAAGGCCTTCTGCCTTTGTTACTTCCGGCCACCAGCCCTGACACCGTCCGCCGCTTTATTCGGCAATCCCTGGTGTCACCCGTTCTCATGTTTCGGTTCGTGATCTAGCATCGGTTCGTTGTACCTAGGTGTCTCAACCGGTTAATCATTAACCGAGGTATATCTATCTCATTGATAGTTAGATTTAATTTATTCCGTATTAGTATGTTTTGTAACCCAGATCCTGTCGGGTTTTATTTTGTGTTGAATCGGTTTCATTCCGCTGCGTATTAATAATTACTAAATAATTATTATTAATCTAAAATTATTTATCAATCGTTTTTTATAACTAATCTAACTGATCATCACTAGCGAAATACCCAACAGTGGTATCAGAGCCTTGGTTACGACATACGAATCGGATCCGGTCTTTTAACCGGTTATAGATCACAAACTTTAACTTGTTTAAAGTTTCTGATCTAGATCCTTTTAGGGCAATTTTTATTTATTTATTTTGGTCAAAGTTTTTTATTTATTTTATTTGACCAAAAGGATTGCCGAGTTATTTGATTGTATTAAATATGTAAATCTGGCCCGACCATGTCTTGTGTTTGTTTTCTGTTTTTGGTTTTATGGTTTGGCCCATTTGATGGCTCAAAATTGTAATAGATTAGCTTTTATGTTTTGGCCCACTTTGATGGCTCAAAGTTGTAATAGCTTAGGGTTTTATTTTTTTTTTGTATTCTGTATAAATATTGTAAAGATAAATACCCGAAGACAAAACAGAAGACGGAGACAGGATCTTGGATTTAGTGGGAGTCACACGGAACAGCTAGATGCATGCACGAAGTCCATCCTTGTGGTTGTTTGTGTGTTGTGACCCCGTGACCTAGTTTGGTCTTGCTATTAGGCTCTAGCAAGATCAAACAAATTTTCTTTGGCCATATGATTTACATTTTTTTGTGTTTGCTATTGTGGTTGCTTTTAATCTTATAATTATTATAACATACTGACCAAATACCAAATTTTTTACAATCAAATTAAGAACAAGCTCTAAACCTTTTTTTTACAACTTGTGGATATTTTATATCAAAACAAATAGTTTGTTTTTAAAATAAATAATAACAATCGAGCTTTGGAATTTAAACTAATTTTAAAATTCCAACACTCATAACTTAATAGTTTTTTTTTTTGAAAACTATTAACTTTAAATTGGTTAATTACATCGCGACAAACTTAGTTTTAATAGGTTATTTAAAATTAAGTGTCCTGAGAGATGAAAGGGTTCATCACGTTGTCACAATCTAATATATAGTAAAACTGGCTTTTACAACACACGTATGATTTATCATTCGTTGTGTTTGACCCTATTCGGTAAACACTAAAATTAAATCCCATATTTAAAATCTTTAGTCTATGTCATCCTACTATAAGGAACACTTGGGGCATAATGTGAAACACCAGTGTTTGGAGCCACAGCACCGCACTTGGTGCGTAACCTACCCCTCCAAGGTGCAAGGGTTTTGTTGACACATCCGGCCCTTCCACGTGTACCTGTACTAGGGCGCCTATTACTTTTCTCTCTATTACATGCGCCAGCTGTATGGAGACCAAAAGTGGGCATAGATGAGGCTAAACGTATCAATGAATAGACAAGAGTTGTCTTAGCGGCCTCATACTCGATAATTGTGCATTTTCCACAATTGGCAATTATTGTCAGTCTGCCTAAATCACTTACTAATGTTACGTGCCACAGCCGCCATTACTAATTGATATAACCAGATTCTCTATTCTTATTCTATTCTTGCCATGGGTCATTAATATAAGAATTTATTACATCCAAAATACTAATTAAAATTTAATTTGCTTATTTAACAAATGTCTACTGAAAAAGGAATCCCACTTCTCCTTATCTCTCAAGTCTTTGCTTGAGAATGAAAAACCAAATGACACCAACCTCACCTTGAACTCTCTCCCTAGTTCTTATGACAACTTCGTAATGAACTTAAATATGAACACATGGGAGAAGACTATGCCCGAACTGCAAGGCATGCAGGAAACGGCCGAGATGAGAATATCAAGTGAGACTAATCAAGAGTTGATGGTCAAATCTGCTGGTGTTAACAAGCCCAAAACCAAGAAAAGGGGTTATAACAGCAAAGGTAAGAAGCAAGTTATTGTTGCTGCCAAGAATGCCACCAACAAAAACAAGCAAGTTGCAAAAGCACCCCCTCCCAAGGAGTGTCAGTGTTTTGAATGCAACAATATGGGGCACTGGAAACGTAACTGCCCTGAATATCTAGCTAAGTTGAGATCGAAGAGAGCAAATGGTGAAGGCATCTCTTCTGGTATTTCTATCTATGTTATTGAACTTTTCACTATCTCTAGCGACACATGGGTATTTGATACCGGATGTGCTTATCACATCGTTAATGTATTGCACGAGCCTGAAAAGTGGAAGAAGCTAAAACAAGGCGACATGAAACTTATCGTTGGTGATGGGAAGAGAATACCAGTTCTTGCAACTGGAACATTTCACCTTTCATGTCCTTCTGGCCTTGTAGTTATCTTAAATAACTGTTTGTTTGCACCTGGTTTAACCAGAAACATTATTTCAGTTTCCTTATTGTTTGAACAAGGTTTTAAGTACGTTTTTAATGGAATTAATATTTCTACTTACTTAAATGATATTTTCTATTTTGAGGCTAAACCTCGAAATGGAATTTATGAGGTTGATGTTCAAACTAATAATAACATATACAATCTTTCTAAACGTATCAAATCTAGCATTAATGATACATTTCTATGGCATTGTAGACTTGGTCACATAAGCAAGACCCGCATGAAAAGGCTCCAATCCGAAGGGATCCTTGAATCCACCGGACAAGAATCCTTTGAAGACTGCAAGTCTTGCTTAGCTGGCAAACTCACTAAAGGATCCTTCACCGGCGTTGGTGAACGAGCCAAGGATCTGCTAGGACTCATACACACTGATGTATGTGGCCCTTTCATAACCATGTCTAGAAATCATGAAAGATACTTCGTTTCATTCATCGACGATTATAGTAGATATGCTTATGTCTATCTTATGAAACACAAGCATGAAACTTTTGAAAAGTTCAAAGAGTTTCAAAACAAAGTGGAAAACCAACTCGGTAAAACGATAAAGACACTTCGATCAGATCGAGGTGGTGAATATCTCAGCACAGAATTCATAAATCATCTTAAGGAGCGTGGAATAGTTTCACAACCTACTCCACCTGGCACACCCCAACTTAATGGCGTGAGGCGAGAGGAGAAATCGAACCCTACTTAATATGGTTCGATCGATGATGTGTAGAACAAACTTGCCTCACTCCTTCTGGAGTTATGCTCTTATGACCGCCGCCCGCATTGTCAATCTGGCACCAACTAAGAAGGTAAACAAGACTCCTTATGAGATATGGCATGGGTCTAAACCCAATCTGTCTTACCTTAGAGTATGGGGATGTGATGCATATGTCACCAGCGATTCTGATGACAAGCTCGATCCTAGAGGCGAAAAGGTTTTTTCGTTGGATACTATAACAGAAGTGGATATTATTTCTACCATCCTGATGCAAATGTTATTTCCATCAAAAGGAAGGCACACTTCCTCGAGAAAGAAATTCTTGAACGAGGAACTGGAGATAATATAGTGGATCTTGAAGAAATTCGAGAACCACAAACAACCGCTGATGAAGTCGGAGCGTCTGAACAACAAGAAGTTGTTGCTGGTGAATCAGACATAAACACAAGCGTTCGCAGAAGTGTAAGGACTCGCAAAGAACCTGACAGATACCTATGGCATCTTAATAGTACCGAGGTCCTATTAGTAGTAGAGTCTAATGACGAACCTACTAACTACAAATCTGCTATTTCAGATCCAGAATCTGCAAAATGGCTAGAAGCCATGAACGCCGAGATGCAATCTATGCGTGATAATCAAGTCTGGGACTTGGTTGAGCTACCCCCGAATCTCGGGCAGTAGGGAGCAAATGGATTTTCAAGATAAAAACCGACATGCATGGAAATATACACACCTATAAAGCACGGCTAGTTGCGAAAGGTTTTACTCAGACTCAAGGCATTGACTATGATGAAACCTTCTCGCCCGTTGCTATGATCAAATCGATCAGGATATTGTTTTCCATATCCGCGTACTATGACTATGAGATATGGCAAATGGATGTCAAAACCGCTTTCCTTAATGGGCATCTCTCTGAAGATGTCTATATGGTACAACCTGATGGTTTTGTTGATCCAAAATATCCTAATAGGGTATGTAAACTGAATAAGTCTATTTATGGACTCAAACAAGCATCTCGAAGCTGGAATCTTCGTTTTGACCAAAATATCAAAGAGTTTAGTTTTGTCAAAAATGAAGATGAGCCTTGTGTTTACAGAAAGGCTAGTGGGAGCACTATATCATTCCTCATCTTGTATGTGGATGATATACTTATCATTGGAAACAACATCCCTATGCTTAACGATGTTAAACACTGTTTGGGAACTTGTTTTGCAATGAAAGATCTTGGAGAAGCAGCTTACATTCTAGGAATCAAGATCTAGAGGGATAGATCTAAGCGGCTTCTAGGGCTAAGTCAAGGCACATACATAGACAAAGTCATGGCACGCTTTCATACGGAAAACTCCAAGAAAGGAGGTGTTCCTATGACTAAAGGCACCGTGCTGAACAAATCGCAATCTTCTTCAACGGACATTGAAACCAAGCGTATGGAAGCAATTCCATATGCTTCGGCAATTGGTTCTATCATGTATGCTATGTTATGAACCAGGCCTGACGTCTCGTATGCTTTAAGCATGACCAGTCTTTTTTCAGCAAAGTCCTGGCATTGCCCATTGGACTGCAGTCAAGAACATCCTGAAGTACTTGAGAAGGACTAAATACATGTTCTTAATATTTGGAGGAGTGGAAGAAGAGCTCACTGTAAGATGTTACACTAACGCTAGCTTCCAAACTGACCGAGATGACTCTCGCTCACAATCAGGATTCGTATTCACTCTAAACGGAGGAGCTATCTCCTAGAAGAGCTCTAAGCAGAGTGTGGTGGCAGATTCAACCACCGAATCTGAGTATATAGCTGCATCAGATGCTGCTAAGGAAGCTGCTTGGATGAAGAAATTCATTACTGACCTCGATGTGGTTCCGAGTATTCGCCAACCAATCGAGATACTTTGTGATAACACAGGTGCTATAGTTCAAGCCAAAGAGCCCAGATCTCATCACAAAGCCAAGCACATTCTCAGAAAGTTCCACTATATACGGGAAATTGTGGAACGTGGTGACATCGTGATAAGCAAAGTAGACACAGATCAAAACCTAGCGGACCCATTTACTAATCCCATGTCTTAGGACAAGCATGATCTTCACAGAGATGCTATTGGTCTTAGATTTGCTAGTGATATGTTTTGATTTAGTATTTTGAATGTGTGAACAATTAAACAGTTGTACTTTTGAATTCTTTTGGTTTACTGATTTAAATGCAATTCTGAATTCTTACAACTGTGTTCGATTTTAATACGTTTAATCCATGAATCTTGTATTCTTAATCATCCGTAGTCGATCAGAATCGTGGGAACGACTCTGAATTAAGACTATTCTGAACTTGGACTCAAGTAGTTGACTTCCAATTTCACAGACCTTATCTTGGATGACGTTGGATGTAACTCGCTTCAAATCATCTTCATGGATTTTAATCATAAGATGTTTTGATATTGGTATACTCATTTAGTATTCTTTGACCTGAGATGCATACTAGAACTTTCGTTTACCAAGGGCTGTTCTTTAATCACTGTCAACCGCTGTCGCGTAACTGCCAGTCATAAAGGCATTGGTTAGGAACAGATCTGAAGTTCAGTGGGAGTTGTATGTAGTCGATAAGGGATTCTGCACTTTTACATGATATGTAACAGTTAGACATCGTGGCGCCCTCGTGATTCAAACTGGTGAAGTGTAAGGCCTTACCCAAACTGACTGTATGTTTGATTGGACCACTATGAATCTTGAACGAGAACAATAATGATTGAACGCTACATGAGAATGAATCTAATCCATGTCTCATTGATTCAATTAATGTCTTTTACAGAAAGGATAAATGACGTTTATTACCATAAGTCTATTGTCTTGCAATAGCAAGATGTTTTGGTTAATGACTTTAAAGTGTCATACCTTGTTAGGGGCAACCATGTGTAGCTAGAACACTGCTGGCTGTCTGCGTTAAGGACTTAATCGAAGGACGTCCAAGTGGGAGACTGTTGGAATTATATGTCCGGTCACGATTATTTAACGCTACTAACTGAGTTGTGACCCGTAAGAGTTACACTTAGGGCAACGAACATTAAATCCACTTAACCCGCTTAACTGGTAATTACGACCTGTTAGCGAGACGATATATATTTATATTCGTTAGACGGGAATTATTATTTATACTGGTTTATAAATAATAAATATATATTGTTTTAATCTTTTATTAAAACATTAAAACGGATTCGGGCTTTTACATCTCGTATTGGACTTGGGCCCGGAAAGAATTAATAGGGTTTATGATATATAATAATAATCCTATATTCTTGGGCAACAAAATAGTGGTGAGCCGCAAAAGGAAAGAACTGAGTTCTTTTTCTTCTTCGTTTTTCGGTCGACCAAAACAAGAAGCAAACCAAAAGAATTATTTCCGTTGACTCTTTTGCTTTTCTCTTGAGGAGCTTGCGATCAAAAGAAGGAAAAGGCCTTCTGCCTTTGTTACTTCCGGCCACCAGCCCTGACACCGTCCGCCGCTTTATTCGGCAATCTCTGGTGTCACCCGTTCTCGTGTTTCGGTTCGTGATCTAGCATCGGTTAGTTGTACCTAGGAGTCTCAACCGGTTAATCATTAACCGAGGTATATCTATCTCATTGGTAGTTAGATTTAATTTATTCCGTATTCGTATGTTTTGTAACCCAGATCCTGTCGGGTTTTATTTTGTGTTGAATCGGTTTCATTCCGCTGCGTATTAATAATTACTAAATAATTATTATTAATCTAAAATTATATATCAACCGTTTTTGATAACTAATCTAACTGATCACCACTGACGAAATACCCAACAGAGTTTCCCAACAGTTGTTCATCTGTATTGTCTCCACAAGTTGATTAACCAGCTCAATCCTACCAAGTGAAAAGATTCAAAATTTGAGATATTTAATCTGCCTCCTGATGATCAGTTTTTGGTATGAAACTAACTGATTAATATCCTATTAATTAGGAAAATAAGGTACTAATTTAAAAATTATAGAATGCATAACTTTAGAACAATGTTATCCTACATCAAAATATATATATAAGAATCAAATATGAACCATCTTTAAATGTGTAAACAAAAAAAATTCAAATTATGTTCACATATTTATTATAGTTAATTGGATGTTGACTTTTGAAGAAACTGATTAAAATAAGATGAAAATAAATGTGTTGTCAGAATTTGGTTTTTTGGTTTACGAGTTCACAAAATATCCTTACCCTATATATATATATATAAATATATATATATATGTATACAAATATATGTATATAAATATATATATATATATAGGGATGAGTTCACTAGAAAACTCATTTTCATGAGAAAACCAAAAAACTTCTCATTAAAGGTGCTGCTTATGTGTAGTACACCAAAAAACCTAACCCTCACCCAAAAACCTAAACCCCCCACCCACCGCAAAAAAAATAACCTAATCTAAAAGCTAAATTAAAACCAAAAACTAAACCTAAAAGCTAACAATACTACACATATTTAGTAGGGCGCTGATTTTTTTTTTTGAAAGAGGACGACGTAGGGAACAAGGTCTATGAAGCAGTTTTTTAGTTTTTTATTTATATTTTGAGTTATGATTTTTTTTTTTTACCTTTAATAAATAGTTTTTTTGGTTCTCTCATGAACAATAAGTTTTCTTATGATTTTTCCTATATATTTATATAAGGAAATGATCAAGAGAAAACCATAAAGTTAGGCGAAAACCAATCTAAGCCAATCAGAAAAATTACAATTTAATTTTTTTTTAATATAAAAGAGTGTTTTAGTAAATCTACATTATTTTATATTTTGATATTTATTGTTTTTCAAAGAAAATCCCTTTTTTTCCTCCTATCATTTACGTTTCCTAATTTAAACAATCAAAATTATGTAGTTTTGATTAAATTTAACAAAAAAATAATTTAAATCTTTTTGAATCCTTGTTTACAATCTCTCAAATTTTTCACGTATCTAAATAGTTTCATCACAGCTTTGATTCATTTTACTGCACAAATTATTGTTTAAACAATATAAAAACAAAAGATAAAAATTCATCGTTTCTAAATGGCTTCATCACATCTTTGAATCTTTTACTATACAAATTAATGTTCAAATAACAAAAGAAAAAGAATAACAAAATCTTTGACGTGAAATACTCACATATTTTAGACTTTTTATTCTTTTAAACCAACTAATTAAAATTTAGTTTTCGTAAAACAACTGGTAATATAATTAAGTAAAAGACATTTAAATTTAAATTCTTAGAGTATTAGATATGTTCTCACTTTGCTCTCCCAAGTGAGAGTACATTTTCTGTCATCTAGGCGCCACATCAGATTGGTGGCACTTTCACTTGGCTCTCACTTAGCAAGGGGTATACCCAACTCAAGTGAGCATTAAATGCATATATTATAAAATATTCATTTTTAAATAAAATATTCATTTTTAATATAAATAAAAGTTACGTAAAATATAAAAAAACATAAATAACATAAATAAAAAATTACATAATAAAATAACAAAAATAAAAATTACATAAAACTAATGTTGCGAACGTTCGAAAATATGCTCAATCAAGTCCGCTTTCAAAGCGTGATGAATTTCTCGGCTTTGTATTTCTTGACGGTTACTTCGCTTTTTATCTTCGTCAATTTCTTCGTACGTAGGCTCCTCTTCATTTGGGTTATAGTGACAAATTGTCAAGCCGTTGTCCTCTAAAATCATATTATAGAGAATAATACAAGCATACATTATGTTCCTAATTTTATTTTGAGACCAACACCTAGCCGGACGTTGGATAATATGCCACTTACACTTCAACATACCGAACGCTCGTTCGATATCTTTTCTTGCCGCTTCGTAAGCTTTTTTATAAGTATTACGTTTAACACATATGGGTTCCGTAAGCGACTTGACAATTACAACATATTCGGGGTAAATCCCATCGGCAAGATAATACCCACGTTGGTAAATTGTCCCCCTAAGTTCAAAAGATGAGTCTGGTGCGGTCCCGTTTATCCAATAATCAAATATAGGCGATTGTCTAAGAACATTAATGTCATTGTTGGAACCGGTAACACCAAAAAATGCATGCCAAATCAATAGGTCATTTGATGCAACCGCTTCGAGCATTATACTAGGATTAGGATGATCACCACGTTCAAATTGCCCTCGCCATGCGTTGGGGAAATTTCTCGAGTCCCAATGTGTACAATTGATACTTCCAAGCATGCCGACAAAGCCATGCTTAGCTTCATGCGCTGCATGTAACTGCTCAATGTCGCTAGCCGACGGTTTACGTAAATATCTACTTTCATATAGTGTAATAATAGCTCTAGAAAATTTATACATTCATGACCTGATTGTTCAGGCAGACATCTTTTGGTAATCGTCGAACGAATCACTAGCGCTTCTGTACGCCAATTGACGAACCGCAACGGTACACTTTTGAACGGGGGTAAAACCAACCCGCCCTCTCGCATCAACACCTTGTCAAAACCAAGGAACCTCTCTCTCTATATCATTTAATATCCTTAAAAATAAATTCTGGCTCATTCGAAACCGGGTAGCAAAGTGCTCCTCGTCATACGTACACCCTTCGTTAAAGTAGTCTTGTAGTAGTTGGGCGTTAGAAACCGACCGTTCTTGGTTTAGACGAGCATTTCTTGTTAAAGGTTGTGATTATTTGGCTTCTTGCCACCACGTAATCGCTGCGGATGTCCAAGCACACGTAACATCATTTGAGCCGCTTCGTCACTTGAAGATGAAGATGATGATGCCATTTTGATTAAGTTTATGTTTGAATTGATGAAATAAAGATAATGATTTGGTATATGATGTTGTTTATATATATAGTAGTTTTATTTAATAGTTCAACCCCCCCTTCCAACGGTCAAAAGCTCCAACGGATACATTCCAACGCTAACAATACTTTACAATACTACACATATTTAGTAGGGCGCTGATTTTTTTTTTGAAAGAGGACGACGTAGGGAACAAGGTCTATGAAGCAGTTTTTTAGTTTTTTATTTATATTTTGAGTTATATTTTTTTTTTTATCTTTAATAAATAGTTTTTTTGGTTCTCTCATGAACAATAAGTTTTCTTATGATTTTTCCTATATATTTATATAAGGGAATGATCAAGAGAAAACCATAAAGTTAGGCGAAAACCAATCTAAGCCAATCAGAAAAATTATAATTTAATTTTTTTTTAATATAAAAGAGTGTTTTAGTAAATCTACATTATTTTATATTTTGATATTTATTGTTTTTCAAAGAAAATCCCTTTTTTTCCTCCTATCATTTACGTTTCCTAATTTAAACAATCAAAATTATGTAGTTTTGATTAAATTTAACAAAAAAATAATTTAAATCTTTTTGAATCCTTGTTTACAATCTCTCAAATTTTTCGCGTATCTAAATAGTTTCATCACAGCTTTGATTCATTTTACTGCACAAATTATTGTTTAAACAATATAAAAACAAAAGATAAAAATTCATCGTTTCTAAATGGCTTCATCACATCTTTGAATCTTTTACTATACAAATTAATGTTCAAATAACAAAAGAAAAAGAATAACAAAATCTTTGACGTGAAATACTCACATATTTTAGACTTTTTATTCTTTTAAACCAACTAATTAAAATTTAGTTTTTGTAAAACAACTGGTAATATAATTAAGTAAAAGACATTTAAATTTAAATTCTTAGAGTATTAGATATGTTCTCACTTTGCTCTCCCAAGTGAGAGTACATTTTCTGTCATCTAGGCGCCACATCAGATTGGTGGCACTTTCACTTGGCACTCACTTAGCAAGGGGTATACCCAACTCAAGTGAGCATTAAATGCATATATTATATAAAATATTCATTTTTAATATAAATAAAAGTTACGTATAATATAAAAAAACATAAATAACATAAATAAAAAATTACATAATAAAATAACAAAAATAAAAATTACATAAAACTAATGTTGCGAACGTTCGAAAATATGCTCAATCAAGTCCGCTTTCAAAGCGTGATGAATTTCTCGGCTTTGTATTTCTTGACGGTTACTTCGCTTTTTATCTTCGTCAATTTCTTCGTACGTAGGCTCCTCTTCATTTGGGTTATAGTGACAAATTGTCAAGCCGTTGTCCTCTAAAATCATATTATGGAGAATAATACAAGCATACATTATGTTCCTAATTTTATTTTGAGACCAACACCTAGCCGGACGTTGGATAATATGCCACTTACACTTCAACATACCGAACGCTCGTTCGATATCTTTTCTTGCCGCTTCGTAAGCTTTTTTATAAGTATTACGTTTAACACATATGGGTTCCGTAAGCGACTTGACAATTACAACATATTCGGGGTAAATCTCATCGGCAAGATAATACCCACGTTGGTAAATTGTCCCCCTAAGTTCAAAAGATGAGTCTGGTGCGGTCCCGTTTATCCAATAATCAAATATAGGCGATTGTCTAAGAACATTAATGTCATTGTTGGAACCGGTAACACCAAAAAATGCATGCCAAATCCATAGGTCATTTGATGCAACCGCTTCGAGCATTATACTAGGATTAGGATGATCACCACGTTCAAATTGCCCTCGCCATGCGTTGGGGAAATTTCTCGAGTCCCAATGTGTACAATTGATACTTCCAAGCATGCCGACAAAGCCATGCTTAGCTTCATGCGCTGCATGTAACTGCTCAATGTCGCTAGCCGACGGTTTACGCAAATATCTACTTTCATATAGTGTAATAATAGCTCTAGAAAATTTATACATTCATGACCTGATTGTTCAGGCAGACATCTTTGGGTAATCGTCGAACGAATCACTAGCGCTTCTGTACGCCAATTGACGAACCGCAACGGTACACTTTTGAACGAGGGTAAAACCAACCCGCCTTCTCGCATCAACGCCTTGTCAAAACCAAGGAACCTCTCTCTCTATATCATTTAATATCCTTAAAAATAAATTCTGGCTCATTCGAAACCGGGTAGCAAAGTGCTCCTCGTCATACGTACACCCTTCGTTAAAGTAGTCTTGTAGTAGTTGGGCGTTAGAAACCGACCGTTCTTGGTTTAGACGAGCATTTCTTGTTAAAGGTTGTGATTATTTGGCTTCTTGCCACCACGTACTCACTGCGGATGTCCAAGCACGTAACATCATTTGAGCCGCTTCGTCACTTGAAGATGAAGATGATGATGCCATTTTGATTAAGTTTATGTTTGAATTGATGAAATAAAGATAATGATTTGATATATGATGTTGTTTATATATATAGTAGTTTTTTTTAATAGTTCAACCCCCCCCCCCCCCTTCCAACGGTCAAAAGCTCCAACGGATACATTCCAACGCTAACAATACTACACAATACTACACATATTTAGTAGGGCGCTAATTTTTTTTTTTGAAAGAGGACGACGTAGGGAACGAGGTCTATGAAGCAGTTTTTTAGTTTTTTATTTATATTTTGAGTTATATATATATATATATTTTTTTTTACCTTTAATAAATAGTTTTTTTGATTCTCTCATGAACAATAAGTTTTCTTATGATTTTTCCTATATATTTATATAAGGGAATGATCAAGAGAAAACCATAAAGTTAGGCGAAAACAAATCTAAGCCAATCAGAAAAATTACAATTTAATTTTTTTTTAATATAAAAGAGTGTTTTAGTAAATCTACATTATTTTATATTTTGATATTTATTGTTTTTCAAAGAAAATCCCTTTTTTTCCTCCTATCATTTACGTTTCCTAATTTAAACAATCAAAATTATGTAGTTTTGATTAAATTTAACAAAAAAATAATTTAAATCTTTTTGAATCCTTGTTTACAATCTCTCAAATTTTTCAGGTATCTAAATAGTTTCATCACAGCTTTGATTCATTTTACTGCACAAATTATTGTTTAAACAATATAAAAACAAAAGATAAAAATTCATCGTTTCTAAATGGCTTCATCACATCTTTGAATCTTTTACTATACAAATTAATGTTCAAATAACAAAAGAAAAAGAATAACAAAATCTTTGACGTGAAATACTCACATATTTTAGACTTTTTATTCTTTTAAACCAACTAATTAAAATTTAGTTTTCGTAAAACAACTGGTAATATAATTAAGTAAAAGACATTTAAATTTAAATTCTTAGAGTATTAGATATGTTCTCACTTTGCTCTCCCAAGTGAGAGTACATTTTCTGTCATATAGGCGCCACATCAGATTGGTGGCACTTTCACTTGGCTCTCACTTAGCAAGGGGTATACCCAACTCAAGTGAGCATTAAATGCATATATTATAAAATATTCATTTTTAAATAAAATATTCATTTTTAATATAAATAAAAGTTACGTAAAATATAAAAAAACATAAATAACATAAATAAAAAATTACATAATAAAATAACAAAAATAAAAATTACATAAAACTAATGTTGCGAACGTTCGAAAATATGCTCAATCAAGTCCGCTTTCAAAGCGTGATGAATTTCTCGGCTTTGTATTTCTTGACGGTTACTTCGCTTTTTATCTTCGTCAATTTCTTCGTACGTAGGCTCCTCTTCATTTGGGTTATAGTGACAAATTGTCAAGCCGCTGTCCTCTAAAATCATATTATGGAGAATAATACAAGCATACATTATGTTCCTAATTTTATTTTGAGACCAACACCTAGCCGGACGTTGGATAATATGCCACTTACACTTCAACATACCGAACGCTCGTTCGATATCTTTTCTTGCCGCTTCGTAAGCTTTTTTATAAGTATTACGTTTAACACATATGGGTTCCGTAAGCGACTTGACAATTACAACATATTCGGGGTATATCCCATCGGCAAGATAATACCCACGTTGGTAAATTGTCCCCCTAAGTTCAAAAGATGAGTCTGGTGCGGTCCTGTTTATCCAATAATCAAATATAGGCGATTGTCTAAGAACATTAATGTCATTGTTGGAACCGGTAACACCAAAAAATGCATGCCAAATCCATAGGTCATTTGATGCAACCGCTTCGAGCATTATACTAGGATTAGGATGATCACCACGTTCAAATTGCCCTCGCCATGCGTTGGGCAAATTTCTCGAGTCCCAATGTGTACAATGGATACTTCCAAGCATGCCGACAAAGCCATGCTTAGCTTCATGCGCTGCATGTAACTGCTCAATGTCGCTAGCCGACGGTTTACGTAAATATCTACTTTCATATAGTGTAATAATAGCTCTAGAAAATTTATACATTCATGACCTGATTGTTCAGGCAGACATCTTTGGGTAATCGTCGAACGAATCACTAGCGCTTCTGTACGCCAATTGACGAACCGCAACGGTACACTTTTGAACGGGGGTAAAACCAACCCGCCCTCTCGCATCAACGCCTTGTCAAAACCAAGGAACCTCTCTCTCTATATCATTTAATATCCTTAAAAATAAATTCTGGCTAATTCGAAACCGGGTAGCAAAGTGCTCCTCGTTATACGTACACCCTTCGTTAAAGTAGTCTTGTAGTAGTTGGGCGTTAGAAACCGACCGTTCTTGGTTTAGACGAGCATTTCTTGTTAAAGGTTGTGATTATTTGGCTTCTTGCCACCACGTAATCGCTGCGGATGTCCAAGCACGTAACATCATTTGAGCCGCTTCGTCACTTGAAGATGATGATGCCATTTTGATTAAGTTTATGTTTGAATTTATGAAATAAAGATAATGATTTGGTATATGATTATGTTTATATATATAGTAGTTTTTTTTAATAGTTCAACCCCCCCCCCCCTTCCAACGGTCAAAAGCTCCAACAGATACATTCCAACGCTAACAATACTACACATATTTAGTAGGGCGCTGATTTTTTTTTTGAAAGAGGACGACGTAGGGAACAAGGTCTATGAAGCAGTTTTTTAGTTTTTTATTTATATTTTGAGTTATATATATATATATATTTTTTTACCTTTAATAAATAGTTTTTTTGGTTCTCTCATGAACAATAAGTTTTCTTATGATTTTTCCTATTTATTTATATAAGGGAATGATCAAGAGAAAACCATAAAGTTAGGCGAAAACCAATCTAAGCCAATCAGAAAAATTACAATTTAATTTTTTTTAATATAAAAGAGTGTTTTAGTAAATCTACATTATTTTATATTTTGATATTTATTGTTTTTCAAAGAAAATCCCTTTTTTTCCTCCTATCATTTACGTTTCCTAATTTAAACAATCAAAATTATGTAGTTTTGATTAAATTTAACAAAAAAATAATTTAAATCTTTTTGAATCCTTGTTTACAATCTCTCAAATTTTTCGCGTATCAAAATAGTTTCATCACAGCTTTGATTCATTTTACTGCACAAATTATTGTTTAAACAATATAAAAACAAAAGATAAAAATTCATCGTTTCTAAATGGCTTCATCACATCTTTGAATCTTTTACTATACAAATTAATGTTCAAATAACAAAAGAAAAAGAATAACAGAATCTTTGACGTGAAATACTCACATATTTTAGACTTTTTATTCTTTTAAACCAACTAATTAAAATTTAGTTTTCGTAAAACAACTGGTAATATAATTAAGTAAAAGACATTTAAATTTAAATTCTTAGAGTATTAGATATGTTCTCACTTTGCTCTCCCAAGTGAGAGTACATTTTCTGTCATCTAGGCGCCACATCAGATTGGTGGCACTTTCACTTGGCTATCACTTAGCAAGGGGTATACCCAACTCAAGTGAGCATTAAATGCATATATTATAAAATATTCATTTTTAAATAAAATATTCATTTTTAATATAAATAAAAGTTACGTAAAATATAAAAAAACATAAATAACATAAATAAAAAATTACATAATAAAATAACAAAAATAAAAATTACATAAAACTAATGTTGCGAACGTTCGAAAATATGCTCAATCAAGTCCGCTTTCAAAGCGTGATGAATTTCTCGGCTTTGTATTTCTTGACGGTTACTTCGCTTTTTATCTTCGTCAATTTCTTCGTACGTAGGCTCCTCTTCATTTGGGTTATAGTGACAAATTGTCAAGCCGTTGTCCTCTAAAATCATATTATGGAGAATAATACAAGCATACATTATGTTCCTAATTTTATTTTGAGACCAACACCTAGCCGGACGTTGGATAATATGCCACTTACACTTCAACATACCGAACGCTCGTTCGATATCTTTTCTTGCCGCTTCGTAAGCTTTTTTATAAGTATTACGTTTAACACATATGGGTTCTGTAAGCGACTTGACAATTACAACATATTCGGAGTAAATCCCATCGGCAAGATAATACCCACGTTGGTAAATTGTCCCCCTAAGTTCAAAAGATGAGTCTGTTGCGGTCCCGTTTATCCAATAATCAAATATAGGCGATTGTCTAAGAACATTAATGTCATTGTTGGAACCGGTAACACCAAAAAATGCATGCCAAATCCATAGCTCATTTGATGCAACCGCTTCAAGCATTATACTAGGATTAGGATGATCACCACGTTCAAATTGCCCTCGCCATGCGTTGGGGAAATTTCTCGAGTCCCAATGTGTACAATTGATACTTCCAAGCATGCCGACAAAGCCATGCTTAGCTTCATGCGCTGCATGTAACTGCTCAATGTCGCTAGCCGACGGTTTACGTAAATATCTACTTTCATATAATGTAATAATAGCTCTAGAAAATTTATACATTCATGACCTGATTGTTCAGGCAGACATCTTTGGGTAATCGTCGAACGAATCACTAGCGCTTCTGTACGCCAATTGACGAACCGCAACGGTACACTTTTGAACGGGGGTAAAACCAACCCGCCCTCTCGAATCAACGCCTTGTCAAAACCAAGGAACCTCTCTCTCTATATCATTTAATATCCTTAAAAATAAATTCTGGCTCATTCGAAACCGGGTAGCAAAGTGCTCCTCGTCATACGTACACCCTTCGTTAAAGTAGTCTTGTAGTAGTTGGGCGTTAGAAACCGACCGTTCTTGGTTTAGACGAGCATTTCTTGTTAAAGGTTGTGATTATTTGGCTTCTTGCCACCACGTAATCGCTGCGGATGTCCAAGCACGTAACATCATTTGAGCCGCTTCGTCACTTGAAGATGAAGATGATGATGCCATTTTGATTAAGTTTATGTTTGAATTGATGAAATAAAGATAATGATTTGGTATATGATTATGTTTATATATATAGTAGTTTGTTTTAATAGTTCAACCCCCCCCTTCCAACGGTCAAAAGCCTCAACGGATACATTCCAACGCTAACAATACTACACGATACTACACATATTTAGTAGGGCGCTGATTTTTTTTTTTGAAAGAGGACGACGTAGGGAACAAGGTCTATGAAGCAGTTTTTTAGTTTTTTATTTATATTTTGAGTTATATATATTTTTTTTTTACCTTTAATAAATAGTTTTTTTGTTTCTCTCATGAACAATAAGTTTTCTTATGATTTTTCCTATATATTTATATAAGGGAATGATCAAGAGAAAACCATAAAGTTAGGCGAAAACCAATCTAAGCCAATCAGAAAAATTACAATTTAATTTTTTTTAATATAAAAGAGTGTTTTAGTAAATCTACATTATTTTATATTTTGATATTTATTGTTTTTCAAAGAAAATCCCTTTTTTTCCTCCTATCATTTACGTTTCCTAATTTAAACAATCAAAATTATGTAGTTTTGATTAAATTTAACCAAAAAATAATTTAAATCTTTTTGAATCCTTGTTTACAATCTCTAAAATTTTTCGCGTATCTAAATAGTTTCATCACAGCTTTGATTCATTTTACTGCACAAATTATTGTTTAAACAATATAAAAACAAAAGATAAAAATTCATCGTTTCTAAATGGCTTCATCACATCTTTGAATCTTTTACTATACAAATTAATGTTCAAATAACAAAAGAAAAAGAATAACAAAATCTTTGACGTGAAATACTCACATATTTTAGACTTTTTATTCTTTTAAACCAACTAATTAAAATTTAGTTTTCGTAAAACAACTGGTAATATAATTAAGTAAAAGACATTTAAATTTAAATTCTTAGAGTATTAGATATGTTCTCACTTTGCTCTCCCAAGTGAGAGTACATTTTCTGTCATCTAGGCGTCACATCAGATTGGTGGCACTTTCACTTGGCTCTCACTTAGCAAGGGGTATACCCAACTCAAGTGAGCATTAAATACATATATTATAAAATATTCATTTTTAAATAAAATATTCATTTTTAATATAAATAAAAGTTACGTAAAATATAAAAAAACATAAATAACATAAATAAAAAATTACATAATAAAATAACAAAAATAAAAATTACATAAAACTAATGTTGCGAACGTTCGAAAATATGCTCAATCAAGTCCGCTTTCAAAGCGTGATGAATTTCTCGGCTTTGTATTTCTTGACGGTTACTTCGCTTTTTATCTTCGTCAATTTCTTCGTACGTAGGCTCCTCTTCATTCGGCTTATAGTGACAAATTGTCAAGCCGTTGTCCTCTAAAATCATATTATGGAGAATAATACAAGCATACATTATGTTCCTAATTTTATTTTGAGACCAACACCTTGCCGGACGTTGGATAATATGCCACTTACACTTCAACATACTGAACGCTCGTTCGATATCTTTTCTTGCCGCTTCGTAAGCTTTTTTATAAGTATTACGTTTAACACATATGGGTTCCGTAAGCGACTTGACAATTACAACATATTCGGGGTAAATCCCATCGGCAAGATAATACCCACGTTGGTAAATTGTCCCCCTAAGTTCAAAAGATGAGTCTGGTGCGGTCCCGTTTATCCAATAATCAAATATAGGCGATTGACTAAGAACATTAATGTCATTGTTGGAACCGGTAACACCAAAAAATGCATGCCAAATCCATAGGTCATTTGATGCAACCGCTTCGAGCATTATACTAGGATTAGGATGATCACCACGTTCAAATTGCCCTCGCCGTGCGTTGGGGAAATTTCTCGAGTCCTAATGTGTACAATTGATACTTCCAAGCATGCCGACAAAGCCATGCTTAGCTTCATGCGCTGCATGTAACTGCTCAATGTCGCTAGCCGACGGTTTACGTAAATATCTACTTTCATATAGTGTAATAATAGCTCTAGAAAATTTATACATTCATGACCTGATTGTTCAGGCAGACATCTTTGGGTAATCGTCGAACGAATCACTAGCGCTTCTGTACGCCAATTGACGAACCGCAACGGTACACTTTTGAACGGGGGTAAAACCAACCCGCCCTCTCGCATCAACGCCTTGTCAAAACCAAGGAACCTCTCTCTCTATATCATTTAATATCCTTAAAAATAAATTCTGGCTCATTCGAAACCGGGTAGCAAAGTGCTCCTCGTCATACGTACACCCTTCGTTAAAGTAGTCTTGTAGTAGTTGGGCGTTAGAAACCGACCGTTCTTGGTTTAGACGAGCATTTCTTGTTAAAGGTTGTGATTATTTGGCTTCTTGCCACCACGTAATCGCTGCGGATGTCAAAGCACGTAACATCATTTGAGCCGCTTCGTCACTTGAAGATGAAGATGATGATGCCATTTTGATTAAGTTTATGTTTGAATTGATGAAATAAAGATAATGATTTGGTATATGATTATGTTTATATATATAGTACTTTTTTTTAATAGTTCAACCCCCCCCCCCCTCCCAACGGTCAAAAGCTCCAACGGATACATTCCAACGCTAACAATACTACACAATACTACACATATTTAGTAGGGCGCTGATTTTTTTTTTGAAAGAGGACGACGTAGGGAACGAGGTCTATGAAGCAGTTTTTTAGTTTTTTATTTATATTTTGAGTTATATATATATATATATTTTTTTTTACCTTTAATAAATAGTTTTTTTGGTTCTCTCATGAACAATAAGTTTTCTTATGATTTTTCCTATTTATTTATATAAGGGAATGATCAAGAGAAAACCATAAAGTTAGGCGAAAACCAATCTAAGCTAATCAGAAAAATTACAATTTAATTTTTTTTAATATAAAAGAGTGTTTTAGTAAATCTACATTATTTTATATTTTGATATTTATTGTTTTTCAAAGAAAATCCCTTTTTTTCCTCCTATCATTTACGTTTCCTAATTTAAACAATCAAAATTATGTAGTTTTGATTAAATTTAACCAAAAAATAATTTAAATCTTTTTGAATCCTTGTTTACAATCTCTCAAATTTTTCGCGTATCTAAATAGTTTCATCACAGCTTTGATTCATTTTACTGCACAAATTATTGTTTAAACAATATAAAAACAAAAGATAAAAATTCATCGTTTCTAAATGGCTTCATCACATCTTTGAATCTTTTACTATACAAATTAATGTTCAAATAACAAAAGAAAAAGAATAACAGAATCTTTGACGTGAAATACTCACATATTTTAGACTTTTTATTCTTTTAAACCAACTAATTAAAATTTAGTTTTCGTAAAACAACTGGTAATATAATTAAGTAAAAGACATTTAAATTTAAATTCTTAGAGTATTAGATATGTTCTCACTTTGCCCTCCCAAGTGAGAGTACATTTTCTGTCATCTAGGCGTCACATCAGATTGGTGGCACTTTCACTTGGCTATCACTTAGCAAGGGGTATACCCAACTCAAGTGAGCATTAAATGCATATATTATAAAATATTCATTTTTAAATAAAATATTCATTTTTAATATAAATAAAAGTTACGTAAAATATAAAAAAACATAAATAACATAAATAAAAAATTACATAATAAAATAACAAAAATAAAAATTACATAAAACTAATGTTGCGAACGTTCGAAAATATGCTCAATCAAGTCCGCTTTCAAAGCGTGATGAATTTCTCGGCTTTGTATTTCTTGACGGTTACTTCGCTTTTTATCTTCGTCAATTTCTTCGTACGTAGGCTCCTCTTCATTTGGGTTATAGTGACAAATTGTCAAGTCGTTGTCCTCTAAAATCATATTATGGAGAATAATACAAGCATACATTATGTTCCTAATTTTATTTTGAGACCAACACCTAGCCGGACGTTGGATAATATGCCACTTACACTTCAACATACCGAACGCTCGTTCGATATCTTTTCTTGCCGCTTCGTAAGCTTTTTTATAAGTATTACGTTTAACACATATGGGTTCCGTAAGCGACTTGACAATTACAACATATTCGGGGTAAATCCCATCTGCAAGATAATACCCACGTTGGTAAATTGTCCCCCTAAGTTCAAAAGATGAGTCTGGTGCGGTCCCGTTTATCCAATAATCAAATATAGGCGATTGTCTAAGAACATTAATGTCATTGTTGGAACCGGTAACACCAAAAAATGCATGCCAAATCCATAGCTCATTTGATGCAACCGCTTCAAGCATTATACTAGGATTAGGATGATCACCACGTTCAAATTGCCCTCGCCATGCGTTGGGGAAATTTATCGAGTCCCAATGTGTACAATTGATACTTCCAAGCATGCCGACAAAGCCATGCTTAGCTTTATGCGTTGCATGTAACTGCTCAATGTCGCTAGCCGACGGTTTACGTAAATATCTACTTTCATATAATGTAATAATAGCTCTAGAAAATTTATACATTCATGACCTGATTGTTCAGGCAGACATCTTTGGGTAATCGTCGAACGAATCACTAGCGCTTCTGTACGCCAATTGACGAACCGCAACGGTACACTTTTGAACGGGGGTAAAACCAACCCGCCCTCTCGCATCAATGCCTTGTCAAAACTAAGGAACCTCTCTCTCTATATCATTTAATATCCTTAAAAATAATTTCTGGCTCATTCGAAACCGGGTAGCAAAGTGCTCCTCGTCATACGTACACCCTTCGTTAAAGTAGTCTTGTAGTAGTTGGGCGTTAGAAACCGACCGTTCTTGGTTTAGACGAGCATTTCTTGTTAAAGGTTGTGATTATTTGGCTTCTTACCACCACGTAATCGCTGCGGATGTCCAAGCACGTAACATCATTTGAGCCGCTTCGTCACTTGAAGATGAAGATGATGATGCCATTTTGATTAAGTTTATGTTTGAATTGATGAAATAAAGATAATGATTTGGTATATGATTATGTTTATATATATAGTAGATTTTTTTAATAGTTCAACCCCCCCCCCCCTTCCAACGGATACATTCCAACGCTAACAATACTACACGATACTACACATATTTAGTAGGGCACTGATTTTTTTTTTTTGAAAGAGAACGACGTAGGGAACAAGGTCTATGAAGCAGTTTTTTAGTTTTTTATTTATATTTTGAGTTATATATATATTTTTTTTTTACCATTAATAAATAGTTTTTTTGGTTCTCTCATGAACAATAAGTTTTCTTATGATTTTTCCTATATATTTATATAAGGGAATGATTAAGAGAAAACCATAAATTTAGGTGAAAACCAATCTAAGCCAATCAGAAAAATTACAATTTAATTTTTTTTAATATAAAAGAGTGTTTTAGTAAATCTACATTATTTTATATTTTGATATTTATTGTTTTTCAAAGAAAATCCCTTTTTTTCCTCCTATCATTTACGTTTCCTAATTTAAACAATTAAAATTATGTAGTTTTGATTAAATTTAACCAAAAAATAATTTAAATCTTTTTGAATCCTTGTTTACAATCTCTCAAATATTTCGCGTATCTAAATAGTTTCATCACAGCTTTGATTCATTTTACTGCACAAATTATTGTTTAAACAATATAAAAACAAAAGATAAAAATTCATCGTTTCTAAATGGCTTCATCACATCTTTGAATCTTTTACTATACAAATTAATGTTCAAATAACAAAAGAAAAAGAATAACAAAATCTTTGACGTGAAATACTCACATATTTTAGACTTTTTATTCTTTTAAACCAACTAATTAAAATTTAGTTTTCGTAAAACAACTGGTAATATAATTAAGTAAAAGACATTTAAATTTAAATTCTTAGAGTATTAGATATGTTCTCACTTTGCTCTCCCAAGTGAGAGTACATTTTCTGTCATCTAGGCGCCACATCAGATTGGTGGCACTTTCACTTGGCTATCACTTAGCAAGGGGTATACCCAACTCAAGTGAGCATTAAATGCATATATTATAAAATATTCATTTTTAAATAAAATATTCATTTTTAATATAAATAAAAGTTACGTAAAATATAAAAAAACATAAATAACATAAATAAAAAATTACATAATAAATAACAAAAATAAAAATTACATAAAACTAATGTTGCGAACGTTCGAAAATATGCTCAATCAAGTCCGCTTTCAAAGCGTGATGAATTTCTCGGCTTTGTATTTCTTGACGGTTACTTCGCTTTTTATCTTCGTCAATTTCTTCGTACGTAGGCTCCTCTTCATTTGGGTTATAGTGACAAATTGTCAAGCCGTTGTCCTCTAAAATCATATTATGGAGAATAATACAAGCATACATTATGTTCCTAATTTTATTTTGAGACCAACACCTAGCCGGACGTTGGATAATATGCCACTTACACTTCAACATAACGAACGCTCGTTCGATATCTTTTCTTGCCGCTTCGTAAGCTTTTTTATAAGTATTACGTTTAACACATATGGGTTCCGTAAGCGACTTGACAATTACAACATATTCGGGGTAAATCCCATCGGCAAGATAATACCCACGTTGGTAAATTGTCCCCCTAAGTTCAAAAGATGAGTCTGGTGCGGTCCCGTTTATCCAATAATCAAATATAGGCGATTGTCTAAGAACATTAATGTCATTGTTGGAACCGGTAACACCAAAAAATGCATGCCAAATCCATAGGTCATTTGATGCAACCGCTTCGAGCATTATACTAGGATTAGGATGATCACCACGTTCAAATTGCCCTCGCCATGCGTTGGGCAAATTTCTCGAGTCCCAATGTGTACAATTGATACTTCCAAGCATGCCGACAAAGCCATGCTTAGCTTCATGCGCTGCATGTAACTGCTCAATGTCGCTAGCCGACGGTTTACGTAAATATCTACTTTCATATAGTGTAATAATAGCTCTAGAAAATTTATACATTCATGACCTGATTGTTCAGGCAGACATCTTTGGGTAATCGTCGAACGAATCACTAGCGCTTCTGTACGCCAATTGACGAACCGCAACGGTACACTTTTGAACGGGGGTAAAACCAACCCGCCCTCTCGCATCAACGCCTTGTCAAAACCAAGGAACCTCTCTCTCTATATCATTTAATATCCTTAAAAATAAATTCTGGCTCATTCGAAACCGGGTAGCAAAGTGCTCCTCGTCATACGTACACCGTTCGTTAAAGTACTCTTGTAGTAGTTGGGCGTTAGAAACCGACCGTTCTTGGTTTAAACGAGCATTTATTGTTAAAGGTTGTGATTATTTGGCTTCTTGCCACCACGTAATCGCTGCGGATGTCCAAGCACGTAACATCATTTGAGCCGCTTCGTCACTTGAAGATGAAGATGATGATGCCATTTTGATTAAGTTTATGTTTGAATTGATGAAATAAAGATAATGATTTGGTATATGATTATGTTTATATATATAGTAGTTTTTTTTAATAGTTCAACCCCCCCCTCCCAACGGTCAAAAGCTCCAACGGATACATTCCAACGCTAACAATACTACACAATACTACACATATTTAGTAGGGCGCTGATATTTTTTTTTGAAAGAGGACAACGTAGGGAATAAGGTCTATGAAGCAGTTTTTTAGTTTTTTATTTATATTTTGAGTTATATATATATATTTTTTTTACCTTTAATAAATAGTTTTTTTGGTTCTCTCATGAACAATAAGTTTTCTTATGATTTTTCCTATATATTTATATAAGGGAATGATCAAGAGAAAACCATAAAGTTAGGCGAAAACCAATCTAAGCCAATCAGAAAAATTACAATTTAATTTTTTTTAATATAAAAGAGTGTTTTAGTAAATCTACATTATTTTATATTTTGATATTTATTGTTTTTCAAAGAAAATCCCTTTTTTTCCTCCTATCATTTACGTTTCCTAATTTAAACAATCAAAATTATGTAGTTTTGATTAAATTTAACCAAAAAATAATTTAAATCTTTTTGAATCCTTGTTTACAATCTCTCAAATTTTTCGCGTATCTAAATAGTTTCATCACAGCTTTGATTCATTTTACTGCACAAATTATTGTTTAAACAATATAAAAACAAAAGATAAAAATTCATCGTTTCTAAATGGCTTCATCACATCTTTGAATCTTTTACTATACAAATTAATGTTCAAATAACAAAAGAAAAAGAATAACAAAATCTTTGACGTGAAATACTCACATATTTTAGACTTTTTATTCTTTTAAACCAACTAATTAAAATTTAGTTTTCGTAAAACAACTGGTAATATAATTAAGTAAAAGACATTTAAATTTAAATTCTTAGAGTATTAGATATGTTCTCACTTTGCTCTTCCAAGTGAGAGTACATTTTCTGTCATCTAGGCGCCACATCAGATTGGTGGCACTTTCACTTGGCTCTCACTTAGCAAGGGGTATACCCAACTCAAGTGAGCATTAAATGCATATATTATAAAATATTCATTTTTAAATAAAATATTCATTTTTAATATAAATAAAAGTTACGTAAAATATAAAAAAACATAAATAACATAAATAAAAAATTACATAATAAAATAACAAAAATAAAAATTACATAAAACTAATGTTGCGAACGTTCGAAAATATGCTCAATCAAGTCCGCTTTCAAAGCGTGATGAATTTCTCGGCTTTGTATTTCTTGACGGTTACTTCGCTTTTTATCTTCGTCAATTTCTTCGTACGTAGGCTCCTCTTCATTTGGGTTATAGTGACAAATTGTCAAGCCGTTGTCCTCTAAAATCATATTATGGAGAATAATACAAGCATACATTATGTTCCTAATTTTATTTTGAGACCAACACCTAGCCGGACGTTGGATAATATGCCACTTACACTTCAACATACCGAACGCTCGTTCGATATCTTTTCTTGCCGCTTCGTAAGCTTTTTTATAAGTATTACGTTTAACACATATGGGTTCCGTAAGCGACTTGACAATTACAACATATTCGGGGTAAATCCCATCGGCAAGATAATACCCACGTTGGTAAATTGTCCCCCTAAGTTCAAAAGATGAGTCTGGTGCGGTCCCGTTTATCCAATAATCAAATATAGGCGATTGTCTAAGAACATTAATGTCATTTTTGGAACCGGTAACACCAAAAAATGCATGCCAAATCCATAGGTCATTTGATGCAACCGCTTCGAGCATTATACTTGGATTAGGATGATCACCACGTTCAAATTGCCCTCGCCATGCGTTGGGGAAATTTCTCGAGTCCCAATGTGTACAATTGATACTTCCAAGCATGCCGACAAAGCCATGCTTAGCTTCATGCGCTGCATGTAACTGCTCAATGTCGCTAGCCGACGGTTTACGTAAATATCTACTTTCATATAATGTAATAATAGCTCTAGAAAATTTATACATTCATGACCTGATTGTTCAGGCAGACATCTTTGGGTAATCGTCGAACGAATCACTAGCGCTTCTGTACGCCAATTGACGAACCGCAACGGTACACTTTTGAACGGGGGTAAAACCAACCCGCCCTCTCGCATCAACGCCTTGTCAAAACCAAGGAACCTCTCTCTCTATATCATTTAATATCCTTAAAAATAAATTCTGGCTCATTCGAAACCGGGTAGCAAAGTGCTCCTCGTCATACTACACCCTTCGTTAAAGTAGTCTTGTAGTAGTTGGGCGTTAGAAACCGACCGTTCTTGGTTTAGACGAGCATTTCTTGTTAAAGGTTGTGATTATTTGGCTTCTTGCCACCACATAATCGCTGCGGATGTCCAAGCACGTAACATCATTTGAGCCGCTTCGTCACTTGAAGATGAAGATGATGATGCCATTTTGATTAAGTTTATGTTTGAATTGATGAAATAAAGATAATGATTTGGTATATGATGTATGATTATGGTACCAAGCTCCCGTGAAGAACTTCACGCCTGCACACTCACGCCCCCTTCATGCCACTAGGGGTGGTGTGTTGTTCCTTGTCACGTCGTGAGGGGCCTCACACCAAGGTGTGCGTGTGGGTATACCCCTCACCCTTAAAAGCCAAACAAACAATTTTTGGTAAATGAATCATCGAGAAATCTCATTTCGTGATTTAAATTTGATTGAGAGTAAATAGGATATTAAAACCACATTGTTTTTATTGGCTTCGCATATAAGTTGGACACATAACAACATCATATTCATTTTCCCCTTCATATAATTGATTACATAAATGTAACACATCCGTGGGTTTCTTCTTTTTCATTATTTTTTATCGATTACATATACGTAAACACATCTTATCTCTGATTTCAAAAAAAGACAGTCACCTACATCATCTCCATTCATTAGGTACGTGTACGTAACTCAAATAAGCTACATATATGTAACTCACAACCCATCTCCGAATTCCCAGAAACCAAGCACCTACGTCATCTACACTTGCGAGCTACATATATGTAACTAGTATGAGCTACGTATACGTAACTCGAATGAGCTACGTATACATAACTAACTTCGTCTTCTCCATTTTTTTGTTGACCCACGTTTAAATAATATATGTAAACCTGCATTTTTTTCTCTTTTGGTTCCATCGATGTATTTAATAGCTTAATTTTAAATAAATAGACTTGAGTGAGATATGAGAGAGAAAGAAAGTGTAAGTGAGAGAATTTTTAAGAGATTTCATAATGATTTCCTAATATTAAAAATGTGTTGAAATATCGAGTTTACCCCTACAAGCTTTGAAACACAGGAATTTAATTTTAATATTTACAATCTACACCATTATTGATCTAGACCATTGATTAATATAAATCAATGGTTAAAATTGGTTTTCTTGGTTTTTGTATAACTCTTGGTTTTCTCTAGAACCCTCCCTATAATATATATATATATATATGGTTGAGTTCAAGAGAAAACTCATTTTCATGAGAAAACTAAAAAACTCCACATTAAAGGTATTGCATATGTGTAGTACACCCAAAAACCTAACCCACCCCCAAAATCCTAAACCCCGCACCCCACCCCCAAAAACCTAAACCCCCACCCCCTTCCAAAAACCTAACCTAAAAGCTAAACTAAACACAAAAGCTAACCCTACTACACACATATGCAGTATTACGGGTTTTTTTTAACTTGAACGAGAACGACGTGGATAATAAGGTCTCTGAATCAGTTTTTTAGTTTTTGATTTATATTTTGAGTTATGATTTTTTAATTATTTTTTATCTTTAATAAGTAGTTTTTGGTTTTCTCATGAACAATAAGTTATTATGATATTTCCCCTATATATATGTGTGTGTGTGTGTGTATATATATATATATATATATATATATATATATATATATATATATATATATAGGGGACGTATCGGTTGTAAACCCTGAGTTGTTGTGAAAACCCTTAAACTCAATATGGACCATACATTCATTTATTAGTATTTTAATATGTGGCTATAATTAATTTTTTTTAATATATTTAATATAAAAACTTGTGGTCTAGATTAAATAGGGGGTAAAAAGGTAATTTCACTTTATTTTCTTCTTTTTTGTTTAAATATAGTAATAAAAAATCCATCCCTCCCCCCCTCTCTCTCCCTCTACCTCTCCTTCTCTCTTAACAATTCAAGAACACATATATACAAATCAGGAAAAAAAGATTATTCATCCAAAATACACAAATCTCTTTACAAATTAGAAACGAGATCTGAAATCAAAGAGAGTTGAACATTACTGGCCTAAGAAACGAGATCTGAAATCAAAATTGAGTTGAACAACGCGTGTTCAACGATCGTCATCTTTTCATTTTCCGTTTGGATTAGCGACTGCAATGTTTAGATTTAACTGTGAATTAGCAATATGAAGAAGAAGAAGAAGAAGTGAAGATTTAAACTGGTTTATACGTGTGAAAACTGAATTTACACATGTGTAAACTGAAATTAAACATGTGTAATTACAGTTTACACATGTGCAAAACTCAGACCTGGGCTATTATTTTTTACCAAACCGATATGGTTTTTACAGGTATGAACATGTAAATTCAAATGGATTACAGATCATGAATTTTTTTTTTCCAAATTAGGGCTTTCTAAAGTTTCAACAAATTGATGCCCAAAACAAAACCCTAAACCGTAGATTTTTGAAATCAAGGGGATTATTACGAATACATAATCAATTAAAAACAATTAACCCAAAAGGAAATATGGTTTACACATGTGTATACTGAATTTACACATGTGTAAATTCAATTTACACATTTGCAAAAAACAGATCTGGGCTATTATTTAAGCCAAATAGTTGAATCAAGGAGCAATAGAAAGAAAGGGATTTCAAAATAAAATTAAAACGAAAAAAGTGGATTTCAAACTGGATTTTAAAAATGAAATTAAAACTAGAGGTTCAAAGAGGCTTTCAATTATAAGATAACTATCTAAATGCCTTCTAATTCCATAGAAATTCGGTTAATACTTGAGTAAATGACAAATGCCAAAGAAAAAAGACAACTTGAATTCCAAATTAGGCCTTTCTAAAGTTTCAACAAATTGCTGCCCAAAACAAACCCTAAACCATAGATTTTTGAAATCAAGGGGATTATTACGAATACACAATCAATTAAAAAAAATAACTCAAAAAGAATCCTGGTTTACACATGTGTATATTGAATTTACACATGTGTAAACTGATATTACACATGTGTAAATTCAGTTTACACGTGTGCAAAACTTATACATGGGCTATTATTTTTTACAAAACTAATATGGTTTTTACAGATCTGAACATGCCAGTATAAAATATAAGCTCACATATCTAAGAACATAAAAACACTATTTTCAGATCCATATCAGTTTTTACAGATATGAATAACACACATAAATACCAAAATTATTCCCAGATCCTATAAGATTGCACATACATCGCACAAAATTTTCACACCAGATTTAAATAGTCAAGGGGATCTTAAATTTGTAAAAGAACAGTATATAACACACATTAAATACCAAAATTAATAAACCTAGATTCTATCTTTAAATCAGATAGAAGAAAACCTAGAAAGAAAACGCTAAACTTAGCATAAAAATCTTACCTTTTGCTGCTTTCACCTTTGTGTGATTATGATAAAGCAAAACCCTCTACGCACCTCTGAAGGCATCGAACTTGACGACAATGAATTAGGGTTTTCTTCAATATCGAGCGTTAGTTTTTACATAACTTCACCATGTGATGAATCGAGCTTTAGTGTTTCCATAACTTTTGTGAGATGCCGGAACCTCCAACACCACTCGTCGCCATCGTTGAACCCTATTCAGAAAAATATGTTAGCCAAAAACCTTGTCTTCCGATTTGGACTTTTCTCATGCTTCACATAAATTTCCAGATCTGAGTTTCTTCGATCTGAAAATTACAACTTCAAGATCTAGGGTTTCTTTGACCAGAAACATGCAAATTCGATGAATAACTTACAATCAGAAACCTACGATGATGTTTTTGTAAGTAAAATAGAGCAATCACCGAAGAAGAGACAAAATTTGAAACAAAAATTGTTTAGAGAGATAGAGGAGCTTGTGTGTTTAGAGAGACAAAGCAACGATCTGTTGTGTTTAGAAATAGAAGGATTGCTTTTTAAGAGAGAGAATATAGGGTAGGTTTAAAGAGAAATAAGGGGAAATTACATAAATACCCCTCCATATTTAAAATAAATAAGAAAATCAAAACTGAAATGTGTGGTCTAGAATGGGTTTAATAGTTTTTACAACAACTCAGGGTTTACAACCGATACGTCCCCTATACACACACACACACACACACACACACACATATATATATATATATATAGACAAAGAGTAAAATAGAAACCCTCTCCACTTGAGAAAACCCACTAAACCCTATGGAAAAAATAGAAAAAAAGTTTAATTTTTTTTGGGATTGATTATACACATAAAAATAATGATTTTCGTCAAAAAAAAAGTCGAGCGAAAAAAAAATAAAAAACATGTAAAAATTCCCGTTTTCTCTTTCTTACATCAGCAACATGTCTTTGTGTAGAATTGAATGTAAAATCCATCCAAAAAATAAAATTTTTTTGTGTTTAATGTGTTACATATGTAAAAATAGGGTTTACTAAGTTTTCTCAAGTGTAGTGAATTTTGTTATAACCATGCCCTATATATATAGGAAAAAGATTAAATGTTAACAAACTTTAAATGTGTAAATCAAAAAATTAAATTCTAGCCACATATTTATTACAATTAATTAGATGTTTGACTTTTAAGAAATAAGTTAAAATAAGATAAAAATAAATGTGTGGTCAGAATTTGTTTTATTGGTTTACAAGTATATATATATATATATATATATGTGTGTGTGTGTGTGTGTGTGTGTGTGTTTGTGTGTGTGTGTAGAGAAGAGATCTTTTAATAACCGTTTATTATTGTGTTAACCCAATTAAGTTCGCCAAAATCAATCCAAATCATTATTTTTTTGGATTGAATAACATTATTTCAGTAATACAACGTTATGTTCTTTTTTGCATTTTTGTAAATTCGTAAGTGTAAAGGAGTTTACACCAGTGTAATTTTTTACAGAAAAATATAATTTTTATGTTTTTAGCAAATCTTTACACCGGTGTAAAACCCCCTTTCCCTTGCGAATTTACAAAAAAAATGCAAAAAAGAACATGAAGATGTATTGGTGTAATAATGTTATTCAATCCAAAAAAGTAATGATTTGGATTGATTTTGGCGGAGTTAATTGGGTTAACACAATTACAGTGTGTTAACAATGGATCCTTACCCTATATATAGGGGACGGTTCCACTAAAAAGTAGTTTTCGCTAAGAAATCTAAAGAAGTGGGTCAAACGAACTTCGATTGAGCTCATTCCAGCGGCGTTTGAACCGTCTCATCGAACCCTAACCCGGACCCAAAAACCTAAACCCCCCTCTACCCGCACCCTCAAAAACCTAAACCCCCCTCCAACCCCATCCCGAAAAGCCTAAAACCACCCCCCACCCCTAAAAAAAACCTAAACCATAAAATCTCAACCCTTAAAGCTAAACTCTAAGGCTAAACCATAAGGCTAAACCCTAAAATTCAAACGTAAAATCTAAACCTTAAAAACTAAACCCTAAAATCTAAGATGGTAGAGTTCGACGAGACGGTTCCAACGCCGCCGAAATGAGCTCAATCGGAGTTCGTTTTGATATCGTTTCTTAAGGTTTTTGTCATTTCTTAGATTTTTTAGCGAAAACCTACTTCTTATTTGAACCCCCTCTATATATATATATACACATACATACATATAGGGGAGAGTTCAATTCAGAACACTAAATATTGCGAGAACACGCAGAACAAAACAATCATTCATATTTTCAATATTAAAACGTTTTAAAATATAAGAAAATGATATAAATGTATTGTTTATTTGTTTTTCATAAATATAGTGATTTGTTGTGAATTGACTTAATATGGTATAAGTCAAACCATTATGGATAATGGTGGAATTGATATAAAGTTGACTTGTTATGGTATAAGTCAAACCATTGTGGATAATGATGAAATTAGTGTAATTTGACCTTAGTGGTATAGGGTCAAACTTTTATGTTAAAAAATGTGTAATTAGACTATGTGGTTAATAGTCAAATTTGAATGTGCAAATGTAGTAAATATGTGTAATTAGACTATGTGGTAAATAGTCAAATTTGATTATATAAATGTAGTAAATAAATGAAAGTTAACTTATGTGGTTAATGGTCAAACTAATGTGTGATATGTGGATAAATGATGTAAATGACTCAATGTGGTTAAGATTTAACTAAATGTAGAATGTGGTAATATTAGACTAAAATTGACTTATGTGGTAAAAGCCAACCGTTGGTAGTAAAACGGTAAATTGGTTTTTCATATGAAGTGTGGATACTTCATGGAGGGGTTTACGTGAAGTGTGGATACTTCACGGGTGGTAGTGAGGTCAAGTACTTCACGGGTGAAAGTGAAGTCAAGTACTTCATAGATGACATGAAGTGGGGATACTTCATGGGTCAGTATGGAGTCAAAGACTCCATATGAGGAAGTGAGAGGTGGATCTCTCATCAGACATGTGGATATGCCAAGTTGAAAGAATGGTAAAACACAAGATTAGTATGGGTCGTTATATGTCTAAAGTTGTAGGTTGATATGTACCCAAACTAACGCATTAATATCACTTGTTGCTAAACTCTTAATGAGTGGGAAACGAGTAGTGTACTCGGGTTTGGGGATGAAAAACTAACAAATATATGTTAGTAAATGAGGGTAGGCTTATATGGAGTTTAAAATAAGTTTATGTTCAATAACGGTTTAAAGATGCAAACGGGCCGGAATGGGTCAAAACGGAAAACGAGTAGTGATACTCATAATGGGGGTGGATAAACTAACAAATTAATGTTAGTTAGTGTGGTAGACACGGCGTGGTCGAAAAACAAGTAAATACACGTTAAATACTTGTTATATGCAAACATTTGTAGAAATGGTGAGAATAGTAGATGCTGTCAGGGAACATGGTTGTGTTCATCTTCACACTACCATGACAGAAACCTTGTATTTTCCTGCTGTTGAAAGGGAACACGACCTTGTTCATTCAGAACACAACCGTGTTCAGGGGAACATGTTAGTGTTCATCTGAACACTACCATGACAGAAATTTGTATCTTAAAAAATGACGTTTTCTTAGGTTTTACCCATGAGGGGACTTGTGGAGAGGTCCCTAGGGCTACTTATCTATACTAACCATATACAAATTGATGTTTTGTATGTAGGAAATCTCCGGAGTGATTCTCGGGTCTCGCATCATGTGGATTGGATTCTCGTGGACGTGTTTTGTAAATTCTTTTGTTAACCTTCTCGTGGGGAGTCTTTACAAACTATTTGGGGTCGTAACAAGTTTTGGTTAACTTGTTTTATTAACCTTTGATTAAACTACTTTTGGGGGAAATATTATAGTTTAATTCATGTTTGTAAAACTAAAACGTGTGGATACGTTAAATTATGTATTTGGGACCGCTTCCACGTCATTTTTAAAAAGTTTAAATTGGTTCAATTTTTTGGGTGTTACAGGATCACCGATGGAATCCGTCAAAACCCATATTTTTAAACTTTTTTTTTTATTTTGGTGGACCCGTCGGTAATTTCTGATGGATATAAAGGTTTTCGATATTCCATCGGTAAAATAAACACAATAATAATTAGTAACCGTCTTTCTCAGAAAAGATTCTCTAGAAAGGTATTCGTCAATAACTTGGGAAGTATATAAATTCTAAAGCCTGTTTGTAATATGTCAGTGATACCCGTTGGTGAATGAATTATCCATGGCGGTTTCTCCCACATAGTATCACCGACGGAATCTCAATGGTAGTCACTATCATCGACGGAGTGTTCTGTCGGTGATACCCCTGTAATTTTCTTGTCGTGGTAGAGCACATCTTAATGTATTTCTTTAATTGCATTTTTACGTTAAAGATTACAATTTGTCAATTTGGGCAGCTAGGTCAAGATCGTAGAGTTGTTAGATGTATATATGAAGAACTCATCACCAAAATAGATGAGATGCTTACTTTCCAGCTCCTGAAATTGTTGTCATGAATAAACATTGTAGTTGTAAAAAGTATGAGCTTCCTCATGAATGGTTCTTGCTTTCTTTTTCTTGTTTCTATTAGTTCAATTTTAAAGATTCGAGGGTTTCAAAGATAATCAAGAAGAAGCATCAATCATCATTCAAGGAATTAAGTGTTGGGCGAAACTATTAGTTTCGCTTGCATAGCTAGTTTCGTTTTTTTATTAGTTTCTAGTATATAAGCATTTTTATAATCATTATTTGAGTTATCAATCAAACTCTTCCCCCCCTCCCAATTGTTTCTCTTATTTTTAGTCTCATTTCACTGCTACAACATGGTATCAGAGCATTTTTGCTTGATTCTGTGATTTCATCCTCTTTTCAGCACGTTTTGACGAGGTTTCCACTTGTATCTTCTTGTTTAAGTGGTTTCTTGTCTCTCTTTTCTTCATTTCTTGACGGTTTTCACGTTTTTCACAATTTTTTGCTCATTTTTTCGTCGATTTCACCAAGATATCGATCTCTTTTCTTCTTTTTCGTTTCATTTTGCTTTTTTTTTTTATGATTTCTGGACTTCAAACTTCGAGTTTGGGGTTTTGAGTTCGTTCAGGCGAAACTATTCTTGCACAGGCGAAACTACTCTTTTTCACTCCCGTGTAGTTATGCTTCTCCCTCGGTTTCGTTTTCTTATTAGTTTCGTTTGTATCAGTTTAGCTTTCTATTAGTTTCGCTCCTGTCAGTTTCGCTTCATTTCTTTAAGCGAAACTGTTTCTTGTTCGTGTTCATGCTGAATACTTATGTTCCTCCTGTCATTTTGGCTATGGATTCATCTAATCCATTGTTTTTACACTCTTCTGATCATCCAGATCTTTTACTCGTTTCCTAAACTTTTGACGGTTCTGCTTTCGGATCTTGGAAACGTGCTATGTCCATTGCTTTATCTGCCAAGAATAAAATTAGGTTTGTTGATGGGACTGTTGTTAGGCCTCTTACCTCTCCCAATCTTGACTTATGGAAGAGATGTAATGACATGGTCATCTCCTGGATTCTAAACACTCTATCTCCATATATTAGTGAGAGTGTTCTTTATGTTGAAACTGCTCGTCAACTTTGGGACAAGTTAACTGACCGACATGGTCAAAGTAATGGGGCGAAATATTATCAGTTACAGAAGAGTCTTTCTGACATCTCCCAAGGTAATGATGATATTGCCAATTACTTCACTAAAATAAAGTCTATATGGGATGAGCTTAATGCCCTCGAGCCTATCCCGCCTTACACTTGTGGCAATTCCCGACAGATGGCTAAACGTGAGGCAGACCAACGTTTAATGTAGTTTCTTATAGGTCTAAACTCCTACTATGAGATGATCCGAGGAAACATTATTATGATGAAGCCTCTTCCCACCCTCAACCAAGCCTATGCTTTTCTCATTCAAAATGAGAAACAGAGGGAGCTTCATTCATCTACTCAGTTTATCCCTCAAAATACTTCCATGAACGTCACTATGCAGGTGCCAAGGGGTTATGGTACTCAGAAAGGTATTGTTTGTACTCATTGCAAGAAGACGCGGCATAATGTTAGTAAATGCTATCTTCTAATTGGGTTTCCTAAATACTTCAAGTTTACTATACCCAAGCTTGCTGCAAATGCTGCTTCTGATTCTGCTGCTACTGCTTCTGTCTCTGGTTCTCCTTCTTCCATCTCTACAGAATAGTACAATACTTTGTTGCAACTTCTTCAGTAGAATTCTGGGGTTCAAGGTAGTGTTCCTACTGTTCAACCACTCAGCTTTGCTTGCAATTCGACTATGGTCGACACTACTTGGATCATTGATACTCGTGCAAGTAATCATATGTGCTTTGATTTCAATTTACTTTCTAATGTTCAATTGCTTAATTCGCCCGTTTATGTTCTTCTTCCGAACGGGCATGTATTAACTGTTACGAAGGTCGGAACAATTAATCTCACAAAGGCTTTATCTATCTCCAATGTCTTCTTTATGCCTTAATTCAAACATAATCTCTTATCTGTTCCCAAACTTTGTAGGGATACAAAATGCCTTGTTCAGTTTTCTAAAACTTCTTGTTTCTTGCAGGCCCCTTCAATGAGTAGTCTGTTGGTTATGGGAGATCTCCTCAATGGACTTTTGTAACATCCCTATATAAGTGAACACGAATGAACGTAACGAGGGTCGGGAATTATGACATAAGTTGGATGGAAGGTTAAGGGCTTGGCTTTGTCCGGCCCATGGGCCATTTACAAGAGGGGGGCTCCTCATTATCCCAGCAACTCACAACCCCCCATCTTCACACCCCAACCAACGGCGAAAAATGTTGGAGTAGGACATGGAGACTGTTCACAAGCACATGATCAACTATAGTTTTGATATATTAAAAGCTCCAATTTTTATAACATAAGTCAAATGACAAAATCCAACATTTACAAGAAAATGAAATCCATCAACAAGGTTCAATTATTTAAATATCTAGGTCTTCAAATCTTAAGTGTAGCAACTTGAATCGTAACTCAATTATTTATACCTGAAACATGATTAAAACAAGGTCAACTAAAAATTTGGTGAGCATACATAGGCTTTGACACCACAAATAGTTTTCAAGTGTTTATACAATTCATATGACACATGGTAAATAAGGCCTTTGTGGAGAATCTATAGTCAAACTATGTGTACAATCAAACCTTGTGACTGAGGCATAACACGCAGGTTACCCTAATGTAACGTCGGTAACAATCACCCTACCTGTGTGGGTTTGTTAGACACAATAGATCTATCAATGTTACCGTTGATTTGTACAAAGTTAATGATTGCACGAGTATGCCATGTATATGTCGTTTTAACTCATAGTATTCAAGCACAAAGCACAAATTACACATATGGTCATAAATGTAGAATTGTATGTTGTAATTACAAATAGTTTTCAATGTATTAGGAATCACCCCAAAATATGTAAAAAGTGAATAGAGGGGCTATGTAACTCACTTGTATTTGTTGTTTGAAGAAAAAACTTGCAATGTGTAAGACAGGTGATTTGTTTAATCACAATGTCAACCTATAAATGAATTATATGTATCTAATCAATGATATGCATAAAAGTCTAAGGCAAAGCCTAATGTTCTAAAAGTCTAGTTGAATGGATGTAGGGATTTGTACCAAGTGGTTATGTAATCTCATGTGTAAGTTGGTATTTGTATTCGAATAAAAAGGTTTAATGTGAAATGTGAAATCAAATCATATGTGAGTTAAAGAAAATATTAATTGAATTAGGGTTTTATTAAAATAGATGTGTAACTTAAATAAATAATTTCTTTTTATTTATTTATTTGTTCTTATGAAAAGGTGTTTAAAAAGTGGATGATCTAAAATATTTAGTAATTTATTTAGGAATTTGTTTATTATATTTAAACCTTAATTAATATTTTTAAGGAGAAATATAATTTTGTGATGATATAAAATGGTTAGGTATAATATATAAAAATCTTAACAAAATTTGCAACTTAAGTGAGTAATTTGAATACTTTGTTTGTAAATTAATTATTTTATAAACAATAAATTTTAAATGATTTTTTTATATTGGAAAATAAAGCTTTATAACAATTTAAATTGTAAAAATAATTATTTCTTTTTAAAGTTTGTTAGTTACTGTACAAATCAGTTCCATAGGGTGTAAGTTTTATAAAATTTTTTTTTATAAATTTATTAGAGTATAAAAGTGTAAAAAAAAGGGTTGTGAACCACCCGGCTCGAACCCGGGTGGATTCTGGGTGAATTCAAGCATCCAACCGCTAGACCAGAACCCAATTTGGGTTATAATCTCATTCCCGGTCGGTGTTAACATATAGAAAGGGAGGACGGGGTTCAGGGGTGTGAAAAAGGAGAAAAAGGTGCGGGGCTGTTTCGAACCCACGACATTGTCTCTGCGAGTCAAGCGTATTAACCGAGTTTACTAGGCAATTGCCTTGGTTAAGAATGTAGAACTGCTTGGTTTTATCAACTATCCCAACCCACCATCATCCCCATATGAAATCGTAACCCTAGTCCTTCAAATCAACCCGATTAAGCCACTGATCGGCTTTAGATTCATGGGGCTTTTATTTCCTTGTTTATAACGGGTACAATGGTACAAGACATACATGTTTTGGTGGAGTAATGAGTGAGAACGTCTGGGATCTTGGGTTCGGAATTCTTCAAGCTTGACAGAGTTTCAGAGGGAAATGCCTAATGATTTTAGAGTTTAGGATGATTGCTAAACGTGTCGCGAAGGTGTGTGTGTAGGTTACTTATTCCAATTTCACTCAAATCACTCGAATTGAATTGGTCCGATTGAGGGGACGGTTATGAGTTCGAATTCGTAATCAAATCATTGAATTGTCATAATTGGATTGTTAAACACCATTGAAACAACCGTTATAACGTTTAGGCACGATCCAATCGAGTTAACCGACATTAATACGGTGATTTGGAAGCAGTTTCGTGTGCTTGTTGAATTTCAGGAGTCAACATCGACGAAGAAGGTGTAATTAATTAAATTGCAATCAATTAATCCATCCAGACACTCGGTTACGATCTCATAACATTTTTGAAGGATCAAGAGGCTTTAGCAGCATGGAATCAGGTGGATTGGACACGGATTTGTTGCGATTTTGTCCTCGTTTGACTTGTGGGGAGTCAAAATGCGGGGGTGCAAGTTCTAGTTGACCTTAGAAGGTCAAATTGCGGACAAGGTCCAAATTGGGTTGTACGTGGTTAAATTTGAAGTTCCAAGAATAGGGTGGGTTTCAATTGAGGGTCCAAAGGCAATAGGAGGGGTTTATTGCTATAAAAGGGTTCAAGATTCAATTTAATTGTTTAAATTGTACATAAATATAAACATATATCGGAGATTATGTTTAGTGGGATACCGTGACGACTCACAATTTCGTCAATGTAGATTCGGGCCCATTTCTCCCATTTCCACACTGGAATCTGCGAGGGAGTTTGGTAATGAAATCCATGGCTAGATTCTCCCATTTCCACACTGGAATCTCCGGTTGTTCAAACAAATCAGAAGGATGTTGATGTTCGGCTTTGACTTTGGAGCAAGTTAGACATTTTGCAACATAGAGTGCAATGTCTTTCTTCATACCGGGCCACCAATAGTGTTGGTGAAGATCTTTGTACATTTTATCCGCACCGGGATGAACAGAATAACGAGTCTTGTATGCCTCGTTCATGAGAAATGTAAGGAGATCATCACGATCAGGAACCCAAATACGATCCAAGTAATAGAGTAAACCATTGGGTTTGGTTTCTAGTTGAAGTTCAACTCCACATGACATTTCATCGTACATGTTACCCTCGTTTCCAGAATACGATTTTGAATGTCGGTTTGAATTTTGACATAATGAAGCTTGACGTGATCTTTATGACTCAAAGCTTCGGCTACAACATTCGCTTTGCCGGGATGGTAACGAATCTCGCAGTCGTAGTCGTTAAGGAGTTCAACCCAACGTCGTTATCTCATGTTGAGTTCTTTCTGATTGAAGATGTGTTGGTGACTTTTGTGGTCGGTGAACACCACACATTTTGTGCCATAGAGATAATGTCTCCAAATCTTCAATGTGAAGACGACCGTACCCAACTCAAGATCGTACGTCGTATAGTTCTTCTCATGAATCTTAAGTTGTCTTGATGCATAAGGGATCACTTTGCCTCGTTGCATGAGGACACAACCAAGACCATGGTTTGAGGCATCACAATAGAAACACAAGATCATCATTCCCATCAAGGAGAGTCAGAATAGGAGCGTTGCTCAACTTATGCTTGAGAATTTGAAAGGCTTCCTCTTGTTTTGATCCCCACTCATAAGGTTTACCCTTTTGGTTCAAGGTGGTGAGAGGGACAGCAATCTCGGAGAAGTTCGAGATGAATTGACGATAATAACCCGCTAGACCAAGAAATGAACGAACCTCGGTAGGGGTCTTAGGGGCACTCCAATTCTTAACAGCTTCTATCTTATCAGGATCAACATAAAATCCCTTTTCGTTGACAATATGACCCAAGAATTGAACTTATTTTAGCCAAAATTCACACTTGGAGAATTTGGCATATAGTTGTTCTTTACTCAAAAGGTCTAAAACCAACCTAAGATGTTGCTCATGATCTATTTAGTCTTGGAGTAGATCAAGATGTCGTCAATGAAAACGATCATGAATTTATCTAAGTAAGGCTTGCATACACAGTTCATGAGGTCCATGAAAACCGCGAGTGCATTGGTTAACCCAAAAGGCATAACCATAAATTCGTAGTGACCGTATCTAGTACAGAAGGCAGTCTTTGGAATATCTTCCTCGTGTACACGGAGCTGGTGATAACCGGATCGAAGATCAATCTTTGAGAAGTAGGTTGAACCTTGGAGTTGGTCAAAGAGATCATCAATCTTAGGTAACGGATAACGATTCTTGATGGTAAGTTTGATGAGCTCACAGTAGTCAATACACATCCGAAATGAGCCATCTTTCTTCTTTACGAATAGGACAGGTGCACCCCATGGTGAATGACTGGGACGAATGAAACCTTTATTAAAAAGTTCTTGAAGCTGACTTGCAAGCTCTTGCATTTCAGAAGGTGCGAGTCGGTATGGAGCTTTGGCTACAGGATTAGCTCCGGGTACAAGATCAATACAAAACTCCACTTGTTGGACGGGTGGGAGACCGGATATATCTTTAGGAAACATTTTGGGAAAATCCCGGATGATAGGGATGTCTTGAATACTCCTCTCTTTGTCATTCTTCTGAACAATATGGGCTAAGAAAGCCACATATTTCTTTCGTAAGTATTTTCGGGCCGTATTGCACGACATGAGTTTAAGTCCACCACATGGTTTTTCACCAAAGACTTTTAATGTATCGCCCAATGGGAGAGGGATTCGGATGCATTTCTCAAAACAAACGACCTCGACATGATGAATGGATAACCAATCCATGCCTATGATGATGTCAAAGCTTCCCAATTGCATAGGTATGAGGTTGACGGGAAAAGAGTGTTCATTAAGTTCAACGAAACAGTCACGGATAACAGAGTCAACGATGATGGGATTTCCATCCGCTACCTCAACGGTAAATGTTTTCTCTAATTTAGTTCGTGTTGTAGCAAGTAAGGGCTCAAATTCAAGTGACACAAAACTCCTATCAGCACCGATATCAAATAGTATGGAATCATATTGATTATTAATGAGGAACGTACCGTTAACCACATCATTGTTGGCCTGAGCTTCATTGGCGTTTATGTTGAAAGGACGCCCACAAGCTTCACCTTGATTAGCATTGACAAGCTTTGGGCATTGGTTTAGGAAGTGGTTTGGGTTACCACATTCAAAGCAGGCATGTCCATTAGCAATAGCCGGAACCACTTGATTGGCTACTTGTTGATTGGCTTTGTTTCCATGGTTGGAGTAAGTTGGTTCACAAGTTGGGTGAGAAGAGAAGCAAGATCAGTGTGGTTGTTGTTATTGGTCTCGTTGGCATGACGGGGAGGCATGCTATAGATTTAAACAACACAAGGACATATGTAAGAATTTATGAGAATTTCTTGGATTAAAATAAGAGGATAAATAAACATAAGTAATCATAGTTTGGATTGCACTCAAATAGTAATATAACCACTTGAATACTATGACATATTAAGGTTAATTAAACTTATATAACTTTCGAGGAGACATGCTTTAGCCTATAAGTAAGCACTCATCCCGGGAATTCCCAGGAAAGCATACGAATCCCTCAGTTGATTGGGATTTATATGAAATGCTTTCCTAGACAGAAAACCCAGAATACAGGTGTCACCCTTCCAGATTACACGTGTCTTCTAATAATTAACAAAGTTTAAAACCTTAAAGAGGTGTAAAAAGAAATTTAATAGACTTGTATCTATGAGTATGACTTTCCACATGCTATGATGATGATATAGGAGTAGGTAAGAAGGATAAGAGGCTTAGAATAGGGGTATGGGTATTGTTGTTTATTTTATTGTTTAGATGGAACCTAGTAAGTCATGAAATCTAACAATTAGGGCCTCAAATAGATTAACACATAACATAGTAGGGATGTAGCACATAGCATGTAGCAATTATCACATAACATAGAGCATGACATAAGATGGGTGTTCTAAGGTTATAGTCTAGGTCAAGGGTGTCTAATAACCTAATTTCCTATAACCATGGATCTGATACCAATCTGTCACACCCCAAACAACAGCGGAACATGTTGGAGTGGGACATGGAGACTGTTCACAAGCACATGATCCACTAAAGTTTTGATATATTAAAAGCTCCAATTTACAAGAAAATGAATTCCATCAACAAGGTTCAATTATTTAAATATCTAGGTCTTCAAATCTTAAGAGTAGCAACATGAATCGTAACTCAGTTATTTGTACCTGAAACATGATAAAAACAAGGTCAACTAAAAAGTTGGTGAGCATACATAGGCTTTGACACCACAAATAGTTTTCAAGCACTTATACAATTCATATGACACATGGTAAATAAAGCCTTTGTGGAGAATCTATAGTCAAACTATGTGTACAATCAAACCTTGTGACTGAGGCATAACACGCAGGTTACCCTAATGTAATGTCGGTAACAATCACCCTACCTAGGTGGGTTTGTCAGACACAATAGATGTGTAACTTAAATAAATAATTTATTTTTATTTTTTTATTTGTTCTTATGAAAAGGTGTTTCAAAAGTGGATGATCTAAAATATTTAGTAATCTATTTAGGAATTTGTTTATTATATTTAAACCTTAATTAATATTTTTAAGGAGAAATATAATTTTGTGATGGTATAAAATGGTTAGATATAATATACAAAAATCTTAACAAAATTTGCAACTTAAGTGAGTAATTTGAATACTTTGTTTGTAGACTAATTATTTTATAAACAATAAATTTTAAATGATTTTTTTATATTGGAAAATAAAGCTTTATAATAATTTAAATTGTAAAAATAATTATTTCTTTTTAAAGTTTATTAATTACTGTACAAATCAGTTCCATAGGGTGTAAGTTTTGATAAAATATTTTTTTAATAAATTGATTAGAGTATAAAAGTGTAAAAAAAAGGTTGTGAACCACCCGGCTCGAACCCGGGTGGATTCTGGGTGAATTCAAGTGTCCAACCGCTGGACCAGAACCCAATTTGTGTTATAATCCCATTCCTGGTTGGTGTTAACATATAGAGAGGGAGGACTGGGTTCAGGGGTGTGAAAAAGGATAAAAAGGTGCCGGGTTGTTTCGAACCCACGACCTTGTCTCTGCGAGTCAAGCGTATTAACCGGGTTTACTGGGCAATTGCCTTGGTTAAGAATGTAGAACTGCTTGATTTAATCAACTATCCCAACCCACCATCGTCCCCATATGAAATCGTAACCCTAGTCCCTCAAATCAACCTGATTAAGCCACTGATCGGCTTTCGATTCGTGGGGCTTTTATTTCCTGGTTTATAACGAGTACAATGTGTCACACCCCGCCTCAGGCACCCCCTGGACGTGTGCGACTATCGATTGGTATCATCTGATTTGATTTCAGAGTTTTAAATACAGCGAAAGTCTTTCTCAAAAGGATCGTTTCAACATTCTTTCAACCTCAAGGGTTGTATTTGTAAATATCAAAACTCAATTGGAAGACAAAAGTTTTATATTTACTTTCATAAACATAGGGTCTTAAATACCCTCCTTGATTTGATTACAAAACATGGTTTGAAATCAAACACATATATGCCACTGGAAATAGTACAACCCAGGGTTGATCAATTCCCTGGTCCTATCTCCTTTTTATCTTTTCAGGATTTCCCTTTACACGAGGCCTGAGAATCCTACGTGCATTCCATCCTTTCATGTCATGGGTCAGATCTCTTATCTGCCCACCCTATTCTTTTTCCATCACATTTTATTGATTTCCTAAAAATATTTTGAAAATGAAACGTCAGAGCGAACGCCGGTGAATACAATTATCTTGACACTAAAAAGCATTTGGCACAAACAAGTATTAATTCGATAATCACAACTTTATGTTCAATCTACATATTTAGCAGGCCCTCATGTCCTAACTATTGCACCACTGTATACACTGGTAGTATGTATTTATAACAATGGGGACTCATGTCTCCTCATTTGTTAAACATGGATGTACTAGCCGCGATCCGAGACTTTCACCCGTGACCCGTGTATCCCTTGAAAGTTTTACGTATACTTATGTCCCGAATGCTTACACGTAGGTGAACATTGATCATTACTCCCTTAACCTTTATTTGGAAATTTTCGTAAATAAAATATTTAACACAAGTTTTCAGAGAGATAAAGTATTCACCTTGTTTAGTGGAATGAGCCTCTAGAGTCGAAAGATTATAGTCTAGCTTCTAAACTTGATTTCTCTAGCGTAACAGCACTTCTACGAGCTTTTCTTCTTAGTTTGGGCACTACGATGAGCGGGAGTTGGACCGGAATCGTCGGAACCGTCTTAGGGATCACTTGGAACGAGTATTGAAAGTGGGAATCGTGTTTGGGATGGAGAAATCGATTGAGATCGTCCAACTATTTATAGGCTGAGTTCTGGGTCCATGTCAGACCGTTATCAAAGGGATGTCAGTCCCACATCCATCTATGCCCACGTCAGCCCTAAAAGTGAATTCCTGATTGGACCGCACATGTTTTTGGGGCATGTCGGACCGTTATGTAGACCATGTCGGTCCGATATCTAGACTCACGTTCCATCATTAGAGCTGAGTCAATGGACACGTGTCAACACCATAAATTGCGGCTGAGAGGAGGTTTGCGGACCGTTATGGATTGATGTCGGTCCGATAACCGACTTATCCTTCCATTGCGTACCGTTATGAGAATGGATATCGGTCCGACATCTGACTGAGCTTCGCCTCAGTCCGATATCAACATCCTTATTCACTTCGGACCGATATGAAAGTGATGTTGGTCCGACATCTAGGTATTTTCACAATTTTTCATTTTCAACCCTAGACTTATGTACTTTAAATACAACAAGCCCTTAAGGTTCTAACATTGGCATTTCTTGGACATTTTTGTGGCACGTGTTACATCCTCCCCACCATGTTTCAAACTCGTCCTCGAGTTTATTCGAACAAGTGAGGATATTTCTTTTTCATTTCGGACTCCAATTCCCACGTGTATTCAGGTCAACGTCTGGAGTTCCATTTTACTTATCATCAATTTCTTTCTTTTCAGTCTCTTTTATTGCCTGTCCTCGATTTGCAAAGGTTGTTCCACAAATTTCAACTTTTCATCTACCTCTACATCGTGTAGGGGTATTACTAGAGATTCATCTGCTAGACACTTGTGCAGATTTGATACGTGGAATACATCGTGTACTCCGTTCATTTCTTCTAGTAGTTTGAGTTGATAGGCCACAGGCCCAACTCTTTTCAAGATTTTGAATGGTCCTAAGAATATAGGACTTAATTTCCCTTTCTTTACAAATCTTACAACGCCTTTCCATGGTGAAACTTTCAACAGAACGTTATCACCGACGTTAAATTCCAACGACTTTCGTTTCTTATCAGCATAACTCTTTTGACGATCACGAGCCACTTTCAGTCTATCTCTTATTTGAATAACTTTTTCAGTTGTCTCTAGGACTATTTTAGGTCCGGATAACTGATTTTCTCCTATTTCAGACCAACAGATTGGAGTTCGACATTTACGACCATATAAGGCTTCAAAAGGAGCGGCCTATATACTAGTATGATAGCTATTATTGTAGGAGAATTCCATTAAAGGTAAGTGGTCATCCCAACTTCCTCCAAGATCAATCACACAAGCCCTTAACATGTCTTCCAGAGTTTGAATTGTTCTTTCGCTCTGCCCGTCCGTTTGAGGATGGTAGGCAGTGCTAAGATTCAATTTCGTACCCAGGGCTTTTTGAAAACTTTTCCAAAATCGAAAAGTAAATCTACTATCTCTATCTGACACAATACATAGTGGCACACCATGTAATGTTATGATTTCATTAACGTATAACTGCGCCAACTTATCCATACTGAATGTCTCTTTCATGGAAAGAAAATGAGCAGACTTAGTAAGCCTGTCAATGATAACCCAAATGGTATCATTCCCATGACTTGTTCGGGGAAGTTTCATAATGAAATCCAGGGTTATCATTTCCTATTTCTAGATAGGAATTTCAAGTTGATGTAATAAGCCAGACGGCTTTTGGTGTTCAGCTTTTACTTGAGAACGGGTTAAGCACTTTGCAACATAGATAGCGATATGCTTTTTCATCCCTATCCACTAGTAATTGGTTTTAGGTTTTTGTACATTTTATCGCTTCCAGGATGCATGGTGTATTTAGATTTATGAGTTTCTTCAAGAATTTCTTCACGAGTATTCCCATAAATAGGAATCCAGATTCTTTTATTCATTCTAAGAATACCATTATCACCTTTGACTAACTGGTCCATCATGCCTCCCAAACCTTCTTTCTCTAGGTTGGGTTCTTTTAAAGCCATCTGTTGATATTCCTTAATACGAGTAATAAGATCGATTTGGAGGTCGAGTCTTAAAGCACAAACTCGTTTAGGTTTCTCGTGTTCTTTTCTACTCAAGGCATCGGCTACAACATTGGCCTTTCTTCATGATAACAGATTTCGCAATCATAGTCATTTAGGATTTCCATCCAACGTCTTTGTCTCATATTCAGTTCTTTCTGGCTAAATATATACTTCAAGCTTTTGTGATCAGTGAATATGGTGAATTTGACTCCATAAAGATAGTGTCTCCATAATTTCAAAGCGAAAATTATGGCGCCCAATTCAAGATCATGAGTCGTATAATTATTTTCATGAGTTTTCAACTGACGGGAAGCATAAGCAATGACTTTGCTCCCTTGCATTAATACACAACCAAAACCGGTGTGTGAAGCATCGCAATAGATAGAAAAGCCTTCGTTTCCATCTTTCAAAGCTAGTATGGGTGCTTGTGTCATTTTCTGTTTTAGAGTTTCAAAGGCTTCGAATTGTTTAGAACCCCATTCATACTTAATTGACTTGCGAGTTAGAGAAGTTAAGGGTACAACAATTCGAGAGAAAGCTTGGATAAATCTCCGATAGTAACCAGCCAAGCCGAGAAAACTACGAACTTCAGTTGGTGACTTCGGGATTTCCCATTTGGATATTACTTCTATTTTGACAGGGTCAACTTTAATGCCATCAGCATTAATGACATGACCAAGGAATTGAACTTGTGATAGCCAAAATTCATATTTTGAGAACTTAGCATAAAGCTTTTTCGTTCTCAAGAGTTTAAGTAATATTTTCAAATGATCAACATGATCTTCCTTTCTTTGGGAGTAAATAAGGATATCGTCAATGAATACGATAATGAATTTATCCAAGTAAGGTTTACAAACTCGATTCATCATGTCCATGAAAGCAGCCGGAGCATTAGTAAGTCTAAACGGCATTACCGTGAACTTATAATGACCATATCGAGTTTTGAAAGCAGTTTTAGAAATATCTTCTTCCTTGACTTTCAATTGGTGATAGCCGGAACGAAGATCGATTTTGGAAAAAAAACAACAGGCTCCTTGGAGTTTATCGAAGAGATCTTCGATTCTAGGGAGTGGATAACGGTTCTTTATCGTAACTTTATTCAGTTCCCGATAATCGATACACATACGCATCGAACCGTCTTTCTTTTTGACAAACAAGACCGGAGCTCCCCAAGGCGACGAGCATGGTCTTATGAATCCCTTCTCAAGTAACTCATCTAGTTGTTTCTTCAATTCTGCCATTTCATTTGGAGCTAATCTGTACGGGACTTTAGCAATAAGTGCTGTATCGGGTACAAGATTAATTCTGAACTCTACTTCTCTTTCAGGTGGAATTCCAGGTAGTTTATCAAGGAAAACATTAGGGAATTCAGTCATAACCGACACTTCTTCAATCTTCTTTTTAGTGTCGGTGGTTATAGATACAAGGTATGCGAAGCATCCTTTTCGTAGATATCTTGTGGCCTTTAACATGGAAATTATTCCAACAGAGTTGGACAATTTATCGCCGTTGATCATAAGAATGTTTCCTTTCGGTGAACGAAGTTCTATTGCTTTCTTATCACATAGGATATGGGTTTGTTTAGAGGCTAACCAATCCATTACTAGAACGATATCAAAACCTACCAAAGTCATTGGCAACAGTTTTGCATGTATAACATGTCCTGATAGTGTGATATAGCAATCATTTAAGATTTCCGAGATTTGGACGAGGTCACCGTTGGTAGTTTCTACCACATATTTATTGTCTAATTTAGCTAGAGTTTTATTTAATAGTCTACAAAATCTATGATCTATAAAACTTTGGTTTGCACCAGAGTCAAATAAAACTCGAGCATAAATATCATTAACAAGAAATGTACCCGTAATGACATCAGGCATACCTGCTGCTTCATGAGTGTTGAGAACGAACGCTCGTGCATTCTTTTTCACTCCATCTGCAGGTTTGGGACCTGTCCCATCAGGTTTCTTTAGCTCGGGACAATTAATTTTGATGTGGCCAGCTTCGCCACATTCAAAGCAAGTAATCGGCCTTTTTCTAAAACAATCTTCAGTTCTGTGTCCAGACATCTTGCATGAGTTGCAATAAGGTCCAGATCAACATTGCCCTAAGTGCCTTTTCTTGCACCTTGGACACTCAGAGATAGAAGAGTTGTTATTTCGGGGAGTAAAGGCTGATTTCTTGAATCCACTAGGGCCTTGCCCAGATTCCTTCTTCTTCTTCCCTTCCTCCTGGTTTCTAATCACGCTACTGGTTAATGATGCTCCTAAATCCATAACATCATCTAGATTTTCACAATTTGCGACCTTGACCATGTCGCGGATTCACCGATCAAACCCCAAATATATCTCTTTATTAGATTAGATTCAGGGGTTGCTAGATGATGAACTATTTGCGCATACTCAAGGAGTTTAGTCGAATATTCCTGATGATTGGTTCCAATCATCTTCAGACTTAGAAATTTTCCTTCAATCTGTTCCCTTTCATTTTTGGGAACGTACTTGTTTTCAATTCTTGCTTTAAAAGCACTCCAGCCTATTGCATAGGCCGCTTCTCTTCCTTTAGCAGCAACGATGTTGTTCCACCATTCTAAAGCTTGATCTTTAAATATATTGGAAGCATAAAGAACTTTATATTCCTCAGCACATTTGCTAATAGCCATCATAGATTCAGTTTTCTCTATCCACCTTAATGTGGCAATTCCTCCTTCTCTCCCAGAGAAGTTATATGGCTTGCAATCTTGAAACATCTTATATGTACAGCCAACCACCTTCCTTTTCTTTTCTATATGACCATAATTATTACCCATCCATTCATCTTCAGAGGAATTATGGTAATATTTTTCTTTTTCAGTCTTCGTGGTTAGATGAGTAGCAGATCCTTCTGGTTTGAGAGTAATGGGTTTGGATTGAGTTATGGTTCGGGTATGTTGGGTCAGTGGTTGAGAATGAACAGAATTTGGAATTGAGGGTTGTGGAGATAGCTTATCTGTTTGTCTTTTTTCTATTTCAGTAAAAATCATCGGGAGGGAATCCTTGATTCCTTCTGCAATCAATTTCTACAGTTCTTTACGAGAATCGGGAATTTTAGCAGCATTTTCAATAACTGCTTGTTTCTTCTTTCCTCTTGTATTGGAAGAAGGTCCGATTTGTTTAGACATGCTATAAAGAATACAAAATGGAATCAAATTTTTTTTATTGATGGAATATCCACAAGAAAAGATTACATATAAGGATCATTGTTTCTAAAAATTTCTAAAATTCTTTTCTTCAAGAGCTTGAACCAATAAAGCATTCCGAGCTTCAACTTCGACTTTTTCTCGTTCCAACTCAGCTATTCGGTTCAGTAACATTTGTTCCCTCTCACTTCCCGATGAACTCTCATTTATATGAGGAGCAGGGATGAGAATCGTCTCATAGTATGGAACGTAAGGTATATTAGAGTCAGCACGTTCTTCTTCTTCAGGATGATTTTCATAAGGCATTTCGGCGTATCCCTCGTGAAAATTTTGGGAATATATTGGAGTGATGTTGTCACTTCCAGCAGTAGGAGCATAGTGAAAACTTACAGAAGGATTATAGGGAACATTTTCGTTTCCTTTTTCTCCGAGGCTTCAGAAAGTTGAACTTTCAGTTTCCTCATTATTTTCTATAGTTGTTTCATTCGTTTTACGTTCAAAGTAATTAGCAGGAGCAAATTTACGAAGAAAGCTAGGGCCTTTACCTTTTCCAACCATTCTGAAAACAAACAAACGATTTTATTAAAAAGTATATTACATTAGGAAATAAAATACAACAAAAGATTTAATCTTTCATCAGTTCTTCGCCAAGGGTCATCAAGCTTTCTCCATACTCGTATACTTGTTGCCCATAGAACTTGGTTCTTGCCTTGTCCATAATTTTCTCCTTTGTCACTTCACATGTTTGACGTACTGAACGATCGAGGCATTCAATAGGAGAAGAAGGCATACAATGCTCATAACCGTATTTTGGTGGAGGTTCACGAAGTCCAACCATAATATCATTGTAAGCATTTTGGTATCCCGGAGGAGCTTGGAAATAAGTTTCAAAAGGACCCTGGTAACTTGGTTCTAGAAACATATATGGATCATACAGGATAGGAGATTCAGAATTGTAAGAATGATGATCAGAACAATTTGAAACATGATTATTGAATGGATAGTCATCAGGGTTTTCAGAAGCATGTTCATAGTGATAAGAATCCTCAGATGGATCTTCTTCTGTTGACAAGTTTGCTTGGACTTGAATTGATTGTGCCTCATTTCCTTGCAGGGGTGGGGTATCAGTATTCCAATTGCTGAAATCGGATCCAGCATCCATCCATTGGCTAGAAGAATCATAAGACTGAGGATGGTATTCGGGAGAGTTGTGGTCAGGGAGTATGGCAAATGGATCGTCGTTATAATAGGGTGATGATATAGGATTCATTTGTGAACCCAGTGGATGGTATTCCTGGGATTCTTGTTTAATCGAACGATTAGGGTCGTAATAGATAGGAACGGAATTATCTCCAGACATCTGCAATCTTAAAGCATTAGTACTTATCTCATTTGGATTAAGACTTAGATACTAAGGCCGGTATCCTTATCTTAACTAAAGCTCTACAAGGATGGTTATCTTCCCCGAGTAGTACCTCCAACAGAGATGTTCCCAGGTAAGAGCAACAGGTCTAGGAGAGATTTATACACCGCTCTTTCCTTAGGCAGAACATTCCGTTTGTCAGATAACTACATACCGGTCAGAAGGTTACCTTGTGTTCTTATCTTAAAAGCATCAATGGTTGAAGCCTAGATACTACTTCTAAGTATCTAATTCGCTAAAACATCTGGTTCTGATACCAACCCTGTCACACCCCGCCTCAGGTACCCCTGGACGTGTGCGACTATCGACTGGTATCACCTAATTTGATTTCAGAGTTATAAATACAGCGGAGGTCTTTCTCAAAAGGATCGTTTCAACATTCTTTCAACCTCAAGGGTTGTATTTGTAAATATCAAAACTCAGTTGGAAGACAAAAGTTTTATATTTACTTTCATAAACATAGGGTCTTAAATACCCTCCTTCATTTGATTACAAAACATGGTTTGAGATCTAATAAATATAAGCCACTGGAAATAGTACAACCCAGGGTTGAACAATTCCCTGGTCCTATCTCCTTTTTATCTTTTCAGGATTTCCCTTTACACGAGGCCTGAGAATCCTACGTGCATTCCATCTTTTCATGTCATGGGTCAGATCTCTTATCTGCCCGCCCTATTCTTTTTCCATCACATTTTATTGATTTCCTGAAAACATTTTGAAAATGAAACGTCAGCGCGAACGCCGGTGAATACAATTATCTTGACGCTAAAAAGCATTTGGCACAAACAAGTATTAATTCGATAATCACAACTTTATGTTCAATCTACACATTCAGCAGGCCCTCATGTCCTGACTATTGCACCACTGTAAACACCGGTAGTATGTCTTTATAACAACGGGACTCATGTCTCCTCATTTGTTAAAATTGGATGTACCAGCCGTGATCCGAGACTTTCACCCATGACCCGTGTATCCCCTTGCAAGTTTTACGTATACTTATGGCCCGAATGCTTACACGTAGGTAAATGTTGAGCATTACACCCTTAACCTTTATTTGGCCATTTTCGTAAATAAAATGTTTAACAAAAGTTTTCAGAGAGATAAAGTATTCACCTTGTTTAGTGGAATGAGCCTCTAGAGTCGAAAGCTTATAGTCTAGCTTCTAAACTTGATTTCTCTAGTGTAACAACACTTCTACGAGCTTTTCTTCTTAGTCTGGGCACTACGATGAGCGAGAGTTGGAACGGAATCGTCTGAACCGTCTTAGGGATCACCTGGAACGATTTTTGAAAGTGGGAATCGTGTTTGGGATGAAGAAATCGACTGAGATCGTTCAACTATTTATAGGCTGAGTTCGGGGTCCATGTCGGACCGTTATCAAACGGATGTCGGTCCGACATCCATCTATGCCCACGTCAGCCCTAAACGTCAATTCCTAATTGGACCGCACATGTTTTTGGTGCATGTCGGACCGTTATGTGGACCATGTCGGTCCGACATCTAGACTCACGTCCCATCATTAGAGCTGAGTCATTGGACACGTGTCAACACCATAAATTGCGGCTGAGAGGAGGTTTGCGGACCATTATGGATTGATGTCGGTCCGATAACCGACTTAACCTTCCATTGCGGACCGTTATGAAAATGGATATCGGTCCGATATCTGACTGAGCTTCGCCTAGGTCCGATATCAACATCCTTATTCACTTCGGACCGATATGAAAGTGATGTCGGTCCGATATCTAGCTATTTTCACAATTTTTCATTTTCAACCCTAGACTTATGTACTTTAGATACAGCAAGCCCTTAAGGTTCTAACCTTGGCATTTCTTGGACATTTTTGTGGCAAGTGTTACACAATGGTACAAGACATACTTGTTTTGGTTGAGTAATGAGTGAGAACGGCTGGGATCTTAGGTTCGGAATTCTTCAAGCTTGACAGAGTTTCGGAGGGAAATGCCTAATGATTTTAGATTTTATGATGATTGCTAAAGGTGTCGTGAAGGTGTGTGTGTAGGTTACTTATTCTAATTTCGCTCAAATCACTCGAATTGAATTGGTCCGATTGAGGGGACGGTTATGAGTTTGAATTCGTAATCAAATCATTAAATTGTCATAATTGGATTGTTAAACACAACTGAAACAACTGTTATAACGTTTAGGCACGATCCAATTGAGTTAACCGACATTAATAGGGTGATTTGGAAGCAGTTTCGTGTGCTTGTTGACTTTCAAGAGTTAACATCGACGAAGAAGGTGTAATTACATAAATTGCAATCAATTAATCCTTCCAGACACTCGGTTACGATCTCATAACACTTTTGAAGGATTAAGAGGCTTTAGCAGCTTGGAATCGGGTGGATTGGACACAGATTTGTTGCGTTTTTGTACTCGTTTGACTTATGGGGAGTCAAAATGTGGGGATGCAAGTTCTAGTTGACCTTAGAAGGTCAAATTGCGGACATGGTCCAAAATGGGTTATACATGGTTAAATTTGAAGTTCCAAGTATATGGGGGGGGTGGTTTCAATTGAGGGTCCAAAGGCAATAGGAGGGGTTTATTGTTATATAAGGGTTCAAGATTCAATTTATTTGTTTAAATTGTAGATAAATATAAATATATATTGATTTTGTTTTGTTAAGAAAGAAACTTTAAAACTGTATAAATTTTATAAATAAATAAGTTTTGATGTGTCATAATATTTTTGCATATGTATTTTCAATAAAAGCAATTATTTTTATATACATATATTTTAGATGCAAAAACGAATACATATATATATATATATATATATATATATAGGGGTGACTTCACTAGAAAACTCATTTTCATGAGAAAACAAAAAACTCATCATTAAAGGTGCTGCATATGTGTAGTACAACCAAAAGCCTAACCCCCACCCAAGAACCTAAACCCCCCACCCAAAACCTAAACCCACCCCACCCACCCCCACCCCACCCCACCCCTAAAAAAAACCACCCCAAAAGCTAAATATGCTACACATATGTAGCAAAATGCTGAATTTTTTTTTGAAAGAGGACGACGTGGGGAACAAGGTCTCCGAAGCGGTTTTTTAGTTTTTTATTTATATTTTGAGTTATGAATTTTTTATTATTTTTTTACCTTTAATAAATAGTTTTTTGGTTTTCTCATGAACAATGAATTTTCTTATGATCCTTCCCCTATATATATATATATATATATTTATATATTGCAAATTATTTAACCCTTTATATTTGAATTCACCTAAATTAAAATGTATGCATGTGTACTTGTAATATTGCATTAAATAAAACCTTGGAATTTAATGTTGACATGAAAAATACAAAGTATCACACTATAATTGGAATTGAGATATTGTTATTACAAGGCATAGAAATCATGGATGTTACACCCATCCTCATTCCCACTCATTTCGCAAGTTTAGAGAGAGAAAGGATATCACAGGCCTAGAGAGAGAAAGCAAGGAAACGACCTCAAAAGCTCGGGAATCACCACTCGTTACACAGCAACGTGTAGCAACAGAAATCGGAGCCCAAGCGGTAAGCATCACCTCTAAATCTGAGTTTTTGATCATTTATGGGTTTCAGGTTAAAAACGTATAAAGGATAAGTTTTTACGTATGGAATTTAAAACAAATCATAGATTTAGACTCAGGAATTAAAATGAAATGTTTTGAACGTAAAAATTTAGAAGCTTGAGCGTGTCGAATCGACCGGCCAGATCTAGTGTTTTTGGTTGGGGAAGAAGGTCGCGCACACGAACGTGGAATCTTTTTCAAGCGAACTTAACACCTTCGCTTAAGTATGTTCGCTAAGGCCAAGGTAGCGAACCTATCATATTCGCTTAGTACAAAGGTGGCGAACTTATCATGTTCGCTTAGCACCAAACATAGCGAACCTATCACATATTCGCCTAGTTTAATAGGGCGAATTTGTCATGTTTGCTTAAGCCAAAAGTGGCGAACTTACCTATGTTCAACAAACCCTAAATAAAGAAAATGTCTAGTGTCGTTTAGGTTCATTATCTTATCTTGTATGAATTGATTATACAAACTGTGTGTGACCTTAGTGACGCTCACTTACTAACCATTATACTTCAGGAACCCGCTTATCAAGTGAGTTCTATATGCCCCCTATGTGTTGTGTGTAAATGATTTTAAATATTTTGGGGCTAAAGTTTATACATGAAATAAATGAATGTATGAATGCTAATATGACCATATGTGTTATATGAAAGAAAATAATGAACAAAGAATGAAACGAATGTTTTACAAGAATGAAATGAATGACATAACATAAATTAATGAAATCTTGCTTTATATATATATATATATATATATATATATATATATACATATATATATAGGGTTAGGTTCATGAGAGAACTCATTTTAATGAGAGAACTAGAGAACCACTAAAAAGAGAAGGGGTGAAATTTTAAAGAGAAAGGGTAAAATTGAAACTTAAAAAGTGTGGCCTTAGGTCATATTTGGCGTAGTGCTTTAAACATTTCTCTCTTCCGCTCTCTCTTTGGTGCAACGTTCTTTGAATTCTGAATGTTTGTGTGTGGATGTAAGGTAACCCTAATTTCAAACCTGACACCCGCGCCCCGTTTCAGCATATTGGCTTTTTGGTTTTGCCTTGCTTTAAAGAGTTATACAAGATGCTTTAGGACTTGTTCAAGTCTTAAAATTAAGACTTTTGTAACAAATGACCATTTTGCCCTCTTAATATGTATATTGTATATAGTAGATATATATACATATATATATATATATAGGGAAAAAATCATAAAAAAACTCATTGTTCATGAGAAAACCAAAAAACTATTTATTAAAGGTAAAAAAAATAAAAAAATCATAACTCAAAATATAAATCAAAAACTTAAAAACCTCTTTGGAGACATTGTCCCCCACGTCGACCTCTTTCCAAAAAATAAAAAACAAGAAATATCAGCGTTTTGCTACATATGTGTAGCATAGTTAGCTTTTGGGGTGATTTTTTAGGTTTAGTTTAGCTTTTAGGGCGGATGGGGGTGGGTGGGGGGTTTAGGTTTTTGTGGGGTGGGTGGGTGGTGGGTGGGGTGGGTTTAGGTTTTTAGGTGGGGTGGGGGTTTAGGTTTTTGGGTGGGGGTTAGGCTTTTGGGTGTACTACACATATGCAGCACCTTTAATACAGAGTTTTTTGGTTTTCTCATGAAAATGAGTTTTCTAGTGAACTCACCTCTATATATATATATATATATATATATAAGGATCAAATATGAACCAACTTTAAATGTGTAAACCAAAAAATCAAATTATGTTCACATATTTATTTTAGTTAATTGGATGTTGATTTTGAAGAACTAATTAAAATAAGATGAAAATAAATGTGTTGTCAGAATTTGATTTTTTGGTTTACGAATTCACTAAAGATCCTTACCCTACACACACACACACACACCCTCTCCACTTGAGAAAACCCACTAAACCGTATGGAAAAAAATAGAAGAAAAGTTTAATTTTTTTTGGGATTGATTATACACATAAAAATAATGATTTTCGTAAACAAAAAAAGTCAAGTGATAAAAAAAATTAAAAACATGTAAAAATTCTCGTTTTCTCTTCCTTACATCAGCAACATGTCTTTTTGTAGAATTGAATGTAAAATACATCCCAAAAATAAAAAAAAATTGTGTTTGATGTGTTACATATGTAAAAATAGGGTTTACTAGGTTTTCTCAAGTGGAGTGGATTTTGTTATAACCATGCCATATATATGACAAAGATTAAATGTTAACCAACTTTAAATGTATAAACCAAAAAAACCAAATTCTGGTCACTTATTTATTACAATTAAATGGACGTATGACTTTTATGAAATGGATTAAAATAAGATAAAAATACATATGTGGTCAGAATTTGGTTTTTTGGTTTACGAGTGTGTGTGTGTGTGTATATATATATATGTAGGGAAGAGATCTTTTAATAACCGTCTATTATTGTGTTAACCCAATTAAGTTCGCCAAAATCAATCCAAATCATTAATTTTATGGATTGAATTACATTATTACAGCAATACAACGTTATGTTCTTTTTTACATTTTTTGTAAATTCGCAAGTGTAAAAGAGTTTTAATGTGCTCAAAATTATACATATATTTCACATCATTTGTATCCTATTTATTGTCAATTTCTTTATACATTGATTGAATTTGTCGTTCATTTAGTTTCTATTTGAAATTCAGGGAACTCGTGGCTTAAAAGGAATAATCGAGCGAATAAGAGGCGAAAAATGAAGAAATTGGACAACTCAGATGACCAAGCACGGTCTGTGCCCCACCAAGCATGCCCCCGTGCCCCATCATGCAGAAAAGACAAAGACTTCCAGCCAAGCACGGGTCGTGCCCTACCAGGCACGCCCCAATGGTCAACTTAAAATTGTACCAGTTTACTATTGTCCCCCGACCATGTGTAACACGGGGCCATGCCCTACTAAGCACGCCCCCGTGCCCAGTACATGCTCAATACGTTCGTGACAAAAAACAAAAGCGGTTACGCTGTGGTCCCAGCACGGGGTCGTGCCCCACTAGGAACGGGCCGTGCCTCCTTGCTTAGACACTATAAATTAAGCCCTTTGTCTCAATTGAAGAGAGAGCGCTCTTGGAGAAAATTCCACTCACTCAATCACTCGGGAACCAGGCTTGGGAGACCATTTGGAGGCTAAGGAAGGTCCATTTCATTATCAAATTCCACTCGGAAGATCACTACACTAATCCACTTGAAAATTTTGGTTATATCTTTGAACCTATCATGATTTGCATGTATTCCATTTGTGTTGTTGTTTGCATGTTCATTATGAGCTAAACATCTTTTCAATCATCTTAGTTTGATGAAGCATAATTAATTATGTTAAACTTATGACTATGGCTAAAATATTATGTTAATGTAATGATAATCTTGTGTTAATTTCTTGATGGATTTGCATGTCTAAGTGTTTATGGATTAACTAAAGGTTTATAGATGAGAAATCATATTATGTTGGAAAACCTATGAGATTATCATTTATTTATAGCTTTACTATCTTTTGGTATAATGTTATAGCTAAGAATTAGGAATAAATCTTTGAAACATTTATTGTGAAATAAATATTAAGACATGCAATCCCGTTAATCGTGTTTGAAAAAACTAAGAGAAATGTTGTGATCCTTCTTTGAAAATAGTTATGCTAGTTAAAGTATTGATGACTCATGCTTAAAAAATTACATGACTTTCACATAGAATTTCATAAGTTAAGAAATTACACCATTTTATCTAATTAAACTAACATTAAGTGGACAACATGTAATTTACTCATTGATGTCTTTCTTAATCATTATGGGATTAAAAACCTTTACATGATTCTAATCCGACTGCTTCAAAGAACATTAACATAATCACAGACTTTAGCCATATAATTTGTCTCGACATAATTAAATAAGCGGATTCTAAAATAAGGTGATTGTTTCACAAAAACATTCCTCACTTTTTAATCAATTAAGTCTTTGCAAAATTAATATCTGTTAAGAAATTATAAAAAGAAATTGAAGTAACAAATATTTTCCCTTTTCAATCAAACAATTTAAAGGTTTGGGTCAAAACATTAAACTGTGTCCATAGATTGATATCCGGTTCTTATCAATATTATATTACCACCCGACAATTACACTTGCCTTCGTGTGTGTGGTTTAGTTTAGGTGAAAACCAATTTTAAAACCGACATTTGTGTGAAAAATCTTTATTAAAAATATATATACTTCACGCACATCAAGTTTTTGGCGTCGTTGCCGGGCACACGGTTTCAACAAGAAAATCCAAATTTTTAATTCGTAAATACTAGTGAACATATTTTCAATTTTCATTCTTAGTTCTTTTTCTTTTTGCAAAAATATCCCAATTAACTATTTTAGGTAATGAATGTCCCCCACACCTGAACCTAATATCGTCATGCCACTTTCGGAGCCCGAACGACATTTCCTTCACCATTACGATAACGGACACGAGTAGTAGCTGAGGAGATAGCAGAAGAAGCAGTGGAGTATACACAACCAGAAGACAACATGGCAGATGCAGAAGAAAGGAACATGACGTACTATGCCAAGCCCTCCCTTGACGGTTACGAGTCTAGTGTCACCCAACCAGCAGTTGCAGCCAACAATTTCGAAATAAAATCAAGCATCATTCACCTGGTGGAAACTTCTGCTCAGTTTAATGGTCTACTAGACAAGGATCCTAACGCTCATATCGCGCGTTTCTTACGAATATGTACGTCTTTCAAAATCCATAGTTGTTCTGACGACGCTGTTAGACTTAGGCTCTTTCCATTTTCGCTCTATGGCTGTGCCATGGAATGGTTAGATGCATTGCCACCTGGCACCATCACAACATTGGCCGAAATGTGTAACATCCCAAAAATAGTAATTTAGTAAATAATAACGTGAAAGAGACTTAATCGTCATAAAACAAAAGAAAAACAGATGGGCTTGGGCTTGGGCTCGGCTCCAACGGGCCGAGAGAAGCCCAGGTATATAAGGGCCAAGACAGCCTTGAGGCTCTCATTTTTCACCAACACTTGCAAGCTAGAGCGAGAAAGGAGAGTCGGGTCTAGAGAGAGAAAGTCGACGGATCGACACGAAATTGAAGGAGCACGTTACTACTAAGCTCGTGAGCAAAACCTCCGAATCAGAATCACAATCCAGGTAACGATTTGATCTTAAACTGAGTTCTTCTTCATTTTGGGGTTTCTCGGGGTTTTAGCTAAATAGGAGACGTTTTTATGGATAAAACTTGAAAATAAGCTTAGAACTAGCATCTAGAGTGAAAACCGCACCTTTTGATCAAAGAAAATTATATGATTAGCATGATCGGATTAACATGCAAGAATTTCGGACTTGTCCAGGAAACAGGTGCTGCGTACTTATCAAGTACGCAGGAAGGACGTCTTGCGTACTTACCAAGTACGCAGGAGTAAGATCATGCGTACTTGTCAAGTGCGCATGAGCAAGGCCCTGCGCACTTACTAAGTGCGCAGGCAGCAGACCAGTAAGTCAGTATGTTTAGAATGATTAAACCGTTAGAGTCGGGATTGGGTCTGATGTGTATTTAACTACCTAATTCAGATCGTACGTGACGTAGTTGGACCTTTGTTCAGGACAACCAAGGCTAGCTTATCAGGTGAGTTCTTTGTGCCCCCTTCTATGTTATGTGCAAATCATTTTAAATGTTTTGGGGCTGAAGTGTATACACTAAATGAATAAATGCTATAAATGTCAATGTGATCATACGTAGTATACAAATATGTATATATATATATACTTATATATGAAAATGAATTATGAATAAAGAATGAAGCGTATAATTATAAAGAATGAATGAAAGAAGGACATAACGTAAATGAATGAAATCTTGCTTTATATTGTATTTATATTGCATGATATGAAATATATGTAAACGTTATGAACCCTTCTATGACAACGGCTACTTCGGTAGACGGACGACCACGTGACTATTTTGCAAGCGGGACAAAAACGTTCCTTCGCAAGCTAGGACGTATATTAAGGCACTAATGGACGGTCGAAGCAATTGCCTTAATTAAAGTAGAACGGTTGCATACATAATGGTCGCGTGGGAAACGGATGCCCTAGGGCAGACGGACAAAAGAACGGACTACGACGGTAGGACGGTTTAAGAGCGGACGGATTTAATGAAAGAACGGACGGTTTTCTAAGATGTTCTTCTTCATGGTAGGTATGTAGTATACTGATTCAAATATTCGGTTTGTGTCACCACAGAATATTTCAATCTACCCTTTCCCACGATAGTATTCTTTTACATACCTTTTCACAAATGTTTCTATTCCAAAAGATTTCCTTAATTTCTTGAATTGTTTCTTGTTTCCACATGCATGTCTCTTTCTATTCAAACTAAAATACCATATATCGTTCCAATCCCCTTCTTCCGTCCCTTTAACCAGAAATTCTGAATGTTGGATTCGATTTTGATATACCTAGCTGTAGTGACCGGGACGATTACAATACATATGCACATGATTCTTTAAGGAGCGCCCTCCATTCTTGCCTCTTACAAATTTTCTGAATTTTTTGTTGCCTTTCTTCGTTTATCTTCTGCCGAATTCCTTTGATAATCCTTGATGTCATTTACACGGATGCATAATGTTTCCAAACTTGAATCCCTCTTCTCACCCTGACTGTAAGCACTCGATCCCTCCTGGTCCTCTTGACCAAATTGTAATGCCGGGTTCATTACCGAAAAATCCATCCCATTTGCACTTCCGAATACAAACTGGTCTTCCATTCCTCTTATCTTTTCCTGACACAGACGACACCTTCTTTCATTGCCCAAGAGCGTTTTCGCTCTGATACCAATTGATGTAATCGAACACACTTGATAAACACTTGCAAATGTTTGGAATAAGAACTAGTTTAGAGGATATATATGCACTCGAATAACATAGTATTTACAGGAGATACGAGGCTATTTATATCCATTGTTTGGGACGGTTATTGAACCGTTGATGACAGTTACTTGGCGGCCAATAAATAGAATTTTTTTTTCAAATTAGTATTTATTTAAAAAAAAAATAGGATAACAGGGAAAGTCAAAAAAAAATTCGGATAATGGTTAAACCGCTATTAGCAATGGCGGATTAGGAGCAATATTTTCAAAAAAACTGACACCATTGGTATCCGCTATTAGCAATCGCTGATTAAGACAAAAAAAAACTGACACCCACTGTATCCGCGTTTAACCATGGTTACAGAGCTTGTTCCTAATCCGCGATTGCTAAACGCGGATACAGTGGTTGTCAGTTTTTTTTGTCCTAATCAGCGATTGCTAATAGCGGACACCAGTTTTTTTTGAAAATATTGCTCCTAATTCGCCATTGCTAATAGCGGTTTAACCATTATCCGAATTTTTTTTTGACTTTCCCTATTATCCTAATTTTTTTTTAAATAAATACTAATTTGAAAAAAAATTCCCAATAAATAGGCTCCGACTCTAACTGTTAAATGTTAACTGTCGGGTGCTTGACGGCCTATTACATGACCATATCTTTAATGCAAGTTCTATACTTAAGTTTAATATAATACAAGTAACTAAAGAATGTTTGAGGCCATGATAAATTCCAACACACATTCACCAAGGACTTCCAACGTCGCTCAAAGTCTTCTAAAACAAAAACTCATAAGTGTTAAACTGAATCAACGAGAAGAGATATTTAGTAAAATAATAAATGTTTCAAGGATGGTCATTCTTCCATCCAAAAGTTTCACCATTGAGGTGAATTGTGAAAGACTAGTGTTTGGAGAGTGGATCCAGACCCGTTGAGATAATGTTTAAAATTTATTACCATTGTTACCAAAAGGAAAATCAAAAGAAAATAAGCCATCAATCTAAAGATGACTAGACGTCTAGACTCCATACAAAGTTTCATAACTTCAGATGTGGATAAAGAGGAACCCCATGTCCAATCCAACTTTTGGACATGTTACCCAAACATTGATGGTCAAAACAACCACTAACTTCTAAAATTCACATAAAATATTGAACAAATGTTTAAAAAATCTTAGAACTAGTGACTCAAACCCAAATTAATAGATTTAAAGTGATAAATATTCCAAAATGAAAGTGAGGAAACCTTTAATTAACTGTGGAAGATGCTAAGGGGGTGTTGACAAATGAAATGAACCAAAGGGTAATGGGTGGTGTCTAGGGTTAGGAAAGTGGTAAACAGCAGTGTTTTGAAAACCGGACCAAACCGGCCGGTCGGACTGAGGACCGGTGGTCTGACCGGTCCGGTTACGTATGTTGAAACGAACCTGCAGTGACCCGGCGGTCGGACCGGGAACCGGTTGGTCGGACCGGACGGACCGGTTGGCTAATATTTTTTAATTTTTTAAGTCACTTGGATTCGTATTTCATAACTAATTATTAGTTTAAGACTATTGGAATTGACTTATTGGTGGTTTTTGAAGGATTAGTTGTTGTTTGGATCAATATATTTTTATAATATTTATAACATTGTCCGGTTCTTAAATCCGGTCAGAGCGGAGCGACGTCCGGTCCGGTTCTGAAAACATTGGTAAGCAGTGAAGCAAAGGAACTAAGATTAAATGAATTGATATCATGTACCCAAGAGATAATATCCAGTTGTATTGGGCATGTCAAAACTCACTATTTTGGAAAGTCTCTTGTCTTCCAGCCATTACTAGAAATCACCATCTCTCTCTCATTCTATAACTCTTGTTATTACTTTAACTTTTGTATAAAGATTCATTAAATCTCTCCATAGAGATCTGAGTTCTTGCAACCAGCCTAAGAGAGAGAATGGGGAGAGGAAAGATAGAGATCAAGAGGATAGAAAACACAAGTAACAGGCAAGTCACATACTCAAAAAGAAAGAATGGAATCATCAAGAAAGCTAAAGAGATAACTGTTCTTTGTGATGCTAATGTCTCTCTTGTTATCTATGGATCTTCTGGCAAGATGTATGAGTACTGCAGCCCCAAAACCAAGTATATATTCATCTCTTGAATTCTAAATCTTTCTTTTATCTTCTCTTTTAGGGTTTTCTTTCTTTAACCTATTCTTTTTGTGTCTTCCTTAAACTGAAAGCTTGATTGACATGCTGGATCGATATCAAAGACTTTCTGGAAATAAGTTGTGGGATGCTAAACATGAGGTCTCTCTCTCTCACTCTCTCTCTCTCTCTCTCTCTCTCTCTTCTTTTCCACCCTTTTGTCTCTAGTTATTTCCTTGAAAGATCTGGTTCTTTTGGGGTTCTCAGAGTGGGTTTGACAAAAAGATGTTAAGTAACATGATATATATGAATTCCACGGCCAGATCTACATATAGGATAGGATCCAGCACTTTTGCCCACTAAAAGATGAAATGAGATGTTACATCCATCAACCGATCTGGAAGTAACTAGTGTTCTCTCACTACCCTTTACTTGCAACAACCTAAGCAATCTAGTGTCTCATGCTTGATGTAAAATATATATAAACTGAAATATATCTAGGTTAAAAGTTTTCCTTGTTTTAAAATTAGTTTCTTGAGTGATGATTGATGCATTCTCTTGATTATCTTGCCAAATACCCCATAGAATTTGCAGAATGAAATTGATAGAATCAAGAAGGAGAATGAAAGCATGCAAATTGAGCTCAGGTACCACTCTTTCTCTCTCAAAAATAAATAAACACTTTTGTCGGTGAAAAATGTTTTTGTTTCAGGCATTTGAAAGGGGAAGATATAACATCTTTGAACATTGAAGAACTAATTGCATACGAAGATGCACTAGAAAATGGACTTACCAACATTCGTGAGAAGAAGGCAAGTTTATTCAGACACCAAGATCTCTCTCTCGGTCTCATGGGTGTTAATATATTTGATTTTCTCATATGTTTTTATGCAATTCTGAACAGGATGAAATCCCCAAACTCATCAGGAAGCATGTAAGTTTCGATGGTCTCTTTCTATTGGTCTCGTTGCGGTTTATGGTAAAGCATGTGTAGTTTCAAGAATTTTTCTTGTTTTAGGTGGTTTAGAATTATAAGCATTGTTTTTAAGTGATCTGTTCTTTTAACTAGCGGATGTTGATGATCCGTGAACAATGCAAAATAACAATAAAATATTTATAATATCCGTGCTTTATTCTGGATATGGCAAGTGATTTTTCTTTTTTTACTATTCACATCACCCACATCCCCTAATTAAAAGGGGCGGATCACCCGAAAACAAAAATGATTTCAAATGAAAATTATGTTTATAATTCTAAAACCTTCGATTGATATCTGTAAAACTACTGCTTAATTGTGAGTACGTGTGTGAATTAGGAACAAGCTCTAGAGGAGGAGAATAAACACCTCATGTATTTGGTGGTAAGTTTATCATGCATTTTACAACTTCTCTAGCTAGAGTGGTGTCTTATTTCTGATATTGTATATGTATATGCAGCAACAAGGTGAAATGGCAGCAATGGGAGATTACCAAGCTCATGAACCCTTTTCCTTCCGTGTCCAACCAATGCAGCCTAACTTGCATGAGAGGATGTAGTCACATTTGCATGTACTCAACTTAATGAAGCTTATAATTGCATTATTATATATAAGGTTTGTAATACCTTAGGTATCGAGTATCGACCTATGGTTATTTGCTAGATTTGTTGTCAAGTGTTGTTTCAACTATGTGTTTTAAGATCAAGATGATTGTAATGGATCATTTCCACCAGCTGGCGTTTTATCTGTGGTACATATATTTACCAAGTATGTATGCATGCTTTATAACTCTTTATATATTACCGTAAGTATAAGATAAAAGACATATCAATAGTAGATGTATTTAAATTGCACACTTAATTAGAACACTCCAATTTTTTAGAAATCCTTCATTAGTGGTCGTTAATGACTGGATTTTCAATCTGTATATCTTGCTTCTAAAGTAACAAGTTAAAAAGTAAGACCCATCTAATTTGATTGCTTCTAATAGCCATGAGATGGTTATCTTAGGGTGTTCCTTTATCAATGGATGTTCCTATTACACTTGTAGTCTTTAACGGTTGAGAACCAACTATGTAGCATCTACACGAAAAATTCAAGTATTACATACATCATTACTTCAATCCTTTGTAGGAAACTAATCGTAATAATGAACTTGAAAAATAGACTTTTTTATGATAAAGAAATTTGGTGTTCCTAACCTGTTAGTTATACAGAAGAGTTTGACCTGTCCATGAGTAAATATTTTAGAGTAGACTCATTATAACATACATCTTTCTTGATATATCTAAGTAATAGAAAAAGAGCCTAAACAAAAACATTCTAGAGTTATAAAGATAGTTATTAAATGATTAGCACCGCATAAAACATTCCACAAATAGTAGATGTTAATACAAAGAACAACTTTGTTATAGCCATTATATGTACATTCAATGTACTCTACAGTACAAATGCATAGAGTTGAATATAGGAAAATAAGAAATCAATAGATTTCGTTGAAATTATTCGTCATAAAATTTTCAAAAAAGTAAATCATGGGTTCCTCTCTCTGTCGAAACAATAAGACCATTATAATCATTTCTTACATGTTGATTAAATTAAATTCAATCAAGGTATACATTTTTGTCATAGGTTTAATTGATCATCAGAATAAGAATTGGACAAAAAATTAGGACACTTTATTATAAAAATCAAACTTCCATCAAAGAAGCAAATGATTGGCATTCATAAAAATTCTCCTAGAATCGAAAATAAAGTTTACACTTTGTACATGTTTAAGTCATGAAATAGTAACTATATCCAATTTATTAACAATGTCATTTCTTTTTTCATTTTTTAATGGATATGTATGGAATCTCCAAGAATAATATCAAACCTTATCTCATGATATTGTTCTTTTTTATTCTTAATTAGGAGTGTCCCAAGATGACTTACTATCCAAGATTTATGCTTCATCTTTCATTTCCTTTTCATCTTTTTCAAGAAATATATAGATTAATTCGTATTCTTTCTTTTTCTCTTGATTCTTTTCCAATTTAGATGTATAGATCTTGTCCATGGATTAATGAAAATATGCTAAATCTCTATTTTCCTCTGCCATTTTGTGGGTTTCTTCCCTTTTGTGTATGGCATTGCAACTTTTTTGGTAGCATCCACGGATTATTTTCAAACGTAATTTGAAAGCCGTATTTTTATCTGAATGTTTTTGTTATGCCCATAATAACCAAAGAATGACAAGTGTTTTTCCTTGTGTGGATTTTATTTCATTGACATGAAGAATTGGTACGTCTACACGTTTTGCTTTTACTGCTAAAACAGAAGTTGCTTGATGTATTCCTTGATGTAAAACACGTGTTTCTGTCTTTTGCTAAATCCTTTTCATGGCTTGATAGGTAAGTTGGTAAGCGAGTGATTATATTATGTGTTTGAGAATATGGGTGACCAACAAGTTAACAAATCGGTTACGATAATTGGATTGAGTTTTGTAGTTTTTTCTTCCGCGATGTTACAAGATAGTGTTTTCTAAAGGTTTTTACTTCTATATTTATTTTACTTTTTTATCATGATGTTTTAATTCAACAAACCTTGCTTCTAAACTCTCTTAAACCTAATAAAGTGTTAAGTAATAGTTTCATAAATTTGTTCAAATTAAAAAGAAAAGGTTTACAATAAAAACTATTATTTCTAAATAGTATTTGCTTTGAACTTCAAATATCTTTTGTATTAGGTATGATTTTTGTCATATATGTCTATTATAAAATATTTATTTTCATTATTTTGATAGGTTAAATGCTTTAGATATCAATATGTTTTAAACTATGCCTCATATTTGCTAATACCAAGTCTCACTATAACTAACAATATGAACAACAGTGTCCTCACAGATGGTCCACACCCGTTAATCGACCGTCAACCTTTTGACCAAGATCAACAAATTGTGCAAAAAGCAACAATCTCACTATCGCATATACGGTCATATTTTGTAATGATTGTAACAAATTTCAAGATTCAACAAAATATTCAACAATAACAAATCAATGGATATACGTGCATACATATATATGGTGCCAAAAATAAATATGGTATTTCCTCATGACACACAAAACAAGTTTCATGTCTTAAATCAATTAAATTATAATACCTCAAAAGATTTTATAAATTGGTTTTATAATAAACACTATTGATTCAAAGGAGAAAGATTCCAATTTAATACAAGTCAAAATAAGATTATTTATTTAAATAGGTTATTAGGCATCCAAAGGGGCAAGAGACAAAAGCCTATTCGCTTTTGTAAGAAAAGATGCTTGCCGTATCAAGCTTTACCTCAACAAAGCCACACAATACTCTTGATCTCTAAATGCTTAAACTCAAAAGATATGAAAAAATTCAGTTTTTGGGCATCATTTCAACGAAATGATTTTGAGAGACTAAAATGAGAACAAATTAAAAGAGTACGACAGGTGCGTGTTCCGATCGTGAAGTGACTGTCTGGTGCTGAACAAAGTTTGTTTTTTCTCTCTCCTCTTAGCTATTTCATCAACTCCTTCTCAAGACTTTGTTGTGGCTCTTGCATAAATAAAAACCTCTAGAATATCATCAGATCCTGAACGATCTCAAGCTCAAAGAATTAGCTTCCATATCAAAAGAGATTATAAAGGTGCAAGATATGAGATGTTTGAGACATATATTAAAATATACTTAGTCGGCATCCAACTGTAGTATCTTGGCCTTCAGTAACAAGTTGTCATCATTAGTACCAAGTTGCATTAGCATCAAATCATCTTTAGTAGTAACATGTTGCCATCATTAGCAACTTGTTCTATCAGTAGAAACTTTAACTCAACACCAACTCCCAGACTTCCTTGTTCTTGGCTTTAACTCGCAAAATATAATACCATCAGCAACAATATATTATCAACATTAACACTTAACTGTAGCGACATGTTTCCATGAGTTGAAAAATGTTCTTCAACAATAAATCCCTTTTAACTCATCATCTACCTTATGATTATCATCAATAGCAATGACTTAAAGTTTTGTACCATTAGTCAAAAGGATCATAGACCTAACAACTGCCACTTAAAAATACTAATATATTCAGATCTAAACATCACAAAACTCAAAACAACAAAAGAGATGAGTTAAGAGGGATTTAGCATCAAATCCCTTTTCAGTAGTACAAAATTGCCATCATCTTAAGAGGCAGCATTAGCATCAAATCCATCTTCTGTAGTAACAAGTTGCCATTATTAGCAACTTGTTCTATCATAAGAAACTTTAACTCAACACCAACTCTCAGACTTCCTTGTTCTTGGCTTTAACTCGCAAAATATAATACCACCAACAACAATATATTATCAACATTAACACTCAACAATAGTGACATGTTTCCATGAGTTGAAACATGTTCTTCAACAATAAATCCCTTTAACTCATCATCTGTCATATGATTATAATCAATAGCAATCATTTAAAGTTTTGTACCATTAGTCCAAAGGATCATAGACCTAACAAATGCCACTTAAAAATACTCATATATTCATATCTAAACATCACAAAACTCAAAACAACAAAAGAGATCAACACAAGATTATGTAAAAATCCACACAAGACTCACTGTCAATGCCACATGTACCGTCAAAGTTACTCCATCAAACCTTGGAATTCTGCTGAAAAGGGATACGTGGTCAATATCCAGGTCGGATAGAGTATCAAAAATTCAAAGTATAACTTATAAATGTGACCTACAACAACCAACCTCATGGTTAATCCCACGAATAAACCATGCATCAACTAGCCATCCCTTGGACACAAATTTAAGAATGAAAGAAAATGAAGAGTTCAAGTTCACTTCAATAATAATATAAAGATATACACATAGGTACGTGATTAGTATGCTCATAATCAAAATCAGTCAAGATAATAATCCTAGAAATCATAAATATTGGGCCAGGGTTCAGAAGTCCTTAAGACTTTGTTAAGCCTCTTGCATAAATAAAAACCTCTAGAATATCAACATATCCTGAACGATCTCAAGCTCAAAGAATTAGCTTCCATATCAAAATAGATTATAAAGGTGCAAGATATGAGGTGCTTGAGACATATGTTAAAATATACTTAGTCAGCATCCATGTGTATTAAAGACAGGTGTTTGTTTGTTTCAGTGTAATAAGTTGAATTGGGAGTTTTAATCCCTACAAAGATTAGGGAGAATGTAATTGTAATCCCTACTTAGTTATATGTTGAAAGGGTTATCGTTACCCATTATTGGGATGTTAAAGGGATAATCACTACCAGATTAGTGAGATGTTAAAGGGGTGATCATTAAGCTCTTAGTGAGATAATAACGAGGGTGATCACTACTCTATTAGTGATACACTGAAATGTTGATCACTATCCGATTAATGAGACGATCATAAAGGTGATCACTGCCTTTCTTAAGGAGAAGTTAGTAGTGAAGATAAACTATTTTTAGTTGTTTAAGATGATTGGCTTGTGCTTTTGCAGATACACTACTGTTGATAGTTGTATCACCTTTCCTTCAACTTGTGAAACCCAATCCTCGTTCATGGATTATTTCCTTGGAAGGTCTAGTTCTTTTATTGAACTAGTTCCACTACTAGAAAACATGCATATTTCTTACAAAAGTTTCCGACAAGTTACCAACAAAAGAAATTTTCCACAAGTTAACGACATATTTCCGATAAAACAAAAACAAAAAAGTAACTATACGATTTCCTATAATTTTTTGACAAACTTATTTATTTACTATAATCGTCGGAATATTGTCGGAAATTACCGACGAAAGGCTTTTGTCGCTAATTCGTCGGAAAAATTAGTCGGGACTTTGTTGGAAAAAACATTTCCTACGGAGTTTTTTTCCAACTAACATTTTTTTGTCGGAAACTGTTAGCTAACGACCAATTCCGACAAATTTCCCACGAAATCTCACTACTAAAAAATTGAAAAATTTGCGACAACAATTTTATGAGAAATTTGTCGGAATTGGCCGTTAGCGACAAGTTTCCGACAAAAAGTGTTTGTTGGAAAAAACCCCGTAGGAAATGTATTTTCCGACAAAGTCCCGACTAATTTTCCGACGAATTAGCGACTAAAGCGTTTCGTGGGTAATTTCCGACAATATTCCGACGATTATAATGAATAAATAAGTTAACTTATTTAATAAATTTGTCAGAAATTGTAGGAAATTGTATAGTTACTTTTTTGTTTTTGTTTTGTCGCAAACTTGTGGGAAATTTTTTTTGTTCGAAACTTTTGTAAGAAATATGCATGTTTTCTAGTAGTGTTCACCATTACAGTTAGTGTAACATCCATGATTTCTCAGACCATAAATTTTCTGGATTCATTCTATTTTAATGATTTCAATAATAACACTACACTTAAAACCTGTATTTATTCTAACACTTTTGTCACATAAACCGTATTTTAAATTTATTTTTAATACATCTATTCAAACTTTAGAACCTTGCGTTTACATTTCTATAACATCGGTTTGATATTCATATATATATATAAATACACATATATATATATATATATAAATACATATATATCCATATATGTGTATGAATAATTAGTTATAAATAATTGTAAACAAAAATATTTATGTATTTGAAATTTATAATTAAACCACACAAAAAGTTTTGTTTAGCAATTATATATATATATATATATATATATATATATATATATATATATATTTGGCATTTTAAATTATATTTAGTCTTATAAAGTTTATAAAAGAAATCAAATTTTATATATAATTATAAAGGGCATTAAAAATAAATAAACCTAGTTGAAAACCCCCTAGTCCTTAAATCTTTGTACCTTAACATTTGATCTATGACATCAGTTTTGAAACCCCATCCACCCATTTTGACTTAACTTGACTTTTAAAAAGTCAAATGGTTCGAATGCTTACAATTTGGTGCTAATTTGAACAAGCCCGATGTGTTTTAGGCTTGCCTTGCGTTGTTTGAATAATTCCCGTTCATTATAAAGCAAATTCACATATTAAGGTACCAAAATCGCTGCCAAATTCGAAAGTTAACAAGGGTTGACTTCCAGGGTCAAAGTCGAACCAATTAGACTTCAAATCATGAAATTAAACGCAGCTACAACCTGTAAATCATGCCTTGATGGACTCGCATGTACCCAGACCGTAAACTTGACCCAATTCATTCCCAATTAAGTGGATTAACGCGTAATTAAATTCCTACAGTTGTCATCGTCAAATCCGGATCGAATCAAGCGGTTACGGTAAAAATTAAACAAATTAAATCACGCGTACACCTTAGCATAGTCTATCACAAACCTTCCGAACCATTAACCGCATCTCATTTCCCCTTAGTACTCTGATCGAGCAACAAGAACAGCAAGCATGTTGACTCAGCCGTTCGCAGTCGATGCTTCGCGAAATCACGTAAGATTTATGTTATTTGATTCGTTATTGAACTCTCTCCGGTAACCCCTTACCAATTCGTGTTAACAGAAACTATCGAACCTAAATTAAATTATGGTTCTTGTTCCGTTCACGTAATTTCAGATTGGTACTGTTGCTTCGATCATACTTATGTACTAAAGTTAATGAATTCACGTTTTAACCAGCGAACCACCTAGTTCAGATAAAAACACACGGTTTAAACTAGGTGGCGTGGGTTCAAAACCCACCACCTGGTTCCTTTTTGCGCGTGTCCCCTCTGACCAGACCCGGCCCCTTTGCCCCACTAGTTTAATTTTAAATCGAACCGAATAGATATCAGGTTCAGGCTCTGGTCCAGTGGTTGGTACTCGCTACCTCCTCCAGGCAGACCCGTGTTCGAACCCGGGCAAGCCCTTTTTTTTGTAAATCCGTTTTCAATACCCACCTTTACTTATAAAAATTATTTTATAAACCTCTCATCATTTATAATCAGTTTGTACAAAAAAAAAACTAATAAAACAAATTTTCAATAAAAAATAATATTTTTACAACTTAAAAGTGTTTAAAAACCAATAAATGAATTATGTTTATTAACTTAAATCAAATCTTTTAAATTACATATTTTTATAAATCATTTTTTTTTCTCTATTGAATCATATATATTTAAACCCTACCTAAACAAATAAAACTTTTTCTGAATGTATTTACGTTCTCTATATATTTTTTTTACACATTTTTTTTATAAATAAATAAATGAAATCAATTTATTTATTTAAATTATATAAAACCCGCACTACTTTTAAAAAGACACAATATTCAAAATAAATAAATAAATAAATTATTTATTTATTTTATTACTTAATTTAAACTCTAAGTCAATGGTTATTTTATTAAGTTCATATACTTTGAATTCATGTTTTACATTAAATTCTTATATAAGCATAACATTCCTTTGCATGGAATAACACAAACCTTTTTTACAAATCCACACACATCAAAACCCGTCGAACCCTAGACTTACTTTAGACCTTGTGCATGTTTTGATTCTAGTTCATACAATTTTTCTCACTCTAGGTTAACCTTGTGATTTACAAGAATCACATTTGCTACCTATTGTTCGTGCTATCTACACCACTAGTACAAGTGAGTTTACATAGCCCCCTTTTTTATTTTATACTTTTGGGGTGAAACGTGATTTACTTTTGAAACCTTTTTGCATAGACTTAATTACAATTCAATAATATGATATTATGTGTTACGTGCTTTATGCTTGAATGCTATGAGTTAAGACTACATATACATGACTTTAGTACAATCATTAACTCCGTACAAGCCAACGGTTAACATTGATAGATCTATTGTGTCTGACAAACCCACCCGGTTAGGGTGTTTGTTACCGACTTTACATAAGGGTAACCTGCGTGTTATGCCTCAGTCCAAGGTTTGATTGTACACACTTAGTTTAACTATAGATTCTCCATAAATGCCTTATACACATGTATCGTATGAATTGTATAAAACATCTTTAAACTTAGTTATGTGTCAAAACCTATGTATGCTCACCAACTTTCTAGTTGACCTCGTTTTCATCATGTTTCAGTTACTAATGCTTGAGAATAGGTGCAAGATGCTTTTAGGACCGATGGCCTAGAATTTAAATTAATGAAACTATTTATGTATTTCCATTCTCTTTGTAAAGTTGGATTTATGTTTATTTGTGACATGAAATTGGATGTTTAATTATTTAAACTTTAGCAAACCTTGAGCTTTTGAACAGTCTACATGTCCCGCCCCGACGTATTCCGCCGTCGGTTGGGGTGTGACAGATTGGTATCAGAGCCTTGGTTATAGGGAACTAGGTTATTAGACACTCTTGACCTAGACTATAACCTTAGGACACCCATACAATGCCATGCTACTACATGTTACATGATTACTTCTTGTAGAAATATTTCTATGTACTATCTTAAGTAATTACACTACATGATGCTATACATGATGACTTATGTGTCACACTACCTATAACTTTTGTGCTTATATTCATTGCCATCTACATGCTACCTATGTGTTTCATTAAGTGTTATCCTAAGCTTAACACACACATACACACCAAATTATTCTTACATCTTTGAACTCGCATACATAATACCACCACCTCTTGTGATCTAAATTTAAACTATTGGGCCTAATGCCCATTAATAATAAACAAGAAGCCCATTTACCCTCCAAGAAGAATAAGCCCACTACAATAAATAAACCTCACTTTTGGGCCTCAAAGCCTAGTCTACAACAATTCTCATCATGATCATGAGCCCAACAATAGTGTTATTAATACAAGATGGCTGGAAGAGTGTGTAGGCCCATGAGGGATTCTGGCTAAGGAAAGATAGGGTACTTAAGTGTGTCTTAGTGACCCACCCCTCTTTCCTGGGAATTCTCCTCAGGGATACATTGCTTATAGGTCAAGTGTATTTCTAAAATATTATTGTGAAGGCTCGGTGTTATGACTAGTCAAATTCTAAACTTATGGAAACTCCTATGTCTAACACTCCATATTTCATTATCACTTACCACCTTTTATTGTTTCCTGCCAGACATGGACTCCTACTCTCCTCCCTCCCCGGTTTACCATCCTGGAGCGGAGTCTGACTGGGAAGAAGACATCAGGTCACCCGTGTATCGGTCACCACCACCCTCAGCTGCCAGGCTAAGGTTTGATGTAAGGGCAGATTGGGCTAGGAACACCGGCCAAAGACTTCGAACATCTGGATCACCCGCACCCAGGAACCCGTACCAGACACCCCATCTCCACAATCAGCTACCACCCCCACGAAGAGACCCATATCCAATGCCCGACATGTATCATCCTAACCCTTGGGTAAGGCATACCATGACACCCACCAGTGCCATGGGAATCCCAATCAATGACATTCACCAATACGTGAGTGCCTTAGAGTTTGAGAGACAAAAGAGGGAACACGAGGTAATGCACGACTTGCAAGGGCAAAGGATGGATAGTCTAGCAAATCAAATAGGATACCAAAAGGAGTTAATTTCCATCCTCGAAAGGGAAATACTGGAGAATCGTACGGAAACGGCTAGAGCAGAAGGCAGATCGACTACCCGAGCGACCATAGCCGTGCTTGTCTTAGTGATTATCTTCCTTCTAGTGGAAAGCTACCAGCAACGTTAAAAGAAACTTTTATTTATTGTCTTTAAATTTTCAGTTTGAGAACATTTTCTTATGTTTTGAATGAAGTTTACCATTTCAGCAATTAATAAATTTTATATGTTACTTAATTCTAAAGTTATTATTCAATGATTTAATACGATTGAATATGAATTTCACCCATCATATTTTCATCAAGATTTTCCAAGTATCACATTCTTCATTCAATACAACTTAGTACACTACCGACGACCTCCTTCGTAAACAACTCATCCTATTAGATGTAAACAACCTCGTTATTTTTCAAAACCAAACGTTTATCAAACTTTTAAAAGAGTATCAGAAATATAAATTTCCCATAAACATTTTCACTTTGCAAAGGAACTTAATACAACTTATTTTATAAAAATATTACTTCAAGTTGATAAACAAGTATGATTTTCCTCATTAAAGTAATTATTTCTAAACCTTGGCTAAATTAATATACGACTACTTGTTTAGCCAATAATTTCTCTTAAAAATATCCTCATTATAATGATTGAAAATTTAATAAAAAGATTTTTCCTATTAGTTTGTCTATTTATTTAGATTATTTGACTCAATAGTTTCACTACTTCGTATGCCTACAACCAAGAACAATTTACAATTTCCTATTTTCAAAAAAAGATCAGTTCTTTGTAAACACGTTTCCCATGATATCTTCAGAACTTCCTCGTTACCCTGCACCTTCAATAATGTTCGAGTATACTTGCCACTTCAAGGGACGACCCACTTCGCGTAGATGTTAACCATCCCTACAAACCTCAACGATATATAAAGAGCTAGAACCTAACTATCACATTTTACATGAACGCCAAACAACAACACGCTTCTCTGCAACACTCGATCACATGCAAAACTCATTAGTACATGTCACAAACGAAATTCAATAACTTACGGATGCACGATACACAGCACGATCACATAATACATGAAACTAGTTTATGTGCGAATCACAATTTACTGGATTAATCACATAACCCATGAAACCTGTTTATTTGCAATACACATGCTACTGGCTTGAACACACAATACATGAAACTTAATTGTTTGCAATATACATGGTACCTAACAATTGATTGTTTTATATACAATACTTGATTGACCATACTGAACATGAAACTTATTTGGCTGCAAAGTACATGATACTAGGTTTTAACACCATACATGAAATTCAATTCTTACAATACACATGATACTATGTTGCTTACATTACACATGGTAGCTTATACATGATGCTAAATTGTTTACGTTACACATGAAAGCTATTCGATTACAAACTATATAATACTAGATCATACATGAGACTTATGTGTTTACATTATACACGAAACTAAACTGCTTACAATTGATGCAATTTGATTTATTACACACAAGGCATGGTCATACACTTTGTTCACCAAACTTGAAAATCCTAACACATTGAAGCTACTCGGGGTTTGACGTATTCTTGTTCAAACACGAGGAAGCTGTAACACTTTAAAACAACTCGGGGTTTGACGTATTCTTGTTCAAACACGAGTAAACCATGGAACTTTAGGTTATACTACTTCTTACCCTTTAGTTGCTAGTTAACCTGCCTACTTAAGGACATAGTACTTTTAGCAACTCATATGTGGAATCAACATACATGAACTAAGTGAATTTGTGCTCCCTCTTGCCCCGCACACAACGGAAGGATCTATACGGACCATACGATGATTTGAATAACTACGGGTGCATACGTAATTATAAAAATCAGCTCATGGAAAGCATAGTGAAATTTTGTCGTGTGTTGTGACCTAAAACTTATCATGATATGTAACAACGAAACTAATGTGATATGACAAGGGCATGGTGGATACGCCGATGGTACTTCCTATATATAAGTGCTCTGCCATATTATCAGAAGTAGCGTTGTTCGTGTCACGTGAAGTTTTGACCCAGACTAATGTTTGTGAAATCTTTTATCCACTGACAACTTCTAAGCATGTTAGACTACACCTTAATCAAATCCTGATCGTCAAATTCCAATCAAACCCATACCAAGGAATGCATTTTACCTTTAGATTCTCCGACAGTCCTCTCCTTAACCCTCTTGAAACAAAAATCTATTAATAATATTCATACTTAATAGGAGCTTTAGACCTAAATCTTGTTATTTACCATACTCCTCAAACCAACAATCAAAACTCAAACTCATTTCCTTCTTGGTTCAGTAGTCTCCACTAATTAAATTTCGGGACGAAATTCCCTTAACATGGGGAGACTGTAACATCCATGATTTCTCAGACCATAAATTTTCTTAATTCATTCTATTTTAATGATTTCAATAATAACACTACACTTAAAACCTGTATTTATTCTAGCACTTTTGTCACATAAACCGTATTTTAAATTTATTTTTAATACATCTATTCAAACTTTAGAACCTTGCGTTTACATTTCTATAACATCGGTTTGATATTTATATATATATATATATATATATATATATATAAATACACACATATATATATATATATATAAATACATATATATCCATATATGTGTATGAATAATTAGTTATAAATAATTGTAAACAAAAATATTTATGTATTTGAAATTTATAATTAAACCACACAAAAAGTTTTGTTTAGCAATTATATATATATATATATATATATATATATATATTTGGCATTTTAAATTATATTTAATCTTATAAAGTTTATAAAAGAAATCAAATTTTATATATAATTATAAAGGGCATTAAAAATAAATAAACCTAGTTGAAAACCCCCCCTAGTCCTTGAATCTTTGAACCCTCACATTTGATTTATGACATCAGTTTTGAAACCCCATCCACCCATTTTGACTTAACTTGACTTTTAAAAAGTCAAATGGTTCGAATGCTTACAATTTGGTGCTAATTTGAACAAACCTGATGTGTTTTAGGCTTGCCTTGCGATGTTTGAATAATTCCCGTTCATTATAAAGCAAATTCACATATTAAGGTACCAAAATCGCTGCCAAATTCGAAAGTTAACAAGGGTTGACTTCCAGGGTCAAAGTCGAACCAATTAGACTTCAAAACATGAAATTGAACGCAGCTACAACCCTTAAATCATGCCTTGATGGACTCGCATGTACCCAGACCGTAAACTTGACCCAATTCATTCCCAATTAAGTGGATTAACGCGTAATTAAATTCCTACAGTTGTCATCGTCAAATCCGGACCGAATCAAGCGTTTACGGTAAAAATTAAACAAATTAAATCACGCGTACACCTTAGCATAGTCTATCACAAACCTTCTGAACCATTAATCGCATCTCATTTCCCCTTAGTACTCCGATCGATCAACAAGAACAGCAAGCCTGTTGACTCAGCCGTTCGCAGTCGATGCTTCGCGAAATCACGTAAGATTTATGTTATTTGATTCGTTATTATTCTCTCTCCGGTAACCCCTTACCAATTCGTGTTAACAGAAACTATCGAACCTAAATTAAATTAGGGTTCTTGTTCCGTTCACGCAATTTCAGATTGGTACTGTTGCTTCGATCATACTTATGTATTAAAGTTAATGAATTCACGTTTTAACCAGCGAACCACCTAGTTCAACCGGATAAAAACACACAGTTTGAACTAGGTGGCGTGGGTTCGAAACCCACCACCTGGTTCCTTTTTACGCGTGTCCCCTCTGACCAGACCCGGCCCTTTGCCCCACTAGTTTAATTTTAAATCGAACCGAATAGATATCAGGTTCAGGCTCTGGTCCAGTGGTTGGCACTCGCTACCTCCTCCGGGCAGACCCGGGTTCGAACCCGGGCAAGCCCTTTTTTTTTGTAAATCCGTTTTCAATACCCACCTTTACTTATAAAAATTATTTTATAAACCTCTCATCATTTATAATCAGTTTGTACAAAAAAAACAAATTTTCAATAAAAACTAATATTTTTACAACTTAAAAGAGTTTCAAAACCAAATAAATGAATTATGTTTATTAACTTAAATCAAAACTTTTAAATTACATATTTTTATAAATCATTTTTTTTCTCTATTGAATCATATATATTTAAACCCTACCTAAACAAATAAAACTTTTTCTGAATGTATTTACGTTCTGTATATATTTTTTTACACATTTTTTTTATAAATAAATGAAATCAATTTATTTATTTAAATTATATAAAACCCGCACTACTTTTAAAAAGACACAATATTCAAAATAAATAAATAAATAAATTATTTATTTATTTTATTACTTAATTTAAACTCTAAGTCAATGGTTATTTTATTAAGTTCATATACTTTGAATTCATGTTTTACATTAAATTCTTATACAAGCATAACATTCCTTTGCATTGAATAACACAAACCTTTTTGTACAAATCCACACACATCAAAACCCGTCGAACCCTAGACTTACTTTAGACCTTGTGCATGTTTTGATTCTAGTTCATACAATTTTTCTCACTCTAGGTTAACCTTGTGATTTACAAGAATCACATTTGCTACCTATTGTTCGTGCTATCTACACCACTAGTACAAGTGAGTTTACATAGCCCCCTTTTTTATTTTATACTTTTGGGGTGAAACGTGATTTACTTTTGAAACCTTTTTGCATAGACTTAATTACAATTCAATAATATGATATTATGTGTTACGTGCTTTATGCTTGAATGCTATGAGTTAAGACTACATATACATGACTTTAGTACAATCATTAACTCCGTACAAGCCAACGGTTAACATTGATAGATCTATTGTGTCTGATAAACCCACCCAGTTAGGGTGTTTGTTACCGACTTTACATAAGGGTAACCTGCGTGTTATGCCTCAGTCCAAGGTTTGATTGTACACACTTAGTTTAACTATAGATTCTCCATAAATGCCTTATACACATGTATCGTATGAATTGTATAAAACATCTTTAAACTTAGTTATGTGTCAAAACCTATGTATGCTCACCAACTTTCTAGTTGACCTCGTTTTCATCATGTTTCAGGTACTAATGCTTGAGAATAGGTGCAAGATGCTTCACTTAGGACCGATGGCCTAGAATTTAAATTAATGAAACTATTTATGTATTTCCATTCCCTTTGTAACATTGGATTTATGTTTATTTGTGACATGAAATTGGATGTTTAATTCTTTAAACTTTAGCAAACCTTGAGCTTTTGAACAGTCTACATGTCCCGCCCCGACGTATTTCGTCGTCGGTTGGGGTGTGACAGTTAGCATGGCCATTTGGGTCATTATATCCATCATCTCTAAGTCGCCTAGATGGAAGTGTTCCAAATCTTCAGTAATGAAACCATTTGACTCTAAATTCCTAGGACAAGTAGATATAAATGATTCTACGACTGTTGGGAAGGTTGCGGTGATGAGACCGGTAGAGATGGTATGTTATGTGCGGGAGTTGGTGAAGGATTTAATTATAGTGTCACCAAAGCTGTAGAACTATGAATATATTCTTCAACATGCCTACCCCCTTATTAGATCTTTTTATCCTAATTTGACTCTAGCTCATATGTCTTCAACTAACCATGTAGTTGTGTAAGAGTCAAATTGTTGAGATCATTGGAGCTTCTAATTACAAAAGTGTACATCCACTGACTAGGTAGAGATCTCATAAACTTGTTTTGGGGAATTATTTGAAGATCCGTTATTAGAATATCAAATTCAAATATCGTCATAAAGTGTTTAGTTTGACGCTTCCACATCACGAATTCATTTATAACCGATTTGGGGGATTGTTACTAGATCCATTATTAGAACATTCCATCATACATATCGAATTGCGAAAAACAGTGTGATGCTCGTTGATATTCAAATTCAAATAAAATCAAGAACATAGCTCAAATCTAAATTGATTGTTAGTGTTGGGATTGATACTAGCTCATATAAATTGATTTTATATAAACAGAATAAGGGTGCAACGGAATAACAATCAAATTAAGATAACCATACCACTCAATAATAATTAAAAAAAACAGTCATCATAGATTCTATTAATTTATAAAAATTGATTACAAGCATAAGCTCCCCTTGAATCTATCTCTCAATTATCTCATAAGAAGAACTATCAATATGATTTACACACAGTTACACACACTAGAGTTCATTCACATCTAATACAATCTAACAGAGAATTGAGTAATAATAGCAAACTTGGTAACGGTTAGATTCTCCTGACATTATAAAAGGTTATGCACACTAAAGGACAAATCATTTCTAACATGAATGCCCTTTAGTGAAATCGGGTTTGTTAAGCACCAGAAAAATCTACAGTAGAAGATCATTAGTGGAAGCTTGAGGTTCCACTAAGCAGAGGAATCTTCATTTACAATTGTTAAGGGAAACGAATGAGTTGTTCTGCATCAGTTTATTGCTTTATTAGGTGAAACTTTACACTCACTGATTAAAGAAAAATTCGGTGGATATTCACCTAGTGGAACTATGATAAGTTAATAGCCTTTCAGAGGAATCTATCAAAGGATCTTAAATATACTTGTATTCTTCACATGATCAAACCTATCAACTCATGAAAGGAATCTGATCAAAGGATACTCTTCAAAGGATTCTAAAATATATCAAATGTATGTTAATCTAAATGGGGTTTTTTGTGTTTGATTAAAGAGAACCAGGACACATAATAACACAAAATTTCAAAACCTCTATTTCCAATTGATGATCAGAATAACTGCAATGCTAAGTTACATATTACAATTGAAATGAGAACGATTCCTTGAAGCTATTCACAAGCTTTAAGTTTCTAAGATGATGAAAAATTAAACTACAATTAGAAAGATAAGGAAAAATCAAGTCCTAAAAGATTGTTAAAATCATCAAATAAGACTTATATTGTCTTTACTAAAGATACAATATTGTCATGTTACAATGACCCACTACTTTATAATTAGCAAAAAAATTCTTCATCATAACTAAGTCGTGTTGGCAACAACTTAAGTCGTCATCGATTGTAAGTCGCATCAGCAACAACTTCTTCATCGGCATCAAGTTACTCTATCAAGAGTAACTTCTCTTGTTGGCACTAAATTACCAACTGTAGTATCTTGGCCTTCGGTATAACAAGTTGCCATCATTAGTACCAAGTTGCATTAGCATCAAATCCATCTTCAGTAGTAACAAGTTGCCATCATTAGCAACTTGTTCTATCAGTAGAAACTTTAACTCAGCACCAACTTTTAGACTTCCTTGTTCTTGGCTTTTAACTCGCAAAATATAATACCATCAGCAACAATATATTATCAACATTGTTCTTTTGTTTCGAAAATCTTTGATCATTGATGTTTTCAAAATGTCGATGGAAATGCTCAGTCAAAAAACATTGGAAAGACCAACGTGACGGTAAGCATTTGTGATGGATTAGCGACAAAGAAGCTATTGCATTGATCTCTCATGATGTATTTTCATTGCAAAATTAGCTACGTATTATATGACAACCTATATTTACAGTTACGATAACCTATATTTTGTACCTTATTTTGTTAGTGCAATTACATCTCAAGTACCTCAACCTGTAAACAATAAACATTTTATAAAAAAAGAATAGTGTTCCTAAAAGATGTGTATGCTGTGTACTTTATTTTATATGGACGAATGTGTCTTTAATTATGCTTATTTTTTCATAATTATCTCGATTAGTCATGAATGAAATATCGAAGCCTACTGTATAATGGACCAAACTTTTATGTGTCTTTGTATATATTATAATTAAGGCATTTCATTAGTCTACAAATGTCTGAAATACCTTAGAGTTAGTGGCTCAAACCCCACATAACAGATTTAAAGTGGTATATATTCCAAAACTAAAGTGAGAAAATCTTTAATTGACTGTGGTGTACAAGAAAAGGACCCTGTGCTGACGGAGCCTATACCGACGACACTTGTCGTCGGGATAGGTCACCCTATACCGACGACATGTCGTCGGGATAGGCCAAACCCAAAATTTAATAGGGGAGACCCTATACCGACGACATGTCGTCGGCACAGGGTTGAGGCAGATGGAGGGAAAACATGGCGCCCAATGAAAAATTGGGGAAAACCTGTGCCGACGACATGTCGTCGGTATAGGTTAATTTCCATTTTCTTTTTGTTTTTCTTTTATTTGATAAATATTCGTCGGTCAAATTTTTTTTTTTTAAATTAAAAACAATTATGGGAAAACTCTATACCGACGACATGTCGTCGGTATAGACTTTTTAACTTTATTAACTGGACAAACCTGTACCGACGACATGTCGTCGGGACAAAACCATATTGCGCCGACTTTCGAGCCTATACCGACGACATGTCGTCGGTATAGGTTAATATCCATTTTCTTTTTGTTTTTCTTTTATTTGATAAATATTCGTCGGTCAAATTTTTTTTTTTTAAATTAAAAACAATTATGGGAAAACTCTATACCGACGACATGTCGTCGGTATAGACTTTTTAACTTTATTAACTGGACAAACCTGTACCGACGACATGTCGTCGGGACAAAACCATATTGCGCCGACTTTCGAGCCTATACCGACGACATGTCGTCGGTATAGGTCTCAGCGAGAATAAACCCAGAAACAGCTTCCTGCTTCCCATTTCCACGAAAAAAACCCCAAAACTCTCTCATCTTCTCTCTTTGGCGATTTCCCGTTTTTGGTGTGTTTTGTGGAGCAATCTTCACCAATCTCTCGGGTTTTGAGGTTAGTTAACATCTATGTTTCAATTTTGACCAAAAAATCAACATTTTTGGGTTTTTACTTAATTTCTTTGATTTTTGTTAGTGTTTGAAGCTTTGACCATTTTTTGAGGATTTCAAGCTATTCGAAGCTAATTTGCAAACTTGGTTAGTAATTTTTCTATAAATTAGGTTTAGATGTATGTTTGTATGTATATTGTTGTGTTTATTTGTATGTATGTATATATGGTTTAGATGAATGATTTTATAAATATTTATGAAATTTTATGATGAAATTAGGTTTAGATGTGAAATTAGGTTTAGATGAAATTTGGGAATTTGGGCATTTATATATGTATGTTTGTATATAATATGTATGTATATATGTGTATGTATGTTTGTATGTATGATTATGTAATTGTATGATTTGTATGTATATAATTGTTTATGTATTTATGTAATTGTGAATGTATGTATATATGTTTGTATATATATGTATGTTTGTATATAATATGTAGGTATATATTTGTGTATGTGTGTTTGTATGAATTTTGATTATGTTTATGTATGGAATTGTGTTTGTGTATGTAATTTGGGAATTTGGGCATTTATGTATGTTTGTATATAATATGTATGTATATATGTGTATGTGTGTTTGTATGTATTTTTATGTATGGAATTGTGATTATGTATGTAATTTGAGAATTTGGGCATTTATTTATGTATGTATATAATATGTATGTATATATGTGTATATGTGTTTGTATGTATTTTTATGTATGGAATTGTGTTTATGTATGTAATTTGAGAATTTGGGCATTTATTTATGTATGTATATAATATGTATGTATATATGTGTATGTGTGTTTGTATGTATTTTTATGTATGGAATTGTGTTTATGTATGTAATTTGAGAATTTGGGCATTTATTTATGTATGTTTGTATATAATATATATGTATATGTGTATGTATGTTTGTATGTATGTTTGTATGTATTTGTATGTATGTTTATGTAATTGTATGATTTGTGGATGTATGTATATATGTTTGTATGTATATGTAACTTTATTTAATTTTGTTGCAAGTTCGGAACTCATTACGGTTGACGAGGTGTGAATAACATCATATTTGTGTTTTATTGAATTTATTTAAGGTATGTATCCCGACTTTTATGCCTTTGTGTATTTAATTTTTAATTTCATTTAGGCTGTAAACGGCTCGTTTATCATAATTTTATAAATACTATTACTTATATATTAAAAAAATATATATTTTATAATTTTATAAAATAAATAAGAAAAAGGCTTACACCCGTAATGTCATTTATGTACGTCTTTGTTTATGTATGTCATGTCTCATATTGTGTACACTAGTATGTTTATTTAGGATAACCCTTTAGAATATACCCGTCCGAAATTTATCTGATAGAGATAAATTTTGGATTGTCCCCTTTGGGACTGCTTTTTGAATATTCTATCTTATTTAGGATATGCATACATTTTAACGGGTTGACATTTAAGAAAAAAATTGGTAGCTATTTCTCTTTACTCCTTCGAGGTTGCGGTTTATCTGCATACTTGAGGAGTTAAGGGGAAATGCTGCTGATTTATTCTTAAATAGTCAACTCGTTAAAATGTATACATATAAGATAGAATATTCAAAAAGTGGGTTAGGATCCACCGCCTTAGAGTACCGATCAAATCACATACATTAAATTATATAATTTATTACATGCATGTATATGTGTATGCTTATAACACAATAGATATGACACTAGATATGGAAATTGATAAAAGTTGGGTTACACTGGGAAATCGGAATTCTCCGGCTTTCTTAAGCGGTCTTCGCAACTTTATAGAGACGGCCAAGAACCATGTCGACGGTCGAGGTAGAGCGTTTTGCCCGTGTAGACGTTGTTGTAATGCGTGTCGACAGGATTTGAAGACGATATATGGCCACATACATGACCGTGGGTTTCTACAATCATATCAGAATTGGATTTATCATGGTGAACAACATCCTCGTGTGGCGGAGATAGCATCATTTTTTGCCCCAAGAACAACACCAACTCCTCCAATAACTATAACAACAAATAATGAGATGTTTGATGCCATAGATGATGTGATGGCAGAGCAAAATACAAACGAGGATAATATAGATGAAGATGGAACTGGTTTAGACCCAGAGTTTGATGCGTTGTTTGAGGAGCTAAATAAGGAGTTATACCCCGGTTGTAGTCAAATGTCTTCCCTAAACTTCATAGCCAAATTGATGCATATCAAAGTTATCAACAAATGGACGAATTGTTCGTTTGACCAACTGTTAGAGCTTCTACAAACTGCATTGCCAAAGGAAAATCACGTTCCAGCATCACACTATGAAGCTAAGAAGAAACTGAGTAAGATTGGGTTAGGATATCAGTCTATCCATGCTTGCATTAATGATTGTGCACTGTTTTGGAAGGAGAATGAATCAATGCAAAACTGTCCGGTTTGTAATGAGAGCAGATGGGTTGACAAAAACACAAAGGGGAAGAAAGTACATCCAACTCGAGGTAACTTTAATAGACTTAAAACAAAATACTTTAACTTAAACGGGTCAAAATGACCCAAACACACTTTAATATACTTGGAACATCCAACTGTAACTTTAAACGGGTCAAAATGACACAAACACACTTTAATAGACTTAGTACATCCAACTCGAGGCCAATTGTTGAATATATGTTTGCTAGTATTATTAGTATTTGTTGTGAGGCCAATTGTTGAATATGTTTGCTAGTATTATTAGTATTTGTTGTTATTAGTGTTGGTTGATTGGAATTTGTGAATTTGGGTCGTCTATTACTTATAGTTTAAAAGGTTGGTTATCCATTTTACAGCAGTTATGCTGTCGAATTTTAGTAAAATAGTCAACTGATTGTTTATTACATTGTTTAATGCAGGACCGAATACAAGAGGAGTATACAATATCATCTGCTGAGTCTGGTGGTGACACATCCACTATTGATGAGTTTGCATGCATGGAGCGTGCCTTAGGTCATCGGCGTGGCCATATCCGGGGTGTTGGTCGTGTGGTGAGTAATCCCACACCGGATGTGTTCGGTACTCCCCCTCCACAACCACATTGGCAAGACGTTGATCAACGTGTGGCTAGTCTTCAACAACAATTCCAAGAACAACAACAACGCGAAGCCCAACGAGAGGAAGAACAACGATTGCAAAATCAACAACTAGAGGAAGAACGTCGTGTGCATAATCAACAAATGCTTGAAATGCAACGACAAATGGATCAAATGCGTCAAATGTGGGAGCGCCGAACTAGTAGCGATGATAACTAGCTTGGAGTTGTTGAGCCTTTGTAGTTGGTGTGGTGTTGTCTTGAACAATTTACATATTTTTGTGTTTTGAATGTTTGATTTGTCGGACAAGTTTGTGGGTCGAACAATTTGTATGCTTGTTTTACGTTTCGGATATTAGTTTTTATTGGATTTGAATGTTTGAATGGTTTATATATAATTATTTGCAGGTTTTTGTTTTTAGAAATTTAATATTTCTGGAAAAATATTAAAAATTAAAAAATTAAAAAAAAACAGAAAGACCTATACCGACGACATGTCGTCGGGATAGGACTTTTTTAAAAAATATTAAAAAAAATGAAAAAAACCTATACCGACGACATGTCGTCGGGATAGGACTTTTTTAAAAAAATATTAAAAAAAATGAAAAATACCTATACCGACGACATGTCGTCGGGATAGGTCTTTTTAAAAATTATTTAAAAAAATGAAAAAAACCCTATACCGACGACATGTCGTCGGTATAGAATTTATTTTTGAATTATTTAATTAGAACCTATACCGACGACATGTCGTCGGTATAGAATTTCTTTTTGAATTATTTAATTAGACCCTATACCGACGACATGTCGTCGGTATAGGCTGACCTATACCGACGACAGCTATACCGACGACAATCTTGGGCTATTGGGACGAAGCAATCCCGACGACACCTATCCCGACGACAAGTCGTCGGGATAGCTTATGCCGACGACAAGTCGTCGCTATAGGGTCAAAAAAAGTCGTCGGTATAGGGTGATATTGTTGTGGGTTGAGAAATGAATGGACCAAAGAGTAATGGGTTAGGAAAGAGTTAAGCAGTGAAACAATGGAACTAATTAATATCCAAGAGATAATATCCAGTTGTGTTGGGCATGTCAAAACCCACAAGAAGACACCCTCTTGCTCACTATTTTGGAAAGTCTCTTGTCTTCCAGCCATTACTAGAAATCACCCTCTCTCTCTCATTCTATAACTATTGTTATATTAATTTAACTTTTGTATAAAGATTCATTAAATCTCTCCATAGAGATCCGAGTTCTTGAAACCAGCCTAAGAGAGAGAATGGGGAGAGGATAGAGATCAAGAGGATAGAAAACACAAGTAACAGGCAAGTCACATACTCAAAAAGAAAGAATGGAATCATCAAGAAAGCTAAAGAGATTACTGTTCTTTGTGAAGCTAATGTCTCTCTTGTTATCTATGGATCTTCTGGCAAGATGTATGAGTACTGCAGCCCCAAAACCAAGTATATATTCATCTCTTGAATTCTAAATCTTTCTTTTATCTTCTCTTTTAGGGTTTTCTTTCTTTTACCTATTCTTTTTGTCTTCCTTAAACTGAAAGCATGATTCACATGCTGGATCGATATCAAAGGCTTTCTGGAAACAAGTTGTGGGATGCTAAACATGAGGTTGGCCTTTTATCTCTATTTCTCTCTCTCCTACAACCCTTTTTACTTGACAGATCTGGTTATTCGGTGGTTCTCACAGTGGGTTTGACATGTGTTCTTTGTTTGCCAAAGAGAAGTCAAGTTACTTGATTTATGAATTCTACGGCCAGATCTACATATAGGATAGGATCCAGCACTTTCTCCCACTAAGATGATATGAGATGTTACATCCATGAACAGATCTGGAAGTAACTAGTGTTCTCTCACTACCCTTTACCTGCAACACCCTAAGATATCTAGTGTCTTATGCTTGATTTAAAATATATCATTCACCTCTGACATGTAGGTTTAATACTTTTCCTTGTTTTATAATTAAGTTTCTTGATTGTTGATTGATGTATTCTCTTGATTATCTTGCCAAATACCACATAGAAGTTGCAGAATGAAATTGACAGAATCAAGAAAGAGAATGAGAGCATGCAAATTGAGCTCAGTTACCCCTCTCTCTCTCTCTCTCTCACACACACACACACACAAACATTTCTTTTGGTGATAAATGTAAGTAAATATTTTGTTTCAGGCACTTGAAAGGAGAAGATATAACATCATTGAACTATGAAGAACTCATTGCATACGAAGATGCATTGGAAAATGGACTTACCAACATTCGTGAGAAAAAGGCAAGATTACGCACACTCTCTCTAATGGGTGTTTATATATTTGATGTTCTGATGAAGTTTGCTTTTTGTTTGCAAATCTGTACAGGATGAAATCCCCAAAATCATGAGGAAGCATGTAAGTTTTGGTGCTCTCTTTCTCTTGGTCTCATTACAGTTCACAATAGATCATGTGTACTTGATTGTGATTATGCTGGATTTGTGTACTTAGGAACAAGCTCTAGAGGAGGAGAATAAGCACCTCATGTATTTGGTGGTAAGTTTATCATGCATTTAACAACTTCTCTAGAGTGGTGTCTTATTTCTGATATTGTATATGTATATGCAGCAACAAGGTGAAATGGCAGCAATGGGAGATTACCAAGCTCATGAACCCTTTTCCTTCCGTGTCCAACCAATGAAGCCTAACTTGCATGAGAGGATGTAGTCACATTTGCATGTATGCAAGTCCTGAACTTAATTAATGAAGCTTATAATTGCATTATCATATATAAGGTTTGTAATACCTTAGGTATTGACATATGGTTATTTGCTAGCATATGTTGATGTTGTGCTCTTTGGACTACTGCTATATTTCTTGTAACTTTGTGTTTTAAGATTATGATGATGGACTACCATTGAAAATGCATCCGAAATCATTTGCACGGACAATAATCGATCCAATCGGTACCTGTATAACCAGTTGTGTATGCATGATTGTAACTCTTTGTATTATGAGAAATAGAGAACATGAAACATATCAATAATATAGACATAACTTCATAAGTTCAAGTTATTTATAAACTAGTATTTGATGTAGTTAAAATAAATTTGAAACAAATACACATTCTCATAAGTGATTAGTACTTAAGAAAGCCCTCAATCGTAGCATAGAAGTCTATTGGCATTACTAATAATTGTAATTGTTAAACTTTACATATTCATTGCATAGTTTAATGTAAATGATGGTAACTACCGTTGGTCATTTGGTGCAATGGTAGCCCCAAGACTTCACATAGTGGAGGTCTTGGGTTCGAATCCAGGCCACATCAAAAAAATGGTTTGTGGCCAGGTAAGGGGTCTTGCCTCGTGACACTAAATCCTAACGTGCATGAAGAAAACAAATCACATGTGAGGATGGAGGATAAACGGAAATAACAGAAATATCAATTGTAACGGAAGCAAATAAGTAACAAGGTCAACGGATGTGACCAAGATAACTATGTATCAAATTGTAAACTAAGTCCACAAAACTTTATTGTAAATATTAGAACTAGACTAAATATATGACAGCATGCATATGAGATTTAGTAGAAATAACAAATAAAATACTAATACGGATACAGATATTGAAATAAAATACTAATACGGATACTAATGGTATTAGCACAAAGTACCCCCATAACTCATTCAAAAATAATCCACAATCATAACATACATGTAGCAAGTCTATGTACCTCTATGAGATGATAGCGTGTTGGCATACACAACATCTATCTTAGGATATTTTTTAGCAGGCATGTGCCTAAATATCTTAGGATGCATCGAAGGAAATCGACCGAGAGAGAATGAAATGGAAGAGGTTGATGGGAGCAAGTTTTTTTTTGGTAGGAAAGTCATGAAAGCTTTAGAAAGAAAGATAAAGTAAAGAGAGAAGATGGATGAAGAAGAAGTAGAAAGTTACCTTAGGAAAAGGGAAATTTCGATGGTGGATATGTGGGTATTTTAAAAAAGACAAGTTCTATATTAACCTTTTTAGTTCAACTAGAATACTAAGTTAAACCTTTTAAAATGTTTTGAATTTTAAACAACCATAAAGTTAAACATCTTACATTAGGTGAAATCATAATTCATTACTAAACTAAATCGAGTAGATAACTAATATATTTTGTTATTGGATTAGTCAATTGATTTATAGGTATTTTTTTAATCTTTTGTTTAGAAATATTTTATGTTTTCTTGTTTTTGGGTTACAAGTGTGTTGTGTTTTCCATTTTTTTTGTTTATAAGTGTTTTTTTTTGTTTTTCATATTTGTGGTATATGATTGTGTTTAATCAGATATGTATACACGTTTAAGTTTGATAGAAAGATGTTAAATTTATCATATCAATAAATAAATAGATATGAACTATTTATACCTGAACCTTGTTAAACGGATTTATTTTGAACCGACTCATTTTTTCCCGCCCCAATTTGTGTACCCACTCACTTAAATTTTTGAATCCGCCGCTAATTTCAACTCTTTATCATGGTTAGTGCCACACCTTTGGGGCGTAATAATGGGCATGTGATTATCCTCACAGGGAGAGCAAGTTCGACTTAACAAATTATAATATATTATGGTATAATTATAAACTAAACATTTGCCAACCCCTGAACATGAAGGTACAATCTATTTTGTGTTTGGTGCAACCAGGTTATCTTGGTTTTTTCTTTGTTTTGTCTCTGTTTGGTGTGTGGCTCTACTGGTAAGTTGCTTTTGTTTTTTGTCCAGCGTCTAGGGTTCGAATTCTTTTGTTAATGTATTTGTTTTCCCCGGTTTTCATAGATACGTGTCCTTACCTCGTACCCCTAGGCATCGTAGGTTATCTGCCTATCATTTTTTCCATTTGTCAATGAATTACCTGCTGCAGACCTTCATGCATCTTCTTTCTCCCATTTTTCTTTCTGCTACGTCTCTATCCTCTGTTCAAGATCTTCCCTTCATCGGAACATTCATCATCTTTGTTGTTCTTCCTTTGTTTCCTCGCATCTCCGTTCTTCTTTTACCTTTTTTTTCTTCTTTCTTCTACATTATTTTATGACTATAGCCTTTGTGTTTTTTGTTAGTCGTTAATCTCCTCATAATCATCATCGCAAACGGTTCAGGAATACCATCGCATAAGCTATGTCTTTTATGATTTTCGATTACTCCTTATTTGCTTATGAAACCCTAAATCAGAGACATTGTTTAATATGATTTTAGTTTAACATTTTATGAAAGTTGTTTCCAAAAGACACGAGAATTGCTAAGTGGACCGGACCCTATACGCCTTGTATAGGTCAATACGAGGCGTATAGGCTCACAATTTCCAATACCGACAACATCGTACACCTGTCATTCCAACCCCTATACGCATCGTATAGGACAATACGATGCGGTTTAGGGTATGAGTTACCTTCTGCAACTAGTCAACCATCACATCACTATACGTCGCGTATAAGGCTATACGCAGCGTATAGTGATGTGATGGTTGACTAGTTGCAAAAGGTACCTCATACCCTAAACGGTATCGTATTGCCTTATAAGATGCGTATAGAGGTTGGAATGACATGTTGTACGATGTTGTCGGTGTGCCGAGTATCTTATATGCCATCGTATAGGACTATACGATGCGTATAGGGGCCAAAAACTTTTGTATTTAACGATGCACATTTCTCAACCGACGTTTATTCTAATCATCGGGTAAGGCTTCCAGATTTGAACGAGCCACTAAGCAATCCCAAGTTTGTATACAGTGAACCATCTTACCTTACACAACCCACTAGCGATTTTGTATACGGTGAACCCTCTTACCCGACATAACACACAGACGACTTCGTATACAGTGAACTCTCTTACCCGACAAAACATACCGACGACTTCGTATACGGTGAACTCTCTTACCCGATACAACATACCGACGACTTCGTATACGGTGAACTCTCTTACCCGTACAACACACCGACGACTTCGTATACGGTGAAGTCTCTTACCCGACACAACCGACTAAAGAGTCCAAAGACAAGGAACAAACCAATTCAACCTTGTCGTATAAAACTAACCATGTATAACATTCCTACATATATATATACTTACATATAGTTTGTTGTTTCTTAACTTTAACCGTACCGTTGTTGCAGTTGGTGGATTGGGTTGTCCGCAAAGGACGTGAGAATGGTTACGTCATTGTCACCCGACGATCGAGGAGAAAAGGCGACGACCTGTCGGCACCGGTTATCAAGGTATGGCTTATGTGTGACCATCACGGCGAACGTAAGTCTACAGCCACGGTTAGACGTGTCGGTAGCAAGAAAATAGGTTGTCCTTTTAAATTGGAAAAAAACTACAAAGAAAATACCGATGATTTGAAGTTAACGGTGGTGGATGGCAGTCATAACCACGATCCTACTCAACATCTTGAGTGTCACACCCCGGCCAGCGACGGATTATACGCCGGGGCTGACGCGGTTGTTCATAAGCTCATGATCATCTATTAATAAGTGATAAAATTTATTCATCATAGTTAAAGCATCCGTTACACAAAGAAATAGAAAGCAAGGAGTTCATAACATAAGTTAAATTCAATCTTTATTAGGGCTAGGTCCATAGTCCTATATGATCATGTAGTGTCCTTAAATTGGTGTACCTGAAACATGTAACTAAATGTCAACTACAAGTAGTTGGTAAGTAACATAGGTTTTGACACCAAACAAAGTTAAGTATAGTTTTACAATGCAATATATTCAAATCATATCTAAAGCAAATATGTGAAAACACACAAGGTTCCAAGCATACAATTCAAGCCTAGTAATAGAAAACTAGATACGTAATCCAACTGACTGCCATTTAAAAAAAAAGGGGCAAGAGGATACCCAAGTTCTAAGTTGATACCCAACAAAACCCGCCAAGGTTTTGTGATAAGTTATAGTTTCGGATTCCCGTATAAATGATCATAAAAGGTACTACCTTAGGCTTGGGCTACAAGTTAATGAATGTATTTACATGAACACATGTAATGGTCACCAGGTAGTTTAAGACACAAAGCATAAAGATCAAAGTATAAGAACATAGGTATTGAATTGTGTAAGAAATATAGTTAAACACATGTTTCACCCCAAAAAGTAAAAATAGTAAAAAGGGACTATGTAAACTCACTTGTAACGAAGTTAGTGATGGTGTGAATTGATAAAGATGGATACGTCCCGTGAGGATTCCCCCAAAGTCAACCTACATGGTAATTTGTATTCTAAGCTCAATGTATTTTGAATAAGAATAAGGGAGTTTTAAGGTTTTAGGGTTTTCATAGAGTTTGGGATTTAGATGAGAGACTTGTACCAGTTTGAAAGGAATTATATATGTTTAAAGTGATAAAGTAGTACTAATTGGAATTAATTAGAAACTCTAATTAAGAGTATTTACAATGATGGCATGATTTAATTTATTTATATGATTATTCTAAAATAATTACATAAGTAAATCATAGGATAAAAAGGTTTAGACAATTATTTTATGTAGGTAAAATAATAAATTAAACTATTCACATGATCTTTTTTATTTAAACGATTTATAGAAGGGGTATTTAAATAACTATAATGTTAAAGGAAATTATGTAAATTTGTACGATTATTTATTTAAAATAAATATTTAAGTATATTTATGGTTTTAGAAAGTTTTTAATATTTATTCTTGCTAAAGTAACTACTTATGTGATTAGGATAATGTTTTAAATAAAAAATAAATTTTGTTTCATAAGTGTTGTTACTGTATAAACGAAACAACATATTTAGATTTATCTAAACAAATCCTTTCTATTAGTTTGATTTCTATGGAAAAATGAGTGTTAAGAGAATGATGACTTAATTTGTTGGTAAATAATCAAGACTTAAAGTTCTAAGTAATGTTCTAATTAGGTAATTGTTATATCATTAATTAAAACTACGACTTTTCATTTAAATGGTTTCATCAATAAATTATATAAAAAGTTGAGCAAATCTCTGTAGGGAAAAAGTTTTATAAAATGATCATACTTATGTTACAATCATAATTTACAAACTTGAGGTTCTACCTAAATAATTTGTTGAAACAAAATATATATATATATATATATATATATATATATATATATATATATATATATATATATATAGGGGCATGTTCTTTTGAGAACCAACCATATGTTGAGAACCGAAAGAACCGCACAAAACGTGTATGTATCGCTTTAGTGAAAAAAGTAAAATTCAACAACAATATTTTATTTATCTCTTCCCACTCTTAGTTTGAATTTATTTCCACTCTCCTGAATTTTTTTAAGAAAAGTATAAAAATATGCATATATGCATTCATTTGTGCATATAGTGTGAGTGCATATATGCATTTAAAAAAAACGACTATAAATTCGAGGTCTTTTAAAACCAAACCTTAAACATATTGAAATGTACATGAATTCTAGTCAATTTATATTATAAATAGAGGAAGAGTTAATGCGGTTCTTACGGTTCTTAACATATTGTTGGTTCTCAAAAGAACATACCCCTATATATATATATATATATATATATATATATATATATAGGGGGAGGATCAAATAAGAAGTTGTTTTCGGCTAAGAACTCTAAGAAGTGACAAAAACATTAAGAAACGATATCAAACGAACTCGGATTGAGCTCATTCCAGCGGCGTTGGAACCGTATCGTCGAACTCTACCATCTTAGCTTTTAGGGTTTAGCTTTTAGGGTTTAGATCTTAGCGTTGAATTTTAGGATTTTAGCCTTAAGGTTTAGCTTTTAGGATTTAGATTTTAGGGTTTAGGTTTTTTTTGGGGGTGGGGGTTTAGGTTTTTGGGGGTGGGTTTAGGGTTTTTAGGGGGGGGGGGGTGGGGTGGGGGGTTTAGGTTTTTTGGGGGTGGTGGTTTTATGCTTTTCGGGGTGGGGTTGGAGGGGGGGTTTAGGTTTTTGGGTTGCGGGTGGAGGGGGGTATAGGTTTTTGGGTCCGGATTAGAGTTCGATGAGACGGTTCCAACGCCGCTCGAATGAGCTCAATCGGAGTTCGTTTGACCCACTTCTTAGCATTTCTTAGCGAAAAACCACTTATTAGCGGAACCTTTCCCTATATATTTATTTGAAATAGGAAATTAATTGTAACCCTTGCTATTTCATAAAAGAATTCGTTCTTAATATCAATTGTTTATTACATTTTTTTAATATACATATACCTATATACATACATGGGCATGGGTGTGTGTGAAGGGGTTAAAACAAGTTTTAATACTTAAAAAAATGAAAATACTTGTAAAACAGGGTCTGCCGGGTTTGAAACCGCGACCTGTTCCCGATGGCTAAAGCGCGTCAACCAAGTGACCTGGGTAAATGCCTTAGCCTAATGCTGGATCATTAAATACTTAACTCATACGTCCCAACCCTCCTTCTTCCTCACCCGAAATCGGGTAAACCCTAGCCCTCAAATTGCTTCGTTTAAGCAAGTGTTCAGCCTTGGAACCATAGGGCTTTCATACTCCCGATCAAGTCGAGTCTAAAGATACAAGTTTTACCTGGATTGGTTAAAGAACGATCGACGATGACATAACGGAAACAGGTCCGGCGTCCTTTGGCTGGGGTTCGTGTTTCAGGGTGTTTAGGAGTGGGTTTGAGTATTCGAGAAGCAAATGTTTTAAGTTTGATTTTATCACTTGATTCCAACAGAAACGTACGATTTGAATGCGAAGCGGCCTCGGATGGTTATGTGAATGGTTTCGTGGTTAAGTCGCTTGATTAGGATTAAATTGGGTCTTGATTACCATTTACTTTTAGTCGAGTAACGTTCTTGTATCATCAACTGAGGGTAATCGCACGAATTCAAACGAATTGTCGTTGGATTTGAGGTTGGTTGACTCTAGAAAGTCAAAATTGGAGGGGGGGGGGATGAATCAGAACTTTCACAAAGGCCCCTGAGATTTCAAGCTTTTGTTATTTCATGAGTAAACCTTGATTTAAATGGAATTAGGGTTTTAGGAAATGACCAAATGAACCCTGAACTTTTATAAAAATGTAACTCATTAAAGCTTTGTAATTTTTATAAAATTTAACAAATGTAATGTTATATTTAAATGTTGTAATTATATTTATAAACTTTTTACAAATTAAAATAGTTTTATTAAAAGCATGTACTTTAAAATAATGTAATTTTATAAACCCTTTATTTATAAAATTTATAATTTAGATTTTATAGGTTTGTATGTATATATACATCTATATATATAGGTTTGGAATATAACTTAGCATATATGAAAATAATAATGACTATATAATCCCTCATATAAAAATTTATTATTTTTTTAAAATTTGAAATAATTATATCCAATGTAAGTATGAATGTGTATACTCATGAAATATAATTGATAAATAAGGTACTTTCCTAAATACAAAAATAATGAAATTACATTTTCCGGAATAGTTAAATTAAAGACCGGAATTTCCTGAGAATTACAGTCTCCACTACTTTAGAAATTTCGTCCCTGAAATTATTTAGGAGGAGGGTTCAGGAAAAAAGATGTGTGTTTGGATTCTCAACTAGTTTTGCTAGCCGGTTTAAGGAGTATAGTTAATGACAAGGTTCAGGTCAGGTCATCGCATTAAGTATGGATGGTGGTAGTGGATTTTTTTATTTTTTTTATTATTATCTTTTTGTTTAGGGTGAAAATAAGGAGAAGATTGTCATAGAATGATTTTGGACTCAAATGATGGGATGCATCACTTGTAATGAGGATTGTAGGAATTTTACGATCTAAACTTGTTTAGGATGTAGTCTAAGATGTTCGAGTAATGTTACAGGATAAGTATTGGTCAAAGTCAAAGTAACAGGAAACCCTACGTGATACGGACAACGTTACTTCTGACAAGATGATAGGAGCACTTATATATAGGATATACCAGCGGTATATCCACTATGCCTTTATCATATCACATTAGTTTCGTTACTGTATTTCACCATAGGTTTTATGTCATCACACACGACATAATTTACTATGTTTTTCATGCGCTGACTTTTATAATTACGTGTGCACCCGTAATCCGTATAGGTCATTTTGTTGTGTGTGGGTATAGGGGGGGAACACCTAAAAACATTTAGTTTATTATTGTTTTCATGTATGTAACACCCCAAATTTTCAAGGAAATGAAAGTCAAGGGGCCAAAGTGTAAATAGCCCAAAGTTAAAGGAATGAAAAATGAAGAAAATAAATAAATCGAGCCGGTAGCGGACCACTACCGGGTTCCATGACGGTCCGCTACGTGCAGATGAAGGAATCATGAGGGAATGACACGTGGCAGTGACACATCTGATGACTCAGCCCTATGGCGGACCGCCACCAGGCGGGTAACGGTCCGCCAGCCGCAATTTGGCTCAAACAACGAGAAGAAGACACGTGTATGATGACTCGTTGAATAGGATTAGGAAACGGACCGCTACCAAAGGCGTAACGGTCCGCTACGTGGTGAGTACGCATAACAGCTGACTAATGGGCGGTAGCGGACCGCTACCACCCAACTTAACGGTCCGCTATGTGTGGCAGATTCACCCTATAAATAGTTTGCATGAGCCGTTCATTTGCAACATAAAACACCAACATAACTATCAGTTTCACACACACACGCATACCGAGGCAAGGATAGCGCGACAGTTATGAGCATGGTGGTTACGAGTACGCTGCATTACGAATACGTTCGAGTCCGGAGAAACATTTAAAGCGAGGAACAAACTTAGGAACTACCCAATAATAGAGTAAGTACATTGGACCCGTACCCTAGACACGATTATGTGAAATACGTGCTTAAATGATATGAGTTATGTGATATGTGATATGACGAGGGTGCGGGGTAATGTGTCACACCCCAACCGTGCATCTTAACCACGGGTGCGACTTAATTGACAAAAGAACACAATGGAATAAAGACATTTACTATTAAAGTTTCATAATATTAAAAAATCCCAATTACATAAGTTTCGAATTAAACCAAACACATAACATGTTCAAAAGACAAGCAACTTAAAATAAGATTCTTCAATTGATATCTAGGCAAATCCTATGTGATATTGACTGGACCTATCACGAGCTTAATCACCTGAAACATGTACGAAAAACAAGTGTCAACTAAAAATAGTTGGTGAGAAATCACAGGTTTAATAAAAGTATAAGTTTGGCAAAGGTGACAATTCATATTCCAAGATCATCATATAGCACGTAATAAAACAAACACATGATTAGCAAATCCAACCTAAAATGATGAGTAACGAATAAGTGGTACAACTCGCAAGTTGCACTGATAACGAATAAGATGTCCAACCAAAAGTTGTCCATAAAGTATATGCGGTTTCCATCCTATGGCCCATATATGTACTACCGTTGGCTTGAGAGTTTCAAGTTAAGGATTTGCAAGTTTAACGTTTATCATGTTGTGTTCATTTACTCACATACATATATGATTCGCTTGTTTTAGAATTGTTTGAAAACGTGTTTTAATGCGTGCCAACGCGTACATGTTTCCCCAAAACGATTTGAATAAAGTGGGGCTATGAAGTCTCACCTTGAAAGCTAGACGAGATAAGAAACTTGAACGAATAGACGAGATGAATCACGAACCAGACTCTAAAAACATAAATAAACTAGTTTTAGGGTAGGTTCGATGGTTACGAGTGTTAGATAGGCGGTTCGGGTGATAAGTTTAAGAATTAGTTGCAAAAATAGAGTTTTAGTTGATTTTCAGATTTGGACAGCAAAGTAGCTGAACAGAAACGGGATTGTTAAAAATATCAAACGACGTCTAAAAATTATGAAATTTTACAGGGAATTATTTAAGTCGTCCCGAAGAAGTTTTGTTTAGAAAGTTTTTCCATTTGAGACTCGGATCATAGCCAAAATAGTCCAACAAGACAGAAGGCACTGAAAAAGGTTTCTGTCCCGTTTTGGCTACTAAGGAGTCATAATTTTGAATTAGAAAACGATCCAATTATGGTTGGAAAGGAAATTTGACGAACTACGTCGTGGAAATTGATTTTGCTCAGTTTAGTTTAATAATGGTCAAGTTACGCTCAGTTAAATTCAGCACAGTTTCTGTCCAAAATCAATGGTTGCACTTAAGTGGTCCGTTTAGGGTTTTAAGATTACCGAACGCGCAAATAAAAATTAGATGAATGTTATTATGTTATTATAATACATAATATAATCAGATTAGGTTAGCCAAAACGTCCCGTGTCACCGGTCTAGCCATGATATTCACAGAAGCGTTTTGGAGAATCACATAATGCAATCGGCATAGCTTACACGAGCAAGCGGATTCTATCTTTATTTAGCGTGTGAGTTCATATAAGTGATAATATAGAATAAATAACATGTTTTAACTTAGCAAGAATATACTAAAGCATCGGCAAAGCCACTTTTGCAATAGTTGTCTTGAGGATTCGCAGAATGCGACGGCATAGCCGCCATTGCAAACGGGATCCTTTGTTTGTTAGTTGGTGATGTTAGCTTGATTTATTAGTTTGATTAAGATTATTAGAGGGTTTTTAGGGCTGAGGTTTCACATGATCAAGTGATCATGGATAGAAAATAGAAAAATATTGAGGGGATGAAGAAAGAATAAAATAAAAAGACGGTATTCAACTTCGGAGGGTTACTTACTTGCTTAATCTTCAAACTCTTGGAATCCTCTAAGGGATTTTCGAAATCTTCAAGGTTGGGAAGGGATTTCACAACTTAGGAGGGGTTGGGAGTGTTTGAGGGAGAATTAGCAAAGAAAACAAGATCCTAAGCCTCCTATTTATACTAATGGTTGAAGGGGTGTAAATATGGAATGTTTTGGAAAGCAATTTAGGGTTTTAGAGCCCTCAAATCTGCGAAATTTTCCTCAATGGGGCTGGGTTTTTTTGTGATTTCTTGCTTGGGCTAGGTCCAAGAGTAGGTGGGTTGGGTCCTAGCTTGATCCGGTTGAGTGCGCGCATTCGAAAATTGCGATTTTAAGCATTTCTAAGCGAAATTGGCAAATGTTTTCAACATTAAAGTTGATTGTCATAACAAAAAGTGTATGTAGCTAAAAACATTTAAGTTAAAGTTACGTTATTCGCGTATAGTAGTTGGCGATCGGTGGGCGAGAAAACGGACTTTTTGATCGTTTTTCGAATTTCAGGATTTATTTAAGGAAAGTTTTGCAAACAAACTTTGTTTTAATTAAAGAAATGAATATTTTAAACATTTAAAACATAAATTAATGTCATGTTAAAAGATTTGTCGGTCGTGGACGGTACGTAGTTAACAACGGTTTAAAAGGCGAACGATCGCACGAAAGTACTAACTAGTACTTTTAAGCATCAATTCACATTGAATGGGTTGTAAGAACATGTTTGAGATGTATGGGGGTGGTTCATGTGTATTTAATGTGTCATAAAGATCAATTAAGTCTACGTTCGATCCATGAATCAATCACAGATAAGTATAAGTCTTTGAAATCAAGCATAAACGTATTGTTTCACATGTGAACTAGTATTGTAACAACGTCTGAATAGGATTTCAAGTCAAATGAAATGTCATGCGGATTTCATTGATAAGTCTAGAATGGTAAGCCGTGCTAAGGTTTAAACGAGTTCCCAAAGCTTTCTGTAAAGATTGCCAGAATCGGGAGGTAAAACGGCTATCACGGTCGGAGATAATGGATAGAGGGACACCGTGACGTGTCACGAGCTCATTGATATAGAGTCTGGAAAGCTTCTCCATTTTGTAGTCCTCACGGATTGGGAGAAAATGAGCGGATTTGGTTAAGCGGTCAACAATGACCCAGATGGAGTCATGACCACTAGAGGTTCGCGGAAGCTTAGTGATGAAGTCCATGGAAATTTGCTCCCATTTCCATTGTGGGATTTCGGGTTGTTGGAGAAGACCAGATGGTTTCTGGTGCTCAGCTTTAACTTTAGAGCAAGTAAGACACTTCCCTACATAGAGGGCGATGTCTTTCTTCATTCCTGGCCACCAATAAAACTCTTTCAAGTCGTGATACATCTTATCAGCACCGGGATGAACAGAATAACGGGATTTATGTGCTTCATCAAGGATAAGGGTTCGGAGCTCACTTGAGTCGGGGATCCAAATTCGACCCATGAAGTAAAGGAGATCATCGGGTTTGGGTTCTAAGTGCTTTTCGACACCACAATCCAAATCCTTCTTCAACTCATCATTTGCAACAACTTGTTTTTGAGCTAGGAGGATCTTATTTTTGAGACTGGTTTGGACCAACATTCCCATGGCTCGCACACGGGTGGGTTTGATTCGGTCCTTACGGCTAAGGGCGTCAGCCACCACATTAGCTTTCCCCGGGTGGTAACGAATTTCGCAATCGTAGTCACTAAGTAATTCAACCCAACGTCGCTGCCTCATGTTGAGTTCTTTCTGGTTCAGAATATGTTGAAGGCTCTTGTGATCAGTAAAAACCACACATTTAGTGCAGTAGAGATAATGTCTCCAGATTTTCAAAGCAAAGACCACCGCACCCAACTCAAGGTCATGAGTGGTGTAGTTCTTTTCGTGAACCTTGAGTTGTCTGGATGCATAGGCTATGACCTTGTCTCGTTGCATCAACACGCAACCAAGACCTTGGTTTGAGGCATCACAGTATACAACGAAATCATCATTGCCATCGGGAAGACTTAGAATAGGGGAGTTGCACAATTTCTGCTTAAGAGTTTGGAACGCATCTTCTTGCTTTTGTTCCCAGACGAAAGGCTTATTTTTCTGAGTTAATGTAGTGAGAGGCAGGGCAATCTTCGAAAAGTTCGGGATGAATCTTCGATAATAACCCGCCAAACCCAGAAACGAACGGATCTCAGAGGGTGTGGATGGTGTACTCCAATTCTTGATAGCGGTGACTTTGGCTGGATCGACGTGTATACCCTGGTTGTTGATCACGTGACCCAAGAAATGAATTTCTCTAAGCCAGAATTCACACTTGGAGAATTTAGCATAAAGTTGTTCCTTCTTCAAGAGTTCCAAAATCAGCTTAAGGTGGGTTGTATGATCCTCTTTGGTTCGGGAGTAGATCAAGATGTCATCGATGAAGACAATGACAAATTGATATAGGTAGGGTTTGCAGACACGGTTCACGAGGTCCATGAACACCGCGGGCGCATTGGTTAACCCAAAAGGCATAACCATGAACTCGTAGTGTCCATAACGAGTTCTAAAAGCAGTTTTGGGAATGTCCTCTTCATGGACTCGGAGTTGATGATACCCAGCTCGGAGGTCAATCTTCGAGAAACAAGTTGCTCCTTGCAGTTGATCGAAAAGGTCATCGATCCTAGGTAGCGGGTAACGATTCTTGATGGTAAGCTTGTTTAGTTCACGGTAGTCGATGCATATGCGGAAGGACCCATCCTTCTTCTTGACAAAGAGAACCGGAGCTCCCCAAGGTGAGAAGCTCGGTCTAATGAATCCCTTGTCTAGCAGCTCTTGCCGTTGGCTAGATAGTTCTTGCATCTCAGAAGGGGCTAGGCGGTACGAAGATTTGGCAATGGGGTTAGCTCCTGGTAAAAGATCAATCCGAAATTCAACTTGTCGAGTTGGAGGGAGTCCATGCAAGTCATCAAGGAATACTTCCGGAAAATCTCGGATGATCGGTATATCTTGTAATTTCTTTTCTTCAGATTTCTCGACCACATGTGCCAAGAAAGCATAGTATCGCTTCCTTAAATATCTACGTGCCTTCATGCAGGAGATGAATTTCAAACCTTTGCAAGGTTTCTCTCCAAAGATTTTCAAGGTCTCACCGGATGGTAGAGGGATACGAATGAGTTTCTCCGAACAGTTGATTTCCGCATGATTGTGGGATAGCCAATCCATTCCCACGATGATATCAAAACTCCCAAGAGTGATGGGAATCAGGTCGATAGAGACTGTGTGATCGTTGAGAGTTAGAGCACAACCTCGGACAACGGAATGCACAACAGTTAGTTTGCCATCAGTTATTTCTATAGTATAAGAAGGTTCAAGAGCGGTACGACAAGTTTTAAGTAAAGGTTCAAATTGTAAGGAGACAAAACTTTTATCCGCTCCGGTATCAAATAAGATAGAGGCATAACGATTATTGATGAGAAACGTACCAGTAACCACGGCATTGTCATTTCTGGCCTCGGTTGCTCCTATGGCAAAAGTGCGAGCACGTGCACCTCGGTTATTGTTGTTGAACTTTGGGCATTGGTTTTTGTAGTGATCAGGAGCACCACATTCATAATAGGCCCTACCATTGATGATGGCAGGAGTGGCAGTTTGGGTAGTAGCAGCCTTTTCAGCTACGCGACAAGCGTTAGCAAAATGACCAAGCCTTCCACATTTAGTGCACGAACGACATTGAACAGTAGTAGGGTGATGGTATTGACACCTTGCACACAGCGGGTGAGGTCCACTATATGGCTTCCTGCCAGGTGCAGGTCTAGGTGCTACTTGGGCAATAGGAACAGCTGGGGTAACCATGGCAAAGCTTTTAGAGGTCTTTTGCTTCTTGTGGCGATACTCAGGCTTTTTCGCCACTTCCTCCTTACCTCTCTTGTCACCTTTCCTGAATAGAACTCCAGACTGAACTAGATCGTCCGTTGAGGACGCAGATAAATGAATAGCAGCTTCAAGTGTTGTTGGGCTACTACCCATGACAGTACCCCGAATTTGAGGCGGAAGGCCTCCAATATAACGATCAATCATTCGGGTCAAGGGTGTAACCAGATGAGGGACTAGGATGCAGAGTTCATGAAAGCGTGTGGTGTACGCCTCACTCTCCCCACTATCCTGGGTAAGGTCCCACAGCTCAATCTCCAACTTCTTCATCTCATTGCTAGGACAGAACTCCTCGATCATAATTTCCTTGAGCTTATCCCAAGTTATAGCAAGAGCTCCTTCCCTACCCCGAATTTTCTTTTCAGCATTCCACCAAGTAAGTGCCCTCTTTTGGAAGGCACTTGAAGCATATTTTACCTTAAGTTCATCGGGGCAGTCACTCATCTCAAATGTGTTCTCCATGCCTTCAAACCATTGCAATAGCCCTGTCGCACCTTCACATCCAAGGTACTTGTGTGGGTTACAAGAGTTGAAGTGCTTGAAAGTACAAACACTCCCACTAGATCCTCCGATGGAGTTGTTGATTTGAGTGACAATAGTGGGTAAGACCGCAGCAAGTTGTTGAGTGAGCAGGGTGGCTATGGCGGTGGTTTCGGCGGAGGCTTCACTGGTGTTAGCCACGGTGTTATCAGGATCACGACGAGGAGGCATTCTACGAAAAAGAAATCATAAGTCGGTAGTTAGGATAGACATTCAAGAATTAAAAGTGACAATATTTATAAATAAAATCACTCATTCATTAATATTAATGTCTTACAAGATAAATAAAACATATATTTAAAATATATATGTTGAATTACAAATGAAATATAAAGACAAAAATGACTATTCAAAATTCAAGATTCGGATGAATGATACTAGTGAGACGTGTTTTAGCCTATAAGTGAGCACTCACTCCAAGGGTCCCCAGGTAAGTGCGACTCGTAACGAACGTGCCTCACTTTCCTTTGACAAGACCCCCAGTGTACAGGCGCTCACCCTTCTAGATTACACGTGTCTCTAGTATCACTATCCAAGCCTTTGATTTTGATGAGAACATTATGGATTGGGCCTTGCCCAAGAGTTGGATTCAGCTTCACAAGTCAGCTTTCTTTTCTTGAACGGGAGTTGGGCCTCAGAAGTGGTTCCAACATGGCTCTCTTGGTCTTCGGATTTCGAATCACTTGATATGCTGATTACTTTAGGCTTCGGTGCAGGTCGGCTTGTCGCATCGGAGATTAACTCGGGCTTGACATTATGTTTCGAGGGTAGCAGGCTTCCAGAGAAAGATGATCGTGGTGAGATTAGCCTACTCCAACTAATTAGGCTTTGGGACCCATCATCGGAAAAAAGGCTTGAATTGCTAGAGATGTCAGTAGAGTACGACGACATACTAAAGATAAGAGAGTTAGTGGATTAGAATCACATAAGCATATAAGTTTCAAAGGGGAGCTTAGGTTATAGTCTAGGTCAAATGGTTTCCTAATTCTCTATAACCACGACTCTGATACCAATCTATCACACCCCAACCGTGCATCTTAACCACGGGTGCGACTTAATTGACAAAAGAACACAATGGAATAAAGACATTTACTATTAAAGTTTCATAATATAAAAAAAATCCCAATTACATAAGTTTCGAATTAAACCAAACAGATAACATGTTCAAAAGACAAGCAACTTAAAATAAGATTCTTCAATTGATATCTAGGCAAATCCTATGTGATATTGACTTGACCTATAACGAGCTTAATCACCTGAAACATGTACGAAAAACAAGTGTCAACTATAAATAGTTGGTGAGAAATCACAGGTTTAATAAAAGTATAAGTTTGGCAAAGGTGACAATTCATATTCCAAGATCATCATATAGCACGTAATAAAACAAACACATGATTAGCAAATCCAACCTAAAATGATGAGTAACGAATAAGTGGTATAACTCGCAAGTTGCACTGATAACGAATAAGATGTCCAACCAAAAGTTGTCCATAAAGTATATGCGGTTTCCATCCTATGGCCCATATCTGTACTACCGTTGGCTTGAAAGTTTCAAGTTAAGGATTTGCAAGTTTAACGTTTATCATGTTGTGTTCATTTACTCACATACATATATGATTCGCTTATTTTAGAATTGTTTGAAAACGTGTTTTAATGCGTGCCAACGCGTACATGTTTCCCCCAAAACGATTTGAATAAAGTAGGGCTATGAAGTCTCACCTTGAAAGCTAGACAAGATAAGAAACTTGAACGAATAGACGAGATGAACCACGGACCAGACCCTAAACAAATAAATAAACTAGTTTATGGTAGGTTCGATGGTTACGAGTGTTAGATAGGCGGTTCGGGTGATAAGATTAAGAATTAGTTGCAAAAATAGAGTTTTAGTTGATTTTCAGATTTGGACAGCAAAGTAGCTGAACAGAAACGGGATTGTTAAAAATATCAAACGACGTCTAAAAATTATGAAATTTTACAGGGAATTAGTTTAAGTCGTCCCGAAGAAGTTTCGTTTAGAAAGTTTTTCTATTTGAGACTCGGATCATAGCCAAAATAGTCCAACAAGACAGAAGGTACTGAAAAAGGTTTCTGTCCCGTTTTGGCTACTACGGAGTCATACTTTTGAATTAGAAAACGATCCAATTATGGTTGGAAAGGAAATTCGACGAACTACGTCAGGGAAATTGAGTTTGCTCAGTTTAGATTAATTATGGTCAAGTTACGCTCAGTTAAATTCAGCACAGTTTCTGTCCAAAATCAATGGTTGCACTTAAGTGGTCCGTTTAGGGTTTTAAGATTATCGAACGCGCAAATAAAAATTAGACGAATGTTATTATGTTATTATAATACATAATATAATCAGATTAGGTTATCTAAAACGTCCCGTGTCACCGGTCTAGCCATGATATTCACAGAAGCGTTTTGGAGAATCACATAATGCAATCGGCATAGCCGACACGAGCAAGAGGATTCTATATTTAATTAGCGTGTGAGTTCATATAAGTGATAATATAGAATAAATAACATGTTTTAAGTTAGCAAGAACATACTAAAGCATCGGCAGAGCCACTTTTGCAATAGTTGTCTTGAGGATTCGCAGAATGCGACGGCATAGCCGCCATTGCAAACGGGATCCTTTGTTTGTTAGTTGGTGATGTTAGCTTGATTTATTAGTTTGATTAAGATTATTAGAGGGTTTTTAGGGCTGAGGTTTCACATGATCAAGTGATCATGGATAGAAAATAGAAAAAGATTGAGGGGATGAAGAAAGAATAAAATAAAAAGACGGTATTCAACTTCGGAGGGTTACTTACTTGCTTGATCTTCAAACTCTTGGAATCCTCTAAAGGATTTTCGAAATCTTCAAGGTTGGGAAGGGATTTCACAACATATGAGGGGTTGGGAGTGTTTGAGGGAGAATTAGCAAAGAAAACAAGATCCTAAGCCTCCTATTTATACTAATGGTTAAAGGGGTGTAAATATGGAATGTCTTGGAAAGCAATTTAGGGTTTTAGGGCCCTCAAATCTATGAAATTTTCCTCAATGGGGCTTGGTTTTTTGTGATTTCTTGCTTGGGCTAGGTCCAAGAGTAGGTGGGTTGGGTCCTAGCTTGATCCGGTTGAGTGCGCGCATTCGAAAATTGCGATTTTAAGCATTTCTAAGCGAAATTGGCAAATGTTTTCAACATTAAAGTTGATTGTCATAACAAAAAGAGTATGTTTAGATAAATACATTTAAGTTAAAGTTACGTTATTCGTGTATAGTAGTTGGCGATCGGTGGGCGAGAAATCGGACTTTTTGATCGTTTTTCGAATTTCAGGATTTATTTAAGGAAAGTTTTGCAAACAAACTTTGTTTTAATTAAAGAAATGAATATTTTAAACATTTAAAACATAAATTAATGTCATGTTAAAAGATTTTTCGGTCGTGGACGGTACGTAGTTAACGACGGTTTAAAAGGCGAACGATCGCACGAAAGTACTAACTAGTACTTTTAAGCATCAATTCACATTGAATGGGTTGTAAGAACATGTTTGAGATGTATGGGGGTGGTTCATGTGTATTTAATGTGTCATAAAGATCAATTAAGTCTACGTGCGATCCATGAATCAATCACAGATAAGTATAAGTCTTTGAAATCAAGCATAAACGTAATGTTTCACATGTGAACTAGTATTGTAACAACGTCTGAATAGGATTTCAAGTAAAATGAAATGTCATGCGGATTTTCATTGATAAGTCTAGAATGAGTACAAGTAGTGAAAATCAGAAGTGTCACATAATGACAGATTAGTCTAAACACTAAACAGGAATAATGGAGTAATCACGACGTATCCATGGGTGGTGGATACGCTTCTGGTACTTCCTATATATAAGCTTCTTGGTACAACGTGGTGAAACCATTATGAATGTTTAGAGGTATAGACTAATAAATAATGATGAAATATAGTAAACGTACGGAAGAACATCCAACCGGTATGTAATTATCTGACAAACGGAATGTTTTGTCTAAGGAAAGAGTAGTGTATAAATCTCTCCTAGACCCGTCACTCTTTCCTGGGAACATCTCTGTTGAAGGTACTACCCTGGAAGGAAAATCACCCAAGTTTACAATATATGACAAATACAAATATGAGATGAAATCATATCATGCATGACATATGTGAATACGTAATGGATATGAATACGTGAAATGCATGATGAATATGTGAATGCATGATGATACGTGCAAATATGAATGAGTATGATGGAACGAGTCTAAACCCTAAAACAGAATAACGGAGTATTCACGAAGTATTAGAAGGGTGGTGGATACGCCGCTGGTACTTCCTATATATAAACCCTTCTAATGCACCATGGAGAAACCGTTACGAAGTTTTAAGGTGAGGACTGGTTGGTGAGTAAATCAAGCATATATATAAAATGAAAACAAATGCTTGATACATTTAGGAGGCTGTGAGTCAAAGATACTCAAGGTCCCAAAGCAACAATTTTTTATCTACCCCAGATTCTTGCAGGAGGTTTTCAACTAGGAACTAAAAGATCTCTCAAAACCTGCAAGAATCTACATCATGTTGGGTCATAAAAATAATATTTTTCAAAGTATGAGAACTGTTTCTAAAAAGTTCTCAGGGTTAATGTTCTATTGTTATCTACAAAGGTGAACATACAAAGTACCCAGTGTGACAGTTCAGCAATCCCAGCTGATACTGATCCCACACCCTCCACTTCAAATCATGAACAACAAGTTGCTTCCATTGCTCGAACCCCTGTGCAAACAACTAAGGATGCACAGGTACAAAAATCACTTACATCTGTTTTGGATGTTATCATTCAACTGGAACAAAGGGCCCCAGTTGCAACGACATACACTAGAAAAAGGAGCAAGAAGACTCCTTCTCTTCTTGTTTCAAAGGCCCAATCCCAACCTCAAAGCCCTTATTCAGAATCCCAAAATTCTGGTGAGAATATCAAAAGGGATAGCCACAACATTAGAGAGTCTTCCTTGGTGTGCGCAAATTACACGTAGTACTGTGATATGTTATTTTAAGTCTCTGTGAATTTTTCGGGAATTTTCGGAGAAACTTTCTGTTTCAACGCAGTCCAACTAGTCCGGAGTATGTACTGACAGTTTCAAATAAAAATCCAAAAATTTTATATGTTAAACATACCAATATGAGTCAAATTATTTTTAAATAATTTCGTTCATACCTATTCGAGATTTCCGTCAATAAATCGGTGACTACTCGTTTTCCACCACCCGGTATCCAAAAACCCTATAAATACCCCCCCATTCCACCATTCACTCTTTCTCTCTCTTTCTTCCCCCTCTTTGAGCCGAAACCACCTCCCACCATCACCATTTCCATCTTTTTTTTGTTCTTTGATCATTTCTTCCATCCAAATCCAAGCATTCTAGGTGATAATCAATTGTTGCAAGAAGAATCCATCATCCATCCATCATATTTTCAATTTTAGTAAGAACCTAGAGCTTTTTCCTCCATTTTTCATTTTCATGTTCTTATGAACATGCAACCAAGAAAAAATCATTTTTATGAAAGATTAACCATGGATTCTTGAAAAAATGAGTTTTCTAACAAAATGGTACATATTGTTGGTGGTTTTGGACTCGGGTTTTGCCCTTAGGCTCGGTTTCCATATAAGGAAACTTTATTGTATGAGCATTTGTTAGATGATGTGTTCTTGATGATTTGATGATGGATTGTGTTGTAGCAATGTTGGTAGATGAATAATATGTGAAAATTTTGTTGTCAAAACTGTTAGATGATACATGCATGCTCGTTTTTGCTATTTATGGAAACTTTAAATTTTGGGTTTTTATTAGAAGAGGTTATGATGTGATTTGTTTGGTGGAAATGATGCATAAACACTAGATATAGAAATTGTATGATTTGTTTCGGTAAAACCACTTGTCCATGTTGCTTTTAAGCTCGTTTTCTATTTTTAGAAACTTTATTTCTTGACATGTATTAAAACTTGATGTTTGGGTGTATTCAAAGCATGAAACTAGTATAGCGAAACATTATGGAAGTATGATTGACAAAAATGATGGGTTTAAATGCATGTGTATGGGTTGCAAAGCCCGGTTTCTAATTAAGAAACTTTATTTTTCCAAAAGTTGTGTTTGCAAGTTGTTGACATGATTAGAAGGTTTAAATGACTTAGTAACATGTAACTAAGTGAATTGTATGATAATATATGTTGTCTATCCATAAACTTGACAATTTGACATGATCATGCTATAATAGAAACTTTAATCATCCGAAACTCGCATGTTTGTCTATTTTTAGCAAGTAAACATTGAAATGTTCTGGATGTGTTATAACATGCCTAATTTTATGTGTGAACATTAACTTTGCATAGTTTCCATGTTTAGGACTCGAATCTTGACTTTCCAATTAAGGAAACTTTCATGTATCAAAAGTTGCGTTTCAAGTCCTAAATACCAATCGAATGTACCAATGTGTTTATTAGGCGATAATAAACTATTTCAAAGTAGGTTTAAATTCTATGTTAGAATTTGAATGCTTAAGTCCAACGTGTCACTAACGGGTCGTCAAGTCAAAACATCTTTGAAACGTCAAAGTCACTTTTCAAACAACTCATTTGGATGCATAGAGTTCATAGTCATACATTTGCAATACTTAAACCTTAAATTCCTAAATGTTTCCTGGGGCACGAGTAGGTCGTCTCATTTAGCCGAATTTGCTAAGACTTGGCACATAATTTCACTACTTTATCAGGTGAGTTTCACGGCCCCTTTTTACTTGCTTTATATTTTGGGGGAAAAACATGCAGAGTCTTACAAAACATACCCGCTTTACAAAGACATTCCAGTCTTATAAAGATATTCCAGCTTATAAAAAATTTCAGTCTTACAAAGACATTCCAGTCTTACAAAGACATTCCAGTCTTACAAAGACAAAGACATTTCAGTTACAAAGACATTCCAGTCTTGGAAAGACATTCTAGTCTTGCAAAGACATTCCAGTCTTACAAAGACATTCCAGTAAGACATTTCAGTTTTACAAAGACATTCCAGTCTTACAAAGACATTTTAGTCTTACAAAGACATTTAAGTCTTACAAAGACATTCTAGTCTTACAAAGACATTCCAGTCTTACAAAGACATTTCAGTCTTGCAAAGACATTCCAATCTTACAAAGACATTCTAGTTTTACAAAGACATTTCAGTTTTACAAAGACATTCCAGTCTTACCAAGACATTTCAGTCTTACCAAGACATTTCAGTCTTACAAAGACATCTAGCTTTACAAAAACATACGATGTTTTCAATCATACAAAGTTTACAAGGACATACAAGGTCTTCACATGATAACGAGGTATTCCGATCTCAAATGAGTTACATGGGTTTACACGGATATCACAACCAAAATCCCTAGGAACACACACTATAACATTAGCTATGGAGTTAGCCTAGGAATATATGAATAGTACTATTGGGTTGACACCCCCCATTCATCAAGTTGGTCGCGCCAACTTGATGTTTAATGGATGCATATTATCCGAAAATTTCACTTCAATGTTTGTGATGGAACATTGACGGGGCAAAAATCAAGAACTATCTAGGGTTGGTTATAGGTTCATGGTAATTGCATTACTTTTTGTTGATCCTAGCTAGACCACAATAGATCATCCTAGGACTCGTTTATCATAGTTATGATATTTCATTTTTCCAATTTATCAAAAGCTTTCCATATATGTCCAACGATGAGTTCAACAAGATTTTAAACATGTGTTTATCATGCTTTTGACAAAACGTTTTACAAGCATTTCAAGGAAATGTCCTATGGGAATTCCACCCATATTATCCAATAAAACGTTTTACAAATATTTCAAAGGAATGTCCTATGGAATTCCAACTACATTGCTTTCCAAATTTACAAAGGAAAGTTTTACAAAATCATTAGGGTATGTTTCATAAGTTTTCTAGGAAATAAACTTCCATTGTGGCACTTAAACCTGACCTTTTTAAGCATGTTTTTCAGGTATTGTTTGGCAACTGCACGATTGGAATAGGCTACTCATTTGAATTAAACCCTAGAAGCCGAAGAGACCTGATTGTCAGACCTCGAGACAGATTTGACTTACATGGTTCTAGAACATTGTACTATTTATATTAGTACATGTAATGGTGTTCAACACTTTAGAAATCTTCATTATAGCTTCCGCAACTATGTAATGATATCAGTCGTTACAACCTTGAGTTATTTATCAAGTAAATAATTTTGGCGGTGTGACAGATGTATACCTAATTGTTTTAAACTAGAACTCACCAGCGTTAGCTGACTTTTAGTATGCACTTCAGGTAACAGGAAGAAGGGACGGGCAAAGGCGTGAAGGCTACCTGGCACAAGACTGACATCCTGTTATTTGATTTTATGTTAAGACAATGTTTTTATATATTTAGACCTACCATGTTTATGCAACTGAATGATGTAAGCTTCCGCTATGTTTGAATGTTTTAATTAAAGTTCAGTGCTTGATGACTATGTTTACGAGTAAATCCAACAAGTGAGGTATCCCGAGTTGGAGACCTTACAACTTTATCTTTTGTATCCTAATAAACTTTTCTTTGTTACAGTTGATTGTTTTTCTCATTGTAATTCTGTTGTTTCTTTGAAACTTTTGCATCATCGTCTTGGGCATTTGCCATTGTACAAACATAAACAATTGAATGTTTTTAATGGTGCACATGATTGTTCTATTGATGATTGTTCTGTTCGTCCTAAAGCTAGACAACATAAACTCCCTTTTGCTACTAGTAGTAGAACTGGTTCTCAAATGTTTGATCTTATTCATATTGATACGTGGGGACCGTATCGTTCTACTACATATTATAGATATACATATTTTCTCACCATTGTTAATGATTTTACTAGAACTACTTGGACTCATCTTTTGACTACTAAAGGCAATGCCTTTAATATCCTCCAAGGATTCCTTGAGATGGTTGAGACTCAATTAAATGTCAATGTCAAGAGTGTTCGATCTGACAATGCTTATGAACTTGGTTATAGTGTTTAACATACCGAGTATTTTAAACAGAAAGACATTCTTCATCAAACTACTTGTCCTGGGGTTCCTCTACAAAATGGGTGGTAGAACGGAAACATAAGCATCTTCTAGAAACTGCCCGGGCTCTTACGTTTCAGTCCAAGTTAGCTATTACGTTTTGGGGTCATTGTGTTCTTACTGCTACTGACTTGATTAATATTTTTTCCACACGGGGTCTCCAGGGCAAGTCTCCTTCTGAGATGCGTTTTGGTAAGGCTCCTTCATACGCTCATATTCATACTTTTGGGTGTTTTTGTTATGCTTCTACCATACACATGGGAGAGATAAATTTCAGCCTCGAGCTCAAGCTTGTATCTATATTGGATATCCTTTTGGTAAGAAAGGTTATAAGCTTTATAATCTTGACACTCGGCATGTTCTTGTTTCTCTAGATGTGACTTTTCTTGAGCACATTTTCCCTTCTTTACACTCTTTTGACCCTTCTTCTTTGTTTCCTTCTCTTAGTGATTTGTTTGAGGAGACAGATCCCACTGTTGTTCCTTCATCTTCTTCGGTTGCTCCTGAAGTTGATTCCCCTCCTCCTCATGTTTATCCTATTCCTTCTTCTTCAGTTTCTCCTTTTCCTCCTTCTCACTTGCAGGATTATGTTTGTAATTCTGCTTCCATTGATTCCTCTTGTTTTCATACTCTGTCGAGTGCTTGCCAAGCTACTTCCTTTGTTAAACTTGCTGATCTTTCTTCTGATTCTCAACAACTTCTTCTTAATCTTGACTCTATTCAGGAACCTTCTTCTTATCAGGAGGCTGCTCAACATCCTGCTTGGCAAGAGGCTATGTCTAAGGAATTTACTGCCTTAAACGTAATCAAACTTGAGAGGTCATGCATTTACCTAAGGGTAAGAAGGCTATTAAATGCAAACGGGTGTATAAAGTCAAGTATAATGCTGATGGCATAGTTGAAAGCTGCACAACATGTTTGGTTGATTGTGGAGATACTCAGAAAGATGGCATTGATTACAATGACACTTTCTCCCCTGTCGTTAAAAAATGACCACTATTCGTAGTCTTGTTGTTGTTGCAACCAAAAGATATGTTGATAGTTTCATACAGACGACGCTTCTAGTCTCATTATAACTCAACGCAGGTGTGCCAAGGATATGTTGACAGAGTTTCATACGGACGACGTTTCTTCTGTTTCGTCTCCTTTGCCTTTGCATTTATAACCCAAGCTCAATGAGGGTCAGGTTCTTGATGATCCTTTGGCCTATCGTCGGCTTGTTGGTTAACTCAACTATCTCACTTATACTTGACCTGATCTTTCTTTTGCGGGTTCAGTTTCTTAGCCAGTTCATGAGTGATCCGCGTGTTCCTCATTGGGATGCTGTGTGGCATACTCTTCGTTATGTCAAGAATACTTCTTGTCAAGGATTATTTATTAATGACAACCCCGATTTGTATTTATCTGCTTATTGCGATTCTGATAAGGCGGCTTACCCTAATACTTGGCGTTCTGTGAGTAGCTATTTCATTTCCCTTGGGGGCAGCCCTATTTCTTGGAAGTCCAAGAAACAAGCTACTATTTCTCTTAGCTTGATGATGCTGAGTATCGATCTATTTGTCGGGTCACACAAGAACTTGCTTGGTTAACTCGTTTGTTTGTGGAATTTCAGCTTCCCAACCTCACTCTGTTTCCTCTGAAGTGTGACAGTCAGGCGGCCATTCACATTGCTAAGAATCATGTTTTGAATGAACGCACAAAGCATATTATGTTGGATTGTCATTTTGTCTGTGAGAAGCTTCAAGCAGGTTTGATTATGCTTTCTCATACTCGAACTTCCAATCAACTTGCAAATTTATTCACCAAAAGTCTTGCTGGTCAACCGCACTCGGCTATCATTTACAAGTTGGTGTTGTATTCACCTCTAACTTAGGGGAGGGGAGGGGGGGGGGGGTTGTTAGGCGAAACTATTAGTTTCAGTTTTGCTTGTTTAACTAGTTTTGCTTCTTTGATTAGTTTCAAGCACATAAGCATTTTTGTAATCATTATTTGAGTTATCAATCAAAATCTTTTCCCCTGTCAATTGTTTATCTCTCATTTTCAGTCTCATTTCACTATTACAACATTAAGCCCTACGCCTATTTAAATCCTACAATAAAGCACTCAATGACTTAGGTTTTTTACAAATAATGGGAAGAGAGAGAAAACTAGTTATCTTTTAAAGGAAAAAATAAATAAATATATAGTTTTGTTTTCCTTTTCATAATATTCCGATTCAAATTTAGTTATTTTCAAAATAAAGTTTCTAATTTACATTTATTGTATTCACATGGATAGCATAGCATCTCATAAACTCCAAAGTGTTCATCATATCTTATATAAAATTCATCTTTGTAGATAACATAGATAGATACCAAAGAATATTTAGTCCAATGGTACCCGAGTGTGGTAAATAGTGCTTTCTCCTTTAGTGCACAACAAGAAAAAAGCTCTATAGCGACGATTTTTATCGTTGCTATATATAGGGTTTTAGCGATGATTTATCCTTGCTTCCCGGAAATTTGACATTTCAAACTCTCTCGCGACAAATATATTGTCTCTATAGTGTTTAGCAGGATGGAGGGAAAATTGAGCGCTAAATGAGTTATCTTTTCGTCGCTAATAGATAAATGTTTTTGTTATTAACTTTTTTTTTGTTTAATTAAAAATGCTTAACTTACTGGGAAGGAAAAAACGATAACATTTTGTTTCACCTGTAGAGACGATAAATTGTTGCTATAGGTAATTATTTAATTTTTTAGTTTTTAAAACTTCTTAACTTACCGTAAAAAAAAGGAACGATAGAGGTAGGGGTGTTAAAAAATATATGAATCCGAATTATCCGAAAATTCGGATATCCGAATTTTTTGATTCAGATAGCATTTTTAAAAAAATTCGGATAGTTCGGATATCCGAATATCCGAAATATTAAATAATTAAAAAAATTAGTAATTAAAAAAATTAGATATTGTTTCCCTAAAAGTATTATAAATACTATATATATGAAGTATATGATTTTTATGTTACATGTTTAGCTTTCTTATTTAAAATAAATAAATAAAACGTATTCGCTTTGTAATTTCGTAAATTACTCAGAAAATGGTTTTTTAATATTTTTTTAATTATTTCATAAATATGATGTTTATTTAGTATATTTTATATATTTAGATTTTATGTTATGTATTTAGTTTTCTTATTTTTTTTAAAAAAACTAAAATGTATCAGCGTCGTAAATAAAAATCAAGTTTTTTTGTAAAACCGGTTCAACCCGGTTTTTTTTAATACCCGGACCCGAACCCAACCTACCCGGTCCCGAGTCCAAAAATTTAGGATATCCGAAATCCAGATATCCGATTTTGAACACCCCTACTTACAGGGACGTGTAATTGTCGTTGTAGGGTTAGACCTAAACCTCGAGGTTAAGAGTTCTAGTCCCACGATTAACAATGTAATAGAAACTATACATAGTAATAAATAAAGGTTTTGGGGTGCCACATGTCATTCCCATGTTTACCATTAGAATTTTTTTCCCACCTCTCTCTCCTATTAATGATACAAGTTTCTATAAAAAAATATATATTTTGTTTCCTTCCTCTCTCTCCTATTAAATAATAACAATTTTTATAATTATTTTTCTAAAACATTTTTAATTAAAAAAATAGCTTTGTTCATAAAACATTTTTATAATCTGAACATTTCTTTCATTCTTTTTATAAAACATTTTAAAAAAAATAACTATATAACGTTTCTAAAATTTGTATTAAAAAATTATGTAATATTAAATCTTCATTACTGAGTATATATGACACTGCATTTATTCACCCTATATAATATAGAAGGTTTCTAATCTATATCTATACATAGTAATAAATAAAGGTTTTGGGTGCCACATGTCATTCCCATGTTCATCCTTAGAATTTTTTCTCGCCTCTCTCTCCTATTAATGATACAAGTTTCTATAAAAAAATATAATTTTTGTTTCCTTCCTCTCTATCCTATTAAATAATAATAATTTTTATAATTATTTTTATAAAACATTTTTAATTAAAAAAAATAGTTTTGTTTATAAAACATTTTTATAATTTGAACATTTCTTTCATTCTTTTTATAAAACATTTAAAAAAAATAACTATATAACGTTTCTAAATTTTGTATTAAAAAATTATGTAATATAAGATCTTCATTACTGAGTATATATAACACTACATTTATTCACCCTATATAATATATAAGGTTTCTAATCTATATCTATACATAGTAATAAATAAAGGTTTTTGGTGCCACATGTCATTCTCATGTTTATTCTTAGAATTTTTCCCGCCTCTCTCTCCTATTAATAATACAAGTTTCTATAAAAAAATATAATTTTTGTTTCCTTCCTCTCCCTCCTATTAAATAATAATGATTTTTATAATTATTTTTATAAAACATTTTTAATTAAAAAATAGCTTTGTTCATAAAACATTTTTATATTTTGAACATTTCTTTCATTCTTTTTATAAAACATTTTAAAAAAATAACTATATAACGTTTCTAAAATTTGTATTAAAAAATTATGTAATATTAGATCTTCATTACTGAGTACATATAACACTGCATTTATTCACCCTATATAATATAGAAGGTTTCTAACCTATATTATAATAAAGGAATAACTATACTTGCTACGTGTCGACTTCTCGATTTTTGTTTTTAGATTATGTAATATTAGATTTCATCTATATTTTTGTTTTTCGTCTTTCTTAACTATTAAATAATGATGATATAAAATAATTAAATATCTAAAATTTAATCTAATATTTTGTTAAAAATTACTAAATCATACGAAAATTTCAATTATATCTTATTTTAAAATACAATTTTATAATTCTTAAATGTTCATTATTTGTTATTTCACAGATGACTAATAACATTCAACATACAAATCTTCATAGAAAATACTATTTTATAACAAATTATATTTATTCAACCCATGTAAAACAGGCGCTTTAACCTACTTAGAAATATATTAAATAAGCGTGTGTTGGCGTTCTAAAAGAAATTACATAGAGAGATAGAGAGAGACCTACCTTATGGTTTAGCATGTCGATCAATCATAACCAAAATAAGATAAATTAATAACAATGGAGGCGTACAAAAGTAATTTCCCTATCTTTCTTGAAGACTATTCCATTCTCTCTCTTTGATTAGCTCACTTTCATGTGTCTCTCCCTCTCTCTGAAATTGCTTTCTATCCTAACCCTAGACTCATCATTATAGTAACCTTTGGTCAATTTGCTATTCCTCCCTCGTAGCTCTAAAATGTTCAATTAATATATTTCTGTTTTCACTATCAATGTTTGACCAAGAATGAAGCAGTGAAGAGAACTAGGGTTGGACATGTGGTTTCTGAATATCCACATTGACACTTTATGGTTTATGAGCAGTCTAGTCAAAGGATCTGTTCTTGTCTATTCATCATATTAAAACCAATGTTTTCCGGACCGGACCGGACGTTGAACCGGTCTCCTTACCGGTCCACTGGTCGGACTGGTCCGACCGGTCGGACCGGATTTAAGAACCGGACGACGTCATAAATATTATAAAAATATATCAGTCTAAATAGCCATTAATCCTTTCAAAAACCACCAACAAGTCAATTCCAATAATTTTAAACTAACAATTACCTACGAAATAAGAAGCCAAGAGACTTAAAAAAGATTAAAAAAAAAAAATAGTCAAGCGGTTCAACCGGTCCGACCACCCGATTTCCGGTCCGACCGCCGGTTCGCTGCAGAAACGGTTCAACACATGTAACCGGACCGGTCAGATCACCGGTTCCCGGTCCGACCGGCCGGTCCGGTCCGGGTTTCAAAACATTGATTAAAACCATCAAATCTAAATCAAAGGGTTACATTATTCATCTACAATATTATTGTGTATTTTCAGTATATAACCTTTTCAACAACATTTATATACAAGGGTAGCAACATTTAATCCTACGTACCCTTTAAGAAGCTATTTGAGTATTGCTTAATTAAATAACTAAACTAAGTTTGTTAATCATAAATTAGTGAAATATATGTAGCTGTATTAACCAAAATAATTAAATGTACCTTTGTCGAAGAGCGAAGAGATATCTATTATTACAAGAGCATATACGGTGGAAAAATGTTAAGAAACATGTAGAGTTCACATTAAAAGTCTATCTGTCCTTTAAAAACAGGTAGACTGTGATCACCACCACACGACCCTCCCCCTATCCATACTTAGGTAGATTGTTTCTTATTGTATTAATTATAAACATATTTGGTATATATGTTTATAATTAATACAATAAGAACATATTTGGTAATTGGTATCGTATTTATCACTACTAGAAATCTAGGCAGTTTCGACGACCTATCTCGACGACACGTGTCGTCGAGATTGGTTCAACCTGTTACGACGACAGGTCGTCGGCGATGCTTCCCAATCTCGTGAATTTTTTTTGCCACTTTTTCTCGACGACAGGTCGTCGGGGATGGTTAACCGGGAAAAGGTGAAAACTTTTGGCGCTTACCGGGAAAAGGTGAAAACTAGTCTCGACGACATGTCGTCGAGATTGCTATTTTTAATTTTGTTTTCCTTTTTTTTTTGCCTGGTAAAATATTAAAAAATTAATTTTTAAAACAAAATACCTTTTCTCGACGACATGTCGTCGAGATTGGTATATAATAAAAAATTGTTTTTATTTAATAAATAAAATAATTAAAATAAAAGGACCCAATATCGACGACATGTCGTCGAGACTGGTCTAACTGGGCATTAACTCGCAGAAACCCTTCTCTTCCTCATTTCTGCCCTCTTTTTCCTCTCACGATTTCTCTCGGCTAAACCCACAAAATCCGGCCATTTTTCTTCAAAATCCAACGTTTTCTACCTCCTTCTTCACCATTACTCTTGTTATTCAAGTGGTTAGACCCGATTTCGACTTTTTTTGTAAATTTTCTTTATAATCGTAAATTTCTAATATAAATCTTGTGTATGTGAAGTTTTTGGCTAAGTGGAGGGATTGGAAGCTAGATTGAGGGTTTTTCCGACGACGTGTCGTCGTTTCAAAAAAATTCCGGAGGTAATATGTATATTTTTGTGTTTATAGGTGTATTTGGGTAGTTTTATATAGATTTATAAATGTTTGTTTAATATTTTGGTAATAGGTTTAGATTTGAGAGATTTAGTTTTGTATAAATGTTTTAATTGTTTTTTATTTGAATAATATAGATGAATATATCTATTAATTTGTGAAATTGGTGGTTAAGTTATATAGATGTATAGTATGTAGGGTTCATTTTTTTTATTGATGGTTAATGTTGTGAAATTGATAGTTAATTTATATAGATGTAAAGTTTGTATGGTTTATATAGATGTATAAGTATATAAATGTATGGATTATTTGTGAAATTGGTGAATTGTAGGTTTGTATAGATTTATTTATTGGTGGTGTTATGTATATATTATTTGTATGAATTATATGATGTTATTTATTTTTTGTAATGTATAGTTTGTATGTATTATTTATTTGAGTATTTGTATGTATTTGTGAAATGTATTATTGGTGGTGTTATGTATATATTATTTGTATGAATTGTATGATGTTATTTTATTTTTTTTAATGTATAGTTTGTATGTATTATTTATTTTGACTCAAATACTTGTATGCATTATTTCTTTGGGTATTTGTATAAATTAAAAGAATATATTGTTGTTTTTTAATTTTTGTGAAATGTAATACATTTGTTTTTTATATCTAATACATTTGTAACGAATTTATAGGGTTTCTTGTTTAGCTTTCTCTTTCCGCTTGACTGTGACTGCATTAAAAAGGTAACACTTTTCTACTAAACTAAAAATTGTTTAGATTATGTAACACTTTATTACTATATCGAACTCGAACACGATCCTTTGTTAACACAAATATCTTGGAAAATTGATTTATTATTTTAGCAATTTTATGTAGGTATATATGGCGACTTATGCTCGATCACATGGTGGTGACGGTGGGGGTCATGATCCACGGCGGAATTCTAGGAGGCTCCCTACTGATTGCGAGTCTTGTAAGCTACTTGTTTTAGTTTGCTAATACTTCAAATTCATGTAACATCTGCGAGTCTTGTAAGTTACTTATTTTAGTTTGATAATTCTTCAAATTCATGTAACATCTGCGAGTATTAAATTCATGTAACAGCTTCCTCAAAAAAAGTAAGGGGCCGTGGTCGAAATCTTGATATGCTGGAGGCGTTTGCCCAAAATGGAAACAAGCCACTCCCACTAGAGCTTGATCCAACACATGAGACCTACAAGTTTGTCGGTCCGAATGGTCGATGGTTTGTTCGACAAATAACTATTGCTCTCGAAAAAATCCCATCACACTATATCGGTTGGGAGTCTATTCCTAGGGAGCATCAAAGTACCGTATTTCGCAATCTTCATGTAAGTATAAAATGTAATTTAATAACATTTATAATTATTAAGTGTTTCCTAATTACCTTTTTTTTTACAGAATTACTTTGATTTAGAAAGCTGGAGTAACACACCGCAGTGGCCACAAATATCTGCGGGCATCCATGATGATTGTGGCCGTAGATTTCGTGACCGCAAATCTACTTTAAAGAGACATTTTGAATCGGTTGGTGGTTACGAGGAGTTGGAAGAAGCAAGGAATAATCCTCATGAGTCCATCAGTTCCGGCAATTGGAATTCCCTCATCGACATATTGTACCTTGATCCCGCATATATTGCACGCTGCAATCAAAATTCTTCAAACCGATCTAAACAACCATACGCCAATACTAGTGGGAGCAAGTCATTTGCTCAACGGCGATATGAGGAGGTAACAAAAGTTGTTAATATTATTCTAAAAATGAATTCATAAGTTAGTCAAATATTAGTAACATTATTTTTGTTGTTTATAGGTACAACAAGGTGGAACCGTCAGCCTAATTGATGGTTGGAGACGTATGCACACGTCTCACGGCACATGGGTCAACGATCGGGCACAAAACGATTGGGTAAGTATATATATCGATAAGGGAATTCCAAGTTTGGGAAATACACTAGAATATTAATCATATTGGTTATTGTTGGTTTTTATTATAGTTTTTTATTGAGTTTTGTTGAATTATTATGTTTATTGAGTATTGTTAAGTAGGTTGGCTATTGAGTTTTGTTGAATTATTATGTTTATTGAGTATTGTTAAGTAGGTTGGCTATCAATTTTGTAGTCGTTATGCTGTCGGATTTTTGAATTTTTTTTTATATGTGTAATTTTTGTTTATTATAGAATACAATTCAAGAAGAATTGATCCGGATGCAACAAGAAGGCGGAGAAGTTGATGAGGAAGAGGTCCTAAAACGTGCGCTTGGCGAGAGACGCGGTTGGAGCCGAGGAGTTGGAAGAAAAGTTAGAAACATGCCCACTAATGTTTCGGCTCTCTCCGAGTCTCAATTCAACGAATTAAAAGAACAAATTCGTGAACTGAATGAGACCGTGAAACAGATGCAACAAGACCGCAACCAATCTGGCAACCAAAATGACGACGATCAAGATGAATAAACTTGGTTGTAACTTTTATTTGAACGATTTGTAATAATTTATACAATTTGTATACTTTTTGTTAGATGTTTTAAATAATATATTGTTGTGAAATGTATTAATATATAACAGGTTTGACAGGTTTTGAATTTTGTGTATTAAATTACTGGAAATTTTTAAAATTCTAAAAAATATTTTTTTTTTAAAAATAACTCTTTCTCGACGACGTGTCGTCGGGATTGAGTTTTCCAGATTTTAAAAAAAAAGATTAAATAAAATTTAAATTGATCAATCTCGACGACATGTCGTCGGTATTGATCAATTTAAATTTTATTTAATCTTTTTTTTTTAAATTGAAAAGTTATTACCGACGGGCTAAAATCGACGACATGTCGTCGATAAAAGTGTAATCTATCTCGACGACGTTTTCTCGACGACTTTTCAAGTAGTCTCGACGGAACTTTGCCGACGAGTCAATATCGACGACATGTCGTCGAGAAAGGCAATTTCGACGACATGTCGTCGATAAAGGTCGTTGAATCTGCCTAAATTTCTAGTAGTGTATTGATATTGATTGTAATGAGAAACTTTTTGAATTACAATACTTTATTTTATTATTATTATCAACGTGTTACTCACATTTATAGAAATCGAAAATATTTTTCATTTAGTTTTTAATAAAGAAAAGATATGACCGCCTCCCTTAGTTAAACAACTGCATGTGATCCCTACGTGCCACTTCCATCGTTGATACTGCAAGTAAATTCTATTGGGGATCCCTCTAGTAACCCGTTAGTAATTTTTTCACCCATGTCATGTTTTCTGACACACTATCACCAAAGGTTATAAACAACGTCCACATTGATGTAATTGAACACACCTGATAATTAACCAATGTTTTAAAAACCGGTTCAAACCAGCCGGTAATACCGGTTGAACCGGATTTCGATCACTAGCCCGGTAAGTTTGAGCCCGGTAAATTGGAAGAACGGTTTGTAACTTGAACCGCCGGTATTACCGGTAATACCGGGTTAGACCGTTGTACCGGTTTTAAGCAAAAGTAAAATTTTAGGTTTATACCAAAAAAAATAAGTTTTAGCGGCCCGATAGTGATGAGGATGACGATGATAGTGAATTTCATTTTTTAATCGACCGTGAACTTGATACATTCAACACTCCAATGACATAAACAATTATACATTTTTATTAAAAAAAACTTTATTGAAAAATTGAGTGTTTTTGGATTATTTTTTTATTATGGATTAACTTTTGAATTATTTTTTATTATGGAATCATGTACTTTTAGATTATTTTGTGAGTTCAAGTTGTATTTTTATGAAATTATAGGGTTAAATAGTCAACCCGATTGAACCGCCCGGTACAACCCGATACAACCGGTTAAACCATTTCTGAGCTCAACCAGGTACGATTTTAAAACCGGTTTTTAAAACATTGTAATTAATTCACTTGCAAAGGTTTGGAATAAGAACTAGTTTACAGAATATATATGCATTCGAATAACATAGTATTTATAGGAGATATGAGGCTATTTATAGCCATTGCTTGGGACAGTTATTGAACCGTTGATGACAGTTACTTGGCGGCAAATAAACAGACGCCACTGTTAAATGTTTCTGTTGGGTGCTTGACAGCCTATTACCCGACCATATCTTTAATGCAAGTTCTATACTTAAGTTTAATATAATACAAGTAACTAAAGAATGTTTGATGACATGATCAATTCCAACAATGCATCCCTTGATCTTGGCTTCAAATATTAATGTGATCTTTGTCTTTACTTCTTTGCTGCAGGTCCGCAGCCTACAGGACAGTCACATATTGCAGAAGCTTTCCTCTTCTTGTATGGTAAGTTACGATTTTTCTCGGTAGCCTTGTCCTCTCCTTCATGCCTTGTACTTCCCACGCTTGAACTTGCTTCGCCTTCTTCATAGCCTGCTCCCTTTCCTTCCTTGTGCTTTTGATAACGCCATTCAATTATCTCCAAGTACTTGCTGAAAATTACTTTCAACATTGTTTGTGACTTCCATTGATCCGCCTTGATGTTGAACCACCGTGTAAAGATTCAGGAGGCTAATCTTCTTGCCTATGTAATCTCGTGGTTGTATATATTCTTTTATCTGTAGTGTTTCTTCTAAAAACCACTTGACTAAACCTTCAAACTTCTCCTTATGCTTATCGACATTTATAGCCACTTCAATGATGTTCATGAAAGTCATGCAGTCTTCAATTGATGCTATATGATTTGGATATATCATATGATTCTTTCCTTCATTCAATTTGCTCGAGTTTCTTTTGGATTCCTTATCCAATGCTTCAAAATAACTCAACATGTCATCTGTTTCACTCATCTTATTTACATCATTCCATTTTTATTTGGAGTCTCCTTCATCCTGTACATACCTTTCCCGTACATCTACATCCTCGTTCATCTCGGGCATTATAGCATCTTCAAATGTTTTTGTTATGTAACATATGGTGCCTTGAAATGTTATCTCGAATCCTTGATATGCAAGTTGTTCAAGGCTTAAGATGTTCTTCTTCATGGTAGGTATGTAGTATACTGATTCAAATATTCGGTTTGTGTCACCACAGAATATTTCAATCTACCCTTTCCCACGATAGTATTCTTTTACATACCTTTTCACAAATGTTTCTATTCCAAAAGATTTCCTTAATTTCTTGAATAGTTTCTTGTTTCCACATGCATGTCTCTTTCTATTCAAACTAAAATACCATATATCGTTCCAATCCCCTTCTTCCGTCCCTTTAACCAGAAATTCTGAATGTTGGATTCGATTTTGATATACCTAGCTGTAGTGACCGGGACGATTACAATACATACGCACATGATTCTTTAAGGAGCGCCCTCCATTTTCTGAATTTTTTGTTGCCTTTCTTTGTTTATCTTCTGCCGAATTCATTTGATAATCCTTGATGTCATTTACACGGATGCATAATGTTTCCAAACTTGAATCCCTCTTCTCACCCTGACTGTAAGCACTCGATCCCTCCTGGTCCTCTTGACCAAATTGTAATGCCGGGTTCATTACCGAAAAATCCATCCCATTTGCACTTCCGAATACAAACTGATCTTCCATTCCTCTTATCTTTTCCTGACACAGACGACACCTTCTTTCATTGCCCAAGAGCGTTTTCGCTCTGATACCAATTGATGTAATCGAACACACTTGATAAACACTTGCAAATGTTTGGAATAAGAACTAGTTTAGAGGATATATATGCACTCGAATAACATAGTATTTACAGGAGATACGAGGCTATTTATAGCCATTGTTTGGGACGGTTATTGAACCGTTGATGACAGTTACTTGGCGGCCAATAAACAGGCTCCGACTCTAACTGTTAAATGTTAACTGTCGGGTGCTTGACAGCCTATTACATGACCATATCTTTAATGCAAGTTCTATACTTAAGTTTAATATAATACAAGTAACTAAAGAATGTTTGAGGCCATGATCAATTCCAACACACATTCACCAAGAACTTCCAACGTCGCTCAAAGTCTTCTAAAACAAAAACTCGTAAGTGTTAAACTGAATCAACGAGAAGAGATATTTAGTAAAATAATAAATGTTTCAAGGATAGTCATTCTTCCATCCAAAAGTTTCACCATTGAGGTGAATTGTGAAAGACTAGTGTTTGGAGAGTGGATCCAGACCCGTTGAGATAATGTTTAAAATTTATTACCATTGTTACCAAAAAGGAAAATCAAAAGAAAATAAGCCATCAATCTAAAGATGACTAGACGTCTAGACTCCATACAAAGTTTCATCACTTCAGATGTGGATAAAGAGGAACCCCATGTCCAATCCAACTTTTGGACATGTTACCCAAACATTGATGGTCAAAACAACCACTAGTCACTTCTAAAATTCACATAAAATATTGAACAAATGTTTAAAAAATCTTAGAACTAGTGACTCAAACCCAAATTAATAGATTTAAAGTGATAAATATTCCAAAATGAAAGTGAGGAAACCTTTAATTAACTGTGGAAGATGCTAAGGGGGTGTTGACAAATGAAATGAACCAAAGGGTAATGGGTGGTGTCTAGGGTTAGGAAAGTGGTAAACAGCAGTGTTTTGAAAACCGGACCAAACCGGCCGGTCGGACCGAGGACCGGTGGTCTGACTGGTCCGGTTACGTATGTTGAAACGAACCTGCAGTGACCCGGCGGTCGGACCGGGAACCGGTTGGTCGGACCGGACGGACCGGTTGGCTAATATTTTTTAATTTTTTAAGTCACTTAGATTCGTATTTCGTAACTAATTATTAGTTTAAGACTATTGGAATTGACTTGTTGGTGGTTTTTGAAGGATTAATTGTTGTTTGGATCAATATATTTTTATAATATTTATAACGTCGTCCGGTTCTTAAATCCGGTCAGAGCGGAGCGACGTCCGGTCCGGTTCTGAAAACATTGGTAAGCAGTGAAGCAAAGGAACTAAGATTAAATGAATTGATATCATGTACCCAAGAGATAATATCCAGTTGTATTGGGCATGTCAAAACTCACTATTTTGGAAAGTCTCTTGTCTTCCAGCCATTACTAGAAATCACCATCTCTCTCTCATTCTATAACTCTTGTTATTACTTTAACTTTTGTATAAAGATTCATTAAATCTCTCCATAGAGATCTGAGTTCTTGCAACCAGCCTAAGAGAGAGAATGGGGAGAGGAAAGATAGAGATCAAGAGGATAGAAAACACAAGTAACAGGCAAGTCACATACTCAAAAAGAAAGAATGGAATCATCAAGAAAGCTAAAGAGATAACTGTTCTTTGTGATGCTAATGTCTCTCTTGTTATCTATGGATCTTCTGGCAAGATGTATGAGTACTGCAGCCCCAAAACCAAGTATATATTCATCTCTTGAATTCTAAATCTTTCTTTTATCTTCTCTTTTAGGGTTTTCTTTCTTTAACCTATTCTTTTTGTGTCTTCCTTAAACTGAAAGCTTGATTGACATGCTGGATCGATATCAAAGACTTTCTGGAAATAAGTTGTGGGATGCTAAACATGAGGTCTCTCTCTCTCACTCTCTCTCTCTCTCTCTCTCTTCTTTTCCACCCTTTTGTCTCTAGTTATTTCCTTGAAAGATCTGGTTCTTTTGGGGTTCTCAGAGTGGGTTTGACAAAAAGATGTTAAGTAACATGATATATATGAATTCCACGGCCAGATCTACATATAGGATAGGATCCAGCACTTTTGCCCACTAAAAGATGAAATGAGATGTTACATCCATCAACCGATCTGGAAGTAACTAGTGTTCTCTCACTACCCTTTACTTGCAACAACCTAAGCAATCTAGTGTCTCATGCTTGATGTAAAATATATATAAACTGAAATATATCTAGGTTAAAAGTTTTCCTTGTTTTAAAATTAGTTTCTTGAGTGATGATTGATGCATTCTCTTGATTATCTTGCCAAATACCCCATAGAATTTGCAGAATGAAATTGATAGAATCAAGAAGGAGAATGAAAGCATGCAAATTGAGCTCAGGTACCACTCTTTCTCTCTCAAAAATAAATAAACACTTTTGTCGGTGAAAAATGTTTTTGTTTCAGGCATTTGAAAGGGGAAGATATAACATCTTTGAACATTGAAGAACTAATTGCATACGAAGATGCACTAGAAAATGGACTTACCAACATTCGTGAGAAGAAGGCAAGTTTATTCGGACACCAAGATCTCTCTCTCGGTCTCATGGGTGTTAATATATTTGATTTTCTCATATGTTTTTATGCAATTCTGAACAGGATGAAATCCCCAAACTCATCAGGAAGCATGTAAGTTTCGATGGTCTCTTTCTATTGGTCTCGTTGCGGTTTATGGTAAAGCATGTGTAGTTTCAAGAATTTTTCTTGTTTTAGGTGGTTTAGAATTATAAGCATTGTTTTTAAGTGATCTGTTCTTTTAACTAGCGGATGTTGATGATCCGTGAACAATGCAAAATAACAATAAAATATTTATAATATCCGTGCTTTATTCTGGATATGGCAAGTGATTTTTCTTTTTTTACTATTCACATCACCCACATCCCCTAATTAAAAGGGGCGGATCACCCGAAAACAAAAATGATTTCAAATGAAAATTATGTTTATAATTCTAAAACCTTCGATTGATATCTGTAAAACTACTGCTTAATTGTGAGTACGTGTGTGAATTAGGAACAAGCTCTAGAGGAGGAGAATAAACACCTCATGTATTTGGTGGTAAGTTTATCATGCATTTTACAACTTCTCTAGCTAGAGTGGTGTCTTATTTCTGATATTGTATATGTATATGCAGCAACAAGGTGAAATGGCAGCAATGGGAGATTACCAAGCTCATGAACCCTTTTCCTTCCGTGTCCAACCAATGCAGCCTAACTTGCATGAGAGGATGTAGTCACATTTGCATGTACTCAACTTAATGAAGCTTATAATTGCATTATTATATATAAGGTTTGTAATACCTTAGGTATCGAGTATCGACCTATGGTTATTTGCTAGATTTGTTGTCAAGTGTTGTTTCAACTATGTGTTTTAAGATCAAGATGATTGTAATGGATCATTTCCACCAGCTGGCGTTTTATCTGTGGTACATATATTTACCAAGTATGTATGCATGCTTTATAACTCTTTATATATTACCGTAAGTATAAGATAAAAGACATATCAATAGTAGATGTATTTAAATTGCACACTTAATTAGAACACTCCAATTTTTTAGAAATCCTTCATTAGTGGTCGTTAATGACTGGATTTTCAATCTGTATATCTTGGTTCTAAAGTAACAAGTTAAAAAGTAAGACCCATCTAATTTGATTGCTTCTAATAGCCATGAGATGGTTATCTTAGGGTGTTCCTTTATCAATGGATGTTCCTATTACACTTGTAGTCTTTAACGGTTGAGAACCAACTATGTAGCATCTACACGAAAAATTCAAGTATTACATACATCATTACTTCAATCCTTTGTAGGAAACTAATCGTAATAATGAACTTGAAAAATAGACTTTTTTATGATAAAGAAATTTGGTGTTCCTAACCTGCTTTACCTTAATTATTAGTTATACAGAAGAGTTTGACCTGTCAAGAGTAAATATTTTAGAGTAGACTCATTATAACATACTTCTTTCTTGATATATCTAAGTAATAGAAAAAGAGCCTAAACAGAAACATTCTAGAGTTATAAAGATAGTTATTAAATAATTAGCACCACATAAAACATTCCACAAATAGTAGATGTTAATACAAAGAACAACTTTGTTATAGCCATTATATGTACATTCAATGTACTCTACAGTACAAATGCATAGAGTTGAATATAGAAAAATAAGAAATCAATATATTTCGTTGAAATTATTCGTCATAAAATTTTCAAAAAAGTAAATCATGGGTTCCTCTCTCTGTCGAAACAATAAGACCATTATAATCATTTCTTACATGTTGATTAAATTAAATTCAATCAAGGTATACATTTTTGTCATAGGTTTAATTGATCATCAGAATAAGAATTGGACAAAAAATTAGGACACTTTATTATAAAAATCAAAGCAAATGATTGGCATTCACAAAAATTCTCCTAGAATCGAAAATAAAGTTTACACTTTGTACATGTTTAAGTCATGAAATAGTAACTATATCCAATTTATTAACAATGTCATTTCTTTTTTTCATTTTTTAATGGATATGTATGGAATCTCCAAGAATAATATCAAACCTTATCTCATGATATTGTTCTTTTTTATTCTTAATTAGGAGTGTCCCAAGATGACTTACTATCCAAGATTTATGCTTCATCTTTCATTTCCTTTTTATCTTTCTCAAGAAATATATAGATTAATTCGTATTCTTTCTTTTTCTCTTGATTCTTTTCCAATCTAGATGTATAGATCTTGTTCATGGATTAATGAAAATATGCTAAAGCTCTATTTTCCTCTGCCATTTTGTGGGTTTCTTCCCTTTTGTGTATGGCATCGCAACTTTTTTGGTAGCATCCACGGATTATTTTCAAACTTAATTTGAAAGCCGTATTTTTATCTGAATGTTTTTGTTATGCCCATAATAACCAAAGAATGACAAGTGTTTTTCCTTATGTGGATTTTATTTCATTGACATGAAGAATTGGTACGTCTACACGTTTTGCTTTTACTACTAAAACAGAAGTTGCTTGATGTATTCCTTGATGTAAAACACGTGTTTCTGTCTTTTGCTAAATCCTTTTCCTGGCTTGATAGGTAAGTTGGTAAGCCAGTGATTTTATTATGTGTTTGAGAATATGGGTGACCAACAAGTTAACAAATCGGTTACGATAATTGGATTGAGTTTTGTAGTTTTTTCTTCCGCGATGTTACAAGATAGTGTTTTCTAAAGGTTTTTACTTCTATATTTATTTTACTTTTTTATCATGGTGTTTTAATTCAACAAACCTTGCTTCTAAACTCTCTTAAACCTAATAAAGTGTTAAGTAATAGTTTCATAAATTTGTTCAAATTAAAAAGAAAAGGTTTACAATAAAAACTATTATTTCTAAATAGTATTTGCTTTGAATTTCAAATATCTTTTGTATTAGGTATGATTTTTGTCATATATGTCTATTATAAAATATTTATTTTCATTATTTTGATAATGTTAAAAATCCTAATATATAGGTTAAATGCATTAGATATCAATATGTTTTAAACTATGCCTCGTATTTGCTAATACCAAGTCTCACTATAACTAACAATATGAACAGTGTCCTCACAGATGGTCCACACCCGTTAATCGACCGTCAACCTTTTGACCAAGATCAACAAATTGTGCAAAAAGCAACAATCTCACTATCGCATATACGGTCATATTTTGTAATGATTGTAACAAATTTCAAGATTCAACAATAACAAATCAATGGATAAACGTGCATACATATATATGGTGCCAAAAATAAATATGGTATTTCCTCATGACACACAAAACAAGTTTCATGTCTTAAATCAATTAAATTATAATACCTCAAAAGATTTTATAAATTGGTTTTATAATAAACACTATTGATTCAAAGGAGAAAGATTCCAATTTAATACAAGTCAAAAAAGATTATTTATTTAAATAGGTTATTAGACATCCAAAGGGGGAAGAGACAAAAGCCTATTCGCTTTTGTAAGAAAAGATGCTTGCCGTATCCAGCTTTACGTCATCTCTCTTTGACAAAGACAAAGCCACACAATACTCTTGATCTCTAAATGCTTAAACTCAAAAGATATGAAAAAATTCAGTTTTTGGGCAGCATTTCAACGAAATGATTTTGAGAGACTAAAATGAGAACAAATTAAAAGAGTACGACATGTGCGTGATCCGATCGTGAAGTGACTGTCTGGTGCTGAACGAAGTTTGTTTTTTCTCTCTCCTCTTGGTTACTTCATCAACTCCTTCTCAAGACTTTGTTGAGGCTCTTGCATAAATAAAAACCTCTAGAATATCAACATATCTTGAACGATCTCAAGCTAAAAGAATCAGCGTCCATATCAAAAGAGATTATAAAGGTGCAAGATAAGAGGTGTTTGAGGCATATATTAAAATATACTTAGTCGGCATCCAACTGTAGTATCTAGGCCTTCAGTAACAAGTTGCAATCATTAGTACCAAGTTGCATTAGCATCAAATCATCTTTAGTAGTAACATGTTGCCATCATTAGCAACTTGTTCTATCAGTAGAAACTTTAACTCAACACCAACTCCGAGACTTCCTTGTTCTTGGCTTTAACTCGCAAAATATAATACCATCAGCAACAATATATTATCAACGTTAACACTCAACAGTAGCGACATGTTTCCATGAGTTGAAAAATGTTCTTCAACAATAAATCCCTTTTAACTCATCATCTACCATATGATTATCATCAATAGCAATCACTTAAAGTTTTGTACCATTAATCCAAAGGATCATAGACCTAACAACTGCCACTTAAAAATACTCATATATTCAGATCTAAACATCACAAAACTGAAAACAACAAAAGAGATGAGTTAAGAGGGATTTAGCATCAAATCCCTTTTAAGTAGTACGAAATTGCCATCATCCTCAAAGGCAGCATTAGCATCAAATCCATCTTCTGTAGTAACAAGTTGCCAACTTGTTCTATCATAAGAAACTTTAACTCAACACCAACTCTCAGACTTCCTTGTTCTTGGCTTTAACTCGCAAAATATAATACCATCAACAACAATATATTATCAACATTAACACTCAACAATAGTGACATGTTTCCATGAGTTGAAACATGTTCTTCAACAATAAATCCCTTTAACTCATCATCTGCCATATGATTATCATCAATAGCAATCACTTAAAGTTTTGTACCATTAGTCCAAAGGATCATAGACCTAACAAATGCCACTTAAAAATACTCATATATTCATATCTAAACATCACAAAACTCAAAACAACAAAAGAGATCAACACAAGATTATGTAAAAATCCATACAAGACTCACTGTGAATGCCACATGTCATCCATGGCTTTGACCGTCAAAGTCACCGCATCAAACCTTGGAATTCTACTGAAAAGGGATACGTGGTCAATATCCAGGTCGGATAGAGTATCAAAAATTCGAAGTATAACTTATAAATGTGACCTACAACAACCAACCTCATGGTTAATCCCACGAATAAACCATGCATCAACTAGCCATCCCTTGGACACAAATTTAAGAATGAAAGAAAATGAAGAGTTCAAGTTCACTTCAATAATAATATGAAGATATACACACGCGTAGTTCGTTTATGCGAACGTTAAACCGCGTCATATGTCCGTAAGATTAACGATAGCATTACGGTCGTAACCGATACGAATTATGATACGTCAAATATTATAAATACTTGTTATAATATTATTAGAAAATAATATTAATGTTCGGGGTGCAAGACGTTAATTTCACCAAAGCGTTTGGAGACATGAATGAGGCGCGTATTGGCTATGTTGACTATTGAACGCGAAGTTTAATTAAGTTATATATTAAAAATGTATAATATTATAAACCTCTTAATTAAATTAGTTACGAAATACTAATTTAAATTTATAAAAACACAATGAAAAGTTCGACGAAACACAAGACGAGACGTAGTGTCAATACGCGATACTAACTAGGAGTGTACCCATTTAAACCCTAGGTATAAAAATAAAAAGATGTGTTATCCTTTCATTTGCACAGCCAAACATACACACAAACGTGTGTGAACGAGAGAGAGATCGGATAGATGAAAGGGGAGCCGGCAGCTCTCCTCCGGCAGCCCCCCTCCGGTGACACCTCGACGGCGGCAGTGGTAGTTGTTCCGGCCGTCAACAGCTACCAACATCAACCTCACTATTGTTGTTCCAACAAGTAACCGGTGGCGGCTCCTCCATGGCAGACGACGGTTAGGGTTTCAACCCAACGTTTCAGTTTTAAGACCTCTCACACGATCAGGTAGTGGTGCTGGTGGTGCACGGCATAGCTGAACAGGTCGACGGCGACGGCGGTTTTAGGGTTTCGCTGAGCCCTTCGGCGTAGGCAGTGTAGGTGGTGGAGGTCAAACACGATGGAGGAGTTGGTTTGATGTGGCGGATCCGTTCATTCTCCGGCCAGAAGAGTAGGTTTCCGGCAAAACCCGGTTTTCCGGCGGCTGAGCTAGGATTCCGGCGAAGAACAATTTCCAGATCTGGACCGGCAGAACCTAGATCTTGACATATTAGAGGGTGCGCTAAGATTTAGGTATGATTTCCGTTCGTTCTCTTCGTTTTTCCGATGATCAAAGGTGTAAACCCGAACCCGAAACAGTTTATTGTTATTAAACTTTTGATACCTCCAGATCTGTTGATTTAAGTGATGAAACTAGTGATTTGGTGGCCGGGTTTCATTCCCGTGAATTAAACTAGAACTTTGACAGGTTTTAATGGAGACGGGACGTCACCCGATGGAGCGGGACTGTTAGGGTCGCTCCTTGCGGCCATGGGTTTTGGTCCACAAAAGTCAAGGGTGGTCAACGACATGTATGACTGGCGGAGGCACAAACAAAATGCAAAAACGAGTCAAATGATGTCATCGATCTCCTAAACGGGTTATTTACGAGCAAGTTCGCGTATGAGTAGAAAGGTATAAACGTGTGCTAAACCAATTACATTTAAGTATAAGAAAGCTAAACGTGTGCGTGGTTAAATTACGTTGAGCCTAAATGATTCATTAAACGGTAAAAAAATAAATATTAACCTAACAATTAATATACTATAAGTCCTGAAATAGTTTCATTAAATCATAAAATCACATATATTTTGTCACATGACACACGAACGTGAATTATCACTACTAATTATACATGCACCCAACTATATACGTTCGTGTACACGATAAAGTAATATTTTGGAATGCAACTATTGAAACATATTCGAATTGAGAAACCTGGATCGAACTAAGCAACTAATATTACCGAATGTTAAACCAATATCGTATACCGAATCGGTAATACCGTTAAGGATCAACAGAGCTCAACCGCACACGTGATAACTCAACACGAGTTTAGACTCGCTTTACATTATTAGGGTTAGTCTATAATGCTCATTAAGTACCTACAGGTATCGTATGACTCGGAAAGGATATAGACCGGCTACTACTGTATTACGTGGACTTTGGTTTCTCGTTGTTACATGAACGATGTCATTTTTTTTTCTGACCCGTCACCAGGTGAGTTTCACGGCCCCTTTTTACTGTTTTCTATTTTGGGGGAAAAACATGTTAATTTCAAACGGTATGATAACTAGAAAACGAGAAACAAGCATCTGATTTCTTTGTGAGCATGAGTTAACACTAAAAGGTCTTCGGTATTTCGAACTATAACCATTAGCTATGGACTTAGCCGTAGATCGATATGAATAGTACTATTGGGGTTGACACCCCCAATCATGGTTAGTCGCGCTAACCCGACCAACATGGTTAAATGATTGCATATTAGGTCTTGTTGTTTCTCATTGTTTAAAGGTACAATGGGCTGGAGTAAAAATTCAAGAATTCGTTAAAGGTTTGGTTATAGGCTTGTGCATCACATAATTCGTTTGTGCTAGCTAGACAATGATGAATCAACCGCTAACTTGTTTTGCTTATCATATGCAGAAAGTAAATTTCGAGCAAAGGATTTCGCCAATGGTATACGTACCAATGGATTTACTAGTCAATTTCGAGAAACGGGTTTTGCCATTGGTATACGTATCAATGGTCTTGACAGTGAATTTCGAGCAAAGGATGTTGCCAATAGTACCCGTACAAACAGTTTTGCCAATCAATGTCGTGCAAATGGTTTTTTTTGCCGAACGATTTCGTATAAATAGTTTTTGACAAACGATTTCGTAAATATGGTTTTCCCAATTGTATTCATTTAAAACCTGTGAACTCACCAACATTGCGTTGACATTTTTGAGCATGTTTTTCAGGTAATACATAGCTACGACATGGTTGGAATATGTTAAGCCTTTTGATTAAGACCTTAGAAGAAGAAGACGTATGGTCGTTTAAAGTCAAGTCCATTTAGACTTGTATGTCCTTAAGTTTATGTATCCATTTAGTTTTTGTAAAGGTGTTCGACACTTTAGAACTCTTTATTTTAGTTTCCGTTGTTGTGTAATGTTATCAATCGTTGCAACCTAAATTTATTTATTTATTAAGTTGTCACACCCCCAAATTCCATTAACGGAGTTTTGCCGTTTAGAAGGTGACACACCAGGATCTCAGTCATTAGTTACATCAAACGACACTATATGGGACTTAAAATGTCATAACATAAAAGTTCAGAGTTAATGCGGAAGCGTAAACGTTAATATGAAATTAAAAGTAATTACACGCAATAGGCGTCAATCAATGTAAATAAGTAAACTGTTTCAAATGTTTAAAATGGATGATATGACAGTAGGACTCCATGCATGTCCTAAGTGTGCAACCTGTGCCTTAGCGACCTGAGAAACATTTAAGAAAAAGTGTCAACACAAGGTTGGTGTGTTCACAGGTTTCAAGTTTACAATAAGTGTGTGTTTGCCAGATTATGTACTTTCAATATGCGTATCTATAGGTAGCTAACATATGTTCATGTTTTAATAAAGCGCTCGCAACCGAAGCTGACTGTGTTTGTATGCCTCCTGCCAAGTCTATCAACTCTGGCACATGTGAGTAGGCTAACATTTCACCCGTTCGATATCCAATCGAGTTAGCGCGACTAACGCGGGTGGGATTTGTCAAACCCAGTAGTACTACTAAACATTACCTCGCTAAGATCCATATTAACCGTCCGATATAAGATGAGGACTTTCTGTGATGGTGTCTTACGCTTAGTCTCAACAGTGATATCATATAAAGTATCATAATCAAATAGTTGCGTCATCTTTTCTCCCCCGGCGGGAAAAATAATATTTGCTTGCGTACCTGTTTCTCCCTCACGGGGAAAACAAGTAAAAGTATGATAGTTGGTGTTCATGTTTGTTTCTTCCTCAACAGGAAAACAAGTAAAATACGTTTGTGTGTAAGCATGTTTCTCCCCCAATTGTAAAACAGGTAAAAATGGGCCGTGAAACTCACCTGCGTTGCGTAGTAGGTAGTATCACACAAGTATGAGATTTAGAACCTCAAGTGATAGCCTGCACGGCTTACGTATGCCCTAGAATCATAAACACATAAGTTAGGAACACATTGGGATTTGTGACGACGACACGGAAGATTAGAACGTCTTAACACATTCTAAGGATCAATGAGTAGACGAACGTGTCTACGGGAATAAGGGTTTCTTAATATACTTATTAAGATAAATACGTTTCGTGACAAACGTCTCTAATACGAATAATATTAAATAAATAAATTCGTACGTTTGCCATTTAAAAGGGTTAGGAAAATAATATAACTATATATATATTATTATTATTATTTTTTTGTCGTATGATTAACAAAATAATCATTTGTGTGGAAAAATAATATATATATTATTTTTATTCGATATACTAAACGTGAGTAAATAATATAAACAATTATATTATTAATTAGTTTAAAACGTTACACAATATTTATAAACCTGACGAAAATAATATATAAATATATTATTTCTATTCGGAGTTACGGGTTGGAAATAATTTAAATATATTATTTTATTCGGAGTTGTGATTTGAAAATAATCTAAATATATATTATTTTAAAAGTGGAAATACTAATAAAAATGGGTTATAAAATTAAATCCGAGCCTACGGGTGTTTTTCCGAGGCTAAAATACTTTAATATTATTATAATAACATTAGGATAAGTTTTATACTTAAAATCATAGTTTAAATAAATAAAAGATCAAAATGGGGGAGGGGAGACTCGAACCCGGGTCTCCTCCCTATCAACCCAAACACTTAACCAATCCACCCGGTAGGATCTTCGTAAACAATCCGGTTTCAAAGTCTTTTAGCGAAGGACTCCAGTGAGTTCTTTCCCCACGCTAGCCGCACCCCAAAACCATTCCAGATCCGACGATTTCGATTATGATTTGAATCAGTAGTATAGAGGTTTCATTATTCGAGTGTGTGAGAACTTGGGTGTGAGTTTAATTTGAAAAACATCAGATTTTGGGTTGTTAAATTCTAGATTCAATTGTCGAAACCCTAGATATGAACACCGTTCCAATTTGATCAATTCTGATAATGAAATGGTTTGAATTCATGGGGGCTTTTAACAAGAATTGAATTGCGAGTCGAGACATGTAGATTAATTGGATTATCACAGGTTCTAGGTTAGGATTCAATCAAACCGGTTTCATATGAACCCTAGATCATGGATTATGATCGAATTGATGTTATAAGTCTCGATTAGGATAGGGCATTTGATCTAGGCATTGAAACGAGTGAGATGAAGTGTTTGGTTACCTTCCTGGATATCGAATTGCAGGTGCTCGACTAAAAGGACTTCCGGCTTCGATGAGCTTAGTCCCTGGCGGCTCTGGTTCCCTCTCCGTTGGAATTGAATGGTGTTACAAGTTCAGTGGGGTGCGAATGAAGTGTGCAGAGAGTTATACTTCACAATGGAAGTCGAATTCGATGATGTTTGTCCATGTGTCGATGGTTACGGGTTTAATGCCCATAATGGGGTTAATTCGAATTAAAGATTCGTTAATTGCCTGCAGTAGTGGTCGATTATGACGATTAATGTGATTTGCAGTTACGAATTCGAACGAAAATGGGTTGAAGAATGCGAATTTGGGTTAAAGGCTTTCGGTTTGACTTTTTCAAAGTCAAAGGAATCCACATCTATTGATTTTGACTTTTGATAAGTCAATTGATTAGGTTTTGGGACTTGGCAGATTCAGTCCCTATAGTTTAAACTACAAAACTGACAGAAATGGTCCCTGGGGTTAGATTTAACTGGTTTCAGTTAACGGGGTTAAGTGTTCTATATGATATTTAACGGGATTAACTAACGGCGTTAACATGAAAAGTCCGGATTGTCACATAAGTGAATAAATTTGGGGGTGTTACAGATTGGTATCAGAGCCAATGGTTTTAGCGAATTAGGTTTCCTTAGTGTTACCTAGGCTCTAACCAGACTCATCTAGGGACCAATATTTTTAAGACTTGCATAACACTAAGAACACCCACGACCTGAGCATAGAAATTCCAACTGTTGTCGAACGACTTGAGTAGACCATTAGTGTATGTAGTTACACTAGAATATCATTATCTACACTAATACTTAATACAATTACATGGCACACGTAATGAACACTTAACACGTATAACAATGTGGAAATAGTAGACATCTAAAACACTAATCAACAAAGTGTCACTATTCGTATTACAAATCAAGGATAACGGGTACTCAGCACACCGTAACCCTGGAAGGTCGAGTTACGAGCTGAGGTTGGGCGACGGCGGTAGTAATCGCCAATTACCGATCTTGGTATCACAACAAGCTAAACCCATACTTGAACCTGTACATATACTTGCCCCAAACCTACAACTACGCCAGCCGAGGAGTCAACTTTTTTTTTCTGACATATGTTGTCTTCATTCGGTGTGGTATATACATACTCCTTTTCATGATTTGTTGGAGTGGAAAAAAAAAACCTTCGTCATGAGATGTGACAGGTGGAACTGCCCGATCCGAAGGGAACTCGAGGTGGAGGAGCAGGACCAAACGGGAGAGAACTCTAAGCATAGACTCATTGGGATCATGTGGATCCAACGTACAAACAAACTTGGAGCATGATTTGCTTGGCATTGATTTGAGGATCTCTGCCCTAATATAGTGCCTGTTTTCCACCACACACATCTTGTTAATAGAGGACATCGGTTGTGCCTCTCTGCCATTAACTCGATCCAACAACAATATTAGTTGGCATATCTATGAGTATTAGTACTAATAACCCTGAGTGATAAGATAGAACATGCCTACTCGTACGCGAAAGTGCACCACGATGACATGATCTAATGAGCATTTTAGCTTCCTCTTTAGCTGAGAGCTTGAGATAGGAGAAACACTAGAGAGACCATACGAAGTAAATTATCATTACGGGTGCACACGTAATCATAATTTGCAGTGCATGAGAACTCTAGTGAGTCTTACAGTCTAAGCTAATGTACATAACTAATTCGTATCCCTAAATCTCATTTCCCAGTCACTCGATTGATGATCGAAATTATCATAACCATAGGGTTGAGCCAAAAGGCATTACGTGATGCAATAGGCTATCGCAGGTGACATGGAAATATACATCATCTCTTTCATCATTTAATCCTAATGGATCTAAAACTCTTATTGAGACTTCATTGGCATGACAGTTTTAGTCGAAACACTGAAAATGTCTATTCTCAGTTGATTTGACCTCGGTGTTTGAACCAAATTTGGAAATTCTCTGTAGAGTACTACTTCAACTTTTGAGATTTAGCTATAGAATTTCTCTTTTCGATTTCGTCACCTATCTATCAAAGCATGAGGCTGATATATAAACTCTTAAACGCACACAGAGAAAATACGAATCTCTAGCACTTAACACTCATTACCTCAATTTTTATGGCTTAAGCCCTTGGACTTTAAAGCTATAACCGATATAGGTGAAATACGGAATGGTAAGTCATAATAATACCATTAGAAAGCCAAGGACGGGACATACATACTGTACTACCCGTTGTTGGAAAATAATCAATTCGACCCTCTTCAACAATAGATCACGAGGCAAATTCGGAAAACCTTATGATCCGTTTCAACCGACTTAAACGTGAAATCAAGGACCTATGTTGAGATTTGACAGATTATTTTTGTGTCCTTCGATTGTGGACCATTTAAAGTTGTATGTTATCAAGAAGGTGAACAAAAGACAAACCGTAGTTGACATTGTTCTCTTGAAAGTCTGCACATATACAACTCTTTCGACTTCTCAGCTTACCTCCTAAAATTTTATATTTACTTTTCCAAGATCTTCCGGGATATCTATGCATTATAAAAATAAAAAAACATAAGAGCATGACGTCCTTGCGTTTGGCTATTAGCTGAAGTCTTAAATTGATTCTTTCCTATCTTCCAACACCTATGTAATGAGAAGTCAAGCCTTTGACTAAACTGACCATATAATCATGCCCTAAATGCTAGACTACAGTAGAGGTACAGTGCAAGCAGTAGCTAATGAAGTATCGAACTCAATCTTCGCCAACGGAAGCTAGACTATTCACAAACACTTTTCTTTGAACCCCATGAAGATTCATTTACCATCAGTAACTGTTGAGCCAAATAAATTCGACGATTCTTAAATATTTTAGCATTTGTTCCTATTTCATCTAAATTCACCCTCATACTTGGATGAATCATAGAAATCTGGACGATACAAAAACTTGGATGATTCAATGATACTACGAGATTTTGTTGTCTCGAGTTTAATGTTCGACATTTATTTCATTAAGAGTTCAATCTAAACCAAATTACGAATAACATGCGTGATGATGTCACTAGCAATGAACTTGAACGAAACCAAAATCAATCTCATTGGATCAAGTACTCATCAAAATCTTACTCCATATCATAGCTGGCAAATTCACTACCTAGACAACTACTAACATTGCTCCAAACCAGTTCAGTTCACTTTCTTCTCTCAAAAATTGTACACACTGATATTAATTCCTGGAACTTAATCGAATCAGTTAACCTTCATACTTATTAGACAGATAAAATGTCAGAACCTTTTGTTCTAGAAAGATAGAATACATTAAGGCATTGACTGTTGCGATGAATGGTCAATTACCTAATTATGAACTAGCATGTGAACATTTCATTAAACCATCTGACATATCTTTACTGGACTTCCGATATATTCCTTGTAGATTCGATCATGATGTGATTTTTCATGAAAGAAAATCAAGCATGAATACAGTATACGTACCCGTATACTATCGGAAATCCATGTGCATGAATGCACTTTTGCTATCCTTATCAAAGATAGTGATCATACAGTTACATTCCGACGAGAACGAACACATAATGAAAGTATTTGACAGCTAAACTTTGATTGTTTACTTTGACGTGGGAGTTGTTCACCTGAATTGTGAAAACCCGCCATCTTAATTCACACCGATTAGGCATTCTCTTAATGACTTATTCATTGCACGAATATGACCTCTCCGATTATAATTCCTCTTGTTCCAGAAACTCTAGTGATGACGTTATCACCCCGTGGTTTAGCCAACGTCGTTCACGTGGCGACAACTTCGAAGAATTTTCCAAATCCACTCACTTGATATAATGTATGCTCAACAGTAATGTACACTATTATATGATACCATGATATATCAAATCTTTACACATCCAATGTCATCAGTTGAAGAGTTATCCACTTTATCTACATTGATCCACTCTATCTACATTAACTGTCGTTTGGAACGATTGAAAATTCTCCGAAGCAACCAAAAATGGAGTTAAATTACGAAAGCTTAATCCGAGTAAGCTTAACAAATTTCGAGGACGAAATTCATTTAAGGAAGGGAGAATGTGACACCTGCAGAATCAAGAACCTAAAACCTAGTTGTTGGGCTAATCCCACTAGGCCCAATAAGGCCCAATAGAAATTCAAGCCCATTTGAGGCCCAAAATTCATAATCCGAATATCAAACTAGTCATTTGGTTTCGTCTAATGACTCATTATGCAAATCCTAAGAATATAAGAAAGAATAGACAGACGTACATCATTCAGTATTTTAAACGTTTAACGCGTCAGACACCGGTTTATTACCGGATATTTGTAATATCTGTACTTTTCCGTTTACAATTTCCGGCCATTTGGCATTTATTGTAAACCCTAATTATCCATATTAAATAATATGTGAAAATTCTTAAATGAATTGCTTAAACTATGTGGCTAAAAACCATACTCAAACTATGTATTAGGGCTAATATTCATGGTATTTGAATAAAGTCCCTAAACTATATAAAATAAATCTCATAAATTATCTAAGTGTAAACAAAAAAATTGTACTTATTTAATTTGGAAAATCTTAATTGTGTTTTATTCAATTAAAACACAAATTATATAAATTAAAATGATTTTTATAAAATTATTATGAATTTTTAAGAAATAATAAGATTTATTCCTAAATAAATCAAATAAATAAAGTTTAATTAAATAAATATTTTTAAAATGAAGTTTTATAAAAATACGTCATTTTATATCATTTTTATAGAAATAAACAATTCTTTTATAATTTAAATATAATTTATACATTTAAATATCAAAATATATCAAATTAATTAACAAAAAAAAAACCCTACTTAACCTAACTAACAAATTCTAAACCCTAAGGACCAATCCTGTCATTCTTGCAAACTCACAAACCTGAAACTACAGGGACTAAACCTGACTTTTTCTCATTCTTGATTTGGTTTGACTTTTGATAGTCAAACCGTACCACAATGATCGAATTCGAATTCCATAACCGATTTGAGATCGATTTTGTAACTGAATTCGCACGTTGAAGCCATAAACGTCCATCATTAACACAATTAAACCCGACATTGATTCGAATTAATCCTAATAATGCGAATTCAAGCCGAACCGTCGTCACGTTCTTGTTTGATAATCAAATTCGGCAAATTGATATAGTAATCTCACAATCGAGCACACTGCGCACGCCACACGAACATCGTAGAAGCTTTTGCACACACAACAATTGTCGGAGAAGCAGTCAAGGCCGCCGGAGATCAAGTTCTTCATCATCGGCACCTGTTTTAGTCGGGGACTACCAATTCGAGCTCTATTCTGGTAAATTCCTATTCCTATAGCTTCGTTTTCATTCCCAAATGGAAAGCCCTCTGTCAATTCGATCGTATAACATCGAATTGAACTTGATCCCATATCTAGGGTTCATCACAAACCGGTTTAATCGAGCTCTGGTCTAAACACGTTTATAATTCAATTAATTCACATCAACAGCTTCGCAATGATCGACTCTTTGAAAACCCCCTCTTAATTCAATCTCATATCATCGATTTATACCAAATCCTATAACTAGGGTTTGTTCATAAACCGTTTTGGGGTTTTTGATCTTAAACACATTTTCAATCCAATTAACCAACATCCACAGATTCGTAATGACTCAATATATAAAAACCCCATGATTTCAACAAGATTTAATATCGGAATCTTCTAAATTGGATTAGTGTTCATATCTAGGGTTTCGAGGCTCGAACTCGGGATTAAACGACCCAAACCTTGTTGTTTTTTTCAAATTAAAACCTGCCTCAGTTTCGCTAGACCCCGATTAACAAAACCTCTGTGATTCCAAGACCAATCGTGATCGAATTCGCGTAGGTTGGGGCTGGGTTTTCGAGCCGCATGCATGTGGGAGGGGAACCCACTTGAATTGGTTGTTAAAATCAATTCTAATCAGATTCTTAACGCGATGACCCTAGCGGGCGTACTGGTAACTCGCGTGACTCGTAGGCAGGAGACCCGGGTTCGAGACCGGTCTCCTGCATATTATTTTTGGGACTTTTTCTGGTCATATTTAATTAATAGAAAATGTTTTATTAATTAATATTATTATATATAAATGTGTTTTAACCCGGGAAACGACCCGTAGACTCGGGTATGAATTTATTAACTTATTTTTATTAATATACCCACTTTTATAAATAATATATTTATGTTATTATCAAATAAAAATAATATATTTATATTATTTTCAAAACTATAACTTTGGATAAAAATAATATGTTTTATTATTTTTAACCCGTGACTTTTATTATTAAATAATATATGTTTATATTTTGATTCATACCGTTTTTGGAACATTTGAAACTAATAAATAATATAATTAGTCACATTATTTACTCGTATTTATTATTTCGACTAAAAATAATATGTTTATTAACATAATAATTTAGTAATTTAAATACTTACACACCTTAAACTATAACCAAATTACTTTTCAAACCTTAAACTTTCCAAAACCCTAATTTTCCCAAATTCGAGAACACGAACGAACCTTAGCTTATTCCTTTAAACTAATTGACTAAACTACAACTATAATAGGTTAATTGTGACCTACTTTGGATTATATCTTTGGATCAAACTTAGCTTGGAAACTACTTACAAATCCAATGTGAGTTTTCATGCCCCTCTTTATACATTTTATCACTTTTGGGGTGAAACATGTTCCTATATAATTACACTTACACTATTGACAAATCTCACAACTTGAAACAAATTCCCTTCTGTTAGACTTGTTTAATTGCATTATGTGGCTTATTTGTTGATTACACTAGTTCATATTATTAACTGTTTCGACAGCCTATGAATGGAATTAGTGGTACCATGTGGGTTAGCTACCCCATGCATTTCTTTGATCTAGGATGCATGTAATGAATTCTGAAACTGAAAAACTGTTAACTATATGTTGGACAATCTGAATTGGATAAATCTTAAAAGGAAGGTTTAATTTGGACTGTGTGTATATACAATAAGACTATAATGTATTACTTGTCTTAGCATGGAATTTGTACTTTATCTAAACTACTATATCTATATTTACCATGATTGCTCACCAACAATTCATTTTGTTGATAACTCTTATTTTAAACATGTTTCAGGTGCACCAAGTTCAAGCAACGCTTGATTTATGTTCAACACTTAGGCTTGGACTTAGAAATTTGAAATCTGATTTTATCTTGTTTGGAACTATGTTTTGTCTTGTTTATTTGAACTATTTGTAGCCTTTGAGGCACTTTTAATATTATTGAATAAAATTATAAAATTTTAATAGTTCCAAGTGCTACGAGCAATCTGGTCACAATTCGGGTCATACTCCGACGTGTTCCGCCGCCCGGTTGGGGTGTGACAATATTCGGCAAGACAATTAAGTAAAATAATGAATTATTGATATCAAGTATTAATATTAATTTGGAAAGACTGATAAGATAAATAAACGCGCAGTTCGTTTATGCGAACGTTAAACCGCGTCATATGTCCGTAAGATTAACGATAGCATTACGGTCGTAACTGATACAAATTATGATACGTCAAATATTATAAATACTTGTTATAATATTATTAGAAAATAATATTAATGTTCGGAGTGCAAGACGTTAATTTCACCAAAGCGTTTGGAGACACGACTGAGGCGCGTATTGGCTATGTTGACTATTGAACGCGAAGTTTAATTAAGTTATATATTAAAAATGTATAATATTATAAACCTCTTAATTAAATTAGTTACGAAATACAAATTTAAATTTTTAAAAACGCAATGAAAAGTCGGACGAAACACGAGACGAGACGTAGTGTCAATACGCGATACTAACTAGGAGTGTACCCATTTAAACCCTAGGTATAAAAAGAAAAAGACGTGTTATCCTTTCATTTGCACAGTCAAACATACACACATACGTGTGTGAACGAGAGAGAGATCGGATAGATGAAAGGGGAGCCGGCAGCTCTCTTGCGGCAGCCCCCCTCCGGTGACACCTCGACGGCGGCGGTGGTAGTTGTTCTGGCCATCAACAGCTACCAATATCAACCTCACTATTGTTGTTCCAACAAGTAACCGGTAGCGGCTCCTCCATGGCAGACGACGGTTAGGGTTTCAACCCAACGTTTCGGTTTTAAGACCTCTCACACGATCAGGTAGTGGTGCTGGTGGCGCACGGCATAGCTGAACGGGTCGACGGCGACAACGATTTTAGGGTTTCGCTGAGCCCTTTGGCGTAGGCAGTGTAGGTGGTGGAGGTCAAACACGGTGGAGGAGTTGGTTTGATGTGGCGGATCCGTTCATTCTCCGCCCAGAAGAGTAGGCAAAACTCGGTTTTCCGGCGGCTGAGCTAGGGTTCCGACGAAGAACAATTTCCAGATCTGGACCGGCAAAACCTAGATCTTGACATATCAGAGGGTGCGCTAAGATTTAGGTATGATTTCCATTCGTTCTCTTCGTTTTTCCGATGATCAAAGGTGTAAACCCGAACCAGAAACAGTTTATTGTTATTAAACTTTTGATACCTCCAGATCTGTTGATTTAAGTGATGAAACTAGTGATTTGGTGGCCGGGTTTCATTCCCATGAATTAAACTAGAACTTTGACAGGTTATAATGGAGACGGGACGTCACCCGATGGAGCGGGACTGTTAGGGTCGCTCCTTACGGCCTTGGGTTTTGGTCCACAAAAGTCAAGGGTAGTCAACGACATGTATGACTGGCGGAGGCACGAACAAAATGCAAAAGCGAGTCAAATGATGTCATCGATCTCCTAAACGGGTTATTTACGAGCAAGTTCACGTATGAGTAGAAAGGTATAAACGTGTGCTAAACCAATTACATTTAAGTATAAGAAAGCTAAACGTGTGCGTGGTTAAATTACGTTGAGTCTAAATGATTCGTTAAACGGTAAAAAGTTTTGTATAATACCATCAGCAACAATATATTATCAACATTAATACTCAACAGTAGCGACATGTTTCCATGAGTTGAAACATGTTCTTCAATAATAAATCCCTTTTAACTCATCATCTGCCATATGATTATCATCAATAGCAATCACTTAAAGTTTTGTACCATTAGTCCAAAGGATCATAGACCTAACAAATGCCATTTAAAAATACTCATATATTCAGATCTAAACATGACAAAACTCAAAACAACGAAAGAGATCAACACAATATTATGTAAAAATCCACACAAGACTCACTGTCAATGCCACATGTCGTCCATGGATTTGACCGTCAAAGTCACTGCATCAAACCTTGGAATTCTGGTGAAAAGGGACACAAGTCCATGAACACCTTCTACATTGTAGCGTAAGCTCCGGAACATACTACCATGACAAAGAGACAAGCATGTAGTGTTGCGTGCATCTAATGCTCGATTCTGCATGTCCATGTGAGAAAATTGGGTTCGTATATATTGAAGATATCCTGAATATTCTGATAATCGTGGATGTTCAATTTCAGATTGAATTATTTCCCGTGAATGCGAGTATTCATTCAGATAAGAATCAGATATTCAAAGAATGAAAAGTTATAATCTGCCAGGAAATTTTCATGTGTGTACTACAATGACCAAATTCACATGTTTATAAGGGGTAACGAGAGGCAAGGGAGCGTCAGGATGATTATTGGTTGAAAATCGTCACCACCGTCAATTATTAGCTGTTAAGTCATTCTACTCCGGAGAGCCAATGTTACTCCGGAGAAGCAAAGTTAGTACTGAGAACCAAAGTTACTCGGGAGAAGCAAAGTTACTCCGGAGAGACAATCTTACTCAACTTAACCCCAGCCAGGGGTGTTGTCCCATGGACCCCACTAGGTGTTGCCGCCCCTAGGACCCGGCTAACTAGGGGCGCTACCCTAGACCCCTATTGTTCGATGGGTTTCGCCCCTTTGAAATAATAAGGTGTCTTTAGCATAAGAAATCACAAGATTCTTAAACAAGTGTGCACTCCATACTTTTCAACTTGTTTGATGTTTCAATATGACTTCTCATTTGGTCTTCATGTAAATCCAAATACACAAAATAATTTGATGACATTAAAATCACCAACATTCCGTACCACGGACACAAGGAAACCCACAAAAGGATTGTGCGCTTAATATTTTTTCTGGAAGAGAGTTCTAGGCCATGTGTACACAGTTGCGCATGCCACATTGCACAAAATTTCTAACCAGGTACAAATATACATACCTCTCTTCCTTGTAAGAGACATACATGCTCTCTTCCCTGAACTCTCTACTCAGTACGGTTATTACTCTCATACACACATACTTACTCTACGCCTCAAAGGAAAAAATCCTCTCTCACTATGATAACAATGTGCTACAACATCTCTGTCATTCTAGCTATGCATTGCAACCCTCTTTTTCTTGACCCTAGTCCAAGTCTTGATGACGGGTTCTTTTGTTTCGAAAATCTTTGATCATTGATGTTTTCAAAATGTCGATGGAAATGCTCAGTCAAAAAGCATTGGAAAGACCAACGTGACGGTAACCATTTGTGATGGATTAGCGACAAAGAAGCTATTGCATTGATCTCTCATGGTGTATTTTCATTGCAAAATTAGCTACGTATTATATGACAACCTATATTTACAGTTACGATAACCTATATTTTGTACCTTATTTTGTTAGTGCAATTACATCTCAAGTACCTCAACCTGTAAACAATAAACATTTTATAAAAAAAGAATAGTGTTCCTAAAAGATGTGTATGCTGTGTACTTTATTTTATATGGACGAATGTGTCTTTAATTATGCTTATTTTTCATAATTATCTCGATTAGTCATGAATGAAATATCGAAGCCTACTGTATAATGGACCAAACTTTTATGTGTCTTTGTATATATTATAATTAAGGCATTAGTCTACAAATGTCTGAAATACCTTAGAGTTAGTGGCTCAAACCCCACATAACAGATTTAAAGTGGTATATATTCCAAAACTAAAGTGAAAAAATCTTTAATTGACTGTGGTGGGGGTTGAGAAATGAATGGACCAAAGAGTAATAGGTTAGGAAAGAGTAAGCAGTGAAACAATGGAACTAATTAATATCCAAGAGATAATATCCAGTTGTGTTGGGCATGTCAAAACCCACAAGAAGACACCCTCTTGCTCACTATTTTGGAAAGTCTCTTGTCTTCCAGCCATTACTAGAAATCACCCTCTCTCTCTCATTCTATAACTATTGTTATATTGATTTAACTTTTGTATAAAGATTCATTAAATCTCTCCATAGTTATCTGAGTTCTTGAAACCAGCCTATGAGAGAGAATGGGGAGAGGAAAGTTAGAGATCAAGAGGATAGAAAACACAAGTAACAGGCAAGTCACATACTCAAAAAGAAAGAATGGAATCATCAAGAAAGCTAAAGAGATTACTGTTCTTTGTGATGCTAAATTAGCATTGCTAATGTCTCTCTTGTTATCTATGGATCTTCCGGCAAGATGTATGAGTACTGCAGCCCCAAAACCAAGTATATATTCATCTCTTGAATTCTAAATCTTTCTTTTATCTTCTATTTTAGGGTTTTCTTTCTTTAATCTATTCTTTTTGTGTCTTCCTTAAACTGAAAGCTTGATTGACATGCTGGATCGATATCAAAGGCTTTCTGGAAACAAGTTGTGGGACGCTAAACATGAGGTTGGTCTTTTATCTCTCTTTCTCTCTCTCCTACAACCCTTTTTACTTGACAGATCTGGTTATTCGGTGGTTCTCACAGTGGGTTTGACATGTGTTCTTTGTTTGCCAAAAAGATGTCAAGTAACTTGATTTATGAATTCTACGGCCAGATCTACATATAGGATAGGATCCAGCACTTTCTCCCACTAAGATGATATGAGATGTTACATCCATGAACAGATCTGGAAGTAACTAGTGTTCTCTCACTACCCTTTACTTGCAACACCCTAAGATATCTAGTGTCTTATGCTTGATTTAAAATATATCATCCACCTCTGACATGTAGGTTTAATACTTTTCCTTGTTTTATAATTAAGTTTCTTGATTGTTGATTGATGTATTCTCTTGATTATCTTGCCAAATGCCACATAGAAGTTGCAGAATGAAATTGACAGAATTAAGAAAGAGAATGAGAGCATGCAAATTGAGCTCAGTTACCTCTCTCTCTCTCTCTCTCTCTCTCACACACACACACACACCCACAAAAACATTTCTTTTGGTGATAAATATAAGTAAATATTTTGTTTCAGGCACTTGAAAGGAGAAGATATAACATCATTGAACTATGAAGAACTCATTGCATACGAAGATGCATTGGAAAATGGACTTACCAACATTCGTGAGAAAAAAGGCAAGATTACACACACTCTCTCTAATGGATGTTTATATATTTGATGTTCTGATGAAGTTTGCTTTTTGTTTGCAAATCTGTACAGGATGAAATCCCCAAAATCATGAGGAAGAATGTAAGTTTTGGTGCTCTCTTTCTCTTGGTCTAATTACAATTCACAATAGATCATGTGTACTTGATTGTGATTATGCTGGATTTGTGTACTTAGGAACAAGCTCTAGAGGAGGAGAATAAGCACCTCATGTATTTGGTGGTAAGTTTATCATGCATTTAACAACTTCTCTAGAGTAGTGTCTTATTTCTGATATTGTATATGTATATGCAGCAACAAGGTGAAATGGCAGCAATGGGAGATTACCAAGCTCATGAACCCTTTTCCTTCCGTGTCCAACCAATGCAGCCTAACTTGCATGAGAGGATGTAGTCACATTTGCATGTATGCAATTCCTGAACTTAATTAATGAAGCTTATAATTGCATTATCATATATAAGGTTTGTAATACCTTAGGTATTGACCTATGGTTATTTGCTAGCATATGTTGATGTTGTGCTCTTTGGACTACTGCTATGTTTCTTGTAACTTTGTGTTTTAAGATTATGATGATGGACTACTATTGAAAATGCCTCCGAAATCATTTGCACGGACACTAATCGATCCAATCGGTACCTATATAACCAGTTGTGTATGCATGATTGTAACTCTTTGTATTATGAGAAATAGAGAACATGAAACATATCAATAATATAGACATAACTTCATAAGTTCAAGTTATTTATAAACTAGTATTTGATACAGATACACATTCTCATAAGTGATTAGTACTTAAGAAAGCCCTCAATCGTAGCATAGAAGTCTATTGGCATTACTAATAATTGTAATTGTTAAACTTTACATATTCATTGCATAGTTTAATGTAAATGATAGTAACTACCGTTGGTCATTTGGTGCAATGGTAGCCCCAAGACTTCACATAGTAGAGGTCTTGGGTTCGAATCCGGGCCACAGCAAAAAATGGTTTGTGGCCAGGTCAGGGGTCTTGCCTCGTGACACTAAATCCTAACGTGCATGAAGAAAACAAATCACATGTGACGATGAAGCTCAGTGGAGGATAAACGGAAATAACAGAAATATCAATTGTAACGGAAGCAAATAAGATAACAAGGTCAGCGGATGTGACCAAGATAACTATGTATCAAATTGTAAACTAAGTCCACAAAACTTTATTGTAAATATTAGAACTAGACTAAATATATGACAACATGCATATGAGATACAGTAGAAATAACAAATAAAATACTAATACGGATACAGATATTGAAATAAAATACTAATACGGATACGGATACTAATGGTATTAGCACAAAGTACCCCCATAACTCATTCAAAAATAATGCACAATCATAACATACATGTAGCAAGTCTGTGTACCTCTATGAGATGATAGCGTGTTGGCATACACAACATCTATCCCACATTATACAAAAATAATAATATCCATACGGTACTAAATGAAGACGTCGTAATCTTAACCAGTGGGGGGTGAGGCATCCATTGGGATTCAACTCAACAGTAAAAAAAAATTAGATATTTTTTAGCAGACATGTACCTAAATATCTTAGGATGCATCTTCTGTGAGAAGGAAATCGACCGAGAGAGAATGAAATGGAAGAGGTTGATGGGAGCAAGTTTTTTTGGTAGGAAAGTCATGAAAGCTTTAGAAAGAAAGATAAAGTAAAGAGAGAAGATGGATGAAGAAGTAGAAAGTTACCTTAGGAAAAGGGAAATTTCGATGGTGGATATGTGGGTATTTTAAAAAGACAAGTTCTATATTAACCTTTTTAGTTCAACTAGAATACCAAGTTAAACCTTTTAAAATGTTTTGATTTTTAAACAACCATAAAGTTAAATATCTTACATTAGGTGTAATCATAATTCATTACTAAACTAAATCGAGTAGATAACTAACATATTTTGTTATTGGATTAGTCAATTGATTTATAGGTATTTTTTTTATCTTTTGTTTAGAAATGTTTTATGTTTTCTTGTTTATGGGTTACAAGTGTGTTGTGTTTTCCATTTTTTTTGTTTACAAGTGTGTTTTTTTTTTTTTTTTCATATTTGTGGTATATGATTGTGTTTAATCAGATATGTATACACGTTTATGTTTGATAGAAAGATGTTAAATTTATCATATCAATAAATAAATAGATACGAACTATTTATACCCGAACCTTGTTAAACGGATTTATTTTGAACCGACTCATTTTTTCCCGCCCCAATTTGTGTACCCACTCACTCAAATTTCTGGATCCGCCACTAATTTCAACTCTTTATCATGGTTGGTGCCACACCATTGGGGCGTAATAATGGGCATGTGATCATCCTCACAGGGAGAGCAAGTTCGACTTAACAAATTATAATATATTATGGTATAATTATAAACTAAACATTTGCCAACCCCTGTGTTTGGTGCAACCTCTTTTTAATTGTTAGGTTATCTTGGTTTTCTTTGTTTTGTCTCTGTTTGGTGTGTGGCTCTACTGGTAAGTTGCTTTTGTTTTTTGTCCAGCGTCTAGGGTTCGAATTCTTTTGTTAATGTATTTGTTTTCCCCGGTTTTCTTAGATACGTGTCCTTACCTCGTACCCCTAGGCATATCTGCCTGTCATTTTTTCCCTTTGTCAATGAATAACCTGCTTCAGACCTTCATGCATCTTCTTTCTCCCATTTTTCTTTCTGCTACGTCTCTATCCTCTGTTCAAGATCTTCCCTTCATCGGAACATTCATCATCGGTAAACGTTTGTTGTTCTTCCTTTGTTTCCTCGCATGTCCGTTCTTCTTTTACCTTTTTTTTTGTTCTTTCTTCTACATTATTTTATGACTATAGCCTTTGTGTTTTTTGTTAGTAGTTAATCTCCTCATAATCATCATCGCAAACGGTTCAGGAATACCATCGCATAAGCTATGTCTTTTATGATTTTCGATTACTCCTTATTTGCTTATGAAACCCTAAATCAGAGACATTGTTTAATATGATTTTAGTTTAAGGTTTTGTGAAAGTTGTTTCCAAAAGTAAATCGGAGTTTTTGTTTAAGGGGGCTACTAACAAGACACGAGAATTGCTAAGTGGACTGGACCCTATACGCCTTGTATAGGTCAATACGAGGTGTATAGGCTCACAATTTCCAATACCGACAACATCGTACACCTGTCATTCCAACCCCTATACGCATCGTATAGGGCAATACGATGCGGTTTAGGGTATGAGGTACTTTCTGCAATTAGTCAACCATCACATCACTATACGCTGCTTATAGGGCTATACGCGGCGTATAGTGATGTGATGGTTGACTAGTTGCAGAAGGTACCTCATACCCTAAATGGCATCGTATTGCCATATAAGATGCGTATAGAGGTTGGAATGACATGTTGTACGATGTTGTCGGTGTGTCGAGTATCATATACGCCATCGTATAGGACTATACGATGCGTTTAGGGGCCAAAAAGTTTTGTATTTAACGATACACATTTCTCAACCGACGTGTATTCTAATCACCGTGTAAGGCTTCCAGATTTGAACGAGGCACTAAGCAATCCCGAGTTTGTATACGGTGAACCCTCTTACCTTACACAACCCACTAGAGATTTTGTATACGGTGAACCCTCTTACCCGACACAACACACAGGCGACTTCGTATACGGTGAACTCTCTTACCCGACAAAACATACCGACGACTTAGTATACGGTGAACTCTCTTACCCGACACAACATACCGACGACTTCGTATACGGTGAACTCTCTTACCCGACACAACATACCGACGACTTCGTATACGGTGAACTCTCTTACCCGTCACAACACACCGACGACTTCGTATACGGTGAAGTCTCTTACCCGACACAACCGACTAAAGAGTCCAAAGACAAGGAATAAACCAATTCAACCGTGTCGTATAAAACTAACCAAGTATAACATTCGTACATATATATACTTACATATAGTTTGTTGTTTCTTAACTTTAACCGTACCGTTGTTACAGAACTTTCAGTCTCGTGAACAGTTGGTGGATTGGGCTGTCCGCGAAGGACATGAGAATGGTTACATCATTGTCACCCGACGATCAAGGAGAAAAGGCGACGACCTGTCGGCACCGGTTATCAAGGTATGGCTTGTGTGTGACCGTCACGGTGAACGTAAGTCTACAGCCACGGTTAGACGTGCTGGTAGCAAGAAAATATGTTGTCCTTTTAAATTGAAAAGAAACTACGAAGAAAATACTGGTGATTGGAAGTTAACGGTGGTGGATGGCAGTCAAAACCACGATCCTACTCAACATCCTGAGTGTCACACCCCGGCCAGCGGCGGATTATATGCCGGGGCTGACGTGGTTGTTCATAAGCTCATGATCATCTATTAATAAGTGATAAAATTTATTTATCATAGTTAGAGCATCCGTTACACAAAGAAATAGAAAACAAGGAGTTTTAAACATAACATAAGTTAAATTCAATCTTTATTAGGGCTAGGTCCATATTCCTATATAATCATGTAGTGTCCTCAAATTGGTGTACCTGAAACATGTAAGTAAATGTCAACTACAAGTAGTTGGTGAGTAACATAGGTTTTGACACCAAACAAAGTTAAGTATAGTTTTACAATGCAATATGTTCAAAGCATGTCTAAAGCATATATGTGAAAACACACAAGGTTCCAAGCGTACAATTCAAGCCTAGTAGTAGAAAACTAGATACGCAATCCAACTGATTGCCATTTTAAAAAAAAAGGGCAAGAAGATACCCAAGTTGTAAGTTGATACCCAACAAAACCCGCCAAGGTTTTGTGATAAGTTATAGTTTCGGATTCCCGTATAAATGATTATAAAAGGTACTACCTTAGGCTTGGGCTACAAGTTAATGAATGTACTTACATGAACACATATAATGGTCACCAGGTAGTTTAAGACATAGAGCATAAAGATCAAAGCATAAGAACATAGGTATTGAATTGTGTAAGAAATATAGTTAATGACATGTTTCACCCCAAAAAGTAAAAATAATAAAAAAAGGACTATGTAAACTCACTTGTAACGAAGCTAGTGATGGTGTGAATTGATAAAGATGGATAGGTCCGTTGAGGATTCCCCCAAAGTCAACCTACATGGTAATTTGTATTCTAAGCTCAATGTATGTTGAATAAGAATAAGAGAGTCTTAAGTTTTTAGGGTTTTCATAGGATTTGAGATTTAGATGAGAGACTTGTACCAGTTTGAATGGAATTATATATGTTTAAAGTGAGAAAGTAGTACTAATTGAAATTAATTAGAAACTCTAATTAATAGTATTTACATTGATGGCATGATTGAATTTATTTATATGATTATTCTAAAATAATTACATAAGTAAATCATAGGATAAAAAGGTTTAGACAATTATTTTATGTAGATAAAATAATAAACTAAACTATTCACATGATCTCTTTTATTTAAACGGTTTATAGAAGGGGTATTTAAATAACTATAATGTTAAAGGAAATTAATTAAATTTGTACGATTATTTATTTAAAATAATCATTTAAGTATTTCTATGGTTTTAGAAAGTTTTAAATATTTATTCTTGCTAAAATAATTACTTATGTGATTAGGATAATGTTTTAAACAAAAGATAAAATTTGTTTCATAAGTGTTGTTATTGTACAAACAAAACAACATATTTAGATTTATCTAAATAAATCCTTTCTATTAGTTTGATTTCTATGAAAAAATGAGTGTTAAGAGAATAATGACTTAATTTGTTAGTAAATAATCAAGACTTAAAGTTCTAAGTAATGTTCTAATTAGGTAATTTTTATATAATTAAAACTATGACCTTTCATTTAAATGATTTCATCAATAAATTATATAAAAAAGTTGAGCAAATCTCTGTAGGGAAAAAGGTTTATAAAATGATCATACTTATGTTACAATCATAATTTACAAACTTGAGGTTCTACCTAAATAATTTGTTGAAACAAAATATATATATATATATATATATTTATTTGAAATAGGAAATTAATTGTAACCTTGATATTTCATAAAAGAATTTGTTCTTAATATCAATTGTTTATAACATTTTTTTTATATACATATACCTATATACATACATGGGCGTGGGTGTGTATGAGGGGGTTAAAACAAGTTTTAATACTTAAAAAAATGAAAATACTTGTAAAACAGGGTCTGCCGGGTTCGAACCCGCGACCTGTTCCCTATAGCTAAAGCGCATCAACCAAGTGACCTGGGAAAGTGCCTTAACCTAAGGGCAGGGATGAATCAAAACTTTCACAAAGGCCACTGGGATTTCAAGCTTTTGTTATTTCATGAGTAAACCTTGATTTAAATGGAAATATAACTCATTAAAGCTTTGTAATTTTTATAAAATTTAACAAATGTAAATGTTATATTTAAATGTTGTAATTATATTTATAAACTTTTTATAAATTAAAATAGTTTTATTAAAATCATGTGCTTTAAAATAATGTAATTTTATAAACCTTTTATTTATAAAATTTATAATTTAGATTTTATAGGTTTGTATGTATATATACATATATATATATATAGGTTTGGAATATAACTTAGCATATATTTATTTAAGAAAATAATAACGACTATATAATCCCTTATATAAAAATTTATTATTTTTTTAGAATTTGAAATAATTGTATCCGATGTATGTATGAATGTGTATACTCATGAAATATAATAGATAAATAAGGTACTTTCCTAAATACAAAAATAATGAAATTACATTTGGCGGAAAAGTTAAAATAAAGTCCGGAATTTCCTGGGGATTACAGTCTCCCCCCCTACTTTAAGAAATTTCGTCACTGGAATTATTTAGGAGGAGGGTTCAGGAAAAAAAAGATGTGTGTTTGGATTCTCAACTAGTTTTGCTAGCCGGTTTGAGGAGTATAGTTAATGACAAGGTTCAGTTCAAGTCATCGCGTTAGGTATGGATGGTGGTAGTGGATTTTTTTTTATTTATTATTTTTTTTTTGTTTGGGGTGAAAATAAGGAGAAGATTGTCCTAGAATGATTTTGGACTCAAATGATGGGATGCATCATTTGTAATGAGGATGGTGGGAATTTTAAGATCTAAACTTGTTTAGGATGTAGTCTAAGATGTTCGAGTAATGTTACTAGATAAGTATTGGTCAAAGTCAAAGTAATAGGAAACCCTACGTGATACGGACAACGTTACTTCTGACAAGATGACAGGAGCACTTATATATAGGATATACCAGCGGTAATCCACTATACCTTTATCATATCACATTAGCTTCGTTACTGTATTTCACCATAGGTTTTATGTCCTCACACACGACATAATTTACTATGTTTTCCATGCGCTGACATTTATAATTACGTGTGCACCGGTAATTACTCAAATCGTCGCATGGTCCGTATAGGTCATTCTGTTGTGTATGGGTACAGAGGGGGGGAAACACCCAAAAACATTTAGTTTATTATTGTTTTCATGTATCTAACACCCCAAATTTTCAAGGAAATGAAAGTCGAGGGGCCAAAGTGTAAATAGCCCAAAGTTAAAGGGCTGAAAAATGAAGAAAATAAAGAAATCGAGCCGGTAGCGGACCGCTACCGGGTTCCATGACGGTCCGCTACGTGCGGATGAAGGAATCATGAGGGAATGACACGTGGCAGTGACACATCTGATGACTCTGCCCTATGGCGGACCGCCACCAGGCGGGTAACGGTCCGCCAGCCGCAATTTGGCTCCAACAACGAGAAGATGACACGTGTATGATGACTCGTTGAATAGGATTGGGCAATGGACCGCTACCAAAGGCGTAACGGCCCGCTACGTGGTGAGTACGCATAACAACTGGCTAATGGGCGGTAGCGGACCGCTACCACCCAGCTTAACGGTCCGCTACGTGTGGCAGATTCACCCTACAAATAGTTTGCATGAGCCGTTCATTTGCAACATAAAACACAAACATCACTATCACTTTCACACACACACGCATACCGAGGCAAGGATAGCGCGACGGTTACAAGTGTGGTGGTTACGAGTACGCTGCATTACGAATACGGTTCGAGTCCGGAGAAACATTTAAAGTGAGGAACGAACTTAGGAACTACCCAAGAATAGAGTAAGCATATTGGACCCGTACCCTAGACACGATTATGTGAAATACGTTCTTAAATGATATGAGTAATGTGATATGTGATATGACGAGGGTACGGGGTAATGACAGATTAGTCTAAACACTAAACAGGAATAATGAAGTAATCACGACGTATCCAGGGGTGGTGGATACGCCGCTGGTACTTCCTATATATAAACTTCTTGGTACAACGTGGTGAAACCATTATGAAAGTTTAAAGGTATAGACTAATAAATAATGATGAAATATAGTAAACGTACGGGAGAACATCCAACCGGTATGTAGTTATCTGACAAACGGAATGTTCTATCTAAGCAAAGAGTGGTGTATAAATCTCTCCTAGACCCGTCACTCTTTCCTGGGAACATCTCTGTTGGAGGTACTACTCTGGAAGGAAAATCACCCCAGTTTACAATATATGACAAATACGAATATGAGATGAAAGCATACCATGCATGACAAATGTGAATATGTAATGGATATGAATACGTGAAATGCATGATGAATATGTGAATGCATGATGATACGTGCAAATATGAATGAGTATGAGTCTAAACCCTAAAACGGAATAACGGAGTACTCACGAAATATTAGAAGGGTGGTGGATACGCCGCGAGTACTTCCTATATATAATCTAATGCACCGTGGAGAAACCGTTACGAAGTTTTAAGGTGAGGACTGGTTGGTGAGTAAATCAAGCATATATATAAAATGAAAACAAATGCTTGATACATTTGGGAGGCTGTGAGTCAAAGATACTCAAGGTCCCAAATGAAATGAGATACTCGGCCTGTAAGGTGGATCTCAATAAAGAAAAGAAAAAGAAAAAGGAAAGTCTATGCCTACGGGGCTGAAAGAGTAACTCTAGGCCTACGGGGCTGAAAGAGTAAAAGATTCCAAGCCTACGGGGTTGAGGAATGAATGAGTCTTCGTGACAAATGCAAGGGGTCTATACTGACGAGTATAAGAACCTTGCCAATACTCGGACCGGAGGTACGGCCTAAGATGGTTGCGAGGGGGTTAGCATACCCATAAAATACATAAATACTGTGATCGGAGGTACATCTGAAGATGGTCACAGGGGCACTGAGAGCCCGAGAAAACGTGAACAATAATAAGAACCTAAAAGGTTCATAATGAAATGAAAAGATGCAGTGTTCTTACTTAGCGTAAGCTAATTCAAAAACATTTTCTAAACACTGCAGGAAAGAAGCACGTGGAATGAAGCTTCCCGTGGACAGAGTTATCAGAGTTGGAAAATCCCTATATAGGATGATGTAATTATATTATCCTTTGTAAAACAATAATATTATAAATGAAAAAGTTACCTTAGCCGTTATGGCAAGGTTTTTAGTAATCTAGGACCGTTTTCCGCAATATAAAACTCTGATAAAATAAAGAATAAGTAGGGTGTTTCAGGTTGGTATCAGAGCACGGTTTGAGGGATTTAAGTATCAAAAGGGGATGCTTAAACTCAAACCATAATTGCTCATGATATAATTAGGGATTTAATCCGAGGCCATCCAAGGAAGCAGGTATGTTTAAATTCCAATGCTTAAACAGAAAGATGTGAGTATACGTGGGCTGAATTTTTTATGAGATAAGCTCCATGTGATAATTGGGAGTATCATGATACGTAACATACATTGCCTTATGCCTAGCCAGTATTGGAGCTAATGTATGGGACCATCATGATGTCGCAAACATCATATGATAACTTATTTAAACAGATAGTAAGCCGGGAATGAGATTATGCAGGATTAAAATGCATGAATGAATGTGCATATGTGTAAAATGCATAGATGGGGCCTTATGTGAAACCCTAGAATACTGGAATAGGGTTAAACTGATAAAAGGCCTATAGTATAAAAACCCTAGATTATGATTAGGGTAAACAAATGAAAGATTAAACGACATCATGTTTCAGCGAATGGGTGAACATCAAAATGACGAAGTACGTGACGAGGGAAGCCACAGGAGAGCTGAATATCCACATCATGACGAAAATGAAGTTGAGCAAGTCCCGGAGAATATCCGAAAACAAATCGCAATAGAAGTAGGAAAAACATTCGATGCAAATTTCCCAATCTTACAGGCAGATCTACAAAGCTCATTAGAGAGCTGGTTTGAAAACCATAAGGAGATCACTCATAATGGAGAAGGAGGAAATCCAAAAGTTGATATGAAGTCAACTCGTTGTACATACAAGGATTTCATGACATGCAAACCGTTGGAGTTTAAAGGAGCTGTTAATCCGTTAGAAAGTCAACGATGGATCGCCTCAATAGAAAGGGCATTCGATACATGCCACTGTGAAAAAGAAGATGAAGTTACCTTCGCCACCAATCAACTGAAAGAGTGAGCTGATGATTGGTTGGGAGTAGTGTAGAGAGAAAAAGGTACAGAGAGAATCAAAGAGATGATATGGGAAGAGTTCAAAGATCTCTTCCTAAACCATTATTGCCCTCGAGCGACAATTAAAAGTTACTGAGGAGTTTCTACAACTCCTTCAGACAATAGAGACGGTAGATGAAATCACTTGGATTTTCTTTGACAAGGCTAGGTTCTGTCCAGCCTTATTGACAACCCCGGTGATGTGAATGACGAGATACCATCTCGTTTTAAAAAAAAATTAGAGTGTTTATCTATCCATCCAAGTGTGCGATCTTGGAAGAGATGATTTATTGGGCTCTGGAACGCAAAAGTGAGCTCAAGAGACAAGCTGAGCAAGACGGGAAGAGGCAAGGGGAAATTTATCCTTCTCCTATGCCTCTTAAAAGGTTTAAGTTTAGTAAACCGGGAGGTGGTTCCTCCCAAAGGAAAAGAATCCAAAATTGCAAAACTTGTGGAAGGAGGCACCCGGGGGAGTGCTGATTCAAGTCCACAACTTGCAACAAATATGGGAAGGCAGGACACACTGCATTGTAGTGTATGAGTGGAACCAGATTGTGCTACAACTGTATAAACCAGGACACTTCAGTAAAGAATGTCCTGAGTTAAAGTTTCAGACAGAAAAGACCGGAGAAGGGTCAAGAGTGGTAGAAAATGAAGTTAAAAGGATCGAGGCTCCGAAGCCAAGGGGAAGGCTTTTCAGATCACTACAGAGGAAGCAAAAGACATTCCTGACGTTGTATCAGGTACATTCCTCTTGAATTCCCTACCTGCTTGTGTTTTATTCGATACAGGAGCTAGTCGATCGTTCATTTCGTTAAAATATGCAAACACTAGAAACTTCAATAGAAGTAAGTTGGCTAAGGCATTAGAGGTTGAAATCGCGAGTGATCGAAACTGCGTAGTAACTGAAATATGCCGAGATTGCCGACTACTAATGGAAGAAGAAGAATATCTTGTCGACTTAATTCCAATGCCGATGCAAGAATTTGACGTGATCATTGGAATGGACTGGTTGTCTTCACATGTTGCAACGATTATATGCAATCAGAAGATTGTACGGTTCATGACACCTACAGGAAAAGAAGTTAGTGTCATTGGTGAACGAAGGAACCAGATCATTATATATATAATGGCCAAAATAAGTAACTATGTGAGACAAGTTGGCACAACCCCATACATGGGTGTCCTGAGTAAAAAAAGTTCATAACATAACATAAGTTAAATTCAATCTTTATTAGGTCTAGGTTAAATTCAATCTGTCATATCCCTCCAGATTACACATAAAGTTGATAGCTCTCTCGTGTCTGAACAAGAATACGTCAAACCCCGAGTAACTCAAATTTTATAGCTATCTCGTGTTTGAACAAGAATACGTCAAACCCCGAGTAGCTCAAAGTTTATAGCTCCCTAGTGTTTGAACAAGAATACGTCAAACCCCGAGTAGCTCAAAGTTTATAGCTATCAATTTTCATGGATAAAGTGAATGATCATACCTCATGTATATAGTGGACAATCAATTGCGAACAATGTAAACGGTCTAGTTTCATATGTACTGTAGGCACCCAAGTTTCATGTATAGCGTAAATAATCTAGTGTTATGCATATTGTAAAGAACCAAATATCACGGATCGTGTGAACAATCAAGTTCTGTCTATAATGTGATCAATCTAGTGTCATGTATATTACTAGTAATCAAGTTTCATGTATAATGGAAATAATCATGTATATTGTATACCACCAAGTTTCATGTATAACGTGATCAATCGAGTTGCGTGTAAACAATTTAGTCGCAGGTATATTATGAACGTTCATATGTAAATAATTGAACCTCATAAGTAACATAAACTATCGAATCTTGTCGTTGATCGAGTGCTGCGGACAAGCGTGTTGTATAATGTAGGTAGTTGGGTTTCAAGTTTTCAACTTTGTTGATAGATGATTAACGCCTATGCGAGATGATTCGTCTTTTTGAAGGAACTAGTAAGTTCATACATTTTCGAAGGTGCAAGGTGATGAGAAAGTCTTGCAGGTATTTAGAATATTACGCACATGAATAATTGAATTGTGCTTTTGTTTATAAATAGACGAATAATTGAAATCTACTATTGTTTGTAAATTGATAACTAAGTGAGAATAATAGGTGGATTAACTAGATAATTGGATAATTAAATTAAAACCTTTTATTTATTTAATTTTAATCATCATAAGGGAATGTTTCCAAAGAAAATAACGATTAAATTATTTAGTAATTAGTTTGACGAAATAAGAGATCGTGGTAAAAAGAAATTTAAATCTAGTCGTAATTAATTATTAACTAAAATAAATTGTATTTAAATTTAAATCAAGTTATTAGTTTGACGAAATAAGAGATAGTGAAATATTTAATGTTTTTTTATATAAAATAAATTGTATTAGGTTTCTTTACAAGGTAAAAGGGTAAATAATTTATATCCTAGATAACATCTACAAACCAAGGGTTTGATAAATGTTTTTTTTAAACAAGATAACTATATTAGTTAATTCAAATAAGATAATTAGTTTACAAAGAAAGTTTGGGTATAGGTATTAACTTGCAGTCTATAAGAGAACGTTGCTTAAAATTGTATTCATTTGATAGCGTAGTCAAACAAATACTTTGACAAATCAAGTGATTTAAATTTGTATATTTTCAAGAACTTTAAAAGGGGTAATGTTTGGGTGATTTTGATGAAGATATATCGGGTGTGTTTTATACCTGCAATGTTAGATCAACGAGTGGTAACATTTCAGTTGCAGTATCAAACTTAATCAATGAAAATTGTCAAATACTAAAATCCCAACATAGAGTAGAGATTTTTTTAAACTTAAATTTAAAGACAAACATAGAAAAATCTGGCTAACGCCTTAGGTAGCTTTCCACTAGGAATCAGATGAGCACCAAGATGAACATTGTTATGGTCATTCGTATAGCAAACTGGGACTCAGCTCGAGCTATCTCCGTACGTGCATCAAATATTTCCCGATCTCCTTCCATCATGTCAATGTTGGTACCCAGATTTGCAATCAGGTCCTCCTGGTACCGCACCTGACCCAAAAGGTTGTCTATTCGCTGGCTTAGCATCTTGTGCTTCATCCCGTGCTCCATTTCCTATCTCAGAAACTCTATGGCCCTCACGTAATGGTGAGTGGCATCAGCTGGAACCCCTATAGCACAGGAGGTCCCCATAGTCTGCCCGACTCCTGGGTTTGGGTGATAGGGGTCAGGTGTTAAGTAAGGGTCTCTCAGTGGGGATGGTAGCAGGTTGTGTCGGTGAGGTGCTTGATAGTGGTCTCTTGATGAACTTGGTTCAGATGCTCTCAGGCCGGTGTTCCTCATCCAATCTGCCCTTATGTCAAACATGGACCTAGTAGTTGGGGGTGTCGGTGACTGATGGTCTGGTGATGGGGTTCTGATGTCTTCCTCGCTCTCTCACTCCGACTCGGGATAGTATACCGGGGAGGGAGGGGGTAGGAGTCCATGTCTGGCAGGAAAAGAAAAAGATTGTAAGTGATAATATTAAATATTAAGTATAGAGGTTCTCATAAGTTTCAGAGTTTGACTAGTTATAACACCGAGCTCTCACAAAAGTAGGTTAGGAGTAACACTTGACCTATAAGTAGTGTATCGCGAAGAGAATTCCCAGGAAAGAGGGGTGGGTCACAAGGGACACACTTAAGTACCCAGTCCTTCTTTAGTCAGAATCTCTTATGGGTATACACTCACTCTTCCACCCATCATGTACTGATAACACTATTGTTTGGGCACATGGTCATGATGGGATTTTTTATGGACTGAGCCTTGAGGCTCAAGGGTAAGATTCATTTGTTTTAGCGGGCTTCCTCTTCTTAGAAGGTAAGCGGGCTCCTTTAGTTTCTTATTAGTAGGTATTAGGTCCAAAGGTTAAATTTTGTTCACAATTGATGATGGTGACATCATTCTTAGTGAATAAGGACGAGGGTGTATAAACTCTTAGGTATGAGTAAGTGTATAGTAAAGCTTAGGGTGACATTCAATGGGGATCAATAGGTAGTAAATAATCAAACAGGGTGGCAAATAAGGTATTACATGAATAGAAGTTTTATAAGCATTTGAGTTATCAAGTAGCGTAGCACATAGAGTATCATGTATTGTATCATGCAACGTAATATCTTGGATAATATGTAGGGAAATCACACAAAGATTATCTGTAGGGAAATCACACAAAGATTATCTGTAAGGACCAAAAATATAATAGGCTGACGCATCAAAGAATCACCAAGTTATTCTGAAGTTCGAAAGGTGAAGATTGGAAGAAGCAAGAAAGAGTCCAGCAGCATACTTCATGCAGCAAAATACTTCATCCAGCAACATACTTCAGATCCAGCAGCATACTTGAAGTATGCGGTCCCGGCAGCATACTTGACGTATGCGGCCGCATACTTAAAGTATGCGGTCGAGGCCCAGGCCCACCGAATACTTTTGTCTTGGTCATAAATAGCTTATCTTGTAAAAGTATTCAGGTTAGACAAGTTAGACGACTGAGACAGTCATAGGGTGAGACAAGTTAGACAGTTTAGACGAGTTGTTGAACAATCTTGTATTGTATTTTCAGTATTTAATCAATATACGAATCGTTTGATATTTTATTGTGTCTCGTCCTCTTTGATTATACCAACAAGTCACGTGTCGAGTCTGTTTTTGCCAGGTTCAACACGTCATTGAATCCATTGATTGAAGATCCTCGAGAATCCGGACCTTACAATTGGTATCAGAGCCTTAGCCCTCATTCGATGAAGCTTGCAACGGATTTCTTTGACTCGTGAGGTTATGGTTGATCAGTTGATTTTTCGGCTTGAAAATCAAAGTTTTCGGCTTGAAAATCAAAGTTTTCGGTCAATTTCTTCATCTGGAAGTTTGCGGTTACCTCAAGTTTGCGGTATTCCAAAGTTTGCGGTATTCGAAGTTTGCGGTATTTCAAAGTTTGCTGTATTTCAAAGTTTGCGGTATTTGAAGTTTGCGGTATTCCAAAGTTTGCGGTATTCAAAGTTTGCGGTATTTCGAAGTTTGCGGTATTCGAAGTTTGCGGTATTCAAAGTTTGCGGTATTCGAAGTTTGCGATTCTCGAAGTTTGCGGTTCTCGAAGTTTGCGGTATTCGAAGTTTGCGTATTTCAAAGTTTGCGGTATTTCGAAGTTTGCGGTATTTCGAAGTTTGCGGTATTCGAAGTTTGCGGTATTCCAAAGTTTGCGGTATTCCAAAGTTTGCGGTATCCAAAGTTTACGGTATTTCGAAGTTTGCGGTATTCGAAGTTTGCGGTATTCAAAGTTTGCGGTATTCGAAGCTTTCGGTTCTCGAAGTTTACGGTTTTCAAAGTTTGGGGTTTTCAAAGTTTGCGGTTTTCAAAGTTTGCGGTTTTCAAAGATTGCGGTCTTCAAAGTTTGCGATCTTTCAAAGTTTGCGAATACTTTTTGTTACTTATTTTTCCACGTGAACTTGAAACATGGGAGAAAGTAGAAAGGAAATGTTGAAGCAAGAGTTTAATATGTTCAATCATGTTACTGTTGAAAATTTGGAGGTTCAAATTAACAGATTCACACACTTGTTGACAGAGATGAAGAGTGCTGAAATAGAGTTGACAAAGGTAGAAATCAACAAAAGGCTACTCAACTCTTTACCAATAACCTGGAACTTCAACGCACCACCATCAAGAGAACCAAGGATATGTATCAAACATCCTTGAGTTAGCTGATTTCTATTTTATACTCTTATGATATGGATGATAAACAGTGTCACCTTAATCATATAAGTTCAATGGATGTTTCTGAAATTGCTGGAGCAAGTACATCTACTTCATGTGAATCAAAGGCACTTGTGAGCCAGCAAGACAGGAGTGAGAAAGTTCAAGATTTGGAAGTGAAACAACATCATCCCTTTGTGGTTGAGGTCACCGACACTGAGGTAATCAAAGATCTTTGCTATGCTATTTGTATTGAGAAAGTCAATCATTACAAACATGAAAACGATATATTAAATCAAGAAATAACAAAGCTTAGATATTCCAATTCAGAACACAAACGATTAGAAAAGGTTTTCAAAGATACAATTGAAGCAAGCAAAAATGATTTTTCAAAACTTGAAATGGATTTTAGCAACAAGGAATGTCTTTATCGTGATGCATTAAAACGGATAGACGACCTTAGCTTAAAATTAAATGATGCTGTGACTCAATTGGCAAACACTAAACTAACAATCGAGAAAATTGAACACTCTCGATCAATAGTTTATGGCATGATAGATTCTCAAGTAAGAAAAAAGGGAATCCAAGAATTGGTTATCATGCAGTTGAACATCCTTTCAATGGCAATTTTACTTCAATGCCAAGTGTTCCATGAAGATGATGAGATGGAATATGGTATAGGCCGTAAACCAGATCCCACGGTAGAACATGTGAACGTTACTAACCCGTCTAAGTCTTGTGCAGCAACAGGATTAGTAGAGGGCATACTGGAGGATTGTGGGAGTGATGATGATGAGGAGGATGATCGCATTTTTGAGTCTAAGTCTGCATCATTTAAAAACAAATTGTCTTGTTTTCAAAATGGTACTTTTTCAAAAGGGTATAAGTTGAAAGGGAGTTTAACATCCACATTTGTTAAAAGTGGTACTTTAGAAAGGGAAGAAAAACAAATTGCCAACGGTAAAAATCGTCAAAAATAAAAACCGTTCCCTTAATAGAGAAAGTAGCAAACCATCTACAAGTCAGTCAAGTTCTAAAAAATTGCCTCAACGGTTTATCAAAAATGAATTTTATTCAAAATTTGATAATCATCATCATGTTTTTGACCAAAATGTTAAACATTCTGATAGGAATTGTTTTAGATCGAATCGTAGAGATTGTGATAGATATGATGACCAAGTGTTTGATAGAAGGTTTTCTTGGAGTTGTGAAAATGCATGTTACTTCACAAGTTCTCCTCAACGGTCATCATCATGGTTCGACAGATCGGGATATACTCCTAATGCTAGGAAACGGACATGCTACACTTGTGGCAAAGCTGGTCACATTGCAAGAAATTGCATACATCGTCCTTATGAGCCCTATTATTTGCAAAATCAGAGGGCCACACCAAGGGAAAAGAATTATTCTAAGCCAATGAAGGTTGAAAAACCTAAGGCAATGAAGAATAAGCATCCCAAAGTTAAGCCTTTTGATGGTGATTGGAATGTTGCTAAGAACAAACAAAAGGTTTTTCATGAAAACAAGCAATGTAAAAAACCTAAACATGAAGAGAAACCTAAAGTTGGTACTCCTCAAGCAACTAAAAAGTTTGTTAAACCTACACCAATTTGGAAAACTAAATCAAAAGCAGTTGAATTACCAGTGTTAGAGAACAATAAAGATATGTGCTTACAGGAGTATCTTACATTGATGCTTTAGGAGTACCTAGGACCACTATGGCTTGGGTACCTTTGTCTAACTAACTTGCTTGAATCATGCTGGAACAGCCAAGGAGGACTGTCAACAACCTATGGTATGTTGATAGTGGTTGTTCCAGACACATAGTGCGGGACATCTCTCTACTACATGATATCAAACACTTTGATTGAGGGTATGTTTCCTTTGCATGAGATAAATGAGGTAAGATCAGTATGAAAGGTACGGTTACTAATGGTACTTTTTGCTTTGAGGATGACATTTATGTTTAAGATGTTTTACAAAATCCTTTGATCTGACCAGATTCATTTTTCTGGTTCAGTGTTTCAAAATGTTCTGCTTCGATTAACGAGTCACAAGTTCGGTCACCAAAATTTTTTTTGTTTATTTTGTCTTTCTACGGATATAATTTTGTTTTGTTTATTTGTTGTACAAAAGCAAAAGTTTTGGGAGAGAAAATTAAAAAAAAATTACCAAAAATATTTTATCTTTGAGTCTTTCTATTTTTAAGTCCAGGAAAAATACAAAAAGGTTTCATGTTTATGTCTTGAAAATTGAGAACTCTGTCAAATGGGAAATGATGGTACATCATTTTAGAGGGTTGGATCATCATATGTAAGGCCTGTAGTTGAAGAGATTAGGATCTTGGGGTGATATGATGATAGGCTCTGTTAAGACTAGAAAGACAACATGATAGTGTTTCACTTAAACATAAAGGTCATTGTCATAGTGGGGAACATCTTACAGATTGGTAGAATAATTATTTTCTGTCAATAATCGAGCACTTAAACATAAAGATTGGTGAACTGTGGATGAACATAATATATCTGGATTGCACAAAACCGAGACCCTTCACAAAGGGGTTGCGAGCTGACTTGATACAAGTCTGTACATATATTTATATATATAGATAAAAGACATGCATTGACACGCAATAGGTGAAAAGACACTCAATGATAGTACAAAGATACTCTGCAAAGCAGAATTTTGAGCAAAAAGACACGCAATGTTAATGTCGTGCAATAAGAAAATTTCAGAAAGATATGTCTAAAGATGTACATATAAGTATACTTGTAAATATTTTTCTGTGTGGGAATGTGTGACTGGGAAGGAATCTCTTATCAAGGCATGTAAGTCCGTTGTGCTATGTTTTTTATCACATTTGTCAGAGATATCCTAAACAATTCATTGACCCGTGCTAGTTATGCTCTTTTAGTTATTACTTAGGTGCTCAAAAGATCATGAGGAAGGGAAGGTTTATCCAATAAGTTGTGGAGTGCATTCAGTTCATCAAAAACTCATCTAATTCACATTATAATAAATACAGGTTTCTGAGATGTGAGTGTGGGACCCACTAGGGCATGAATAACTATTACCCATAAAACATGATAAACTTATTCACTGCTTGCTTGTCAACTAAGGCATAAAAGTTTGAGTTTAGAAGGATACTATATATTGGCAATCACCGAGACCTATCTAAGAAAATGAACGGCTGATTAGTATGGTTTCGTCTGCACTAGAATGATATGATCCCATAACAGAATGTCTCTAAAAAATAATGTGTTTCAGTACATGTCATATGTTGTCAAAATAACAAAAAGATTTTATGTTTTTAACTTAGTTTGAGTCATTTTTATTTTTGTTTTTGTCTTACTTTTGTGTTTATTCTGTTTTTCATTAAAAATTGACCGTTCTTGTTTGATTCAATAATCGTGAAAAAGAGGCTTTTAAACAAATGAGATTTTATTGGAAAGTTGAAAAGTTTCATAATTTTATAAGTTTGAGCATACTTGCATTTTACGCATACTTGTATTTGAGTGAACTTTCAGGAGCAACAAGATAACATTCCTTATCCAAGGGATGATGAAGAACAGATCAACACTGTTGCACCAAGTGTCATCACTGCCGAAAAGCACAATATCTTCCAAGAAGAAAATGAAGAAGAAGATGTTAACTCTTTAGAAAACGAAAGTGACAGAGAGAAAGTACCGATCAACAAACATCATAAAGCGATATTGCAAAAGAGAAAGTCTATTGGGAATCCTCCTCCTAACAACTATTCTCAACATAATGATGATTTTAATAATGTTGATTATGATCTTTTTGCGGATCGAACTCCAAAGTAAAGAATAAGAGCAAGTGAACAAAACAACAACCCCAACAACCGCAAAGTCGTTCGTGAAGGTTTTGGGAATGGCTATAGAAAAGAAGTTATTGCAAGAGGTGGTAATCATTAAGTTTATTTTGAAATTTGAAGACTGCTTTGAATGCATCAGCCTAGGGGGAGATTGTAAGGACCAAAAATATAATAGGCTGACGCATCAAAGAATCACCGAGTTATTCAGAAGTTTGAAAAGCGAAGACTAGAAGAAGCAAGAAAGAGTCCAGCAGCATACTTTATGCAACAGCATACTTCATCCAGCAGCATACTTCAGAGCCAGCAGCATACTTGAAGTATGCGGTTCCCGGCAGCATACTTGAAGTATGCGGCCCAGGCCCACCGAATACTTTTGTCTTGGTTATAAATAGATTATCTTGTAACAGTGTTCAGGTTAGACAAGTTGGACGACTGAGACAGTCAGAGGGTGAGACAAGTTAGACAGTTTAGACGAGTTGGTTAACGATCTTGTACTGTATTTTCAGTATTTAATCAATATACTAATCGTTTGATATTTGATTGTGTCTCGTCCTCTTTGATTATACCAACAAGTCACGTGTCGAGTCTGTTTCCGCTAGGTTCAACACGTCGTTGAATCCGTTGATTGAAGATCCTCGAGAATCCGGACCTTACAGTATCCTAAGGTTATAGACTATGTCATTGGTTTCTAATAACCTAATTCCCTATAAACATGGCTCTGATAGCAATTTGTCACACCCCGGTCGGCGGCGGATTATACGCCAGGGCTGACGCGGTTGTTCATAAGCTCATGATCATCTATTAATAAGTGATAATATTAATTCATCATAGTTAAAGAAATAGAAAACAAGGAGTTCATATTGGTATCAGAGCCATAGTTATAAGGAATTAGGTCAATAGTCCGATATGATCATGGTTATAACATAAGTTATAAGGAGTTCAGAACATAACATAAGTTAAATTCAATCTTTATTAGGGCTAGGTCCATAGTCCTATATGATAATGTAGTGTCCTCAAATTGGTGTACCTGAAACATGTGAGTAAATGTCAACTACAAGTAGTTGGTGAGTAACATAGGTTTTGACACCAAACAACGTTAAGTATAGTTTTACAATTCAATATGTTCAAAGCATGTCTAAAGCATATATGTGAAAACAAACAAGGTTCCAAGCGTACAATTCAAGCCTGGTAATAGGAAACTAGATACGTAATCCAATTGATTGCCATTTAAAAAAAAGGGACAAGAGGCCAAGTTGTAAGTTGATACCCAACAAAACCCACCAAGGTTTTGTTGTAAGTTATAGTTTCGGATTCCCGTATAAATGTTCATAAAAGGTACTATCTTAGGCTTGGGCTGCAAGTTAATGAATGTACTGACATTAACACATGTAATAGTTACTAGGTAGTTTAAGACATGGAGCATAAAGATCAAAGCTTAAGAACATAGGTATTAAATTGTGTAAGAAATATAGTTAATGACATGTTTCACCCCAAAAAGTAAAAATAGTAAAAAGGGACTATGTAAACTCACTTGTGACGAAGCTAGTGATGGTGTGAATTGATAAAGATGGATAGGTCCCGTGAGGATTCCCCCAAAGTCAACCTACATGGTAATTTGTATTCTAAGCTCAATATATGTTGAATAAGAATAAGAGAGTCTTAAGGTTTCAGGGTTTCATAAGGTTTGGGATTTGGATGAGAGACTTGTACCAGTTTGAAAGGAATTATATATGTTTAAAGTGATAAAGTAGTACTAATTGGAATTAATTAGAAACTCTAATTAATAGTATTTACATTGATGGCATGATTGAATTTATTTATATGATTATTCTAAAATAATTACATAAGTAAATCATAGGATAAAAAGGTTTAGAAAATTATTTTATATAGGTAAAATAATAAATTAAACTATTCACATGATCTCTTTTATTTAAACGGTTTATAGAAGGGGTATTTAAATAACTATAATGTTAAAGGAAATTAATTAAATTTGTACGATTATTTATTTAAAATAATCATTTAAGTATTTCTATGGTTTTAGAAAGTTTTAAATATTTATTCTTGCTAAAATAATTACTTATGTGATTAGGATAATGTTTTAAACAAAAGATAAAATTTGTTTCATAAGTGTTGTTATTGTACAAACAAAACAACATATTTAGATTTATCTAAATAAATCCTTTCTATTAGTTTGATTTCTATGAAAAAATGAGTGTTAAGAGAATAATGACTTAATTTGTTAGTAAATAATCAAGACTTAAAGTTCTAAGTAATGTTCTAATTAGGTAATTTTTATATAATTAAAACTATGACCTTTCATTTAAATGATTTCATCAATAAATTATATAAAAAAGTTAAGCAAATCTCTGTAGGGAAAAAGGTTTATAAAATGATCATACATATGTTACAATCATAATTTACAAACTTGAGGTTCTACCTAAATAATTTGTTGAAACAAAATATATATATATATATATTTGAAATAGGAAATTAATTGTAACCCTTGCTATTTCATAAAAGAATTTGTTCTTAATATCAATTGTTTATAACATTTTTTTATATACATATACCTATATACATACATGTGTGTGGGTGTGGGTGTGGGTGTGGGTGTGGGTGTGGGTGTGTATGAGGGGTTAAAACAAGTTTTAATACTTAAAAAAATGAAAATACTTGTAAAACAGGGTCTGTCGGGTTCGAACCCGCGACCTGTTCCCTATAGCTAAAGCACATCAACCAAGTGACCTGGGTAAGCAGTGGCGGATCCAGGAATTTTTTCTAGGGGGTTCACTGTTTTTAGATGCTCCAATTTCATAGGGTCGGACATAAAAATTTTCGGTTCGGTTCGATTGTTCGGGTCGGGTCGGGTAGGGGCGGCTCAACCATTTTGGAGGCCTAAAGCGAAGAAAAAATTTCAAACGTAAATTAAAACTTTCTACAACATTTCTTATAGGGCCCAATTACTTCAACATTTCCTATAGGGCGGTTGAGTAGTCGACGGCACTGGCAGCAGGGGGAAGGGACGCAGACGCTGGTGCAGCATGCGAAAGGGACGTAGACGCTGTGTGCGTGTATGCGTAGGCTTCTGAATTGTTTTGTTTTGTTTCCCTAATTTGTATTGCTTGTAGCCTAATTATTTAAGCCCAACAAAAAAAATGAAAACAAATAACTCTATAATTTGTAGGCTGGTAGCCCAATTGTTATTCTGATAGGCTGGTAGCCCAATTGTTTTTCCCTAATTTGTATTCTAGATCAGTTTAAAAAAAAAATTCTAAAAAACGTCAGTAAAGGGATTTGAACCCATAACCTCCATGTTATAATGCAAAGCCTAAACCACTACACCACTTGTTATACTTTGTAAGGGGGTTCACCCTACAATTTTTTAAGGGGTTCACCCCAGTTTTTTTACCTAGCGTTACACTACAATTTCGAAACTCGAGGGGTTCCTGTGCACCCCCCCTCACACTAGTAAATCCGCCCCTGTGGGTAAGTGCCTTGGTCTAAGGCTGGATCATTAAATGCTTAACTCATACGTCCCAACCCTCCTTCCTCACCCGAAATCGGGTAAATCCTTGCCCTCAAATTGCTTCGTTTAACAAGTGTTCAGCCTTGGAACCATAGGGCTTTCATACTCCTGATCAAGACGAGTCTAAAGATGCAAGTTTTACCTGGATTGGTTGGAGAACGATCGACGATGACGAAACGGAAATAGGTCCGGCGTCCTTTGGATGGGGTTTGTATTTCAGGGTGTTTAGGAGTGGGTTTGAGTATTCGGGAAGCACAAACTGGACGTTGCAAATGTTGTATGTTTGATTTTATCACTTGATTCCAATAGAAACGTACGATTTGAATGCGAAGCGGCCTCGGACGGTTACATAAATGGTTTCGTGGTTAAGTGCTTGATTACCATATAGGTTTGGAATATAACTTAGCATATATTTATTTAAGAAAGTAATAACGACTATATAATCCCTTATATAAAAATTTATTATTTTTTTGGAATTTGAAATAATTGTATCCAATGTATGTATGAATGTGTATACTCATGAAATATAATTAATTAGGTACTTTCCTAAATGAAAAAATAATGAAATTACAATTGCCGGAATAGTTAAAATAAAGGCCGGAATTTCCATGGGATTACAATCTCCTCTACTTTAGGAAATTTCGTCCCTGAAATTATTTAGGAGGAGGGTTCAGGAAAAGATATGTGTGTTTGGATTCTCAACTAGTTTTGCTAATCGGTTTGAGGAGTATAGTTAATGACAAGGTTCAGGTCAGGTCATCGTGTTAGGTATGGATGGTGGTAATGAATTTTTATTTTTTTTTATTTTATTTATTATTTTTTTTGTTTGGGGTGAAAATAAGGAGAAGATTGTCCTAGAATGATTTTGGACTCAAATGATGAGATGCATCACTTGTGGGAATTTTAAGATCTAAACTTGTTTAGGATGTAGCCTAAGATGTTCGAGTAATGTCACTGGATAAGGATTGGTCAAAGTCAAAGTAATAGGAAACCCTACGTGATACAGACAACGTTACTTCTGACAAGATGACATGAGCACTTATATATAGGATATACCAGCGGTATATCCACTATGCCTTTATCATATCACATTAGTATTTCACCATAGGTTTTATGTCATCACACACGACATAATTTACTATGTTTTTCATGTGCTGACTTTTATAATTACGTGTGCACCCGTAATTACTCAAATCGTCGTATGATCCGTATAGGCATTCTATTGTGTGTGGGTACAGAGGGTGGAAACACCCAAAAACATTTAGTTTATTATTGTTTTCATGTATCAGTTGTTAATAAGTGACTGTGTCTCTAAATGGTAAAGTCAGTCAGGAAGTAAAGGCTAACATTGTGGCATAACCCCATACATGGGTGTTCAGAGTAAAAGGCATATCCCTCCAGATTACGCATAAAGTTGATAGCTATCTCGTGTCTGAACAAGAATACGTCAAACCCCGAGTAACTCAAAGTTTATAGCTACCTCGTGTTTGAAAAAGAATACGTCAAACACCCAGTAGCTCAAAGTTTATAGCTCCCTCGTGTTTGAACAAGAATACGTCTAACCCCGAGTAACTCAAAGTTTATAGCTATCAATTTTCATGGATAAAGTGAATGATCATACCTCCTGTATATAGTGGACAATCAATTGCGAACAATGCAAACGGTCAAGTTTCGTATGTACTGTAGGCACTTAAGTTTCATGTATAGCGTAAATAATCTAGTGTTATGCATATTGTAAAGAACCAAATATCACGGATCGTGTGAACAATCAAGTTCTGTCTATAATGTGATCAATCTAGTTTCATGTATATTACTAGTAATCAAGTTTCATGTATAATGAAAATAATCATGTATATTGTATACCACCAAGTTTCATGTATAACGTGATCAATCGAGTTGCGTGTAAACAATTTAGTCGCAGGTATATTCTGAATGTTTATATGTAAATAATTGAACCTCATAAGTAACGTAAACTATCGAATCTTGTCGGTGATCGAGTGCTGCGGACAAGCGTGTTGTAAAATGTAGGTAGTTGGGTTTCAAGTTTTCAACATTGTTGATGGATGGATAACGCCTATGCGAGATGATTCGTCTTTTTGAAGGGACTAGTAGGTTCATACATTTTCGAATGTGCATGGTGATGAGAAAGTCTTACATGTATTTAGAATATTATGCACATGAATAGCTGAATTGTGCTTTTTGTTTGTAAATAGACGAATAATTGAAATCTACTATTGTTTGTAAATTGATAACTAAGTGAGAATAATAGGTGGATTAACTAGATAATTGGATAATTAAATAAAAACCTTTTATTTATTTAATTTTAATCATCATAAGGAATTGTTTCTAAAGAAAATAATGATTAAATTATTTAGTAATTTCTTTGACGAAATAAGAGATCGTGGTAAAAAGAAAATTAAATCAAATCGTAATTAATTATTAACTAAGATAGTGAGATATTTAATGGTTTTTTTTATATAAAATAAATTGTATTATTTTCTTTACAAGATAAAAGGGTAAATAATTTATATCCTAGATAACATCTACAAACCAAGGGTTTGATAAATGTTTTGTTTGAACAATAAAACTATATTAATTAATTCAAATAAGATAATTAGTTTACAAAGAAAGTTTGGGTATAGGTATTAATTTGCAATCTATAAGAGAACGTTGCTTAAAATTGTATTCATTTGATAGCGTAGTCAAACAAATACTTTGACAAATCAAGTGATTGAAATTTGTATATTTTCAAGAACTTTAAAAGGGGTGATGTTTGGGTGACCTTGATGAAGATATATCGGGTGTGTTTTATACCTGCAATGTTAGATCAACGAGTGGTAAGATTTAAGTTGCAATATCAGACTTAATCAATGAAAATTGTCAAATACTAAAATCCCAACATAGAGTAGAGATTTTTTTAAACTTAAATTTAAAGACAAACATAGAAAAATCTGGCTAACGCCTTAGGTAGCTTTCCACCAGGAATCAGATGAGCACCAAGATGAACATTGTTATGGTCATTCGTATAGCAAACTGGGACTCAGCTCGAGCTATCTCCGTACGTGCATCAAATATTTCCCGATCTCCTTCCATCATGTCAATGTTGGTACCCAGATTTGCAATCAGGTCCTCCTAGTACCGCACCTGACCCAAAAGGTTGTCTATTCGCTGGCTTAGCATCTTGTGCCTCATCCCATGCTCCATTTCCTATCTCAGAAACTCTATGGCCCTCACGTAATGGTGAGTGGCATCAGCTGGAACCCCTATAGCACAGGAGGTTCCCATAGTCTGCCTGACTCCTGTGTTTGGGTGATAGGGGTCGGGTGTTAAGTAAGGGTCTCTAAGTGGGGATGGTAGCAGGTTGTGTCGGTGAGGTGCTTGATAGGGGTCTCTTGATGAGTGTGGTTTAGATGCTCTCAGGACGGTGTTCCTCATCCAATATGCCCTTATGTCAAACATGGACCTAGTAGTTGGGGGTGTCGGTGACTGATGGTCTGGTGATGGGGTTCCTATGTCTTCCTCGCTCTCTCACTCCGTCTCGGGTTAGTATACTGGGGAGGGAGGGGGGTAGGAGTCCATGTCTAGCAGGAAAAGTAAAAGATTATAAGTTATAATATTAAATATTAAGTATAGAGGTTCTCATAAGTTTCAGAGTTTGACTAGTCATAACACCGACCTCTCACAACAGTAGGTTAGGAGTAACACTTGACCTATAAGTAGTGTATCCGCGAAGAGAATTCCCAGGAAAGAGGGGTGGGTCACAAGGGACACACTTAAGTACCCAGTCCTTCTTTAGTCAGAATCTCTTATGGGTCTACACTCACTCTTCCAGCCATCATGTACTGATAACACTATTGTTTGGGCACATGGTCATGATAGGATTTATTATGGACTGAGCCTTGAGGCCCAAAGGTAAGATTCATTTGTTTCAGCGTGCTTCCTCTTCTTGGAGGGTTAGTGGGCTCCTTTAGTTTCTTATTAATGGGTATTAGGTCCAAAGGTTAAATCTTGGAGGGTAAGTGTGCTCCTTTCCTCTCTTGCTATGATTTTGAAAGGTCCGACAAACCTTGGACTTAATTTGCCACATCTTCTGAATCGGATGATTCCTTTCCACGGTGACTCTTTCAATAGTACCATGTCCCCTACTTGAAACTCTAAATCCCTTCTTCTCTTGTCCGCGTATGATTTCTGTTTGTCTTTAGCGGCTTTCATTCGAGCTTTTATTTGGTCAAACTTCTCTAAAGTAGCTTTGACCACTTTGAGACTGGTAAAGAATTTTTGTCACAAACCGGGGTTCTACATCTTCTCCCATACAGCATCTCAAATGGCGGCATGCCAATGGTTGAGTGATATTTGTTGTTATATGAAAACTCTGCCAATGGTAAATGGTTGTCCCAGCTTCCACCGAAATCAATGATATAGGCCCGAAGCATGTCCTCCAAGGTCTACATGGTCCTTTCCGATTGACCATCGGTTTGAGGGTGGTAAGCGGTGCTGATGTTCAGTCTAGTGCCCATCGATTCGTTGAACTTCTTCCAAAATCTTGATGTGAATCGAGTGTCTCTGTCTGACATGATCGATAATGGCATACCGTGTCTGCTTATGATTTCGTTGATGAATATCTCCGCTAACTTCTCTGATGAGGAAGCCTCACGTATTAGTAAAAAGTGAGCGCTTTTCGTCAGGCGGTCGACGATCACCAAAATGGTATCACTGCCTTTAGCTATTCGCGGTAACTTCGTAATGAAGTCCATTATGATCTCCTCCCACTTCCATTCTGGTATCGGCAAGGGTTGCATTTACCGCATGGTTTCTGGTGCTCGGCCTTGACTAGTGAACAAGTTAGACACTTGCTCACATATTCGGTTACATCGTTCTTCATGCCAGGACACCAATATCCTATCTTCAAGTTTTGATACATTTTGTTCACCCCGGGGTGGATAGAGTAGTGAGACTTATGGGCCTCATCAAGGATTTTGGCCCTAAGTTCACCAATCTTAGGTATCCATATCCGGCCAAAGCGAGTTCATACATCATACGCATTGGTCTGCAAATTACTTTGTTGTCCCACTATTCTTTCCCGTTTCACATTCCTTTCCAACAATGCTTCCTCATGTGCTTTCGCTATTTCATTCATTATATCCGGTGTTATAATCAATTGACATGCTTTGATTCGGATAGGTGTTGATTCTTCTTTCCTGCTTAAGGCGTCAGCCACTATGTTTTCCTTGCCTGGATGGTACAATATTTCACAGTCATAATCTTTTAGCAGTTCCAACAACCTTCTTTGTCTCATTTTTAATTCCGCTCGAAGAAGTATTTCAGGCTCTTGTGATCGGAGTAGATGGTGCATTTAACTCCGTACAAATAGTGTATCCATATCTTCAACGTGAAAACTATTGCCACCAACTCCAGATCGTGAGTCGGGTAGTTAACTTCATGAAATTTTAACTGTCGTGAGGCATAATCAATTACCTTTCCCTTTTGCATTAGTACACAACCCAATCCTTGACCCGAAGCGTCAAAGTAAACTACCAAGTCTTCGTTTCCCTCAGGTAAGGTCAAGATTGGAGCTTGGGTTAATCGTGTCTCCAATTCTTCTAACGCGTTGTTTTGGGTTGGACTTCCCCATTCGTACTTTACTTCCTTACGTGTCAGGTTTGTCAGTGGCGAGGCTAATCTCGAGAAATCCTGAATGAATCTTCGATAGTAGCCTACCAACCCTAGAAAACTTCGTATCTCCGTTGGTGTTTTCGAGATGTTCCATTCCTTAAATATCACGATCTTTGCAGGATCTACCATAATGCCATTTGGGTTTATGACATGGCCTAGTAATTGGACTTCCCTAAGCCAGAACGTGCACTTGGAGAATTTTGCGTATAACTTCTCCTGCTTTTGAATCTCTAGAACTTCCCTTAGCTGACAGTGGTGATCACCTTCGTTCTTTGAATAGATGAGAATGTCATTTACAAATAATACCGGAGCGCCCCATGGTGAGATGCTCGGTCTTATAAATCCTTTCTCAGTCTGTTCTTCAAGTTGAGACATTAATTCTTTCATTTCTGACAGAGCCAATTGGTAGGGTGCTTTGGCAACGGGCTGAGCCCCTGGCAGTAAGTCAATCTGAAATTCTATTTCCCGATCGGGCGGCAAGCCAGGTAGGTCATCTAGGAACACTTCTGGAAAGTTGCACACCACGGGTACGTCTTTGAGCTCTTTCATTTTCATTCTATTGTCAATAAAATACACCAGATAAGCTTTGTAATCGCGCCTCATGTGACTTTCGGCGTTGATCATCGAGATGACGTTCGGCATCGTGCAATTCCAATCAACATAAACCGTAATCGGACTGCCGTCAGTGTCTTTGAGATGTATCGTCTTTCGTTTACATATGATTTGAGCTTCGTTGGTAGCTAACCAATCCATGCCCAATACTATATCGAATCCTCCTAGGGTCAGAAGGAATAATCTAGAAGGAAAACTATGGCTCTCTATTTCTATCATGCAATCTTCAGTTACTTGAAATACTGCCGAGTTTCTACCAACGACGGTTTCAACGCTAAAAGCGTTCACTATAGTATCAATTGAGCAGTCTAGTCTGCAACAGAAGTTGTTCGATATAAAGCATTTACTAGCACCAGAATCAAATAAAATAGCCGCATGTTCATCATTAACTAGGAACGTACCTGACAAGACATCAGGGTTTCCTCTTGCCTCCTCCTCAGTTAGGGCATAAGCTCGAGTCCTAGCCTTTGGCTGCTCTCTTTCCTTCTCTTTTCCCGAACCAGATTGTCCGGTCTTCCTACAATCCTTCTTCAGGTGGCCAAACAGCCCACATCCTTGGCACTTGACGTCCCTCAGACAGTCTTTGGAGTAGTGGCCTGCTTTCCCGCACTTATAGCACATTGTGGAGCCAGCTTTGCACTCACCGCGTTCCACACTTCGTGCATGTTTCATACTCATTTGTCCTTGGCTTCTTAGCTTCAGTTGCAAATGTCCCCCTTCCATTTCCCTTAGACGGATTTTCCCATTTTCGCTTTGGTGCCTCCGGCACCTGGTCCTCATTAGCATAATCGTCATAGACGATACCACTCAAATTCACTACCGACTCGAAGGTCGAGGGTAGGTTGGCTTTAACGTGTACACGGACTCTTTGAGGCAAGCCCTTGACATATTACTTGACATATTATTAGAAGGGTTTCCATTCATATTTCGGGCCCATGGGCCGAACCTTGGCCAAGCCCACCTTGCTTTTTTCTTTTATTTGTTTTCTATTTATTCGGGATGTTACAAGTCTACCCACCTTATAGAGGTTTCGTCCTTGAAACCTGCTACAAGTTAAACAACTTTAGATACAGTCCTTCATATCGTCTTCCTTCTCCCAAGTAGCTTCAGACCCTTTCCTGTGCTTCCATTGTATGTTGACTAAAGGAATCGACTTATTGTGTAGTCGTTTCTTGGCTCGGTCTAGAATAGCTATTGGTTCTTCTACATAGTTCAAACAGTTATCCACTTCGATTTCATCATAGGGTATGTGAGCCGTATCGTCAGCAACGCACTTGCGTAAGTGCGATACGTGGAATGTAGGGTGAATTCCACTAAGCTCGCCGGGTAAGTCGACTCTATAAGCAACATAACCAACTCTTGCTACGATTTTGAAAGGTCCGACAAACCTTGGACTTAATTTGCCACGTCTTTTGAATCGGATGATTCCTTTCCACGGTGACACTTTCAATAGTACCATGTCCCCTACTTGAAACTCTAAATCCCTTCTTCTCTTGTCCGCGTATGATTTCTGTTTGTCTTAAGCGACTTTCATTCGAGCTTTTATCTGGTCGAACTTCTCTGAAGTAGCTTTGCCACTTTGAGACTAGCAAAGTCTTTTTGTCCGATTTCTCCCCAACAAACTGGTGTTCTACATCTTCTCCCATACAACATCTCAAATGGCGGCATGCCAATGGTTGAGTGATATCTGTTGTTATATGAAAACTCTGCCAATGGTAAATGGTTGTCCCAGCTCCCACCGAAATCAATGATACAGGCCCGGAGCATGTCCTCCAAGGTCGGGATGGTCCTTTCGGATTGACCATCGGTTTGAGGGTGGTAAGCGGTGCTGATGTTCAGTCTAGTGCCCATCGATTCGTTGAACTTCTTCCAAAACCTTGATGTGAATCGAGTGTCTCTGTCTGACATGATCGATAATGGCATACCGTGTCTGCTTATGATTTCGTTGATGAATATCTCCGCTAACTTCTCTGATGAGGAAGCCTCACGTATTAGTAAAAAGTGAGCGCTTTTCGTCAGGCGGTCGACGATCACCAAAATGGTATCATTGCCTTTAGCTATTCGCGGTAACTTCGTAATGAAGTCCATTATGATCTCCTCCCACTTCCATTCTGGTATCGGCAAGGGTTGCATTTTACCGCATGGTTTTTGGTGCTCGGCCTTAACTAGTGAACAAGTTAGGCACTTGCTCAAATATTCGGTTACATCATTCTTCATGCCAAACCACCAATATCCTTTCTTCAAGTCTTGATACATTTTGTTCACCCCGGGGTGGATAGAGTAGCGAGACTTATGGGCCTCATCAAGGATTTTGGCCCTAAGTTCACCAATATTAGGTATCCACATCCGGCCAAAGTGAGTTCGTACATCATACGCATTAGTCTCCAAATTACTCTGTTGTCCCACTATTCTTTCCCGTTTCACATTCCTTTCCAACAATGCTTCCTCTTGTGCTTTCACTATTTCATTCATTATATCCGGTGTTATAATCAATTGACATGCTTTGATTCGGATAGGTGTTGATTCTTCTTTCCTGCTTAAGGCGTCAGCCACTATGTTTGCCTTGCCTGGATGGTACAATATTTCACAGTCATAATCTTTTAGCAGTTCCAACCACCTTCTTTGTCTCATGTTTAATTCCTTTTGCTCGAAGAAGTATTTCAGGCTCTTGTGATCGGAGTAGATGGTGCATTTAACTCCGTACAAATAGTGTATCCATATCTTCAACGTGAAAACTACTGCCGCCAACTCCAGATCGTGAGTCGGGTAGTTAACTTCATGAATTTTTAACTGTCGCCAGGCATAATCAATTACCTTTCCCTTTTGCATTAGTACACAACCCAATCCTTGACCAGAAGCGTCAAAGTAAACTACCAAGTCTTCGTTTCCCTCAGGTAAGGTCAAGATTGGAGCTTGGGTTAATCGTGTCTTCAATTCTTCGAACGCGTTGTTTTGGGTTGGACTTCCCCATTCGTACTTTACTTCCTTACGTGTCAGGTTTGTCAGTGGCGAGGCTAATCTCGAGAAATCCTGAATGAATCTTCGATAGTAGCCTACCAACCCTAGAAAAATTCGTATCTCCGTTGGTGTTTTTGAGATGTTCCATTCCTTAAATATCACGATCTTTGCAGGATCTACCATAATGCCATTTGGGTTTATGACATGGCCTAGGAATTGGACTTCCCTAAGCCAGAACGCGCACTTGGAGAATTTTGCGTATAACTTCTCCTGCTTTTGAATCTCTAGAACTTCCCTTAGGTGACAGTGGTGATCACCTTCGTTCTTTGAATAGATGAGAATGTCATCTATGAAAACTATTACTGACCGATCCAACATTGGTCGGCATACCCTATTCATTAAATCCATAAATGTTGCAGGTGCATTGGTTAGTCCGAAGGACATCATGAGGAATTCATAATGCCCATAACACATGCGAAACACGGTTTTTTGTACATCCTCATCCCTTACTTTCAATTGATGGTAACCCAGCGTAAGATCGATCTTTGAGAACCAACTCGCGCCTTGCAGTTGATCAAAAAGATCGTCTATTCTAGGCAGTGGGTACTTGTTCTTTACTGTTCGTTTGTTCAATTCACGGTAGTCGATGCACATGCGCATGCTTTCGTCTTTCTACTTTACAAATAATACCGGAGCGCCCCATGGTGAGATGCTCGGTCTAATAAATCCATTCTCAGTCAGTTCTTCAAGTTGAGACATTAATTCTTTCTTTTCTGACGGAGCCAATCGGTAGGGTGCTTTAGCAACGGGCTGAGCCCCTGGCAGTAAGTCAATCTGAAATTCTATTTTCCGATCGGGCGGCAGGCCAGGTAGGTCATCTGGGAACACTTTTGGAAAATTGCACACCACGGGTACGTCTTTGAGCTGTTTCAATTTCATTCTATTGTCAATAACATACGCCAGATAAGTTTCTTAACCACGCCTCATGTAACTTTCTGCCTTGATCATCGAGATGACGTTCGGCATCGTGCAATTCCAATCACCATAAAACGTAATCGGACTGCCGTCAGTGGCTTTGAGATGTATCGTCTTTCGTTTACATATGATTTGAGCTTCGTTGGTAGCTAACCAATTCATGCCCAATAATATATCGAATCCTCCTAGGCTCAGAAGGAATAATCTAGAAGGAAACCTATGGCCCTCTATTTCTATCATGCAATCTTCAGTTACTTGAAATACTGCCGAGTTTCTACCAACGACGATTTCTACTCTAAAAGCCTTCACTATAGTATCAATTGAGCAGTCTAGTATGCGACAGAATTTGTTCGATATAAAGCTTTTACTAGCACCAAAATCAAATAAAATAGCCACATGTTCATCATTAACTAGGAACGTACCTGACAAGACATCATGGTTTCCTCTTGCCTCCTCCTCAGTTAGGGCATAAGCTCGAGTCCTAGCCTTTGGTTGTTCTCTTTCCTTCTCTTTTCCCGAACCAGATTGTCTGGTCTTCCTACAATCCTTCGTCAGGTGGCCAAACAACCCACATCCTTGGCACTTGACGTCCCTCAGACAGTCTTTGGAGTAGTGGCCTGCTTTCCCGCACTTATAGCACATTGTGGAGCCAGCTTTGCACTCATCGCAGTGTTGCCTTCCGCACTTCGTGCATGTTTCATACTCATTTGTCCTTGGCTTCTTAGCTTCAGTTGCAAATGTTCCCCTTCTATTTCCCTTAGACGGATTTTCCCATTTCCGCTTTGGTGTCTCCGGCACCGGGTCATCATTAGCATAATCGTCATAGACGATACCACTCAAATTCACTACCGACTCGAAGGTCGAGTGTAGGTTGGATTTAACATGTACACGGACTCTTTGAGGCAAGCCCTTAACATAGTACTTGATCAATCGCTCTTCAGTCTCTACCAAATAGGGTACTAGTTGAGCCGGCTCATTGAATCTGGAAGTGTACTGACGATGAGTCATGTTGCCAGCCTTGAAGTTTAGGAACTCGTTCTCCGCACGATCAATCTCGTTCTGAGGGTAGAACTTTTGGATTATTAACTTCTTCAGATCTTCCCAAGTTATCCTGCTGAGAGCGTTTGGAGTCTTAGTCCTCTGAATGTTCCTCCACCAACTCAGTGCCTCGTTAGGGAAAGAGTGAGCCACATACTTAACAGCCTGGTCGGGTCGACATTCGCTTATGTTGATTACGGCATTCATCCTCTCTATACATTGGGCAGGAGCCACTGAATACTTGTTCCCATCAAACTTGGGCAGGTCACCGTCCTTAAATCCCTTGTAGGTACACCCTCGGGTGTTCAGTACCTTAGTCACCTCATCCCCATCACTATCATACACTTTCTCCCCATGGTTCTTTTCTTCCTCTTCCTTGCTCTTTTTCAGTGCCTCAGATAACAGATCAGGCAATACGTCCTTTAAAGTTAGTACAACCTCACGGGCGATAGCATCCCAGAATTCGGATGGGGTCACATTTGTTTCATGCACGCTTTTAATACGTTCTTCGTGCACGCTTTCCTCCTCCTCCAGTCTTCAGTTCACTGGTGGTCTACCGACTCGGCCAGTGCGACCGCCTCGGCGTCCAGTTCCTCCTCTACGAGCGATAGCTTTCTAGATTTCCTGATAAGTAAAAGGGTATACATCAATATCATTCCTTCAGATCATAGTTTAGAACAGAACCAGCAAGGTAAATTCTTAATTACAGTGACCGGTTTGTGATTAATAATTTGCTTTGCTTTTCGGGTTCAAAACACTTCACATCAGTAGTGACATTGACATCTAAACGTTCTAAGTTATGGCATCTATCCCTAACTATAGGCATTAACTTTATTACTTACATGTTGTGTTGGCATTGGCTACCCAGACTGACATCCGTGCGTTGGTCCCATTATCAGCTTGAGTCCAGACATGTAGGGATGTCTGAATCTCTCAAACTATTGCTCTGATACCAACTTGTAAGGCCCCTTTCTCGGGAGACCTCACTCGTTGGATATACTCATAAAATTAGTCATCCATACTGAACTTTTTAATTAAAATCATTCATCATAGCGGAAGCGTACAATAAGTCAAATACATAACGTAGCAGCGGAAGTCTTAACATTTAAACATAAATATTGTCTTAACATAAACTCAAGTAATTGGGATGTCAGTTGTGCCGAGTAGCCGTCATGTCTTAGCACACCCCTTCTTCTTTCTACCTGAAGTGCATACTAAAAGTCAGCTAACGCTGGTGAGTTCTAGTTTAAAAGCAATCAGATATTAACATTATTTTATAAGAATAAATATATATATATATATATATATGTATATATTTATTTGTACATTCTTTACTTTACTACTTTCATATGACATTTATAGTTGGTACGTATATAAATACATACATGCTTATTTCTTGGTGCACATTCATTGGTCATACACATATGGGTGATCAACCCGTCATTTGCTTACGTAAGTCACAAAGACAAACTTTCTCGAACTACCGTCGTAGCCCATTTACTTAACCGTCTGGCACTAGAAACCGTCCGTCATATCTTAAACCGTCCGGCAAACCTTCGACCGTCCGTCTTTACCGTTCTGCCGTCGTAGTCCGTCATATTCGCCCGTCTGCCCTAAGGCATCCGTTTTCCACGCGAACTATTCTTTATGCAACCATTCTACTTATTATTGCAACCGTCCGGCTCAAATGTGGCCGTCCGCCATTGCCTTACAAACGTCCTAGCTGATGAAGGTACGTATATGTCCCGGCTGCAAAATAGTCACGTGGTCGTCCGTCTACCGAAGTAGTTGTTATCATCGAAGCGTTCATAACGTTTACTTATATTTGGCAAGCAATATATACATGGATATAAAGCATGATTTCATTCTTACACGTTATGTTATTCTTTTCATACTTGGCAAGCAATATATACATAGATATAAAGCAAGATTTCATTCTTACACATTGTGTTATTCTTTTCATACTTAGCAAGCAATATATACACTGATTAGAAGGGTTTCCTTTCATATTTCGGCCCAATGGGCCGAACCTTGGCCAAGCCCGCCTTGCTTTTTCTTTTATTTGTTTTCTATTTATTCGGGATGTTACAGATCACGGGCATCAGATGCTAGCGCCCATTCTGCCTGTCCAATTAGACCGCCTCACGGCGAGCGGCAAGCGCATCACGCACTGATTCGCGGGGCTCGGCCTTCGGTTCGTAGGGGCCGTCCAGGACCAGGTTTGGGTCCCGGAGCCGTTGCCGCAGATGCCTGGACAGGCGGAGCCGGTTATGCCTGACCTGCTAAAGGATGTGGCGATAGGGGACCCGCCGCATATCGAGCCCATCTACGAGCAGCCGCCACAGCATCCCCAACACGTACATCAGCATGTTAGGTTGGACAGGGCCACCCAGGCCTTGCTTGATGGACTTGTTGCCGACTCATGGCGACAGGCTCGTCATAGCGACCGGATGGATGACTTGATGATGTGGGCGGTTGGTCGCCTCGTGGATCTGTCATGAGTTGTCGACATCGAGCCACCACCACTACCACCGCCACGTTAGTATCCGGACGACCCCGATCAGGATCAGGGCGAGGCGGGACAGGATGAGGGTGGGGCGGGTCAGGATGAGGGCGAGGGCGAGGTGGGTCAGGCTTAGATGTTTTTATTTGTTTTCAGTTGTTTCTTTTGTTATGTATGTAAAAACATTTTGATTTATATATTTAATTTTTTGATATAATGTATATAATGTTTTGGTTATTTGTTATGTTTAATTTGTTTGTTTGGTTGTAATGATAATTTATAAATGTAAAAATATAATAAATGTTAAAAAAAGATAAAAATTATATAAATTAAAAAAAAGATAAAAATTATATAAATTAAAAAAGATAACAAACTTATATCAACAAAGTTATATAAATTAAAAAAGATAAATATAATATAAATTAAAAAAAAATTCCTATACGTGGCGTATAGCACAATACGCCACGTATAGCGTGCTTATACCCAAAATCTGTCAAGTTTTGAGGCAAAAATATAACGCCACGTATGGGTCAAACCGCCAGACAAAGAATGACACGTGACATTCCATGTCAGGAGACTAAACCCTATACGCTGCGTATTGGCATATACGCAGGCGTATAGGGTTGCGGCGTGTGCAAATAGAAATATTCCATGTCTGGTTAGAATAAGCCTTGTTTAATTTGATTTTAGTTCAAGTTTTCATGAAATTTTTTAACTTCATAAATTAGGGGTTCGTTATTTGTGGGTGAAGATTGTTCATTATCTTAATTTGGATTTTGGACATATAATTGTCTTTGATCTGATTCATCACTTCAATATTGTTGATGAACCTTTAATTAGTATTTTTTTTTCCACTCAGTAGTTATGTTTCCATCCATCTGTTTGGGTAAATAGTTTTTCAAACAATGTTTGGTCATGAGAAAATAATGACAGAATTTGGGTGTGTTTTTTGTTTAGACGTTTAAGTGGTTGAGTTTTTGTGAACATTTAAGGATTGTAAAATTTGTCATGTAAAAGGACACATGGTAAGCAAAAAATCTGAAGTTCGTAGACCTGTTTTGACATGAACATTGTATAAAAAAGAATCATAAAAGGTTGTTTAGTTGGGTTTTTGTGAAGATTTAAAGATCATAAAACTTGTCCTATAAAAAGACAGATGCTAGGCAACGAATGTGAAGTTTGAGATTACTGTAAATTAGGAATTAAGCATTTAATAACTTCTTCAATAGTTATATATCTTACTAGGTTAGATACACGTGTACTAAACGTGTTGAACAATTAAAATAAAAAGATTAATAAAATTATAAGAAATTATTATGATTGAAATTACGTATAATTAACGACATTAAGTAATATAGGAATAATATTTAAAATGAAAAAAATAAGATAATTATAATTCATAAATTTTCATAGACTTATTTGTATACAGCATTTGATGTTCTACTTGTACCATCTTTATCTAACATTAATAGTTGTAGTCTTTCTTTATTTTCCACACTCAAGTTAATGCAACATACATATAGTTGACCATGTGTGAAAACTGGTTGTCTAAAAAACAAACAAACCTCAGATTTTTAGTTTTTTTTATAGTATCTACTATAAATGAAGAATATTAATAAATAATGTATTTTATAGGTAAAATTTATAGCATACCATATTGTTTTCATTTAACGTAATTTCTAAACTGACTACAGAAAATGTTTGGACAAAGCGAGATGAATGTATACTTGTTTCAGCCACTAAAATAAAAACACAATATCAAAATTAATTTAAGTAATGTTATGAATTATTTTCTATAACCTAATTTTAAGGATTACTAAAAATGTGAGAACGAATAAATATTGAATTCGAAACCTTATTTTAGATGTTTACTTGTTTTGCCACTATAATAAAAATAAATTGATAACAAATAAATCACGCCCACCTAAATATACATGTTATGATATCGAGAATGATCGCTACAAACAAACGAGAATGATAAACGAGAGAAAAAGAGAGAGAATGATTGGGGATAAAACTGAAATGATTTGATTGATAACTTGAATAATAGTTACAAATTACTATTTATATACAATGAAAAGAAAAGCTAACAAAACAAAACTGAGCCGGGCGAACTTTGAGAAAGCAAAACAGGCGAACTTACTAAGTTCGCCCCTATACAAACAGGCGAACTTAGTTAAGTTCGCTAACACCCCCCCCCCCTCTCAAGTTTGAGGCGTATACAAGCCCAACTTGGAAATGATATCTGAATGCGGTTGACCAGCCAAACTCTTAGTGAATAAATCTGCAAGTTGATCAGAAGTTTGAGAAAGCAAAATCAAACCGGCTTGAAGCTTCTCACGGAAAAAATGGCAATCCAACTCGATATGCGTAGTTCGCTCATGAAAAACTGGATTCTTAGCAATATGAATGGCCGCCTGACTGTCACATTTGAGATGAACAGGAGTAAGATTATCAATCCTAAACTCCACAAATAACCGAGTCAACCAAGCAAATTCCTGTGTGACACGGCGAAGAGAACGATATTCAGCTTCAGAAGAGCTAAGAGAAATAGTAGCTTGTTTCTTGGATTTCCAAGAAATAGGACTGCCCCTAAGAGAAATGAAATAGCCACTGACAGAACGCCGAGTATTATGGCAAGCCGCCCAATCAGAATCACAATAAGCAGACAAAGACATATCAGAATAATCATTAAAAACAACCCTTGAAAACAAGTGCTTTTGACATACCGAAGAGTATGCCATGCAACATCCCAATGAGGAACACGCGGATCACTCATAAACTGGCTGAGAAACTGAACCGCAAAAACAAGATCAGGCCTAGTATGAGTGAGATAATTGAGTTTACCAACAAGGCGACGATAGGCCAAAGGATCATCAAGAACTTGACCTTTGTTGAGCTTGAGTTGTAAATGCAAAGGCAAAGGAGACGAAACAGAAGAAACATCGTCGGTAGGAAACTCAGTCAGCAAATCCTTCGCAAACTTGCGTTGAGTCATGATAAGACCAGAGGGAGATTTGAGAACCTCAATGCCCAGAAAATAGTTAAGACTGCCAAGATCCTTGATCTGAAACGTGGAATGCAAGAAAGCCTTCAAAGCAGACATCTCTTGTTCATTATTGCCAGTAAGAAGAATGTCATCAACATAAACGGCCACATGAACAACAGAATCCCCCCATCGTCTTAGAGAATAAGGAACAATCATTGGGAGACCGCATATAACCTTTGGTCTTAAGAGCATCAGAAAGCTTTCCATACCATTGCCTTGAAGCTTGCTTTAAACCATAAAGAGACTTTTTGAGTTTAAGAACATGATCAGTAGAATATAAAGGCATACCAGGAGGAGGAAGCATATAAATGTCTTCATCAAGATCCCCATGTAAAAAAGCATTATTGACATCCAATTGATATAAACCCCAATGTCGTTTAGTGGCAACAGCAATGAGACTACGAATAGTAGTCATCTTAACGACCGGAGTAAAAGTCTCATTATAATCAATACCGGCTTTCTAAGTATCACCACGAACAACCAAACGGGCTTTGCAACGTTCAACAGTGCCATCAGCATTATACTTGACTTTATACACCCATTTGCACTTAATGGCATTTTTACCCTTAAGTAAATGCATAACCTCCCAAGTTTGATTACATTCCAAGGCATTAAACTCCTTAGTCATAGCTTCTTGCCAAGCAGGATGTTTAGCAACCACCTGATAAGAATAAGGTTCCTGAACAGAATCAAGATTGAGAAGGAGCTGCTGAGAATCAGGAGAAAGATCAGCAAGATTAAGAAAATGAGAATCTTGGCAAGCACTCGACAAAGTATGAAAACAAGATGAATCAACAGAAGTAGCAGAATTACAAACATAATCCTGGAGATGAGAAGGAGGAACAGAAGTACGAGAAGATCTCCTTACCTCCGGAGGTGGGGGAGGAGGGACAAGAGAAACAAGAGGAGGAGTGGAATCAACTTCAGGAGCAACCGAAGAAGATGAAAGAACAACAGCTGGATCTGTCTCCTCAAACAGATCATTTAGAGAAGGGAACAAATAAGAAGGATCGGAAGAGTGTAAAGAAGGGAAATGTGCTAAAGAAAAGTCACATCCCGAGAAACAAGAACTTGTCAAGTGTCAAGATTATAAAGCATGTAACCTTTCTTTCCAAAGGGATACCCAATAAAAATACAAGCTTGAGCTCTAGGCTGAAATTTGTCTCGTCCGGGTGTAGAAGTAGAAGCATAACATAAACACCCAAAAGTACGAAGGTGGGTGTATGATGGAGCTTCGCCAAAAAGCATCTCAGAAGGAGATTTTCCCTTGAGAACCCATGTGGGGAAAATATTAATCAAATGAGTAGCAGTAAGAATACATTCACCCCAAAAATGTATTGGCAACTTGGATTGAAACATAAGAGCACACGCAGTTTCGAGAAGATGCTTTTGTTTACGTTCCACCACCCCATTCTGTTGAGGAACCCTAGGACAAGTAGTCTGATGAATGATACCTTTTTGTTTAAAATACTCGGCATGATGAACACCCGAACCAAGTTCAAAAGCATTATCAGATTGAACACGCTTCACTTTGGTACTAAACTGAGTCTCAACCATCTCAATGAACCCTTGAAGAATAGGAAAAGCATTTCCTTTAGTTGTCAAAAGATGAGTCCAAGTGGTTCTAGTAAAATCATCAACAATTGTGAGAAAATATTTATATCCATCAAACGTAGTGGATCGATACGGTCCCCACGTATCAATATGAATAAGATCAAACATTTGAGAATGGGATATACTACTAGATGCAAAAGGCAGTTTATGATGTCTAGCCTTAGGACAAACAGAACAATCATCAATAGAACAATTATGTGCACCAGTAAAAACATTCAAATGCTTAAGTTTGTATAAAGGTAAATGACCAAGACGAGTATGCCAAAGTTTCAAAGAGACAACAGAATTACAGTGAGAAAAAGAATCAACTATAACAGATAAAAGTTTATTAGGATTCAAAAGATAAAGTCCGTTGAGAAGATCTCCGAGAACCAACGGACTACTCAGTGAAAGGGCCTGCAAGAAACAAGTAGTTTCAGAAAATTGAACAAGACCCTTTGTATCCCTACAAAGTTTAGGAACAGATAAAAGATTGTGCTTGAACTGAGGCACAAAGAAGACATTAGAGATAGAGAACGTCTTGGTGAGATTAACTGTTCCGACCTGCGTAACAGTTAAGACATGCCCATTTGTAAGAAGAACATAAACGGGAGAATTAAGCAATTGAACAACAGAAAGCAAATTGAAATCAAAACACATATGATTACTTGCACCGGTATCAATGATCCAAGAAGTATCGACCGTAGTCGAATTGCAAGAAATAATACCTGCAAAATTTGCAAAGCTGAGTGGTTGAACAGTCGGAACACCACCCTGAAACCCAGAATTATGCTGAATAAGTTGCAATAGATTGTTATACTGTTCGGAAGATAAACCAGTAGGAGCACTAGAAGCAGAAAAAGTAACCCCAGCATCAGAAACATTATTAGCAGTAGATTTGGGTTTAGTAAATTTGAAATCTCTAGGAACCCAATTAAACGATTACATTTGCTGGCATCATGTCCCGACTTCTTGCAATGAGAACAAACAGAACCTTTCCGAGCACTAGAATTCTTTGATATTTGCACAGAAGCATTCATAGAAGCATTATGAGGAATAAACTGTGCAGTGGAATGAAGCTCCCTCAGTTTCTCATCTTGAATGAGAAAAGCATAAGCTTCATTGATTGAGGGAAGAGGCTTTATCATGATAATATTTCCATGAATCATGTCATAACAAGAGTTAAGACCCATCAGAAATTGCATCAATCATTGATCTGCTTTGCGCTTAGCCATAAGACGGGAAGTACCACATGTGCAAGGGGGAATAGGCTCGATTGCATTAAGCTCATCCCATACAAACTTGATTTTGGTAAAATAAGTAGTAATATCATCATTCCCTTGAGAAATAGCAAAAAGAGACTTCTGCAATTGATAATACTTTGCTCCATTGCTCTGTCCATATCAGTCAATTAACTCGTTCCAGAGTTGACGAGCAGTCTCAACATATAAAACACTCTCACTGATATCACTAGACAAAGTGTTCAAAATCCAAGAAATAACCATATCATTGCATCTCTTTCATAGTTCTAGATTAGGAGAGGAAGTAGGTCTAACAACAGTTCCATCAACAAAACCAATCTTGTTCTTAGCAGATAAAGCAATGGACATGGCACGTTTCCAAGATCCGAATGCAGATCCGTCAAAAATTTTAGAAACAAGTAAGAGACCTGGATGATCAGATGAATGTAAGAACAAAGGATTAGAAGAATCCATAGGGGCAACTGGGGAAGTAGAAGTAGTATACATGACAAGAGAAAACAAAGCTGAAATAGGCGAACTTGTTAAGTTCGCCAAGAAGCGAACTTAGTAAGCGAACTTATTAAGTTCGCTTAGAAAGAGGAAGAATAAGAGAACTTGTTAAGTTCGCCTGTAACTGACAATCTGAAGAACAAGTTCGCCTGCACGAACAGAAATTCGTGAAAATGAGCTAGAAATCATCATAACTCAAAATCTGAAACGTATGTAAAGAAATCCAACCGTAGGAATGATTAGAAACATAAAAGGAATGTTTTGAACAGATCAAAACATGAAACGAACCCCAATCGACACGAAAAATGAGAAAACGAATGAAAAAACGAAGAACGAGTGCGGAAAACCGAAGAAAATCACAGAATCGAGCATAGATGCTCTGATACCATGTTATGATATCGATAATGATCGCTAGAAACAAACGAGAATGATAAACGAGAGAAAAAGAGAGAGAATGATTGGGGGTAAAACTGAAAGGATTTGATTGATAACTTGAATAATGGTTACAAAGCACTATTTATATACAATGAAAAGAAAAGCTAACAAAACAAAACTGAGCAAGTTCGCCCCTATACAAACAGGCGAACTTAGTTAAGTTCGCTAACAATACATAAATCAACTAAATGCGTTAAATACAGAAACCGTTTAATCAGGAATTCCCAAACTACCCATCTCGACTTTGTCAATATTCGGCCATTGATATCTTCCAAAATCCTCCTCATTTAACTTTACATTTGGTTTTCAACTTTAAACATAAAAGATTAATTGCATGTAAAAATTCTTCATGCACATTTTGACCCAACCCAACAAATTTCCCACTTAACAAAGGAATAACTTGGACATATCAATTTATGAATCTGGTGTATTAAACAAATTAATCTATCATTGATTCTTTAATGAAGAAATATTCAATCTAATCTGTTATATTCTTTAGTTCTTACATATACATTTCATCCATATTACGGAATACGGAATATAGTTATAGGATGTGATGTTGTGTTCCATACATGTAGAAAAGCATGAAAGAATATATAGTTGCAATAATAAAATTATGATGTTTAAGAATACAAAATTAGTTTGTTAAATCTGACGTTCTTTACATGAAATAAGAATGATGAATTTACTTGTGTTGCACAGAAACAGAGAAAGGTGGAGTCGATGGCGAACGTACGTTTATGGTTGAACAAAGAAGGATGTTGAAGTTTAGTAGACGTTTGATTGTGCAAATCGAGTTCAATGTAAATCGTTTAGTTTAAAATCAGGGAAGAGAGTATTGCTGAAAATTTGGTAATTTTCCTAATTTGCAAATGATGGAAAGGTTGAAAAAGTGTGTTGTAATCTTTTTTTTTTAAGTTATATCGAAACCTTCTATAATTTTTTAGAAAATTCCCTGATTTGTAGCCAAGATTAATTGCAGATTTCAATTTAGTCTATTGACGCGGTTTCAATATGGAAGTTATGAATACGTTGACTCGATTTCAATTTGAAAGGGTTTTCATACTTCCAAGATGGTAAAGCCACTGTCAGGGAACCTTCAAAATGGAAGAAAAAATTACGATGTATTGATAAATACGCAAGAATTGAAACATTAAAATCATTGCTAAAATCACGCAAGAGAGAGACTGGCTTGAATTTGGTGCACATTTTGGCGGGAAAACAAATGTATTAATTGCTTAATCAAGTGACACGTGGACAAAAAGATATTGCTTTAGAGCATAACCGTTCTTTATCCTTATCCTTATACTACACTAAAAAGCACTATATTTTCTCTTTATTTTTCAATTAAATAATATTTTTTATACCTTTATTATTACTTTTTCTCTCTTCTCCACTCATAACCACTTTAAAAAAATAATATAAAATTTATACAGATAAACAGTGTTTTTACAAATATTCAAAAAAATTATACATTTTCTTTCTACTTCACTCACAACCATTTTAAACCACTCCTTAAAATATACAAAGTTCACTTACAAACGTACGGTGAATGCTCTTATTAGGTTAGATTTTGCGTTTGTGTATGTGTTTTAAACCCTGCAATTCCCCAATCTACAATATTAGCTAACAGGTACGTTATTTTGAAAATTATTATTTCATTACAGAGACCAAACTGGTGTACAAGCTCCCGCATCACCACAAACACATCAGCTCACTGCTAAACCTGCTGTCCAAACTGAGATAACCCGCGCTGCCCTTGCGCAGAAAGAAACTTCAGATCTTTTCGTAAGTGCTTTCGCATATGCTTACAACAATATTTTACTTCAACATAAATAGTTTCATAGTTATACAACCTGTCTTATCCAAATGTTGAATTCAAAGTTAGTGTTTCTCTTTTTACTAGAGGATAAATAAGCTAAATGATGTCTAACTGCCAATTTTATTACAAATTTAGATTATGATAAAAAAAAAACTTAAACCAAATCAAATGGATCATTAAACTAGCCTGCTATACCACTCAACAAGCCCATTATGCTCAAATTTTTTAATAACCCAAATTGATTTTTTTATCTGCATTAAACACTCATTTGCTTGCAAAAACAGGAAAGCATACCTATGTTCAAATGTTAATATACTTTATCAATTTCTTTTTTACAAACAATCAAATAGTTTGTATGAAACTAGACTTAATCATACAATGCATTAAGTTGAATTACGTTTTCATTCTCTCTCTTTTTGTCTACTTTAACAAAAAGATTCATTATTCATTACAAAAATTACATGCAGGGATCAACATTTGTTTGTGATGCATCAATCACACAATTTGCAGACGGCATTCCATGGTTTTATGTTGCATGTCCAACATGTCGAATGACGATAGACAAAAGCGATGACAAATGGGCATGTGCAACTGACGGCATCACCGACTCACAAAATACATGTATACATACCAACATTAACACATTGAAAGTAATACTAAAATCTAAAATGCAGGTTTCGGCTATCTGCCACCATTGCCGATGACACAGGCACAGCAAATGTCACAATATTTGAAAAAACTGTGAAACAGTTGGTAGAAAAGGATGCCTCTGACATGATCATCAAGGAAGGCTATGACAATCCACAGCTATACCACCACCACTTCTACTTCTAAGAGGTCCACAACAAAAGCAATACCGGAACAAAATACAAAACCAGCACTTGAAACACCAAAAGCAACAGGCCTACATCAACAAACAGAAGAAACACCAACAAATAGAAGCCCTTTATCAGAAATAACAGGTCTGTGAACCCTTCTTAAACAATCGATAAACCAATAACATAGAAATATATTCAACATTTAACATCTACACCATTAACAGATACAGGATGCACACCGTCACAGGAATAGTTTTCCACACCATCAGCGAAATCCATACTCAACATGACCCAACCAACTCCCACATCAGAAACACCAGAATCAGATCCAGCTGAAAGGGCATCAACCAAAAGATCTTTGTTAGGAACACCAGGTAATACAATAAAAACACATGTCTATAATAAACATTCTAAAAAAAGGTTAACATTTGTATTTTCACAGCCCAAGGCATAAGCGACACGAAGAAGCTACGCTATCCAGACACACCAACACCTTGACAAGCAAGCAAAAAACTACTTTGAAGATCATTAGTCATAGATAAAGGCACATTTCTGCCTTGAAATGTTATGGTGGTGTTGTAGCATCACCAAATTTTGAATCATAATGTTGTGTTATGCAAACAGTTTCCTACTTTTGTATGAACACCTAAGATGACTTTTCATGTATCATGCAACATCTCTAACACCCTTCATTGCCGCCGCAACGCGCTGCTAGATAATATCTAGTATATTATGGTAATTCAACTACCTAAATTTTCTATGTCAAATGGGTAGCCCTGCTACATAATGGAAATCACATGGTAGCCGAGCCACCTAACAAATAATTTAATCATTTATAGGAGCATACAATAATCATCGTTCTCAATATCCAATTACATGTCACTCTCCATATTGATCCATCACACATCTTTTCATCATTCTTCAAAACAATCTCCATTGCACTCTGCAAACTGTTCTCTACCTTATGTTCATCGTTCACTAAATCAATATGTAGGTCATTCTCCTAATTGATCGTTACATGCTCATCGTTCCTATTTTTTTGGTAACCGTGGCAACTTTTTTTATCTCTAACGCGGAGATTGGCACGCACGGTGGTAACCATATAGCATCCAGTTGGCCTTGTGCATTCTAGAAAGCAAAGACCAAATACTCACTTGTGACTAGTCTTCTTGTATCACTTGGCTGAAAATGGAACTTGCTTTAAATTACTATTTTAATTAAGTAAAACGGTGTGTTTATATTTTGGTTATTCTTGACTGTGACATTCTTTATGAATGTGAGTATTTGGTCTTTGCTTTCTAGATTTCAAAATCTTATGTGTGTTTTAAGCAACACATGCTGAAAAATCATTGTTTAAGCATACATTTAAAGTTGTACGTCTTTATCTTGATCTTTAGTGCTACACTAGAAATGGTGGGTAAAGGTTTAAACTCTTAGTAACTTGGGTTGGATATTTGTAACATCCCGTATTTTGAAAGCGTGAGATCAGAACGGGATTTACATTTAACCGAGGAAGGGGAATAAAGTAGGCCTTCGGCTTGGGGGCGCATGGGCCGAGAAAGGGGGATTTGGGCTCCTTAAAACCCTGAATTCAACCATCACCCCGCATTTTACAACAATTCCGTACAATTCTAGAGAGAGAATGAGAGAGAACCTAGAGAGAGAAAGTCCCGGTGTTTCATTCTCGAGCGTCAAGGATTGTTGGTGTGAGTCTCTGGAACTTTTAGCAGCTTAGAGGAAGCGTTTTTAGGTAATAGTTTCCCCTAGATGTAGGGTTTCATGGAGTTTTTAACTTAACGGTCAGATTTTTACGTATAAAAAGAGGTTTTAAACTTGGATCTAGCTTCATGGCTAAGATTAGAACGTTTTGGAACAAAAAAGTTATGATTTTGAACTGAAAACGGGTCTGTATGGTTATGGTGTTCTTGAGCCGACACTCGAGTGTCGCTAGCTACAAGTAGCGACACTCAGCGAAGAAGATGAAGTGAGAATCAGCCGTAAGAATCAGCCAAGAGAGTATTGGCCCTTCAATAGTATGATACAAGTCCTGAACGCAAGTTCAGGCGACTCTCCAGAGTATCAACCGACTCTTGAGAGTGTCGGCCGACTCTTAAGAGTGTCGGCCAACTCTGTCAGACGACTCTTGGGAGTGTCGGCCGACTCTATCAGCCGACTCTCCAATGTATCAGCCAACACTAGCAAGTTTAACCGTTTTCATGTATTGTATTCGTACAGATCACGTAGCACTCGTGTAGCCCGAGCTTTTAGTTTCAGTAGACAATATATCAAGTGAATTCTAATCCCCTTTTTACCTGCTTTAGGGGTGGTGTGCATACTTAGAGTAAAGTGTTTATTACATATTTTATATATTAATAAACGAAGTGAAAGCTATGTTTTAGGAAAAAGTTTAATGGAGCCAAATATACGTTTTGAGTAAAGTATAGCTATATTATGGCAAGCGTTTACTATATTTCCATATACATAAACAAAGGCATAATATATGTGCTAGTTTGTTCTAAGTAAAGCAAGGTATATCTTTATGGCAAGCGTTTACTATATTTTCATATACATAAACAAAGGCATGATATATGTGTTAAGCTGTGTTTCAGTAAAGCAAAGATATTTTATGCCAAGCGTTTACTATATTTTTCTATACATAAACAAAGGCATATTATATGTAAAGTGTTGAGCAAGTTAAAGGAAGTTTTTATGAATAGAAAGTGAACAGATTTCCTACGGGACGGTGTACCAGCTTGATAAGGTCCTTGGGACAGATGTTACTTGTACAAGATGTCAGTTATGGGTTCTACCCATTAGTAAGAGCCTTGGTGGTTTGTTAACGGTTGTACAACTGGGATGGGTTACGGCGGTTGCCCGGGAGGACCACGCAACTCCCCTTAGCGTAAAGCGGTTTTGTCACTTCATGGTCTTGGACCATGGGGGCATTGGCCGGGTTAAGCGGTATTGTCGATTCATGGTCGTTGGCCATGCGGGCATTGACCGGGTAAAGGAATGGACGGATATCGCATGTTTTTAAACTATTTTGAATGTAAAATATGTAAAGTTTTTGCCTTAATGACAGTATGTATGTATTAGTAAATCTTTTGTATAATTGATTTAAAGTAAACGTTAGAACTCACTCAGCGTTGCTGATTTTTAGTATGCACATCAGTTAAGTATAGGTGGTTGTAGATGGATGGGGATGCTTGGCTTAGCAAGAAGAGTTACCCGAAGATCAGCATCTGGCATCCCGTTTATGTTTATGTTTCAAGTTCATGTTGTTTCGGACAAGTTTCAATTTGTATTTGACAAGTTATGTTAGACATGTTATGCTTCCACTGTTATGTTAAAGTTTCAATCGTTTCCGCTGCGATGTGTTGAATGTTTTATGTTTAAGTGCTATGTGTTGATGAGTAAATCTAATACGTGAGGCCTCCAAGGTTTAGGGCCATACAAGTTGGTATCAGAGCCATAGTTTGAGAGATTCGGACATCCCCGATGTCTGGACTTAAACTGAGAATGGGACCAAGTAGCGGATGCCAGTAACGGGTAACTCAAGCCAAAGCATCAGAAGCATATAGTAAGTAAGTTTTCCTAGTAGAGTGTCAAGATAAGAGTAAAGGCTTTAGTGGAATCATGAAAGTGAATAATTAGAAAACGAGAAGTGATGTAATGGTTAATTGCAAATGGCCAATGTATATTAACTACTTACCATACTTATTGTCTTCTACCTATTCCCTAGCATGATGAAATTAAATCCCTTTTATTCGTTATCTTTCAGTTAGAAATGGCTAGACGTGGAGGAGCTAGAAGAGGTGGAGGAGGAAGACGTGGTGGACGGACTGGCCGCCGCGGTGGGCCACTTGCAAATCAAGAGATTAAGGGGAGTGTTCACACTACCTATACCGATACGGCAGTCAGTCAACCCAATGTTGAACACGCGACAGAAGCTGACCAGACATTTGAGTTCGATCCGGCGGTGCAGGCAGCTCTCGGTCGTGAATTCACCAGAATGATGATGGACACCTTGCCGGCCGTGCTGGCCGAAGCCTTGTGTAACATTTAGGGTTTTCTCATACTTTGAAGTTGTGCAATAACATTATTTAAAATTCTGGATCATTTAATTTTGTTATGCTAATTACAAGTTATGCATTTATTATGCAACACCCCTATGGTTATATATAAATATATCCACACAACACATATACTTATTTCATTTAATTAGGAATTTAAATTCCATTATAGTACAAATGAATAAATGTGATAATACATAAATACTTTTGAACATGGCAATGTGTATTTAAATTTCACTCTTTTATATATAAGTATATATATGTGATATTTCTAAATTATAAATATAATATATTTTACATTCTTATAAATTATATATATATATATATACACATGCAACCCATTGATTAGTTTCAAGTATTTATATATAGATGTTTGACAATTTTATAAAACCTTTTAAAACTCATAGTTTATAGACTTTATAAAGAACAAAATCAAATTTATAAACACAACGGAATTAAGAAAATAAGTTTAGTTTGAACCTCCTTGAACCATTGAACCTCTTGATCACAATAGACCCCTCAATTTGGACCCTTTACATTTTTTTTAAAACAAAATACGCAGAAAGTCAAACCGAACCCAATCCTCTCAAATTCGTGCAAAATTCATCTAATTCGTGTGTTTAATTGTAATCAATCATGTATAACCCATCATACGATGGTTCTAATTACTTATAACGTACCAATTACTTCATAAATCAATGGATTTGATAACACAAGGCTCGTAACCGTCCTCAATCATTCCCGACTTCAATTCGAGCATTAAAACGTGAAATTGAGCTATAAAAACTAGTCCCACACCGTCGCAACACTTGCCACAAGCTTCCTAAACTCTCAAACCTATCCATTACACATCCACTTTGTGATCGAGTACCAAGAACACCGAGGCTAAAACCACAGTCGTTTGTCCTCCACGCGCAATCAATCGAGGTAAAAATCATGTCTTTAGTTTCTTTTTGATACGGGGATTGAAAGCCCCATGAATTCGTGTTCGATCGGGGACGAATCGAGTGGATTTGGGATTAAGATTTGTGACCTGACGATTTGGGGGAGAAGATGGGGCAGGCTTGGGTGTTAAATAGAATTCGTGTCAGTCCATAACTAAGCTTGTGCCTAGGTCCGATGGTTAGAGCGCTATCCTCACACAGAAAAGGTCGCGGGTTCGAGTCTTGCCCACACCCTTTTCTTTTGTGCATTCCAGACCCTGATCCGGTCTGTCCCAGCAAGTGCATATCACATATTTGGGCTGGAAATCTAACACCAAGGATTCCTTGGTCTAGTGGTTGTGCGCGTTGGGTTTCTCCGGACAGACCCGGGTTCGAGTCCCATGGTCTGTTTTATTTTTTTTAATCAACTTTAAACCTAATTTTAGCCCCATTTTTCTTATAAAAATTATTTTATAAAATCCCCAAGACCCGGGAATGTTTAAGAACTAAATTATTAACCTAACGATTTTTAATAATTATTTAACCATTTTAGAGAGTTAAAAACCAATAAATTTTATTAAAGATTTATATAAAACCCCATTAGCTATTTTATTAAATACCCAATTATTTAGAACAACATATGACTCTTTATCATCTATTTATTTTAATAAAGAATTAATCTAACTATTTAATTGATTCACTATACTAATTATCTATATAGTTTAGAATAAATATTAGTCAAACATTTATTTGTAAACAAAATAACATATATATATATATATATATATATAAATATACACACACTCATATATTCAATCCTTTATTAACAAACATATTATCCCTATTTAAACGAACATATTATTTCAATAATAACAAACCTATACACACCATTCAATCTAGTTCAATATTTGTATACATTGGTCTTATGAGCATGACACTGATACACATACAATATTTAAAAATAGGTTAACCTCGGGGTTAGCTAAACAAGTTGTGCGACTACCCGTACTTGTGCATTCAAGCTACAAATCCAATGTGAGTTTACATAGCCCCTTTTCATATTTACAACTTTGGGGTGAAACATGATTACATTCAAACTATTGACAAATATTACAATTCAAACATTATGATCATGTGTGCAATTTGTGCCTTATGCTTGAACACTATTTGTGCAAACAACATTTACATACTTTTTGTGCATAGTGCAAGTGCAATCATTAACTCAGTACAAGTCGACAGTATACAATGATAGATCTGTTGAGTCTGACCAACCCACTCGGTTAGGGTGATTGTTACCGAAAACACTTAAGGATAACCGTTGTGGTATGCCTATCAGTCACAAGGTTTGATTGTGCGCCCAGTTTAAACAATAGTGATTCTCCATAATTGCCTTATTTATCCATGTATCATATGAATTGTACACAAAACTTTTGATAACACTTGTTGTGCTAAAACCTATGTATGCTCACCAATTTTTTAGTTGACTCTGTTTTTATCATGTTTCAGGTGCCAATAATTGAGAGTTATATTTAAGAGTCATCACGTAGGAAGTTGCAAGACCTAGTTAACAAATTAAACTTTGTTTAAAGTACTGTGTTCTCTGTTTGTCTTTGTTTTGGTGAAACAATTGTTATGAAATTTGATTTAATGAAATATGAAACTTTAGTATGATCATCTGCTTATGAACAGTCTACACGTCCGCCCCGACGTATTTCGTCGTCGGTTGGGGTGTGACAGATTGGTATCAGAGCCATGGTTATAGGGAATTAGGTTATTAGAAATCCATAACCTAGACTATAACCATAAGACACCCATTTTATACCATACTACATGTTATGTGATGCCTTACTTGTTAGATTACTTACTAATGCTTCTATCCTAAGACTCTCATCCTTCTTACCCCTACCTATATCATCATCAAAATCCGTAAACCTCGTCAAGGCTTTAAATTCTAATAATTAGTAGGGAACATGTGCAATCGGGAAGGGTGACACCTGTATTATGGGTTTTCTGTCTATGAAAGCATTTCGTATAAATCCAAATCAACAGAAGGACTCGTATGCTTTCCTGGGAATTCCTGGAATGAGTGTTCACTTATAGGCTAAAGCATATCTTCCCGAAAACTATATGAATTTAAATAACCTTGATAAGTCATAGTATTCAAATGGTTATATTACGAACAGAATACAACCCGAATATGATTATTCTTACCCTTGTGTTGTTTCTTCTATAGCATGCCTCCCCATCGTGCCAACGAGACCAACAACAACAACAATGATCTTGCTGCCCTCCTTACTCAACTTGTGAACCAACTCACTCAAGCAAACAACAACAATGTTGGTAGTGGTACTGGTGGTGGTGGTGGTGGTGGTGCTAACCCTCCCCAATGCACTTTCAAGCACTTTAACTCGTGCAACCCCATCAAGTTCTATGGTACTGAGGGAGCTACAGGTCTCCTTCAGTGGTTTGAAGGCATTGAAAACACTTTCCTTAACAGTGACTACCCTGACAATCTCAGAGTCCATTATGCTACGAGCGTCTTCCAAAAACGGGCGTTCACTTGGTGGAAAGGTGAGAAAAGTAATAGAGGTGTTTATGTGGCAATGGCGTTGTCGTGGGACGACGTGAAAAGACTTATGACCGAGCAGTTCTGTCCTCGGAACGAAATGAAGAAACTGGAAGCTGAGTTTTGGGATCTTACCCAAAAAAGTGGTGAAAACTTGGTCTACACAACTCGTTTCCATGAGTTGAGTCTCCTGGTGCCACACATGGTCACACCTCTGTCTCGGAGCATTGAGAAGTACATAGGGGGACTACCTATGATTATCCAAGACACAATGTTGGGAAGAAACCCCTCCACTCTTGAGGACGCTATACGCCTAGCCGCCACGTTAATTGACAACCACGTGAAAGCGGGTATGTTGACAAGAAAGGGTACGAAGAAGGTCAGTGACCTGGCAACCCCTTCTGAAACAGCTAACATGGACAAGCCCGAACCTTCTTTCCATAATAAGAAGCGCAAGGCTAAGAACTTTTCCATCGTTACCCCTGCTGCACCCATCACTCAAGTTGCACTCGTAGATCAGAACCCAGACAGAAGGCCATATGTAGGTGTCAATCCCCAATGCAACATCTGAAAGTATCACCTTTACCCGACTATACGGTGTCGTCTGTGAAGTTGTGGAAGATATGGCCATGTGGCTAACACTTGTATATCTAGGCCCCCTGTTGCCCCAATCAACCCAGGAAACCAAGCCAATCCGCCAGTTGTCAACCAAGTTGCACCTGCTATTTCTAATGGACGCGCTTGCAACGAGTGTGGTGACCCAAACCATTTCAGAGACCGTTGCCCAAGGTTGATTAATGCAAATCAGGGTGGTGCACGTGGGCGTGCCTTCAACATAAACGTCAATCAAGCCCAAGCTAACAACGATGTTGTTAATGGTACGTTTCTCGTCAATAACCAATATGCTTCTATTTTATTTGATACCGGTGCCGATAGGAGTTTTGTGTCACATGAATTTGAGCCCTTACTTGCAAACTAGAGATTTTACCGTTGAAGTAGCAAATGGAAATCCTGTTACAATTAAATTTATCATCTGCGATTGTTCTCTTGAGCTTAACGAACACACCTTCCCTGTCAACCTTATACCCATGCAATTAGGAAGCTTCGATATCATCATTCGTATGGACTGGTTATCCAACCACCATGCCGAAGTCATTTGTTTCGAGAAGTGTATTTGAATTCCTCTTCCTTCGGGTGACACGTTGCTAATCTTTGATGAGAAGCCTAATAGTGGACTCAAACTCATGTCTTGCACCATGGCCCAAAAGTACTTGCGAAAGAAGTACGTAGCCTTTCTGGCACATGTTGTGGAAAAGAAGGACAAGGGGAAAGAGATTAAAGACATTCCAATCATTCGAGACTTTCTCGAGGTATTTCCTGAAGATCTATCCGGTCTACCGCCTGTACGTCAAGTGGAGTTTCGCATTGACCTTGTGCCCGGAGCTAATCCTGTATCTAAGGCTCCATACCGGCTTGCACCTTCAGAAATGCAAGAACTTGCAGGCCGGTGCGGATAAAGGCTTCGTCACAGTTTATTCTGGATGTGCATTGACTATCGTGAACTCAATAAACTTACCATTAAGAATTGCTACCCATTACCAAGGATTGACGATCTCTTTGACCAACTTCAAGGTTCAACCTATTTCTCAAAAATTGATCTTAGATCCGGTTATCACCAACTTCGTGTGCATGATGAAGATATCCCAAAGACTGCCTTTCGTACAAGGTACGGTCATTATGGATTTATGGTTATGCCTTTTGGGCTACGGATTTATGATAAAGGCTTCTTAACGACTACGATTGCGAGATTCGTTGCCATCCTGGTAAGGCGAATGTCATAGCCGATGCACTAAGTCATAAAGAGCACATTACACTTCATAGTATCAAGATTCAAACCGACATCCAAATCCGCATTCTTAAAGCTCAACATGTCTCGGTCACCGAGGATAACATGTACGAAGAAATGTCTTGTGGGGTTGAACTCCAATTAGAAACCAAATCCAATGGTTTACTTTACTTTTTAGATCGTATCTAGGTTCCCGATCATTACGATCTCCATACATTCCTTATGAACGAGGCACACAAAACTCGTTATTCAATACATCCCGGTGCGGATAAAATGTACAAAGACCTTCACCTGCAATATTGGTGGCCCGATATGAAGAAGGATATTGCCCTTTATGTAGCAAAGTGTCTTACTTGCTCAAAGGTCAAAGCCGAACATCAACGTCCTTCCGGATTACTTGAACAACCAGAAATCCCCGTATGGAAATGGGAGAATCTAGCCATGGACTTCATTACCAAACTCCCTCGCACCTCCAGTGGCCATGAAAGTATATGGGTAATCATTGACCGTCTTACCAAATCAGCTCACTTCTTTTCGATCCGTGAAGACTATCGAGTTGAGAAATTGGCTTGAATTTACATTGACGAAATTATGAGTTATCACGGTGTTCCTTTGAACATAATTTCTAATCGAGATGCCCGATTCACCTCCCGATTCTGGCAATCCCTCCAAACTTCCCTTGGTAGACGACTAGATTTAAGTACGGCTTACCATCCTCGGACTGATGGTCAAACCGAACGAACAATCCGAACACTCGAAGATATGCTTAGAGTGTGTGTCATTGACTTTGGTGGCAGTTGGGATTCTCATCTAGCCTTGATTGAATTATCATACAAGAATAGCTACCATACAAGCATCAGCATGGCTCCATTTAAAGCCCTTTACGGTCGCAAATGTTGCTTACCTATTTGTTGGAACGAGATTGGTGAAGCATAAATCACCGGTCCCGAGTTGATACAAGAAACATCTGACAAGATCATTCAAATCCGTGACAACATTCGAGTAGCAAGGAGTCGGAAAAAGAGCTATGCCGACAAACGACGAAAACCCTTGGAATTCCAAATCGGTGATCTTGTACTTCTAAAGGCATCTCCTTGGAAAGGGGTGATCCGTTTTGGGAAGAAAGGCAAGCTAGCACCTCGCTATGTGGGTCCCTTCAAGATCCTTGAAAGGATTGGAAAAGTGGCTTACAAACTCGAGTTACCTCTAGAACTTAGCCACGTACATCCAACATTTCACGTGTTCAACCTAAAGAAATGTCTAGCTGCCGAAAATCTTCACATTCCGCTTGATGAAGTGCACATTGATGACACTATGCACTTTGTTGAAAAACTCGTGGAGATTATGGACCGTGAGATTAAATAACTCAAGCGAAGCCATATTCCTATTGTCAAAGTTCGTTGGGAATCTAAACGTGGCCCAGAGTTCACTTGGGAACGTGAGGATCAGATGAAGCTCAAATACTCTCACCTCTTTCCTGATTCAGTAACACCAACTATTTGAATTTCGGGACGAAATCCCCTCAACTAGGGGATACTGTAACATTTAGGGTTTTCTCATGCTTTGAAGTTGTGCAATAACATTATTTAAAATTTTGGATCATTTAATTTTGTTATGCCAATTACAAGTTATGCATTTATTATGCAACACCCCTATGGTTATATATAAATATATCCACACGCACACATATACTTATTTCATTTAATTAGGGATTTAAATTCCATTATAGTACAAATAAAAAAATATGATAATACATAAATACTTCACAATGTATTTTGAACATGGCAATGTGTATTTAGATTTCACTCTTTTATATATAAGTATATATATGTGAGATTTCTAAATTCTAAATATAATATGTTGGGTATAGAAATGAGACTGATGCTGTCAATAGAAACTACAGTATCGAAACTAGTAGTTTCGGTTGAACTTTTGTTCAATCGAAACTAGTAGTTTCGGTTGAACATTTGTTCAATCGAAACTACCTAGTTTCGATGCCTGTTTTTCAGGCTTGTTTGGCAGGTGGCTTGGAAAACAAGGCACGTGAGGTCTCCTATATATAGTAGAATACCCATTAGGAGTGAGTGTGTCTGTAGAGGGAATCACCACCCCAGGGGGAGCTCACCCTGGGGTGAGACTAATTGTTAGTGTATGATGAGTCTTTTAATTTTCATATCAATCAAAGAATCATACGTTTTATGCTTTCAATTATCTGTTCTTTTCATTTTCATATGTTTCTGTTCGTGTATGTGATTCCCGCACCCGTCTCTACCCATTTGTGATTCGAGAGTGATACTGGATCCAGAGATTCCGCCTCTCGATCCGGACTGTTTGAAGAATTTCTTCTCAGATCTGTTATTTCAGGTCTGCTCAGGACCTACAAGTGGTATCAGAGCCATGGTGGCTCTTATTGCTCTCGAATCTGCTCAAAATCAAGAAAAACCCGCCATTGAGACGTTAAACTTGAAGAAATCGATGTGTAGCAGGTTCGTGACTGTTGTTCTACATTTCCACTTTCAAAATCTGAAGATGTAAGGCTTTTGAAGCATTTTTCAGACCTGGATTGGGGGTATCGAAGTAGCTGAAGGTTGAAGATGGTCAATCGAAACTATGTGGCGGCTGCACATTTTCTATCGAAACTACTGGTGTTGCCCTAAATCAGAAGTAGAAGACTTCGAAACTAGGCTGTCGAAACTAGAGGGTATCGAAACTACTAGTTTCGATTGAAGAATCTCCTATCGAAACTACTAGTTTCGATTGAAGAATCTCTCTATCGAAACTTCTTGTTTCAATACTGTCTCTATTGAAACTAGCCTTGTTTCGACTGAAGTAGAGCCTATCGAAACTACAGGCAGAACTGTCAAAGTACTTTAAAAAAAAAAGATTTTTTTTGGAAATTTTCTTGGATAAATTTTTTAACAGGATATTGCATAGAAGGAGGGGAGTTTTGGAAGAAAACTTGGAGACAGCCTTTTTCGGGTTTTCGAAAATTTCGTTTCTTCGGCAATATACACGATGTTCTGCCTGATTTAGCCGTAATTCCTTTGAATAAAGTTCAAGTTTGGGCAGCGGGTAACAAAGTCAAGCATACTTGTGACAAACCGGATCATTAGTTGTTGATTACATGGTGATTCGATCCCTTATCTTTTGCCTAGAAATAGGAGGGTCTACACTTCAGGGGGAGAATTACCATGAAAGACTTCAAATTATCAGCAGAGTTATGAAGATGCAAGACAAAGTGAGCATTTGCTTGAAATTGACCTTTTTTTAGGGGGAGAGAAGGCAAAAGTTGATCAAGTGTTCGAGAATGTCAAGAATCCTTGTAGAAAGATGGTTATTTACTGCTAAATACTTGGGATTCAAACCTTTATCATTTTCCTATAAGATAGGAGGGTCTACACTTGAGGGGGAGAATCACAACGAAAGGCATTGGATCATCAGTCATTCTATGAAGACGAAAGACAAAGTCGGACAAGATTTGATAGCATCAGTCTAGGGGGAGATTGTTGGGTATAGAAATGAGACTGATGCTGTCAATAGAAACTACAGTATCGAAACTAGTAGTTTCGGTTGAACTTTTGTTCAATCGAAACTAGTAGTTTCAGTTGAACATTTGTTCAATCGAAACTACCTAGTTTCGATGCCTGTTTTTCAGGCCTGTTTGGCAGGTGGATTGGAAAACAAGGCACATGAGGTCTCCTATATATAGTAGAATACCCATTAGGAGTGAGTGTGTCTGTAGAGGGAATCACCACCCTAGGGGGAGCTCACCCTAGGGTGAGACTAATTGTTAGTGTATGATGAGCCTTTTAATTTTCATATCAATCAAAGAATCATACGTTTTATACTTTCAATTATCTGTTCTTTTCATTTTCATATGTTTCTGTTCGTGTATGTGATTCCCGCACCCGTCTCTACCCATTTGTGATTCGAGGGTGATACCGGATCCAGAGATTCCGCCTCTCGATCCGGACTGTTTGAAGAATTTCTCCTCAGATCTGTTATTTCAGGTCTGCTCAGGACCTACATAATATATATTACATTCTTATAAATTATGTATATAAATGTGCAACCCATTGATTAGTTTCAAATATATATATATATATATATATATATATATATATATATATATATATATATATATATATATTTATAAACACAAAGGAATTAAGAAAATAAGTTTAGTTTGAACCTACTTGAACCATTGAACCTCTTGATTACATTAGACCCCTCAATTTGGACCCTTTACATTTTTTTAAAACAAAATACGCAGGTTTGAATTTTGAAAGTCAAACCGAACCTAATCCTCTCAAATTCGTGCAAAATTCATCCAATTCGTGTGTTTAATTGTAATCAATCGTGTATAACCCATCATACGACGGTTCTAATCACTTATAACGTGCCAATTACTTCATAAATCAATGGATTTGATAACACACGGCTCGTAACCGTCCTCAATCATTCCCGACTTCAATTCAAGCATTAAAACGTGAAATTGAGCTATAAAAACTAGTCCCACACCGTCGTAACATGTCACACCCCCAAATTTATTTACTTAATAAATAAAATAAGATCGTAACAATTGGTAACATTACACAACAACGGAAGCTAATTGAAGACTTCTAAAATATTGAACACCATTACAAATACTGAATTAAACTAGTACATTGTCCTAGAACCATATAGGTCAAAACCGACTTGAGGTTTGACAATCATGCTTGTTTGGCATCTAGGGTTTTGATCCGAAGGGTTAAACTATTCCAACCGTGCCATAGCTATGAATTACCTGAAAAACATACTTAAAAGTGTCAACACAGAGGTTGGTGAGTTCATAGGTTTGTTTATTGCAGTTTAAAGTAGTTTTCCTTGAAAATGTTGATATTATATACATGGCATATTATAAAACTATTTTCCTCGAAAATATGTGATGACTTCAGAGTCATAAAGTGAGTCGATTTCCCAATGAAAACAAGTGATGACCTCATGGTCATAAAACGAGTAGTTTTCCCAATGAAAACATGTGCTGACCACATGGTCATAAAACGAGTAGTTTTCCTAAGGAAAACAAAACCAATTTGCACTAAAAGATTGGCAGATCCATCTGCACGAAAACGATTCGATGTATATGATAAATAAAACAAGTAATGTTTGACCCATCTGTAAACTAGCTAAGAATACGAATAATATGTACATACATGAGGCATAACCAAACCATGACACAGGTGTTTCGTCCCTCACTCGTACCTCACGAGCAAATGTTTGAACACTATGCGGTCATTTGGCTAGAGGGACCCATGGTTCACCGGGGGTGTCACTCCCAATAGTACTATCCATAGAATCCCAGGCTAATCTATAGCTAATGGTTATAAATATGATGGTCAGGGGACTTCCAGCGCTCTATATGTGTTAACTCATGCAAACATAAAGGTCGGGTCTTGTTTTCTTGTTACCATATGAAAATGTTTGTATGTATGTTTAACGTTTTCTTAAATGTATTAGGCAATGATGTTCCCAAACGTATTAAACAATGATGTATCATGTTTTCAAACGTGTAAGTAAGTATGTTTCTCCCCGATGTTTCTAAAACAATTAAAAGTAAAAGGGGTCCGTGAAACTAATCTGGTAATACATTAGGAACGATAATGTCACACAGCTAGTAATGGAAACCAGTGTCCACATAATGTAATAGTCACAGATGTATGTCCTACCTGAGTCCTACGACACCTGTAGGTACTTTGAGAGCTTTATGAACTAGCCCTAATGTTATAAAGTAAATCTAAACTCGCGTCGATTTATCACGTGTGCGGTTGAGCTCCGTTGATTCTTAACGGTATTACCGATTCGGTATACGATGTTGGTTTAGCGTTCGGTGATATTAGTTTCTTAATTCGAGTCGGGTTTCTTAACTCAAATATGTTTCAATAGTTATATACAAAAATATTACCTTGTCGTGTACACGAACGTATATAGCTATGTGCGCGTATAACTAGTAATAATAATTTAGGTTAGTGCGTCATTTAACATAAAGTATGCAACTATATGATTTAGTAAAACCATTTGAGGACTTATAGTGTATTCGTACGCGTATTTATAAATATAAACACATTCATGTATTTATATAGTTTTAAAATCCCGAAACGTATTTGTACCATATTGCATTTCTCGAATAACGTTCTTTGTTAGGATTTGTTCGACCTTATGTAAACATATGCGCGTATATATACTTAATTTATTATCTTCAGTTAACAGATTTTATTTATTCAAGTCTTAACCGAAATCATATACATATAGCTTCACTCATTGAATATAATTGTCTCGAGTAATCGTATACTCGTTTGTTTTCCCACAAAACATATATTTACATTGTATATACATACATGGAATATTATTTAATACGAGTACTAAAAATATATAATTAATTATACTTTTATATTACTCGTTCATGACTTGTTAACGTATTATGTTTTGAAACCGTTCGTGTCACATATATAATCAAAAACCCCAAAGTCATATATTTGTCTATATTCGTATTTGAATTTGAATATTATATTTAAGAAATAATCGTCTGATTTTGTGTAATGTGAATGTATATATATTTAGATCCAAGCATCATAATATAAAATGTTCGTTTGATTTTATATAAAAAAAATACTATATATATATGCGTTCTAATCTAAATATTGTTTAATAAAATAATTGTATGGTTTCGTATAAAGTATGAAGATTTTCAATTACATATATTTATACGAATACGTTTATATATAAACAAAAACATATTTGAACGGATCATTGTTACTTGTCAAACTCTCGTTTAGTCGGTTTCGTTATAAGTTAATTCGTATAAATTTAATATGTTCAAACGTAATATATAAGATACGAGTTTATCCTTAAAATAATTGTTATCCAAATTATCCCAAATAATAACCATCATATGTTTATCTATTATTAACATTTAGTAAATATTTATATGACTAGAGTAATAATTATTATCCTTATATATATATATATATATATATATATATATATATATAAACGATCGCTAGTCATAGTAATGTCTCATCCTACAGATTACACGTTCCTTTTGTAATTTATCGACTAATAATTTATACTTAGTTTGTACGGATCTTTCTTATCAACATGTTTTATACGACTCGCCTAGTATTTAACGCCACGTTAATATGAATATATATATATATATATTTACCGTTTAACGAATCCGTTAGGCTCAACGCACCTAACCGCACGTGCGTTTATTTTTGCGTAACTACATATAATTATACTAGCGTGCGTTTTATACCTTTCCAAACATGGTTTGCATATGCGAACCCGTTGACTCATGTTGACTTTTGTGGACAGAAACCCGAGGCCGTCGGGAACGACCCGAATAGTCCCGCCTATCAGGGTGGCATCCCATCTTCACCATAACTTGTCCAAAAGTCCATACAAGCACACGGGAATGAAACCCGGCCACCAAATTTACTAGATCTATACGAAAAATTACTAAACGAAATGAAATCTGCTAGATTTTAACAAAACATAACTCGGACCTTGTAGATCGGGACGGTAGGATGACAAACAACGCGGATCCGTCAAGCGGGGTTCGCCGGAGACCCGCTAGTAACTCGATTGTGCCGGAAAAACAAAAGGAACTACAGATCTGGACTGGGATAGGCGTAGAAATACGATCGGGTGGTTTGGTGGTGTCGAAATCCTCACCTCTGTCGCCTGAGCTTCGCCGGAAACCTATCTTGTTGTCGGAAAAACGCGTTTAGCCGGATCTCGGCCGAAAAACTGTGACGAGAAGCTAAAAGTGACGTTTTTGCGGCTGGGACATGTTTTTATTCACCGGATCTGAACGGATCTGGTCCGATTCGTCGTCCTCCGCCTCCACTCCTGGTGGTTTCCCCTCTATCTCCGCCGTCATCGTCTTAATCCACCAGACCCGCCGCCGCCGTCATGGTTCTTGCACTACCATCGTCCTTACCGTCTTCTGCTCTCACTTCCAGAACCCCGTCACCACCGCCTAACCCTGCCGCCAGAGTGACGATCCTCGTCGAGGTAGTAGGAGTCACCTGTGCACCGCCACCACTCTGTCATCTCTTCCGACCGTCTCTCTCTCCTCATGAGTCTAGGGTTTCTTAGAACGGTGAACATGTAGAGTGGAGTAATGAATATGTTGGTCACGGGTGGTGGTAATCGTCATCGTCGCCGACTCCGCCTGGGTGGCCTGCCGGAGCGCCGAACGGGGCTAGGAGGGGCTCCCTCCCCCTTTCTCTCTTCCAATTCTCTCTCTTTTTTCTTTGGTGTGCTAGGGTTAGCAATGAATATGAAAGAATGAGAAAATAAAGAATATTTATACTTCGGGTTTTTAGAGTGGTAGAGGAGTGTAGGTGGATATCGCGTATTAACATTCGTAGCGTAAAACTTAAACGTCAATTTTTTTGGTAAAAAGTCGTGTTAAATAATATCCACTATATATAATATTAATAATAATTAATATTATTTAAATATTTAACTTACGAGGTTTCCTCTTTGGTCTCGTCTAGGCCGGTAAGCGCCAGTACCGCGTGTCTATTGCGTTCGCTCGCTTTAACGTTTCACGCTCTAATAAAATTATTATTTGTCAAATAATAATAATAATAGTAATTAAATAAAGCTGATATAGATATTAACTCATATTATTTAATCATATACGGTAATACATAACATGATTTACGTTTATATCGGTATTAGTCGTATTCGCGTGTTTTATGTCGTATGGCTCACGTGTTAACTTCTAATTTAATCGTCTGAAGCAAATATTAATATTTATTATTAATACTAGGTGTTAGATGTAGCGTTGTGTGCAGGTTGCCAACTGTGAATGCATTAATTTATTCAATCATGTTGTAAATCTATGTAACTGTGATTCGTCAATTAAGGTTACACATCAAGTTCACGTATTGGGCCTACAACTGGGCCGCTAATGGGCCGATCCCTTTTATGGCGAATCAACTATCAAAGATTATGGACCCTAATTCAGGGTTGTCACACAACACTTGCCACAAGCTTCCTAAACTCTCAAACCTAAACCATTACACATCTAGTTTGCAATCGAGTACCAAGAACACCGAGGCTAAAACCATAGCCGTTTGTCCTCCACGCGCAATAATTCAAGGTAAAAATCATGTCTTTAGTTTCGTTTTGATACGAGGATTGAAAGCCCCATGAATTCGTGTTCGATCGTGGATGAATCGAGTGGATTTGGGATTAGGGTTTGGGACCGGACGATTTGGGGGAGAAGACGGAGCAGGCTTGGGTGTTAAATAGAATTCGCGTCAGTCCATAACTAAGGCATGTGCCCAGGTCCGATGGTTAGAGCGCTATCCTCACACGAAAAGGGTGGCGGGTTCAAGTCTTGCCCTGCACCCTTTTCTTTTACGTATTCCAAACCCTGAGCCGGTTTGTACCAGCAAATGCATATCACATATTGGGGCCGAAAATCTAACACCAAGGATTCCTTGGTCTAGTGGTTGTGCGCGTTGGGTTTCTCTAGACAGACCCGAGTTCGAGTCCCGTGGTCTGTTTTATTTTTTTTAATCAATTTTAAACCTAATTTTAGCCCCATTTTTATTATAAAAATTATTTTATAAAATTCTCAAGACCGGGGAATGTTTAAGAACTAAATTATTAACCTAATAACTTTTAATAATTATTTAACCATTTTAGAGAGTTAAAAACCAATAAATTTTATTAAAGATTTATATAAAACCATATGAGCTATTTTATTAAATACCCAATTATTTAGAACAACATATGACTCTTTATCATCTATTTATTTTAATAAAGAATTAATCTAACTATTAAATTAATTGAGTCATTATACTAATTATCTATATATTCGAATAAATATTAGTCGAACATTTATTTGTAAACAAAATAACATATATATATATACACTCATATATTCAATCCTTTATTAACAAACATATTATCCCTATTTAAACAAACATATTATTTCAATAATAACAAACGTATACACATCATTCAATCTAGTTCAATATCTGTATACATTGGTCTTATGAGCATGACATTGATACACATACAACATTTAAACATATGTTAACCTCAGGGTTAGCTAAACAACTTGTGCAACTACCCGTACTTGTGCATTCAAGCTACAAATCCAATGTGAGTTTACATATCCCCTTTTTCATATTTACAACTTTGGGGTGAAACATGATTACATTCAAACTATTTGCAAATATTACAATTCAAACATTATGATCATGTGTGCAATTTGTGCCTTATGCTTGAACAATATTTGTGCAAACAACATTTACATACTTTTTGTGCATAGTGCAAGTGCATTCATTAACTCAGTACAAGCCGACGGTATACAATGATAGATCTGTTGAGTCTGATCAACCCACCCGGTTAGGGTGATTGTTACCGAAAACACTTAAGGATAACCATTGTGTTATGCCTATCAGTCATAAGGTTTGATTGTGCGCCCAGTTTAAACAATAGTGGTTCTCCATATTTTCCTTATTAATACATGTATCATATGAATTGTACATAAAACTTTTGATAGCACTTGTTGTGCTAAAACCTATGTATGCTCACCAATTTTTTAGTTGACTCTGTTTTCATCGTGTTTCAGGTGTCAATAATTGAGAGTTATATTCAGGAGTCATCACGTAGGAAGTTGCAAGAGCTAGTTAACAAATTATACTTTGTTTAAAGTACTGTGTTCTCTGTTTGCTTTTGTTTTGGTGAAACAATTGTTATGAAATTTGATTTACTGAAATATGAAACTTTAGAATGATCATGTGCTTATGAACAGTCTACACGTCCGCCCCGACGTATTCCTCCGTCGGTTGGGGTGTGACACCTTGAGGAAAGTCAACGAGAACCCCAATGCAATCCTAGTCACCGAACGACCCATGGTTCTTCAATCTATGGGACGACCAAATCCGGTAGAGAATGTTGCATCGCCTGCTCGTGGGTGCGACTACAAAACATTTCGGGGTTATGATCCACCCGTGCTCATTGGGGAGAAAAAAGCAGCAGATACCTTGGATTGGATCAACGTTACGGATCAAGCGGTCATGTTTGTTGCAAAGTCATTAAAAGGAGAAGCGGCACACTGGTGGGAAACTGTGAAACAAGCAAAGGGTGACCAAGTGGTCGGATTGATGAGGTGGAATGACCTGAAAGTATTGGTAATTAAAAAATTTTGTCCTAAGAATGAGGTCCAAAAGGTCGAAAGGGAATTCTTGACTCTGCAAGCCGGACTAATGACTCATCGGCAATACACATCTAAGTACAATGAGCTGGCACTTCTGGTGCCCGTCTTGTGACAACCGAGGAGCGGAGAATTCATTAATATGTCGAAGGATTGCCTCCGAAGGTCCGTACCTTCGTTAATACCAACACACCGAGTACTTTTGAATCGGTGGTTGTCTTGAGTGGTGTTGTGTATGATGACATCGCCTCTACTGAAGTCATCCCTGAGGTGCCCAAGAAATATATAGTGAAGCAGACCGGTGAGGACCTCCAAGGTCCCGGTGAGAGGAGAGTAAGGGTGGAAGCCGAGGGCTTATATGGTAAGTATGGAAAGAGACATGGGGGTGAATGCAGACTCGGACAGGTGGGATGCTTTATATGGCAAGTTCGGACACCGGTCATGTGACTGGCCGGACAGGCCTAGATGCCACAACTGTGGAGATCAGGGACATTTAAACCGAGACTGTAGGAAGCCCAAAGAACCAGAAGCAGGGGGATCGGGAAAGGGAAAGGGTGCAGAGAAGGAACCCTATATCAACAAGGCCAAAGCAAGAGTCTACCAGATGACTCGGTAAGGTACGTTACCAGCTCTCATTTGAGGTATGGCAAGTTCATGTTATTGTTTCTTACCTATTAGTTAGTCACCGTTAGCTAGATGCCTTAGACATAGAGAATTGCCCGATTAGACTCCCAGTTGTAGTTAATCATAATGGCCTTCATGACCAATCTGCCTCGCATAGCTACGGTTTATGCCACCCATTCCGTGATTTGCTATCAGTATAACTTATGGCAGGTTTCGAGGACGAAACCTATTATAAGGAGGGTAGACTTGTAACATCCCGTATTTCGAAAGCGTGAGATTAGGCACGGGATTTACATTTAACCGAGGAAGGGGAATGAGGTAGGCCACGGGCCTTGGGCTTGGGGCGCGTCGGCCGAGAAGAGGGGGATTTGGGCTCCTTAAAACCCTGAATTCAACCCATCACCCCCCCCCATTTTACAACAATTCCATACAATTCTAGAAAGAGAACCTAGAGAGGGAAAGTCCCAGTTTTTCATTCTCGAGCCTCAAGGATCGTTGGTGTGAGTCTCTGGAACCTTAAGCAGCTTAGAGGAAGCGTTTTCAGGTAACAGTTTCCCCTCGATCTAAGTTTATGTTCGAAATGGGTTTTTAGGGTTTCATGGAGTTTTTAACTTAAAGGTCAGATTTTTACATATAAAAAGAGGTTTTAAACTTGGATCTAGCTTCATGGTTAAGATTAGAACGTTTTGGAACGTAAAAGTTATGATTTTGGACTGAAAACGAGTTTGTATGGTTATGGTGTTCTTGAGCCGACACTCGAGTATCGCTACCTGCAAGTAGCAACACTCAGCGAAGAAGATGAAGTGAGAATCGACCAAGTAAGAATTGGCCAAGATAGTATCGGCCCTTCAATAGCATGACACAAGTCCTGAACGCAAGTTCAGGCGACTCTCCAGAGTATCAGTCGACTCTTGAGATTGTGCCGACTCTGTCAGCCGACTCATGAGAGTGTCGACCGACTCTGTCAGCCGACTCTTGGGAGTGTTGGCCGACTCTATCAGCCGACTCTCTAGTGTATCAACCAATACTAGTAAGTTTAACCGATTTCATGTATTGTATTCGTACAGATCATGTAGCACTCATGTAGCCCGAGCTTTTAGTTTCAGTAGACAGTATATCATATGAGTTCTGATCCCCTTCTTGCCTGCTTTAGGGGTAGTGTGCATACTTAGAGTAAAGTGTTTATTACATATTTTATATATTAATAAACGAAGTGAAAGCTATGTTTTAGGGAAAAGTTTAAAGGAGGCAAATGTACGTTCTGAGTAAATTATAGCTATATTATGGCAAGCGTTAACTATATTTCTATATACAAAAACAAAGGCATAATATATGTGCTAGTATATTCTAAGTAAAGCAAGATATATCTTTATGGCAAGCGTTTACTATATTTTCATATACATAAACAAAGGCATGATATATGTGTTAAGCTATGTTTCAGTAAAGCAAAGATATTTTATGCCAAGCGTTTACTATATTTTTCTATACATAAACAAAGGCATATTATATGTAAAGTGTTGAGCAAGTTAAAGGAAGTTTTTATGAATAGAAAGTGAACAGATTTCCTACGGGACGGTATACCAGCTTGATAAGGTCCTTGGGACAGATGTTACTTGTACAAGATGTCAGTTATGGGTTCTGCCCATTAGTAAGAGCCTTGGTGGTTCGTTAACAGTTATACAACTGGGATGGAACACGCAACTCCCTTTAGTTTAAAGCGGTATTATCGGTTCATGGTCGTGGACCATGGTGGCATTGGCCAGGTAAAGCGGTATTTTCGGTTCATGGTCGTTGGCCATGTGGGCATTGACCGGGTAAAAGAAATTGACGATAAAGCAGTATTGTCGGTTCATGGCCGTTGGCAGGACTGTTCACGAACCGAACCGAATCGAGCGAAGGTATGCTCGTACTCGGTTCATTTACAAACCGAGCTCGGTTCGGTTCGAATCTATAAATCCGAGCGAGAATGTATTGCTCAAACTCGGTTCGGTTTATATTTGGGTCGCTCGGTTCAGTTCGTTTTCGCTCGATTTTAAAAATCCAAAGCCTGAAATATCCAAAAAAATCTTCATCTTCAAAATCTAAGTATGTAGCATTCAACTAACAAACATGACATTTTCAAAATCCAAAATCATACAAAATCCAAAAAAAACATACAAAATCCAAATCTAAATTCAAACTAAAATATGATATTTCAAAATCCGAAGTAGCTGATCTTCACTGTCTTTATTCCCAATTTCCCAACTTTTCACCATCTTCTCGTGTTCCTGTAAAATTCAGATTTTCAAAGGGTCATTTAAGTTGAATAGAGATATAATGATTACCGTCTTTATACCCAATTACCCAACTCTGGGAGAATTCCAATTACCGAGGTATTTTTTGGACAGCCCAAGACGTGATTTTGTTAAATTTTAATGTTATGTTGGGGTTGGCCACTTTATATTTAATGTTCAGTAACTATGAGGGTTGTTTTTAATGTTTATTTTTGAATTTTGAATTTTGGTATAAAAATTACAAAATGGTATATATATAATTATATAAATAATAAATTAAAATATAATTCGAGCCAAACCGAAAGGGCAACGAGCGAGCGTACCTATGCTCGTGCTCAGCTCGTTTACAAACCGAATCGAGTGGCTCGACACGTTTTCAACCGAGCGAAAATCGAATGAGCGTATTTCCGAGCATTTTTCGAGCGAGTTTCGAGCGTCGAGCTTTTTGGACAGCCCTAGCCGTTGGCCATAAAGTATGTAAAGTTTTTCCCTTAATAGCAGTATGTATGTATTAGTAAATCTTTTGTATAACTGATTTAAAGTAAACGTTTGAACTCACTCAACGTTGCTGATTTTTAGTATACACACCAGTTAAGTGTATGTGGCTGTAAATGGATAGGGATGCTTGGCTTGGCAAGAAGAGTTACCCGAAGATCAGCATCTGGCATCACGTTTATGTTTATGTTTCAAGTTCATGTCGTTTCAGACAAGTTTCAGTTTGTATTTGACAAGTTATGTTAGACGTGTTATGCTTCTGTTGTTATGTTAAAGTTTCAATCGTTTCCGTTGCGATGCGATGAATGTTTTATGTTTAAGTGTTATGTGTTGATGAGTAAATCCAATACGTGAGGCCTCCCGAGTTTGGGGCCTTACAGTATTAATTCAAAGCATTTGAGTTTTAGGAAAACCTTATGTTTTATGTCGGTATTTCTTCTACCTTCTTGTCTTTAACTTCAAAAGACTCTTAGCTAGAGCCTTGAAGTGTTAAAGCTTAAGATTGAGGTTTTACTGTTAAAGTTTGTCATAGTTGAGATGTCTTTACTCTGACCTTGAGGTGGCTAGCGTGTTTTTCATTCGATGTTTTCTAGTAGGTTGAGGGTCGTGATAACCCTAACTGAGAGTCCTTCCAATTTATTACAAAAACATAAATCAGTCCCATTTAGTCTTCATTGCATGAATTCAGGTGGTTAGCGTGTTGTTCATTCTAACTTTTCAAAGATTCATATGATTTGGTAACCCTAACGAGAGTCATTTCTACATTTGTGTATTTGGTCTTCATCGCATGATTTTAGGTGGTTAGCGTGTTGTTCATTCTAAATTTTTGAAGAGTCATATGATTTGGTAACCCTAGCAGGAGCCATTTCTACATTAATTTATTAGGTCTTTATTGCATGACTTGAGGCGGCTAAGTATTCTAGCTTTCCAACAAGTCATATGAATTGGTAACCCTAACTGGGAGTCAATCCTATTAAACATAGTGGTCCACATTCATAACTCGAGGTGGCTAGCGTGTTGTTCTTTTTAGCTTTCCAACCAAACATAAGAATTGGTAACCCTAACGGGAGCCGTTCCTACCCTTACATATTTTGACCACACCATTAGTTTATCTCTAAAATATCGATTTACTACCAAGTGGATTCTAGCCCAAGTGATATTTCATCTGGATTGATTATTACTCGACCTCGTACCTCACTTAGTTGCATGTTTCTTTTCAAATTATATGGAGATATGTTGTTATGTCTACGAGTTTAACAAATCAGTAAAAGATAAGGTATCTTATATGATAGATTTTAAATCTATTAGATTGTTAACATATATGGGATATATGAGAACAAGATTCTAATGTAGAATCTTAAACAATCAACTGATATATGTAAGGTTATCCAAAGCTTTTTTGACAAAGTCTTGAAGATAAATTACTAGGAATAAAAGATTATCTCTTATCCAATAATGTATTGGAAATATGATTAAGAATGAAGGAGTTCATTAGGATTCATCTAAAATGTAAGAAAATATGTCAGTCTGACTCATGAAATCAGAATTTTCATATGATGATAATTAATCATTTGAAATAAAATATATATCAGAGATTATAGGAAATGCTTGAGAAGCATTGGTAGATACCATAAGAAGTTATGGTGAGTATTTTGACACCAAGAAAGAGTTCTTGGACTATGGAATAAGTCATAAAGAGTTAAGTGTTAGAATGAACACAAGAGCAAGGGTTTCATCAAATAAGGTTATATGGAAAGAGTTACAATAGAGGTAACCACATTGCAACAAGACATGTAGCGGAATGGAAACATTAGATGCCAAACAATCTAAAAGAGTTTAGACAGCTTTTGAGTATTTGGAAAGCGTTCCAATGGGTTTCCATAGAAGTTTTAATGAATATCGGGAATCATGAAACTAAGAGACATAATATACAATGTAAGTTAGATCTAAGTTTGGCATACCCGTGAAACCAAATCAAAGTCTTAAATTTTAAGACACATGCTTGATTTGGATAGCCAAACAGGACGAAAGATCCATTAGTATTTGGATGTTTTCTTGAACGGAAAAAATTACATTTATATGAGTTGGATAATAACGATTAATATCAAGCTCATTAATGTTACTGAGTTTGAGTTTTAGTACGTTTAAGATGCATGGATAAAGGTTATTTTAAATATCCATAATCGGTTGATTTTATGGGAATAAAACCAAATTAAGACTATTGTGAATCAGTTGGTTGGTTCATTTAGATGAAAGTCCAAAGAGTTAGAGACCAAATTCAAAGATATTCATTAGAGAATGAATATTGGATGTAACTCGCTTCAAAACTACTTCATGGATCGCAGTCATAAGTAGGTTTGAAAATGATGTTGTCACTGTATTCTCAGACCTGAGATACATACTAGAACTTGATTCTAAGGAAGATTGCTCTTTGACATGATCTAACGCTGTTCTTTGATCAGGCAGCAAGAAACATAATAGTTGGGAGTATATCTGAAGTTTAGTAATAGTTGTAAGTAGTTAAGATGGAATTATGTTCCCTTACACTAGTAAGTGGGAGGCATCTTTGGCACCCTCGTTGATTCAAACTAGTGTATGTGCTGAGAGTTTGATACACCACTTTGAATCTTGATTGATAAAGATAATAATCAAACACTATATGAGGATGAAGATTCGATCCATTTCTTATGTTCAATACATGTCCATTACAAAGAGGATAATTGATAGAATATCATGGCTATTACAATATTTAAGTAGGGGTACTTAGACTACTCGAGATTAGTAGACAGTTTTGTAAAACATTATATCTTAGTGGGAGTAGTGGGATCTAGCTAGACGTCCACCACTACATGTGTTGACAATGATCGAGATTCTTGCAAGTGGGAGTATGTTGACTTATAAGCTCGAGTAACGACAGTTGACAACACGGCCACCAAGATAAGGTCCAAAAGAGTTACACCTCGAAAAAACAATATATCCAATAGTTTATTTAAAGAGTTAAACGAACCTTACACGGATTCATAACGTAGCAAGATGATTATTTATGAAATAGTTATCTAAATTATTTGGAATAATTAAAGGCGTATTGGTATTTGGAAGTACAAATAATTAAACTAATTTTGTAGTTTGGAATTACAAAATAATAATTAGTTATATATATTATATAGGATAGGTTTCATTGTTAATACATTGTTATTGTGTTAACACAATTAACTCTGTCAAAATCGATCCAAATAAAAAAAATAACATTATTACACCAATACAACGTTATATTCTTTTTTTAATTTTGTAAATTTGTAAGTGTAAGTGATTTTACACCTGGTGTAGTGTAAGTTTTTTTTGCAAAAAGTTACACAGGGTGTAAACGCCCTTAAATTTGAAAATTTACAAAAATGTAAAAAAGAACATGACGTTGTATTGGTGTAATAATGTTATTTAAAAAAATTGATTTGGATCGATTTTGGTAGAGTTAATTGGGTCAACACAATAATATAGGGTTATTAAAAGATCTCTTCCCTATATATATATAGGGGACGTATCGGTTGTAAACCCTGATTTGTTGTGAAAACTGTTAAACTCATTCTGGACCACACATTCAAAACTCCTTATTATAATGGGTGGTTGTAATTGAATTTGACTTTTTTTTTATTTTAAATTAAAAAAACATGTGGTCCATATTTATTGCAGGGGTATAAAAGTAATTACACTTTGTATTTCTTTTTTAATTAAATCATAATTAAATCTAGATTTTCCTTTTTTTACACCTATATAATTACAAAATAAAGATGAGCTTATATCCAAACTCGTATATTTTACAAAGTAATTACACCTGTGTAAAAACCAAATAAACATGTGTAATAATCAATATAAACATGAGTAAATCCCAAAAACACGTTTATGTAGTGTAAAACCTAAAACATATCCATAAAACCCATAATTATATTGTATAAACAGAATAAAAGCAAATACACATGATTAAGAACTCTTTACAAATATGTAAATTTAGTTTACACTTGTGTAAAAATCAAACCCTATGTGTAAAATCAAACTAAAAAACTCAAATCTCAACCCTTACATGGGAAATCTTAAGAAAACTTGTAGAATTTGAACCCATTTCACTTTCTGATTATGAACCCAGATCTTAAAACCACTTCTAAGCGAAATATAACCTAAAAATGAGCAACAAATTTAGTAACGCCACAAATATATACATATATATATATATATATATATAGTTTATAAAGATGAAAACGTAAAAGATAGTTTACATTTTGAAAGTGAAACAACTGTTTAGATCTGATTCAACATAAACACATGAATAAAAAACTCTTTGCACATGTGTACATTCAGTTTACACACGTTTACATTCAATTTGCACATGTGTAAATTCAAATCTGGGTTTTCAAGTTTGTGTAAATTCAGATCTGATTCAACCATAATGTAATCTTCAACGCCGGTTATTTTGGTGTAATTCGCTTTATTCTTAACACCTTAAACATAAAACAATAAAAAGGTCTTTTAAAAAAATATATCATTGCATTAATCAAATAAAGTCACACAATAATAAAACTAAATAAAACCACAATATAGTTTTTTGCTAAAGATAAGTTAATAAATTTAATTATAAACAAATATTTATATTGTTTGATTACTAATTTAAAAAACAAACTAGATGTGCTAATAGGATAAAAAGTTGGCAGACTTACTTTATGGCTTTTGAATATATCCTTTCATCGAAACTTGAATCACGAAACAAAAAAATTGAAATGAAAACTATTTTTCTCATTATTGTTTCTTCTTTAGTCATCTTCTTCAAGAAACATCTGCCTTCGTTGTCGTAGTTTTTTACTAGAAAAAAAATTCCGATTATCACTTCGCTCCTCTCTCCTTGCTTCAACTACTCCACCGGTGAGAGTTTGGAAAGGGTTAGATAACAAAAACGCACTTACGACAGAGATCACCGTTAACAGCAACTTGGTCGACCAGATGGTCAAAGGACCTCCCGGACCCCCCTTTGGTTTCGCAGGTGGGTGTGGGATGGTGGTGCGATGGTGGTTGGCCAGAGGGAGGCAAGGATGACGTGGTAGGTGCGGCGGTGGTCCGGGTTCAAAGAGGCAAAGGACGTCTACGATCTTGGAGGTTCTGTGTTTAGAAAGAGAGATAAAGATGGACGGATCTTATGGAGGGTAGGTTAGAGAGTAGGGAAATCTCTTGGAGGTTCTATGTTTAGAAAGATATATATATATATATATATATATATATATATATATATATATATATATATATATATATATATAGACAGATCTTATGGAAGGTAGGTTTATTAGAGAGAGAGTGGGGAAATGACGCAAATAACCTTACAGATTAAACATAAATAAAAAAATCCAAGAATTTAATTTGTAGTTCAGATTGAGTTTAAGGGTTTTCGCAACAACTCAATGTTTATAACCGATACGTCCCATATATATATATATGAGTTATATATAATTAGTTATGAGTTAATTAAATGTATTTATAATTACATAATTATATAAAAGTTATATAATTAGAATAACCAAAGTTGTTGGTTATTTGTGATTATGAGATAATCACAAGGATCAAAAGAGTAATTGAACAATACTTAAAACCCAAACTTGGGGATTAAGTTTAAGTTAACTATAAATACAAGGATTAAAGAGGGTTTGAGAGACACATAATCAATTGCAAAAGTTGCAAACCCTAATCTCCTCCCCTTGCTTGTCTGCGACGCCACCACCTAACCGCCAGCCTCCAATGTCCGTCGTCGCATTTTCCGGTTGTCGTCATCCCCGTCGCCATGAGCTGCTACACGCCGCCATAAATACGTGGTTGTTACCGCTTTTTATTGGTGGTGATATATGGTGAACGGAAGAAATCGAATAGAGATTCAATTTAGGGTTTGGGTGTCTTGGAGTCAAACTGGATAGAGATCTAGCTTTGTACGAGTGATTAGAGTTGCAGGTTTTATTCGTGTAACCGGAACTAGCAATCGGGTTGTTGTCACGTGGTGTTCTAATTTGGTTGTTGTCTCCTATTCGCGAAAGATATAACGCTAAACCCCGTATGGTTGTGTAATTGTTTATTTGGTTTGAATCTGACACTTGGTGGCTGATCTAGGGTTTTGGCCTAGATCGGTTCGTGCTTTACTTTTTGTTGCGTGTTTCAAAATTGTTTTAAGGCCTATGCACGAATCCCAACAGCCTTAACTCCCTTCCAGCCGGTTACATAACCACATGGGACGATCTTGCACAGAAGTTCTTATTCAAGTATTTCCCACCCGCCAAATTAAGAAATGACATCACTTCTTTTAGCAAGAAAACGGGGAGTCATTATATGAAGCATAAGAGCTTTTCAAGGATAGGTTGAGAAAATGCCCCCATCATGGGCCTGAAGTTTGGTTAAAAGTCTCAACTTTCTACAATGATTTATCCGCTCTACCTCGTCAGACTCTTGATGCCACCGCTGGAGGAATTTCGGAAACAAAGAAGATAGAAAAAATATCGACATAAAACATATGGTTTGCTTATAACTCAAATGCTTTGAATTAACACCCAACCCAAATTACTAAGAGTTTAAACCTTTACCCACCATTTCTAGTGTAGCACCATAAAGCAGTATATAGACGTACAACTTTGAATGTATGCTTAAACAATGGTTTTTCAGCATGTGTTGCTTAAAACACATACACGATTATGAACTCTAGTAAGCAAAGACCAAATACTCACATTCATAAAGAATGATCATATTCAAGAATAACAAAAGCATAAACACACCATTTTACTATCTAAAACGTTAATTTACACCAAGTTTCATCTTCACCCAAGTGATACAAGAAGACTAGCCACAAGTGACCATGCAAATGAATGCACAAGCACTTTTTCATACAAGAATCATGGACTAAAAATAAGTAATCACACCAAAAACTAGTGTAGTGATAGTAATATGCTTCTTGATCTTGGATGGGATGAATGTAGCTCTCTCTCTGCTCTCAAGTGGGAGAAATCCATTAGGAGAATCTCCCGAAAGTTGACTACAAATGAAGTGGCTTGGGCTTGCTTTTATAGGCTGAAAAAGGGCACGAACGGTCATGCCATTTTCTCTAGCAATGGCTTGCTTTTGTACGAATAATAACTTTGTATGCCAGGTTTGTTACGGGCGCACAACTGTGCATGGCCGTTTACTGTGCATTGACCACACGAGGCGAGCTTCATAATTAGTTTTTTTTACCGGTCTCAAAGGGGGCATGGGCGTGTGCTTGTCCAGGCATGGACATGCCTTGCTTCTGACTTCCACATTTATTTGTTTTCTTTGACATTTTTCCTTCTTCTTAGTGCAGGAAGCCAAATAACCTACAGTTTCTCAAAGGAACCAATTAAGCACCAATTCCAATGCAATTGCCCACATAATCAAGCCAAATATGGGGATGATTATGCATGTAAAATATATATAAATGATAGCACATCAAATATACCCAAATTTGAAATTTGGTTGTACTCAAGCAAACCCATGCATTAATCAGACCCATTGGCGAAAATAAAGAAAGAAGAAAAGATAGAAGATCCTAAACGATTAAAGTTTCCTAACGCACAAGCGGCTATCAAGGAAGTCAACACTCAAGTTAATAAACTAATGAGTTAGTTATTCTATTTTTGTCTTTTTCTTATCAAATGGTGATGTTTAAGAAAGCGTAACATAACAACAAGAACTTAGATTACGCACAACCTCACACACCTCTCAATGTTCACTCAACGTTTAGTTATTGAATATGCACAAATGAGTTGAAGTGTAACACTTAATGTCAAGAATGAAGCAAGCATAATCATAGAATTGCATGCAAATAAAATCTTCACCAAATAACTCAAGTATAATGCATGAATCATGAGGACTTGCAAGGATTGTAATTTGGCTTGGGTGAAAGGTAGGAATTTTTGGGAAAATGGCTAAGTGTTAAAAATCCGGTTTGCGATTACTTGACTGAAAATGAAAGATAAAGAAATGCTAATAAACCCCCTATATAACTTAAATTAGGAGGGTATAGCTAATATAAGAAATCTTTTAAGGTCAGATTGTCAATACCAAACTTTCTTTTAAGAAACGAAACCTCCTCCTTGACTTTTAAATATACATTACTATCTTTCTTTATGGATTGTCACACCCCCACTAAGGGGGATTATACATGGGGGAGCGACGAAATTGAATCATTACACATGATCAAAAGAAGTTTCTATTAAATTAACCGAATAGTTGATTACATTGAATTTCAAAACAAACAAGACAAATAAAACAAATAAGTCTTCCTTTTGTTAATGCTAAGTCCACTAAAGCATGAGTCTTCGAAATCCTAGCGTGATCAAAGCAGCAACTTAGTTTCCAAAACCTGAAAAACATGCTAAAATATGTCAACTAAAAAGTTGGTGAGAACATAGGTTTAGGTGCATGGATATAGCATAGAATAATAGTGTAGAATTCAAAAACAATTTCAATACAAGTAATTTAAACTTTCATACATCGAGTCCACAACCAACCCTAGTGACTAGAATAGTTTCCCCGTCTGAAAACATCATACCTAAAGCGTTGTTATAGTATGCAGTTTCTGTACACCCGGCTCCTTCCAAGTTGACTGGAATACATCAACTTGAAGGACTAGATGGGCTTGTCAGGCCAATAGATCTATTTACTTACTCCCGTTGGCTAAAAAGTTAATGGTTATAATAGAGTGTGTATAAGACCGTTTAAGTTTACAAGTATAGAAAGTTGGTACTGAAATAGTATGAAAACCTTGTAGTATGATAATAGTATTGATATAGAGTTTGAATACGAGTATTTTTTTCCACCCCAAACATGGAAAGTAAAAGAGGGATTATGAACTCACCTTGCAAAGCTAGAGGGTTGAACTTGCACTTGTAGTAACTTGGATTAAGATGCTTTAAGGATTCCATAAGTAAGTTTGTTAAGTTAGAAACAAGTTTAGAATAGTTGAGGGGTTGATGTTGTAATTAGAAGAAAGTGTTTGTTGTATACTAGAAGTAGTTATCATTCCAGAGTAGTACCTACAACAGAAAAGTTCCTAGGAAAGAGTTGGTTGGATCAGAACTCCGTCCTTCCTAACCAGAACCTTTTTATTTGTCAGATAACTACATACCGGTTTGAAAGTTACTCTATTTGTATATGAAACCAAGTTTAAGGTGTGTTTTGTAAGATTAGAAAAGATAAGGGTTGAAAGTTAAAATATGAGTTTAGTGGGGATTGAAATGAATAAGTTGGATATTAGAGGGGTTTAATTGAAAATAGAGAGTTTTACTAGAAACATGATTCTAGAAGTTGAAAAGAAACTAGAAAGATCAAATCAAGTATTTATAAGAAAAGTTTTAACAAGTTTGAAAGGTTTATAAAATCAATTAATTTCTAGGACTTTAACATGATAAACATGATCATATTAAGCAATTTATAACAAAAATCGTTGCTTTTTATCAAAATATTAAATAGGTGAAAAGATTGTAAAAGTAGAAACTTGGACAGATTCGTAACAACTTTGCGCACTCATTTTGTTTCAGCTGTTTGGGAGTCGAAAACTTGGAGTTTGGAGGAGTTTTTTATATGGTTGGAATCTTAAGAGTCTGAACTTGATTGTAAAAAAAAGAATCTTTGAAAAATATTTCTTTTTAGGTAGATATGGCATCCCGAAGTTAAGTCAGTGAGTATGTCAAAATACGAATTTTGATGTTTGATGATCATAATGAAAGTTTTAATCAAAGACATCTTGATTTGACTTTTGATCTTAAATTAGATCTATGATTATAATATAAACATGTTAGGGAATCACATATCCAATCTATTTATGAAGGATCTTAAAGAAAATTGAAAAGAAAAAATTATGAACTATGAAGAACATTAAGAAGGAACTTACTTAGAATGGAAAGATATGAATTTGAATCTTCCCAGAGATGAGAGGAACGGTCTTAGTAGCTAGAGAGCTCTTGAGTTTTCGTTTGAGGTGTGAAGAATGAATGTGAAAGAGGGGGTCTATTTATAGGGTAGGTTTGAGAGGGATTAGAGGAAAAGTTTGTTAGGTTTTGGCTAGGATTGTAACAAGATAAGGATGGTATAATAATATCTTTGAACTTTTATAAAATTTTTGAAATAAAGAGAATTACATCTAGAATATTCCATGATTTATAATGGTAATTAACTAATTAATAATTACCTAGGATTAAATACAAGAATGTGATAAGACCAAGAACGGATTAACACAAGCTAAAAATTTCAAAAATATAGGGTGTGAAGGATGAGATTTTCGGCCAGAGGGGGGTTAGGATGGGATTAGGATGGTTAGTTAGTTGGTAAATGGAACTAGATTAGGATAGGCTTAAAATAAAATAACAGTTTTAATAAATAAGATAAGTTTAATGGTTTTTATTGTGACAACCGGTAATTTTACCACACAATTATCAAAATATAATTACACCAAACGGTGCATATTAGACTAATTTTAATTAATTAGGTCTAACCCGGTCTAGTAGAGTCCAACCCCTACCAAACTACACAGGAAATATTAGAGATTTCTGAGATACATCGAACCCCATATCGCGTTGGTGATAAATTAAAATTTTAATTCAAACATCTCGAAACATTTCTGTTTATTTCTAATAGTAGAGAATACCCACTCGGATGAAAATAAAATCTAAACATATGACACGGACACGTATTTTATCCGAACTACTAAACTTATATTATTTGGTTTATACGACTCATTCCCGACATGCTACAACGAACGGAAAAACGACTATTTAATAATCGGGTTACACTTAGCGGGTATTATACCGAACTTAGACCAGAGGGTAACACCACAATCTACCCTACCCTACCACCCCCACCCCCTCCCCCTCCCCCTCGTGGAACTCCTCTCTCGGCCGAATCAACTTGGGGACATCCCACTTTTTCATTTGGTGTTGTTGTCTCATGTTCCCCAACATGGAACAAATGTGTTCCCTAATGACACATTGTTTAGTAGGTAATAACCCCAAACACCCCTATATAAACATGCAAGTTCCACTCCATCAACACACCACAACTCAACCTACACAACACCCTCTCTTCGCCCTCTCCCTCTCTCTCGGCTTACTCACCACTGAAAACCACCCTTACCTCCTTGTTTTCCTTTCGGGTCTTCAACATCACAGCAACATCACCATCCCCACACCACCACTGAGCACACCCACCCCTCTCTTTTCTCTCGGCAAGAACCGAATCCAACACCACCATTCAGCTTCAACGTGAACCACTGTAACACCCTAATTTTTAAAGAAATACAAATTGAAGGACTAATATGATCATTTGGTGAAACCAAAGGGGGTTAAAATGACATTAAGTTAAAGTATAAGGGGTTAGAGTGCATTTGATTCAAAGTTCAGGGGCTAAAAATAAAAATTGGACAGATGTCGGACCGACATCAGTATAGATTGTGGTCCGATACGTAGGGCGCAAGGAATCACTCAGGAAATGCCACGTGTCAGCTAACTAATCGTCAAAATCTGACGTGTGTATAAGTGGATAACGGACCGACATGAAGGATAACGGTCCGCTATGCCCATAACGGACCGACAACCATGAACATAGCAGTCCGCTATGTGCTCGCCAAGCAAATAAGCCACCTCATATGGATGTCTATGTATAACGGTCCAATATGGACCCGACAAACAGCCTATAAATAGTTGGACCTTGTGAACGTTTTTAGGCCATCCCACTCATCAAGCACACTCACAAAACGCACACTTAGCCTTGGTAAGCGTGTCAAGAAGCCCCGGTTCATGTAGAGAAGTCCGGCTTCCAGCTTTTCAACCCCAATACGCAGGAGATAGTTTTTAGGTAAGGTTCCGACTATTTTATAATGACTTGGTTATTTCCACTAAACTAGGAACTTGTGATTAAGTAAAGTTATAATGACTTAGGACTCGATCCAAGTCGTTGTGCTGTTTACATTAGCACATAAAGCCTAATTAAAAGAGGAGGAGATTAGAGGTGAGTTCTATGACGCCCCTTTTAAACGTTTTTAAATGTTTTGGGCATGATGCACATGTTATGAATGTTTTACATAGATACTATATGCCTTGATTTGAATATTTTGGACTAGTATCCATAATGTTGCAAGAACAATGATTATAAACATTGTCTAAATCTTAAAACCAAGTAACGGAGTATTCATGAAATATCAAAGAGGTGGTGGGTACGCCGCTGGTACACCCTGTATATAAACTTCTTTGATATACCATGAAGAAACCTTTACAAGGATTTAAGATAAGGACTGGTTTTGAAAGGAATGATTTGAAAGGAAGCTTGCCTTTTGGCATGATTTCACATTACAAAGATTATGGAAAGAAAATGGTTTGACACGTAAAATGTTTTAAGCCTTATCCTGGTTTACTAGGATAAGTGATGATGAAAGGATGCCATTGGCAGTGATTGCATTGACATGGAATGTTTTGACCAATTTGGTCTGTAAAGAAATGTTTTGTCAAATCCCACATAATATCTTGCAACTTATAGGCAGTGATTGCTATATCTCTGAAATGCGGACCGTTAAATTCCTCCTTGGTATGTAACGGGGGAAGGACCCTTTATAAAAGTTATGGAAAGTGGTGACGACCATTTAAGAGGTTTATGAACCTCGATAAGATATAAGTTGTGCAAGAATAAATGTTATGTTGGGCAAGGGCGTATGTGAAAGGTAAAAGTGATATTTTAAAACATGTCATATACAAACCATTTGAATAGATCAAAGGTATTTTGATTTAAACTTAGAACTCACCAGCATAAGCTGACCCGTGTTTAAGCATGTGTGTCAGGTAAGAATGTAGCTTCAAGTAGTAAGGGTAAGGAGGCATCATGAGCAGGCTATCTGGAATCCAAGCTGAAGACTGGTATTAGTATTATGATGTACTTTCTTTAGAATGTACTAAGACAAGTTTCATGAATAAATATTGTTTTAAAAGTCTTCCGCTGTGTATGTTTCTTTGATTACTATACGTCCATGAGTAAATCCGACAAGTGGCCGGCATTCCGAGTGATTTGGGATGTGGGTGTCACAACCACCATGATTTAAAATCATTCCAGGTTGTTGTTCGAGTCGGAAACAAGATCAACTGAGTCGCCTCTTCTATTCATGATTGATCCGACAATTTGTCTATAACTGAAACTACTAATATCTTGACCGAGTTCAAGACATGGTTCCAACTTCGAATCTGCCGGAGATAGCTAAAGAATAAACTGGATTCACTAAGTTACGTGGCTGACCCTCTCTTGCACTCGCCGCCCCGTCCTCCGGTTGTCGAGGTTGGACCACCACCGGCTCCTCATCTTACTTGAGTCATCGACCAAATCCGAGACTGTTCTCGTGATCGCCAAGGTGCTTTGAACCAGGGCTCGCCGTCGCCTTCATGAAATTAGGGTTTAATGGGCATGAATGGATGATGGTGTTGTTCATGGGGGTGCAGGTCGTCGAAGAAGAGAGGCAAACGGAAATGGAGTTTTGGCGGCAGAAAGAATTGGTTTTAGGATATTGGGTTTCATGAATTTTTCTATTTGATCCCCTTCACTTATAGAACTTGTCACCTTTACACCCAAATTAAATTACTAGGAAAAAGGAGTTGGGATGTTACACAAGTGGAGAAACCAGGTCTCACGTCACCTTCGCCACCTTTCCTCGACTATTTACGTGAGCATTCGCCTATTTTATTTTAACATTAAACTAGTTGGTGATATAATGGTTATAACCGGTAATTATTTTAAATAAAATACAAGGACGGGTTTATAATATAAAGGGGTAACGGTTAAAAATCGTAAGGTGTAAGCCCTACTTTTTCTTTACATAAATGGTTGATTTACTTTTATTAAACATAAAAGTACATTTTATAATATATGAGGTTATTAAATAATAATTATGATTTTATGATTATTATAAATATAATGGAGTTAATAATTAACAAAAAAGGGAATTCTTTAAAGATTATTCCATTAATAATCATATAATTATATATATATATATATATATATATATATATATATATATATATATATATATATATATATATATATGAATTGTTTAGAAAAACAAGTTTGGAAAATAAAATAATATAAATATTTTATGACACTTTAATTACACCTATTTATAATAAATATATATATATATATTATATATTTATTAATCATGAGAAACAACTTAAACCGGAAATGAGGTATGGACAACTAAGAGACTAAGACCTGATATTTATTAAAAGGACTTAATAAATATAACTACTTGAACGACGAGTTATATCACCAACGACGATTGGGTCGGACCCTTGTAGATTATTACATGGCAAGGGTCGAGACTTCAGGGTATTGGTCATGTGACCAATCCACACTTAAACAACTACATAGAACCTAAGGTGTCTTAAATAATTTAGGGCACGGATAGGTCGGATACTTGTTGGACTTACTGCATACGACATCACTCACCACCTCGTTTGATACGGTGAGTATTCACGGCCCCACTTTTACTATGGTTTAAATGATTTTTAAACATACAGGGGAGAATACATAGCTCATATTTGGATACGAGTACATAAACTGATTGTTACATGAGTACGAACTGACATACTAAGTCCCCAGGAACACTATAACCGTTAGCTGGTTCAGACGTGGAACGCATGAATAGATCTATTTGGGTTGACACCCCACCCATGGTTAGTCACGCTAATCTTGACCGGGGGTCAAAGCGGGTGCATACTGTCCATACACACACTTACAATGTTTCATGACAGAACATTGGGCGGGGCACATCAATAACTAAGTCAAGTGACGGGTTCATACACAAACGTCAAGTGTCGGTTATGATGGCTTATGGTAACATTGCACATACATAAGTATTGTTTGATTAACAATGCTAAGCATACTAGGAAATCTCGTAGTCCGAAGGAAACATATTTTTTCTACTTACTTAAACCTGTGAACTCACCAACTTTATGTTGACATTTTAGCATGTATTTCTCAGGTAATTAGAATCATGGTGCATGGGCATACACGCACGTAGAACATCTTTTGGAGACATCCCGGAATGACCTAGGGACATCTAGGTCATAGCCGACAAACCTGTTGTATGAAAAACCGTATACTTTGGAATTTAAGACGGTACCTTTGGCATGTAACAACTATATGGAAACAATTTATGTTTTCTTGTAACAACTTGAAACCTTTGATTATGAATGCATTAGAAGTCGTTTGTTGTAATCAATGGCTATGAACACCATGGATCGCTACGCCCCGTGTTTCCGCCCTAGACGGGGTGTGACATTTATAAATTTAATAGTTTTAATAATAATATTAATAATATATGTGTAACTACATAAATATATATAATAAGTAATTAGATAAATAAAACAATAATTATCCATGGTTTTAAAGATGTTATAAAAGAACCCCTAAGTTTACATATGTGTAACTTCAGTCCTTGAAGTTTTACTATAGTTTAATAAAGTTACAAACTTTAATAACTTAGGTTAAGATAGAATCTAGGGCATCCAAGGTTACCATAAGTAGCAAGTTCTAGAATGCACACATGAATTAGACATAGAAATCAGGGATGGTACATGGATCGTTCCACTTTTAGCCTAATAGTACCCACTTTGATTAGTTGTGTGTAGTTGAATTGAGAATAAGTTTAATTCTTACTACATTTTCCTTAGTTAGACCAGTTTCATAATTTCGGCATTTGTCATATCTTTTTGCCCTTCTTTTTTATTGTGTTCTTTGAAATTCCACAGAACTATGGCCTTTGCTCCTTTTGGCGCTACTTCTTCCTCACCTCATTGGTTAAGAGATAAATTCTCTCCCTAAGTTCTGAAGGCAACTCAGGTGTAGCAAAATTTAAATCAAAAGAATGCATCCAGCTCCTTTAGTTCTTACTGGTAAAAGACCATACTGCTTCTTTTTGTTACATAAACACACCATTTGTACATAAACAAAATAAACTAGAGATTCTAAAATGCTAGAGTAAACAAGCCATTTTGACTAAAGCGGGTTTCTATAAAAAAATGGCTAAAAATGAAAAGGGTTATTTTTGGCTAAGTGATTGTAGAATGTGGGTGATGAACAAAATGGGAAAAGGCTCAATGGGGTTAATCTAGGGGATACAATGGTCATGTTATGCTTTCTTAAACATCCCCATTTGATGAGAAAAGGACAAAAACTCGTTAGTTTATTTACTTGAGTGTTGACTTCCTTGATAGCCGCTTGTGCACTAGGAAACTTTAACCTCTTATGATTTTCTATCCTTTCTTCTTTTTTTATTTTCGCCATTGGGTCTGATTAATGCATGAGTTTGCTTGAGGACAAGCAAAATTCAAATGTGGGGATATTTGATGTGCCATCATTTATATATATTTTACATATATAATCATCCTCATATTTTGCTTGATTTTGGTGCAATTGCATTGGAAATGGTGCTTAATTGGTTCATTTGAGAAATTGCAAGTTATTTGTTTTTCTTCACTAAGAAGAAGGAAAATTTTAAAAGAAAACGAATAAATGTGGAAGTCAGAAGCAAGGCATGGTCGTGCCTGGCTAAGCACACACCCATGCCCCCTTTGAGACAGGTAAAAAAAACTAAGTATGAAGCTCGCCCAGTGTGGTCAACGCACGATCAACGGCCACGCACAGTCGTGCACCCATAGAAAACGTGGCAGAAAAAGTTGTTATCCATACAAAAGCAAGTTGTTGCCAGAGTAAATGGCACGACCGTGCATGCCCTTTTTCAGCCTGTAAAAGCAAGCCCAAGCCACTTCATTTGTAGTCAACTTTTAGGAGAGTCTCCTACTAGATTCCTCCCACTTGAGAGCAGAGAGAGCTACATTCATCCCATCCAAGATCAAGAGACATATTACTATCACTACACTTAATTTTGGTGTGATTACTTATTTTCACCATGATTCTTGTATCAACAAGTTCTTATGGATTCATTTGTATGGCCATGTGTGGCTAGTCTTCTTATATCACTTAGGTGAAGATGAAACTTGGTGTAAATTAATATTTTAGTTTAGTAAAATGATGTGTTTATGCTTTTGTTGTTCTTGACTATGATCATTCTTTATGAATGTGAGTATTTGGTCTTTGCTTACTAGAGTTCATAATCGTGTGTGTGTTTTTTAAGCAACACATGTTGAAAAACCATTGTTTAAGCATACATTCAAAGTTCTACGTCTTTATACTGATCTTTGGTGCTACACTAGAAATGGTGGGTAAAGGTTTAAACTCTTAGTAATTTGGGTTGGGTATTAATTCAAAGCATTTAAGTTTTAGGCAAACCTTATATTTTATGTTGGTATTTCTTCTATCTTATTGTCTTTAGTTTCAAAGGACTTTTAGCTGGAGCCTTGAAGTGTTAAAGCTTAAGATTGAGGTTTTACTTTTAAAGTTTGTCATAATTGGGACGTCTTTACTCCGACCTTGAGGTGGCTAGCGTGTTTTTCATTCTATGCTTTCTAGTAGGTTAAGGGTCATGATAACCCTAACGGGGAGTCCTTCAATTTTATTACAAAAAACATAAATAAGTCCCATTTGGTCTTCATTGCATGAGTTTGGTGGTTGGCGTGTTGTTCGTTCTAACCTCCCAAAGAGTAATATGATTTGGTAACACCCTAACGGGAACCATTTCTACATTTGTGTATGTGGTCTTCATTGCATGATTTTAGGTGGTTAGCGTGTTGTTCATTCTAACTTTTCGAAGAGTCATATGATCTGGTAACCTAAGATGAGCCATTTTTACATTAGTTTATTAGGTCTTCTTTACATGACTCGAGGTGGCTAAGTATTCTAGCTTTCCAACAAGTCATATCAACTGGTAAACCTAACTGGGAGCCAATTCTATTAAACATAGTGGTCCACATTCATGACTCGAGGTGGCTAGCGTGTTTTTCATTCTACCCTTCGAACCAGTCATAGCAATTGGTAACCCTAACGGGAGCTGTTCCTACCCTTACATCTTTTGACCATACCATTAGCCTATTTCCAAAATATCGATTTACTACCAAATGGATTCTAGCCCAACTAATATTTCGTCTGGATTGGTTATTACTCGACCACTTACGTCGCTTAGTTGCATGCTTGTTTTTATCTTTACATTTTTATTGTCACACAACTACTCTCTTTATTATTCGACTAAACAATGACAACGATTGAGTATTGAAAGTCACCGTGTCCTGTGGTTCGATACTTGGTTATTATCAAGACTATACTATATTTGCGATAGGTGCACTTGCCTATTGTGTGTAGTTAGCTCGAATATTAACTATTTTCTAAATTTTAAAACCTGAAAATTGTGCAAGAAATAACCTTAACAAAATATATACTCAACACACGACACATCACTACTACCTTCCGCATAATTTTATTTACGATTGGATATTAACTGAGCTAGTTCAAAACTTTGGGTATATAATATTTTATAAAATTCTAAATATACCATTGTGACATTCTTGTTTTTTTCTTACGTTTCCTTATGAATTTTATTCAAAATCGAGTCACCGCTACCCGCGGGCATAACATGCTAATTCAAAATCAAAGGATCCAGGATCAACATTCAAAATTGAAGAAAAATTATGAGCAGATAATGATAAATACGAACAATGGTTCAAAATCAAAGGTTATGTGTAAAAAAATGTAAAGAATGAGAAGAAAGATGAAGGAATTGTGTCTGTGAGAGAGAGAAAGAGAGGGAGAGGGAGAGAGAGACAGAGGAGAGGGAGAGAGAGAGCACTATTAAAATAGCGGCGATCGTTGTATATGAGAGATTTAGGGTTAAACAATAGTTTCAATAAGCCCCGTCCGAATTACAACTTTTAACACGTTTTACTTTTATCCCTATACATTAACTACTTATTATTTAACCTTGAAAAACTAATCAAATTTACATAAGAATAACAAAAGTTATTTGAAGTAACAATATGTATAGAACTGAATTCTAATATAAAGGTAGAACATTTTTAACACTAATCGAGTGTTTATATATTTCTTAATATTTGTATTATTTATGACGTCGTACGGTTTTTAAATTCAGTCCGACCGGTCTAACTAGCGAACCTTTGAAATGTGCGGGTTAATGTCTGATCCGGTTATGAAAACACCATAGATTAAAGACGCAAATTTCTTTTTTTACTATGATCATACCAAACTAGTTTTTTCGCCCGCGCTACGCGGCGAGAGTTTGGTAGATTTTTCCCGTGCTACGTGGTGTGACTCGATCTAGTCGTTATCGGTTTGGTTCATCGAAAACCATAAAAACAAATACCGACAACGGTTACGATAATACCAACACCGGAAACGATAATGTTCGCTCATAATCGGTCCGGTTTGTCATGGTACAGCAACGGTGACCTCACTCGCTGATACAAAAAAAATACTCGGTTTTGAATACAAATCCGTTTAAAATAAATTTATATCAGAACTTTGACAAAAAAAAGACAATCGTGCATTCCGTTAAAAAAAAGACAATGAACGAAAGTTATTCCCTCGTGCTACGATGCAGGAGTCTGGTCGCTTTCCCCCCGCATAACGCGACATGAGTTTGGTCGTTATCGCCTCGGCTCGTCGAAAACCAAAAAGCGAATACCGAAACTCCAGGTTTAAAGCGTAAATTACATATGGTATGAGGGATGAAAAGGAAAAAAAAATCTAAACCATTAAATTTTTGTGGCCAAATTATAAAAGACCAAACTTCTGTGGCAAAATTAAAAATAAAAAAAAACAAAGCATTAAACTTTTGTGACAAAATTATAAAAGACCAAAATTTTGTGGCTAAACTGAAAGGAAAAAAACCTAAACCATTAAACTTTTGTGGTAAAATTATAAAAGACCAAACATTTGTGACAAAGTTAAAAAGCCCCTAAACTAACTATTGATCAAAACTTTTGTGGCAAAATTGAAAGGAAAAAAAACTTAAACCATGAAAATTTTGTGGCAAAATTGAAAAGCCCTAAACATAACTATTCAATCCCATGGCAATTAATATGTTAATAATATGGTCTTGGTATGAACCCTCACCAATCCAAACAGTTGTTTGCCCAAACAAGCAAGTTTCAAAAGTCCGACTAGCCGGAACGGAGTGGGATGGATTCCGGCAACCTCGATAAGCCTCTGAGAAAGATCTCAGAAGCCTTCATCGAGATCGCCAACACTATTAACTCTCAACACCAAAACCCTAACCATCAACCAGAGCTAGAGCTAGCCTCTTTCTCTCGCGCTTGTTCACTCGTTTCACCTCTCTTCCGATGCCTCGGTATCGCATTCAAGTTCGCTGAAATGGACTATGTCGCCAAGGTACACTCACTCACCTACTAACAGTTAACTACTTTTTAGGTATGTTTATGTGAAATTGCGGTATATTGAATCATCGATTGGATTTCAGATATTATGATTGAATGATTATATTATGTTAGGTTTTATGCCTTTGTAAATTACGTTGAGTTTGATTGATTGTGAGCCTTTGACTTATTGTGAAATTGAAATTGTAAATTAGGTATGTTTATGTGAAATTGAGGTATTTTAAATCATCGATTATATTGTGTTAGGTTATCTAAATTTGTTGAATTTGATTGATTGTGAGTGTTTGACTTATTGTTTTGAGTACCTAGGTCAATGATCTTTGTGAGACCTCCGTGTCAATTTCGACCTTGCAATTGATGATGGAGAAGGATATTGAGGAGAATTGTGCGAGGAAGCCAGGGAGTCACACCAGGAATCTGTTGAGGGTGAAGCGTGGTTTGGATATGGTTAGAGTGTTGTTTGAGCAGATTCTAGCTTCAGAGTATGTTTTTCTTCTATTTATTCACTTGAATAGTTTTAGAATGAAAATGGAAATGATTATCTTAGAAGTAACTGTTTGCGCTGTTAAAGAAGAGTGCATCTTCGCTTAAAGTGTTGTCACTAGTTTAGAGATTCCTAAGATCTACCATAGGGCCTTTGACCATCCACAATTGGTGTTGGGATACAAATCTTAAAGAGATAAGTGTAGATAGGTGTATGTTTCAGATTGAAAACATTTAGTAAATATATTGTTGTTTTGCAACTTAAGAATATGCTTTTACTTGGTTACATGACTGGAGAAGAGTTTCACTTCAAGAAGCATGCTGATGTTCACAAATTTATGCTACCAAATGATGGCAACGTGGTGATTTTATATGAACATGTCCTCAATACAAGGTGATTTTAGGAAAGCTATTCAAAAGATTGGTCATACATTTGCTTTGTGTTCTAGACTGCTTTCTTTTTTGAGAAAAAGGCAAGCTATGCTAGATAAAACTGACACAAAAAAGGCCTGGTTAACATTCTAAATGTTATTGCAAATACTGTTGAAATGCCAGAACCTTTAGAAAAAGCCATTGATCTATCAAAGCTGTTAACAGAAGTAAGTAGTGTTCAACTAGCAGCCGTCTACAGTGTTGTAAAAATCGCCTAGGCGCTCGGCTAAGGAGGAATTTTGACCTAGTCGGTCCAAAAATCGCTAGACGGTCCAAATCGCGCCTAGGCGGTCCTAGGCGGCCAGATTCCGGCGAACATTCAGGCGAAAACCTGAAATTTCCGGCCAATTTCTGGTGAAAACCTGAAATTTCCGGCCAAATTCTGGCGAAAACCTTTGGTGTGGTTTAAAAATGAACATTTTTATAAAAATTACATATAAAAATGTGTGTATATATATAAAAAACTGAAAATTACATATAAAAATTCCAATCCGATTAATCCCGCCTAGGCCTAGGCCCTACCCCACCGCCCGACTAGCGCCTAGCGATTTTTACTACACTAGCCGTCTAAAATGCTCTCAAACCAGTTTCCCCCACAGCCTTCTGATCTTGATGAACCCTCAGTCAGGGGTACTCTTTATTCAATCAATAGACAAAAATATCCAAAATAGGAAGAAACTGAAAGATAAGGTGGGAATGCAAAGGCAATCCAAATGGCTAAAAAGGAATGCTAAAGCTGAAGGAAAAAAAAGCATGTGGATGGTGAATAGGCTTGGTTTTAAATTGCGCGATGCGGTCCGATGTGTTTGGTCCCAAAATCTGATGCGCGATGCGTTTTGCACGATGCGAGCTCATCACGTATGCGATGCGCTCTTTATTAAAAAAATACTAAAATATTATTTATACATAACAAGTTGTAAAAACATACTTAAACAAAAAAAAAATCATACAATAAAAAGATAGAATTGCATTTTTTTTGTCCAAATGACTAAATGAGGCATGCTAAAATATTTCTCCAGGTCTCCAGGCCCAGGCCCATTTTCGGTTTATACACAGACCCAAATTCAAAAACCCAAAAAATCTGCCGTTCAAAAAAAAAACCCAAAAAATCATTGTTGCGTGCATCATGCGAACACCGCATAATGCGAGCAACGGCGCAATATCCACGCATCATGTAATCGCTACGCATCAGGTGCAGCGATGCGCCAACTCCAGCGCTACGGCGCAATACGCATTATGCGCGCAATTTAAAACCAAGTGAATAGGTAGTAATCAGTCACTTTCATGCCATGTGATTTCTAATTGTAGTGACATTATGTGTGTGTAGGAAAAAGAATACTACTTGGTACAAATTTCATATCCTGCTAGACATTGCGTGTCTTCTAGAAAATCTTGATCTTATATGAACAATGACAGTGATATGAGTAATTTAAGTAGTCACTGATCGTAAGCGTATTTGGCTTCTTTTAGATGGGTTCCAAAGTAAAGTTTAATAGTCATCACTCCAATGGGTTGAGCCGAATATAGTTATCTGAAGTTGTATACTATTAGGGTCCAAGTAGTGTGATTATGGATCTACTGCTTCTCCTTGTTGCCGGAATACAAATACTTGAAAATAAAGTAAACCTGGTTTGTCCATAGGGATTATGAATAGAGAATAAATGTTGGTCACAAAATTATTCTAAGGTGTACATTTCTCGAATATGTAGAAGATACTTTAAACATGCAAGTAATATCAAGATGCTTAAATTCTGTCTGGACACTTCTCAAACAGGTTGAGCAGGATAAAAATATCCGATTACGTCATGAGTTGTTTATAACCTCCTATTTTTTATTTTTTTTAAAAGCAAAATTGATCATTCTTGTAATAATAGTTCTTATAATCTTGTTAAATTCAGAAGATGAAGAGACAAAAAAACGTTAGCCCTTCAACCTAAACCTGGCCCAACCACTCTAAAGCATATACCAGTTTTTTTGACCCTCTTCCCAACTCAGCTCATATGCCTATTTTCCCACCTATAGGACTAAGCTGTATTTGCACCTCAGGATAGAACTTATTTTGAGTATCAAAGGATTGATTTCTGTGTTGAAAAGGAGTTCATAAAAATTAAAATGTCACAATGTTGAGAGAAGTTATTTCGAAAATATAACATTGCGAAACTTTGTTTATTGGGTTTTGTTTGGATTCTTATAACCTTCAGCATTCAGGTTCCTATTTCTTCAGGGAGCATCTTTGTTGCAAGAAGTCATTTGTAAATTTATTTCTTTGAAAAGTCAGCCCTTGTAGCCATTTCCACAATCTGGTTGTGTCTAGAACTAATCGTCTCCTCCTATTTTCATGTTACATGCAAAATTTTTTTAGTGGGTTTCTTTTCTTGGATATAGGTTGATCTAAATTCTAAGATGAGCAGAAAGCCATTTAATGAGCATATTCCATGTAGTTTTTGTAACGCCACACTGTTGCAACACTTAGGTTAGTGTTTTAACTATCTACTGGAACACAGTCACCAGCCAACATAATAGTATACACCAAGGTTGCTAAAGTAGTTGGGTTTTCAACAAGCAAACTCAATTTGTGATGCTACGCCAAAGCATTGAATCAGATTAATTATACGTATTTTCTATGACTGTATAGCTATTATGAGTAACTACTCAGAACTTGAGCCTCTCTCGTTAATAGTTCTCTCTTTCGTCACTCCCTGCTTCTAACCAATCTCCCCTCAGATTATACAAACCTCCTATTGTCTAAGTTTGTCCTAAAGTCTTTTGTGCTGGTGATCTTATAACACCAAATTCTCGGTGCCTCTGTCCGGTGCAAAAGGGGAGGATGTCTTGAATCTTTAACGCAAGTTCAAGACCTAACAATACCTTATGAAGGTACATTAAACAAGGTAATCCTCTTGTAACAATGGTATTCTGTTAATGACCCAAGACCCACTAGAAGGATTTTACAAAAGATTGTCAATCCTAATCCATATTTGGTATACTCAACAATTAATCAATATTGGACTCTAGGATACATCAATGCAAATTTGTTTAGATTGTGTTTTAGGTGAAAATAAACATTATATATGACCTTGTGTTAGCTAAATAAGCTTTGTGTCTGATTTGTGTTTTTGCCAGGGATAACTCTTTAAAGAATCCAGCATCCAAAGCTTATGGGCAAGTTTTCTCTCCATATCATGGATGGGGTATACGAAAAGCTGTTGTTGCAGGAATGTATGCCCTTCCCACAAAGCAACAACTCTTGCAAAAGCTTAATGAAGATGGTGAGTTTCTGATCATTTAAGTGAGACACCATGCTTTTCTTTTTATCAAAGCTTATCTGCTAAATGGATAGTTTAATACTGATTTTAAATGTTTTTCTTTTTAATTTCTAATCTAAAACTTAATGGTTAGAGAACTTAATTGAAAAGATGGTGAGTTTTAACCATTGTATGACTCGCTAGATCATCTAATTTGGCCTTCATCTACAAGCGACACCTAAAACTCGAGTGAATAATTGAGCATATCTTTTGAACTGATATAAAGATGTTTAGGAATCAATTTGGTGTATTTCAGGGGTGATCAACAACAAAGGCTATTTTCTTAATTGAACATTTGGTCAAGGCTCGAGAGATAGGCAACATATAATATATTCACATAGAGGTGGCAGTTTCGACCAATTAACATTTAACGTATATGAATGGGACAATTCCGATAACGTGTTATCTGTAATGGGTCAAACTAGAGAGTCGCCGGAATGGTATTTTATGTAAATATTAGACTCACTAATTATTTTGTAACATGAATTATATGATTTATGTAATTATAAGCACACTAATTAGATATAGAAAAGAAATAACTTAAAAATTTTGGGAGAAAATGTTTCGCCTGACTCGTACAAAAATGACACATTACCCACCCCACCCAAATCCAATTTTCCCACCAATCGATCTATGTGTACACAAACATGAAAAGATTTACATATGTGAGTATTAATTTTGAGTATACATACGATAGGTGTATAAGGGAAGTTATGTAGTTGACTCTTCATGAGAAAAAGTTTAGAAAATGTGATTGGTTATGTGGGTGTGTATAATTATGTAGAGGGTCGTTCAATACACAACTAGTTTTAAGTAGAGAACTGCGGTAAACGCATAAATTTTAACTGTGATATAAAAGGCGCTTATGAAACCGTATAAATGCCTCTTTCTCTCTCCCACTATATCTAGCGAGCACTACGTAATAGTGCTTATGTAGTTCTCGTGGTTCTCTACTTAAAATTGTTTCATTGTTTCTGTATTGAGCATACCCCTATATCTGTGTGTATATATGTGTGTGTGTAGGTGAGTTCAAATGAGAACCACTAAATACTTGAGAACCATTATTAACCATTTTATTCACTATGTTTACATACTTATATAGATATAGAAACTTTCAAATAGAAAGATACAAAAAATTTTAAATAAAAACTCGGGAAGACTAAACAACTCAAATCTTTCTATATTTGTGTTGGATCCACAATTAATCCTATGGATCCTTAGGATTGAGATTGTTGAATCATTAATACTTATAGTGTATTCACTGGTAAAATGTATTCACCGGTGCATACACTATTTGTAAAACCATTAAAATATTAGTGTATTCACTAGTGAATACATGTGAATAAAACGGTTCCTAATGGTTCTCAAATATTTAATGGTTTCTGTTTGAGCTATTTTACATATTGCTTGATTTTAGGTCGTTAAGACTTAAAATGGGTTTTTTACATGCCTGGTTGATTGCGTTGATGCGTGCCTATTTGGTAATGAGTATTAACAGCTCCTTTTTGTTACTTACAGAAGTATCTGCAAGGACCGAGATGCAAAATTACGTTACTGCATCCGCTCTTGTCATTGTGTACATTGACAAACTTTACCAGGCAAGAGATTTGGGCATAGATTGGTGAATGAGTACTCAATTATAATCTCCTTTTGTCTAATTTACCTATGTTTCATGTGACACTACTGTTTTATCTTACTCTGATATTGTATTTACTGGAGTTGGCACATTTTTTTCCTTAAGATTGTGTCTTACGGTTACAACGATTCATCCATCATAAAGCTTCTACTATGTGTACCGATTACCACCTAAAAAGCTGTTCTTGATTGTTAGCTTTCGGGTTATTTTTGCTTTGCGACATTATAGTTTTCTTTTCACTGGGGGCGAACCTTGGAGCAACGGCTGTCGTGTGACTTAGAAGTCATAGGTTCGAGTTGAAGGCTAGCACCACCTCTAGACTCATCCTTATTCCGTGTGGATTAATCATAGAGAGAAGCTAATTGGTGTAGGATCTATATGCACAACATACAACTTATAGCAACATTGCTAGTGACATGATTTTAAAAGGTCACACATGAGCAAAATTATCAATAACGTAGTCAAATATGATTTGAATATATCAACCCGGATATATTTACAAACTACTCCTATTACTGTAAGGCACTTACATAGCCAATGCTTAGATCCAACACCACCCACGCTATTCTGGTTCACTTGCCCTATTTAGTTAAAATAATACATCTATATCTATACTACTTAATAAAGAAGTAAAATTAGGGACACTTGTTGTCACCACCACAATCACTCTCACTATCATTTTCCCGCCCAAACTAACACATCCTTATTCAATACACGCGGATCTAAAAGGACCCGGTTTGCAAATTCGCGGATCCTCATCTGACCCGACATATAAATGATCCCAAAATAACCCTAAATTCATCTAAAGCACTCTCACCTCCTTCCTGGATCCCTCTGATCGAATAACCAAACCCCATATCTTGAATTCTTCAGTCTATTACACGAATAGGTATGTTTATTTTGATTCTTTAATTTTTACATCTGTTTGTTTATCTGTGACAATCCAGACTTTTTAGTCTAACTCCGTTAACTATTTCAGTTAAATGCAAACTTAGTTAACCTAACTCAAACTCCAGGGACTGTTTGTGTCATTATTTTAACCCAAACTACAAGGACTAGTTATGTAATTAACCTAAACTCAATTCTATTTGACTTTTTAAAGTCAAAATCCAATATTAAAGTTTCTGTTGACTTTGAAAGTCAACTAACTAAGTTCTTAACTCATCTCAAACCTCAAGGATCATTTCTGCCTTTTTCCCAAACTCTAAAGCATGAAAACAGAGGGACTTAACCTGTAATTAACTCATTCTTGATTATGTTTGACTTTTGGAAAGTCAAACTCGCATACATGATCAAAATTCAAATTTCTAATTGGATTTCAGTTGAATTTGAAACTGTTATCGCATTATGGTGTCATTAACAACCTTAACTGCCGAAATGAAGCATCATCATTAATTCGAATTAAACCCAATTATGGGTAATCAAAACCGTAACATCGAAACCGTCTTCCATTTCAATCAAAATCGATCGATTCAAGCATCCACTCTGCAATTGAACACATTCGCACGCTATACGAGTTCCACAGAAGCTTTTTCACATCCTAAGTTGGCCGGAGAAGGAACCAGCGACGCTGGAGACCAACTCATTAGACCCGCGGCTGTAGCTTAGTCGAACTTCATCAATCCGATATCGTTTCAGGTAATTGAAACCACCCTCTGTTTCGTTTTTGTCTGTTAATTGAAAGCTCCTTGTCAATTCGATCACACAACATCGAATTGAACTCATTTCCGTATCTAGGGTTCATCGCTTAATCGGTTTAATCGAACTCTGACCTAGACTCAATTTTAATTCGATTAAAAGGCATGGTTAGTTTCGCAAACACCAACTCTTTGAAAGCCCCATGAATTCAGCCACTTTTATTATCAGAATCAACGGATTTGATTTGTGTTCTTAAACTAGGTTCAGTTTTTCAAATCAGGATTTAACGAATTAAAACTCGATGTTTTTGCAATTGAACCCAACCTCAGATTCGCAATGCCCCAATTAGCGAAACCCCTAAGCTATCTTGTTCAATCGAAATCCAAATCGATGAATTTGGACCGGTTCTTGGGCTCAGCTTCGAAAGGGGGGAGGAACACAGAGACTTTAGATGTTAAAAAGAATCGATCCGGGTATATGTTGCGATGACCCTAGCGGGCGAGACGGTTTGTGTGTTGGTTTATGTTGGTGAGGTCACGCGTTCGAATCCCATCCCTGTCCCAACTGTTTTGATTCTTTTATTTTAGGCTGAACTAACTTGGGCCAGGACCAAACCACAAAAGGTATACAACCTGGACTAATGTACCAACTGGATGCCCAGTCCAGTTGGTTAAGTCGCTGATCTCTCCTAGATGAGACCCGGGTTCGAATCTGGTAGACCACTTTATTTTTTAAGCATTTTTTCAAGCAACCCACTTTTATAAAATCACTCCCTATATTATTATATTAACATATTAATATGTTTTAGCCTCGAAAACCACCCGTGGGGTCGAGTTTAGTTTTATAACCCATTTTTAATAATATTTCCCGCAATTATAATAATATAATTATATTATTATTCAACCCTAGATTCTGATTAAAATAATATATTTAGATATTGTTTCGTCATATTAATAAATATTTTGTAACTCTTCTAACTTAAAAACAACATAATTGATTATATTATTACCCGTGTTGTTATGCACCGAACAAAATAATATATTTATTATTTTTGCCACGTAATTAAATATTGTGTTTTTCCTACGAACTTAAAAATAATATAATAAGGTATATTATTCTCCTAGACCATTATTTAATGGTGAAAACGCACAAACATGTTTAATTAGTAATATTGTTCGTAATTAGAAACTCTTGATTCGAAACGCATTTATCTTAATTAGTTTATTAAGAAATCTTTATTCCCGTGGATAAATCCGTCTACTCATTTATCCTAAGTATATTTTAGGACGTTCAAATATTCCGTGTCGTCGTCACAAAAATCCCACTGTATTCCTAATTATTATGCTTATAATTCTAGGGCATACGTAAGCCGTTCACAGGCTAACACTTGTGGTCCCTTTTGCATCCTTATGTGGTGCTACTCGTACGCAACTCAGGTGACTTTTCACGACCCCTTTTTACTCGTTTTCCTGTTGGGGGAGAAACATGTACACAAACAAACATTTTTTTACTTGTTGTCCTGTTGCGGGAGAATCATGCATATACACAAACATCATTTTACTTGTTTTCCGTTGGGGAGTAACATGCATACAAACAAACAGTATTTTACTTGTTTCCCGTTGGGAAGAAACATGCATACGAACAAACATCCGTTTACTTGTCTTCCCGCCGGGGAGAGACATACACATGAACGGACATGGATCATATAGTATTTCATTACCACTTGTGTACCTAAGTGCAAACATAACATGCAAAGTTTTTACACACTCGGACCGTTAATATATGGAGTATAGCGAGCAAATTTGAGTAGTACTGCAGGGTTTGACAAACCCCACCCGGGTTAGTCGAGCTTACTTGATTGGAGGTCTAACGGGTGTAAATTGTCCTAAACACTTGCCATTATTGATGTTAGCAATGGCGGAAGGCATCTAAAAAAAAAACAGTCAGCTTCGGTTGCGAACGCTTAGAGTAACTTGTACATTTTCTAGCTAGCAACAGGTGTGACTTACGAATGTGGATCCTGCAAACACTTAAATAGTTTATTCACTTGTAAACCTGTGAACTTACCAACCTTGTGTTGACACTTTTTCTTACATGTTTCTCAGGTCGCTAAGGCACAGGTTGCACACTTAGGACATGCATAGAGTCCTACTATCATTTCATCCTCATGCAAACATTCAAAACAAACTAAACTTGGGCGCGCTTGTTTTACGCATTTATTTTCTTCTTTAAACGCTTCCGCATTAACTCTGAACTTTTATGTTATGACATTTTAAGTCCCATATAGTGTCGTTTGATGTAACTAATGACTGAGATCCTGGTGTGTCACATCCCTAACGGTAAAACTCTGTTAGTGGAATTTGGGGGTGTGATAGATTGGTATCAGAGCCATAGGTTATAGAGAACTATGATTGCATACTAGACTATAACCCACACACATTAGTTACATGACGCATACATTCATACATGCTACACGTAGCATCTACACATGCGTTGCATTGCAGGCATGTTGACATCATTATAATCACCCTCTGCTGACGAGGAACACGTCATACGCATTGCATCATCATTCCCAGTGGAGATACTCGGGGAATCATCAGAACAACATCCACTCCCATCCGTGGGCAGCGAAACGAAGCCTTCGGAGGAGTCTCTCACACCACCATCATCTGTCGGGTATGGTGGGCTTTCTCAGGTCCATGTTATGGACGACACTCAGCAGTAGCACATGTCTCTTTGGGAGTTGGGATCGTCGGAGGCGAGTCCCTACTGTACCCACTAGCAACAATACTCCGATCTCACTAGCCTTACTCTGCTTCAAGCCCGAACACGTGGACCTCACTTGAGGTACACCGTGTAGAGGCAGACCGTAGCCCGTATTGTTATGGAAATTCATTGACACATAGATGTCATCACCTTCCCGAGCCGTGGGCTCACGCTTTGACCGATATTCTGTTGAAGAAAGATTGACCACAAGGTTGAGAACGCCTTGCTCATTGCATACTCAAACCCTATCCTGACTCAGTTGGAAGGACGGCTACTTTGCCTCTTCCAGTAACACATAACCATGAACTAGTTTCGCTCCTCGAAGCCGCATTTCATGTACATGTTTGTTTCATGTGCATGTTCACATCTACAATCCACTGGATTGGACTCTCGTATTGTGTTTTCAACTCGAGTGAATACTCGGATCAAACGATTTTCGACTACTCATCCTGACATAAGTCCTAGTTGATCAACTTGTGGTTGATGACTAAGCCTTTCGATGACTTATCATCTCTAACACACTCTGAACTCACTAATAAACTGAGGGACATTTTGACAAAAGACAGGGAGAATTAGGGTGAGCATGCAAAGCAAATTATCATTACGGGTGCACACGTAATAGTAATTTGAGGTGCATGTAAGTCCTGGTGAAACCTAGTGTGTGGATAAATGGTCCTAATCTGTGATCTACAGACTCATATTCCCACTGTTAGTAGAAGCTCTCGTAACCCGCTCAATGACTAATTGGTATCGTTAAACCTATTCAACAGTTGATAGACGCGACTATCATGTTGAAGATGTTTACGGACGCACTGAACTATCATCAATAGGATCCATCATTTTATCTCACTCATGTAAGAGTCTTAGTGAAATTAAGACTCTCATCCAAACGTGATCACAGAAACCAACTCGATTGAAACTCTAATAGAACCTCATGGTAAACCCATCAACTATGTAAGCGGAATTTGAGAAATTCTTTCTAAGCTAACACGTTATTCCTTACACTCTAACAATAAATTCCATTTGACCCTATTACCTTATCCTGTGACTAATCATTGGTCTATTTTGATTCATACCCAAGGATATCCAACTCCGTAAACAGACTTCTCTCTTCGCAAAATGAACCCGTTGTTCCGATGCCATCAGAAAACGGGGATTTAATCCAACCAACCATCGGTTGAACGCGACCACTTAAAAAGACAACATATCCCTGGTATTACTGGAATCTGTATCTCATAAAATTTCTTTTCCTACATGTGAACCTCTTCCCCTAGCCTTTGCATTGACCGACGCTTACCTTATAAGCACGAGTCTCACTAGAAGTCTCAGCATGACTTCACAAATTTCTTACTGGTGCGGTCGTACTCCAACCCTATTAGAAGCTAAGCACGCCATAGAAATAGCTGATGGACAGATAATTGAAGCAACTCACATTCTTAAGAGTTGCAAACTTGGATTAGCTGGTCATGAACTTGACATTGACCCTATGCTAGTCACACTTGACAGTTTTGACGTAATGGTCTGGTTATCTAAGAACCAAGCCGAGATTGTCTGTCAGGAGAAAATTATTCGCCTTCCTCTCCCTAGTGTAAAAACCCTTTCTGTCCAAGGCGAAAAGAGTGGTACTGTTATGGGCATCATATCTTTCATGAAAGCACAAAAGTGTCTACGTAAAGGTCATACTGCCATTCTGGCTCTCGTCGTCGAGCAGCCATCTGAGGAGAAGAAGATCGACGACATACCGATCGTTCGTGATTATCCGAAAGTATTTTCCGAAGACCTGCCTGGTCTTCCACCACATCGTCAAGTCGAATTCCAAATTGATCTAGCACCCGGAGCAGCGCCTATTGCTCGGGCGCCCTACAGACTTGCACCCAGTGAATTGCAAGAGCTATTCACACAACTGTAAGGGTTGTTGGATAAAGGTTTTATTCGACCTAGCTCATCGCCATAGGGAGCTCTAGTCCTGTTTGTCAAGAAGAAGGACGGAACTTTCCGCAAGTGCATCGACTATCGTGAGTTAAATAAAGTGATGATCAAGAACCGTTATCCTCTACCTCACATCGACGATCTATTTGATCAACTCCAAGGATCAAGCTTCTATTCCAAGATAGATCTTAGATCCGGTTACCATCAACTGAGAGTCCGAGAGGAGGACATCTCAAAGATGGCATTCAGGACTAGGTATGGTCACTACGAATTCATAGTCATGCCATTCGGACTGACCAATGCACCCGCAGTGTTCATGGATCGCATGAACCGTGTGTGTAAACCGTAGCTCGACTAGTTCATCATCATTTTCATTGATGACATTCTTATCTATTCCAATAATAAGGATGAACATGAGGAACACCTTCGTTTGATTCTGGAATTGCTGAAACAAGAAGAACTGTATGCAAAACTTTCCAAGTGAGAATTATGGATTCGTGAAGTGCAATTCTTAGGACATGTAGTCAACGAGAGCAGAATACATGTCGATTCATCTAAAATATAAGCAATCAAGAATTGGGCGGCACCGACAACGCCAACTGAAGTGCGACAATTCTTGGGATTGGCTGGCTATTACTGTCATTTCATTGAAGGATTCTCCAATATTGCACAACCTCTCACTACTCTAACTCAAAAGAGTAAACCTTATAACTGGGGTGATACCTAGGAAATATCATTCCAACTTCTAAAGCATAAACTCTGCAGTGCACCCATCCTATCTATTCCGGAGGGAACGGATGATTTTGTAGTATATTACGATGCATCCATTCAAGGTCTTGGATGTGTACTGATGCAGTGTGATAAAGTGATCGCATACGCTTCTCGTCAACTGAAAATCCACGAGAAGAACTACACAACTCACGACTTATAGTTGAGATTCGTGGTATTTGCACTAAAGATATGGAGACATTACATTGTACGGTACCAAATGCACCATCTACACCGATCACAAGAGTCTTCAGCATATCTTTGAACAGAAAGAGTTGAACATGCGACAGCGTCGTTGGGTCAAACTCTTAAATGACTATGACTGTGAAATCATATATCATCCAGGGAAGGCTAATGTGGTAGCCGATGCCCTAAGCCATAAGAACACCAAACGTAAACGAGTTCGAGCATTACAACTTACTATTCACATTGGATTGCCTGACAAGATCCGAAGTGCTCAACTCGAAGCCCTTAAAAAGGATAACCTATCGCTGAAAGCCACCCGTGGTATGGAAGAACATCTGGAGGTCAAATCAGATGGCATTCGCTACCTTGCAGAGCGAATATTGGTTCCAGTGTATGGGAACTTAAGAGAACTGGTTATGGATGAAACTCACAAATCTCGATACCCTATTCATCCTGGTTCTGACAAGATGGAGAAACTTACTCGTATTTACTTAAAAGAAGTAGTCTCTCGGCACGGAGTGCCAATTTCTATCATTTCGGATCGAGATGCTCGATTCAACTCCCATTCTGGCAATCGCTACAAAAAGATTTAGGTACGCGTCTAGATATGAGTACGGCGTACCATCCTCAAACTGATGGTCAAACGAAACGTACCATTCAAACCTTAGAGGATATGCTACGAGCTTGTGTGATTGATTTGAGTAACACTTGGGAGTCTCACCTGCCTCTGGTGGAGTTCTCCTACAATAATAGTTATCACACTAGCATCAAGGCGGCACCACTCGAGGCATTGTACGGACGTCAATGCTGATCTCCTATCTGTTGGGCTGAAGTTGGGGATAGCCAACCTACAGGTCCTGAACTTGTATTCGAAACCTATGAAAAGATCGTTCAAATTAGAAACCGTATGGCGGCAGCTCGTGATCGTCAAAAGAGCTATGCCGACAAACGTCATAAATAGTTAGAAATTCAAGTAGGTGACATGGTTCTACTTAAAGTCTCACCTTGGAAAGGTGTAATTCGCATCGGGAAACGAGGCAAACTGAATCCTCGTTATGTTAGATCATTCAAAATAGTGAAGAGAATTGGCCTAGTAGCATATCAACTGGACCTACCTAAAGGACTTAGTGGTGTACACGACGTCTTTCACGCCTCGAACTTGAAGAAATGTCTAGCATACGAGACACTCACGGTTCCTCTTGAGGAGCTGCACATCGATGAGCAATTGTGGTTCTTTGAAGAACTGGTAATAATCATGGATAGGGAAGTCAAAACGATCAAACACAGTAAGATCCCTATCGTCAGAGTTCGTTGGAACTCGAAACGTAGACCGGAAATTCACATGGAAGCGCGAGGACCAGATGATGCGCAAGTATCCTAATCTGTTCAAGCACACCACATCAATCAATTAAGGTACTATTCAAATTTTCGGGACGAAAATTCTTTCAACTAGTGGATAATGGGACACCTCAGAATTTTTTTTTATTATTTTAATTTTCGGGACGAAAATTCTTTCAACTAAGGGATGATGTGACAATCCGGATTTTTTAGTGTAACTCCGTTAACTATTTCAGTTAAATGTAAACTTAGTTAACCTAACTCAAACTCCAGGGACTGTTTGTGTCATTAATTCAACCCAAACTACAAGGACTAGTTATGTAATTAACCTAAACTCAATTCTATTTGACCTTTTAAAGTCAAAATCCAATATTAAAGTTTCTGTTGACTTTGAAAGTCAATTAACCTAGTTCTTAACTCATCTCAAACCTCAAGGATCATTTCTGCCTTTTTCCCAAACTCTAAAGCATGAAAACAGAGGGACTTAACCTGTAATTAACTCATTCTTGATTATGTTTGACTTTTGGAAAGTCAAACTCGCATACATGATCAAAATTCAAATTTCCAATTGGATTTCAGTTGAATTTGAATCTGTTATCGCATTATGGTGTCATTAACAACCTTAACTACCGAAATGAAGCATCATCATTAATTCGAATTAAACCCAATTATGGGTAATCAAAACCGTAACTATCGAAACCGTCTTCCATTTCAATCAAAATCGATCGATTCAAGCATCCACTCTGCAATTGAACACCTTCGCACGCTATACGAGTTCCAGAGAAGCTTTTTCACATCCTAAGTTGGCGGAGAAGGAACCAGCAACGCCGGAGACCAACTCATCAGACCCGCGGCTGTAGCTTTGTCGAACTCCATCAATCCGATATCGTTTCAGGTAATTGAAACCACCCTCTGTTTCATTTTTGTCTGTTAATTGAAAGCCCCTTGTCAATTCGATCATACAACATCGAATTGAACTCATTTCCGTATCTAGGGTTCATCGCTTAATCGGTTTAATCGAACTCTGACCTAGACTCAATTTTAATTTGATTAAAAGGCATGGTTAGTTTTGCAAACACCAACTTTTTGAAAGCCCCATGAATTTAGCAACTTTTATTATCAGAATCAACGGATTTGATTTGTGTTCTTAAACTAGGGTTTCGGTTTTTCAAATCAGGATTTAACGAATTAAAACTCGATGTTTTTGCAATTAAACCCAAACTTAGATTCGCAATGCCCCAATTAGCGAAACCCCTAAGCTATCTTGTTCAATCGAAATCCAAATCGATGGATTTGGACTGGTTCTTGGGCTCGGCTTCGAAAGGGGGGAGGAACACAGAGACTTTAGATGTTAAAAAGAATCGATCTGGGTATATGTTGCGATGACCCTAGCGGGCGAGACGGTTTGTGTGTTGGTTTATGTTGGTGAGGTCACGCGTTCGAATCCCATCCCTGTCCCAACTGTTTTGATTCTTTTATTTTGGGCTGAACTAACTTGGGCCAGGACCAAACCACAAAAGGTATACAACCTGGACTAATGTACCAACTGGATGCCCAGTCCAGTTGGTTAAGTCGCTGATCTCTCCTAGATAAGACCCGGGTTCGAATCTGGTAGACCACTTTATTTTTTAAGCATTTTTTTAAGCAACACACTTTTATAAAATCACTCCCTATATTATTATATTAACATATTAATATGTTTTAGCCTCGAAAACCACCCGTGGGGTCGAGTTTAGTTTTATAACCCATTTTTAATAATATTTCCCGCAATTATAATAATATAATTATATTATTATTCAACCCTAGATTCTGATTAAAATAATATATTTAGATATTGTTTCGTCATATTAATAAATATTTTGTAACTCTTCTAACTTAAATAATTGATTATATTATTACCCGTGTTGTTATGCACCGAACAAAATAATATATTTATTATTTTTGCCACGTAATTAAATATTGTGTTTTTCCTACGAACTTAAAAATAATATAATAAGGTATATTATTCTCCTAGACCATTATTTAATGGTGAAAACGCACGAACATGTTTAATTAGTAATATTGTTCGTAATTAGAAACTCTTGATTCGAAACGCATTTATCTTAATTAGTATATTAAGAAATCTTTATTCCCGTGGATAAATCCGTCTACTCATTTATCCTAAGTATATTTTAGGACGTTCAAATATTCCGTGTCGTCGTCACAAAAATCCCACTGTATTCCTAATTATTTTGCTTATAATTCTAGGGCATACGTAAGCCGTTCACAGGCTAACACTTGTGGTCCCTTTTGCATCCTTATGTGGTGCTACTCGTACGCAACTCAGGTGACTTTTCACGACCCCTTTTTACTCGTTTTCCTGTTGGGGGAGAAACATGTACACAAACAAACATTTTTTTACTTGTTGTCCTGTTGGGGGAGAATCATGCATATACACAAACATCATTTTACTTGTTTTTCGTTGGGGAGTAACATGCATACAAACAAACAGTATTTTACTTGTTTCCCGTTGGGAAGAAACATGCATACGAACAGACATCCGTTTACTTGTCTTCCCGCCGGGGAGAGACATACACATGAACGGACATGGATCATATAGTATTTCATTACCACATGCAAAGTTCTTACACACTCGGACCGTTAATATATGGAGTATAGCGAGCAAATTTGAGTAGTACTACAGGGTTTGACAAACCCCACCCGGGTTAGTCGAGCTTACTTGATTGGAGGTCTAACGGGTGTAAATTGTCCTTAACACTTGCCATTCTTGATGTTAGCAATGGTGGAAGGCATCTCAAACATAAACAGTCAGCTTCGGTTGCGAACGCTTAGAGTAACTTGTGCATTGTCTAGCTAGCAATAGGTGTGACTTACGTATGTGGATCCTGCAAACACTCAAATAGTTTTATTCACTTGTAAACTTGTGAACTCACCAACTTTGTGTTGACACCTTTTCTTACATGTTTCTCAGGTCGCTAAGGCACAGGTTGCACACTTAGGACATGCATGGAGTCCTACTATCATTTCATCCTCATGCAAACATTCAAAACAATTTACTTGTTTTATTAAACTAAACTTGGGCGCGCTTGTTTTGCGCATTTATTAGGTTTGTTTATCGTTTCGTACGATTTGTTATCTCTGATTTGTAAGTTCCAATTTATTAGGTTTTTGATCTGGTTAGTTTTATGATTCATATACATGTATGCGATTATATTGATGTTGTCTTCTTATGATTTCTTTGATCCGATTATGATTTCATCTGATTTGTTTGCTGTGATTCTTTCCTTTGATTTCTATGTTCCAATTGATTAGGAATTCAGTTTGTTGTGATTTTTTTTTTGATACGAGCAGATCCCGAGTGACGTGGTGGAAATCAAACTGAATTGGGTTGATTCAAGTTTGATTGTTACTTGAATAGATGATGATAACTCAGTACGAGAACACTTTTTTTTTGCAAGTTTAAGTTATTAATTGGTATATGGCTCTTAAATTGGGTTTGATTCAAGTTTGAAGTTATACATGTCTCAGACTTAATAGTTCTAACAATTTGATTACTTTTTTTCACATTTTCCTTTTGCTCATTTTTAATAGCTTTTAATCACAATCATGTACTTATACTTTAGTTGATTACACACTTTTACACTTTAACAAATGAGATTATTGGTCGATTTATGTTATTATATGTGCGTAAATGATGAAATTGTATGCGGATTTTAGGTTTCTTGTTTTCGACTTTGTTTAGATGATGATTTTTTTAAGATTAATGAATTTTATTTATTAGGTTTGTTTATTGCTGAGATTTTTCAATTACTTAGGGATTGTTAGATCTAGTATGGAACTCAGCTTCATCATCGATGTAATGGTAAGTTTCTAGCTTTGATTTCAACTTTAGAAGTAAAATTCAGTTTTGTATTTGTTTGATCTCTTACATATAAACTGTGTTTTTATTTTATTTAAATACATCAGGATCATGTTTGGATCTTACCTTTACTGGTGTGTATTTACATGTTTTTAAGCAACAATTTCATCTTTAATTTCCTACCGGTTAAAAGATTTTGTGTTCACTTATTCATTTTTTTCTTTGATGTTATTCTGGTTTGAAAAATCTTTTGTTTGACACTCATTTTTTTTATTGGTGTGTAATTGCTGATTATTTTATGTTTTATCAAATCTGTTTTGACAAACTGTAGGTTGTGTTTTATTTTATGTAAATACATTAGAACAATGGTTTGGGCTTTTGTTAAAGTCAAATTTCAAGATTTCAATTATATTCAGGAAAATTTCCTGTAATATATTAATCGTAATTAAAAAAAATCCATAAATTTAGGAAATTATTAGGAAATGTCAAAGTTTGAGATAATTTGAATTTTAAGTTTTCACCGTCATTCCAATAATTTTTATTTAGATGATTAAAATTAAGTTTAAAAGTAAGTCATCGTTATAAGCTTTTTATATAATGGGACTAGGTTATATACCCATGTATTACATGACTTGTTTAATAGAAAAATGAAAGTACAATAATGTGTAAAAAAAATAAAAATAATGTGTAAAACAAAAAATAAAATTCTTTGTTTCCTTAATTAAGTAATAATTAGATTTCAAATTTTATATTATTTTTTCTAAAAAATAAAAGCGTTAAGACATTAAATTTCAAAATTTAAACTTACTTAAAATAGAGAAAAATAGAAGATTTTAATAAGAAAAAGTATGGTGATGACACGTGGCATTCTTTGGAATCATTTATTAGAATAAGGATATTGGTGCATTTAATAAGAGATAGATGCGAGAAAAGAATGATGAGATTGAATATGGTGGCGACACGTGGCACACAAAAACCTTTATTTATTATATAGTATAGATATGTGTATGGTATTTGCTATTATTATTCCAGTCGATTATGTGATGTTAAATTTTTTAGTATCTTTTTTATGATTTTACTACTGAAAAAAATACATGTACCAACTTTCTTTTCACTTTTGATGAAGTCAAATTTCATAATTTTAATTAAAATAAGAATTAGTTAGGAAATTACTTTTCTGTAATATATTTAGTGTAATTAACAAAACATTTAATACATTTTGGCTATAAAAGTTCAAATTAGTAACTTTCTTTTAAATTGTGATGAACTCAAATTTCAAAATTTTGATAAAATGAGAAATAATTAGTTAATACCTTTCCTATAATATATTTATCGTAACTAAAAACTTTAATAAATTTTAAATTTTGACTATTATTCCAATAATTTTGATTAGACAATTCACTGTTTCCTAATATAATCTCTAACCTTTCTATTATTTCCAAAAAAATTTGTTGAAGATTTCGGTTACTTTAAAAATAGATTGCATAATTTTCGAAAACAACAACTATACATCTTATTTATCCTTCCAATTTATTTGATTTTTAAAAACCATGATTTTATTGATTTGATTCTGGTACTTACTGTTTTACGACTCAAATATCATGGCAAATCCGGAAAACAGTGTTTCTTCTAATCACATGGAAAGGTAAGTTAAAAATGTATATCATGTTTGTTAATGTCATCATAATATGTTTAACACTTTAACTTTTTGTTTGAAATAAACTCAAAGTCTTTTAAGATTAATCTTTCATCTAATCTATTTTCATTTTTTACATCAATGAATTTCGGTTGTTTCAAGCAGTTGATTTCGGTTCTTTGTACGATATGAATGATACATTAAAATCTGATAACGGCGTGTTAAAGTGCAATCTTCATGATATATATGATGTTGATGAAGCAGTCGTTTTTCAGCTACGAAAACTCGCCCACCTTCCATGGCCGGTATGAAAGAGGATGGCAAGTTTAAACTTTTGACTCCAAAGTAGAATTTCATCATGCTGTTTTACAAATAATTATCGTTGGTTGCTCAACATTTTTCTTTTATTTGCATGTCTTTTAATGTTGGTAGCTATTTGGTTTTTCATATTTATGTTTGAGTGAATTAAGTTATATATTTAAAATTTGATTTACTAAAATGTCAAGCATGTTATTTATTTATTATAAAACATTAACCAGAATTAAGAGTAAAGTGTCATTTTCATCCCTGTGGTTTGGCCATTTTAGCCAATTTAATAAAAAAATTTTTTTTTTAGCTTTTTCGTCCCTGACTTTTCAAAATCTAGCCATATTTATTCAACTGAATAATTCAGTCTGTATTTTAACATTAAATTAGGGGCACTTTTGGTTAAATCATGGGTAATTTAGTTAGATTTTAACCTATGAAGTTCAAACCGACCATTGATTTAATGTTAAAATGTAGACGGAGTTAGTCAGTTGGATGAAAATGGCTAGATTTTGAAAAGTCAGGGACGGAAAAGCTAAACAAAAGTTTTTGGATGAAACTGGCTAAAATGGCCAAAACACAGCAACGAAAATGACACTTTACTCCATAATTAATTATATTATTTGTATTTAAATAGTTTTTATACTTGTGTTAACTAATAATAAATTCATAGAGCACCACTGCAATTTATATTTGCAATTGTACTCTTTGCATATAAGAAAATTTTTAAAAATACGTAAATTTATAACAAAAATACATAAATTATGCAACTCATGTTGAGGGGAAAACCGAACTCTGCAAAATGCCTTTTACCTTTAAACGGGTCATGAAAGATTATCAAAGAGTTTTCAAATTTGTTTTGCTTTGCTTTGCTATTTTTACATTTTATTGTTTATTCAACCTCGTGTAATACACGGGTTCTAACACTAGTTTGTAATATATTGTTTCACATAGTTCTGATCCATATTATTTAAGAGAACACAAACATATTACATAATGTTTGTATTATCATCTAAGGTAAATGATGAAGATACACGTCAAATATTCTAGGAGATAATCTTTTTTTATATATGTATTTGTATAAAAAGATATCTTACAAGTATAATATATATATAGGAGTGAGTTATTTTGAAAACCCTATGTTACATATGTAACAGTTTAAAACATTTGTAATTTTTTTTAAGATAGCTTCTATATTTAATTTCATCACTTTTGAAAAAAAAATCAAAAAACGTCGAGTGTTTTTTTAAACTTTACCAAAATTTACGTATGCAACAACCTGTGTTACGTATGTAACATGCTGACGTATTATGTAAAAACGGGTTTTTAGTTAATTTTTCATAATTTAAAAAAAACTACTCGTGTTTTTTTTAAGTAACGAGAAATTATGTATAAAACATACCCTAAAAATAAGTTATATAGGGTTTTTTCAATTCAAGTGGGTTTTTATTTTATACTTTTCATATATATATATATATATATATATATATATATATATATATAGGGTTGAGTTCCAATCAAAACCCATGTTTGGTGTAAAAACCCAAAAACATACATCCAATGATTGAAAAAAGCTAGACTAAACAAGATCATGCCATGTGTCCCTCAATTTATTTTATATGAAAATGACAAAACAGTCATTTTACTCAACAAAAAAATCAGATTGAACAACAAGGTGACACATATCACCTTCTTATCCACCCAACTTTCAACTTTTTTTTATAAAAAGATTCCCCCCATGTTTTCAAAACATTTATAACTTTTTTATACTATATTTTTTTTATAAAAATCATACCATTAAATAGATCACATTTTTATCTTTACTTTGGTTATAATATAATTTTTTTTACAAACATCAGTATGTACATCAATTGAATGGATGAGATTGCTTCCCCCCTTGATCATCCAATTGAATGGATGAGATTGCTTCTTAGACTTCTTAGCCAAATTGCACTTCTTAGGGGAATCATCCCCTACATATATATATATATATATATATATATATTTATTATCTTCTTGTTTAAAATCTGTAAACCTTAAGCTTTGTATTCCATCTATCCCTTCATATATATGACTCTTTTTTGGGACTAATGTTGAGCTTTCTTTTTATGTTAAATCGTTTATTTGCCATTCTAATTCTGCTAATTCTTCAAGATCTATTTTGACTGGTTCTATCATCTGTATAGATTATTAACTATTCCTTCTATATTTACTTTATATTTCATTCCTGATCTGTTGCTAGCCTTCCCTAAAACTCCTACACTTATTACTATATTATTTCCTTCAAAATTTTCATATCCTTTAGTTTGTGGGCTATTTTTAACTTTTGTAAGTCCTTAATATCTTTTAGTATTCCAGGTGAACAATAAAATAATGCTGTATTTTGGCTTAAATCTATTTCCATCCCTGGAATAATTTCTTTTTTCATTTCTATCTTCCAGCTTTTATCTAATATCAAAGCTAAAAGTTTTGTTCCTAGGTTTTTTCTTCCTAGGGCTTTTATTCCTATGACTATAAGTCCTATGCGTATAAATTGTTTTCCAGACTGTTTAATTCTTTGAATTGTTTTTAGAGAAAACAAGTCTATTTCTACCATTTTGTCTACTACTCATAGACTTTCTTCTCTACTACTTTGTATTAACGTTGTGTTAACGCTTAACATCCCTGTTTGGTATGGTGTTCTTGGATTTTAAATATCTAGTTGATGTTGATTGAATAAGTTAATATTCTTATCTAAGTCGGTTTCTTCTTCTAATTGTATTGTTTGCTGTCTACTTTTAGAAGATGATCCCTTTTTTAGAATTATGTTTAGAAAGGTATCTGATGAGATAATATCTTTAATATTACTAGCTGATTTTCTGGATCCTTGGATGATTTGTTTATTCATCATTAGGCTTTCAATGTTTATAAGGTTTAGGTTTTTCACTTATATGTGTTTTACTTAGTTTGTTTATAAGTTTATTAAATTCAGTAGAATCTTCTACTTCTATATGTTTATCTTTTTTAATGTTTTTTATTTCTAGCAAAATTTGGTTGTTTTGCTCTCTTATATAATCTAAATTATTTGTAAACTTTTTTATTTTTTCTATTTCTTTTGTTATTAACTTTATAATTCTTTCTAATAGATGTTTATTATTTATGGATTCTTTTTGTAAACTGAATCCTAAATTTATAATTAAATCTGAAATACTATTGAGATGTGTATTTTCTGTGTGAAGACTGTGTGTATGTAGCTCTTTAAATCTACAAATATGATTATAGTAGTTATTATTTATAACTTTTTGCTCACTTTTATCGGTAAATTCTAAATTTAAAAATTCAAGTTTTTTGAATATTTTTGAAGATTCAATAATTTTTTGATTAAAAATCTGATTTTCTTCTAGAAAGCACCTTATCTCTTTAGTTTTCTCTTAAAATATTTTTCTATATCCCAATTTTATCATAAAGAAAAATAATTAATATAAACAAGTAAATAAAGTGTAAAACATACAAGAGACATAAATCTTTGATATCTTGATCTAGTTTAGTAATTCAAAGCAAACTCTATCCCTAATCTTCACCTAAGCGGATTTCCATATAAATAGAACTTAAGCATACCAGCCGCCTGACATGGACCTGTCTTAGTCTTTTAAATATTAGAAAAGCCTTTGCTCTGATACCAAAATAGGCTGGGGCATTAGAGTTTTTTGACATTTGTAATAAAACATAAAACTTACAATGTATTTGCAGTAGAAAGCTGCGAAGGATAAGTATTTGCAGCGGATATTGAAGCAGATATTTGCAGAGTTTATATATATATATATATATATATATTATCTTTGGGATATAGTATGAAGAACTTAGAGAAAACTTTAAAAGAGTAAGGGTTTGCAAGAAGAAATCAAAAAGAGAGAGTTTAAGTGTTAATAACTAAGAGAGAGAAAGAGATTCTTAATATTTCTCGGTGTGTTTACAAATGAATTCTTCATGCCTTTAAATAGGCAGAGGACTAAGCTAACGAACAAAAACTAAAAAGAGCACACTAAGCGCACTATCTTTAAAGACAATAAAAGAAACGGCTAAGAATTAAAGTAGAAATAACGACAAAATACTTTATCTTTTATCTAAAGTGGAGTGTCGGATGAATTATCGAGACTTTGTAGACTGCCGACAGAATTATTGAAATCTTTGTAGACTGTGGGTTTTGACGTCATTGCTTACGTCTTTCTTCAACCTTTAGAATTCCCTGTGAGTGTCTGGGATTGTTGGTGGCGAGTCTGTATTGCTGAAGTCGTCTGGGTTTAGATAGTAGTCTTCTAAATCTAGTATGTGTTGTAGTTGGAGAGACTCTCCTTCTCCTATGAAGGGTAGGAGCATGTTCCAATTTTTGTGACTCCAGATTTGTATGTAGTGTCCTTTAGCAAGAAGGTGATAGCATTCCCGGTGGAAACTTGATGGTAATATGGGATTTTTTTGGTTTAGGGTGATGAAATGTTAGGTATCTTTTTTAGGCTTATCTGGGTTTTCTGTAGCGAGGCTGGCAAGGTTGTCGACCCAGTAAAGTTTTGAGAACTGTTTCTCAGTCTGTATGGCTAGGTTTTTTAGGTATTCTTTGCCAGAAAGTTTATGACTGATGAACATCCTTTTTCTGGCAGGTCTGTATGTGTGATCGTTTGCAAAAGGAAGGGAAGAAAAGATTTTGCAACTGATGTAAGGAGGGGAGACATGTGTAGAGATGTTTCCCGTGGTCATTACAAATTTTTCTTCGAAGAGATTTATGACTCTTTCTGTTTTAAGGTTTAGTTCTAATTCTATGTAGTCAATCATACCATTATGGTAGAATTGTAGAATTAGATCGTTTGGCATGTATGTTTCCTTTATATTTATTTGAAGGAGGAGTAGGCAGGTTCCCCCTCCGTCTTCATCTGTTCTCTTAACAACTCTTACCCTTTTGTATTTTTCTTCATTTAGGGCAATGGTCATGAGTCTAAGTTTTAAACTCATATAACACCATTGGGAATTCTGTATTGATCTTCTGAGAAATGATCTGTTCAAATTCTGGAAACTGATCAAACACAGTGGCTCTGAACGAGTCATAGCTTTTGTAACTGTTTTCTCTTTTCTCGAGCCTTTGTAGAAGCAGCATATTTTTTGCTTCAAGAATTTCGACCTTTTGTTTTAACATATTGTTTTCAATATGACGTTGTATAGACTGTGTATTCTTTCCCTGTTGTACAAGCTGTCTTTGCAGATTTGCAATTGTTTCTTCTTGAGTCTTTATAATCTGTTCATGACTCATTTTTATAACCTGTGAGAAGGTTTGAACCTCTTCTGGTTCAATAAAAAAGCTGTCTATGCCAAAATGATTTCTGACTGTTTCTAGAGCTTCTGAGAAGCTGTGATAACCTTTGTAAATTGGGCCGTGACACTGTATATACTTTGAAACTGTCTCCCATTTGTTAAAAATTCTGATTTTTGTGCCTCAAAAAATTATATAATGTGTAAACTTTGGCGGAGGCTGATTTTGTGTTTTCAGGGCATTTGACTCCCTGTTCGCTGAAGTATATACTTAGCGCATTTAAAACTTGGACTTTAAAAGAGGATGCGTGAGACATAGTTTGAATATGCCATAAATTATCCAGTAGACATTGTTGTTTATCTGTAAGTTTTTATCCCATTATTGGGACGAAACTTTGTGTGTGCGTCAAGGCATGTTTGTAGGGCATAAGAGCCAAAAGAAATGGTAGGATTGTGGGGGGAAGTATGTTTTTGGATTTTCTTGTGGATTTGTTTTTTGTAAACCATGTTTTTGATAAAGGTATCTGGGCTTTGGGAAGTTTGTGGGCTTTGAGAAGATTGTGTAACTTTGAGGAAATTGGGAGGAACCTGTCTGGTACTTTGTAAAACTTGGGTATTTTGTGATAGAGCTGTTTGTCTAGTACTGTGTATTTTTTCAGCTCTGATAGATTGGCTTAGCAGCTTCTCTGTTTCTTCTTCGTCGTTAGACGAAATACTCATTGGTGAAGAACTCTTTTTAAACTGTAGTGGTCTGATGACCATCTTCTCCTTTCCTTTCTGTTTTTTATCCATCTAAACAAAGTAATTTGTTAATATTTTGGGATAACAAATCTGCTATCCCATTGTCTTTTCCTTTAATATGTTCGAATTGTATAGTATATCCACTACCTTGTATTATATTATGTAGATTTACCCATCTTGTCCAATTAGCCTTGTTGTTCTGAGGAACCACCACAAGAACCACAATATAATTTTATAAATACAGAATCAGATGATGAATCTGAATATGGAAACCCTATATACGATACAGAAAATAAAGAAAGCGATGATTAATACACACTAAATTCAGAATTCTCAAGATTTGAAAAAGAAGACATAGATTACAGTTTACTAGAAGAAACAAATACAACCTTTAAAACAGAAGAAACTAACAAATCTTATGAACAAATAACAAATAGAAAATTTACAGAAATAAATATACAAGAAGAAGTAGATGACATGATAGTAGAGTGTATACTTACCTTAGGAATGACATACGAAGAAAGTTACAACAAACTACAAGAAGACTTTAATTTACCATTAGTAAACAGTATAGTCAAAGGAGATACAATGATCTCCGATTTTTATAAACACGACAATAACTTTATGGACCACGAACATAAACCTAAAAGAAACTATACAGAAGCAAAAATAGGAGAAACTTCATATGAAACCATGGGAAGAGAACCATGGACTAAACCAGTTACAAGTTATCAACAGGAATCAAGTTATAAAGGAACAGGAAATAGGTTACCTATAGGACAAATTTATAGCGACAGTATTCTATTACTAGAACAACAGAAACCTCAATTATGGGTAGATGAAGTTCTTACATGGGAACAAACAGTAGTAAGAATGTGGGAAACCAATAAAAAAGACAGTATGGATATGTTTGCCTATTTAGAAACAACTCTAAGCCCAACAGCTTTAGGAATATGGCAAAGTAAAAAAGCCCACAGCCCAGACCAAATAAACAGATTAAAAGCTATAGGAGATAATCCTTATAATTCACTTCTCAAATAAGAGTCCTTATTTTAGGAGTAGACCCAGCAAAAAAATAACTGTTTATTACAAGATACAGCTATTAGAAACTTAGAACAACTAAGTATAGCAGATATGAAATATATAAACGAATTTACACTAGATTTTACAAGATTATTAGCACAAACAGGACAAGCTATGGAAGATAGCTTATGTGATAAATATTTTATAAAACTACCAGGAGATTTAGGAAAGAGTATACATGAAGCCTAGAAGTTACAATATGGAAATATAGAAAACATAGGAATTGGACCTAGGATAATCTTTACATTTGATATTCTAGAGGAAAAATGCAAAGAAGTTGCTTTACAAGAACAGCTAAAACGAAATGCATTCGCATTTTGTAAAACAACAATTTACACTCCACAAGCCTACGGGTATTATGACAGAAAAAAGAAAATTAGAAAAAGCACTACATATAACAAAGAATATAAACCTTATAAAAAATATCAAAATAGATATGTTAGAAAACCTCATACTAGAACATGCAAATGTTTTATATGTGGAGATACAGAACATTTAGCTAATAAATGTCCAAATAACCTGTATGTAAGATGTTTATGAAATTTTTCATGAGTTAAACTATGTGATATTACACTTTTGGTTGCTCCTGTGTCTACTAAAGCTGTTAAGTCTATTGGTGTGTTGGCGTCAAGCCATAAGAAACGATTTCAAACGAACTCCGATTGAGCTCATTTCAGCGGCGTTGGAACCGTCTTGTCGAATTCTACCATCTTAGCTTTTAGGGTTTAGATTTTAAGGTTTAGATTTTAGGCTTTTAGCCTTAGGGTTTACCTTTTAGGGTTTAGATTTTAGAGTTCCGGTTTTTTTTGGGGGGGGGGGGGGGGTTTAGGTTTTTGGGGGTGGATGTGGGTGGGTTTAGGGTTTTAGGGGGGGGGGGGGTGGGGGGATTTAGGTTTTTGGGGGGTGGGGGTGGTGGTTTTAGGCTTTTCGGGGTGGGGTTGGAGGGGGTTTTGGTTTTTGGGGGTGCGGGTGGAGTGGGGTTTAGGTTTTTGGGGGCGGGTTAGGGTTTGATGAGACGGTTCCAACGCCGCTGGAATGAGCTTAATCGGAGTTCGTTTGACCCATTTCTTAGCGAAAAACCACTTCTTAGTGGAATCTTCCCCTATATATATATTCCTAAGGCCCCTGGTAGTTTTATAAAATATTTATCACACAAGCTATCATCCATAGCTTGTCCTGTTTGTGTTAATGATCTTGTAAAGTCTAGTGTAAACTCGTTTATATATTTCATGTCTGCTATGCTTATTTGCTCTAAATTTCTAACATCTGTATCTTGTATTAAACTGTTATTTTTTGCTGGATCTACTCCTAAAATAAGAAATCTTATTTGAGAAGTGAAATTATAGGGATTATCTCCTATGACTTTTAATCTGTTTATTTGGTCTAGGCTGTGGGCTTTTTTACTTTGCCATATTCCTATGACAGTTGGAGAAAAAATATACAGTTATTACAAAGGCTTGAGAAAAAAGAAAACAATTAAAGAAGCTATGACTCTTTCAGAGCCAGAATGTTAGACACTCCCTGGAAATCTTGTCTTCAAACTGTATTTGATCAGTTTCCAGAGTTTGAACAGATTATATCACAGAAAATCAACACTGAATTCCCACTAGTATTGTATGAGTTACAACTCAGGCTCATGACAATTGACCTAAATGAAGAAAAGTACAAAGGGGTAACAGTCGTTGAAAGAACAGATGACGATGGAGAAGGAACTTGCTTGCTTCTTCTTCAGATAAACCTAAAAGAGACAGACATGCCAGATGACCTAATTCTACAATTCTACCATAATGGTATGATTGATTACATAGAATTAGAACTAAACACAAAAACAGAAAAATATTATAAATCTCTTTGGAGAAAAATTTGTTATAGCCACTGGAAACATCTCTACACACATATTTCCTCCACACATTGGCTGTAAAATCTTTTCTTCTTTCCTTTATGCCAATGACCATACATACAGACCTGCCAGAAAAAGAATGTTCATAAGCCACAAGATTTCTGGCAAAGACTATTTAAAAAAGCTCGCCATACAAACTGAGATTCAATTCTCAGAACTTTACTGGGTTGATAACCTCACCAGCCTTGCCACAGAAAAACCTGAAAAGAACAACTAAAGAAAAGATACTACACAGTTTATTTCCCAAAACCAGAAGATTCCCACATTACCACCAGGCTTTCACCAGGACACCTACCACCTTCTCGCCGAAGGACACTATATATAAATTTGGAGTCACAAAAATTAGAACATGCTTCTTCCCTTCATTGGTGAAGGAGAATCTCTTGAATTACAGCATATCATGAATTTAGAAGACTATTATCTGAACCCAGAAGATTTTGATTCAGATACAGACACACCGCCAACCATTCAGTATGAGGTTTTCTAACATATTTATTTTGATATTTTTTGTACGGTTTATATTCTTTGTTATATGTAGTACTTTTTATAATTTTGTTTTTCTTGTCATAATATCCATAGGCTTGTGGTGTATAGATTGCTGTTTTGCAAAATGAAAATGCATTTCTATTTAGTTGTTCCTGTAGCGCAACTTCTTTACATTTTTCTTCTAGAATACCAAATGTAAAGGTTATTCTAGGTCATATTCCTATGTTTGCTAAGTTTCCGTATTGTAACTTCCAGGCTTCGTGTATACTTTTTCCTAATTCCCCTGGTAGTTTTATAAAATATTTGTCACACAAGCTATCATCCATAGATTGTGCTGTTTGTGCTAATAATCTTGTAAAGTCTAGTGTAAACTCGTTTATATATTTCTTGTCTGATATGCTTAGTTGCTCTAAATTTCTAACAGCTGTATCTTGTATTAAACTGTTATTTTTTGCTGGATCTATACCTAAAATAATAACTCTTACATGAGAAGTGAAATTATAGGGATTATCTCCTATGGCTTTTAATTTGTTTATTTGTTCTGGGCTGTGGGCTTTTTTACTTTGCCATATTCCTAGGGCAGTTGGTCCTAGAGTTGTTTCTAAATAGGTAAACATGTCCATACTGTCTTTCTTATTTGTTTCCCACATCCTTACTACTGATTGTTCCCATGTTAGAACTTTGTCTACCCATAGTTGTGGTTTCTGTTGTTCTAGTAATAGCATATTACTGCTATAAATTTTTCGTATAGGTAACCTGTTTCCTGTTCCTTTATAACTTGACTCTTGTTGATAGCTTGTAGTTGGTCTAGTCCATGGTTCTCTTCCCATGGTTTCATATGAAGTTTCTCCTATTTTTCCTTCTGTATAGTTTCTTTTCTTATGTTCAGCGTCCATAAAGCTATGTTCGAGATTGTGTTTATAAAAATCAGAGATCATGGTATCTCCTTTGACTATACTTTTTACTAATGGTAAATTAAAGTCTTCTTGTAGTTTGTTGTAACTTTCTTCATATGTCATTCCTAAGGTAAGCATACATTCTACTATCATGTCGTCTACTTCTTCTTGTATATTTATTTATGTAAACTTTCTATTTGTTATTTGTTCATACGATTTTTTTGTTTCTTCTGTTTTGAAAGTTGTATTCGTTTCTTCTTTTGAATAATCTAATAAACTTTCCATATATATATATATATATATATAGGATAGAGATCATTTCCAAACCCACTTTTCATATAAAAACCTTAAAACCTTATGTTAGCCATTGATTTAATATAAAATAATCAAGATTCTAAATCAAAGGCTAAGATGAGATCAAGGGTAATAATGTAATTTTACTTTTTTTTCCTTTTTGACTTGTCTTTTTAACTGTCCTTTTTCTCAGACTTATCTCATCCCACTACACATATCTCTCCATTTTTTTGATTTGCAAATCTATCTTTCTCTTATCTCTCTATAGAACCCAGCCCCAAATCTTTCCAAACAACGATCGTGGAAAAAAATGGATGATTACATTCATGAATTCGATGAGGGAAGCATCACCAATTGTACAAGGTACTCTTTCTTTGATTTCCTTCATCTTCGTATCAAAATCCCCAATTTCCAAACCCTAAAAACTCGTTCTATCTTCTCATTACAAATTGACGCGTTTCATCTGATTCATCAGTCATGTTTGCATTTTCTAGGAAAGGGAAGAAGCTTGGAAGGTTAGGGTTTCTCTGATTACTTGCGTCCTCATCTTCATCTAACCATGGCTATCGGGTACTTTCAATCTCTTTCCCTGTATGAATCATTAATTCACTTAGAAGAATTGTGTTTGATAATTTGTTCAATTGTAGAAAGAACAAGCGGATTTCCAAGGGGAAGAAGGGTGGGAAGAAGAAAGCGTGAGTCCATTTCATTGTTTTTTATGTTGTTTGGATCTCTTTTAAAACAATCTAATGTTATTTCTGTACAGAGCTGATCCATTCTCAAAAGATGGGTTTGAAATCTGTAACTGTTCGCCATATGTAATCCATGTGTATTACACTAATGTAATTGGTAGTTACACTAGTGTAATTACGGACGTCTGAAAAAAAATGGGGAAACTATAATGAAATTAAAGAGGAAAATGTGTTGAGTTTAATGGTGTAATTTTTATAAAAAAAAATAACATAGAATAAAAAAGTTATCAACCTTTTAAAAAAAGGGGAATCCTTTTATAAAAAAAGGGGAAAATTAATTGGATTTAGAAGGTGACACATGTCATAATCTTAATGAAGCTGACTTTTGCATGATGTGTTAAATGACTACTATGCCCTTTTCATATATAAAATGAGGTTGACACATGGCATTATCTTGTTCAATCTTATTTATTATCCACCATTTGATGTAAGTTTTAGGGTTTTGACATGGAAATGGGTTTTGATTTGAACACAACCCTATATATATATATGTGTGTGTGTGTGTATATATAGGGAATTGATCATTTGAAAACTCCTAAATATTTTGAGAACTCGCGAGAACTCGTCAAAAAACCAATCAAAACCATTTTTTTTGTTTTTACTACCTTTATTACTAGTATACAACATAAAAAAATAAATTTATACATTTAAATTTACATGTATTCATATATTAAAAAAAATATACACATGTGTAGGTTTACCACTTTTACATGCGTAAATGTTTACCATTTATACATGTGTATAATTTTTTTAAGAATAGTTTAGAGAGAAAAGATATATTAATTGGAGAGATAAATCATGTTTTATGTTGTATTTTAATAATAAAGGTAGTGAAAAAAAAATAGTTTTCATTGGTTTTTTGACGAGTTCTCAAAATATTAAGAGTTCTCATTTGAACCTAACCCTATATATATGTGTGTGTGGGGGGGGGGGGTTAGGTTCAAATGAGAACTCCAAATATTTTGAAAACTCGTGAGAACTCGCGAAAAACAATAAGAAATCATTTATTTATTTAAAATACTAACGTTACTATTAAAATACAACATTTTTATATCGATTAATATGTGTAAATTTACATATACTTGTATATTATAAATATTTACACATGCGTACATGGCAAAGGCTTACACATGTGTGCATGAGAGACTTACACATGTGAAATTTTTTATAATTTACGAGTACATGCAAATTTACACATATTAACTCATATAAAAATGTTGTATTTGAAAAGTAATTCTAGTCATTTAAACAAATAAATGATTTTTTTTTAACGAGTTCTCAAAATATTTAGGACTTCTCAAATGATCCATTCCCTCCCTATATGTGGGTTGTATCGACCGTAAACCGTTAGTTATTATAAAAACTTGAAAACTCAATGTAGACCACACATTCAATTTATGTATTGTAGGTCCAGATTTCTCTTGAAATCACTGATTTGATCGATTACACACACACACAGGCGGAAACTGTGTGTATGGTGGTGAAACAGATAATAGAAACAGTGTTGGTGAAGATAAAAGGCTAACCACAGTTTGAATCAACATATGGTATGAAAGTGTAAGAACACAGTGAATAAACAACTGCAAATTGTATTGATTCGGGAAAAATGTGAAAGAGAAAGTTCAGGGTTACAGCCGCTACTCACACCCTAAACAATCTCAAACTAGGCTATTTATAGTAGTGACAGGTATCGAAACTATGGTCAATCGAAACTACTAGTTTCGATTGACCATTTACAATTGATACACAGATTGTCGAAACTACCATCTATCGAAACTACTAGTTTCGATTGTACAGACTCAATCGAAACTAAGTAGTTTCGATGGCCCAGACTTAACTAATTACAGAAAACTGAAATTACAATAATGAAATGACAGAAAGTAAACTAGTCTAAAATTGTTTAAACATACAATAAATGACAACAACTTATACAAAATATATGACTCTACAATCTCCCCCTAAGCTGTTGCATTACTGTCTTCAGCTCTTCATCAAGCAGCTGGTCCTTCAGGTGTCCTTGGGATGAAAGGTTAGACATGGAGAGATACAATTCTTTGATAGGCTTTGGCATCAGCTTCATCTTCATCACTATAAGCCTGAATGTGATTCTGGAATAGCACCTCCAGATCTTTAGGTTGAAATTTCAGCAGCTCCATTGGATCAAAGATGGTGATGTCTTCCTTGCCCTTACATTCAATAACTGCACTGCCAATGACTGGGTTATAGAACCACTTTCTGAAAGTTTGTAGCTCGACAGGTACATATTTTGGAATAGTGATAGTCTTGTGTGTTTGGGCAGGCTTGTATCTTAGGAACACATATGGCTTTTTAGTCTTAGGATGAAACCTAGTCTTTGAGATCTTCTTCTGAGTTTTCCTAGGCTTCATTCCTTTGAAATCATTGTTGACTTGAGAATGCAGAAACCTCTCAAAGTCATAAGCCATTGATGTGCTTGAAATTACACATCTTTTCGGCACAAAACTTCGCTCATTTAACGATCAATTCTTGGTTACTTCCAACGTTTAGACACTTATTTGCTTCATTTCCTATTTTGTAGGTTTTTGTGAAGCTTAGTGAACAAACATGGGATTTCCAGGATAAAAGTGAAGTTTTAGGGTTTCTGTGATAGAGGCACGGTCGTGCCCCTAATTGGCACGGTCGTGTCAAGCTTGCTTAACCCTAGGCACGGTCGCGCCCCGTACATGGCACGACCGCGCCAAGCCAAAAGTCAAGGCACAACCGTGCCCTGACGCCCCACGGTCGCATGTACACCCGTGAGTCTGACACCTCGAAGCAAGAGAGCCAATGAAAGAAGCAGATCGGTCAACCACCTGTCCCACGACCGTGCTTTACCCTAGGCACGGTCGCGTTCCCTTGTCTGGCACGGTCGTTCCTTCCCACTAGGCACGGTCGTGCCTCCCTTGTTTTATAAATATCAGAAGTTTTCCTCACATCAGAGGCCTGGAGACCTGGAGAGTTGAAGCCCTTAGCACTGTTTTGTGCTCCGAATTTCCTTGTTTCTAGCCACATTTCAAGCTTCTAGGAAGGACTACAACATCAAGAGGATCACCATACATCATCATCATCTAGCTTGGGGAAGTTGTTTGATTCTTGGCATTTCTTTATGAGTCTTGTAACGTTTCCTTGCTTTGTTCCTGTTCTTATGCTCACCATGAGCTAACTCTTGACATCACTTTGGTTTAGATGAAGTTTAGTAACGTTTGACAACATTTATGGATCTTTGGCATAGTTTATGTTAATGTTATAACAATGGCATGATTATTCCTCAATGATATTGTGTATTTGGGAGTTGATATTGTTTGCAAGACTTGTATATATATTGACTTTGTATGTTGGAAAACCCATGGTCTATGCATGTATTCATTGATTAGTGTATGTATGTATGCTAGTTTATGGCCTTTGACTAGGAATGGTGGATGGAGTCTTGTTTATGGTTGAAAACTCTTGAATGTGCATCCTTGTGCTTATGTTTGGAAAGACAAAGTGCTTGTTATGATGTGTCATGTTTAGTATTATGTTCATCTAGGACTTGTTGACGCAATCTTCTAGTTTATGTAATCTTGATATGAACATTGTATGTTGAAGAAGTGCATGTTGTTGTTTACTTTAATCAACTTGAGGTGGGTTATGTGTTGATTCGTGTAATCTTTCCAACTAGTTGTTGAATTAGCCAACCTTGACAGGAAGCTAGTCCAATCTTTATTAAACATTTACGTATTCATAGAACGTGAGCTTCATTGTATGATTTTAGGTGGTTGGTTTGTGTTATTCATTCTAACTTTCCGAAGAATCATTTGATTAGATGTCTTTGACGAGAATTTAGTCAACTTATATATTGTGTACGTGTCATGTATTTATAGTTGTTGTTGGATGTTTACTAAATGGATTCGAGACCGAAGTGATATTTCTTCCTTGATTGTTTGATTTGTGTTCTTAGTTTAGTTTTATATTCTTGCATATTAGTTTAATCAAAAATCAACTTAAACATATTTACCCTTACTTGATTGGATTTTAGTTCCGGTTTATTATCGCATTCCACCGTGTCCACGGATTGATATCCGGTTCTTGCCTTTACTATATTGCTATCCGACGGGTACACTGCCCGATGCGTGTGTGATTAGTCTTTGGTGAAAACTCCTTTTAAAACTAATACTGTGTGATAAATCTCTATTAAAATATATATAGTTTCACAAGCATCAGCCATCATGACCTTCCCAGGGTTTTGAAGTGGAAGTTTTGCTAAATCCCTGAGGTCATAAAAAGGAAGGGTCTGGAAGTCAGTCATGTTTTTGAAGTGCTGAACTCCCCCTCTATATCGTCTGATGATAAAGAGCTTCCTTTCAGCATCGTATTTCCATCTAATTGGAGGCCTTTTCAGTTCTTGATGCTCGGCTATCCACTCATAAGTTTGAGGAGTCTCTTCTGGAATGATCTTTTTAAACCAAGACTTCCTTGAAATAGGAGGTTCAAGTGCAGTTGAAGGTTGATCTTGAGTTGGATTTGACTCAGAGATTGGAATGGTTGGTTTAGGAATGATAGTCTTGATGAGATTAATCTGAACATCTTCTTCATCTGATAGGGTTTGAATTTCATCTCCTTCTTCAGTAAAATATCTAGTTCGTTCAGTTTCTTTCTCTTCGGTAGTTAGAATTTCTGGATGAAGGTCATTGTATCCAAAGTTGTCAATCTCATCTAGAAGAGCATTCAGCTCATCATCCGATGGGATGTCTTCTTCATCCAGAATCACTGTTTCAATATTAGCCATAGCTCCCTTCCCTCTCTTCCTTGCATTTCTTCTTTCATGAGCTGAGGGAAGGACATACTCTGTTTCTTCAACCTTTACTTCAACAGACTCCTTTGTCATGGCACCGTGGCCAGTATGCACGGTTAATGCAGATTCTGGATCAGTGACAAAGGCAGGAGACGATGGTTCAAGTTCAGATGTAGTCTCCCCCTGAGCCTTTGAAGTGGTTGGCTGTTGTGGAGTAGGTTTGTTGACAGAGTCTTTGAGCTGCTTAACTATTTCAGCTAAGGCTTTAAAGTCTTCTTGTTGCCTTATGATTAGTCTTTGTTGAGTTTTCAGCTGAGTCTGCTGAATATCTATTTGAGTATGTAAGCCCCCAACCTCCAGCTTCAAGTCTTTGACTTCCTCCTTAACTTCTTTTAGCTTAGACTTCAAGCCGTCAATCTCTGTATCTTTCTTTTGAAGATTGTCTTGAAGTTTCTTTATTTCAAGACTTAGAGTCTTTACTCTCGGTACAGGAGAGGTTGAATCATGGTGTGGAGATGCAGGAGGTGTATGGATGGGTGATTGTTGTGGAGATGTAGGAGGTGTAGGGATATGTAATTGTTGTGGAGATGTAGGAGGTGTAGGGATAGGTAATTGTTGTGGAGATGTAGGAGGTGTATGGATGAGAGATTGTTGTGGAGTAGGATGAGGAGATGGTTCTGGAGTGGTGAATGAAGACTCTGACGAGGATGACAAATCCTCCAATCCAGTCTTTATCTTTTTAGCCCTAGGCTCCTCCTCTTCAAAATCAGATCCTGACTCAATTTGTCTTTTTGAGGAAGATGCAAGTTGCTCTATTCTTTCATCTGAATCAGACTTGTAATAGTCTGATCCATAAATTCCTGCATCTAGAGTCCCACTTGACTCTGCCACTTCTTCTTCATCCTCCTGTAAGCCAGCTTCAACATTTACTGCTGGCTCTTGAACTATCTGTATTTCTTCAACAAAAGGAGCCTCTATCACAGGCTCAATTACATGTTGCTCTTCTTCTTGAACAATAGGTATGTCTACCTCAATCTCAGCTTCATCAATAGGTGGATTACCTTGATTTTGTTCAGCTTCCAGCTCTTCTTCATCTGATGATAAGTTTTCTTCTTCAAGATCAGGATCAATGTCAGGGATAAACTTTTCTTCTTCTCCAATGATATGACCAAACAGGGGAACGTCGGCTATCGCCCGATTGGTCCTTTTGTTGGTACTTTTCATGTAGCTGAGTGTTTTGGCTATCATATTATCAAACACAAAGGTGTTTCCACCTTGTTGAAGCTCAGGAAGAAGATGATTGATGATAATTTGTAGAAATCTAGGATATGCTAGAAACTTCTCCTTCACTGCTTCAGTTAAGTTATCCTTTAGCTGAGTGAATATGAAACCAGAAAAGTTGTAGTCTCTTCCCTTTATTAATCCCAAAATAGCTGATCCCAGAGTACTGTTAGCTGAATCAAAACCCCCTTTCCTTATTGATAGGCAGTGAATAAACACATGCACTATATATCTCCAATGGCTTGGTAAGGAGTTCTTGATTATCTGACCACTCTTGAACTCATCAGGATGACCCATTCTTTTGAAGCATTCTTTCACATAGAAGATTGGAAAATCAAAGGGTGCTTCTGGATTGTCATTTAACTGCAGTACCTCTCTCACTGTGTCTTCAGAAAATAATACTTCTTGGCCATGTACAGTTGCTCTAATGTGCTGCACATTATCAACTGTGATTATCTCTGCAGTTTCCCAAAATTGTCTAATAGTTGCCTCAAACACCGGCAGGTTGTGGCTTATGGCAAAACTTATGTTGGAGTTTGCCAGAAAGTTTAAGACAGGAATGAACTCAGCAGCTTTCGGATCATTGCTATTAAGGAATGCACAGACATTGTGCCTTTTCACGAATACGAGATCCATACCTGTAAAATTCATCAGTTTTGCACAATAAGTAAAGGTTCTGAATATGGTCAATCGAAACAAGATATTTCAACACTTAGGAAAAATTAGAAATCCTTACTGTCGAAACTAAGTAGTTTCGATAGAGATGAACTTATCGAAACTAACTAGTTTCGATAGAAGCAATAAGCTTTGATCAACACTTATAAAATTTCTGAAATCAACACTGTCGAAACTAAGTAGTTTCGATAGAGATGAACTTATCGAAACTAACTAGTTTCGATAGAGGCAATAAGCTTTGATCAACACTTATAAAATTTCTGAAATCAACACTGTCGAAACTAAGTAGTTTCGATAGAGATGAACTTATCGAAACAAGTAGTTTCGATAGAGAAATTAGGTCAAGTTTGGGTGTCGAAACCAGTAGTTTCGATTAAAAATTTTGAGAAATTTTGAAAGAGTTGAACTCCTTTATCGAAACTACTTGGTTTTGAAACCCAAACCCCTTTTGATTCACTATACTCAGACTAAAATAAATAGTTTAATGAAGGGTTTAGAGTGGCCTGTAAATGACGGAATGTCATCTTACCAAATGCGAGACTGTTATCTGCAATAAAACACAATAATCGTGAGTTCTAAGATGATAAAGATGTTTGCAAACACGGATAAGCACATAACGACTGTTATTATGAAGATTCAGTCGAACAAATTTGAACTTTTGAAACCCTAGGTCTGTTGATTCGCAAGAATCATTCAAATGAAATAGTGAGACGTTACCTGATGATGAAGACGATGGTGACAACGGGGGTAATCAGGTGATTAACCCTGATAATTTACAACTCAGACCAGGGCTTGAGAAATTTTGTGTGTGTCGGAGAAGATGAAAAGGGTTGCGAAAAAGACGAGTGAAGAATATATGAAGGGAGGGATTTATTTATGAAGGCATTTAAATTGCGAGGAACAAAAGACAAAAATGCCCCTGTCGAAACAACTAGTTTCGATAGGGCAAACTAGTTTCGATATGAACATAGTAGTTTCGATATGTCAAAGTAGTTTCGATATGAACATAGTAGTTTCGATATGTCAAAATAGTTTCGATATGTACAAAGTAACAGAAATACGACCAACATATATACACAAGATATTTACACTTATCTTCTTGAAAAAAAAAATCCAATCATGAGATCAGATCTGGTCAGTCTCTTGAAACACTTCCTTTTGCAATTAACTACTGTGAGTCCTTGAAGATAGCTGATATTTGTGCAAAGTAAACCCGAACATTTGTTTGTATTTTGATTTCATGTGATTAAAAGGTACCATTTAAGCACTATACAAGGTGTACCCCACATATTAAAATAAAATAATTTTGAAAACCTATCAATCCTCAAGAAGTACCCATCTTCATCCTATCATCTCTTTCTGATTAACCAAGGTACCGTCTTAGTAATGTCAAAGTACCACCAAACTAAAATAAGATATCCAAGTGGATTTAGAAAATTAAAATAAAAAATATCCAAGTAGATATTAAAAAGGTACGAGCATTCTAGATCTTTGCGTAAGAAAAACAGAAGAAGTCGTAAAATTATCCAAGCGGATAGAAAAATGTTGAACACCCGAGATCTTTGCGTAAGCAAAACAGACGGGGTCAAATCATCCAAGTGGATGGGAAAAGGATGAGCACCCGAGATCTTTGCGTAAGCAAAACATACGGGGTCATCGGTGGTAAATATCGTTATATTGACGGTCACTTGGCGTATGAATAGGAATCCAATACGTAAGCCTGTATCTGATTGAATTGGTTTTCTTAGATATAAAAATGGGTTAGATGTTTCAATAATGGGTTCAAACACACAAGTATGAGATATATATTAGAGTTTTCACACTACTTACAAGTTTTAACCATATGTCGGGCCTACCAGCTATACCTCAGTAAACACCATCGCTTTTGGTCCATTCCATGTCCAAGAGATGAGATCAGACACTATCATTTCTCAAAGGTCAGATTCAATTCTTCCTACAACTCAAAATGTAACATCCCGAAAATAGTAACTAAGTAAATAATAATACGATGGAGATTTAAACGTTATAAAACGAAATAAGAATGGATGGGCTTGGGCTCGGCTCCAACGAGCCGAAGGAAGCCCATCTATAAAAGGGGCAAGGCAGCCCACTAGCTCATTTCACCTTCATTTTTCACCATCTTAGAGAGAGAAAGGGAGCTCGGGTCTAGAGAGAGAAAGTCGACGGATCGTCACGAGATTAGAGGAGCACGTTACAACTAAGCTCGTGAGCAAAACCTCTGAATCAGAACTTCAATCCAGGTAATGATTCAACCATAATCTGAGTTTTTGTTCATGTTGGGGTTTCTCGAGTTTTAGCTAAATAGATGATGTTTTTACGGATGAAACTTGATAATAAGCTTAGAAATAGCATCTAGAATAAAAACCGCACGTTTTGATCAAAGAAAATTGTAAGATTGGCATGATCGGGTTTGCATGCAAGAACTTCGGATTTTTGGTCCAAGAACCAGGTACTGCGTGCTTACCAGTGCGCAGGAAGGAATTCCTGCGTACTTACCAAGTACGCAGGAGGAAGTCCCTGCGTACTTACCAAGTACGCAGGAGGAAGCCCCTGCGTACTTACCAAGTACGCAGGAGGGAGACTCCTGCGCACTTGCCAAGTGCGCATGAGCAAGTCCCTGCGCACTTACTAAGTGCGCATGCAGCAGGTTGGTTAAGTAAAGTCAGTAAGTTTAGAATGATTAAACCATTAGAGTCGGGGTTGGGTCTAATGTGTATTTAACTACCTAACCCAGATCGGAAGTGACGTTGTTGGACCTTTGTTTAGGACAACCTAGAGAAGCTTATCAGGTGAGTTCTATGTGCCCCCTTCTATGTTATGTGCAAACCTTATTAAATGATTTGGGGCTGAAATGTATACACTAAATGAATAAATGATATGAACGCTAATGTAATCATACGTGATATACTAATATATATGTTATATATATATATATACAGAAAGTAATTAGGCACAAAGAATGAATCGTATGATTATATAGAATGAATGAAAGAACAACACAATGTGTAAGAATGAAATCTTGCTTTATATCCATGTATATATTGCTTGTTATGAATGAATAAACGTTATGAATGGAACAATGATAACGGCTACCTCGGTAGACGGACGACCACTCGACTATTATGCAGCCAGAAATGAAAGTCTAGAAAGGTAGACTAAACAGCCCACTACGGTGGAGTAAGTCCCGAAATCGATGTACGACTGTATAATTAGTTCGGGTGGGAGACGGATACCTTAGGGCAGTCAGACAAATATGACGGACTACGACGGTAGGACGGTTGTAAGTATGACGGACTACTTCGGTAGGACGGTTGTAAGATAATGACGGACTACTTCGGTAGGACGGTTGTAAGATAATGACGGACTACTTCGGTAGGACGGTTGTAAGGTAATGACTGACGGACGGACACTAGTTGTCGGACGGTTGTAAGAATGGCGGACCATGACGGTGGACCGTGGCGTTTGTCTTGGTGACATTCGCAAACAAATGACGGGTTGATCACCCTTAAGTGTATTACCCAAGAATGTAAAGAAAAGTAAAGAAAAGGTGAATGCATATATATATGTAATCACAAAATAAAGAAGAAAGAGAAGCAAAAGTTATGAAAATAAATGAGACCAATGATGTGAATATATATCTATATGTATTTGCGAAGAATGATAAATGAGAAGCAATTCAAGTCAATGTGTACTTATATAAACGTATATATATAATTATGCATACTTATAAAGAAAAGAATGTTTATACCTAATTGCATTAAACTAGAACTCACCAGCGTTAGCTGACTTTTAGTATACATTACAGGTACAGAAAGGAAGGGTCGTGCGAAGGCGTGAAGGTTACCCGACACGAGACTGACATCCCACTTTTATTTATGTTAAGAAAATGTTATGATTAATGTTGAGACTTCCGCTGCTATGCTATGTTATGTTATTGAATGATGTATGCTTCCGCTGTGTTAATGTTTTTAATTAAAAGTTCAGTGATTAATGACTATGTTTATGAGTAAATCCAACAAGTGAGGTTACCCGGGAAAGGGGCCTTACAAGTTGGTATCAGAGCAATAGTTTGAGAGATTCAGACATCCCTAAATGTCTGGACTCAAACTGATAATGGGACCAACGCATGGATGTCAGTACGGGTAGCCAACGCCAACGCTAGCACGGTAAGTAAGTACTAGAGTGAATAGATGCCTTAACTTAGAACAAATAGATCTCAATGTCACAACCGATTTGATGAGTTTTGACCGAAAATCAATGTAAATTAGTAATCACAAACCGGTCACTGTAATTAAAAATTTACCTTGCTCGTACTGTTCGAAACTACGATCTGAAGAAATGACATTGATGTATTCCCTTTTTAACTATCAGGAAATTAAGAGCTATGGCTGGTGGAGGGAGAACAGGACCTCGTGGCGGTCGCACTGGCCGATGAGGTATACCTCCGTTGAACCAAAGAATTGAAGAAGAAGAGAGTGTGCACACAGAGCACACCGAAAGTGTGCACGAAACAGAAGTGACCCCAATTAGGGACGACAGTCCAGGGCCTATACAGTTGGAACCTGAAGTCAGTGATGCTATTGCCCGTGAAGTTGTGCTCACTTTGAAGAAGGTATTGTCTGATCTATTATCCGAGGCAATAAAGAAACGTAAAGAGGAGGATGAAGGAGACAATGAAGAGAAAGTATATGATAGTGATGGGGATGAAATAAAGATAGGATCGAGCAACCGTGGGTGTACTTATAAAGGCTTTAAGGACGGAGACCCACCCAAGTTCGATGGGAGCAAGGATTCAGTGGCAACGCTTGAATGGATTGAGAGGATGAATGCTGTAATCAACATCAGCGAGTGTCGACCAGACTAGGCTGTTAAATACGTTTCTCATTCTTTCACCAACGAAGCACTAAGTTGGTGGAGGAATATTCAGAGAACTAAGTCACCAAATGCTATAAACAGAATGACATGGGACGACTTGAAGAAGCTGATCATCCAAAAGTTCTGTCCATTGAACGAAATTGATCGAGTGGAAAATGAATTCCTAAACCTTAAGGCTGGAAACAAGACGCACCGCCAGTATACTTCGAGGTTCAATGAGCTAGCTCAACTAGTACCCCACCTGGTAGAAACTGAAGACCGTTTGATCAAGTACTATGTTAAGGGGTTGCCACAACGGGTCCGTGTTCATGTAAAAGCTAACCTACCCTCGACCTTCGAGTCAGTAGTGAATCTGAACGGAATCATCTATGACGACTACGCCAATGAGGACCCGGCACCTGAGACACAAAAGAGAAAGTGGGAGAACCCGTCTAGAGGTACCGGAAGAGGGAACGTAACTACTGAAAATAAGAAACCAAGGTCGAATAAATATGAAACCTGCAAGAAATGTGGAAGGCAACATTTTGGCGAGTGCCGGGTCGGCTCCACCACATGTTACAGGTGTGGGAAGGCGGGGCACTATTCTCGTGACTGCTTAAGAGACACTAAATGCCAAGTATGTGGACAGTTTGGTCACCTGACTAGGGATTGCAGAAAAACCAGACAATTTGGTTCGGGAAAAGAAAAGGAACAGGAACAACCAAAGACTAGGACTCGAGCTTACGCCCTGACTGAGGAGGAAGCAAGGGGAAATCCTGATGTTGTGTCAGGTACGTTCCTAGTTAATGATGAACATGCGGCTATATTATTTGACTCGGGTGCTAGTAAAAGCTTTATATCAAACGCATTTAGTCGTAAACTGAATTGCACTATCAACACAGTAGTAAAGGCATTTAGTGTACAAACTGTCATTGGTAAAAATTCGGCAGTATTCCAAGTAACAGAGGATTGCATCATAGAAATAGAGGGACACAAGTTTCCTTCTAGATTATTCCTTCTCACCTTAGGAGGATTCGATATAGTATTGGGTATGGATTGGCTAGCTGCCAACGAAGCTCAAATTATATGTAAACGTAAGAGGATACACCTCAAGGCTCCAAGCGGCAGCCCAATTACGGTTTATGGGGATTGGAATTTCACGATGCCGAACATCATCTCGATGATCAAGGCCGAAAGTTACATGAGGCGCCGTAGCGAAGCTTATCTGGCATATGTTATTGACGATAGAATGAAAACGAAAGAACTCGAGAACGTACCCGTGGTGTGCAATTTTTCGGAAGTATTCCCTGAGGATCTACCTGGGTTGCCACCCGATCGGGAAATAGAATTTCAGATAGACTTACTGCCAGGAGCTGAGCCCGTTGCCAAAGCCCCCTACTGATTGGCTCAGTCAGAAATGAAAGAGTTGATGTCTCAACTACAGGAATTAACAGAAAAAGGATTTATTAGACAGAGCATTTCACCATGGGGCGCTCCGGTACTATTTGTAAAGAAGAAAGACGGCAGCATGCGCATGTGCATTGACTACTGTGAACTGAACAAGAGGACAGTAAAGAACAAATACCCACTACCTAGAATAGATGACCTTTTTGATCAACTGCAAGGTGCGAGTTGGTTCTCAAAGATCGATCTTAGGTCGGGTTACCATCAGTTGAAAGTAAGAGAAGAAGACGTACCAAAGACCGCGTTTCGCACGCGTTATGGGCATTATGAGTTTCTCGTGATGTCCTTCGGATTAACTAACGCACCAGCAGCGTTCATTGATTTAATGAATAGAGTGTGTCGACAATGTTAGATCGATCAGTGATAGTTTTTATAGATGACATACTAGTATATTCGAAAAACGAGGGTGATCACCACTGTCACCTAATAGAGGTTCTGGAGGTGTTAAAGCAGGAGAAGTTGTACGCGAAATTCTCCAAATGCGCGTTCTGGCTTAGGGAAGTTCAATTCCTAGGTCATGTGATAAACCCAAACGGCATCATGGTGGATCCTGCAAAGATCGAGACAGTAAAGGAATGGAACATCCCAAAGACACCAACAGAGATACGAAGTTTTCTAGGATTGGCAGGCTACTATCGAAGGTTCATTCAAGATTTCTCAAGAATAGCCTCGCCACTGACTAAACTGACACGGAAGGAAGTAAAGTATGAATGGGGTCAGACCCAAATCAACGCGTTTGAAGAACTTAAGACACGATTAACCCAAGCTCCAGTCTTGACTCTACCTGAGGGAAATGAAGACTTGGTAGTCTACTCTGACGCTTCGGGGCAGGGTTTGGGTTGCGTACTTATGCAACGGGGAAAGGTAATTGCTTATGCCTCACGACAACTAAAGATTCACGAGGCTAACTACCCAACGCACGATCTAGAGTTAGCAGCAGTGGTTTTCGCGTTGAAAATATGGAGGCACTACTTGTATGGAGTTAAATGCACCGTCTACTCCGATCACAAAAGCTTGAAATATTTTTTCGAACAAAAAGAACTAAACATGAGGCAAAGAAGGTGGTTAGAGCTACTGAAAGACTATGACTGTGAAATATTGTACCATCCAGGCAAGGCAAACGTAGTGGCTGACGCTTTAAGTAGAAAGGAAGAATCGACACCTATCCGGATCAAAGCGTGTCAGCTGATTATAACACCAGATTTGATGGGTGAAATAGCAAAAGCACAAGATGAAGCACTGTTAGAAAGAAATGTGAAACGGGAAAGAATAGTAGGACAACAAGGGAACTTAGATGTAAATGCATACGGAGTACGAACAAGGTTCGGCCGGATGTGGATACCTAAGATTGGCGAGCTTAGAGCCAAAATACTCGATGAGGCCCATAAGTCTTGTTATTCTATCCACCCCGGGATGAACAAAATGTATCAAGACTTGAAGAAAGAGTACTGGTGGCCCGGCATGAAGAATGATGTGACCGAGTACGTTAGCAAGTGCCTAACTTGTTCTCTAGTTAAGGCCGAGCACCAGAAACCATGCGGTAAAATGCAACCTCTACCAATACCGGAATGGAAGTGGGAGGAAATCACGATGGACATCATTACCAAGCTACCGCGAATAGCTAAAGGCAATGATACCATTTGGGTGATCGTCGACCGCTTGACAAAGAGTGCTCACTTCTTGCCAATACGAGAAACTTCTTCTTCGGAAAAGCTAGCAGAAATATTTATCAAGGAAATTGTGAGCAGACATGGTATGCCGCTGTCGATTGTGTCCGACAGGGATACTAGATTCACGTCAAGGTTTTGGAAGAAATTCAGTGAATCGATGGGCACTAGACTGAACATCAGCACCGCTTACCACCCTCAAACCGATGGCCAATCTGAAAGGACCATTCAGACCTTGGAGGATATGCTCCGAGCCTGTACCATTGACTTCGGTGGGAGCTGGGACAGCCATCTACCATTGGCAGAATTCTCATATAACAATAGCTATCATTCAACGATTGGTGTGCCGCCATTTGAAATGTTGTATGGAAGAAGATGTAGGACCCCGGTTTGTTGGGGGGAAATTGGACAGAAGGATTTTGCAAGTCTCGAAGTGGTCAAAGCTACTTCCGAGAAATTTGATCAAATAAAGGCTCGAATGAAAGCCGCAAAGGACAGACAGAAATCATACGTGGATAAGAGAAGGAGGGATTTAGAGTTTCAAGTAGGGGACATGGTATTGTTGAAAGTATCACCCTGGAAAGGAATCATTCGGTTCATAAAGCGTGGCAAACTAAGTCCAAGGTTTGTCGGACCATTCAAGATTTTAGCAAGAGTGGGTCAAGTTGCTTACAGACTCGACCTACCCGTTGAGCTTAGTGGAATACACCCTACGTTTCACGTGTCGCACTTATGCAAGTGCCTAGCTGACGACACAGCTCACATACCTTACGACGAGATCGAAGTGGATAACAGTCTAAATTATGTAGAGGAACCGATAGCCATTCTTGACCGAGCTGAGAAACGACTACGCAATAAGTCGATACCGTTAGTCAAGATACAATGGAAGCACAGAAAAGGGTCAGAAGCTACGTGGGAAAAAGAAGACGAGATGAGGGGACTATACCCTCAATTGTTTAACGTATGAACAGTTTCGAGGACGAAACCTCTTTAAGGAGGGTAGACTTGTAACATCCCGAAAATAGTAACTACGTAAATAATAATACGATGGAGATTTAAACATTATAAAACGAAATAAGAACGGATGGGCTTGGACTCGGCTCCAACGAGCCGAAGGAAGCCCAGCTATAAAAGGGGCAAGGCAGCCCACTAGCTCATTTCACCTTCATTTTTCACCATCTTAGAGAGAGAAAGGGAGCTCGGGTCTAGAGAGAGAAAGTCGACGGATCGTCACGAGATTAGAGGAGCACGTTACAACTGAGCTCGTGAGCAAAACCTCTGAATCAGAACTTCAATCCAGGTAATGATTCAACCATAATCTGAGTTTTTGTTCATGTTGGGGTTTCTCGAGTTTTAGCTAAATAGATGATGTTTTTACGGATGAAACTTGATAATAAGCTTAGAAATAGCATCTAGAATAAAAACCGCACGTTTTGATCAAAGAAAATTGTAAGATTGGCATGATCGGGTTTGCATGCAAGAACTTCGGATTTTTGGTCCAAGAACCAGGTACTGCGTACTTACCAAGTGCGCAGGAAGGAATTCCTGCGTACTTACCAAGTACGCAGGAGGAAGCCCCTAGTACGCAGGAGGGAGACTCCTGCGCACTTTCCAAGTGCGCATGAGCAAGTCCCTACGCGCTTACTAAGTGCGTAGGCAGCAGACAGCAGGCAGTAGGTTGGTTAAGTAAAGTCAGTAAGTTTAGAATGATTAAACCATTAGAGTCGGGGTTGGGTCTAATGTGTATTTAACTACCTAATCCAGATCGGAAGTGACGTTGTTGGACCTTTGTTTAGGACAACCTAGAGAAGCTTATCAGGTGAGTTCTATGTGCCCCCTTCTATGTTATGTGCAAACCTTATTAAATGATTTGGGGCTGAAATGTATACACTAAATGAATAAATGATATGAACGCTAATGTAATCATACGTGATATACTAATATATGTGTTATATATATATACAGAAATGAATTAGGCACAAAGAATGAATCGTATGATTATATAGAATGAATGAAAGAACAACACAATGTGTAAGAATGAAATCTTGCTTTATATCCATGTATATATTGCTTGCTATGAATAAATAAACGTTATGAATGGAACAATAATAACGGCTACCTCGGTAGACGGACGACCACTCGACTATTATGCAGCCAGAAATGAAAGTCTAGAAAGGTAGACTAAACAGCCCACTACGGTGGAGTAAGTCCCGAAATCGATGTACGACTGTATAATTAGTTCGGGTGGGAGACGGATACCTTAGGGCAGTCAGACAAATATGACGGACTACGACGGTAGGACGGTTGTAAGTATGACGGACTACTTCGGTAGGACGGTTGTAAGATAATGACGGACTACTTCGGTAGGACGGTTGTAGGATAATGACGGACTACTTCGGTAGGACGGTTGTAAGGTAATGACTGACGGACGGACACTAGTTGTCGGACGGTTGTAAGAATGGCGGACCATGACGGTGGACCGTGGCGTTTGTCTTGGTGACATTCGCAAACAAATGACGGGTTGATCACCCTTAAGTGTATTACCCAAGAATGTAAAGAAAAGAAAAGAAAAGGTGAATGCATATATATATGTAATCACAAAATAAAGAAGAAAGAGAAGCAAAAGTTATGAAAATAAATGAGACCAATGATGTGAATATATATCTATATGTATTTGCGAAGAATGATAAATGAGAAGCAATTCAAGTCAATGTGTACTTATATAAACGTATATATATAATTATGCATACTTATAAAGAAAAGAATGTTTATACCTAATTGCATTAAACTAGAACTCACCAGCGTTAGCTGACTTTTAGTATACATTTCAGGTACAGAAAGGAAGGGTCGTGCGAAGGCGTGAAGGTTACCCGGCACGAGACTGACATCTCACTTTTATTTATGTTAAGAAAATGTTATGATTAATGTTGAGACTTCCGCTGCTATGCTATGTTATGTTATTGAATGATGTATGCTTCCGCTGTGTTTGAATGTTTTTAATTAAAAGTTCAGTGATTAATGACTATGTTTATGAGTAAATCCAACAAGTGAGGTTACCCGGGAAAGGGGCCTTACACAAAATCACTTATAAGATTATATACACAGCAATTCTTTTCAATATAATATTTCTCCCCCAAAAGATTTGCGTAAAAACTGTTCATAAAAATAAAATCTTTTTGGAATTTTCTTTGACAAGTAAACAGAATAAAAAAAAAAATAAATAAAAAAAAAATACTATTCACACAATTTACTGAAAGTTGATCATTCTAAGCATCTCCACCAGTTGGGCGAATCTGGTAGAGTCAAAAGCCTTTGTGAAGATGTCTAGGGTTTGTTTGTGAGTTTTGACTTCAACAATTTGAATATGCTTCTTTTCAACACAGTCACGGATAAAGTGATGTTTGATTTCAATGTGTTTGGTTTTGGAATGCTGAACGGGGTTTTTGGTGATATGAGGAACGGCGGTGTTGTCACACAGAATGGGTGTCTCATGGAATGTGATCCCATAGTCAAGCATCTGATGGTGTATCCATCTGACTTGGGAACAACAGAGGGCAGCGGCAATGTATTCGGCTTCAGCGGTGGATTGGGAAACGGTGGACTGTTTCTTACATTGCCATGAGACAAGGCGGTTGCCAAGGAATTGTCAACCTCCAGAAGTGGATTTTCGGTCTAAGTTGCAACCCCCGTAGTCTGAGTCTGAATAAGCCACAAGATCAAACAAGTCAGTTTTAGGATACCACAGACCCAATTTTGGCTTATATTTTAAATATCTCAAAATACGTTTTACAGCAGATAAATGAGAGAGTTTAGGATTAGCCTGAAAATGTGCACATAAACACACTGTAAACATGATGTCTGGTCTGCTGGCCGTGAGATACATGAGCGAGCCTATCATAGAGCGATATAGGTGCTGATCAACGCTTTCACCATCCACATCAGGAGTCAAACAATGACGAACTTCCACAGGAGTTTTAACTGGATGGGAATTAGCCATTTTGAACTTGGTCAAGATTTCTTTTACGTATTTTTCTTGATGGATAAGGATTCCTGACTCAGACTGATCAACTTGCAGTCCCAAAAAGAACTTCATTTCCCCCATGGAGCTCATCTCAAACTTAGATCGCATCACTTCTTCAAATTCTTTGCAGAGACGGGGATTTGTAGATCCAAAAATGATATCATCCACATAAATTTGTACCATGATTGTATCCTTTTCCTCCTTCCATTTGAACAAAGTTTGGTCAATTGCTCCTCGTGTGAAACCATTCTCAATCAGATGCTTTGATAAAGTTTCATACCATGCACGAGGTGCTTGGTGAAGACCGTACAATGCTTTGTCTAACTTGTAAACACGGTCTGGAAAATTAGGATCAATGAAACCCGGCGGCTGCTTGACATATACTTCTTCTTGAACTTTGCCATACAAAAATGCGCTTTTGACATCCATTTGATGGACGGTGAAGTCCATGTAGGCTGCATAGGCGAGAAACATTCTGATGGCTTCCAAACGAGCCACTGGTGCAAAGACTTCCTCATAGTCAATCCCTTCTTCTTGATAGAAACCTTGAACCACCAGACGAGCTTTGTTTCGAATCACAGTGCCGCCTTCATCCTTTTTGTTGCGAAAAACCCAACGAGTGCCGATTGGAACTTTGTTCTTGGGAAGATCTACCAAATTCCACACATGCAACTTTGAGAATTGTTGTAGCTCTTCCTGCATTGCTTCCACCCAACTATTTTCTAGTAGAGCTGCTTTGATGTTCTTTGATTCAGCTTGAGAAATGAAGCAAGAGAACATGCTGTTTTCAAATGCATCACAGGCACTTCGGGTACTAACACCCACATTGAGTGGTCCAATGACGTTATTGGTGGGATGAATCTTGTGAATTCGCAGTTGAGGAATTTCATCTTCTTCCACGACTTCTTCCAAATTGGTAAGATTTTCAGCAGGAGGATCGGCTATGTCATTAATAGGATTTTCAGCAGATGATTGTGGTGCAACATCTACTATTGGAATGAAGTTGTCTTCAACAGTTTCACTTGTTGCACCAGAACCGGAAGACTCCATATCAGATTCAGCATTTGCAACCACAGGAATTTCAACCTGAGCAGATGAGGAAGAACCTTGATCATTTAAGTTCCCTAAATTGTTCACAGAAAAATAAGGATTAACATGAGTTGAGTCAATTGAGAAATCAGGAAGATTAAATGATTTAAAAACTGAATCGACGTCAAATAGCCAATTGGGACCGTCTCCTGCGTCCGTGTGATTATTTTCATGCCAATTGATATCAATGGACTCCAACACTATTCTTTTCTGCTTATGATAGACACGAAAAGCACGTTGATTGGAGGAATAACCAACAAAATAACATTCATCAGCTTTGGCTTCAAACTTGTTGAGCTGATCTGAAGTGTTCAGCATCGTGCACACACACCCAAATTTTCTGAAGAAATCAATAACTGGCTTGCGCTTGTACATGATCTCATATGGTGTCTTGTTGCAACTTTTAGTGATAAGAACCCGATTTTGCACGAAACATGCAGTGTTGACCGCTTCAGCCCAGAAAGTCACGGGAAGCTTAGAGTCAACAATCATAGTTCGTGCAGCTTCAATTAAGGTGCGATTTCTCCTTTTAGCTACACCGTTTTGTTGAGGAGTACGAGGTGCACTAAATTGACGAGAAATTCCTTTCCTTTCACAGAAGGAATCAAGAGTTGCATTCTTAAATTCTGTTCCATGATCGCTGCGGATAGTCTTCACACTTAAACTGAAGAGGTTTTCAATTTGAAGCATATAGGTCTTTAAAATCTCTGGCGTCTCATCCTTCTTAGCTGAGAAAAACACCCAAGTGAATCGAGAAAAATCATCTGTTACCACCAGACAGTATGACTTTCGTCCAAGACTCATGACACTCACTGGACCAAAGAGATTCATGTGAAGCAATTGGAGAGGAGAGTCAATGGAATTGGTGGTCTTAGGCTTATGTGAAGATTTGTGCTGTTTTCCCTTGGAACATGAAATACAGTGTTCCATAGGAGTGAAATCTTTGAGAGGTAATCCAGTGACTAGGTTGCCTCGAACCAGTCGGTTCATTGTTTTGAAATTGACATGTCCCAACCTCTTATGCCACAGGAAAGATTCATCTTCGGAAGCCTTTGAGAGAAAACACGATTCAATTCCCGATGGGTTGTTCATATCCAAGCTATATGTGTTGTATCTTCTGGGAGCACGCATGAGAATAAGTTCTTCCGGAATCACCATTCCCGGCTTTAAGATAAGACATTCTTTTGAATTGAATAAAGCACAAAAGTCCTTGTCACAAATCTGTGAAACACTCATCAGATTGTATTTTAACTGAGGAACATAGTTGAAAAATTCCAGACTATTTACTCCATTTTATACTGTTCCTTATCCTTCAATCTTTCCTCCTCTTGGGTTTCCAGCAAAAGCAACATACTCTCCATCAATTTGATGATAATCTTGCAGCAAGTTAAAGTGCCCAGTCATATGCCTTGAACATCCACTATCTACATGCCAGATGTTATCGCCGGTTCTTCTTGATTGACCCTATACACAATGAACCATTTATACGTTTTGACCAAAAATGTTTCAATCAAGAGATTTTAGTGTCAGGATATGACATCTCATTGGAATCAGAAGTACAACCATCCTTTGATGAAGCACGGTCATCAAATAGAACATTATTTTTAATTTTCCAAGTTCGTTTTAAATAATTTTTAGCATTTTTAATTCTTTTACGCCTAGATTTCCTACTGTGAGAAGAATTAGGCAACACATATGAATTTAATGAACTTTGGGAAGGTGATTCTTCATTAAAATTTGCGGTTGTCAATTTACAACTCTTTGAAACATGATTTGAGGCACCACAACTAAAACAAACGTTTTTACAAGATATCTTAGCCTGATAATAGTCATCACAAGATGAAGATGATTGTGATGTTGAGGGATCTGAACATGAGACGGTTCTTTCATCAATAACTTTGTCTTGAAGACGATGTGCTTCCTTTAATCTGAAAAATTCCATGTTGCTCATGGTTTCACGTGGTACATCATTCACAATAATTCCTGCACTTTTAAATTTTGTAACACATGGCATAACATTCAAAGATTTAGGAACAAAAGGCAAGGCATTTTTAAATTTAGAAACATCACATCCCAAACCCGTATGCTCAGCAGGCATAGAATCAAAATACAAGTTTTTAACGTGTTCACAAATATTTGGTTTTGACACGGACATATTATTACATTCATCCGACTCAAGTTCTTTTAAAATAGTTCTATCATTAGCACTCTTATCACAATCATCTTCGAAATTTACACAATTTGACTCTGCACAAGAAGCAAAACTGTCAGAATCAGAGGATGTAATATAATCATCAGGAGATAATGTGCAAACAAAAGGTGTGGAAACATGTGGAGTTGGCATATCAGCAAATCTCCCTGATTTAGAATAAGGAGGTGGATGAGAGTTATACCTAAGACCTTCTGTGCCTTTTCTATTAAATTGTTTATCAATTATTCCAAACAGAATCTTCTGATCCATATCCATGTGATCAACCTGTAATTTGGCTTTTTCTGCCTTTTGGACTCTTTCAGTCAAAATTGTATTATTAATGGTTTGAGTATTGAGTTGCACAATTAAAGAACGATTTTCACCAAAAATATCATGAATTTTATTTAAGTAAAGTTTCTCATTTTTGTCCACAGAGTCATACATCACCTTAATGTGATTTCGTTCATCAATCAAGACTTGATTGATGAATCTGTATTTTTGAATTTCATTTAAGCAAGATCTAGAATCACAAAGTTTAGAAATAACCTCAGCAGGCACAGCAGTGAGATCCTCAGATGGTTCAATCATGACACACTTGCCATTTTCCTCCACATCAGCCATCAAGGCTTTATCAACAGCTTCCTCAGCTTGTTCTCCCCAATGATAATGTCCATCAGCTTGGCACACAAGAGCTGTGGAACTTGAAGTTTTGTTTGTCTTTGGAGGATTGGCAGCTTGTTTACCAGAGGAAATCTTCTTATCTTGCTGATCTTTGGAGGACGGCTCCTTGCAGTTTCTGGCAAAGTGACCCAGCTGATCACAATTGTAGCATCTCACCTTCTTGATATCAAACCCAAGCGTCTTTCCTTGCTTGAACCTGTCTATACCAGTCCTTTTGATAAATCTCTTGGCTCTTAAGGTCAACATGGCCATGCACCAATCAATGTCCATTTTCTCCAAATCATCAGGATTAATCTGCTCCAAGTCATCAGGTTGAAAGCTAACCGGTGTTAGATTTCCAGAAATCAGTGCATCATAGCATGACATGAAAGCAGTCATGATCGGAACATACTCATCAGGAATCATGGTGACAGTCTTTTGAGGAGCAGAGGAGCTGGTAGAATTAATTGCAGCAGCTGAAGGAGGGACATCAGTCTGAAAGTATGGGCTACCGGATGAGCTTGATCCAGCAATGAGAGCTGTGTTTCCAGACTGATTTGATGGAGTGACTGCTCCCTTCTTAATCTCAATTTCATAAGATTCAAGAATGCTATAGACTTCCTGTTGAGACAGAGCACTCAGATTCTCAGTCTTTTTGATCATGATTCGATACATATTCCATTCCTCAGGAAGAGAATCTAGGAGTTTCTTGTTTAGATCAAGAGTAGGATACTCAACTCCCATTACTTTCAACCTTGATACAATGCTTGAGAAACGGTTGATCAAATCAGATATTGATTCTCCCCTTACACTGCTGAACATCGCATATTGTTTCTTGATCAGATCTCTTTTGCTTTCCCTGACATCCTCACTTCCCTCATATCTTGTGCACAGTGCAGCCCATAAGTCTTTGGCAGTTGTGTACTCAGCAAAGATGTTGAAAATATCCATAGGAAGAGCCATGGAAATAGTCCCGTAGGCCTTGTTATCTCGGGCAATCAAGGCAAGATCTTTCTCATCATACTCAGATACTAACTTAGGACGTTGAACATCAGCAGTGGTAGTTACGGGCTTGTGGGGACCATCGGTGATAGAACTCAACAGAGTATAATCGTGAAATTGAAAGAAAAGCTTCATCTTTTTAGTCCAGTCATCAAAATCTCTTGTGGACACAAGAACAGGTGGTCTATTTCCACCAGAATGTTCTGTTGAACTTGAAGTGGCCATAATATTTTGAATCGAAACTAAAACAGTAACTAGTTTCGATAGGTCAGCTTCTATCGAAACAACTAGTTTCGATAGAACAACTTTTATCGAAACAACTAGTTTCGATAGAACAACTTTTATCGAAACAACTAGTTTCGATAGGACAGATTTTATCGAAACAACTAGTTTCGATACTGAAAATTTTCGAGGCAAGTTTCGATAACCAGAGTTTCGATAGAGATAAGACAAAATATAGTTTCGATAGTACCTTCTCCCGACAAAATGTAGACAAGAAGTTTCGATGATCAACGGAAATCAGAAACTGTCCCTAGTAGTTTCGATGCCTTCTTCTCCAAGCTCAGAAATACTCCATTGATGATAAGCTCCAGAAATCAATAGTGCAGAAATAACAAACCAATCCGGCGAAAAACTTCGTCTAACTGTCCTGATCACGAATCCAACCTCCGATTATGAAAATACGAGCAAAAACCCTTGAAAAATGATGAAACAGTACCTCGAGAATAAATGTGCAAAAACCCAAAATTAGCAACGAAAACCCTCGGTAATCACCTAGAATCGATCAATAACCTGATAACACTCAAAAAAACTAGAGCATAAAGCTCTGATACCAATTGTAGGTCCAGATTTCTCTTGAAATCACTGATTTGATCGATTACACACATACACACAGGCGGAAACTGTGTGTATGGTGGTGAAACAGATAATAGAAACAATGTTGGTGAAGATAACAGGCTAACCACAGTTTGAATCAACACGCAAATGGTATGAAAGTGTAAGAACACAGTGAATAAACAACTGCAAATTGTATTGATTCAGGAAAAATGTGAAAGAGAAAGTTCAGGGTTACAGCCGCTACTCACACCCTAAACAATCTCAAACTAGGCTATTTATAGTAGTGACAAGTATCGAAACTATGGTCAATCGAAACTACTAGTTTCGATTGACCATTTATAATTGATACACAGACTGTCGAAACTACCATCTATCGAAACTACTAGTTTTGATTGAACAGACTCAATCGAAACTAAGTAGTTTCGATAGCCCAGACTTAACTAATTACAGAAAACTGAAATTACAATAATGAAATGACAGAAAGTAAACTAGTCTAAAATTGTTTAAACATACAATAAATGACAACAGCTTATACAAAATATATGACTCTACATGTATATTTTAACTTGTGGTTAAGATTAATTCTTGATTTTTTGTTATATGTTAAACATAATGTGTGGCTAGGAATAATTAAGGGGCTAAATTAGTAATTTCACCTTTTTTCTTCTTTTTTTTCTTTTTCTTTCTAGATTAAATCAACATTTTGATCAAAATCAAATTTCTTGGAACAATTGAAGAACGGTCACTTTACACATGTGAAAAATCAAATGCATAAGTTTAATAATCAAATAAACATAAACAAAAGAACGATTGACATAAAAAAATTGAAGAACAATTCAAGAACAAGTTTTTTACACACGTGTAAGTCAGTGAAAACTGACTTTATACATGTGTAAATACCCTAAAACAGTTACAAAAATATGTAATCATCAAAATACATAGTTTTGTTATCAAGATACACAAGTGTAATGATCTTTTCTTGATTCTTCCTTGTTTACATCTTGATTATTCCTTACTCGTATCTCAAATCTAGGTTGTTTAACATGTTATGAAGAAAAAAATGAAGAATTAACAGTGAATTAGCAACTATTTAAGCCTAGAAATATAGATCTGAAGAAGAAAAACAAAGATTTAACCAGGTTTACACATGTGTAAATTCAGTTTACACATGTGTAGTAACCCAAAAATACACATGTGTAAAACCCATATATTCAAATCTATTAAGATAAAAGTCTAGGCTGTTTACAAATGTTTAGATGAGAATTGACATAAACACATGAATAACAACTATTTACACATGTGTAAACTCAGTTTACACATGTGTAAAAGCAAATCTAGGTTTTTCTGTTTAAATTAAAGAGAAGAGTCATTTAGAGTATACTTACCCTTTCAAGCCGCTAAATAAGGGTAGTTTTGAACTGAAGAACACCACATCCACTAGAAGTGGGATCCAGTATATGAGCTTTCTTAAGTGCATAAAACCGACCTGCAACAAAAACATCATTACGGAAATAGAACAAGAAAAATGAACTATTAGCTCAGCTTCAAGGGAAATAGCAGGTTATATGGATAGCATGTTTAGAATGTATTATTAAAAGAGAAAGAAAAAACATTCACTTCATAACACTATAACCATGAGTAAAAAAACAGCGACTGGACATTATTTGGGATGACATACAACCGTTCTTATTGTCTAACATGTGATGGTATCCTACTTCAAGTCATCTGAAAGTTACAGTTCATAACTTCAAAACTTTCGAATAGCTATTCACCTATGTAGTGTTTTGGGTAAAAATTATGTTAACTAACTTTGTAACCAAATTTCGTAAGTGAGGTAGTGTGCTTGTAAAATCAATGTGAAACAATACAAAAACGTAAAGAGTGACACATTTGTTTACGAGGAAAGCCCTTGCTCGTTCAAGATCTCCGACATAAAACATCGGGAGGTGACAATCGACACCTGCCTCGTTTCTTCAATAAATGATAAAGAATTACAAGTGTTGAGCAGCAAATGATCGAATACTAAGTGTTACAGAGTTTCTCGCAAATGTTTTGAAATGCTAAGTGAAGTGTGTGTTGCTAATCGATCAAGCCGCTATTTAAATACAGAAAATGATCCTAACTAACTTTCCAAGGATCCGGAGCTTTACTCGGTCTTCAAATATGACCGTTGTTGAGCTTCTGTCCTCTTTGACTTCTCGTCCGATTCTTCATGGACAAAACGAGTCAACACGTTTTACATGCGTATGTAAAAGAAATAGAGGACAAATAGCCGTTAGTAGCATTAATATTTAAGATACCGAAGTTACCAGGATCTTGGATTCCGGATCATGCATCATTCAGGATCCTGCTTGAGATTTAACCCATAACAATTGTCCCCAAAATTTGACAGATGTACACCGAAATTACAGCTGTTAAATTTTCAAAATTCGAATTCTGAGAGATAAGAGGTTGCACGATAAGACGTGGCGTGATAATCAAAAGCGGAAACGGCGTCGTTTGAAGTAGTCGTCATTACTCCTCTATATTTACTTTTCTTTTTTATTAATCCCAGACCTCATCTTCTACCTCTCTCTCTGGGATTCCAGGTAAAAAGCTTTATTTCTCCTCTTAAGTCTCTGATTTTTGCATCAAAAAATGACGAAAAAGAATACTCAATCATCTTCATCTTTCGACGATCTTGTTAGTCAAAACTTGCTGGCTAACCCTGATTCCGAGAAGTGCTCCTTCTCTGATCGTGAGATCAACAATCTGAAAACCGCAGGCTGTTTTCCTGAAAATACCATTTTTAGGGCGTTTGACCCCAAAACTAGATCTGATTTTACTTCTAAGAGTTGGATATGTTTTTCGTCCTTTCCTTTCACCATAGGTTTTTCATACCCTTTCCCTGCTTTTACTACCGAATTTTTTGAAAAAACCGGCCTGAGCTACGCTTAAACAATGCCGATGATCTAGAGGATCCTTATCCGTCACCATGCTCTTGATTTCAGCATCTTCTAATTGGCTCATTTTTACAACTTGAGAAGCCATGGCTCCTCTCGCTTTCTGTTTCAAATAAAGTCCGTCCATCAAAATGATCCTAACTGGAAGGGTCATTTCTTTTTTGTGAAGAGGGATTCCATTCCTGGTGGGGATAAGTTGTCTGTTAAATGGGTCATGAAGGGTAGGATTCTGACTATAGGATCCTTAATATTTTAACATCCAAAATACTGATTCTCGATTTTATCTTTTGCAGCGCCAAAATTTTTAGAACTTGCTCCCTCTACTCCAGATACTGCTAAGAGATTCGCTTTCTTCTACGGTCTTGATCCTATCGAGAGGACTTTCAAGTTCAAGGCACCTCCTCTTGAAGTGAGCTCAAAAACTTATCCTTGCTCTTCCGAGATGTCTGGTAAGATGTGTACAAATATATAAATCAGTCAGTTAAATATATGGAATTCTAACCTGTTATCCTGAAATAGGCATCCGAAAATCCAGCTCCAGGTTCGCTCTTGATGATATTGATAGCATGGTCTCCAAAGGTAAGAGCATCAAGAAGGAGATGAGCCAGCCATCCCTTGAGGCTCGAAGGTCAGATGCTCCTAAACCGAAATCCTCAACTCCTCGTTCCAAGTCCCTTGCCAGTAAGAAGAGGAAGTCTTCTGATGTCAATGATTTAGCCTCACTTGAGAATCTAAGCTATGTTGATGTCCACAAGAAGCTTCACGTTTTTGGTCACTTGGTAAGAAATTTTGGTATCCCGGATCCTGAACCTGTATTAAGGAAATCCTAACATATTTTCTTAAGACAGTCCCTGGAACAAATGACCAGATGCTATGAGTCGGTGGTGAAAGAAGCTTAAGAAGCAAAGCAGATGGTGAGCGACCTGCAAAAAATAGCCGCAGCTAAAAATAAGAAATTAGCGGATGATGCCAAGGAGCTCAGCAGGGTGAAAGCGGAGCTTGAGGACGCCTATGCCAAACATGCCCACGATCTTGAGGAATCCTACGTACAAGCCAAAACATCAGCCGCCATTTCAATATTCCAAGCCCGGATAAAGATGACTAAAGATGCTGATGATAGGGATTTTGACCGGGCAAATGGGATGTCTAAGAGTGGAAAAGGCTTGTGGCTGAGCTAGGAGGTGAGCCGGTTCAAGAAGCAAGTATGGGCAGCTTGATGGCTGAGGATGAGGCTGAAGGCTCTGTGAAGGTGGCTGCGGATGCGGTTGAACAGGACAATGAGGGCGATAAAGAGAAGGCGTGAGTCCTGTGGTTCTATGTCTTTAACTTTGATCTTGTTTATTTGTTGAACAAATTAATTTCCTGGCTTTTTGGGGATCCCTGAATGGGATGAACAGTTTGACAACTCGTGTCCTGGATGGATGGTTCCTTTTTTGGATGAAACCCGGGACACATTGTTGTTTGGTTGTGTTTGTAGAAAATCAGATTGTTGTTTGGTTGTGTTTGTAGAAAATCAGAATTTGTTAAGTAACTAAATTTTAATACAAACAAGTTTAAGCATGTTCTCAGGATACCGGACCCTTAAAGACAAATAACATTTTGGTTTTTGATCAAACTTTGACTTAGGAGATTACAGTTTAATTTTGACAAATTGTATGGAAAAATATCAATCACAAACATATCATGAATTAGTCCTGTAAGTCTCAAATCTTCTATAAATTGAAAATTAACAAGTAACACATACCTTTGTCGAGAACTAAGTCAGGTAGACACACATACCAGATTATGATGTTGAGTTTGAAATATAGCAATCGTTGGTTGTCCCCTGTGTACAGTCATCGAATACGTCGTAGGCTTAGTAAGTACACTTCGGGATCTTCACAAGTTTTTAACCCATTTAAGGATCTTGAGCCAGCATATTGATGCTAAGTTCTTGAGTTAACACATAAGTGTTAAATATCTGTGACAATTTATAATCGTGGGCCTAGCCAGAATAACGTGGGCCAAGCTAGAATAACGTGAGCTAAGCCAGACTTAAGTTAGCATGAAAATGCTAAAAACCTTAGGAGTAACACGTCTGTTACTATTGTACCATTCAAGATATAGCCAACAGTGATGAAATTATCAGCCACTGTTACATGGACTAGTCGCACCACCTTGAACTATACTTGAATATCGTGCGCTACAGGCGGAGTGTTTAAACTCAATACTTAGAAAGGTGAAAACCTTTAAACCATAGAAGGTATGCTGGATACCTTAACTTGGGAGAGATGGCCAATCTCTTTCTTCTGTCGGGATCCATGGAGGTATTTCCTGTAAAACCGAAAATCTTGGTGAAGGTGGCTAACACCCCTCCGACGCTCAAGTCAGTACTTCGATCAAGGGTAATAAGTATAAACGTAGTCAGGGATAGAAGACATACCAGTTTTAGTTAGAATTTAAGTTCTAACTTACATAAAGTAGGTTTTGAGATGGATAGCGTTCCAGGATCTTGGCAAGATATCTCCTTCCATAGTAGACAACCAATAAGCACCCTTGCCTGCTTTTGAGTCAATCAAGTATGGACCTTCCCACTTTGGTGCAAGCTTTCCATCATTGGGATTGGTAGTATTTTGAAATGCCTTTCTTAATACGAGATCACCTGCATGGAATCTTCTAACCCTTATGTTTTTGTTGTAATATTTTTCTATCCTTTGTTGATAAGCTGCAATGCGAACTTTGGCAAGATCCCTGAGCTCATCCACAGTGTCGAGATCCTGGGCAAGAGCTTCGTTGTTGGTCTCTAAAGATTGAAAGTTGGTTCTGGCAGTAAGGATAACCATCTCTGTCGGGATCATTGCTTCAGTTACAAATACCAAGGAGAATGGAGTTTGTCCCGTCGCATTATTCGTGGTTGTTCTATCTGCCTAAAGTACAAATGGTAGCTCTTCAGCCCATCTTCCTTTCTTTGCTCCTAGTCTCTTCTTGAGGTTGTTAACGATGATCTTGTTGCTAGATTCAGCTTGTCCATTGGCTTGAGGATGTACTGGGGTAGATGTTATCATTTTGATTCCCCAACTTGCACATAAGTATGTCGTTCTTTTGCCAATCAACTGAGATCCATTATCACAAATTATTTCCACCGGGATCCCAAATCTCGTTAGGATATTGTGCTTGATGAAGGAGATGACTTCTTTCTCTCTGACTTGGACAAATGCCTCAGATTCGATCCATATAGAGAAGTAATCCGTCATTGCTAGCATAAAGACTTTTCCTCCTGGTGCTTTGGGAAGTTTGTCGGCGATGTCCATTCCCCACTTTATAAACGACCGTGGAGAGACAATTGGGTATAAAGGTTCGGCCGGTAGATGGAGTATGTTGCTGTGTCTCTGGCAAGCGTCACATTTTTTAGAGTAAGTTATAGCATCCTTTCTCATGGTAGGCCAATAATATCCTGTTCTCAGGATCCTTGAAAATAACGCTCTGCCCCCGTTGTGATTACCACAATCTCCTTCGTGTAGATCTTTCAGGACTTCACGTGCTTCAGGATCTTCCAAGCATCTTAAATATGGACCTGCAATTGATTTTCTATACAAAATATTTTCAAACATTATAAAGCGAGACATCCTCATGCGAAAAGCCTTGTGGTCTTTTCATCACTTGGGATTTCACCATCTTGCATGTATTTATTAATAGGTGAAATCCAGGATCCTGGAATAGGTTCAAGATCCAGAATAGTTGTTTCTTCTTCAGTGTTGGATACTTCATTCACCTTCTTGATTGCTGGGCTCAGAATGTGTATGATAGGTATTTTGGTACCTTCTGGTACTCTAAGAGCTGAAGCAAGGCTTGCTAAGGCATCAGGCTCAGTGTTATCTTCTCTAGGTAGTTGTGTAATGTTAAAAGTTTTGAATTCTATTGATAATTGCTTAACTATTGTGAGATATTTGGCTAGCTTCTCACCTTTTACTGCATACGAACCATTGAAATGATTTGCAATTAACAATGAGTCTACATATACCTGAAGATACCTAATCTTGATATCCTTGGCTAATTGTAATCCTGCTATCACCGCCTCATACTCTGCTTCATTATTCGTAGCCTGGAACTCACAGCTTATGGATTGAGGTAATATGTCCCCTTGTGGCGATTTTAGTATGATTCCCAGACATGTTCCTCTTACATTTGATGCACCATTAGTGAATAAGGTCCATTCGTCCTTTGACTCTTCTAGTCGTTGGACTTCAAGATCTGCCTCTTGTTGGATATCACTGCTGAAATCAGCCACAAAGTCTGCTAGTGCCTGAGACTTTATTGCTATTCTAGGTTCATATATGAGGTCATAGGCACTGAGCTTGACTGACCATTTAGCCATCCTTCCTAGCATCTCTGGTTTTCTTAAGACACACTTACTAGGATAATTAGTTTTAACATGAATAGCATGAGTTTCAAAATAATGTCTAAGTTTAGTTGATGCCATTGTTAAAGCTAAAATTAACTTTTCTAAATGAGAGTACCTGGTTTCCGCTGGTAGCAAACTTTTACTTACATAATATACCAGATGTTGTTAACCCTCATGATCCTTGACTAATACAGCACTTACGGTGGTTCGGGATACTGCCAAATATAGGGATAATGGTTCACCGTCTTCTGGTTTCATCAGTAGAGGAGCTGATGACAAGTATTCCTTTAATGATTGGAGTGCTTGTTCATGCTTCTCTTCCCATTCGAATTTCTTGTTCTTCTTCACGATGTTGTAGAATTCCTTGCATTTTTTTGAGGATCTTGATATAAATCTGTTGAGTGATGTTACTCTGCGGGTCAGTCTCTGGACATCCTTAGTATTTGCTGGGGATTTTAGATTGATGATAGCTTTGATTTGTTCTGGGCTGGCTTCTATTCCTCTTTTGGTCACCATATAGCCTAAGAACTTTCCTGCCCCCACTCTGAAGTGACATTTCGAGGGGTTCAACTCCATATTGTATTGGTCCAAGATATCAAATGCGTCTCTGAGATTCCTGAGATGATCCTCAGCTTTCTTTGATTTTACCACCATATCATCTATGTAGACTTCCATAGTGTCCCCAATCTTGTCTTTGAACATCATATTTACCAGTCTTTGATATGTGGCACCTGCATTTTTAAGACCAAAATGGCATAGCTGTGTAACAATAAATACCTGTCGGGGTCATGAATGTCGTGTCTTCCTGATCCGATGGTTCCATTTGGATCTGTTGAAATCCTGAAGAGGCATCTATAAAAGTTAGGATTACATGGCATACTGTAGCGTCCACCATAGAGTCTATGTGTGGTAATGGGAAGGGGTCTTTAGGACATGCTTTGTTGAGGTCTGTGTAATCTACACAAACTCTCCACTTCCCGTTCTTCTTCTGGACTACCACCACGTTGGTTAGCTACCTTGGGAATTTTACTTCCCTTATCATCCCAGATTTGAGAAGCCTTTCCACCTCCTCTTGGATGATTACGTTTTTCTCAGGAGCAAATTTCCTTCGCTTTTGATGTATTGGCCTGAAACTTTTATCAATTCCAAGTTTATGAGTTATGATAGCTTTGGATATACCTGTCATGTCTTCGTGCTTCCAAGCGAAGGTTGCTTTCCTGCCCCTCAGGAAATTCAGGATATCTTCTTCAATATCCTCAGGGATATTGCTCCCTACTAGGATCTTTACATCTGGATTTTCAGCATCCAGGGTACCTCTTTAACATCATGTTCTTTAGTTTCCAGAACATCCCTGGCCTGCTTAATTAATTGCTATGCTTGCCTAGATTTGATAGAGGCTTTCATTGAGGAAGTGTAACAGTTTTTGGCCTCTTGTTGATCGTTGTTGATCTTCACCACTCCCCAAGGGGTCGGCATCTTGACACATTGGTGATATGTTGAGGCTATTGCTTTCATGTCGTGTATCCAGGGTCTTCCTAGAATAATGTTATAGCAAGATAAAGAATCGATAACACAAAACTTTTGTATAGAATTTACCCCCTCGATGTAGATTGGTAGTTTGACTTGTCCTACCGTGTTTTTAACATCTCCGCTGAATCCTACTAATACTGAGGATTTCGAGATGATATCGGAATCCGGGATCCCCATTTTTTTTAGGACTTCATGCTGGATAATATTTATAGAGCTTCCTCCGTCGATCAGTATCCTGCGAATGAAGTGGTTCGCAATGTATAGTGTAATCACCAGGCCATCGTGGTGAGGATCCTGTACTTCATCTCTGTCATCCTCGTCAAAACAGATCACCTTTTCTTCAGTTAAGCTGGAGGTTTTGATAGGTCTGTCCCCTTTCTCTGTTTTTGCTTCTTTGGCATTCCTTTTTTGCTGCAGAGTAAGAAGAGCCACAAATATCAGATCCACCAGATATAAAACCTATTACCATGGCATCCGGCGGCGGGGACTTTGCTCTTTTCGGGATCCTGTCGTGATCCTTAGTCTTGTTCTTTCCTTTGCCTAGAAACTCTTTAAGATGCCCTTTGCTTAAGAGGTAGCTTATCTCCTTCCGCAAAGCAATACAATCCTCGGTTATATGGCCAAAGTCTTCGTGGAATGCACACCAATTGGACTTGTCCTTTCCCCTTGAGTTCCTCTCAAACTTGAGAGGCCACCTGGCTTTTTCTCTAAGATCCTGCATGGCCAATAGCAAACTAGTTGTATCAAGAGAAAAACAGTATTCAGACAACTTAGGATATTCTTCTTCGTCCTCGTTGTCCTCTACAGCATTGACCCTGTGATTGTCTGGCTTAGAATACGTCTTGGATCAGTACGACATGAAAGGTGCGGGTTCAGCTTTCCGGTTAGGTTGAGTGTAGCTTGTCGGAGCATTCACTCTCTGTTGGATCTTTTTATCATCTTCCAGCCAAATAAACCTCAATGCCTGGTTCCTGACTTCATCAAGGTTACTGCAAGGATTCATGACAAGGTCATCATAAAATTGAGAATCCTTCTGTAGTCCCATGTTGAAGGCCTAGACTGCAGTGGCAACGTCAAGGTTTGGGATATCCAGGGATTCCCGACCAAATTTGCTGACATAGTCTCGAAAGGATTCTCCAGGATTTTGAATTATCCTGTATAAGTCGCTTGTTAATCTTTCAAAAGTTCTACTGCAAGAGAATTGATTGTTAAACATGTTAGTTAATTGAGCAAATGAAGTAATAGAATATGGAGGAACATTAAGCAGCCATTTTTAGGCTGATCCTGTCAAGGTAGAGCCGAAGCCTTTGCATAAGCCGGCTTCCTTTAGGTCCAATGGAATGGGGTTTATCTCCATCCGTTCCCTGTACTGTGCGACGTGCTCCTCAGGATCTGTAGTTCCATCGTACAACTTCATGTTAGGATTCTGGAAGAGCTTGGGGATCTCAACATCACATAATGGTGGAGCGACTTTGGAGATCTTGTGACTGGTAGAGGACATCTCCGGTATAGGTTGGACCACACCTGGTACGCTAGAGATCATTTCTCTCAACTTCTATAACTCCTTGGCCATGGACGGAGTGATTCCTGTCTCCTACACAAATTCATTAGTATTTGAAAATTGATTAAATGTGTTACCGTTCTCTGGATTTCGGAATGATGATCCCGGAGTAACTCCAAGATCCTGATTTGTCGTAATTCTGACAGCCGGGGTAGGGCCAACTGCAGTAATCCCTGTTTGCATGGGAAGGAAATCTCCCTTATGGATTTCTGAGGATCCTGAATAATTAAAGTCCAAGGTCCTTGGTTGCAGCGGGGCCCTCACTTCCACTGGTTTCTTCGATTCCTTAACCTTCTCAATCTCCCGAAACAGCGCTTGGTTAGTCTTCCTCTATTGTTCCATTTGTTGTTTCATCTCCGAGAACAGATCGAGGATGTCACTGTTTGATATGATCACAGGTCCACCAGCAGGTATTCCGGATCCCGAAAAACCCGTAAGAGTAGTTTTCTTCGGCTGATTAACACTTTTTTGAAATGGAGGAGGAGGAATAGGGTTGACCAAGCCAGAGCAGAAACAGAAATATTTTTGGATTGGGACGACATCGTTGAAAATAGCTTTGAAAGATAGTGATTGAGCACAAACTTTAGTAAATATTTGAAGATGAAAAGCACCAGTTGCCCCACGGTGGGCGCCAAATTGTTTTGGGTAAAAATTATGTAAACTAACTTTGTAACCAAATTTCGTAAGTGAGGTAGTGTGCTTGTAAAATCAATGTGAAACAATAAAAAAACGTGAAGAGTGACAAGGTTGTTTACGAGGAAAGCCCTTGACCGTTCAAGATCTCCGATATAAAACCTCGGGAGGTGACAATCGACACTTGCCTCGTTTCTTCAATAAATGATAAAGAATTACAAGTGTTGAGCAGCAAATGATCGAATACTAAGTGTTACAGAGCTTCTCGCGAATGTTTTGTAATGCTAAGTGAAGTGTGTGTTGCTAATCGATCAAGCCGTTGATTAAATACAGAAAATGATCCTAACTAACTTTCCTAGGATCTCGGAGCTTTACTCGGTCTTCAAATATGACCGTTGTTGAGCTTCTCTCGCAAGTTTGATACGTCCTCTTTGACTTCTCATCCGATTCTTCAAGGACAAAACAAGTCAACACGTTTTACCTGCGTATATAAAAGAAATGGAGGACAAATAGCCGTTAGTAGCATTAATATTCAGGATACCGAAGTTACCAGGATCTTGGATTCCGGATCATGCATCATTCAGGATCCTGCTTGAGATTTAACCCATAACATGTAGTGCTAATGTAAAATATAGATGTTTAAGCAGGAATGATGACTTTCAATTAGCCTTTCTACTAATTGTAAATCTATGGTCCTGTTTTTCTACAGCATATGTTTCTTCAACAACCCTTGAACTGTTGAAAACAAACCATGGAGAAGAAAAAAAGCCCACTGTTAACAACCAGACCAAAAATCAACATCAATTGGGATCCATCAGATAATGTGTAATGCTTTTCTTTAAACCTAGAGAGAAATTATGCATAAAAGCATGCTTTGAACAGGAACCATAAAAGCATGCTTTGAACCCATGAATGTAACTGACAAATTATCAAAAACAAAAAAAAATAAGAACCGCATATGTTAGAGTTTTGGGAAAATTACCATTTCATTGAAAGTAGAATGCAACCTCATGCAACAACAACGGCATTAATCCGCCATTCACAACAATAAAGGTGAGTAACAATTGTCGATTCAATCTTTTTCCAACTCTAAACATGAATTTTTGCGGTACAGTGGTGAGATCTAGAGAACCCAGATCTAGGGTTTGTAAGGCGAATAAGCGGTGGTGGTCCGAGCAGAATGAGAAGGCAAACAACCGGTGGTGGCGGCGGTTCTTCATGAAACCGAAGGGAGGGGATGGGGGAGGTAGATGGATATTTTTTGTGTTTAGAAGATCTGATGAAGAAGAAGGGAGGGGATGGGGAAGGCAGGTGGGTTTTTTTGTGCTTGAAGTGAGAGAGAAAGAATGGATCAGTTGGTAGGTTTAAAGAGAGAGAGAGAGAGAGAGAGTAAATGATGAAAATGCCCCTTAGGCATAATAAACCAAAAACATAATAAAATTAATGAGTGGCTTAGACTGAGTTATACAGTTTTCACAATAAGAGAGGGTTTTTATTTGATACAATTCATATATATATATATATATATATATATATGGTGAGGTTCAAATGCTAACCCGATACTGTTTTATAGTGGTTAGCACGGTTATCACATAAAAAGTTGGTTAGTATTTAAACCCTTCCCTATATATATATATATATATATATATATATAATTTCAAAATTTATGGCTTAAGGGAATTTCTTTTTGTTTTTATTATTCTTCTCGATAACGTTTTTTCATTAGAGCATCCACAATGGGCTTGGCTCATGGGTGGAGCCAAATGTTGGTCCCACCCCTATGGATAAGCTCCTTCTTTCTTCCTCCTCCCACAACCACCCTGTAGAAATAAAGACTGATGGCTATAAAATTCTTTAAATACAAATGCTGCTGATCTCAGAGTTTCTGCTGACCAACAAACTGCTGCAGACAAGCTTAACTACTGCGGATACTTGTTCTCCTGCTGAAGAACAAATCTGCTACGGATAGCCTTATCTGCGGAAGACCAAAGTTGCTGCGGATAGGCTTCTCAACAGCATCAACACTTGATGCTGCTGACAGGCAAATCATCAGTAGCTTTGGATGGTCACATTTTGCTGCTGATCCTCATCTTTGCTGCTGACAGCCGTGTGCCTTGAAGACAAATCGTTGCAGCTGACTATCCATGCCAAGCATCACTGGCAACTTTCTGCAAAAGCAACTGACATACTCAAAGCAGAAGGAACCTCAATGGCACAACCAATGAAAGACAACAATCCTCTTCTCCAAGCATGCAAGCAATAATGCATAAAGAAGACGCTTCAATAAAGTTAACTAGTTTTAGACTAAACGTGTAATAGTTAGCTATATACAAAAGATCAACGGTCTGTGTTAGATCTGATCCTTAGAATCAAGGGTCTGTCTTGATTCTAAGTGAGTATAAATACTGTGTAAACACTTCATTGTAAGTGTGCTTTTTGATTGAGTTTTCATTTGTAATCGTTTATTTGCAAAAGCTTAATACAACAGTGTTCTTAAAAGTATTCTTTCTGTTTACTCGATTATACTTGTGTAGTTGTTATTGTTTCCGCCAATTTCAACTAAGAACATAACCATATTGTACTTTCCCGATCCTACAAGTGGTATCAGAGCTTTGGCTCATATTAAACAAACTCACACTTGTTTAATCACTTCTGGTTCTATTCTAAACACTCTCTTTCATCAAGTCACCAAAAACAAAGATGGCACAGCGCAATGGATTTGAAGACATCGGCAGCATCAACCGACCACCAAGATTGGTATCTGGGGAAGACTACGACATGTGGAAGAATCGCATGGAAAGCTTTTTCTGTTATCAGGAGTACGGAATGTGGAAATCCATCAGGGATGGACCCTACACTCCCATGGTGGCCTCTGCTGACTCTGGAGGACCACCAGTTCCAAAGGAGCCCTCCAAGTACTCAGAAGAGGACATAAAGAAGATGGAGGTGGACTTCAAGGCACTAGGATCTATCCAAATGTGCCTTCCAAATGAAGTTTTTCATAACTTCAAAAGTTACAAAACTGCTAAGAGCTATGGGAGGCTCTTGAGAAGATGTTTGCTGGCTCAGAGGAAGTCAAAGAAAACAGAAGAGACATCCTGAAGCAGCAATACGAAAACTTCATCTGGAAGGAAGGTGAGTCTCTAACTGTTTTATATAACAGATATACTTATCTTGTAGGTGAGCTGTAGTGCTTAAAAGTGAAGTTGGAGAATGAAGATATTCTTAAGAAACTCATCAGATCTCTACCTAGTTACTGGACACTCTACATAGTGTCCATCAGAAGAACTGAGAATCTGAAGACTCTTAAGATGACTGAGCTATTCGGTATGCTTAAAACCTATGAATTAGAGATGATTCAGGCCAAGGAAAGGAGCTCAAGCTACCAAACAGCTTCAACATCCACCACCACCTCTTCTACTCTTCACTCTGACCACTCAGGTCCTAGTACTAGCAACTACTATCCTCCCATAGTCACACATCCTCAAACTCCTACCTCTAAATCAAATACCTCACCATTTCTTCTTGAAGCTCCTCCTCAAGCCTCAACCTCTGCTGCTTTTGTTTCTGAAAACTCAAGCAACATGTCCTTTATCAAGGAGGATCTGGAATGTTTCCATCCAGATGATCTAGAAGAAATGGATATACAGCACTCGTATGCCATGCTCTCTCTAAGAGCAAAAAGGTTCTACTCTAGAACCGGAAGACCCATTCCAAGCAACAACTCCAACACCAGAGTTGGCTTGGATAAAAGCAAATTGAGATGTTACAACTGTAACCAACTGGGTCATTTTGCTAGAGAATGCAAGGCACCTAGGGCAAACCCAGCTGATGATCAAACAAGACAAGCTCACCAAGCCCAACCTAAACAACAACAGCAACAAGCTACTCCTCCAGCTCAAACTGCAGCTTGTGCAGCTGTTGGAACTTCTGACTTTGACTGGTGCTTTCAATATGAAGATCTGCCTACCAACAACCAAGATCTTATAGCAGACACAACTGAGATACCGCCTCAGGTATATGAACATCTATGTTCCCAAGCCTGTATTGATAAGGTTTTAGGCTACAGAAAGCATAATCAAAACCTCATAGATCAAAATGAAGAGTTTCATCAAATGAAATCTGAATTCAAAAAGGTCAAAGACAATTACAAAGAAAAAATTAACTGCCTAAAGAAAGAGATTTCATCACTAAAACATGAACAAACCAATTTTGAAACTCAGATTGATGATCTACTGACCAGATTAAAAGCTACCAGAGCAGAATTGGCAGAACAGAAAGTTCATGTTGACAAATATGAATTTGCATCCATAAAGCTGCAAAGACTTTTGGATGCTCAAATTCATGAAAAGGTAAAAACTGGTCTGGTGTATCATGCTGAACAATATCAAGCCGTTGCACCTCCTGCTGACTACGTTACCATCCATGAACCAAGCTTCAATCTCTCAAATCTTGAAAAGGCCAACCGAGATGTTGATCCTTCAAGACATGAACCACTGGTGCAAGAATACACTACCTCGTCAGAATCTGAGTCAACTTGCTCAGAGCCCAATAAAACTGAGGAGGTCTCATCACCAGTACAAGTACCAGAACCGCCTGTTCTTGAAGTCATTCAAACAAGTACTCCTAATCCTTTACCAGCTGCTTCGGTTCCTTTGCCTTTCAACCAAATCAAAATTAGTTATCCTCCAGAAGGAAGAAAGTTAAATGTTGAAAAGGGGCAGTCTTCAACCTCAAAGCCTCAGAGAAAGGTGTTTGACATATGTCATGCGCCTGGAGAAAGAGTTCCACATGTTCAAAAGACACTGGAAGAAGCCACCTTTGAGCACAACAAAGCTCAACCATGGAACTTTAAAGACCAATTCAAAAGAAAGGACTATGTTTACCTTTCAAGGGACAAACTAGCCAAATCATGCTTTGTCTGTGGAAAATACAACCACATTGCCAGCACCTGCTTCTACTACCTTCAGCAGCAAAGAAACCTCAAGCAACATGCTTTTGAGAAGACAAAGAAGAACAAACATGTAAGAAGGTTTGAAGCCAAGACAACTCAATTCAGAAACTCTCTTTCTCCACCAAGGGAGCAGTTGTCAAAACCTCAACAATCTTGCATCATCTGTGGTGAATCAGACCACTTTGCTGCAAATTGTAAGTTTAATCCTTTCAATCAGATTCTTCTTCCAACCCCAATTATACAAAAGCCTATCAGTAAGGTGAAGAAGGATAGGCATACGTCTGTTCTTAAACCTTCAGCAGCCAACAAAACTACTGCTGGTCGAGTAAAGCCCAAGCAACCAAAAGGAAAGCCTTCAGCAGCAACAAATTCTGCAGCTGCTCAAGTAAAATCATCAGCAGCAACAAAATCTGCTGCTGATAAGTCAAAGTCCTCAGATGCAGCTTCTGCTGCTGAAAAGGCAAAGAGAGTTGGAAAACCACCAACTCAACAATGGAAGGCAAAGAAACCACCAAGCATCATCATTGGTTCAGTTGAATGCATCTATCCTTTGTTGTAAATGTGTCTGTCCTTTGTTGTAAATAAAAGTTAAAAGTCAGCAGCATTTTTGTCCTTCAGCTGCTGACAGGTTTAATCTTCAGCAGCAAAAGATTTGCAGCTGACTGCTTTAAGTTATCAGCAGGAACAAGTTTCCTGCGGATTTCTTTAAGACTGTCAGCAGCAACATCCTTGCTGCGGATTATTAAATCCATCAGCAGCAGATGAGTTTGCTGCTGACAGACTTAACCTTCCGCAGCAACCAAGGTTGCAGCGGACAGGCTTCCTCATCCACGGCAACCAAGTTTGCTGCTGATGGGTAAATTTAAGTCCAAATTAACTTTTAACCGCTGTAAAAATCAACGTCAGTCTTTACCATGACTGCCTCGGTGTATTACAGCTGTAACAGTAAAAGGTGAATTAGGTTGTACTGTACAAGTCATTTTGCTTTTTCCCTCCTCTGCCGTTATAAGAACAAATCAAATTTTCTTACCACCTCTTCACCTTCAATTTCACCCTAAACTCACATCACTTTCTCTCAAGTCCCCACCACATTCAAAGCCCATCATATTTAAAACATTCAAAGCCTCCCATATTCTAACCTTCCTTTCAAATCAAACAACAATGACAGACATCAATAACCCTGATGATAAGTTCTCCCCATACCACAACCTTACAGCATATCTTACCAAAGGAAAGAAATCCGAAGGATTTAATGATATGATCGACTTCTTATGTCGATCAAAAATCTACTTTGCCCTCACAACCAACCCTACCATATATATCCCTCATATGGAGGATTTTTGGAGTACCGCTGTCTACTCATCCGAACAGGGGATTCCCCAAATTAAAGCCAAAGTAGACGGCAAGGATATCACCATATTGGAAGCCACACACAGAAAACATCTTAAGCTTCAAGATGAGGGAGCAGCCATCTCATACTCGAAGGACGAATACATGTGGACCTTTGTATCCATTGGATACACTGGAAATCTGATCGAGTATACGATCGAGAAGGCGCGGATGGGCCCTCCATGGAAGTATCTTTGCCACACTCTTCTCCAATGCATATCCCAGAAGAGGAGTGGATGGCATCGGGTGAGCTCCGCACTTGCCTCCGCCTTCCATGGTATGGTCACTAACCAAGGCTTCAACTTTGCACACCTCATCTTTGAGGGTTTGAGATATAACCTTCAAGAGGGTGCAAAGCATCAATTTTATATGTACCCAAGATTCTTGCAGGAAGTTTTCAATCAAGAACTAAAAGAACTTTCAAAACCTGCAAGAATCTACATCATGTTGGGACATAAAAATAATATTTTTCAAAGCATGAGAACTGTTTCCAAAAAGTTCTCAGGGGTCAATGTTCCATTGTTATCTACAATGCTGAACATACAGAGTACCCCGGGTGATAGTTCAGCAATCCCAGCTGATACTGATCCCACACCCTCCACCTCACATCCTGAACAACAGTCTGCTTCTACCATTCGAACCCCTGTGCATACTACTAAGGATGTACAGGCACAAAAATTACTTACACCTCTTTTGGATGTTATCATTCAACCGGAACACAGGGCCCCGGTTGCAACGACATATACTAGGAAAAGGGGCAAGAGAACTCCTTTTTCTCTTGCATCTAAGGCCCAAACCCAACCTAACAGCCCTCACTCAGAATCACAACATTCTGGTGAGAATATCATAAGGGACAGCCACATTATTAGGGAGACTCCTTTGGATGTCTCTCTATTAGGATCAAGATCACTTCCCGGATCCATAGAACAGCCCCCTGAGCCTTTCCTTTCTCTTCTGAACTTAAGTGTTGAGGAACCTGATCAAGATGATGTACCTTCTCCAACTACCACTATCTCGGAGGTACTGATTGATCTTTCTTCCAACACACCCAACCTAAGTTCTTCTACCCTGAAGGTCCACTCTAGGATTTATGAAAGAGTGGATGTGGAAGAGGCTGTCACTACTGCTGGTCCATCAAATGACCAGGAGGACAGTGACAACATTGCTAAGACCTCAACCACGGCAACTCACAGTGAGGATGCTTCCTTGGAAACTCCCCTCACTGAGAGGAATCCCAGGTGCCAAGAAACCATGGGTGATGGGGATGAAGAGGCTAGGCCTAAGGCCCCATCTGGATCCAAGGATTCCACAACTGTGGATGAGGACAGACTGTAACTTCATATCTTGGAATTGATGGCCAGGGTGGCTATGCTAGAGGCTGAAGTGTCCAAACTAAGACACCAAGTCTCTATGCATAAAGCCCATCAATGCCCAACTTTACCTACTCCCTCCCTTGTATCAGTGGGCACCCAAACTGATGCTTATTTGTCCACTGATGCAATAAAAAAAGGGGGAGATGGTCCCAATGGAGGAAGACTCAGACAGTCTTGACGACTGGATTCAAGAGCAGACTGTAATTCAAAGCACATTTTTCAAGCCAGCTTTTGTACAGGTTCATGACTTGCCATCTCCAGATAACGAAGAAGAAGAGACATCTGAAGACTGGAAGTTAGTCGTCAGGGCTGTTGATGAGATGCTGAATGATGCTGAAGACACAGAACAAACATATACATCTTTCAGCATCAGCCATCATAAGTCACTCCATTGCCCCCCAATTTCCACTGACTTCAACACAGCTAGAGTTTGATACAATACTAGCTTGGGGGTATGATGGAAAGTCTGAGAGGTTCTGGATTGGTTAGGAGTTTAGCGGAGTAGAAGAGCTAAACTGGGACTTTCTCAACAGCATCCAAGTCCTTCACCTATACCATCTACAATGCATCAACAACTCAACGGACCTCTCAGCAGAACTTGCCATTGGCAGGTTCTATGACTTGATGGAGGATAATCTACCCAACTTTCAAAGACAAATACAAGCAGCAAAAAGGGTAGCCTATCCTGAATCTTCAACAGCAGCAGAAAGAAGACTGTCTCCTAGAAGAATTGAAATAATGAGGAGCAGTCTTCTCACTGAAGAAGAAGTTCTGTGCTGGAGAAGATTCATGTACAATAAAATGGTCAGGGATGTCGAAGTGCAAGGATGGATAAGCACTGACTCCCATGACTTTACCTTCTTCCTGAGAAATGGATCTTCTCTAACAGTCAACATCAAGGAGATCTTGCTCCTACCTTCAGCCTTCCTGCACAAGGTCTTTGTGCTCAGATCACTCATCTTCAATGTCAACTCCTTAGAAAGTCAAGAAATGATCAAGATCATCAAGGCTTCTTTGTACAAGGAAGAATCTGGATCTGACTCAGACCTATCCTTTCTCTCTTCTCCAACGGTCGGACTGAACACAGAAAAAGTATCAAAAAGAAGAGAAGAGGAAAAGATGAAAGAGGCATGGAAGGATGTGACAGGTATGGAATGGGAAGAAGATGAAGTCAGTTCCCCTACCTTATCCATTCCCCAAATTGCTAATGAAGCTGAAGCTGAGATTCCAACAGTAGCACCATCATCTGCTGTTGTGATCAATGAAGCCAAAGCAGAGGCATCCAACAAAGATAAGGGAAAGGAAATTATGATCGAAAAAGACGAAGAGAGGTTGCAAAGAGAAAAGAAAGAGAAAGAAGAAAGAAGAAAAAGAAGAGAAGAAGAGGAGATGGCTGAAACAAAGAAAGCTGAAGATAGACTCACAGCCATTCTCCTCAGAGAACAACAAATCCAGCTGTATGCAAAACAGCTGGATGAGCTCAAAGTAAAGATTCCTGTAGTTTATCAGATTGAAGAAGATGAAGCTCTTGCTCTTTAACTGCAGGAACAATTTGACAAGGAAGAAAAAGAACTAGAGAAGAAGAAGAAGGAAGAGGCTAAGTTCATCAGAATAACTAATTCTGAACTAGCCAAAGAAATGAGAGAGGAGTGGGTAAAGGCTCTAGTTTCTCAAGGTGAGGATGCAGACTACCTTGAGAAACTATCAAACAAAGAGATTTACAGAGCCTTCATGGGTCAGCAGGGTCAATTGGCAAAGAAGAAGAAGGTTGAAGAAGAAGAAAAAGCCAAACAAAAGTCTAAAAAGACCATTGCCTTTAATAAAAGGACCCATGAAGAAAGGAAGATCATGATTGACTTCCTTAAGGCTAGAGGAGAGAGTGGAAAGAGGCTAGGTCCCATGAATTTCATGAACCTGCAAGCCCTCTATTTTAAAGTAAAAAAGGATGAGAAAGAAAGATTGGAGAAGAAAGGCTCCAAGAAAAGGGTAAACATTCAAGAAGAAGAAAGAAAATCAAAGAAACCCAAGCCTTCTCTCTCACCCAACACTTCCTCAATCCAACAACCTTCCACTCTCCTTCCTAGACCTCCCTCCTCTCCTCCCTCAAAGTTCAAATCCTCACACCTAGCTCCTACTCATCAACAACCTCCCAAAAAGAAAAACAAACTCACTTCCAAACCAGAAGACTCAAGAGAAATAATCAGATGGTCATACATCCCTCAAGACCAATGGTTTGAAGTGTTTAGGGGGATGCCAGAACCTAAAAGATCAATCTATATATCTGTTGATGAGGTACTGCAGCTTCCAGATTCTGATCTAAGAAGAATGATGGAGCTGAGTGAATCCTCTGAGCCTGAGAATGAAGGTGGGAGACATCTATTGCTGGCAATCAGACATTACTTCAAGCCCAGCAAAAATGAAATCATTGATGCCAAACCTCTTCAATCCCACTCTCCATTCATCAGCTGGTCCTACAATGCTGAGAAGAATGAATTCACTCTGACAGATGTTAAAGGATAGAAGATGAGGTGTTCAAGCAAAGCTATCTTCAAAATGTCAAGCAAAGACATCAAGACTCTATCTGAGCTTCCTCTTAACAATCCCAGCATGGACCAGAGAGGATATGAGGTTGAAAGGATAGTCAGAAACATGCAAAAGCTTAAGCAACAAAGGCAGTAAGAGAATTTTGGCAGCATCAGTCTACGGGGAGTTTGTAGAAATAAAGACTGATGGCTACAAAATTCTCTAAGTACAAATGCTGCTGATCTCAGAGTTTGCTGCTGACCAACAAACTGCTGCAGACAAGCTTAACTGCTGCGGATACTTGTTCTCCTGCTGAAGAACAAATCTGCTACAGATAGCCTTATCTGCTGAAGACCAAAGTTGTTGCGGATAGGCTTCTCAGCAGCATCAACACTTGATGCTGCTGACAGGCAAATCATCAGCAGCTTTGGATGGTCACATCTTGCTGCTGATCCTCATCTTTGCTGCTGACAGCCGTGTGCCTTGAAGACAAATCGTTGCAGCTGACTATCCATGTCAAGCGTCACTGACAACTTTCTTTAAAAGAAACTGACACACTCAAAGCAGAAGGAACCTCAATGGCATAACCAATGAAAGACAACAATGCTCTTCTCCAAGCATGCAAGCAATAATGCATAAAGAAGACGCTTCAATAAAGTTAACTAGTTTTAGACTAAACGTGTAATAGTTAGCTATATACAAAAGATCAACGGTCTGTGTTAGATCTGATCCTTAGAATCAAGGGTCTGTCTTGATTCTAAGTGAGTATAAATACTGTGTAAACACTTCATTGTAAGTGTGCTTTTTGATTGAGTTTTCATTTGTAATCGTTTATTTGCAAAAGCTTAATACAACAGTGTTCTTAAAAGTATTCTTTATGTTTACTCGATTATACTTGTGTAGTTGCTATTGTTTCCGCCAATTTCAACTAAGAACAGAACCATCTTGTACTTTCCCGATCCTACACACCCCATCTCTCCAACTGTTGTTGTCAATATCCATGGATATTGCTCACTCTCTCTCCTGTCCGTGTATGCACCCCCTCCCCCTATGTTCGTGGATATTACTCACTCTCTCTCTTTCTCTCTCTCTCCTGTCCATGTATGCACCCCTCGTCCTGTCCATGTATGCACCCCTCCTAACCAGCCCTTCTCTCCAACTATTGTTGTTAATATCCATGGATATTGGTCACTATCTCTCCTATCCATGTATGCACCCCTCCTCCTCCTATCCATATATGCACCCCCCCTCCCACCCCTATGGATAAGCTCCTTCTCTCCCCCCTTCCCATAACCTCCCCCTCTCTCCAACTATTGTTGTCAATATCCATAGATATTGCCCACTCTCTCCCCTGTCCATCTATGTACATACCCCCTCCCTTCCTACCCTTATGTTCCACGTGGTTTTTTTTAGCTCATAGACACTTGCATTGCATATGCTCTTAGGATATTTGGCTTATCATGTTCGGTATAGGCGTAAATATATAAAAGAAATGGAAAATAGTACCTTTTTCTTTTGGAGTGCATACACCAAAAAGGAGTGTGATGTGTATATAAAATTTGATGATTTTAAACACAAATAAAGTTTCAAATTTATAAAACGGTAATTACTTCACTCACGACGAGACACATAGGGCAAGTGCACTCATCGCGGACGTAATTTAGTGTTGGTAAGACCGGATGTCGATCCAAGTATATATAGGCTCTTAGTACTGAATTTCGATCAATGTCTAATATAAACGGGTTAAAAAGTTGTTTGATTTTTAATTTAAAAGAGGAAAAAGATAAGATAATAGAAGTAATCAATAACAAGGATAAATCACTTTGGTTTGAATTCTCTCCAACAATATGGTTAACTTCTAATTATGGATTCTCAAAAGATCACTATATCGCAAACATAGCAGTCGTTACTTAAGTCACCAGACCCTGTGGCGAGGGTCGATTTTGTCTTTCCAGGGGTGGTAGTCTCAGCAACATGACAACTGCTATGTTAAGCTAGAATTGGCTCCTGGTCAGGTTACCAAATCATATGTCTCTTCGGAAAGTTGCCACGATTATTGATGTGTGTTGGATGGTCTATAAAAACTAACTATAAAACCTAACCTAGACACTCTAGCTTTAAATTTATAAATCTAGACTCAACCTAATACTAGACCACACAACCGGCAAGTGTACCGATCAATGTTGTAAAGTCTAATGAAAGTCCGGATGTCGAACCCACAAGACACTAGTGACACTCTATCTAGACTCTGACTCAACTATCTAAACTGAATTATATGGGGGGATTTGTGTAACTGAGATTTAACTAATGAACTCCTAACTATCAACACCAACTATCAGACAGACGAAACGGATGACATCAATAAAGGATAAAGCACTATCTAGGTAACGAATCCTGTTTGACAAAAATGAACTTCTCTCGGCTATAACAGTTATGATGGAACCGGGATCTCTGAATACGAAACCCTAAGACAACCTAAGGATCCCAGATCATTCTTCGGGTGTAACTGAATAAGAAACCTTAAAGAACATGTAAACTCACCGGTTGGTCAGATCACCTCTCAGCTATTTCCAACGATGCTAAAGTACCCTACAGATAAATTACCTCCCAGTCTCAATATCTCTATACTCCCTAAGACATATGGGGTAACCTGGAAACTCTCAATACGACACGGAACATCAACAATGCTAAGAAACACTAGGAAACCCTCCTTTCAGAGCAGTTGACCTAAAAACCCTAACACCAAGGAATACCCAACAATTTCGCACCTTTCAGCAATTGAAGTAGGAAGAACATTTAACCCTAAGATACTCTCAATATGCGTTTCTATGGACGATGAAATCAATTATCCACAAACTAGTTACAAACACAAAGTAGGTAACATAACATGCATCTATTATTTGAAAGACATTCAACAAGACACATGTGAAACACAAATCAAGTGTAAATCAAAATTAAACATGCAAGACATCATACTAAGTGAATCCAAGTTCTTTACTTTACCATCAATCCATCACAATCCAACATAAACCGAAAGAAATCCACGAATCAATCAAACAATCATAAAAAACCTAGATTGCTACTATAGTCTAGCCAAGATACATGTTCAAACTCAGAAAACAAATCTTAAAAGCCATAATCATCATCCCAATCAAACCAAAGTAAACAAGAAACAAAGATCGAAACCCTACGAGCAAAAATTAACCAACCCGATTGATAAAGATCCGAACTTTGGCTCCCGTTGCTTCTTCCTCTCTCAAAATCGCCTCTTTTCTATACGGCTGGGAATCGAATAATAAACACATGGGAGAGTCCCAAACTATTAAAACATTAAATTAGGTCAAAAACCTCGTAACTGGGTCTTTTCGCGTGTCGCTAAAGACAAAACTGTCAGGAAAAAGTCTTGCTCTTGGATTTCTAGCATGGCGTGAGGAACTAGGGTGACAGAAATTTGATTTTGAACTCAGCTCGTCGAGATACCGCAAATCCATATATTATGGGTCACGTAACTCATTTTCTAGCATGAGATATGCCCCTCTTAAGTTTGGACTCTTTCCCGACAGTTGCCGTACTCATCCCGGGTCCTCGTGTGCTCGTTTCTTCACACGTCTTGATCTTTTAAGCTCCAATTCTTCCCAAATACCTACAAAACATAACATAACTAAGTACAAGCTATAAATGACCCAAAACGACTCTAAAACTATACGAAAACGCTACGAAATACAAGGGAAAACGAAGTGTGCTTTGCAACACATTAATTATATTACATGACAACCACCCAACGACGTTCTATGAAGCTCAGTGATAATATGTGTAGTGCAAAAGATGGAGCAATTCCTAGATCGGGACATTAACTCCCACAACAATATTGGAAAGCTGCCACGATCATATCACATGACAACTACCTCAATGTCGGAATTAAAGTATCAAAATTGTGTCTTTAGACAAGGGACTTTACACACTAACCATTATGAACCCATTTATTTGATTCCTCTCTTCAAAGGTAATGGCAATGTATAAAATCAAGTCCTTAGAATACCGAGTCACCGTATATTAAAAAGCAAGAATCTTTACAAACCGGCTTCATAATTCACAATCTAGCAACCCTTTCAGCATGCTAACATACCAACTGTACATAGACATAGAAGTATGAATGCTTGAATCAATAAAGCATGAAGTTGGTGAATTGCTTCAAAGGTTGCAAAGATTCATTTTCAGTGTTAAAAGATCACATTTTGAAGTCACTAACACAAACCAGTTTTGAATCCATAATAGATGCTAACTCCTCACTAGAAGTTCATCTCCCCAAAGTGATTCAAAGAACTTAGCTATGAATGGCCATGCAAATAACAAAGATTAAACTTATAAACACACAAATGCATCATCACAAGATTTCAAATTTGTTATACTGTTCTAGAACCTTGGAAAATGAAGCTAACTAATAAAACTATAAAAATTACAGAATAGAAATGTGGAGAATTCTCTATTTGGCTCTCTTGATGGATTTATGTTAGCGTCCTTCAAATGGTGCAACAATGGCATATTTATAGGCTGTCTGGAGGTTGGGCACTGCTTGTGCCCCATCAGGCATGGCCTCGTGTGTACCTGATTTCTGCTTCACTAATGTAACACCTACCACAAAAATGTCCAAGAAATGTCAAGGTTAGAACCTATAAGGACTTATGTATCTAAAGTACCAAAGTCTAGGGTTAAAAGTGAAATTTATGAAAATAGCTAGATATCGGACCGATATCACCTTCATATCGGTCCGAAGTGAATAAGGTTGTTGATATCGGATCGAGGTGAAACTCAGTCAGATATCAGACCGATATCCATTTTCATAACGGTCCGCAATGGAATGATAGGCCGGTTATCGGTTATCAGACACCTGCCACAAAAATGTCCAAGAAATCTCTCATAGACCCGTCGCTCTTACCTGGGAACATCTCTATTGGAGGTACTACTCTGGGAAGATAACCATCCTTGTAGAGCTTTAGTTAAAATAAGAATATTGGCCTTAGTATCTAAGATAAGTACTAATATCTCAAGATTGCAGATGTCTGGAGATAATTCCGTTCCGGTTTATTATGATCCTAGTCGTACGATTAAACAAGAATCCCCGGAATACCATCCAATGGGTTCCCAAATGAATCCTATATCGTCACCCTACTATAACGATGATCCATTTGCCATTCTTCCGGATAACCCTGTTCTTGAATCTCATCCACAGTCGTATGATACTTCAAGCCAATGGATGGATGCTAGATCAGATTTCAGCAATTGGAATACTGCTATAGCTGAATCTAGTCATAATCAGTAGAATATGTCAATGGAAGAAGATCAATCTGAAGAATCTCATCATTATGAACCCGCTTCTGAAAATCCCGAAGATTACCCATTCTTTAATAATACTTCAAGAAATTCTGATCATCAATCTTATAATTCTGAATCCCTAGTCCTATATGATCCTTATATGTTTCCTGAACCAGTTTACAATGGTCCTTTTGAAACCTATTTCCAAGCTCCTCCGAAATACCAAAATGCTTATAACGATATTATGGTTGGACATCGTGAACCTCCACCAAAATATGGTTATGAACATAGTATGCCTTCTTCTCCTATTGAGTGCCTAGATCGTTCATTGCGCCAAACGGATGAAGTGACACGAGAGAAAATCATGGATAAGGCAAGAACCAAATTTAATGGACAACAGATCTATGAATATGGAGATAGCCTAATGACCCTTAGAAAAGAGCTGATGAAAGATTAAAATCTATATTGTATTTTTTTCCCTTGTAACATATTTTATAATAAATCTCGTTTTATTTATTTTGTTACAAAATAATTAGAAAGGGCAAAGGTCCTAGTTTTCTTCGTAAATACGCTCCAGCTAATTATTTCGAACGTAAAACGAATGAAACTACAATAAAAAGTAATGAGGAAACTGAAAGTTCAACTTTCAGAAGCCTCGGAGAAATACGAAACCCAAATGTTTCCTATAATCCCTCTATAAGTTTTCATTCTGCTCTTACCGCTGGAAGTTACAACGTCACTCCAATATATTCCCAAAATTTTTATGAGGGATACGCCAAAATGCCTTATGAAAATAATCCTGAAGAAGAAGAACATGATGACTCTAATATACCTTAAGTTTCGATTCTCATCCCTGCTCCTCATATAAATGAGAATGCATCGGGAAGTGAGAGGGAACAAATTTTGCTGAACCGAATAACTCAATTGGAACGGGAAAAATCTGAAATTGAAACTCGAAATGCTTTGTTAGTTCAAGCCCTTGAAGAAAAGAATTTTAGAAGTTTCTAGGAACAATAATTTCTATATGTATTATCTTCTGTAATTTACTTCTATCAATAAAAAGATTTTATTTTAATTCTCGTCTTGTTCTCTTGATAATATGTCTAAACAAACCGGACCTTCTCAAAACACAAGGGGAAAGAAAAAGAAAGAAATAGTGGAAAATGTTGCTGAAAATAATAATTCTCGTGCCGAACTCCAGAAAATGATCACAGAAGGAATCAAGGATTCTCTTACAATAATCTTTACTGAGCTGGAAAAGAGACAAGCTGATAAACTATCTATTCAACCGTCTAATAAAAAATCTACTAATTATAAACCTTTGACTCAACACACTAGAACTATCACTCAGTCTAAACTTGTTACTTTTAAACCAGAAGGCTCCACTACCCACAAAACCAAGAGGACGGAGAGAGAAGAATATTATCACCACTCATCTGAAGATGAAGGAATAGGTAACAACTATGATCATGTAGAAAAGAAAAGGAAAGTAGTTGGCTGTACCTACAAGATGTTCTAGGACTGCAAGCCATATAACTTCTCTGGAAAAGAAGGAGGGATAGTCACATTGAGGTGGATCGAGAAAACTGAGTCTGTGCTTGCAATCAGAAAATGTGCTGAAGAAGATAAGGTTTTGTATGCATCCAATTTATTTAAAGACCAAGCTCTTGAATGGTGGAACAACATTGTAGCTGCCAAAGGAAGAGATGTGGCCTATGCAATAGGCTGAAGTGCTTTTAAAGCAAGAGTTGAAAATAAGTACGTTCCCCAAAATGAGAGGGAACAGATTAAAGGGAAATTTCTAAGTTTGAAGATGATTGGAACCAATCATCAGGAATATGCTACCAAACTCCTAGAATATGCCCGAATCGTTCCACATCTTGCAAACCCCGAGTCAAATCTGATAAAGCGTTATATTTGGGGTTTGATCGGTGAAATCCGTGACATGGTCAAGGTCGCAAATTATGAAAATCTTGATGATGCTATGGATTTAGGAGCATCATTAACCAGTAGCCTAATTAGAAACTAGGAGGAAGGGAAGAAGAAGAAGAAGAAAGAATCTAGGCAAGGCTAAAGTGGAATAAAGAAATCAAATTTTACTCCCCAAAACAATAACTCTTCTATTCCGGAGTGTCCAAAGTGCAAGAAGAGGCACTTAGGACAATGTCGTGCTAGACTTTTCTGCAACTTTTGCATGATATTCGGTCACAAAATAGAGAATTGTTTCAAAAAGAAGCCAACGACTTGTTTTGAGTGTGGCGAGGTTGGCCATATCAAAACCTATTGTCCCAAGTTGAAGAAGCCCGATGGGACATGTCCAAACCCTGCAGGTGGAGTAAAGAAGAATGCATGAGCATTCGTTCTCAAAACTCATGAAGCAGCAGGTATTCCCAATGTCATTACGGGTACATTTCTTGTCAATAATATTTATGCTCGAGTTTTATTTGACTCTGGTGCAAACCAAAGTTTTATAGATCATAGATTCTTTAGACTTTTAAATAAAACTCTAGCTAAATTAGACAAGAAATATGTGGTAGAGACTGTCAACGGTGACCTCGTCCGAATCTCTGAAATCTTAAATGATTGCTATATCACATTCTCAAGACATGTTATACCTGCAAAACTGTTGCCAATGACTTTGGAAGGTTTTGACATTGTCCTAGGAATGGATTGGTTAGCCTCTAACCAAGCTCGTATCCTGTGTGATAAGAAAGCAATCAAACTCCGTTCGCCAAAAGGCGATATTATTACTATAAATGGTGATAAATTATCCAACTCTGTTGGAATAATTTCCATGTTGAAAGACACAAAATATTTACGAAAAGGATGCTTAGCATACCTTGTAACCGTAACCACCGACACCAAAAAGAAGATTGAAGATGTGCCGGTTGTGGCTGAATTCCCTGATATTTTTCCTGACGAACTGCCTGGAATTCCACCTAAAAGAGAAGTGGATTTCAGAATTAATCTAGTACCCGGTACGACACCAATTGCTAAAGCCCCGTACAGATTTGCTCCAACTGAGATGGCAGAATTGAAGAAACAGTTGGATAAATTACTCGAAAAAGGATTCGTAAGACCAAGCTCATCGCCTTGGGGAGCCTCAGTCTTATTTGTCAAAAATAAAGACGGTCCGATGCGTATGTGTATCGATTATCGTGAACTAAATAAAGTTACGATAAAGAACCGTTATCCACTCCCCAGAATTGGTGATCTCTTTGATCAACTCCAGGGAGCTCGATGTTTCTCAAAAACCGATCTTCGTTCTGGCTATCACCAATTAAAAGTCCAGGAAGAAGACATTCCCAAAACTGCTTTTAGAACTCGGTATGGTCATTATGAGTTCACGGTAATGCCGTTCGGACTTACTAATGCACTAGCAGCATTCATGGACATGATGAATCGAGTCTGTAAAACTTACTTGGATAAATTTGTTATCGTATTCATTGATGATATCCTTATTTATTCCAAAAGTAAAGAAGATCACACCGATCATTTGAGAATTTTGCTTGAACTCCTGAGAAACAAAAAGCTATATGCTAAGTTCTCAAAATGTGAATTCTGGTTGTCAGAAGTTCAATTCCTTGGACATGTCATTAACACTGATGGAATCCAAGTTAATCCTATTAAAATTGAAGCAATATCCAAATGGGAAATCCTGAAGTCGCCAACTGAAATTCAAAGTTTCTTCGGTTTAGCTGGTTATTATCAGAGATTTATCCAAGATTTCTCTCGAATTGTTGTTCCGTTAACTTCTCTGACTCGCAAATCAGTTAAGTATGAATGGGGACCTAAACAATCTCAAACTCTCAAAACTCTAAAACAAAAACTGACTCAAGCACCCATACTGGCTTTGCAAGATGGAAATGAAGGCTTTTCAGCTTACTGTGATGCTTCACACACCGGCTTTGGTTGTGTGTTAATGCAAGGAAGCAAAGTTATTGCTTATGCTTCTCGTGAATTGAAAACTCATGAAAAGAAGTATATGACTCATGATTTAGAATTGGGCGCCATAATCTTCGCACTGAAATTATGGAGGCACTATTTATATGGAGTCAAATTCATTATTTTCACTGATCATAAAAGCCTAAAGTATATATTCAGTCAGAAAGAACTGAATATGAGGCAAAGGCGTTGGATGGAAGTCCTGAATGATTACGATTGTGAAATATGTTATCATGAAGGCAAAGCCAATGTTGTAGCTGATGCCTTGAGTAGAAAAGAACATGAGAAACCTAAACGAGTTCGTGCTTTAAGACTCGATCTTCAAATTGTAACGAACCAAAATCCAGATTTCGTTATAAATATATATATATATTCTAATAAATATTATGGTGAAAATAATATTTTAGAAATAAGTTGAAACAAGTGGGTTTCAAATTAGTAATGGGGTTATATTAGTTTTTTTAACTAATTTTGGAATGAAAATGGGTGAAATGGAAGTTGAGGGGCTAAAAGTGTAAAATGGAAAAAATCTGTCATATTGACTAGTGAAAGTCAAAATTAGCCTCATTTGGGTGTTGGCTCATTCTTGAGCAATGGAGAAAAAGGATAAAGCTAATTGAAGCTTAAATCGTGCATTTGAGGCTTGTTTTATGAAAGTTTTGGCTCACACATCACCTTCTTAACATCAAGTAAGTGATTATCTTCCTTTTAATTTCACCATTGATGTATTCTTGGTGGGTTTTGGGTGAAATCCGAAATTTATGATGCATGTGGTTAGTTAGTGTTAGTTTGTTGATAATCTAGCTAAACTAAAGGTAAATAATGGTGATTAACATCCTAGAACCCTTTGATTATGATTATGAGAAGTTAGGATTCATATGGAGAAATTTGGGGGTGTTTGGATTATGATGATAGAATGTTGAATTAATGATGATTAAGTGTTTGTATGATGTTAGACACTTGAACAAACACCAATTTAACCTAATAATAACTATTGAATGAAAAATTAGTGTTAATGTAAGGATAATGAAACTCAAGTAGGTGAGTTTGGGGTGAAAGAGGGTGTTTGGATATGAGTATAACTCAAACGGGTCAATTTGGATTGGAAATGGGAAATTGGGTTGTGAACCCAATTAAAATATGATTTTGATGTATGTTAGATTACTAGACTAGATGAATGTGTTTAGGTAATCAAATTACAAAACGTGAAGTGGAATCGGGACCTTCAAATCCACAAGGTAAGTGCTTTTGCACTTACTTAGTAATTGATAAAAAAAATGGGTTATATGCAATGTTGTATGCATAATGTGTTACGTTGCATAATGTGTCGTGTGATATGAATGTGTATAGAGGTGTACGAATAAGTGAATGAATGTAGTTATAGTTTTAATACTATAATGGATATGTGGATATGGAGTTATGGTCTAAGTACCATAATGGATATGTAGATATGAAGTTATGATCTAAGAATCATAATGCTAATCTGGTGATAAAGTTATGGCCTATGATGCGTTAATTGTGAATGTTAATTGAAAAGAATGAAACTTGTAAGGTGATATGCAAGTGATGTGTAGTATAATGGCAAATTGGGTGGAAACGGGTCAAATGGGTGAATGGGAGAAAACAAGTAGATTTTACTTGTTTGTTATGTTTTATCTTCATTGCTAATGGTGATATATGTGGTGTTATGTAGGAAAATCTCCGATGTAGTCAAAGTCAAGTCCAAGGCGTTGGCGGGTTCTCGTATGCGTATATGATGGTTTTTGGGGGTTAATTAGAAAACCTTAAAAAGGATGTAAATTTATACCCAACTTTGTGTTTTGGTTTATGTGAATGTTGTTTGAATGTTTTATCAAAAACCCAAGTGTTGGGAAAATTTTTGATGTCCTGAATGATTTAAAAATGTTGGAAATTTGGCTAACTGTTAGAACTAGGAGAAAAAGCTAATTTTCGGTCTACTGGGTGTCCTCGCGGTACGCGAAGACTAGGAGGGGGTTCTTCGCGGTACGTGAAGAACAAATTTCTCAGCAGGCAACTTTGGGGCTCCTTCGCGGTACGCGAAAGGAGTGCCCTGGATCTTCGCGGTACGCGAAGAGTGTAAAAACAAATTTCTTGGGATAAATGCTTCCGCGTGTGTAAACGTTTATTATAACCAGTGTTTAAAACTAAGGGTGTTACACAAATCGATCTTGTTACTCGTATTAAGGAATCTCAACAGATGGCTTTAAAAAAACCCAACCTAGAGAAAGAAGGTTTGGGAGGCATGATCGAACAACTGGTTAAATATGATGCTGATATTCTTAGAATGAATAAGAGAATCTGGGCTCCTATCTATGGAAATGTACATGAAGAGATTCTTGAAGAAGCTCATAAATCTAAGTATACGATGCATCATGGAATCAATAAAATGTACAACAACCTAAAAGCCAATTAGTGGTGGATAGGAATGAAGAAACATATCGCTATCTATGTTGCAAAGTGCTTAACGTGTTCTCAAGTTAAAGCTGAACTTCAAAAGCCGCCTGGCTTGTTACAACAACTTGAATTTCCTATCTGGAAATAGGAAATGATAACCATGGATTTCATTACTAAACTTCCTCGAACCAGTCGAGGGAATGATACGATCTGGGTTATTATTGACAGGCTTACTAAGTCTGCTCATTTTCTTCCCAGGAAAGAAACTTTCAGTATGGATAGGTTGGCACAATTATACGTTAATAAAATCATGTCATTACACGGTGTGCCACTATCTATTGTGTCAAATAGAGATAGTAGATTTACTTCTCGATTCTGGCAAAACTTTCAAAAAGCCCCGGGTACAAAATTGAATCTTAGCACTGCATATCATCCTCAAACGGATGGGCAGAGCGAAAGAACAATTCAAACTCTTGAAGATATGTTAAGGGCTTGTGTTATTGATCTTGGAGGAAGTTGGGATGACCACTTACCTCCAATGGAATTCTCCTACAATAATAGCTATCATACGAGTATACAGGCCGCTCCTTTTGAAGCCTTATACGGTCGTAAATGTCGAACTCCAATCTGTTGATCCAAAATAGGATAAAATCAGTTATCCGGACCTGAAATAGTCCTGGAGATAACTGAGAAAGTTATTCAAATAAGGATAGTTTGAAAGCGGCTCGTGATCGTCAAAAGAGTTATGCCGATAAAAGACGAAAGCCATTAGAATTCAACGTCGGTGATAATGTTCTATTGAAAGTTTCACCCTGGAAAGGCGTTGTAAGATTCGGAAAGAAAGGAAAGTTAAGTCCTAGATTCGTAGGATCATTCAAAATCCTGAAAAGTGTTGGGTCTGTGGCCTAGCAACTCGAATTACCAAAGGAAATGAATGGAGTACATGATGTATTCCACGTGTCAAATCGGCGCAAGTGTTTTGCAGATGAATCTCTGATATTACCCCTACAAGATGTAGAGGTAGATGAAAAGTTAAGATTTGTGGAACAACCTTTGCAAATCGAGGACAGGCAAGAAAAGAAATTAAAAAGAAAGAAATTGATAATTGTGAAAGTGAAATGGAACTCCAAACATTGACCGAGTACACGTGGGAATTGGAGTCCAAAATGAAAAAGAAATATCCTCAATTGTTCGAATAATCTCGAGGACAAGATTAAAACAAGGTGGAGAGGATGTAACACCTGCCACAAAAATGTCCAAGAAATGCCAAGGTTAGAACCTATAAGGACTTGTGTATCTAAAGTACTAAAGTCTAGGGTTAAAAGTGAAAATTTGTGAAAATAGCTAGATATCGGACCGACATCACCTTCATATCGGTCCGAAGTGAATAAGGTTGTTGATATCGGACCAAGGTGAAACTCAGTCAGATATCGGACCGATATCCATTTTTATAACGGTCCGCAATGGAATGATAGGTCGGTTATCAGACCGACATCAATCCATAACGGTACGCAAACCTCCTCTCAGTCGTAATATTGTGGTGCTGACACGTGTCCTATGAGTCAGCCCTAGAATCTGACGCGTGTCACGATGTCGGACCGACATGGTCCACATATCGGTCCGATATGAACACAAAACATGTGCGGTCCAATCAAACGTTGACGTTTAGGGCTGATGCATACATGACTGGATGTCGGACCGACGTCCCTTTGATAACGGTCTGTCATGGATCCAAATTTCAGCCTATAAATAGCGGAACAATTTCAATCATTTTTCTCATCCCAAACATGATTCCAACTTCCAAAACTCGTTCCAGGTGATCCGTAGCCCACTCCCGACGATCCTGGTCCAACTCCCGCTCGTTATAGTGCTCAGATTAAGAAGAAAAGCTCTTAGAAGTGCTTTTACGCTAGAGAAATCAAGTTAAGAAGCTAGTCTATAAGCTTTCAACTTAAAGGCTCATTCCTATAAACAAGGTGAGTACTTTATCTCTTTCAAAGCTTGTGTCAAACATTTACATTTACGAAAATGGCCAAATAAGGTTAAGGGAGTAATGCTCAACGTTCTTCTACGTAAAAGCATTCAGGCCATAGCTATGCGTAAAACTTGCAAGGGATACACGGGTCTCGGGTGAAATTCCCTGATTGTGGCTGGTGCTTATCTTATAACAATATCGGAGGTATTAGCATGTCTGTTGTTATAAGCTATAACGCCAGTGTATACTGTGGTGTGATTGAACAGGACGGGCCTGCTGAATGTGTGGATTGAACATAAAGTTATGATTATGAACTAATGGTTGTTTGTGCCAAAATGATTTTAATGTCAAGATAATTGTATTCACCGGCATTCGCGCTGACGTTTTATTTTAAAAAATGTTTTTTAGGTAAAGAATAAAAGTATGATGGAATTGGGTTATGGGCAGACATAAGATCTGACCCAAGAAAAGAAAATATGGGAGGCAGACATCAGATCTGGCCTGTGAAAAGGATAACTTCCACGTTGGATTCTCAGGCCTTGTGCATAGAAAATCCTAAATAAAGAAAGAGGAGATAGGACCGGAGGACTGATCAACCTCGGATACAGATCAACCTCGGATAGTACTATTTCCCGTGGCTTGAACTTGTCTATAAGAGACAAGAGATGTATTTGATTTCAACCTTGTTTTGTAATCAAATGAAAGGGTATTTAAATCCCTGTGTTTATGAAAGTAAATATAAAACTTTTGTCTTCCAACAGAGTTTTGATATTTACAAACACAACCCCTGAGGTTGAAAGAATGATGAACGATACTTTTTAAAGACTTCCGCTGTGTTTTATTAAAACTTTGTAATCAAAGCAGGTACCAATCGATTGTCACACACGTCCATGGGATGCCTGGGGCGGGGTGTGACAACTAAGTTGGTCGAAAAAGAATCAGACATGGTAGTGCGCACGGGGGCGTGTTGACTATGGCATGGGGTGTGTTGGACGCTTGGCATGGGGGCGTGCTGACTTGAACACGGGGGTAGTGGGTCCCATGTGTTTGTTTGTCTCCTGGCCTTTGGCACGGGGGCGCACTTGATGGGGGCATGCCTCGTGCTTGTCTTGTTGTCATGATCAAATCTTTGTCTTTTTGCATGGTTTTTGCTACTTTGATCAATTAGTGGCCTTTTGTTCCTGAAAATTCAATGTAAACTAAATAAGGTTCTAATCTACTAGAATTTCAAGAAAACAAACATAAATGGAATGAATTGATGTGAAGTATATGTATAATTTGGTGCACATCAAACATCCCCACACTTGAATCTTTGCTTGTCCTCAAGCAAAACTCACGCATTAACACTCCCAGTAAATATATACAAAAGAAAGGTAATTCTCCCATGTGTAATTGCCTTAAGTGCATAAACGGATCTAAAGCACACAAATCAAGAAAGACACCATTGATTTTTATGTAAGAAATATTTACAAGCCTACGTAAGTTAATACTTCACAACCCTCATAAATGATCACTCAACACTCAGTGAATATATGGATAAAGATGTACAAGTATTTAGTGGATCACTCATCCCAAAAATGAAGTATGAAAAATCATAAGCTTGAAAAGGAATCAAACCTCCATCAATTAACATAAAAATAAACAAGTATCATGAGGGCTTTGAAAAGGTTGTAATATAGGCTTGGGCCATAGGTGAGGAAATTTTGGTAAAAATGGATAAAAGTTGCAAAAACACCGGCTTAACATATCGCTTATTAATGTAGTGCGAATCACACATCTTTATTCCTATTGTTTTATTTCATTTTTTATTAATTTTATCTTTGTTTTGAGTCGTTTTTATACACTATTGAGTCGTTGTTATGTTTGCAGGTGCTCGTGAAGATTGAAAACCAGAAGAAACCGAGCAAGAGAATGAAGCCCAAGAAACAAAAGTTAAAAATGTTGAAAATTGGTCTCTCGTGGTCCGCGAGAGAGAAAGAGGAGAATCTCGCGGTACGCGAGCAAAAGGAAATCCGGGCGCGACTAATTTGTCCCTCGCGGTACGCGAGGGGCTGGCTAATTTATCTCGCGGTACGCGAGAGACTAAAAATCCGAGAAAAACCCTAAAATCGATTTAAAAGGAATTTGATTGCCATTATGCAAGGAGTTCGACATTCAGCCATCTAGAGAGAGACCATAGGCGATTTTGGGGCTAGAGAAGGCAATCAGAATGAAAAGGTTGGAACTTTGCATCCGTGTTCGTTAGATTTAGCGTTTTCGGTTTCAAGATTCAGTTTTTATCTTTGAATTGTTAAGTTTGATTCCATGTTCTTGTTTGATACTTCTGTTCTAGTTGTTTTGAGCATGATTCTTGGCTAAAACTTATATACTGCCTAGGTTCATGATGATTGCTTGTTAAAGTTACAATTTTTACTGGTTTTGGATTCGATTAATGGTTTATGATTTTGTAAACAGTTTCTTGATATTAATTATGTTGAATATTACATGTTTAGTGCTGATGTATGTTTGATTTCAATTTCGTACGTTGATTGTGGAAGTCTTCCAGTTTGATTTGCGTATCTAGGTCATAGACTTTAGGGTTTGTGATTGTTTGTGTGGTTTGCTAGACATAGTGATCCATAGGAGTTGTGATTGAGTGTTATTTAGATCTGAGTGTTCATCCTGTCTCAATACCCGAGAAGTTAGAGATAGTCGTTTAGTCTTCGTCATTAGGAATCCTAGTGTCAGCTGTCTGAGAGGAAGTTGGTGTTAGGTGTCTAGTGATTGTTGCTATTCTGAGTCATAGTTCTTATCTTGAGATTATCCCGTGCATTCTTCGAATTTATTGTGGAAAGTGAGACTGAAAGGTAATCTGTCTTTTGGGTACTTTATCATTGTTGGAGAGACCAAAATGTAATCCACTATCTGGTGAGTTATTACATCTTTAGGTTCCTTAGTTGGTGACACCTTGAGAGTGATCAGGGATCCACTAGGAAGTCTAGATTTGTTTCCTTAGAAACCCAGATCCATCTTAGTTTCTAGAACCGGTAGAAATTGTGCTTTGCAAGTAGGATTTCGACCTAGGTTGTATTCTTCCCATCTCTGATTATTTCCTTAGTTCTTCATCTTGATAGCTTAAGTCGACTTTGTTTGCTGCATTATTAGTTCTAATCTTTAGTGTAGTCAACCCCCCATCAATCAATCTTCAGTCCGTGTCAGAGTCTAGTATAGTTATAGTAGTGTCTCTAGAGTTCGATAACTCGGTTTACCATTGAGTTGTGCTACACTCGATAGGTACACTTGCCTGTCAGTGCGGTTTAGTTGTAGGTACTCCATTTATTACTTAGGAGTCTAGGTTAGGTTTTGTTAGTTTTTATATAGATCGTCTGGGCAACATCAAGTTTTTGGCGCCGTTGCCGGGGACACTTGGCAATAGCAATATTAACTTTGACTAGTTATTTGTTTGATTTTTGGTTTGTTTTGTTTTTGAGTCTTAATTGTGTGTCTTTGTCCTATCTGCTATTTGTGTGTCCTATCTGAGTGTCTAATATAGGATCGAGTCTTTCTGTCACGAGTCTTTATTTATTTTCTTTTATTCTTGTGTCAGTTTATGCACCATACTCGTTCGCAGGGATCACCACCATATTATGCTTCCTTAGAGCCCGAACGAGAGTTTCACGAGCGCACCCGCAACTTTCGGGAGCGTTTGAAAGCATTCTGCAGCAACCAGTTACGTTCTACTAGCCTAATTCCATTTCTTATCTTGGGCGACGCTGACCTACGAGCGAGACGTACCATGCACCAGAGGGCCAGTGACGGGGTCACCGGGGCGAGATCTTCGATCACATGCCCCGCTATTCTGAACACCAACACATGACAGATCAAGTCACATGTCATGAGCACGATCACTCGTGCCACTCAATTTCATGGCCTTGAGGATGAGGATGCATCCGGACACCTGTCCCGCTTTGCGCGCATATATGATACCTTCAATATCACGGGTGTCTCTAAGGACGCTATCTATTTGCATCTCTTCCCATTCTCGTTCTCTGGGCGTGCATCTACTTAGCTTGACACCCTCCCTGAAAACTCTATTACAACTTGTGAGGATCTTCAAGCCAAGTTCTTCAAAAAGTACTACCCAACTTCCAGGGCCGCTCGCCTTCGGGATCAAATCCACTCCTTTCGGATGGACCCCGACGAGCCTTATCACATGGCCTGGGAGCGGTTCAACGCACTATTGAGCCGATGCCAAAAGCATGGTCTTTCTGACTAGGCAATTATGGAGAAGTTCTATAATGGCCTCACCTTCGAGAAGCAGCAAATGTTCAACACAGCTGCGGGAGGCCATATCATGGATAAACTAGAGCCGGCTGAGTGTGAAGAGATGTTCGAGAGCTTCGCTCTGGCGGAACAACAGCAGCCATCTACTAGGACTTCCATTCCTAGTGCTAGAGCATCCACCTCTTCTCCTAAAGGTATGCATCAGGTCACCCCTGATACTAGCATGGCTGTTGTACTTGCAGCTATGGCTAATGAGATTAAAGATCTGAAGCTCAGTGCTCTTAGGTGTGAGGTGTGAGGTGTGAAGGGGAGGCCACGACACCAGATATTGCCCCGTCAATCATCAGGAGCAGGTGAGTTTTGAGGGCAACCAGAACCAGAACCGAGGGTACAACAACTATAATAACTCTTTTGGCTCGGGATGGAGATCTGGAAATAACCCACCTGGGTTTAATGGTCGCCAGAATCATTATGGAGGAGAAGCTGGAGCGAGTTCGGGAAGTAGTGTCAACACAAGGAAGATTGAGGAGATGATAGAAAATCAGACACAGATGCTTGCCCATTTAGTCCAGCAGGACAGGAACGTTAAGCAAAGACCGGATGCACGCGGCACTTTATTGAAGAATCAGCAGTCGACATTTCAGGACTTGCAACGCACGATAGGAGACCTCGCGAAGAGCTTGAAGGACAGACAGGGAGGTCCATCTTCAGGCCCTAATGCTTCGGTGATGGCCGTTTCGATCAGGATTCGAGGTGAGGAGGAGAAAGTCTCCCACGGTGCTGACTATGGCATTCCTTCGCCTGAAGAGGTGAAGAAGGTAGATTGGAGAGCTCGATTTGTTGCGATCGATGCTAGGATGTTAGAGGAGCCCGATTCGGCTGAAGTGACGGAACCAGGGACTTCAATTAATGCTGTGTCGACTAGGATCAGAAGAGTAGAAGAGAAGGAGGACCCACCAGTAGAAGAAGAAGAAGAAGAAGAAGAGCCGTTGGACGAGGAGGTAGAGATGGAGAAGCCTGTCGAGAAGGCTGATGAGAAGAAGAGTGGGGGTGAGAGTAAGACCCCCTGAGATTGACTTGAGTCGTGTTCCCTATCCAGCGCGCTTGCTACCACATAAACACGCTAGGGAATATGGTCAATTCCTTGATATGTTCAAACAACTCAAGGTCAATCTCCCGTTTATAGAGGTCCTCCAGCACATGCCTAAGTATGGCAAGTTCCTCAAATATCTTCTTTCCAACAAGAAGAAGCTAGAGGAGGTCTCTAAAGTCTCACTTAGTGAGCAATGTTATGCATTGGTTCAGAATAAACTGCCGTAGAAAATGGGAGATTCGGGTCGTTTCACGATCCCGTGTCTGCTTCGCGGTTTACCCTTAAACCACGCGTTGGCTAACTTGGGTGCTAGCGTCAATCTGATGCCTTATTCCATTTATAAGTAGCTAGACCTAGGTGAACCGCAGCCGACGCGCATAAGCATATCCTTGGCTAACCACTCAGTCAAGTATCCACGGGGAATTGTGGAGAATCTCTTAGTGAAAGTAGGCAAATTTGTCTTCCCCATGGATTTTGTTATCTTGGATATGGAAGTGGATGATAGAGTCCCGCTCATCCTAGGACGCCCGTTCCTACGTACAGCCAAGGCATTAATCGATGTCTTCGACGGGAAACTCACACTTCGTGTGGGGTATTACTTTCGATGCTATGAAACCTGTGAAGAGGCCTGCTGAGCAGAGCAATTCGGTTATGATTGATGCCCTAATAGGTGACCATCGGGACTCTGATCTAGAGAGAGAAATTGATGAACCCGCCCCTAACTTAGGAGAGATATCTGAATGGGCGTTGGAGTTGGAGAAGCTATTAGATGAGCCAGATGTGTACGGTGATGAGGATGTGCCTGATGATCTGCTGGAGATGATGACAGAATTAGATGAGATTATAGGAAAAACCCTAAGTGTGGGGAAGTTGGTAGAGAGTGTAGAGGATCCTGATGATCCGGGCAAGAGGTTAAAAGACACACCTTTAATGATGTCACACATTGAGCCTTTGACCTTTACTGTTATTCATGCTGAAAGGATAGAAGCCGAGTCATTCCCTAAATCCAGGCCGCCCCGTAAGAAACTCTGAAAGTTGAGTGAGTTTGTTGATATAGGGAGAGTGAAAACCCCAAGTGTGGGGATGTTTAGAAGTGACAACTTGCCAGGATACTTGAACCGTGTTATCTTTGGAAATGGTAGGTTTAAGTTGCGGTGAAGGACTTGAGTGATCAATGTAATAGAGGTTTGAGGTTTGATAGGAGTAGGTGATTGCTGAGGATAGGGAGAATCGGTAGACCGCGCAGGATGAAGGCGGTTCCGGTTAGGATCAAGGAGAAGCCTCCCAATAGGTTTGTTTGAGTCTCGGGCAAGTGCCTGGGATGTAGAGTTTGTATGCATTCCTTGGTTTGAGTCCGTGTCAATTTTTGTGTTTTTCGGTATGGGTGTTTTTGTTTGTGTTGTGTCTTGCAGGAATTCACGCTTGATTCGATGAGGAAAATCGTCGGGAACGAAGTTTCAGATATTTTTACATTTGTTTTTATGCTTGGAATGAGTTTTTATGGAATTTGGGTGAAAACGTTTAAGGGATGGAAAATTTTCTAAGTATAAAAACCCTCAAAACTTTCTGTCACCATTGCTTCCTCGAGGTACGCGAAGGATTGTTCCTAGCCTCTCGCGGTACGCGAAGGACAAAGGAAAGGTCCGGCTTGATTTCCTCCTCCTCGCGGTACGCGAGGAGGGTCTTCCTGTTTCTCGCGGTACGCGGGGACATCTGGTTTCACCTTTCTTCCTTTGATTCCCATGGTTTCCCACCACCGTCCACCACTACCACCGTCACAACCATCATTTACCAACATTCATCACCATATTTATTATCATCCATCATCTCATAACTACCACCATCATTCATTACCATTCACCTTCATACCATCCGACCACCATTACCATGGGAGACTTAGAAGACCATTCATGACCGATGATCCACTTTGCTGTGGTTTTTATGTCTATGTGTTTACCACGCATCGGGTACGTTCCTGCCTTCTATCCACAGTCTTAGTGAGTCAATTTGAGCCAGTCGAGTCTTTATTTTAATTTGATTCAGTTTAATGTTGCGGGTTTGTTGTGAGGTTTATTTTGCAGGTTTTATCATCCCGCTCATACTCAATCTCCATTCGGGCGGGGTCGATCATCACTTATATAAAGTTTGTAAAGGCAACTCGGCAGTCTGTGCAACCACGACCGAAATGCTATACGGTGCACACAAGGATGAACGAAGCTGGATTTTCATTGGAGAGTATATACATTACCAGCTAAGTCGCTTCCTGTTTTTATTATTTTTTTTAGTTGTGTCTTGCTTTACATTAAGGACAATGTGTCTTTCAAGTGTGAGGATTTGAGTGTCTAGTTTAGTTAGTTTGTCTTATCTAAAAAATTCAAAAATACAAAAAAAATAAAAAAAAAAATTTGAAATACGTCCTTTGAAAATATAAGTTTTGCAATCAAAAATGGAAAATGATAATACAACTGGATCTACTTGTTGGTTTTAAATGATTGAAAACGCGTCTAATTAGTGATGTTTTGGTAGACCCAACCAGCTTGAATAGCTTAAATATCATGTGAGTGTTACTTAGGATTAATCATGTAATTAAATCATGAAATCATGTGGGTACTCATCTTAGGGTGTCGGTAATACTGAAACTTTCAACATAGGGTGATAGGTACCAAGTTAAGATACTATCTATTTGTTTTTGGAAATTTTGGCACACCATTCTCTTTTAATGAGAATAAATCCGAGTTTGATGGCGCCCGCATCCATTATTCCATAATTTATGAGCTTATTGATTAGAATTAAGAGTTTTGCTTATGTGTTACCCTTCGGGATGGCCACTTGGAGAAAACACCCCTAAGTGATTCTTATGTGCTTATTGATATGACTTAATCTATGTGTTACCTTCCGAGATAGTGACTTGGTTGAAACGCCTCTAGATGAAGTTTAATTTGCTTATTAATGCTCATTTCCATCCATTAATACATAATTTCATCTAATTTATTAAACAAATAAATCTTAGTTTAACGTGGTGGGTGAAATCTATATGGTTTAATCCGTGCCTAGACATGACCGTGAGACGGGATTAGGTAGAGCTGTAACTTCTGAGTGTGACTTGATGTGTTGCCAAACACATGTAACTATCCTATTGTAATTGTGCGTATCTGTATAGTTTTGTAATCGTTTTGTATTGTTTTAAGTTCGTTCTGAGTTCGGGTCATAAATGCAGGTTATAGTGTGCTAAGGAAGAGGAAAACGAAGCTAAATCAAGAAGAAATCGAGCACACGGGAAAAGAGTGGAAAGCAAAAGAGAAAAATCATATTTCTGAGATTTAGGTTCATCGCGGTACGCGAGGAGGGAGAAAAAATCCCTCGCGGTATGCGAGGGAACCCAGAAGCTACCCGACTAAATTGTCCCTCGTGGTACGCGAGGGACTGGCCATATTCCTCTTGCGGTACGCGAGAGGACCGTTAATCCGTAAAAAAAGAAAATTAGGGTTTTAATTGTTTTGAACGGCCATTCTATTGATGATTCGATTATTAGCCGTCAGAGGAAGAATAAGAGACGATTTTGACAAAGGAGAAAGCTTTAGGGCCGAGAGTTTGAAGGATTGAAGCTTATACGGTTAGACATTAAATCATTCGGTCACGATTGATCATCTTGGTTGCTTTGATTTGTGTTTGATACTCATGTTTGCTACTTTTTACATTGAATCTTCTATTTCTATCATGATTCTTGGCTAAACCCTAGGTCTACCTAGGTTAACGATGAATGTTTGTTAAAGATTGGATTTTTATCGATTTATGGAACTTGTTTTGGTTTTTATGCTTTAGTACAAATATGATTTCGATTGTTTAATGAATATGCATGCTTAGTTTTGTATTTTGATTGGTTGAATTGTTCCGTACATGTCTTGGTGAATGTCTTTCATAATAGATGTGTATTAGATCGCCTACTTTGTGTTCGTGATTTGTGTGTGGTTTGCTAGACGTAGTAACCATAGGATTATCAATCAACAACTTACTAAATTAAGTGTTCTTCTTATCTAAATACCTGCAAAGTGATAGATAAACGATTCGTCTTCGGTGTTAGTGGTTCTGAGAGTGAACAGTCTGAGAGGACGTTTCCTTATGGTTCTAGTATCGTTGTTAACTCGTGTTAAACAGGTTGAATTCAAGTTGCTCCTTGCATCCTCGATGTATTGAGATAGTGAAACCAAGAGGTGAGCTGTCTGTTGAGTTCTTTAGCATAATCGGTGAGACCGAAAGGTGATCCGAGCACTGTTGAGCATAATATCCTTTGAGTTTCCTTCTGGTCACATTCTGAGATTGATAAGGAATCCATTAGGAAGTTTGAGGGTGTTACATCTTAGGATCCCAGTTCCATTGCATCTTTCATAGCCGATAGAACCCGAGTTTGGTAAACATGATTCATAGCCTAGATAGTGTCTTTCATCCTTACTGATTTCATTCGAGTCTTTGTCTGCTTGGTTAGTTGTCTTAATAGTCTTCTTCATTCAGTTCTTCTAAGTTTAGTAGATAACCTTAGTTCGTAGAATCCCCCCAAATCCATATCAAACAGTTCAGTCCTAGTCAGAGTCTAGTTTGTGTTAGAGTCGGTGTCTCGTGGGTTCGATATACGGACTTCCATTGAGCTGTGTTACAATTGATAGGTACACTTGCCTGTCTTTGTGGTCTAGTTTAGTAGGTTTGTCTAGAGTTTAACTATAGTTTCTAGGTTAGTTTTGTGTTTAGTTTTATAGACCGTTTGACCGACATCAAGTTTTTGGCGCCGTTGTCGGGGACACTTGGCAATAGCAAAATTAGCTTTGATTAGTTCTTGTTTGGTTATTTGTTTTATTTTTCCTTTTTAGTTTTATTTCCTTAATTTGCTTGTTTTCTTTTTGTGTCCTTATTTGCTATTTGTGTGCGTCTTAGTTCGAGTCTTTTCTTTGTTCTTAGTTCTTCTGTTTCCCCTTTATTTTCTGTCCAGTTTATGCAACATACTCGCTGACAGGGATCACACGACTTTGAAGCCTATTCAGAGACAAAGCGAGAACTTTGGGAGCGCAGCCGGAAGTTTCACAGTCGTTTGAGCGAGCTAGTTAAGAAAAAGGTAATCATTCCAATTCCTATTGCTGACATGGGTGATGCTAATCCACCTGCTAGGCGTACCGTCCACCAGAGGGCATGTGATGGTTTCACTGGTGCTAGGTCCTCTATTACCCGTCCTGCTCTGTCTAACACTAATACTTGGCAGATTCCATCTCATGTGATGAACACTGTCAGTAACTCTACTCAATTCCACGGACTCGAGGACGAGGATGTGTGCCGCTTTGCCCGTATTTGCGATACCTTTCGCATTACTGGTGCTACTAATGACGCCATCATGTTGCGTCTTTTCCCGTTCACCCTGTATGGTCGCTCTGCCATTTGGTTGGATACCCTGCACCAGGATTCCATTACCACTTGGGAAGATCTGAAGGCCGAGTTCTTGAAAAAGTATTATCCACCATCTAAGGTCGCCCATCTGAGGTATCAGATCCACTTTTTCCGTATGGACCCCGATGAGCCTTACATGTCACACCCGTAACACAGGACACTCATCTACCAGAGTAGTACCTCCAACAGATATGTTCCCAGGTAAGAGCAACGGGTCTAGGAGAGATTTATGCACCGCTCTTTCCTAGACAGAACATTTCGTTCGTCAGATAACTATATACCGGTTGAAGGTCGCCTTCTAGTTACTGTGATGTTGATACCAAAAACACACAGCGGAAGACTTAACATCATAAACTTATTTTATTTCATAACATAATGTTTGTACAATAGGGACTGACTGGCAAAATACAACAAAAAGAAACTCTGGACTTATATCTCATGAAGAATCATATCATTCACTCAGGGCTTATGGTCACTCTAGGATCTGCCCTCAGTCATACCTATATCCAACATCTGTACATCTCCTGGAATGCCAACTACCAGCTAGGATTCACATGTGCTCAAAAAAATTTGAAAACAATTTGGATCAGCTTAATGCTGGTGAGTTCATAAACAAAATCATTTTCATGATTATATTTGATATAGGAATGAATGCCCTGACAGGTCTTACAACCATCCCCCCCCCCCAGTACGTCACCCGAATCGCCCTTAGATTCTGAGTCTACAACATACATATATTCAGGAACCTTCCGGGCGCGCTGGTCACCCTTAGACCAGATCTAACCAAGATGATCAATCTTGTCCCTAGGTCCCACCCCAATCATGGCCATAATAAGTGCTTATTATAGGATATATGCACGGATAGTGTTGGGATCTCAGATAAAAATCATTTACAAAATATTTCATATTCAGAGGGAACTCACCTTAAGCAGAACCCCCTTCTGTATCGAATATAACAATCAACACTTTGAAAGAGCCCTAAATCATATCCAACATTATAATAATTAACATCCCTATCTTAGGTTTACACGAAGGAACCTCAGGGTGTTCAGAAACCTTACCTCGGCACTATCTAAGCATTTTTGCAGACGAATTGCGAGAAACCGGACTTTCTAGAACTAATAAGAACCTCGGGAATCGAACTACCAGAGCTTATGTGTGTGTATTTGAAGGTGTTTGTGTGTGCCAAGATCTGAATTCGATCCATCTATTTATAGGTTGAATTCAGACCTACGTCGGACCGTTATGCAGGGGGATAGCGGTCTGTTATCGCCCTGCCTGCGTCAGCCCTACACGCGTTCGCTTCCTATTGGACCGTCCCTCATTCTGTGGCCGTCGGACCGCAATGGGTGGAAATGTCGGTCCGACATGGTGCCACGCTCCAAATTTCACTCGGTGAGTCATAGGACACGTGTCAACGCCTCATTTATACCTTCGTCAACACATATCGGACCGATATGGATCGGATGTCGGTTCGACGTCTGCATCATTTTCAGAATTTTCACTTTTAGCCTTTATTTGACTTGGGAATTATCCCGATGTTACAAATCTCCCCTCCTTAAAAGAATTTCATCCTCGAAATTTAAGATCATTCAAATAGACGGGGATATTTAACTTTCATCTGTTCTGTTAATTCCCAAGTTTTGTCGGCACCCTTCCGACCTTGCCACTGTACTAGTACCATTGGTATAGTTTTCTTTCTTAACTTTCGATCTTGGGTTCCTAAGTTCTTAACAGGTTGTTCGATGAACTGAAGTTTGTCATCGACGTGTATATCATCTAATGAGATTGCTTGATCGGGGTTTGCTAGACCTTTGCATAAACATGATACGTGAAACGTGTTATGAATATCCTTCAATGCTGCCGGCAACTCAAGTTTATATGCTACAGCTCCAATTCTTTCTATGATCTTATAAGGCCCAATATACCTTAGCCCTAATTTTCCACGTTTCCTGAAACGCACAACACCTTTCCAAGGTGATACTTTCAACATGACGTAGTCACTAATTTGGAATTCTAACGATCTTCGGAGTTTATCTGCATAACTCTTTTGTCGATCTTGTGCTGCTTTCAGTCTTTGCTTGATCTGGATTATATTATCAGTTGTCTCCTGTAAGATTTCTGGTCTAGATAGTTGGTTATCTCCAACTTCCGTCCAACAAATTAGAGTTCTGCATTTTCTACCGTATAATGCCTCAAACGGTGCAACCTTTATACTTGAATGATATCTATTGTTGTAAGAAAATTCTATTAAGGGTAGATGATTATCCCAGCTACCTCCAAATTCTATGGCACAAGCCCTCAGCATATCTTCTAGAGTTTGAATTGTTCTTTCACTTTATCCATTGGTTTGAGGGTGATATGCCATGCTCATATTGATTCATGTTCCCAACTCTTTCTGGAAACTAGTCTAGAATCTGGAAATGAACCGACTATCTCTATCAGAGATAATAGATAGCGGTATACCATGGCGGCTCACGATTTCATTGATGTAGAGTCGGGCTAACTTATCCATTGAATAGTTCTCATTGACAGGAATAAAGTGTGCTGATTTGGTTAGTCTGTCAACCACAACCCAAATAGCATCATGCCCTTTCTGGGTTCTCGGTAATTTTGTAACAAAATCCATAGTAATTCTATCCCATTTCCACACAGGTATCTCTAATTGCTATAGTTGACCTACGGGTTTTTGATGTTCAATTTTGACTTGAAGGCAAGTTAAACATTTTTCTATATATTGGGCTATGGATCTCTTCATATTCGGGCACCAGTAATGAGTCTTCAAGCCTTTATACATTTTATCAGCTCCAGGATGTATTGAGTATTTGGATTTGTGAGCTTCATCCATTACTTTTGTTTGAATTTCCCTAAGTCTAGGAATCCAAATTCTGTTTTGAAATCGTAGGATTCCGTCATCGCCTCTGGTTAGTAACTTCTCCTTACCAACCATGCGATCCTTCTTGATGTTATCTTCATGGAGTGCTTGGGTTTGAGTTTCTTTAATCTGATCCATCCAGTCTATCTTGATTTCTAACCTTAGGGCTTTTATTTTGATAGGCTTAATTATCTCCTTCCGACTTAATGCATCTGCTACAACATTAGCTTTCCCAGGATGGTATTTAATCTCACAATCATAATCATTAATGAGTTCCATCCATCTTCTTTTCCTCATATTCAATTCCTTCTGACTGAATATATGTTGGAGGCTTTTATGGTGTGTGTATATCACACACTTAGTACCATATAGATAGTGTCTCCAAATCTTTAGATCAAACACTATGGAACCAAGTTCGAGATCGTGTGTGGTATAGTTTTTCTCATGAACCTTAAGTTGTCGTGATGCGTAGGCTATAACTTTTTCTTGCTGCATCAATACACAACCTAGACCAATACGGGAAGCATCACAATAGATGATGAAGTCATCATTTCCTTCGGGTAATACTAAGATTGGTGAGGTACTGAGTTTCTGCTTAAGGGTTGTGAATGCCTCTTCTTGCTCCTAACTCCATTCAAACTTTACACTTTCTGAGTTAGAATAGTTAGTGGAGTAGCGATCTTGGAGAAATCTTGTATGAATCTTCGGTAGTATCCGGCTAGTCCAAGAAAGCTTCGAACCTCAGTCGGCGTCTTTAGAGTCTCCCATTTCATAACAGCTTCGATCTTGGTTGGATCTACTTGGATTCCCTAATGATTTATAACATGCCCTAAGAATTGTACCTCTTGTTTCCAAAACTCACATTTGGAAAACTTAGCGTACAACTTCTCTTTTCTAAGAATTTCCAGGATTATCTGAAGATGTTTGGCATGTTTTTTTTGGGTTTGAGAATAGATAAGGATATCGTCTATGAACACTATAACGAATTTGTCCAAGAATGGTTTACAAACTCGGTTCATTAGGTCCATAAATGATGCGGGGTCATTAGTTAGACCAAATGACATAACTAAGAATTCATAGCATCCGTATCGGGTTCTAAAGGCAGTCTTAGGTACGTCTTCTTCCTGTACCTTTAACTGGTGATATCCAGATCTAAGATCAATCTTAGAGAAGTATTTAGCTCCTTGCAACTGATCGAACAAATCATTTATTCTCGGTAATAGGTATTTGTTCTTAATAGTGAGTTTGTTTAGTTTTCGATAATCTATACACATCCACGTGCTTCCATCCTTCTTCTTTACAAATAACACCGGTGCTCCCCAAGGTGAAGTACTTGGACGTATAAAACCTCTGTCTAATAGGTCTTGAATATGCTTCATCAATTCCTTTAATTCTGAAGGTGCTAAACGATATGGTGCCTTAACCATGGGTTTCGCTACGGGAATGAGTTCGATTCGAAATTCGATTTGTCTATCTGGTGGTAGACAAGGTAATTCTTCCAGAAATACATCCGGGTGATCGCATACTATAGGAATGTCTGTAATCTGCCTTTCGGGTTTAGAATCTAAAGCATAAACTACGAATATACTACACCTTGTATTCACACATTTCTTAGCCTTGGCTATAGAAATCATTTTAATCTTATTCTTATCATTATCGCGTTGTGTCACCATAGACTCTCTGTTAGGCCTACAAATCCTAACAGTTCGTTGATCATAATCGATCTGAGCATGGCATTGGTTTAACCAATCCATTCCAATGATAACATCGTACTTGCTCGTACTCATTGGCATTAATTCAATCATTGAATTTTCGTTACCCATAGTCATCTTGCAATTCGCATACAATTTGGTTATCCTAATTTGCTCACCACTCGCTGTCTCACTACCTAAGCACGCTCAAGTGGAGTTGGTTTCATGCCTAAATGCAAACTAAAGGCATCTGAAACAAAACTTCTATTCGCTCCCGTATCAAATAGGATTTTAGCATAAACATTATTAACTAGGAACGTACCAGCTACCACCTTTGCATTGTTGTTCCTCCTTCTTTCGCCTATCACAAACACCCGACCTTTAGCCCCTACCCCGGGCTTCTGCTGAACAGGTTTTGTACAATTTCTTGCTAGATGTCCCACCTCATTACAATTGAAACACTTAAAAGATTGACAATTTATTGCAACATGTCTCGGCTTTTGACATCTACCGCATTTCATCTCTTGGGGATTTCTGGCTGGACTATTTCCCTCTCTCCTAGGGAACTTGAAATTTCTTGGTTTAAATCGATACAATATTTCCGCACTCTTCCTCTTTGTTTCTACTGGTTTTATTTATGCCACCTTCTCAGCCTTCTCCTTGGCTTCTAGAGCTGCCACATCATCATAAACTGTGGCACTTAATGCTAAAGCCGCATCCATTGTTTGAGGTGCACAGGTCTTCACCAAGGTACGCACCTTGAGTGGCAAACCCCTAATAAAATGTTTAATTCTTTGGGGTTCGGGTGTCACCAGATGTGGCACCAGTTCAGACATCTCATCAAACCTTGTCGCATACTCATGATGCGTCCTAGTTCCAGCCTCCAAACGCTGAAACTCCTCCTCAAGCTTATCAAGTTCATTCTGAGGACAAAAACGTTGTAGAATCCATTCCTTGAATTCATTCCACTTCATATTTTCCACCGCTTGCTCCCCTTTGGCTTGTTTTACAGACTCCCACCAGTCTAGTGATGTGGTTTCGAGAGAATTGGCAGCAAACTTAACTGCCTGATCGCTTCTGCATTCACTCAGCTTGATCACGGTCTCCATCTTTGTGATCCATTGAGTGGTATCAATAGCTCATTTCTTGCCATTAAATGGCTTAGGTTTTGCAGCCTTCGAAGGATTTGTAGTTGCATCCTTCGTGATTCTCAGTTCTCGTCGCTGAGCTAGTATTGGTGTTTCCATTTGTACCTCTGGTATTGTCATTGGTTCCTCCTCCAGCATTTCCAGTACCCATCCTTCTTGTAAGAACCTCGTCTAATAGTCCGGGTAGTGTGTTTCGTAAAGCTTTTGTTACCTCACTAGCCACAGCATCTTGAAACTAGGCCTCAGAAATAATTACTTCTTCAGCATGAGTATTTGCAATATTGTCGTTCTCATTTGCTTCATGATGGTCGTTAGTATCGGTGTTATTTTCAGTGTGCCTATGGCTCCTAGTAACCGGAGTATGACTTGTTCCCTTACCTCTTCCTCTTCCTCGTCCAACCATTGTTACCTATACACACATATGTATGATATCAGAATTCGTATAACTGGTTATGATCCAGAAAATCAGAAATTAAAGACAGCTGGCCAAGAATGTAATTAATATCTGTTTTCTCGACATCTCCAGTTATATTCGTAATGATAATCAACATCTCAACTTATATCCTGTTGGCATTCCAGCTATTCTCAGAGCTCTTAGTTTAAGTCTAGATACTAATCTTTCCTATTAGTAACTAAATCCCTTAAACTGCGGCTCTGATACCAACTTGTTACACACGTAACACAGGACAGTCATCTACCAGAGTAGTACCTCCAACAGATATGTTCCTAGGTAAGAGCGACGGGTCTAGGAGAGATTTATACACCGCTCTTTCCTAGACAGAACATTATGTTCGTCAGATAACTACATACGGGTTGAAGGTCGCCTTCTAGTTACTGTGGCGTTGATACCAAAAACACACAGCTAAAGACTTAACATCATAAACTTATTTTATTTCATAACATAATGTTTGTACAATAGGGACTCACTAGCAAAATACAACAAAAAGAAACTTTGGACTTATATCTCACGAAGAATCATCCCATTCACTCAGGCCTTATGGTCACTCTGGGACCTGCCCTCAGTCATCCCTATATCCAACATTTGTATATCTCCTGGAATGCCAACTACTAGCTAGGGTTCACCTGTGCTCAAAAACATTTGAAAATAATTTGGATCAGCTTAATGCTGGTGAGTTTATAAACAAAATCATTTTCATGATTATATTTGATATAGGAATGAATGCCCCGACAGGTCTTAGAACCATCCCCCCCAATACATCACCCGAATCGCCCTTAGATTCTGAGTCTACAACATACATATATTCAGGAACCTTCCGGGCGCGCTGGTCACCCTTAGACCAGATCTAACCAAGAGGATCAATCTTGTCCCTAGGTCCCACCCCAATCATGGCCATAATAAGTGCTTATTATAGGATATATGCATGGATAGTATTGGGATCTCAGATAAAAACCATTTACAAAATATTTCATATTTAGAGGAACTCACATCAAGCAGAACTTCCTCCTGTATCGAATATAACAATCAACACTTTGACAGAACCCTAAATCATATCCAACATTATCATAATTAACATCCCTATCTTAGGTTTACACGAAGGAACCTCAGGGTGTTTAGAAACCTTACCTCGGCACTATCTACGACAGTTTTGCGGACGAATTGCGAGAAACTGGACTTTCGAGAGCGGACCAGAACCTCGAGAATCGAGCTACCAGAGCTTATGTATGTGTATTTTAAGGTGTTTATGTGTGCCAAGATCTGAATTCGATCCATCTATTTATAGGCTGAATTCAGACCTACATCGGACCGGTATGCATGGGGATAGCGGTCCGCTATCGCCCTGCCTGCGTCAGCCCTACACGCGTCAGCTTCCTATTGGACTGTCCCTTATTATGCGGTCGTCGGACCGCAATGGGTGGAGATGTCGGTCTGACATGGTGCCATGCGTCAAATTTCACTCGGTGAGTCATAGGATACGTGTCAACACCTCATTTATAACTTCCTCAACACATATCGGACCGATATGGATCGGATGTCGGTCCGACGTCCGCCTCATTTTCTAAATTTTCACTTTTAGTCCTCCATCTTTGGAAAACTTGAAGTTTATCCCCTGAACTTTTTCTTTTGATACTTTTAGCCTTTATTTGACTTGGGAATTATCCGGATGTTACATTACCACATGGCTTGGGAGCGGTTCAATACTCTGCTGAGCAAGTGTCCTCAACATGGCCTATCTGATTGGGCATTGGTTGAAAAGTTCTATAATGGTCTTACATTTGAGAAAAAACAGATGTTCAATACTGCTGCAGGAGGCCACATCATGGATAAGAAGGAGCCAGAGGAATGTGAGGAGATGTTTGAGAGTTTTGCTCAAGCTGACCAATAGCAGCCTTCTTCTAGGAATTCCACTCCTAGTGCTAGGACACCTACTTCTACCACTAGAGGTGTTCATCAGGTCACTACTGAGACTAGCATGGCTGCTACCATCGTTGTTATGGCCAATGAGATTAAGGGGTTGAAGATAAGCGCGATGAAGTGTGAGGTGTGTAGAGGAGGTCATGACACCATCGATTGCCCTGTCACTCAACAGGAGCAGGTAGACTTCCTAGGGAACCAAAAACCCCCTCTGTTCAACTCTGGATGGAGAAACTACCCCAACTCTAATTGGAGATCTGGCGAGAACCCACCTGGGTTTCAAAACCTTCAAAATCAGTATGGTAGAGATAGAGAAGGAGGATAGAATTCTGGTGGCAGTGCAGGTGAGAAGAGGATTGAGGAGATGTTAGCCACCCAGACTCAATTGCTTGCTCAGTTGGTGAAGACAGATCAGGAGACTCAATACAAGCTAGGTTAGTTTAGTAGGTTTGTCTAGAGTTTAACTAGAGTGTCTAGGTTAGTTTTGTGTTTAGTTTTATAGACCGTTTGACCGACATCAAGAGTCACATAGGTTGATTGATAAATGTATAAAATGGATTTAGAACACATTATGGGGGCTTGATGGTTGATGCTTGGGTTTAATCGGACAGAAATACTAGCTATTGCTTTTTAACGCGTGAGTATGTTTTGCTAATTGGTAATTGATGTTTGTTAAGTTAGATCTGAGTTATGATTCCATTGCAGATTTTTCGTGGACAAAAAAACGTTAAGTGTGGGGATGTTTGATGTAGTGCAAAGCACACATCTTTATTCCTATTGTTTTAGTTCGTTTTTTATTAGTTCTATCTTTGTTTTGAGTCATTTTTGTATACTATTGAGTCGTTGTTGTGTTTACAGGTGCTTGTGAAGATTACAAGTGAAAACCAGAAGAAACCGAGCAAGAGAATGAAGCCCAAGAAACAAAAGTAAAAAATGTTGAAAATTGGTCTCTCGCGGTACGCGAGAGAGAAAGAGGAGAATCTCGCGGTACGCGAGAAAAAGGAAATCTGGGCGCGACTAATTTGTCCCTCGCGGTACGCGAGGGGCTGGCTAATTTATCTCGCGGTACGCGAGAGACTAAAAATCTGAGAAAAACCCTAAAATCGATTTAAAAGGAATTTGATTGCCATTATGCAAGGAGTTCGACATTAAGCCATCTAGAGAGAAACCAGAGGCGATTTTGGGGCTAGAGAAGGCAATCGGAGTGAAAAGATTGGAGCTTTGCTTCTGGGTTTGTTAGATTTAGCGTTTTCGGTTTCAAGATTCAATTTTTATCTTTGAATTGTTAAGTTTGATTCCATGTTCTTGTTTGATACTTCTGTTCTAGTTGTTTTGAGCATGATTCTTGGCTAAAACTCATATACTGCCTAGGTTCATGATGATTGCTTGTTAAAGTTGCGATTTTTACTGGTTTTGGATTCGATTAATGGTTTATGATTTTGTAAACAGTTTCTTGATATTAATTATGTTGAATATTGCATGCTTAGTGCTGATGTATGTTTGATTTCAATTTCGTACGTTGATTATGGATGTCTTCCAGTTTGATTTGCGTATCTAGGTCATAGACTTTAGGGTTTGTGATTGTTTGTGTGGTTTGCTAGACATAGTGATCCATAGGAGTTATGATTGAGTGTTATTTAGATCTGAGTGTTCATCCTATCTCAATACCCGAGAAGTGAGAGATAGTCGTTTAGTCTTTGTCATTAGGAATCCGAGTGTCAGCTGTTTGAGAGGAAGTTGGTGTTAGGTGTCTAGTGATTGTTGCTATTCTGAGTCATAGTTCTTATCTTGAGATTACCCCGTGCATTCTTCGAATGTATTGTGGACAGTGAGACTGAAAGGTAATCTGTCTTTCGGGTACTTTATCATTGTTGGAGAGACCGAAAGGTAATCCACTATCTGGTGAGTTATTACATCTTTAGGGTCCTTAGTTGGTGATACCCTGAGAGTGATTAGGGATCCACTAGGTAGTCTAGAGTTGTTTTCTTAGAAACCCAGATCCATCTTAGTTTCCAGAACCGGTAGAAGTTGTGCTTTGCAAGTAGGATTCCGACCTAGGTGGTATTCTTCCCATCTCTGATTATTTCCTTAGTTCTTCATCTTGATAGATTGAGTCAACTCTGTTTGCTGCATTATTAGTTCTAATCTTTAGTGTAGTCAACCCCCCCATCAATCAATCTTTAGTCCGAGTCAGAGTCTAGCATAGTTATAGTAGTGTCTCTAGGGTTCGATAACTCGGTTTACCATTAAGCTGTGCTACACTCAATAGGTACACTTGCCTGTCAGTGCGGTTTAGTCAAAGGTACTCCATTTATTACTTAGGAGTTTAGGTTAGGTTTTGTTAGTTTTTATATAGACCGTCTGGGTGACATCACTTATTCTATGCCAAAAATCAAAGAACTATACAAAAGTGCTAACGAGCTACACGACGTTGTTACAATCCCAAAAGTGCTCATCTTAGCAAACTATTACACCATACACAATCTTTCCCTCTTTGGGGAAGTAGAGAATGGATTTTTTTTTTGTTCAACTATACTTACAACAAATCCCATGATTATGGATTCTTATGAAAATTTAAAACAAAAGAACGAATGACTGCGTTTTTGAAAAACGGGTTAAAAATGGAAAAAGGCTATTTGGCTAAGTAGGCTAAGTTGCATAAAAATGCGGGTAATGAAGTGAAAGGGGAAGGCTTAAAGTGGCTAACTAGGGGAATATGCGGGTTTGAATATTACAAAAGAAAAGGCTAATAAAAAGGGTAAATCATAATGCCTCAATCATATAAATGCATAAGCCTAGTTCATAATTTTAGAATGTATTACTTAGTCAAGTTCTAATTTTCAAAACATCAGCCATCACACAAGTTTCAAATAAAGAGCATTGCATAATCAATGTTAAAATGCTCAAATAAGGCTCAAAAACTTACTTGAAAACAAATAGATATGGGTAAAGTGTGAAGTGTTTCCTATTTCTACTTGCTACGCCCTGATATTTTCTTTTTATTTTATTTTTGGTGCTTTGATTATTGGGTCTCAAAACATGTATATGACACAAAGTTTTTAAAACGACACAAGACTAACTCTTATTGAAATATTTCAATTTTTTGTTTGATTTTTTTTTAATTTATTTTGAAAACGGATCGGGGTGTCTGCTTCTAATTGAGTTTTGTGTAAGGCTCAAGTGAGAAGACTAAAGATTCATTTCTCTCACCAAACTTGAATTGCACATTGCCCTCAATGTGCTAAATGCATGCATGAGCAAAAAGAAAACAATGCGTGAATGAAGTGTAAGATGAGAGAAAGGAAGAAAGATACTTCCGTGTCTATATCACTATCTCTCTGGTTTTGTGGGATTAACACCTTGTTCGGGTTAACATCTGTTATATCACTTCACACACTGTTCAATCTTAATAATAAATTCTTGGAACAGTTTTCATAAGTAAGTAATCATGCCAGTCATTCCATCTTAGATGAGTCGAGTATGATCGGTTATCTCTAAAAATCTAGTTTTCACTAAGCTTTCCAATATTCGTTTTTTCAAATTCTTTTTCAAGCATTAGTTTATTAAACAAATCTCATTTCACTGATTGAATATTGATAGCGGATTTAGTATCAGAGCTAGCATGTCCATGGATTGATATTCGGTTCTAACCATCTACTACACCAGCGTTGCGATAACTATACTTGTCTATACGTGTGTAGTTTGGTTCTTTGGTGATTACCTTTTAAAACTAAACATGTGCAATGAATTCCTTAATTAATTTTATGCGACGAATTACACACGTCAAATAACGGTTATAAATGGTAAAAAAAAGTTCCAACGCCGGCCCCAAACCGGTTCCTGACCCAGAAACTCAAAACCAATCCCAAACCGCCAGGTTAAATCGGTTCCTAACCAGACATGTTTCAATACCGGTTCATGAGACAAAAATGAGAGCCATCCCTTGAGACTCCGTCTGATCATTTCAAAGCGAGGTTATCGATAGTCAGCGAGAGGCCTGCGCCCAAGGGGTGTTTGGCTAGGTTCTGCCTCTTCCTTACTCACACAGACACATCTCAACCCAATCCACCGTGATGCACCCGATCATGGACCTTATAGACGGCATTGCCACCAACGACGTCGCTCTACTACCCTACCTCCTCCTCCTCCTTATGGTCCTCCTCATCCTCCTCCTCGTCATTTTCATCGCCTGCAAACCATGGCGTCTTCTCTCTTCCAATCTCCGCTCCCAAACCATCAAAGTCACCGCCTCTTCCGATGTATGTTTCTTCTCTTATTCCTTGATCGATTGCATTTGTTGTTATACGATTTATGCATCGTATTTTTCTCATTATTAATTAATTGTTGTTCCTAGGGTTTTTGTTCCTCTTTGCCTTTTATTCTAAATTAATCTCAATCAGCGATCTAGATCTTTGTGCGGTGATATTGTTTATATTTAAATCGTTAACAATCGTGTGTGATTGAATAAACGAAGGATGTGGAATCAAAATTTGTTGTTGGATAAGTAAGTGCATTTTTGAGATTTATGAACAAGGTTTAGTATCTATTTTAGATAAATTGTGTGTATACCTCAACATTAACAACACTGATATACATGATAGAACTTGTAAACTGGAGTATCAACTGCACATTATGACATATTAAAGAAAATGAACCTGTTTGGATTGATCAAACATATCTCATACTCTGCTTTTATTGAGGAACATTCATCTGCTCTTTTTCCATGCGAACGGAAAAGGAGAGAATGAACAAGGGGAGCTAACTTTTTAAAGTACATATACATGTATTTTTCCACATTCTGTGCATGTCGTTTTGTTGTCATTGCATGAACAACTTTGTAAGCGACCGTGGATTGTATAGTTTTAGGAATGAACACGTTAATATAGGATGGCAAGTCAAGCTGGATATTGTTTATTCCTTTTGGAAGTTTAAGGAAACTCTCTTTGTAATTTTGAGTAATGCTATGATAAGTTCTGCAACTTTTTTCTTTTCAGTGGAACGTACTACTTACATGTAACTAAGATCAAATTATATTGCATTACACGGTATACATTTTCTTTAATTTCTTTTTTTGTTTTTTGATTTTTATATGAGTATATGAGGGCTGAAATGAAATTAAATCATCAATTTCAACCTATGTTGTCAAGGCGCACTCAAGGCACATAGATCTCGCCCGGAGCCTAGGCACAAGGCGCTTAAAAAGCGAGTGTTTTTTTAAGCTAGGCGCATAGTATAAAAATACCATTTTTAGGGGTTTTAGACATGTTTTATGTTTGTTTAGGCTATTTTAGGTTGATTCCAGGCTTGTTTAGGGATAGTGTAGGCTTTTTTAGGCCGTTTAGACCTGTTCAGACACGGAATTTAGCCTAACTTGGCCTGAAAATGCGCCTGAGTGCCTGAGACTGCCCGCCTATTCAGGTGAGGCACATATGCTGCGTTGCGCTTCTGCGCCTAGTGCGCTTTTGACAACATAGATTTCAACTTGAATTAGAAACCCAATTTGGGAGAGCTCATTCAACATGTCTTGTCTGTCAAACCTTAAATAAGTGATGGGATATGACCCTGAGTTCCTTCTTACCATATGCTAATCCACCAAAAGAAAATCTGTTTTCATTCACTGATTAAGGAATAAGATTGAGTTAATATAGATGCCAAGCTACACTTAGATATCCTCAATTTATCTAATAAATACAATACGTAAACATGACTGTAGAGGAGTTGGCATCGGCTTAGTGAAAACATTTGCAATATGATCGTGAGTAGAAATGAATTTGATCCGAATATATCCTTTTGAAACTATTTCACAAAAGAAGGGGAAGTTATCTTTTTTTACATGTTTTGTACTTGCATGAAACATTGAATTAGCAGATAGATAAGTTGCTCCAAGATCATCACACTTCTAAGTTCACAAAGAAAAGGTTGAAGCCATTAAGTTGAGCAAGTGCATCAAGAAGTTGTACTCTCCATCACTAGAGGATCTAGAGAACTTCTATTGTTTACAGGTTGTCCATGAAATAAGGTTAGCATCCATGTAAACCGCTAGTAGACTGTAGACCGATGATAGCCATCTGGAATGTCTGTTGGGTGTTGTGGAGGCTATTAGCCTGCCCTAACCCTAATAGGTTATTTTAGGCTTGTTGCCTAAAATACGTTTTCTTATTCTCGAAAATTATTTGTCTTATAAATACCCCATGATGTAATTGTAATCTTTGTAGCATCTAATAAAGAGAGATCCCTAGTTGCACCCGTGGATGTTGGTCACCTTGACTGAACCACGTTAATTCTTGTGTCGTTTATTTTCTTTCGTTTGTGCGTGTGTGTTCGCGTGTTTCCGCTGCGTACCGACTCTGATTGATACCTAACAATGTCAACCCAGTTTGAATCTAAGATTGCCTTCTAGGAACCATGTCCTTCCCCCCTTTGCCAATAGGCATTAGTAAAGGCTTGAACAAAGATTTAAGTCTAGAGGCACGGCTAATCAATATACTTGACAACAAACCAGTAATTATTTTTTGGAGAATGCATAAACTAGTACACTTGGTTAACTGTGAAGCGAGATTAGGGCGAGATAGAGTGACACTGAAAAGCATCAGCGACTTATTTTTTGGAGCAACAAACCAGTGATTAGGGCGAGATAGAGTGACAACAAACCAGTGATTATTTTTTGGAGAATGCATAAACTAGTACACTTGGTTAACTGTGAAGCGAGATTAGGGCGAGATAGAGTGACATTGAAAAGCATCAGCGACTTAGGTTGAGATCACAAAAGCAGGAAAATAATAGGATTGTATAACCTTGCCAACAGGCTACCTACATTGTGATTCTTTTGAGCGATTCCATATTGAACTCTGTTTAACTTGTTATCCAAACTTGTTTTTCATGAAATATGTCTCTGCTACCATTGCGTTGTTAAATATATTCTGGTTACACATGATCTGATATCCTGTTTAGGTCCACGAAGACGTGGAACGGCCTCTTGTTTCTCAAGATTTGGAGAGCAACATCACTGAGCGTCCTAGTGATTCTGCTTGTGAAGGTTCATGTCATCAGACTGATGGACATCTCAGTTCACCTCGAACCCATAGCCCTACACATAAACACAGGGTTCCACCAACTCCTTCCCAGTTGTCACATGGTATAGTATAGCATACATCATTGTACACTTGTGATGAGTAAAGTTTTTGACAGTAAACAGAATTGATCTTCATACTCTCTTTTCAGGTGACAGCCTTATGGTTGATATTTCTGACCATTCTGAGGGTGCTGTGGCTGGTCTAACTCTGAAGCGTCCGGCTGGAGAACAGAAATGTGATGCAAAGGAAGATTCAAGTCACAAATCGAAAATTAATGATAGTCCCGGACAGTCTATTTCCAAATCTTCTGCAGATCAAAGTAATTTCTCCTTCCCTTGCATGTGGAGTTAATTTTTAAGCCACTTTATCTGTCTCTTGTTGGTTGAATTCGCAAGACTTGTCATCAAATATTTCTGTTAGAAGTGCAGGAAGCATCCTTAATTTGGAGGTTATTTCTGGCCCTTCATGTAGTGCACAATACTATGTACAATCAACAAACAAATCTAAGCTACCATTGACTCTTGGAAGAGTTTCCCCTAGTGATGTATTAATTGTAGATTCAGAAGTATCAGGAAAGCATGGCATGATCAATTGGAACCTGAATGTAAGACACTGTATCTTATTACTTCTTTTATCTGGTGTTGAGGACCTTGAGGTTGACTCACAAATTTTGTGTTACATATTGATTTCAGAAATTGAAGTGGGAGCTAGTTGACATGGGTAGCTTGAATGGAACTCTCTTGAATTCCAAGGCAGTCCACCATCCTCAAACTGGAAGTAGACATTGGGGTGATCCAGTTGAGCTGAGTAATGGAGACATAATCACTCTTGGCACAGCTTCAAGGATATCTGTGAGTCGATATGCCAAGTTGGATATTGTTTTGAGAATCTTAACAATTTTTGGTTTAGTTGGTCTTTCCAAGGCAGTCCCACATCCTCACCTTCTCCCAAGCATTATTATTTATTTCTTTTGCTATTCATTATTGAGTGTATGCACATTCACATGATCAAACACATGGATTTTTTTTGATAAAATGGCATAAGAGGGAGAATTGAAAGTGGCTCATACTTCTATTCTAAACATGGGTGAGTTTTCGATCATTTTGCAGGTTCAAATTACATCACAATTTAATAAAAAGCTACCATTCGGAGTTGGAGTAGTGTCAGATCCAATGTGTGCGCGCAGAGGTGGGAAGAAACTACCAATGGAAGATGTTTGCTATTACCATTGGCCTTTGTCTGGGGCTGATCAGGTACCCTAATTTTTTGACTCATTACTTAAAGCTTATGCTCATTATTGGAAAGGCTAATGATATACAGTGTTCCCTTTTGCAGTTTGGACTGTTTGGCATATGTGATGGACATGGTGGAGTGGCTGCTGCCTCATCTGCCAGCAAGTTTGTACTCCTTCAACTATTAATATATCTTTGTAGTTTTAGCGGCTACTTATTTGGTAATTAGGATATGTCCACATTTCTACTAACTCGCTATTTCATAAATCCAAAACAAGGCTTGAATTTATGTGTGTTGGTCTGTTGGACTTGGGTCTAAGCCCAAAAATGTGGACATGAATTGAGGAAGAGGTGTTTCTTGGGCCCAAACCCAAAGTTTTGGCCGGTAATCGAATAAACCGAGACTGGGCTCAAATGTGAGCCAAAACCGACTTAATGGAAACCGAATTAACCAAAATCTTACGGTTTTCAAATCCTAAAAAACCAAACTCTTTGGTTTAATGCAAAAACCAACACAGTCCAATCATGCTCACCCTCACCCACCCACCCACCCACCCACTTCACGCAGGTTTCTCAAGATCTGACCTAATCATCTCAACTAGTGTTGCCTCAACTTCTCACCTCAAGTTTATAGTCATTTCTGTTTCTATCATCCAAGTTTATTGCTACGTGTGTATTGTCTTCATGATGTCATTTGGTAGCCCCTGTAAACTATCACAACTTTCACGAACTGTTTAGCAGTGTTGTCAAAAGCACACAAGGCGCGCGCCTAGGCTCAGAAGCGCAGGCAGCCTGTGTGCCTCGCCTGGATGGGCGCAGTTTCAAGCTCTCAGGTGCAGATTCTGGCCAATTTCTGGCCAAATTCAGGCTAAATTCGGCCAAAAGTCATCTGAAACAGGTCTAAACAGCCTACAGTAGCCCTAAACAATCCTGGAATCAACCTAAAACAGCCCAAACAAGCCTAAAACATGTCTAAAACCCCTAAAAATGGTATTTTTATACTATGCGCCTCGCTTAAAAAAGCCCTCACTTTTTTTCCACCTTGCGACTACTCCGACTAGGCTCTGGGCGAGGCCTATGCGCCTTGACAACTATGCTGTTTAGTCAATTACAACTCTTGAAGGTTGCCACTACTTAATTACTTGATCTTATGTTATGACTAGCTGTTTCTATGATCTCACCATTCTTGTGTAGTATTGACCTGAATAGCAGAAGATACGGATGGTTGTTACTTCAATTTTTTCCATGCTTTCCACTACTACCTCTCTGATAACACTGCTTAGGTTGCAAAGGGTGTAAAGGAGGCAAAATGGGTGGGTTAGGCGGGTTTTGCAATTTGGGTCAAAACAAGTTGGGGTTGAAACAAGTTGGTTTTAGTAAAGGTTCGGAACGGAACGAGGAGGGTTAGGTTGAACCCGCAAACATTTTTTCATCTTCTTATAAATAGTTAATGGATACAAAAACTATGCTATTACGATAATAATCTAATCAAGTAATATAAAATGATATAGGAGATTGTAAGCATTAAATAACTCAGTCTTCTCACCGAAGCTGTATATTGTGTATGCACCTGCTTCTGGCTTCAACACATGCTGCACTTTATTAAAGCAATCAACTGTTTCTGTTCATTTTTTTCTATGTGATTTATAGTTTGAATAAATTCTGTCTGCAGGTTAATGCCTGAGATGGTTACTAGAATCTTGTCAGATACTCTTAGAAGAGAGAAGGTTTTTTCACATTGTGATGCTTCAGATGTTCTTAGAGAAGCATTCTCTCAAACAGAAGCACATTTGGACCACTTATATGAGGTTTTCCTCTCCCTTCTGTTCTGTTTATAAGCTCTAACTTTCTCCTCTATACAACTTGTGTTTTATCTGTGCACAAAAGAATAAAATTTACACTTTGATTATAATTTGATTAAAGGGCAATGTCCTTGACACTTATGAAAGAGACTATGCTATTATCTCTTGTACTAATCAAACAGTTTTCAGGGTTGTACTGCAACAGTGCTTCTAATCTGGGTTGATGGTGATGACAATTACTTTGCTCAATGTGCAAATGTTGGGGATTCAACCTGTATTGCAAAGTATGTCTTGTGCTCATACATTTTCATTGTTGATATTTTGTTGTGTTTAGTGGCGAGTCTTCTGATGTTGTCCAATTGCTGCATCTTTCTTTACTAACATTTGTTTTCTAGAATGCTGTTTATCCAGTTGAAATCATATTTTGTAGGGGTTTGTTTTCGGTCATTTGCCAATTAAAAGTAAGTGTTGAAGTCACGTTAGTTGCTATGTTAACATTGAGCCTTGATCTTATCTGTGCAGTATTGAAGGGAAACCAATTAAGATGTCGGAAGACCATCGCATATCCAGTTATACGGAAAAACTGCGGATGGCAGCAGCTGGAGAACCACTCAAGGATGGGGAAACACGACTATGTGGTAATTGAGGGTTTGTTATAAATAAATACCTGTTTTCAACTACTTTTCTTTATGTTTATTCAATCAGCAATGTTGGATACACGTTCAGGGCTAAATCTTGCACGTATGCTGGGAGACAAGTTTCTTAAGCAGCAGGATGCTCGATTCAGTTCTGAACCTTACATAAGTCAGGTCGTGTACATGAATTCAGAAAGCCGTGATTTTGCTATAATGGCTAGGTAAGCTATTATTTTACCTTCTATAGTGTCACCCCTTATGTAATGCTAGTTTCTTTTTTTCTCACCCGAGTCCTTGGTGCTCTGTATCAGTTAGTGTGTGTGTGCGTGTCAAGTAGGGGTGTAAACGAACTGAGCTGCTTGTGAGTTACTCGAGATTGGCCCGCTAAAAACTTGAATGGGGCCGAGCTTATATTGGCGCTCATTTAATAAACGAGCTCGTGCCCGAGCTTCACATATCGGGCTCGAGCTTGGTTTTAAAAAGTGAGAAATGCACCAAGGCGACAAGGTCTAAAACCGAGGTGCAAAGCGCATCACTTTTCATACGCGAGGCGCATGGTGCTTATATAAATATTTTTATGTATCTCATAGCTCTTTAGCATCCCCTACCCAAAATTTAGTTATAAATAAGCTTTATATATGATTTACTATATAAACTACCTACATGTACATAAAAAGCCTGTTGTACAACATCCTGATGCACAACAAGAGGCGCGCGTGCCTCACTTGCGCCTTTTGTACAATGTTCGCTTTATGTAGTCAAGAGCAAAGCACCTTGCGCCTAGGCGCGCCTCAGACGCTTTTTAAAACCCAGAGCTCAAGCAGGCTTGCGAGCCTAAACGGGCCTTTTATTTATATTATTTTTATTTAATATATTAAATATATATTTATATAATTATTATTATATGCAAAATTATGATAAAAAATAGTTTATATATATAATTATAAAAATATATAAATAAAATAATTAAATAATTGATAAATAATAAACCAACCGAGCTCAAGCTTGAAAACCTACCCATGAACCGAGCTCGAGCTTTAGAAATAGAGCTCTAAACTAGCCGAGCTCAAGCTCGATCTCTCTTAAGTTAAACGAGCCGAGCTTGAGCTTAGGCGAGCTCGGGCTTGGCTCGGCTCATTTACACCCTTTTAGCTCAGCTCGCCTAAGCTCGAGCTCGAGTGGCTCAAGAGCATGTCGGCTCGTTTACACCATTGTTGCTTATACTTGTCTGATGCTAAAATGGTTTGAATTGGATGCAGTGACGGGTTCTGGGACGTGGTTAATCCTAAGAAGGCGTTCCAAATTGTCCATCAGGTTACAAAACATTCTTCCGAAAGCAATTACTTAATGTGAAGTCATTTGTAACCTGGTTTTTATGTGCAGGAACGAGAGAGAAATGTCGCGAGTTGTTCAGCAGACAAGATTGCCGAGGCGTTGTTGAGGGAGGCTAGATCGCAACGTACAAAGGACAACACATCGATAATATTATTAGATTTTGATTCTTGTAAACGCGATGGTGTATAGAATAATAAAGTTGACATATAATTTATTGTTATTATTATTATTATTATTATTGTTATATGTAAAATATAGTTTAACAGTTGTTGGAAGGTGCTTATACTCATAAATAGAAAGGTGAGATACCTATGCTGGTTTGGAAAGACAATCAGATTGCCTATGGAAGGTGATTGGCAACCTGATTCTTAGATGCAAGGATTTGTTTAAAATTTTAAATAAAACCTGTGTACAAATCTCAAGAGAGTGCATTGACCATCCAACCAGGAATAATTTCAAGCTATTTAATAAAGTCAACAAAACGGATCTCAAAGAAATATAAAGTATCAATAAGTACCAAACTATATACGATAAATGATCACCTTAAAAAGCTTTATGATTTTCAACAAAGTTTATAAACTAAATTTATTTATAAAACAGTCTTACAAATTTAAATGTTAAATTATATAATAAGATTTATAAAATATATTTTAAACTTCAAATATTTTTATAAAACTGAAATGTTTATAAAAGAAACTTAAGACTCTTGAGTACTACTATAAAACAAATTAAGTTTTCATAAAAAAAATAATGAATCTTTTATAAATGCAAGAGGTTTAAATTGTTGAAAGAATCTTCTCAAATGTGAATTCTTCTAACATTGTGCCTTGAATTCATACATGGAAAATTGATGCAAGAAACTAACAAATTGGGAATAAGACACAAATCGATGGTTGTCTAAACTTCCCAGATTGTTTGAATTTTATTTTCCAATGGATTGTTTTCAAAGATTCTTAAAACTTGGTATTTTACTAAAAGAAATATTTAATAAAACAATTCTTTACACAAACAACCTCAAAAAGACAAAATCTGGAAAAAAAAAAAAAAAAAAGGTGTGGTCTTGGCTTGAGGCATGCCACACATTGATGGGGGGCGTTGGAGGAGTCGCCCGGAGGATGTTCGTCCGAGCTCATCTAGATTTCCAAACTCCACTTCAAAACATTTAATTTATTAATTTTTTTAATTTGAATTTTTTTGTTTAACATCAACCGGCTGTTTTGATTTTTAAATAAAAAGAATATTCTCTTTTTTTTAAAAAAACCCCAACGGCTCTTTAAGACTTACATTAAAAAAGTACATTTTTAAAAAAATTCTACTATAAATACATACTACTACACACTTGAGAATTTGCTAAAATTCTCCTAAAATTCTGTCACAACAATATATAAAATGGATGATAACACTTAATTTCAAAAGTTTTACGGAATTTACAACCGCATCAAAGTACAAAGGAGAAGCAGTTAGTCTAACGATCAAATCATCTCTCTTGCTAGGAAAGAGTACCTTAACGACATCGAAATTAACTTTCAATATGAGCATGTATGGAATGTCATGAAAGGAGGGCCGAAATGGCATGAACCGGTCCCCTTCCAACCAAAGAGAACTAAGACATCAACTTCGGGAGACTATAGCACATCAGCTTTGGACACTCACTCAATCCCGATTGACCTCAACTTTGATGATAATTCGATCTCGATTGAGGACTTCGGGATCAATCTTGAAGACGAGCCAGGCGATTTGAAGAATTGACTCGTCTAACTGGCCAAAAGAAGTCCAAGGCAAAGGCGAAGGCGACACTAGAAAATCTTAAAAAATCGTGGAGCTTGATGACAGGTTCAAAAAACAAGCGGAAAACATGGACATCTTCAAAGAACAAATGAAGCGCTTCCTGTTTAACCAAGACATTAATATGCTAATGATGGATCGATCGCACATGGATCCGGGTAGATTGACGACTCACTTAGTGTTATGTGAAAAAATTAACAAAAAATATAATTTAAAGTAAGCTTTAGTTTTAGTTTATATAATTCTTAATTTTTAGTTTTTAGTTTGTGTGATTTTGAATTTTTAGTTTTAGTTATGCAATTTTTAATTTTTAGTTATGTAATTTTTAATTTTTAGTTTATATAGTTTTTATTATTTTATTTTATGTTGTTGCTTTAAATATTTATTTATATTTAAAATAATTTAATAAATAGAAAGAAAATATAAAAGTAGGTGATGATTTGAAAATATAGGTGTATTTGAAAAAGGATGTGGTGTTGGAGGAGAAATGAGGGTTTTGAAAAACGAGTGAAAATCTGATATGACAGTTGATGTTGCGCATTTGTTGGTGTTTGGTGTTGGAGGTACTCCAATAATTCAGTAAAATAAAAACACATTCTCTTAAGTGATATTCCATTCATAAACACTATTCCATTGAGAGAGCAAGTGGTTGGAAAGTACAAGAGTGTTGGTGTTACAAATTGTAACCCTCATTATTTAAACTCTCATATGTATTTGTAAGTATTGATCATTACAAAGTTAGTGAGAAGAGTAAACTCGATCATAACTTATATTAGTGAGAAGTAAAGAGGTGACCACTACCTTACCGGTGAGAAGTTTGTACATGGTGATCTCTACCAGTTTAGAAAAAAAGATAACGAAGAAAAACTCTTGTGGGAGGCCAAGGAGTGGATGCTAGGTGGATTTGTTAACATCAACCCTAACCATTATGCAATTTTTTCCTTATCTCTTTACATACTTACATATCGCTTGCCATTTCAAAGAACTTAACGGAAGTTGCTTAAAATTAAAATAAAATATTAAAAATAAACTATTCACCCATTTTAGGTTATCACAAGGAGCAATGGTGTGTTTAGTGTAGGGTATAGAATGAGAGATTCTTTTACTTTTAGGTTTTCAACCAAGTATTGGGATATAATTAGGTTAAAATGGAAAATGATAGGTTTTACTCGTGATTGGGTGATGTGTCTGTAACGAACCAACTTTTGGAATTATTATATAATATGTTAATCTTATTATAGGGATGAAAATAAATGAATTGGAATTTGAGGGTTTGTTTTAAGTGGTGGAATTACCTAGTTTTAGAAGGAGGAGCCAAAACTGAAAGTGCAGGGACTAAATGTGTGAAATCTGAAAACTCAGATTTTGTTTAGAGGGGATGGCACATACATACACTCATTTGAGTGTGTGTGTGTGTCGCGAAACTCAAAGGAAAAAAGAGAGGAGGGCCAAGAACAAGAAATTGGTATTTTGTATGTGCAATCCGCTTGATTTGGAGTGTTCATCATCTTCTAGATTTCAAGTAAGTATCAATTACTTCCTTTGAACCTCCATGTTAAGTGTTCTTGGTGGGTTTTGTTGAAATCAAGCATTTGGACTGTTTTGGGTGTTGTAATTGATTATTAACTTGTTAAAAGTGATAATCTAGCTTGATTAAAGGTTAAGGGTGGTAGACAACATCATGTTAACATCCAATTTGATGATTTCAAAATTAGGGTTCTTGAGAACCTAATTAGGGGGTTTTATAATTGGAAGTGTTCAAATGGTGAATTGAGTATGGATAAGTGTTTATGGTGTAATATAAACAGACTTTCAAGTATAAAACTCAATTGAATTAGTGAACCATGAATTGATGAAATTGTAGAATTGGGTGAAAACCTTAACGGGTCAAAATGGGTAGAATTGGATTAACAATGGTTAAAAGCTTGTATAGGGCTTAGTAACCAAGATTAGATGTTAGTGAAGATCATAAGATCTTGGGTGGGAGTTAAACTTCAATTGGTGAATGTATTTAGGTAAATTAGATTACTAAACATGTGGATTGTTTAGGTGATCAAGGCGTTAAAGATGTTAGTTGAAGACGGATTGGAATCTTCATTGGCAAAGGTAAATGTTTTGCACTTACTTAGTAGTAGATAAGTAGTGATTACATGTAAATAGATGTATTGTTAATTCTATTTATGTGTTGTATGTTGATTTTGACTTATGTGGTAAATGGTCAAAGTAAAGTGTGAATGTGGTAGGATTGTTGTAGTTGACATAATGAGGAAATTAGTCAAACTAATAAATGACACTTGGTAAAAGTGATGTAGTTGAACTATGTGGAATATAGTCAAACTAAACGTGGTAAATTGGTGTAATTGACTAGTGTGACATATAGTCAAACAAAAATATAGAATGTGGTGATTTGTTGTAAATTGACTTAGCATGGTATAAGTCAAACCATTTGTGAAATTGATATAAAATTGACTTAATGTGGTATATGTCAAACCATTTGTGGATAAATGGTTAAATTGATATAAAATTGACTTAATGTGGTATAAGTAAAACCATTGTGGATAATGGTGAAATTGATATAAAATTGACTTAATGTGGTATAAGTCAAACCATTGTGAATAATGGTGAAATTTGTGTAATTTGACCTTAGTGGTATAGGGTCAAACTATTATGGTGAAATTGATATAATTTAACCTTAGTGGTATAGGGTCAAACTATTATGTTGAAATTGGTGTAATTAGACTATGTGGTTAATAGTCAAACTTGAATGTGCAAATGTGGTAAATAGGTGTAATTAGACTATGTGGTTAATAGTAAAACTTGAATATGCAAATGTGGTAAATATGTGTAATTAGACTATGTGGTTAATAGTCAAACTTGATTGTGCAAATATGGTAAATAGATGTAAATTATTCATGTGGTTATTGGTCAAACTAATGAGTGATATGTGGTTAAATGGTGTAAATGACTCAATGTGGTCAAGAGTCAACTAAAATGTAGAATGTGGTAACATTATACTAAAATTGACTTAATGTGGTGAAAGTTAACCGTTGGTAGTAAAACGGTAAATTGGTTGATTACATGAAGTGTGGATACTTCATGGAGGTGTTACGTGAAGTGTGGATATGTGACAATCCGGACTTTCAGTTAGTTTCGTTAGAAATCCCGTTAAGTATTCAGTTAATTTCTAACCCAGTTAATCCAATATTAAACCCCAGGGATTAATTCTGTCATTATTTGAACTAAAACTTCAGGGACTAGTTATGTAACTATTCAAAACCAAAATGTTGACTCCCTAAAGTCAAAATTGAAGAGTTTTGAGTTCTGTTGACTTTCCAAAGTCAAACCTAACATTCAATTGATTCGAATTAAACTAGAAACGGAAGTGGCTACTCGAATTCTCGGCTGTTAATCATCGTATTGATGATATCGATCATCAATGAACCGTTTCTAGGTGTTTTAACTATTCCATAATCACGAATTAACTCTCTAAACATGTAACCGTCGAACCCGCAACAATGATCATCGAATTCAAGTAAATTCGCTTATTATTATGCAATCGAACCCACTGCACACCTCATTCACACTCCCCTAAAGCTTTTGCCTACACCAATTACGCCGAAGAAGCAGTCAAGGTTACCGAAATCTAGCCCGCAGGCCGACGACACTCGTTCTAGTCGGAAGCTATCAATCCATCAACCATTCTGGTAATTGTTTACAGTCTCGTCTCAATTCATAGATCAAAAGCCCTATCATTATCAGGGCTTAAATTATCGAATTCGACTCAAACTGAAATTCTAGGGTTCATCGTAAACCAGTTTAATCGATCGATACCCTAGACTTTATTTAAAACCAATTAATATACATGATTAGCTTCGCAATCCTCTGTATATCAAAAGCCCTATGTTAATTTTGGATTCCATTATCGAATTCATCGTGATCCGATACCTAGGGTTCATACGACTTCGGCTTAGTCGAACCCTATCATTGTGATACGGATTACTGAAATTGAAGGCATCAATAGACTCGCCTTGATTCATACATTGAAAGCCCTATGAAATTCAGAGGCTTTATCATCGAATCGAAACCGGATCGAACCTAGGGTTTTTATGATTTTCTGATTAATCGAACTCATACCAGTACCCATTTTTAATGAAATTAAACTACATAATCAGATTCGCAATATTGGTTTTGTTAAAAGCCCCATGATTCTAACAACTTTTATTATCAGAATCTCATGAATCGATTATGTGTTCATAACCTAGGGTTACGACCCGTTTTTCCTAAATTCAGCGACCTTAGACCGGTTGTTTTGAAATTAATTATTCACACAGGATCGCAATCACCTGTTTAACAAAACCTGTTCGTTGTTTTGATCGACCATCATCGAAATCGACGGATTTGGAACTGGTTTTGGTTCGGTTACGATGGGGGAGAAGAACACGCTGGAATTGTATGTTTTAACCATTCCAATCCGGATATTGTCGCGATGACCCTAGCGGGCGGACTGGTTAAGACAGTGTGCGTGTGTGGGAGAGACCCGGGTTCGAGTCCGGGCTCCCACATTTCTTTTTAAACATTTTTCTAAACATACTTAATTAATAAAAATCATTCTTAATATTATTATATTAATATATAAAAGTGTTTTAGCCCCGGAAAACACCCGAAGGCTCGGGTGTAATTTTATAAATAACATTTCCACTTATAAAATAATATATTTATATTATTTTCAAAACCACGACTCCGAATAAAATAATATATTTATATTATTTTCAACCCGTGACTCTAACTAAAAATAATATATATATTCTTGTATTATTTTTACTACGTTTATAAACTGTATGAGACGTTCTAAACTATTAAATAATATAATTATTTATATTATTTACCCTCGGTTTTATACTCGAATAAAAATAATATATTTATTATTTTTTTCACACAAATGATTATTTTAATTTTACGAACTTAAAAATAATATATTTAGTTATATTATTTTCCTAAACCATTTTAAATGATACATCCGCCTGAATATTTATTTACTAATATTATTCGCAATCAGAATTGCTCGACACGAAATGTATTTACCTTAATAATTATTTTATTAAGAAACCCTTTTCCAATGGACAAATTCGTCTACTCGTTGATCTTTAGAGCGTTCCGTTTAAAACGTTCAACATTCGTGTCGTCGTCACGTATCCCAACAAATCCCATATTTTTATCCCTGATTTATGTGTTTATAATTTTAGGGCATTCGTAAGTCATTTGAGACTTACACTCGTGGTTCCAACTTGTCCATTGTGTGATACTACCTACAACGCAACGCAGGTGAGTTTTCACGACCCCTTTTACTGTTTTAACTTGGGGGAGAAAACATGATTAAACAATTTTGGATTTTGTAATTCGTATGATATCAATGTTAAATGCTAAGCGTAACACGCTATCACAGAAAGTCCTCAACTAATATCGGACCGTTAATATGGATCTTAGAGAGGTAATATTTAGTAGTACTACTGGGTTTGACAAATCCCACCCGCGTTAGTCACGCTAACTCGATTGGATATCGAACGGGTGAAATGTTAGCCTACTCACACCGCCAGTGTTGATAGACCTGGCAGGAGGCAATAAACAAACAGTCAGCTTCGGTTGCGAGCGCTTGAGCTGAACATGAACATAGGTTAGCTACCTATAGATACATACTGAATGAACATGAATCTGGTAAACGTTTATTTACATATATTGAAACATGTGAACTCACCAACCTCGTGTTGACATATTTTTTTACATGTTTTCTCAGGTCGCTAAGATAAGACACAGGTGCACGTTAGGGCATGCATGGGATTCAAATACTTTGATTATGACTTATTTATAATTGTTTGAATTATTCTATTGTACTTGTTTTGGTTGGACGTTTTGGTTGGACGTTTTGGACTTTTTGTACTTTTGGACTCTGGTTTTGGGCGCGTGTATTTTGCGCATTTACTTTCTTTACGCTTCCGCATTGATACTCTGATTTGAATGATATTTTCATCTTGAGTCCCATGTAGAGTCATTCAAAGTAACTAATGTCTGAGATCCTGGTTCGTCACTTCCCAAACGGTAAAACTCCGTAAGTTGAAATTGGGGGTGTGACAGGATACTTCACGGGTGGTAGTGAGGTCAAGTACTTCACAGGTGAAAGTGAAGTCAAGTACTTCACAGGTGACATGAAGTGTGGATACTTCATGGGTCGGCATTGAGTCAAATACTCCATGTGAGAAAGCGAGAGGTGGATCTCTCGTTAGACATGTGGATATGTCAAGTTGAAAGAATGGTAAAACATACAATTTGTATGGGTCGTTATGTGTTTAAAGTTGTAGGTTGTTATGTACCTAAACTAACGAATTAATAGAACTTGTGTTAAACTCTTAATGAGTGGGAAGCGAGTAGTGGTACTCGGGTTTGGGGATGAAAAACTAACAAATATATGTTAGTATATGAGGGTAGGCTCATATGGAGTTTAAATATAAGTTTATGTTCAATAACGGCTCAAATATGCAAACGGGTCGAGTTGGGAGGGTGCTGGTGCAGGTCTAGGATGCCGGTCTGGGCTGTCTAACGCCGGGCAGACGGCAGTCGGCTGTTTTTTGGGTTTTGGCATGTTTTTGTTGTAGGGGCTTGTGGGAAGTCCCTATGGCTGCTTATCGTTACTAACCATGTTCAAATTGATGTTTTGAATGTAGAGAAAGCTCCGGAGTGATCTCGGGTCTCGCATCAAGTGGATTGGATTCTCGTGTCGTGATTTGCAATTGTTTTTTTTAATATTCTCGTGTGGAGTCTTTGAAAACTAATTGGAGTTATTACAAGTTGTGGATAACTTGTTGGTATTTTTATTTAAACTAACTAAGGTAAATATGTTAGTTTAATTCCTGTTTGTAAAACTTAACGTGTGGATACATTAAATGTCGTTTTGGGACTTAACTTCCGCATTGTTTTAAAAGTTTTAATCAGGTTGAATTTTTGGGTGTTACAGTGTCGTAATTGTATATAAAAATATATGATTTTTAACAAAAGCTTTAAATTTATAAAAACGAAATTACTGTCACTCACTACAACACACTTAGGGCAAGTGTACTCGTCGTGGACGTAATATAGTGTTGGTAAGACCGAGTGTCGATCCAAGGATACAGAGGTTCTTGACTTTAATTGATGTCTAATCTTTCCAGAATTTAAAAGTTGTTAATTTTGATTTTTGGGAGCTTTAAAGAGAATGGTAGAAATGGTAGAAGTTAGTAGTAGTAATCAATGACAAAAATAAATCATCTTGGTTCGAATTCCTTTCAATCTTGTAGTTAGTTTTATTTTTTGGATTTTCAAAAGATCACTATATCGTAATCATGGTGGTCATCACTTGAGTCGTTAGACCCTATGGCCCGGGTTGATTTTGTCTTCCCGGGGGTAGTAGTTTGAACAACAAGACGACCGCTTGGCTAGACATGTTTCCTGGTTCAGGACACCACGTCATATTCTTGAAGATTAGTGAAACACTCTACTTATTTCTTATTTTATCATAGTATTATATTGCGGAAAACGGTCACAGTTTAACAAAACCTTTCCATTAAATGGCTAAGGTAACTTTTTATTATGATATTTTTTACATAAGATGATATAATTACATCATACTACATAGGGATTCTTCGATTCCGACTGCTCCGTCCTCAGGAAGCTTAATTTCACGTGCCTCTTTCCTGCAGTGTTTGAAAAAAAACGTTTTTGAATTAGCTTACGCTAAGTAACTACACTGCATCTTTTCATTTTATTATGAACCCCTTTAGGTTCTTATTATTTTTCAAGTTTCTCAGGCTCTCGGTGCCCCCATGACCATCTCCGGACGTACCTCTGGTCACGTCTTTCGTATATTTTATGGGTGTGCTAACCCTCTCGCGACCATCTTCGGACGTACCTCCGGTCCGAGTTTTTAGCAAGGTTCTTATACTCGTCAGTATAGACCCCTTTCATTTGTCACGAAGAATCATTCATTTCCTCAGCCTCGTAGGCTTGGAATCTTTTCCTCAGCCCCGTAGGCTTGGAATCTTTTCCTCATCCCTGTAGGCTTGGAATCTTTTTCCTCAGCCCCGTAGGCTTGGAATATTTTTAGTTTTCTTCTTTATTATTGAGATCCACCTTACAGGCCGGGTATCTTATTTCATTTGAGACCTTGAGTATCTCAGACTCATAGCCTCCGTAATGTATCAAGCATTTGTTTTCATTTCACGTATATGCTTGATTTATTTCCCAACCAGTCCTCACCTTAAAACTTCGTAACGGTTTCGCCATGATGCATTAAAAGGGTTTATATATAGGAAGTACCAGCGGGGTATCCACCACCCCATTAATACTTCGTGAGTACTCCATTATTCCATTTTAGGGTTTAGACTCGTTGCATCATAATCATTCATACATGCACGTATCATCATGCATTCACGTATTCATATTTATCATGCAACACATGTTCATGTATTCATCACATATTCATACTTGTCATATATTGTAAACTGGGGTGATTATCCTTCTAGAGCAGTACCTCCAACAAAGATGTTCCCAGGAAAGAGTGACGAGTCTAGGAGAAATTTATACACCACTCTTTCCTTATACAGAACATTCCGTTTGTCAGATAACTACATACCGGTTGGAAGTTCTCCCGTACGTTTACTATAATTTAATTACTGTCTTTTAGTCTATACCTCTAAACGTTCATAATGGTTTCACCACGAAGTATCAAGAGATTTATATATAGGAAGTACCAGCGGCGTATCAACCACCCCTTGGATACGTCGTGGCTATTCCATTATTCCCGTTTAGTGTTTAGACTAACCCTTCATTATCCCGTACCCTCGTCATAACACGTAGCACATAACATATTTTAATCACATAATTCACATAATCGTGTCTAGGGTACAGGTCTAGTGTAATTACATTATCCTCGGGTAGTTCCTAAGTTCGTTCCTCGCTTTAAACGCTTCTCCGAACTCGAACCGCACTCGCACTTAAACGCGCCGCACCGGGTCCTCTAATCCTTATCAGAGTGTGTGTGTATGTGTGTATGTGTTATGGTACTGGTGTGTGTTGTGTTTCCATTTGAACGGCTCTAAGAATCTATTTATAAGCTGTTTGGGGGTCCATATCGGACCGACATGTCATGCCAAGTCGGTCCGACTTCGGCTGAAGTCGGTGACACGCGTCAAAACCTCTTTTTTGGCTTTAGGAACACATATCGGACCGACGTGTAAAGCATATCGGTCCGACATCCACATATCGGACCGACGTGTAAATCATATCGGTCCGACTTGAAGCAGAGTCATCAAAAACACGCGTCACGGCCTTTTGATTTGCTTCTGGAACACATGTAGAACCGTTATGCTTAGGATATCGGTCCGACATACCTCATTTTCAGATTCTCCTCGTCGAAACACCCCATTTTCATATATTATGACTCCCGTAACTCATTTTCTAGTCTGAGATACGCTTATGCGAAGTTTTGGGCTATTTCCGGGCGAATAGTCTTCCCGTTTTGCACCTGGTTAGGTTCTTAGGCCACGTTTCTCAACCGACACGTGTCCCAACTTATATTTAAGAGTTTGGGATGTTACAATTAGTGATAATGTGTGTGTGAGTGCATAAAGTGGAGCAACTCCTGGGTCGGGATATTGATTCCTACAACAATATTGAAAAGTATACCACCATAACAACCATCGCAATGTCGGAATTAAAATATCAAAATTATGTCTTTAGATAACGGATTTTATACACTAATCACTATGGCTCCCTTGATTTGATTCCTCTCCACAAGGGTAGTGGCAATGCACAAAATCAAGTCTTTAAAATACCGAGTTACCGCATATTAAAAAGCAAGGATTTTTACAACCGCGTTCACAATTCACAACTTCTAGCACCCTTTCAAGTAACTAAAACACCGACTCTACATAGACATAGAAGTGTGAATGCCCGAATCAACAAAGCATGAAGTTGGTAAATCGTTCCGATGGTTGTGCGGATTCACTTTCAATGTTAAAAGATCATATTTTTAAGTCACTCGCACACACCATTATTGAATCCATAAACACACTAACTACTCTGTTGAAAGTTCATCTTGCCAAAGTGATTCAAAGAACTTAGCCAAGAATGACCATGCAAATAACAAAGATCAAACTTGTATAAACATAATCAAGCATTATTACAAGATTTCAAATTTGTTAAATAGTTCTAGAACCTTGAAGATGAATACTAACTACAAAAACTAAGCTAAAACTACTGAGAAAACATATAAAATTCGTGGTATATACAATGGTGAAGGTGTATCTTGCAAATGAGGCTTTGAGGCTATTTATAAGCTGTCTGGAGGGCTACGCACGGCCCCGTGTTTGGGTACAGTCTGCGCCACTAAAATGGCCTCTAAAAAGCTTGAAAAAGTTGTTCTGGCATGCATTGCATGGCCCGTGCCTAGTTAGGCACGACCCCGTGCTTGATGAAACACGTCCTCGTGCTTGAAAAAGCAGTTTTTGAAGGACGATGAGTTTAGCTCGGCCCGTGCCTAGTTTATCACGGCTCGTTCCTAACCTTAATTTCCACCAAAATGTAGAGGACTGAAAACGAAGAACGTGGGCGAAAACGGGGCTCAATTCCGAGTTATAACGAAGCGGGAAAGCGAAAAATAAGTTCTGACTATCGCACGGTCGTGCTTCTTCATTCTTTTGTTTATTTCTTTCACTTTTTCTTTATTTTGCTCCTCCGGTAGGTTAATGGCCATAGGCACAGGGGGGTGTGCTGACTTGGACACGAAGGTGTGGGTCTCAGATGTTTGTTTGTCTCCTGACCTTAGACACGGGGGGCGTGCCTGATTTGCTGACTTGATCATTTCTTGCACTGGTTTCACTTCTTTGATCAAGTCTTGGTCTTTTAGTCCTAAAAATTCAAAATGAACTATTTAAGGGTCTAATTCACAAGAATTTCAAGAAAACAAACATAAATGGAATGATATTTGATGTGAAAAACATGCATAATTTGGTGCACATCATATACCTATCTTAGTGGTAAATAACCAATTGATAACAATCAGACAAAACCTTACCTTCGGACTATCTACTACGTTTAGCGGACGAATTGCGGGTAAATTACACTCGGGGGTGCGTACCAAGGACTTTGCAAAATCTTCTCAGAGGGTGTATGTTGTATGTGTGTGTATTGAGAGTGTGTGTTCAGTGTGGGATGAACCCACACTTGCTTTCTATTTATAATGAAATTCTGACTCGAAAACAACCATTTTCATTCACTCCAAAACGGTCGTTTTGGACACCCGTCGAAATCTGAAAACATGACTCAGCGGTAAAACGGTCGTTTTAATTTTACTCAAAACGGTCGTTTTGGACACTTGTCAAAATCTGGAAACACGTGTCAAGTCTATCATGACTCGGCAGTAAAACGGTCGTTTCACTTTCATCAAAATGGTCATTTTATGCAAAACGGTTGTTTTACTTTCATCAAAACAGGCGTTTTACCCAAAACTGTCGTTTTACTCAGTTTAACAGTTTTTAACAGATGATCTCGACTCGTACATCCCGTTTCTCTTCTCCATGATACTTATCACTCAAATACCTAACTTTCTACTTTAAAACATTTTGATTTTATTATCCCGTTTATAATTCGGGTTATAAACGCGCGAAAACTGGGGTGTTACACTTGTATTTGAGTAAATAGAACTTCTTCAATGAACTTATAAAAAAATATATTCTAATTATAATATATATATATATATATATATATGTATATATAGAAAAAGAATTAAAATATGAACCAATTTAAAATGTGTAAACCAAAAAATGAAATAATTAATACTAATGTATAAGTCATGGAAGTATAACTCTTTAAAGCATGTTTGATTTTGTTTTTTCTAAAGTGATGCCGTTTTTTTTTTGAATATTTTAATAACATAATTATTTTTAAACACATCATGTTTTCTCTTATAGTTATTAAAATATAAATTTGTATAAAATTCAAAAAATATACCGTTGCGGTGTGCTTATTTTTATATACGTTTCGATATAAATTTTATTCAAAACCGAGCCGGGTCAAATATAATTGATTTTTTTATTTCTTTATTTTTAAACAATTTTGTTTTCCTTTATAACTTTTCACATATTTTCACATGTTTTATAAAATTATTCCACTAATTTTTTGCTAAGCGTCCAGACTTTTATACAACTTATATATATTTGAGCAGAAAAAATAACCAAAACCCAACCAACTAGGTTGGTTAGCGCGCTTGCCTCACAAGCTAGAGTCATGAGTTCGACCTCTGACCCCATCATCTCACCATCAATTTGATTTTTTTATTATTTTAATGTTTGTAATTGGTTTTAGAGATATTTTATTTTTCTCATATAACTTTTAAAAGATAATGTTTTCTTAAATTTCAATATACTGTTACGACGTTTTATTTTTATTTACGTTTCAATATAAATTTATGTTGCATATTGTAGTGCGTACTAAATACAATGTTTTGCTGGTGAAATTCAATGCATACTAATCTCCATTGCTTATTTCCTATATTTTTCATGTATACGACAATATTTAATTTAATGCATGAAAATGAGAAAACCAACTTCTTAATTCATCCAAACACAATAGACAAAGAAATCAACATGAATCCATGTTGTTGAGAAACACATCAAAATGATTGATATTAACTCGCTAAGACAACTTCATAACAAAACTCCCTAGGGTGATCATACCAATTAGAGTTGTTATCGATAAAGTATTCCTACCGACAAAGGGTTTGTTACATCGTGAATTCAAACTAATAACATGCTCAGTTTGTTTAACTATGCAATGGAAGGTTTAAGTTAGTTGTTAATTAATCAAGAACATTGTTTGATACAAACTTAAGAACAAAATATATCAAACAACAATCAAAGTTACATCATGGTTTATTGGTTTTGATTAAAAAGAACATATACAACCCTAATTCTAGCTAATATCTCTATGTAATCTAAAAACATAATTACAAATTAATTAGCAAAGTTTATAAGAGATAAAGGAATAAATAAATTCTTCTTTTATCTTTATCCTGAAGTTCCTCTTCCTCTGATTTAGCGTGTTATTCTCAACGATCTAACTTTCTCAACAATAGATTATTCTTTATCAGGGCCGGTCTCAAGGATTTAAGTGTCCCGGCCGAGCCGAAAAAAAAGGCCCTTACTAACGAAATATATAAACTAAATTTTTTTGACACGACGATTAACGTTATAACAATAAACATAGCAAAAAATATAGTACTTTACATGACATACTGTAATAGCTAACCAATGATTCGTGAAACTCTCTTAGCATTCTTGACACCAAACTGTTTGATCACCTCTTCGCAGTTTATACAATTAGGGCTCAACACTCAACAACTCACTCAATTTAGGGCTCAAGATTCAACAAAACACTTAATTTAGGGTTAATCTAACAATTAAAAATTAGGGCTCAATTGTGTAAATCATGGAATTGGAACAAAAAAAAAACATAATTACCTTGACTGGTGGTGGCCGGTGGCTGAGCCTGAGCCGCTGAGGCTGTGGTGGACTGCCGGTGGTGGCTGAGCCGCTGGTCGACTTGGTAGGATTCTTGCTTTCTTTTTTTATTGAATGCGTAGTTTTTTTTTGTTGGATTAGAGATTAATGGATTATATTGTTGGATTATGGATCAAAATATGTCTTTTGGACCAGGTTTTTAGTTTTAGATAGAGGGCTCAATATGTTTTATGTTTTTATAAAAAGGGTTCAATATATAAAACTGGTATATAAAATTTTATAAAAAAACATATATATATATATATATATGTATAACATATATATAAAATTTTAGGCCCCCGAAAAAAACGGGCCCTGACCGAAGGAGCGGCTCGCCCTACCCTATGGTCGGCCCTGTTCTACATCGACATCAAGTTACCATCATTTGTAACTTTGTCTTCATCTATTTAGTTCCTCAACACATCCTATCGGTAGGAATATGTTACCAACATATTCTTCTCAATTGTATTGACCTATGAGCTACAAGTGGTTTGTCATCATAATCATTACCATTAGTAGTAGGTCCTTCTTAACTCAGCACTAGCAATATGAAGTTTCTATCAGTAGAAACTTTGCCTTACTTCTTTATTAGTACTAACATAATCCATATTAGTACTTACCTTCCATCATCAGTGTTAACTCTCGATTATATATCTTAACTTCTATTTTAGTCCAATTACAAAAAAAAAGTATTAGCTCTCTTTTAAGCATGAACCAATTCATCAACATCAATATACTTGGTTTTGTGTTATCAGTTCCTCAGGATGTTATTTCCCAACATGGTTGCTACGAGAAGAAAAAAAGAATAGATGAAGATTTTGTTTATCTTTATTTGGTAATTATTCTTGTAATTTTTTTTATAAATATCTTTACAGATTACATGAAATTTTTAGATATAGTATACAAAATCAGAAAATTATAAGCATAACGATGGTTGATGTAATTTTAACTAATCAATATAACTTACAGTTTTGAATTATTAATCTTTACTTGTTCTTGAGTTCTTGAATTGTTTTTGATTGATTTTTCTTGGTTAATTGTGATCAAACTTCCGCTGCAAACAAATCACAACATAAAACAAACAAATAAACATACCAGTAAAATCCATTCAACTGGTGTTGTGTAACACTACCAACCACGAGACCACTGCTAGCTTGGCTCGACTTTCCGGCGATTTGCAGATGTCCACGTCATATAAAATCTAACGACGTTAAGTTTTTTTAACTGAAGGTCCAATGTAATCAAATAGTTTGAAAGTAGGAACTGGTGGTAAGAATATTCTCAGTTAGAATTATTATTGACCAATTGGTAAAATGTGAAATTATTAAAATTCAATAATCCTAATAATAATAGTAATAATAATAATAATAACAATACCAAAACACAATATAAAAAAAAACAACCGGTGACACATGACAACTGTAGAAATAAAGACTGATGGCTACAAAATTCTCTAAGTACAAATGCTGCTGATCTCAGAGTTTGCTGCTGACCAACAAACTGCTGCAGATAAGCTTATCTGCAGCGGATACTTGTTCTTCTGCTGAAGAACAAATCTGCTGCGGATAGCCTTATCTGCTGAAGACCAGAGTTGCTGCGGATAGGCTTCTCAGCAGCATCAACACTTGACGCTGATGATAGGCAAATCATCAGCAGCTCTGGATGGTTGTGTCTTACTGCTGATAAACAACTCTGCTGCTGATAGTTATCCATTCATTGAAGATCAAACGTTGCAGCTGACCAGCCTTGCAAAAGCAAAAGAAACCATTACCACTGACAACTTTCTGCTTCTACTCTGACACACTCCACGCAGAAAGAATGTCATTGGTACAAGACAATAAAAGACAACAACGCTCTTCTCCAAGCATGCAAACAATGATGCCTTAGAAGACGTTTGAATAAAGTTAACTAGCATAGTTATTATTATTGTCTGTACATATAGAATAGCTTCAATATAAGATCAACGGTCTGTGTTAGATCTAATCCTTAGAATCAAGGGTCTGTCTTGATTCTAAGTTACTATATAAGTAGTACTTAGAGTCATTGTATCTCAGTGCTTTTCTTAGAGTTTTCTCTGTAATCTTGTAACCATTGAAGCTTAATACAAATTGCATTTATCAGTACTTCTTGTGTTTACTTGTTTACTTTGATTAAGTCGTGATTGTTTCCGCCAATCTCAACTGGAATAGAACCATCTTGTATTTACCGATCCTACAAGTGGTATCAGAGCTTTGGCTCACAGATTAAACAAACTCACACTTGTTTAATCATTCTTCAGTTCTATTCTAAACTATCTCTTTGTTAAAGTCTCTCACTATCACAAATCAAAATGGCTCAAAACAATGGATTTGAAGATATTGGAAGCATCAACAGACCACCAAGACTGGTGTCTAGGGAAGACTACGATATGTGGAAGAACAGAATGGAAAGCTTCTTCTGCTATCAGGAATATGGGATGTGGAAATCCATTAAAGATGGACCATACATACCCATGGTGTCCTCTGCTGATTCTGGAGGTGCACTGGTTCCCAAAGAACCCTCCAAGTACTCTGATGAAGACATCAAAAAAATGGAGATAGACTTCAAAGTCTTGGGAGCCATCCAGATGTGCTTACCAAATGAAGTTTTTCATAACTTCAGAGGTTACAAAACTGCAAAGGAGCTATGGGAGGCTCTTGAGAAGATGTTTGCTGGGTCAGAGGAAGTCAAAGAAAACAGAAGAGACATCCTGAAGCAGCAGTATGAAAACTTCGTCTGGAAGGAAGGTGAGTCTCTAACTGTTTTATATAACAGATTTACCTATCTTGTAGGTGAGCTGCAGTGCTTAAAGGTGAAGCTGGAGAATGAAGATATTCTCAAGAAGTTCATCAGGTCTCTACCAAGCTGCTGGACACTATCAGAAGAACTGAGAATCTGAAGACTCTCCAGATGACTGAGCTCTTTGGAATGCTAAAAACCTATGAGCTAGAGATGATTCAGGCAAAAGAAAGAAGCTCAAGCTACCAAACAGCCTCAACATCCACCACCACCTCCTCTGCCCTCCATTCTGACCACTCAGGTCCTAGTTCAAGCAACTATTATCCTCCCATCATCATTCATCCTCAAACTCCAACTTCTCAAACAAACACATCTTCATTTCTCCTAGAAGCCCCTCCTCAAACCCCAACCTCTGCTGCTTTTGTTTATGAAAACTCAAGCAACATGTCCTTTATCAAGGAGGATCTGGAATGCTTCCATCCAGATGACTTAGAAGAAATGGACATACATCAGTCGTATGCCATGCTATCTATAAGAGCAAAAAGGTTCTACTCTAGAACTGGGAGACCCATTCCAAGTAACAACTCCAACACCAGAGTTGGCTTGGATAAAAGCAAACTAAGATGTTACAACTGTAATCAACTGGGTCATTTTGCTAGAGAATGCAAGGCACATAGGGAAAACCCAACAGCTCCTCAACCAAGACAAGCTCACCAAGCCCAACCAAGACAACAACAGCAACAAGCTACTCCTCCATCTCAAACTGCAGCTTGTGCAGCTGTTGGAACATCTGACTTTGACTGGAGCTTCCAGTATGAAGATCTGCCTGCTAACAACCAAGCTCTTATGGCAGACACAACTGAGATACCACCTCAGGTATATGAACATCTCTGTTCCCAAGCTTGTATTGATAAGGTGTTAGGCTACATAAAGCATAATCAAAACCTTATAGATCAAAGTGAAGAGTTTCATCAAATGAAATCTGAATTCACAAAAGTAGAAAACAGTTATAAAGAAAAAATTAACTGCCTAAAGAAAGAGATTTCATCACTAAAACATGAACAAACCAATCTTGAAACTCAGATTGATGATCTATTGGCCAGATTAAAAGCTACCAGAGTAGAATTGGTAGAACAGAAAGTTGCTGCAAAGACTTTTGGATGATCAAATTCATGACAAGGTAAAAACTGGTCTGGGGTATCATGTTGAACAATATCAAGCCGTTGCACCTCCTGCTGACTACATTGCCATCCATGAACCAAGCTTCATTCTCTCAAATCTTGAAAAGGCCAACCGAGATATTGATCCTTCAAGGCATGAACCAATGGTACAAGAATGCACTACCTCACCAGAATCTGAGTCAACTAGTCCACTAAAACTGAGGAGGTCTCATCACCCTTATCACTAGTATAAGTACCAGAACCGCCTGTTCTAGAAGTCATTCAAACAAGTACTCCTGTCCCTTTACCAGCTGTTCCGATTCATATGCCTTTCAACCAAATCAAAATTAGCTATCCTCCAGAAGGAAGAAAGCTAAATGTTGAGAAGGGGCAGTCTTCAACCTCCAACAACTTAAAGCCTCAAAGAAAGGTGTTTGACATATGTCAGGCGCCTGGAGAAAGAATTCCATATGTTCAAAAGACACTGGAAGAGGCCACCTTTAAGCACAACAAAGCTCACCCCTGGAACTTTAAAGACCTATTCAAAAGAAAGGACTATGTTTACCTTTCAAGGGACAAACTGGCCAAATCATGTTTTGTCTGTGGAAAATACAACCACACTGCCAGCACCTGCTTTTACTACCTTCAGCAGTAGAGAAACCTCAAACAACATGCTTTTGAGAAGACACACAAGAACAGAAAGGTAAGGAGTTCTGAAGCCAAGGCAACTTATTTCAGAAACTCTCTTTCCCCATCAAGGAAGCAGTTGCCAAAGCCTCAACAATCTTGCATCATCTGTGGTGAATCAGACCACTTTGCTGCAAATTGTGAGTTTAATCCCTTCAACCAGATCGTTAATGAAGCCCCTTCTAAACAAAAGCCTATCAGTATGAGAACTTCTACAGAGAAGTCCTCAGTCAACAAGGAAAAGAAGGATAAACACACATTGGTTGTTGAACCATCAGCAGCCACCAAAAATGTTGGTAATCAAGCCAAGCCCAAGAAACAAAAGGACAAGCCTTCAGCAGCAACCAAGTCTGCTGCTGCTCAAGCAAAACCATCAGCAGCAAAATCTACTACTGCTGATAAACCGAAGTCCTCAGCAGTAACAACATCGGCTGCTGATAAGCCAAAGTCATCAGCAGCAAAATCGGTTGCTGATAAAGCAAATCCATCAGCAACCAAAGCAACATCAGCTGCTGACAGAGCAAAGAGAACTGGAAAACCATCTCCTCAGCAATGGAAAGCCAAGATCCCAGCTTCTATCCCTTCAAGAATCATTATTGGCTCTGTTGAATGCACACATGCTGAATTTGATATTCCAAGAACCCTTTTCTTCAAGAATGCAAGCTCTTGGCTTCCTCCCACTAACTAGATCTCTCTTATGTGTAGGGGCAGCCAGGTCACAAGAATAACACCTGGGTGGTTGATAGTGGTTGTTCTAGGCACATGACAGGCAACAGATCCATCCTCTCCAACTTCAGACACTTCAATGGAGGATATGTTGCCTTTGGGAGTGACTCAAAAGGAGGATCTATCACTGGACAAGGGACTGTGTCAAATGAAAGAATGAGTATTGATAAGGTAAATTATGTCAAGGAATTGGACTTCAATCTCATGAGTGTTTCCCAGGTATGTGATCAAAAGCATTGGATGCTCTTCACAGACAAAGAATGTTTTGTGTTATCTCCTTGCTTATCCAAACCTCCTCCGGAGAAGATTTTATTAACTGCTTAGAGAAAAGAAAATATTTATGTGCTTGAAATGAATGAGGTCATTCCATCTGGAAGTGTATCCTGTTTTCTGTTAAAAGCCTCAGTTGATGAATCAGCTCTCTGGCACAGGAGACTAAGCCACGTTAACATCAAAACCATCAACAAATTGATGAAGGACAATCTTGTCAGAGGGCTTCCTGATAAAGAATTCCAGCTAGAAGATCACTGCATTGCTTGTCTAAAGGGAAAGCAACACACGAGTTCTCACAAGCCCAAGACCTTGAATACAATTGATACTCCACTACAGCTGCTGCATATGGATCTCTTTGGTCCTACAAATATTATGTCAATGGGTAAGAAGTCATACTGTCTGGTGATAACTGATGTCTACACCAGATTATCATGGGTATACTTCTTAAGAATTAAAGATGAAACTGCTGAAATTCTCAAATCCTATATTCTTAGGGTAGAGAATCAAAGCAATCAGAAAGTGAAGATAATAAGGTGTGATCAGGGCACAGAGTTCAAGAACCACACTTTGAACAGTTTTTGTGAGAGTAAGGGAATCGAAAGGCAATACAATGCTCCAAGAACTCCTCAACAAAATGGAGTTGCTAAAAGAAGAAACAGAACTGTAATTGAGTCAGCCAGGTCTATGTTGGCTGACTCAAAACTGCCTCTCACATTTTGGGCAGAAGCAGTAAGCACAACCTGCTATGTGCAAAATAGAGTTCTCATAGTCAAGCCTCTCAACAAGACACCTTATGAACTATGGTTCCAAAGAGTCCCATACATTGGATTTCTAAAACCTTTTGGATGTCCATGCACAATTCTAATCACACATGGGGTTCTTCCTAAGTTTGGTGCCAAATCCGATGAAGGATATTTTGTGGGCTATTCCTCTCAATCCAAGGCCTACAGAGTTTTCAACTCAAGAACAAGAATTGTGGAAGAATCAGCCAATGTGGAATGCAGAGAATACATTGTCTGTGAACAGGGAAAAGGCCCAAACTGGCTTTTTGACATAGACTCCTTCACCCAAATATTTGAGCCTCTCATCTTCTCAAATATGGAGTCTTCTTCCTCTCAAGCACCTGCTTCCACCTCCTCTGATGTAACATTTCTGATTTTCCGACCCTATTTTAAATTTATTTTAACTAATAAAATAACACGACATTAAAACATATACTTGTTCAAACCTACACCTCATTAATCGTTAGCCGATCGTATTCAATTCAAAGATTTAAAACTCAAAATCATGTGGTAACACCTCCTAGAGTTAATCCAGTTAGTAATCCCGTTAGGTGTTCTGTTAAATCCTAACCAAGCTAATTCTGTCAAAGCTGAAGTTGCAAGGGCTGATTTTGTAAATAACCAGAAACCCTAGTAGGCACGGTCGCGCCACGTTTTGGCACGGTCGCGCCCCGTCTAGCACGGTCGCGCCTATTGTTGGCACGGTCGCGCCTCTTATAGGCACGGTCGCGCCTCACATCAGTTGAAACGTAAATGCATCCTTTAATCGCAAGACCATTCGATTTCGTAACCGTTTCTCGTATTAACAGACCCAATTAAGAGTTTAATCATTTTAATTATAACAAATAAACCCATTTTGGTCGATCCCTCTCCTAAACTATCTATATCCTCCATGTGACCATCGATTCCATCGTTTTTATTGCAATCCTCTCAAACAAACACACAAACGCATCATTCGATCCTCCCTAAAGCTTCAGAACACATTGAGTTAGCCAGAGTTGCAGCAGAGAGCGCTGGAGATCAAACCCGTCGTCGCCAGAACTCGTTTCTACCATACGCTATCGATTAATCATCTTTTCAGGTAATTGAAACCTCCTACATCTTAGTTTTAGTCTATAGATCAAAAGCCCCAACATAAATTGGGCTTACAACAACGAATTTAACATGAACCCGAATATAGAGTTCATTCTAAAACGGTTTAATCAAATCCTACTATGGACATGTTTTAAATGCAATTAAACTATACCAATAGACTCGTAATCACCTAATGGATGAAAGCCCTAAGATTTCCAGTATTGATATCATAAGAATTAGACAATTCGTCTCTGTTTTGGATCAGACACGGTCGCGCTAGTCTTCTAGCGCGGTCGTGCTTCATGAAGACACGGTCGCGCCTCTCCAAGCGCGGGCGTGCCTCACCCTCTGACCCGGTCGTGCCTCTTGGCTAGACCCGGTCGTGCTATCAGAACCCTAGACACGGTCGTGCCTGGCCCAGGCACGGTCGTGCCTAGTGAGCAGCCTTGTTGTGTCTTCTGTTTGATCAACACGGTCGCGCCCGTGGTCCTAGCACGATCGTGCCTTGTCCCAGGCACGGTCGTGTGTGTGAGAAAATCTTGGCATAATACTAAAATTTATATTTTAAAACCAATAAACATTCCAAATGAATTTTCAAATAAAAAATAATTAATAAAGATTTATATTGACCTTATTTAAAAAGGATCAAATTCCTATTTCAAAATTTTATTCATTTAAATCTACAAAATTATATTTATACATATTTATAAAAATAGATTAACAAAAGTTATTTATTAATCTAAAACGCTTGGTACATCTTTATAACTAAATGACTAAGTTACATATTTTTATAAATAAATAAATAAAGTAACGATTATTTATTTAATTTATATTTAAACAAAAATTGTCTATTTAGGTCATACTTAACTAAACCTATTACCTACATTATTTTTATAACTAAATAAATAAATATTAATTATTTAATTTATTTAGTTATTCAAACTCAAACCCTAATCAAAATGTTCTCAAAGTATTCATTCCAAATCTTTCATTTTATACAACACCAATCAAGTACAAACCACAAGCTTTATACACACAACCAATTTAATCCTAGACTTAAACATAGAATATTGAGCATACTATTAATCCTATATACATTCCATACTAGGTTAACGTTGTGCATTACAAGGATCTCATTTCTAGCTAGTATTTCGTGTTAGCTACGCCTTCAAACCAAGTGAGTATTACATAGCCCCTTTTACTCTTTTACACTTTTGGGGTGGAACATGAACAATATACAACACTATTGCTTACACTTACACAAACTAGACAAGTACAAATCCGCTTTACATTCATGTGTGCAATTTGAGCTTTATGCCCGAGTGCTAGTTGTGCTAACTTTTGTATGCGATTATGTGCAATCATTAACTATTCAAGCCGACGGTAAACAATGATAGATCTATTGAGTCTGAAAAACCCACCCAGGTAGGGTGATTGTTACCGACAACACAATTTTTGCATGCTAGTTACAAAGGTTTTATTGTACTTGGTTACACAATAGCTGCTCCCCATAAATGCCTTATTTTATCATGATATGTAAGGATTTGTTTTATTTAAAATCTATATGCTATCTATATACAAACCTGTGTTATACTCACCAACTTTTTAGTTGAACTTATTTTATTCATGTTTCAGGTGCTATTATATGAGTTTGATCAAGACATGCCACACATAGGCTTTGGACTTAGTTAATTTTAATTCAAAAGCAAATTGTATTTCATTATGTACTTTGAAATTGATTCATGTTTGTTTGAATGGAAATGGATTTAATATATTACAATTTAGTCAACCTTGAGCTCATGAACAGTCTACATGTCCCGCCCTGACGATTCCGCCGTCGGTTGGGGTGTGACATCTGACTACAGACTGGACTTTCTAAAATCTTCTATCAGTCTGAGAAGACCATCCATTGATCCTCCATCTGTTATGGAAGCCATTGAAGCAAGTGCAGCCAGAACCACACTCTCAAATGTCACCAGCAACAGCCTGTCTGAAAATGAAAATTTTAATGCAGACTCTTCGGTAAATGCTATAGATGCTGTAAACACTATTGCTGATAACACTGATGTAGCTGTTGATCTTGAAGACTCTTCAACCATGAATGAAGAAATTCGTGATCAAAATCAAAGCAATCTTGAACAAGGGATACATCTGGAGGTGGTACCAGCTCAAAGGATCAACAAGGAACATCCTCTGGATAATATAATTGGCCAAGTTCACCAAGGAGTTCTAACCAGAAGCAAATCTCATGAGGCCAATATATGTTTATTTTTATGTTTTCTATCTCAGGTGGAACCCAAGAAGATAGATGAAGCTCTGCAACACAGCAGCTGGATTGAGGCAATGCAGGAAGAGTTACTACAATTCAAAAGACAGGAGGTCTGGAAGCTTGTTGATCTTCTACCTGGTCAATCTGCCACTGGCACAAGATGGGTATTCAGGAACAAGCAAGATGAGAGAGGCATTGTAGTCAAGAACAAAGCCAGACTTGTAGCTCAAGGCTACACTTAGGAAGAGGGAATTGACTATGATGAGGTCTTTGCTCCTGTTGCCAGACTGAAGGCCATCAGAATCTTCCTGGCATATGCTGCATCCAAGAATTTCATGGTCTATCAAATGGATGTCAAAAGTGCCTTTCTGTATGGGAAGATTGGTGAAGAAGTATATGTCAAGCAGCCTCCAGTCTTTGTAGATCCTACACATCCTAACCAAATGTTCAAACTAGACAAAGCTCTATATGGCTTACATCAAGCCCCAAGAGCCTGGTATGAAACTTTGTCTTGATATCTGCTAAGAAACAACTTTAGAAGAGGTGCCATTGACCAGACCTTGTTTATCAAAGATGAAGGGGAGAAATCTTACTGGTTCAAATCTACGTAGATGATATCATCTTTGTATCAACAAGGAAGAAGTTGTGTAAAGATTTCGAGATCCTTATGCACTCAAAGTTTGAAATGAGCTCAATGGGTGAGCTAAATTTCTTTCTGGGTCTTCAAGTCAAACAAGACCCAAATGGAATCTTCATCATCCAATCTAAATATGTCAAGAGCATTCTAGAAAGATTCAAGATGACTGACTGTTCAGCTGCTCGAACCCCTATGCAAGTACACCATCAGCTGACTCCAAACAAAGATGGTCAAGACACTGATCAACATCGGTACCGTGCAATGATAGGGTCTCTCATGTATCTCACTGCCTCAAGGCCAGATATCATGTTTGCAGTATGTCTCTGTGCAAGATTTCAAGCAGCTCCAAAGATTTCACATCTTCAAACCGTCAAGGGAATTTTTAGATACCTAAAGGGAGCCCCAAGACTTGGGCTATGGTACTCTAAAAATGCTAAGTTTAATTTGTATGCATACGCTGACAGTGATTATGGGGGATGTAACTTGGACAAAAAGTCCACTTCAGGGGGATGTCAGTTTCTGGGAGGAAGACTTATTTCATGGCAGTGCAAGAAGCAAACATGTGTTTCAACCTTTACAGCAGAAGTAGAATACATTGCAGCTTCAAGTTGCTGTGCACAAGTCATCTGGATACAAAATCAAATGCTGGATTATGGGATGACTTTCATGGCAACTCCCATTCATATTGAAAACATGAGTGCTATATCAATCACAAACAATCCGGTGCAGCACTCCAAGACAAAGCACATTGACATCAGGTATCATTTCATAAGAGATCAAGCTGAGAAAAAGAGAATTATTTTAACCAAAGTTCATACCAATGAGCAATATACTGATTTGTTTACAAAACCGTTTGATGAAGCTAGATTTAGATATTTAGTTGAATCTATTGGTATGATGAACTTTGATTAAAATATGTCTCTAAAATTTGTCTTTGTAAATATGTTTGTCTTTTGTTATAAATAAAAATTACAAGTCAGCAGCATCCATTTTTGCTGCTGACAGGTTTAATAATCAGCAGCAAAGATTTTGCCACTGACTGCTTTAAGTTATCAGTAGGAACAAGTTTCCTGCGGATAGCTTTAAGGCAGTCAGCAGCAACACCCTTGCTGTGAATCATTGCATCCATCAGCAGCAATAGAGTTTGCTGCTGACAGACTTAACTATCCGATGCAACCAAGCTTGTAGCGGATAGGCTTAATCATCCGTAGTAACCAAGTTTGCTGCTGATGGGTAAAAATAATTCTAAATTAACTTTTACCCGCTGTAAAAATTCCTTTCAATCTTTACAATGACTGCTATAGTGTATTACATCTGTAACAGTAAAAAGTGAATGAGGTTGCACTGTACAAGTCACTTTGCTTTTCCCTCCTCTGCCGTTATAAGAACAAATCAAATATCTTCACCACCCCTTCACATTCAATTTCGCCCTAACCCCCATCACTTTCCCTCAAGCCCCCACAACATTCAAAGCCTTCCATTCTTAACCACCCTTCAAAATCTTTCCCTTTCCCTCCAAACCAACAAAAATGGCAGACATAAACAATCCTGATGATAAGTTCTCCCCATATCACAACCTCACGGCATACTTAACCAAAGGAAAGAAGTCTGAGGGATTCGATGATATGATTGGTTTTCTGTGCCGATCAAAGATACATTTTGCACTAACAGTTAACCCTACCATTTATATTCCTCATATGGAGGATTTTTGGAACACCGCCGTCTACTCTACCGAACAGGGGATTTCCCAAATAAAAGCCAAGGTAGACGGCAAGGACATCATCATCTCCGAAGCTACTCTCCGAAAACATCTTCAGCTTCAAGATGAGGGAGCAGCCATCTCATACTCAAAGGAAGAATACACGAGGACCTTTGTATCCATAGGGTACACTGGAAATCAAAATGAGTACACAATCGAAAAGGCACTGATGGGCCCTCCATGGAAGTATCTCTGCCACACTCTTCTACAATGCATATCTCAGAAGAGAATGGATGGCATCAAGTGAGCTCTGCACTTGCCTCTGCTATTCACGGTATGATTACTTGCCAAGGTTTCAAATTTGCACACCTCATCTTTGAGGGTTTGAGATATAACCTTCAAGAGGGTGTAAAGCAACAATTTTTTATGTACCCCAGATTCTTGCAGGAGGTTTTCAACCAGGAACTAAAAGATCTCTCAAAACCTGCAAGAATCTACATCATGCTGGGTCATAAAAATAATATTTTTCAAAGTATGAGAACTGTTTCCAAAAAGTTCTCAGGGGTCAATGTTCCATTATTATCTACAATGGTGAAGATACAAAGTACCCAGGGTGACAGTTCAGCAATCCAGCTGATACTGATCCCACACCCTCCACCTCACATCCTGAACAACAAGCTGCTTCCATTGCTCGAACCCCTGTGCATACTACTAAGGATGCACAGGTACAAAAATCACTTACACCTGTTGTGGATGTTATCATTCAACTGGAACAAAGGGCCCCAGTTGCAACGACATACACTAGAAAAAGGAGCAAGAAGACTCCTTCTCTTCTTGTCTCACAGGCCCAATCCCAACCTAAAAGCCCTCATACAGAATCCCAACATTCTGATGAGAATATCAAAAGGGATAGCCATACCATTAGAGAGACTTCCTTGGAATTTTCTCTATTAGGATCAGGATCACATCCCGGATCCATAGAACTACCCGCTGAGCCATATCATTATTTCTCTTCTCTGAACTTAAGTGTAGAGGCACCTAGTCAAGATGATATACCTTCTCCATCTACCACTATCTCGGAGGTACTGATTGACTTGGCTGCCGGTGCACCTAACCCAAGTTCATCACCCAAGAAGGTTCACTCTAGTGGTACTGGCAGAGTGAATGTGGAAAGGGTTGTCACTACTCCTGGTACATCAACTGCCTAGGAGGACAGTGACAACATAGCTAAGACCCTAACCATGACAACTCACAGTGAAGATGTTTCCTTTGAAACACTCTTCACTGAGAGGAATCCCAGGCGCCAACAAAACCAGGGTGATGGGGATGCATAGGCTAGGCCTAAGGCCCCATCTAGCTCCAAGGATTCCACAACTATGGATGAGGACAGACTGAAACTTCATAACATGGAATTGACGGCCAGGGTAGCTATGCTAGAGGCTGAAGTGTCCAAACTAAGACACCAAGTATCTATGCATGAAGCCCATCAATGCTCTCAAGTAACTTCTCCCTCCCTTATATCAGTGGGCACTCAAACAGATAACTCTTTATGCACTGAGGCAACCAAAAAGGGGGAGGTAATCACCAAGGAAGACGATGCGGACAGCTTAGAAGAATGGATACAAGAGCAGACTGTGTTTCAAAGTTCACTATACAAACCTGCTTTTGTTCAAATCCATGACTTGCCAGACTCAGTAGATGAAGAGGAAGATATCACTAGGGATTGGAAGTTAGTTGTCCGAGCTGTTGATGAGGTGCTGCAAGATGAAACTCTCTATGAAGACACACCTCCATCATTCAGCATACTTCCTGAAGCTGCAGCAATAATAAGTCAAACATCTACTCCCCAATTCTCACTAACTTCAAACAAGCTAGAATTCGACTCCATTCTAGCTTGGGGGTATGATGGCAAAGCTGAGAGATTCTAGATTGGATGGGAGTTTAGTGGAGTAGAAGAGCTAAACTGGAATACTCTTAATGCCCTTCAGGTTCTTAATCTGTATCTGACAAGATGCATCAACACTTCATCAGACCTCTCAGCAGAACTTGCAATCAGCAAGTTCTATGACTTAATGGAGGATAATATGCCCTGGTTTGAAAGACTACTAAAAGAAGCAAAGAGGGTGGCTTATCCTGAATCTTCATCAACAGGAGAACAAAGACTGGCTCCAAGAAGATTTGACTTAATCAGGAGCAGTGCTTTAACTGAAGAAGAAATTATCTGCTGGCGAAGATTCCTGTACAACATCATGGTCAGGGACTTGGAAGTGCTAGGATGGGTGAGCACCGAGTCCTCTGATTTCACCTTCTTCTTAAGCAATGGATCTTCTCTCTCAATCAACATCAAAGAGATCTTACTCCTACCTTCAGACTTCCTACACAAGTTTTTTGAGCTCAGATCACTCATCTGCAACATCAACTCCTTTGAAAGTCAAGAAATGATCAAACTCATCAAGGCTTCTCTTTATAAGGAGGAATCTCTTGCAATGAATGACTCTGACTCAGATCTATCCTTCCTTTCTTCACCAACAGTCAAACTGAACACAGAAGAAGAATCCTAGAGAAGAGAACAGGAAAATGTGAAGGATTGTTGGAAAGAAGTGACAGGTATGGAATGGGAAGAAGATGAAGAAAGTGTCCTTCCCTTGTCCATTCCCCAAACTGCCAATGAAGCTGAAGCTGAGATCCTAACAGCATCTACTACATCTGCTGTTGTGGTCAATGAAGCTGAAGCAGAGGCATCCAACAAAGACAAGGGGAAGGGACTCATGACTAAAGAAGATGAAGAGAGGATAATGAAGGAGAAGAAAGAAAAAGAGGAAAGAAGAAGAAGAAGAGAAGAAGAGGAGATGGTTGAATTACGAAAAGCCCAAGACAGAAAAACAGCCATTCTCCTCAGAGAACAACAGATCCAGTTGTATGCCAAACAGCTGGATGATCTGAAAGTCAAAATTCCTACAGTCTTTCAAATTCAAGAAGATGAAGCTCTTGCTCTTCAACTGCAGGAACAATTTAATAAAGAAGAAGAAGAAAGAGAAAAGAAGAAGAAAGAAGAGGCCAAGTTCAGAATAACTGATTCTGAACTAGCCAAAGAAATGAGAGAGGAGTGGATAAAGGCTCTGGTTTCTCAAGGTGAGGATGCAGACTACCTTGAGAAACTATCAAATAAAGAAATCTACAGAGCCTTCATGGGTCAGCAAGGTCAATTGGCAAACAAGAAAAGGGCTGAAGAAGAAGAAAAAGTCAAACAAAAATCCAAGAAGACCATTGCCTTTAACAGAAGATCCCATGAAGAAAGGAAGGTCATGATTGACTTCCTAAAGGCTAGAGGAGAGAGTGGAAAAAGGTTGGGTCCCATGAATTTCATGAACCTGCAAGCCCTTTACCTTAGAGTCAAAAAGGAAGAGGAAGAAAGACTGGGGAAGAAAGGCTCAAAGAAGAGGGTAATCAATCAAGAAGAAGAAAAGAAACCCAAGCCTTCTCCCTCATCCACCACTTCCTCTATCCAACAACCTTCCACTCTATATCCTAGACCTCCCTCCTCTCCACCCAAAAAGTCTAAATCCTCCCACCCAGTTCCTACAAATCAACAACCTCCCAAGAAGAAAAGCAAACCTACTACTAAACCAGAAGACTCAAGAGAAATCGTCAACTGGTCCTACAGCACTCAAGATCAAAGGTTTGAAGTCTTCAGGGGAAGAACGGAAGAAAGAAGATCACTCTATGCAACTGTTGATAAGATATTACAACTTCCAGATTCTGATCTCAGAAGAATAATGGAGCTGGGTGAAGCTCATGATCCTGAGAATGAAGGTGGGAGACATCTGTTGCTGGTGATCAAACATCAATTCAACTCCAGCAAAGATGAAATTATTGATGCCAAACCTCTCCAATCCCACTCTCCATTCATTAGCTGGTCCTACAATGCTGAAAAGGATGAATTCACACTAACAGATGTTAAAGGACAAAAGATGAGGTGTCTAAGCAAGGCTATCTTCAAAATGCCAAGCAAAGATATCAAGACTCTATCTGAGCTTCCTCTTAACAATCCCAGCAAGGACCCAATAGGCTATGAGGTTGCAAGAATAGTCAGCCACATGCAAAAGCTTCAGCAACAAAAGCAGTAAGAGAGTTTTAGTAGCATTAGTCTAGGGGAGTTTGTAGAAATAAAGACTGATGGCTACAAAATTCTCTAAGTATAAATACTGTTGATCTCAGAGTTTGCTGCTGACCAACAAACTACTCCGGATAAGCTTATCTGCAGCAGATACTTGTTCTTCTGCTGAAGAACAAATCTGCTGCAGATAGCCTTATCTGCTGAAGACCAGAGTTGCTGCGGATAGGCTTCTCAGCAGCATCAACACTTGACGCTGCTGATAGGCAAATCATCAGCAGCTCTGGATGGTTGTGTCTTACTGCTGATAAACAACTCTGCTGCTGATAGTTATCCATTCATTGAAGATCAAACGTTGTAGCTGACCAGCCTTGCAAAAGCAAAAGCAACCATTACCACTGACAACTTTCTGCTTCTACTCTGACACACTCCACACAGAAAGAATGTCATTGGTACAAGACAATAAAAGACAACAACGCTCTTCTCCAAGCATGCAAACAATGATGCTTTAGAAGACGTTTGAATAAAGTTAACTAGCATAGTTATTATTAATGTCTGTACATGTAGAATAGCTTCAATACAAGATCAACGGTCTGTGTTAGATCTGATCCTTAGAATCAAGGGGCTGTGTTGATTCTAAGTTACTATATAAGTAGTACTTAGAGTCATTGTATTTCAGTGCTTTTATTAGAGTTTTCTCTGTAATCTTGTAACCATTGAAGCTTAATACAAATTGGATTTATCAGTACTTCTTGTGTTTACTTGTTTACTTTGATTAAGTCGTGATTGTTTTCGCCAATCTCAACTATAATAGAACCATCTTGTATTTACCGATCCTACAATTATGCTATTGGAACTGACATTAGTAATTAAAGTGAAAGTTAGGACTGTTACCGGTCAAATTATTAGTATGGATTATTATCGACCAATGGATCATGGATTATTAAAATCTAATTTGCCTATATTAAAAACCAAACGTCATGAATAGTATCAAATTTATTGGTTTGTTCTCATGTGTCACCGGTTTTTTTTTTATATTGTGTTTTGGTATTATTATTATTATTACTATTATTATTAGGATTATTAAATTTTAATAATTCCACATGACAACAAACCAATAAATTTGATACTATTCATGATGTTTGGTTTTTAATATAGGCAAATTAGATTTTAATAATCCATGATCCATTGGCCGATAATAATCCATACTGATAATTTGACTAGTAACAGTCCTAACTTTCACTTAATTACTAATGTCAGTTCCAATAGCATAATCATGATAAATTTACATTCGATTTATACTTAATTCCTACTCGATTTCACTTGTACGTTTAAATTTATAATGATTATGCTACATGAACTGCAACTGACAAAAAAAGTGAAAGTTAGGACCGTCATCGGTCAAATTACAAGTATAAAGTATTATCGACTAACATGTTCTTTTTTAACAGCAAAACCTAGATTATTTAGACAATACCTAGATAATCTAGGATCTGCCACCCCCAAGACTCGAACCCACAACCTTTGGTTGGGGTGAGATTATTACTCTAACTCCTATTTATTTATCACTACACCCAGCCGACCAACCCCCCATCCATCGACTAACATGTCATGGTTTAGATTATTAAAATCCAATTACCTTTAATATATAAATATATTATAAATTAGATTAAAAGAGACTTTGGTTGAAAAGTGGTAAATCCACTCAAACTTTGATAAGTAATTTTTTTTTTACATTTTCATTTTCAACCATTATACTATATATAATATACGTTTTTAGTACGTTTCATTTTATATTAATTTCTTTTTCCTTTAATAACTTTCGTTCGTTAACTTTTTTTAAAATACAGAGTGCGCGGTTATTTTTAGTTTTTTTGTCAATGTTTCGATGAAATTTTTTGAAAACGGAGTTGTATTCAAAATCGAGTTTTTTTATCGTTGCCTATAGTGAGTGCCGTTACCGTTGTAGTACCGTGACGAGCCGAACCTATTATCATCGAACAACATCATTGCCGGTATTGTATTATCGGAACCTGTATCAGTGTTCGCTTTTATTGTTTTCGACGACCCGAACCGGTATTTTTTTTATTTTGTTTTCTTCCTCTTTTTATTATTTAGTTTTATGTTTCTTTTTTATTAACATTATTTTTACCGTCGCGTCTACTTTTTCATTTAAATTTTATTAACGATGGGTCCGACACCCGCCGCGAGCGGGTACAACCATCTAGTTTGATTGATTATAAACACCATCATAAAAATGTACTAGGGTGAATTTCATATTTGCTTACAAAAGCACAAATTTTTCAACCGTTGCACAACAATAATGGCTACAAAGAAGAGAGACGAAGTGGAAGCCGAAACCCACGTCTCCAATGGCGGCTCTCACAAGAAGAGAAAGAAGAAAAAGCACAAAACAAGAGATAAAGAGCATAAGAACGTTTTAATGGGTGGTGATGATGTTACCCCTCCTACTGTTAGCATCGCTCTTCCTGGCTCTATCATCGACAATACTCAGTCCTTCGAGCTTGCTACTCGGGTAATAAACCATTTCTATCTAGTCCCTTGAGGTTGGTTTGATCTTGCATACCAAGTGTGTGATAATTTGTCTGACTGAAAGAAACTGAAACTTTTTACCCTTTATTTTGTGCACTAAATTTTGGCTGGCATTTTTGTGTTGATTTGCAGCTAGCTGGTCAAATAGCTCGTGCCGCCACCATATTCCGAATTAATGAGGTTAAAGTTTTAGTTATGTTTTTTTATTGATTACTAAAATATGATTGTAGAATATTAGTGGAAGGGATTAATGAGCATGTCAAAGAGGTTAACCCCCTTAGTGATCAATACCAAAAGGCAAAAGGCGAATGCATCTATAGAATCATTATGTGACCTAATGTGTTATAGTTCTTTTATTTTAAAAGTTAAAGAACATATTGAAACCTAAAGATTTTACCTACATAGAATAGTAACCAAGTTTCCATCTGTTCTATTTTAGTCACTCAAACTTTTTTGTGTTATTAAAGTCACTCAAGTTTCACATGCTGTTCCAATCTTGCGTAATTACCAGATTAACATGTTTCTTTCTTTGGATTAATTTTATGATTATGGTGAAAACATGACAAAAAAAGTTTGAGTGACTAAAATGGAATAGATGGAAAACTTGGTTACTATCCTCCCTCTACTTCTTAGTTTGAACTAGACAAGAAAATTGATTTATCTTGGATGGATGGAAGACATTGATATTAGTTTCTTTAGTGTTTTGATGACATTTGTAGAAAGTTGTTATAAATTTAATGATGTACAAGACGTTATTTGTAGAAAGTTGTTATATTTGATAACCAAAGCGAATCATTGGATGATTTAGATGTGACAACTAAGGACACTTCAGATGAAAATGAGAGCGGTACCACTTTCTTGATAAGGATCTTGAAGTATCTGGAGACACCACAATATTTGAGAAAGGCGCTTTTCCAAAAGCATAACAGCTTACGATTTGTGGTGTGAACCTAATGCATTTACATTTTCAAATTGCATGAAATCAGTGGATTCATATTCTGTTCAGCAGTAAATGCTTGTTAGTGTTTTAAGCTTCTTGTGACATTTTATAGGGTTTGCTGCCTTCACTTGATGCCCCGCATCATCTTCGGAAGCATGAATGGGCTCCATATAGAGAAGGTTGTTTTTTCCATCTTACATGTCGATTTAAATACAATAATGGGCTCCATGAGTCAAAAGTGAGATTTCTTGAATGTCACGGCCCTTAAATGCATTATGAATTGCCCTTGTAAAAAGGCTTCACAATCATTCGTGATCCTGTTTTCACACTCCTGATTAATTTTCAGTCCTTTTAAATTTACTACCCCTTGATCTTTGAAGGCTTGGGTGATATAAATAACATCTTCATTGTGGAAGAATTTGTTCAATTGATAAGAAGCAGCTATTATGGTCTTAACATGGACTTGCATAATTATCTTTTTATAGGTATATACTGGAATCATGCATGTGCAGCTTTTAGAGGAAGAAAAACCTCAATCAAGGAGAATTCTCCCATGGCATTGCATAGTTATTGCTTTGCATAAAAAAATTAATTTATTACATATAGTTATAGTGCATGCTGTTAGCACGTGCAGTTGCTTTAACTTAAATTATTGAAATTGAAAGCTGAAGAGTAGCGTCTCATGTTAGTATTAAAAGAAGTATTGTAGAAGTTTTATAGTTTCAAATGGCAAACCAAATTCAGCTTAAACATAGTCAAAGATTTGATTGCCAACGGAAATTTTGCTTATAAAAAAGCTGGAATTTCTGGGGCAAATTTGTTTTTTCTTCCCACTGCACTTGCATGACCTTATAGCTGCACTTGCTTCTGAAGTGCTTCGGCTCCTCTATAAATATTTGTATTTAGCAATTTGGTGTACTAAAATTTGATAATCACCATATTCATTACTTATAGGTGTCACACTCATGCAACAAGCTCCAAGTTTGGATGTACAGTTAGTAGATAAATTGTGAAATTGATGACCCAAAACAAAGAAAAAGAAGGATATTAGTTTATACAAGCCCATAACTATAGATATGGTACTGGCATTGTGAATAAACTGTTGTATACAATAATCTTATCCCCTCGATTTCAAACGCACACTACGGCTCACCCATATACAAACTGAAGAGGCTCAGGAGCCGCTGCCCTGGCCGACATTTCATAATGATTATTTCTTGTTTGTATTTTAAAACCTTAAAGGGTATAATATTCATTTCCACAAATTGTGGCCATCTTCTATGTAATTTGAGGTCTTCTTTTTTATTTTTTATTTTTTATTTTTTTTGTTTTCTACTTAGTATTGAAACTTGTTATAAACAAATCCATATTTGGCCAGTTCAAATGTTGGATTTCGTTAGTGCTACTGTACTTCAGTGACTATGAAAAATTGCTTAGGCTTTTTACATAAATTAGCAAGATACCATGCTTCAAATTTGAAAAATTGCTTAGGCTTTTTACATAAATTAGCAAGATACCATGCTTCAAATTCAATCCTGATTCTAGCAACTTATCACTGAGATTCTCTAAAATAACAACAAACTTTCTATTTTTGCAAGATGGCAAAATTTTACAGACCTGATTACCTGTTTAGCAGGCCAGTCTTGTTTTTTTTCTGCGAAATTTTATTCATTTTACTTCCATTTAAATAAAAAAGTTACTTATCGTTATTAAAAAGTTAAAAATTAAATAAGAAGACAAAAATGACCTAATAAATTTGTAATAATGTAAAATGTTGCTATTTTGGTAAAAGGTTTATTACTATTTTAGAGAATTTTTGTAGTTGGCTTTTAGAATAGGAATTGAGGCATAGTATCTATCCATTTTATGCAAAAAAGCCCAAGTTTCTTAGTTGATTGCTTATTTTCTTTGCAAAAACGTTGGCGATAATGGTCCCTTGACGAAGGACGTATTAGAAAATGTGTTCTTTCTGGTCATTTCTACTTTTCTTGGACACTAGGTGTCAGTTTTTTTTTTTTTTTTTATTAGATGTGCTAACTTATAAACTCTCTAAACCTACTCTTATATCTACATCAATGTCCACCATGGGATTAGGATTAGAACCTCAACCACTTGGAGAGGAACACCTTTACTACACACCATGATACCGCTAGGCTACAAGCCCTTTGGTACAAGGTGTCAGGTGATAGTTGTATCTTGGTGTATGCGCCTTTCTAATTAACTTCAGTTACTCCACTTTGAGAATATTTGAGCGACATTAATGTAATATACCTCCTTGAAGTCTTGCCGGATGTTAAGATATTTTGTTATTCCATGCAATAGTCACTATGTGTTGCAATTCAATAAGCTGAAATCCCAATCTATAGGTACTGTAAAACAACTTTCTTTTCCAGACCAGAATACAAGAAATAATACATCTAGAACACCATATGTACTATGTAAAAGGTTTCTTTAATAACTCTTTGGCCCATCTCATGTTAATTCATATTTCCTTATATGAAGAACAGTATAATAATATGAGATGTAGGGAGATGCATTTATCCTTAAGTAGGTTTTTGGGTTGGTTAGTTAGTTGGTACCTTGAATCAATAAACTATGCTTGTGTACGTACACATTTAAAGTTGAATACACTACTCACATTACATATTAAAAGAAAATTATGATTGAAAAATCATTCCTGTACTAGTGAAATTATCAGCTTGCAAAGTAATATTCATGTAATTGAATTAACAAGTATCAAGACAACGCATCTTGAATTCTTTTGAGTGAAACAATTCCTTTGAATAACAACTATATTTCTGGGCTTTACATACCGACCAAACATCACCTATATATAGGTATATGTATGTATGTATGTGTATATATGCTTCAAAGGTGTTCAATGAAGATTGAGAGTGCTCTTTATATGATTGTTTTAATGAAGATCATCACTCCTTGCAGAATGTTGTAATTGATCAAGCACCGGAGCCTGGAACAAGAGTAACTGTAGCAATGGGAACTGATCGCCGACTGGATGATACTTATGAATTCATGTTTCAACTGTGTAACAAACGCTTTCTTGATGTGCCATATAAAAGTTCACCTTTTTGAGGGCAGCTCATTGTGGATGTAAATCTGTTATCCCATATGAGGGTGATGTAGGAGTTAAAATAAGTTGCATAAACGGAAAGGGGAAAAATGAATGCAAACAGGTGTATCCGCCCTCGGTTTGAGTGGGGAGTTCCCGAGTTGACTTAAATAAATCGGATATGGGGCAATCCTCTAGGTCTCCAAACTCTCCCCGCCTTATTTAGTCTTTCAATATTAGTTACATTTAATTTAATATTTTATTATACCCTAAAATTTTAATATTCTAATACCATACGTTCGTAATAACCTAAAACCTAAATTGTTATTATACCAGAGAAATGCCCAATAAGCCCTAGGGTTTTGTTAGGTTTAGGTTCCCTCTCATATATATATATATATATACCCATGGTTTAAAAAAATGTAGAAAATCGTACCTGAGGCGACGCCTCAGTTAGGGTTTTAACATGTACGCCTCTAGCTCTGAGGCGGTTCGAAAAAACGTATGAGGCGGTTCGAATGCTGAGGCGATCGTTTTTTTTAGGGCAACTTTTGGACGGGAAAATAAGCCAGGAGGGAGAAAAAAATAAGTGTCATTTTCTCTCTCTCTCTCCTTTTAGGGCAACTTTATCAGACACACGTATCTCTCATTTTCTTCCCATCGCTACTGTCTTCTCTTCTCCCCATCGCTGCTGTCATCTCTTCTCCTATTTCTTGCAAAGCTGCTGACAGCATATAAACATCGCTGCTGGTCTTTTTTTTATGAGAAAACAAAAAAACTATTTATTAAAGGTGAAAAAAATAATAAAAAAATCATAATTCAAAATATAAACAAAAACTAAAAAACCGCTACGGAGACCTTGTTCCCTACGTCGTCCTCTTTAAAAAAAAATCAACGTTTTGCTACATATGTGTAGCATAGTTAGCTTTTGATGGTGATTTTTTGGGTTTAGTTTAGCTTTTAGTTTAGGTTTTTTTTTAGGGGGGGAGGGGGTTGGGGGTGAGTGGGGGTTTAGGTTTTTGGGGGGTAGGTGGGGGGTTGGGTTGGGTGTGTTTAGGTTTTTGGGTGGGGGTGGGGTGGAGGTTTAGGTTTTTGGGTGGGGGTTAGGTTTTTAGGTGTAATACACATATGCAGCACCTTTAATGAGGAGTTTTTTATTTTTCTAATGAAAATAAGTTTTCTAGTGAACTCACCCATATATATATATATATATATATATATATATATATATTGGCATTGAACATATATGTCCAAAAAAATACTTAGCAATAATATATTGAAGTATATTACTTCGGTTATACATTTAAATAATAATGATTTTAATATTATTTGAGTTGGACATTGTAAATATATTATTTCACCTAAATAAAGTATTATTTGAGTTGAATATATATATATATATATATATATATATATATATATATATATGGGGAGAATCAAATAAGAAGTAGTATTTCGTTAAAAAATCTAAGAAATGACAAAAACCTTAAGAAACGATATCAAACGAACTCCGATTGAGCTAATTTCAGCGACGTTGGAACCGTCTCGTCAAACTCTATCATCTTAGATTTTAGGGTTTAGCTTTTAAGATTTAGATTTTACGTTTGAATTTTAGGGTTTTAGCCTTATGGTTTAGCCTTAGGGTTTAGATTTTATGGTTTAGGTTTTTTTTAGGGTGGGGGTGGGGGGTTTAGGTTTTTGGGGGTGGGTGGGGGTGGGGGGGTGGGGTGGGGGGGTTTAGGTTTTTGGGGGTGGGTATGGTGGTTTTAGGCTTTTCGGTGTAGGGTTGGAGAGGGGCTTTAGGTTTTTGGGGGTGCGGGTGAAGAGGGGTTTAGGTTTTCGGGTCCGGGTTAGGGTTCGATGAGACGGATCCAATGCCGCTGGAATGAGCTCAATCGGAGTTCGTTTGACTCACTTTCCTAGGATTTCTTAGTGAAAAACCACTTATTAGTGGAACCGTCCCATATATATATATATATATAAGGGGGGTTCAAATAAGAAGTGAATTCTCGCTATGAAACTTAAGAAATGATTTCTTTTTTAACCGAAACCGGGTCAAACGAACTCCGATTGAGCTCATTCCAGCGGCGTTGAAACCGGCTCGTCGAGGTTTTTGGGGGTGAGGGATTTAGGTTTTTGGGGGGTGGGGTTTTGGGGGATTTAGGTTTTTAGGGGGTAGGGTGGGTAGGTTTACGTTTTTGGGGGTGGGGGTTTGAGGATTTAGGTTTTGAGGGGATGGGTGGGGGTGGGGTGGTTAGGTTTTTGGGTTTAGCTTTAAGGTTTAGCTTTAAAGTTTAGCTTTAGCGCTTAGCTTTTACGGTTTAGCTTTAGCGTTTAGCTTTTAGGGTTTAGATTTAGGGTTTAGCTCTAAGCTTTAGGGTTTAGCTCTAGGCTTTATTTCGACGAGCCGGTTCCAACTCCGCTGAAATTAGTTAATTCGGAGTTCTTTTGACCCAGTTTCTTAGATAAAATTCACTTCTTAGAGGAACCTTCCCCTATATAAATATATATATGTATGATCTCTTCTAAATTTGTTATTTCAATTTTTCGATAGCAGTTGTGTGAAGAGGCTGAGTGTTATTGTGTTGTCTGATTTTGTAGATCAGCCACGTCCGGTTGTCTCATCATCGAAACCTAGGGAAGAAGCAGGAATGTATTGGGGCTATAAAGGGAGATATGCTGCCAATATCAGTTCTGTACTTAAATGCTGCCCGTATAAGGTACGCATTTTCTTGATTAATTATGTTATCATTTTCTTGCACATCAGATTTCATTCATCTTTATTATATTTTCTAGGGTGGGTATGATTATCTCATAGGTACCTCAGAACATGGCAATATCGTCAAGTCATCAGAGCTTCAGTTACCATCTTTCAGGTATAATTAGCAGGGCTGTGGACAGATCTTTATTTCTTATTATGATTAGTTGGATATTGTGAAACATCGAGGAAAAACCAATATTCAACTAAGAACCACTAAAAATTTGAAAACCATTTGAAAAATTGAGAATCACTTTTTAGCTGTCCAATTTTCTTGACAGATTTTTTCACTCGGTGGCATTTTTGTAATTAACGTGGAAACAGGTCAGGTCAGGTTTTGATTCACCAATGAATACACTATATGCATACATGTAGTGTATTCACTATGAAGTGAATACACTATAGTTTCTAATAATGTATTCACTCATGTTTACATGTATTCACAAATACCCTATGTTTGGTAAATGCGTGTTTTTAGGTTAATTATGAAAATGTCATCTGTGTTCATTTGGTATATTCAGTGTTTACGTATGGTCACCGGTGAATACAACATGTTTTCACGTTAATTATGAGCGTAAAAGTAATATTTATCAAGCAGATCCGACGGCTAGAAGGTGGTTCTCATTTTAAAATGGCAGACGCGATAAAAAAAATTTGTGTATATATAATTACTTCATCCTTTAATGAAAATTGTAACGTTTGACCTTTTGGGGAGCCTAAGGAAGAGTTTGGACAATTACTTCATTTACATCAAAGTTGGAGTAGTTTGTGGATCCAAACCAATATAATTTCTTTTATTTGTAGTTTAAACATTTATAATCGCGTAATGCAAAATTGATGGATTGTTATATATCTACTTATAGTGTCAATGCTATGCATGTAAAACTGAACCGACGTATTTGTATTTGATAGGCATCTGTTAATTGCTTTCGGGGGAGTTGCAGGATTGGAAGAGTGCTTCGATTTAGATAAAAATCTCAAGGTATTCTTTGAATTTGTTATGACTTATATTGTTACATAAATGGGTTTTACTTCCATTATATGTTTCTATTCTCGGCCATTGAGCCCCTCTATTACTATATATACCCCATAGTAGTCAAAGGCGCAGCCTAACGCAGCAATAACGCCTTGCGTCATCAAGGCTCGCAGGTGCAAGTTCTGGCCAAATTATGCAAAAAACGGGTCTGAAACAGCTTAAACTTCTGAACATATCTGAAACAGCTAAAACGGGTCTATTCTGAAAAACCCGCCTAAAACAGCTAAAAATGGCCTGGAATAAAACATGCCCTTGTTTTTTGAGCAACTTAAGAACCAAGGAACCAATCTTGGCCTTTAGATAAAAAAAAATGAAGTAATCACATGATCAACCAATTGGGGCTGACGACAAACTTGAAATATTAATGATAAAATTGCTTATTTCAGGGAAAAAAGCCACAGGACGTATTTAGCACGTATTTGAACATATGTCCTCATCAAGGTAGCCGAACAATTCGAACAGAGGTAGGATCGATCTAAAGCGAATTTATTCTGAATGAACTTCCAATGCAGCATTATTAATTTATTTTTGTTGGTGTTGTTATTGCAAACAGGAAGCAATATTCATATGTCTACAATATTTCCAAGAACCAATTGATCGTGTACTACATAGATGCAGTTAAGTGGTCCCTTTGTTTTGGCCTTTAGTCCTGGAACTTTTTTTTATTGATTAATCTTTGTTTTGTTAAGTACTTATGTATAAGCTGCATTTGGATTGGGTGATGAATATTTAACTACAAAACTAATTTTTTTATTTTGGTTTATATTAATCATCTGATGCTATTTAAAACATAGCAAATTTTTACATACATTTTCATTAGAATCAAATTTTAGTCATAAATTAAATATTCAGTTTTAAAAACACTAGAAATTAAGACTTGCCCGTTGTAGCGGGGACGTACAGTGATATTAACGTGGTTAAGTACGTAATTAAGCCTGCGCGTATGCGAGCTTCGTTACGCGTGTTACGGCGGTGATATTAACGTCGTTAAGTACATAAAAGAAACGTATGGAGCTGCGCCATTTCAATATAGATAGAAAAGATTATCACGCTTAGCACGTTGCGGATTAAACCATGACCTAACACTGAAATAGTAAAATCGCTGAAGAAAAAAAAAACGTAATTTTAAGAAAAGTATAAAAAGACTCGGAGAAAAAAATAGCCAGAAAAAAAGGAAATTATTTTTTTCCAAAGATGGGGTTCGAACCTGAGGCAAGGCAAACCAAGCCTAAACCACAGGGCTACAACCTACTTCCTTGATTGTTTCTACTTTGAAAACCCTTTAACTAAAAAACAAAGTCGGAGAAAGAAAAAAAATGTTTCTAACAATGGGGATCGAACCTGAGTCAAGATGCAAGACAAACCAAACCTAAACCACTGAACTACAACCCACTTCCTTCTGTGCTTCAATTTAAAAACCTTTTAACTATTGGTCGCCACATTGCTTTTTTATAGGTTTAGTAATTATAAATAAAACATTTTAGTCATGTGTTAATCATTGTTCATAGTATAGAATCACATGTGATGAAATGGAAAGGGGCCTACTATGCGTACATCACTCCCATTACGTCAACACGGCCCGTATAGGTGCTATACAGGGCGTATAGGCGAAAGTCAAACCGACAAAACATGCAGACATGTCACATCAGTCACATCCATGTTTCATAGTACGGCCGTATTGTGTCAAAATGCAAAAGTGTAAAAAAAAGCACAATACGACTGTATTGTTACCCGTATTGTGTCAAAATTTTCATAATACAGCCGCATAGTTTAAAAGAATACTAGGGGTATATAAATAACATATGAGGATGTATGATTAGATGTTACCAATAGAAATTTCACAACATAAATGTAAGTTTAGTTGGTTATAAATCCTACACCCAGCTTCCTTCATGTTAACATGATTAGTTGCCACCTATTGATATACATCGACCATAATTTAAAACAAGTGTTGTTGAGTAAAATAAAGTACAAAATAATTAAAACGTATTTTGTTAAAACATTTTAAAATATCATCTTTTTAAATCACTCATCTTTTATTATTAAAAGTGATGATTCAAGCAACCAACCATGACGTAAGCATACTAACTTTATGTTTACGTCATTTGTCTTTATAGACTCTTTATTCATCGTATTCACATGGTTTATTCTTTTATCTTTTTCATGGTTTTAAATTATTTTAGACCATGTATATCTCTGTTAAGATGTGTTGTGGCTCGTGATTACGTAACACCCCAACCTGGAATTAGCTAAAGTGACATTTATAAAAATCGGAGACTAACAAATACTAAACCCTATACACATACCATTCTTTTTTTAGAACGATTAATTTCTTTTAATCCTGTCACTAATGAGACTTGAACCCATGACCCCCAAACCTTAAGTGCTCCTAGAGGCTTTACCTAATTTCTTTTAATTTGTATCGTTATACTACATACCATTCTATCTAGTACAACGATACAAATTCTTAAGTTACAAGCTAGTAAATAAACATCACTAGTTGTCTAGTTCTAATCACCAACTTAGTCCTTTATATCACCGGCGGAACCAGAGGGGGGTCCGTTGACCCTCCGGCCGGCCAGATTTTCTCTTCAGTCGGAACATTGAACGAAAAAAATTCTTATGGTTTGACCCTTCAAGTTGTCTCACAAATAGTAGATTGTAGAGAGAAGAGTGAAAAACTAAAGATTTTCCATGAGATGACAACGCCGGCAACGAGCTTGTTGGTGCTGGTTTTTAGTTTTTCATACGAAGAAAGAAGAAAGAAGAAGGAAGACGATGAGTTAAATTGTGGGCTATTTTAATTTTAAAAGAACTTTATTGGAGTACCTCGTAAAAGAAAATCCTTAATATAAAATATAGAGTAAATTACACAGATTGTCCTTTAATTATATTAAAAATTACACTCTCTGTCCTTTGATTTCAATAAGTACACCACAAGTTCTTTTCTTACATACTTTTATACACCCTATGTCCTTTACACTAACTGGTGTTAAGTTTTTCAGTTAAGTTTTGGCATGTGCCTTGCACATGAGGGTATAATGGTCTTTTTACCCATTAAAGGACAATTTATGTAATTTAGTTAAACTTAAATAAATAAATAAATTATCATATTTAATAAAAAGCAAAAAAACTTTTAAAACCCACTTCCATCTCTATTATCCTCTCCTTCTTCACAACCAGCACCATCTCATTCCCGTCTCTCGTTCTTTTCCGACAGCCACGACTGCCGGCTAGGGTTTCATTTTTGGATACTCCGGTCTTCTCTTTCATTGAGTTCCTAATGTCTAGAGGGAAATGAGAATCGCTTTGGAACCACGCATTTTAATCGCCGCTCTATCATAAGCCTTGGCAGCTACAACACCTGTATCGAACGTCCCTAACCATACTCTGCCACCGTTACGCTTCGGATTTCGGATCTTCGCCGTGTACTTCCCCCATGGATTCCGCTGTACTCCTCTGTAGTGTACCTTCACCTCCTCTGTTTTCTTCGAGTGAAATTTCCAGATTCCGGCACCGTGAAGTTTATTAATAAATTAGAAGTGGATTCTTCATCAGCTCTAAGATAATCAGAAACTGATAGATCGGATTCAGAAATGGATGGTTAGGTGGTGGAAACATGGTAATTAGGGGTTTCGTATTTGTTGAGAAAGTGATGTTTAATAGTATGATGGTTTCTCAAAATCGTCCCTTCTAGAAGTGGGTTTTAAAAATCTTTTTGCTTTTTATTAAATATGATAATTTATTTATTTATTTATTTAAGTTAACTAAATTACATAAATTGTCTTTTAATGGGTAAAAAGACCATTACACTCTCATGTGCAAGGCACATGTCAAAACTTAACTAAAAAACTTAACACCAGTTAGTGTAAAGGACATAGGGTGCATAAAAGTATGTAAAAAAGGACATGTGGTGTACTTATTGAAATCAAAGGATAAAGAGTATAATTTCTAATATAATTAAAGGACAATCTGTGTAATTTTAGCTTTCTTTCACTCCACTAGAAAAGACTGCATGGAGTTGACAAGTTACAACACATATATTTATTTAATTAATTTTTTTTAGTTTTTATTTATTGTCTATTTTTTTTTTAATTTAATGAGATTACATATAAATTTAAGATTTATTTTATCTTTATATTCTTATATTATATATAAAATTTTATAAGTTATTAGTTATTTATTTTCATGATTTATTATTTTATATAACTTGTTTGTTTCATTTCTAAAAATATGTAGCTTTAAAACTATGAAGTTTTATCATATGAAGCAATATTTTTATCATACTGATGACGTGGGTACGTACATGAAGTACGGCTGACCGCAAGAAGCGGGTCCTCAAATATTAGCTACTGAGCTAAACCAATAAGGCCCACGTAATAATCAGTTGGGAGGATCTGCTGAGCTCTTTGTAGCCCACATCACGTAAAACCCACTTCAGGACTAAAGCCCTTCAGGCTCCATGACTCCAGCCCTATAAATTAGGGGCCATCCCCTCTTCACAATCATCTCATTTGTCTGGAGCATCTAACTCTCTCCCTCAATCTCTGATATGCTCTAAGAAGCCCTTGAGCTTCTACAGCACCCGACTGCCAAGGACGCAGCTTCATGCTGCTGAGGCACCACTACAACTGCTTGCAGCTAGACCGTCAGATCTCAACCACCACAATTTATACTCTCTGCTCCTTATACACTTATAAATTTACATAAAATTATATATCTATATATATATTTACATGTTGTACATACTTTTTCACTTTGGATAACACGCTAATGTTGAGCGTCGGAGGGTGGTTCCGAGACCCTAGTCTCATACCCCTTCTAACGAGTTCCTTCATCTTAGCAGCCAGGTGTAAAAGGTTCAGAAGCTAGCATCCTAGGAACGTTCATACCCTCTCCTGTCATATATTTATTGCAACAACAAGTAGTCCTCACATATTTGTTGTAGCAACAAGTTGGCGCCCACCGTGGGGCTAGACTACTTAGAACAGAAAACCTTTGTAGTTGAGCTCCTTCTGTTTCTAGGTTCTTTCCATGTCAGAAGAGAACGTTCCGAGGAGGTCGCTTCTACGCCTCCTACACTCATTCACATTTCCTTGTGCAATATCCGGATCTCTGCTCGTAACTTCGGTTACCAGGTTCTAGAATCTCATGCTTTCCCCACCGTAATCTACTTTAAACCGTTTCTCGTTATACAAAATTACGTTTTAAAGGGTCTCACTCGTTGTTTGACGATAAAATAACTTTTATGGTGGCTTGTTTTCTTAAAAGTCTTTACTTTTCTTGTTAGGTTAATAAAGCATATATTAGTGATCTCTAAAATTGGCATGTGTACATCTACGTGTCTTTAAATTTGAAGAGCATCTTTTTTCATTTTGGATAGGTTCTATTAATATCAAAAAGTGATGTTAACTAAACATTCCTTTAATACACTTGCTTTATTTTTATCTTCTTAAGTAAAGGGGATCTAGCAAAATATTTGTAAAAGACAAATAATCTTGATATATTCGTTGGTCTCTCCTCCATGACTTTTAAATCACATTATCTTTCCTGCTGACAGCTTGGAAAGTGGCAGGTCTGTTTTCGCGTCAGACCACTTTTTATTAGAAAGTGACAGGTCTGCTTCTGCTTCAGATCACTTTTTTAAAGGGTCTCACATTATCATATAGAAGGGTCATTTACTTTTTAACTCTGTAGATCTCCACTACTAAATTACCATATTTTTTGATGAAGCATTTTTTAAGGGACGTGACATGTTCAAAAGTCTTATGAAACAAAGAACTTTTGGTCAAATTACTTTTTCAAAATTTATTTGTGGTAAAATAGGCACGTATAAGCCCATTTCATGTGGCGCCAGGCTTTTACATACTTTATGGGAGAGATAACTGCTCATTTTTTCTTGTCTTTTGATTAAAACATCTTACTAGTATCAATTCAATAGTTTACTGGTTCCCGCAAGAAGCACCGACTTATGAAAAACATTTTCTGAGAAGCGTTACCAAAGCAACTATTCAGCTTGCTAAAACAAATTAACATAGAAAACGACATGTCATGACATATTGAAGAGATGAAGATGACAAATTTTGTCCTTTTCTGCAAAAGATGACAAATTTTGTCATTTTCTACAAAAAAGTGACAATGAACTTGCACAGGGAAAGGGACATGTCCACTTACTAAAAAAAGGTGATGTTGACAAGTCTATTATGACAAATCTTTTGTCTACAATCTTTTTATCCAGAAAACTTTTTTAATGTTACACATGTCACATTTGAATCTTATAATGTACAACATGTAAAGCTGAAGGTACAACTCTTCTCCAAAACATATGTACATACACATATATGATGCAGAAGCAAAGCAGTTCACTGCAAATTCCAAGGAAGCTCGCTGCAATAGCAACACATCTTGTGGAAACATTTCACCAAAGCATGAAGTTCAAATTTTACCATAAAGAATCAAAGTATGATAGTAGGACCCAAAACCATTACCTTAAGTAGCTAAAACAGCTCAAGCAAGGGTTGCACGCTCATACGAGTTTAGTCTCTTCGGTTACATCCCATACATTGTGGATATAACCGAATCAAAATGATACGCTTCCATAGGTCCCTTCATGCATGAATCACAAGATCACATCAACTATGACGGCAAGAAACGATTCTACAATTAACGCTAGAATTATGCCTTTGTCTTGTATGGTTTGAAACACATACGGAAAAACGCTCATGCTATACAATCGTGGTGTAATTTTAACATAGTTCATAAAAATGATCATTACAACCTCAAACTCAGAGTACACCTCCACCAAGGATTGTTCTTAGAGAATTAGCATCACCACATAACCTCTTGTAGCTGGAAAGAAGACATGAAGGAGCATGTGATTAACAATTAAAATCTCTTCTTGCTTTCACCACAGAAACTTTACCTCAAACAGAACTTCTAACTCCATGAATGAAAATAGTACCCAAAGCATCAAACAGAACTTCTAACTCCATGAACGAAAACAACTTCATGCACGAAGCAAAGAAGCGAATGTGCGAAAGCAAATAACAGTTGACGAGAAGATAGTCAGATGTGCACATTGTTGCACAATCACCACCTCTGACTGGGGGGCTGATGATATGGGTACGTGCATGAAGCAAGGCTAACCGCAAGAAGCGGGACGCGCACGAAGTAGACACTATACGAGGCAAGGTAAGGTTAGAGGCCGAAGCTCCTTGCTGAAACGCAGAAGCAGCTTATCAAAATATCGAAGCACTTGACACAAAATTGCTTACTCTGAACACTTTCACCTGTAGAAAACGTGTGGTGATCTTATCTCCACCAAGCTAATGATAAGGCTTACATAAGGCCCTCGATAAAGGCTTCGGTATAACAAAATCTAGGCTAACCAAAACAACTTAAGGAAGCATACAAGCAACCTGCGCAAGCGCAGAAGCAGTTTGCATAAGCATTAAAGTAATTTGAAGAAGCAGAAAAGCAACCTACTGAAGCACCAAAGAATCAGAGGCGACCAGTTCATTCGAAACAGAAGACCAACTAGCTCATTCGAAGCTTGCTCAACCAAGAATAGGACTAACTTACACGGAAGCACTCTGTTGATGCACTGAAGCAGCTCGCCGAAGAGCCAAAGCACCTCGACAAAGTACCTACACAACTTAATGCCTACCTCGCCAAGTGCATGAAGCATACCTCGCCAAATGAACGAAGCAGGTTAGTGCGTGAGGCGAACAAACACCAATTATGGTCTCTTTCAAGCACTTTAACCTCGCACGAAGTTGCTCAAGCATCCACTAGAAGCTAGAAGCGCATACAAAATGCACGAAGCAGGTATAGACATTTGGTTCCTAAAAACCAAGGACGCTCGTACACAGAGACAAATATCTTGGCCAAGCCCGCCTTGGCACATATGAAACTCACTTTCATTAGCCAAAAGCCCGCCTTCACAAGAAAGAAACTAACCTTTTTGCATAATAAGCTCAACCTTGGATGATGACGACGAAGACTTACCAATCGATAGAAAGATAAACACTTTCTGAAGCTTCTAATGTCAACAAAAGAAGAACTTGGTCAAAGGCTGAAATAAGTCATCCAAGCCAAAACTAAAGATAATCACATCACGTGGATGCCAAAAGCCCATCCCCGATCAAATCTCATCGACTAAATCCCATACGCCATGGATATAGCCTAATCTCGATATTAGGAAGGATACTCATGACATCATTGATCAAGTATCAACGATTCAAGAAGCAATCCAACGCCTTATCATGTTTCTTCCACAAGATATCCAACTTTAAATTACAAACCAAAATCAAGATTCCAACAATGACATAGGAAGATCATCGGAAGCAGATGATGCCGAGCTAAGGACAAGCTCTAAATAAATAGGGTCGACACGGCTTCAAATTCAACAATCTTCACAAAGGAAGCATAAACTCCTCTGACAATTATGAGGCAAATGGTAAAATCCAAGCGGTCATGAACATGAAATCTCCCAAGACGAAGAAAGAGGCACAAAGCCTGAACGGGAGAATTGTAGCACTAAAATGTTTCTCATTAAAATCTGCTAAAAGGTCTTTGCCTTTCTTCAATACATTGAAGGGGGTGCATAGAAAAGAAAGATTTCAGGTAATGAAGCTGTTAGTGCAGTGCTACTCATCGAGAGGAACTGGGTTCAAATGCCAGTTTATTTCACAAGCAGGGCATTGAAGGATACCGAAACAAATTACTCTCCGATAGAAAAGCAATACACTAAGCTCATCTAGCCTACGAGAGAAGCACGCAAGCGGATCAAAGCATATTTAAAGGGTAAAAAAGTCTACAATAACTTGGAAGCACGGAAAAGGAAAACAGTCATTCATCGGGAAAGAAGCATCGCTTCTAGCATTTTGTCGAGAACCGCATGAACCGTGGGAGTCAAGAAGGTGCTAACAGATCGCTGACTTCGAGTAATCCACATGATAAAAAGAAGCGCGTAGCTTTCACAACTCTGACCAAGACACTATAAAGAATCTCGGCAACTAAAGAAGCAAATTACAAGCTTCCAACCTCCTCGCCCCGTTACAAATGGGAAATGTTAAAGGAGCAGTACGGTCGGGAAGACTAGAGCATATCGTGAAAAACATAAAAGGAAGGCTGGTAAGAAAGAAGCAAAGATATGAAGATGGTGCACCTTCTTCGGAAAAAAGCGAGTAAGAAACACCATGAAAAGCCATGAAAAACAACATTCATACTTCTCTCCGACCAAAAGACCAAGCTAATTTCCACACCTATCACACTAGTCAAACGTTTACAAACTAAAGAGAAGGCTCACAAATTATGCATGAATGTTGCCTCTTGTAGGAACAAGGTCATGCTTACAAAAGAAAGGATGCTTCATCAGTTAAGCTCTCGTAATAACAAGTACGCCTTCTCAAACAATTAGAAATTGATGTCCACTTAAGGCCATAAGTCTTCCTCGAGCTAAGTAACTAACTTTTGGGTCATAAAGTCCTTGTCCCACTAGGTTGTCTTCATCAAACAACCAAGGACGAGCACCTTCAGAGCTGCAACACTTGGACTAATGAAGCTCCCTAGTTTTAGGGAGTAGTAACCATCAAACAGTTGTGGCACTCTTGCTTACGAAAACGAGAGAGGCCATTAAAATGCATGAAGAACATTATTGCTACTATTCAAAAGAACACCTACACAGAAGGAAGCGAGGAAGCAATTGTAAAAATACACCATGAATGGTCAAAGGCGAATGTCCCCTTACAAGTAAAGGAGCACGTCACCTTTCACCATCTCTGGAAAATGTAAGAAGCAAAAGGATCAACCTCAACTTCTTCATCGGCAAAAGCCAAGCAAGAGAGCAAAATACTACTCATCAGGGTAGCTACAAGTCAAGCGGTCAAGGCAACGTCATAAAAGCTTTCATTACGGGGTTTCACAATAACGAAGCCCATGAAATAGATTGGAGAAGCTAAATGAAGGCTCTAAACAGACACGTGTACCTTGCATACAGCTCAAGCATCATTCACCGAGTGCTTCAATACTAGGTTTATCCTAATCAACCACCAAGGAATGTGTTTCACGCACGAAGCAGAAGCGCTTCTTGTAAGGCTCTGACTAGTCAAATAAGTGAAGGTATCTAAGCTGCACACATTTTCCAACTCAATGTCAGTATCAAAGTCAAAGTGAAAGATCATCCTACTCCATTAAAAGAACAAATGATGGAAAGTACAAATTCAAGAGCAAAGGGTTAATATAAGGAGTCATATGCATGAAGCTGAACAAGTCCCGCAGGGCAAGAAGCATGCAAGCCGACACTTTCAGCATCAACCTTCGCTCACCTTTTAATCAATATGAGTCTCAAAGGAGCATTCAATTACAAAACTCAATGTACAAAATGCCACAATTTCCTAAAAGGAAAGAAAGTCTCCATCAGATAAGAAATAAGCAGCATATCGACAAATAGATAAGGAGGTGCATTGGGGGATATGTGAGACTCATTCAGGACCTTGTCCGGTGGACATAAGATTAATAAGCTTAACATTTCACAAATAAGATATAGACATTGCCAGGACCTTTTCCCCTCAGAAGTAATGAAGCAAGTAAATGCTAGCAAGATAGGCCCAAAAATGAGAGAGGCCGTACTACATTAAAAAGCACACAAAGGAAGCTCGTGCGAGCTAATAGACATGAGTGGAAGAAAAACGACTTCTAATACACTGGAATGCCAAACACCTTCGTCACTTCCTACAAATCACTAATGTAAAACAAGGGGAACACTTGTTATTATCCCATTTGTATGAATGCAATCAATGAATAAAATGCATTCTTTCGCCGAAATCTATTTTGTTTTAATTATCTTATCGGGGTGAGCTCCTTAACGAACGAAGCTCCATGGGGTCCAGGTAAAACCTCTCCATGTAAAGGGATGAGCTCCTAGGCTAAAAAGCTCAACTGGATCCAGCCTTGACCTACCCGTATAAAGGTTGAGTGCCTAAAATAATACAACTTCATGGGTCTTAAGTCTTACTTACCCATGTAACAGGGTGAGCTCCCATCAATAATGCTCCATAAGTAGTAGCTCATAAATACTCATGATTACGCCCAAAATTATTACAAATAATGGGCTTCTTGCAGGATAGGATAATATTGTGTATTCATAATCTTGCATTTATCTAGTATAGTGTCTACAACACCATACCTTGATAAAACTTGGATTATGGAAACACAACAAAAACATATAAACAAAGGTCTAAACTAAGACTTGTCACTTCAAAGCACACAAGCTTTGCCAACACACAAATAGGATAAAATCCAGTAAAGGACAAACGTCCATAGTATTCAAAATGACATACAGGATAAACATCGATTGCCTATAAGGCACAAGTCTGAAAGGTATAAAAAACATGATGTGATGACGTGCATGGAGCACAGTTGCATACAAGAAGCAGACACGTACTAAGCAGAACCACGAACTGCGTCTCCGAAACAACGAGGTGACGTGGCATAACTGAAAAAGACCCGTTTGGAACCTTCGAAAAGTCAAAGCTACAAAACAACGATGATTAATGACTTAGGAGAATGGGCACTTGTCTCTTTAGGAGACTATGACCTGTTACACTAAAGAGGTATAGGTGTCACTACAAGCAAAGGAAAGAGAAAGAGAGACATCTGCATATAGTAAGAAGTTGACACAAGTCCGAAAGGTATAAAAAATGTGATGAAAACACGCACATTGCCTACATAGGCTCAAAACCATGCCAGCAAAACAATACAAGGTTTCCAAATAACATGACAAGTGACAAATCGTCCAAACGCAGTCACATGCATATTCGCAACGGCTATGATGAATGTGCCTCCATCTCTTGATACAACCTAGACGCACAATAATTAGAAAGATCAGGAGATGAAAAATCCTTGCAAAGAATGATGTCATAAGCATCGGAAAGCACAACGAATGATACTTTGCGAGGACAAATATTCACTTTCTTGCATGAAGCAACTTCAATTTTTCACAAGCTTCTTACAAGCACCAAAAAGTAGACAACATGCTTGTACACAAAGTTCAGTAACTCAAATTTGCAAAGAAATGCTATAAAGGAAGCAAGAAGATAAAGACATAGTTTTGCAATAGGACAAAAGCGGTGATCTAAGGCCTCTTAAATAAAGCATTGAAAGAAGCTCACATTCTCACGGAATAAGCGCACATGCTCACATTCATACGAGGTAAGCACACCTGCTAACCTTCGTGCACCAAAAATGCTCTGTTACTGCGTGAGCTTCTGCATGTTTAGTTCTACCTCCCTTATAATAAAAAAGAAGTTTATCACCACAACGCGAAAACCCAAAGATTTTTTGGGTTAGTAAGACCGCTCCATTTGATGAACGACATCCGCAAGTCCCCACTCAGCAAGAGATTAACACTTGGGACGGTTACACAATGGTCGTTTGACATAATACCCATAAAACACTTAGGAATGTCCGGACCAAAGCAAACGACCGTCATATCAACATTCTAACACGCCACGTGTTCTTACATGGAAATAGATTAATTCAATTTTGATAAATGTGATAATATCAAGGCATAATCATTTGAATCAGAAGGATGATGGGAACCTCGACGGTTGCATCATATCTTCTGTAAGAAGCTAATCACTCGCGGCAAGAAGCTAATTATCTCCTGTTGCAGAAAGCTTCCCCTTCTGCAGCAAGAAGCACACTGCTTACCTTGTTTGACCACACAGTCAGTAAATCGCCTATTATTGGATGAGCAAGAATGTTCACCATTCCATCTAGCTATGATCCTTCAATAGCACCCGGCTACTACGACGATGCGTCAAACATTATGAGTACAATCACTATTCGGTGAACTAACCTTATCTTCAAAAACGTTTGCCCATAGTAAAGACATTGCCAACAAGCTGACAACTCACCAAAACAGCATAGGGCGAAAGAAAGATGATGAAGATTTACAGTCTAGTACGATATAGTTACCGAGCAAAGAAAAAGCAAGATAAGTCAGAAGCGTTCACTACTACGCAATAAAAATTTCTGATTAGGGGGCTGATGACGTGGGTACGTGCATGAAGCACAGCTGACCGCAAGAAGCGGGTCCTCAAATATTAGCTACTGGGCTAAACCAATAAGGCCCACATAATAATCAGTTAGGAGGATCTGCTGGACTCCTTGCAGCCCACATCACGTAAAACCCACTTCAGGCTCAAAGCCCATCAGGCTCCATGACTCCAGCCCTATAAATAGGGGGTCATCCCCTCTTCACAATCATCTCATTTGCCTGGAATAACCCAGAGCATCTAACTCTCCCCCTCAATCTCTGATATGCTGTAAGAAGCCCTTGAGCTTCTACAGCTGCCGACTGCCAAGGAAGCAGCTTCATGCTGCTGAGGCACCACTACAGCTGCTTGGAGCTAGACCGTCGGATCTCAACCACCACCGTTTATACTCTCTGCTCCTTATACACTTATATATTTACATAAACTTATATATCTATATATTTACATGTTGTATATACTTCTTCACTTTGGATAAACACTAATGTTGAGTGTCGGAGGGTGGTTCCGAGACCCCGGTCTCGGACCCTTCTAACGAGTTACTTCATCTTAGCAGCCAGGTGTAGAAGGTTCGGAAGCTGACAGCAAGTAGTCCTCGCATATTTGTTGTAGCAATACATACGAAGTTTTTTTCTTTGAAAATAAACTTCACTAAAAAACGAATACCAATCATTTATCATGACATTTTTTATGGGAAAAATATCAAAATGGACATTTAGCCGGCTAACTTAAAAAGGCGCCGGTTTAGCTAGCAAAATTTAAAGGCTTAGCCGGTAAAAACCAAAAGTTTAGCCGGCGTAGTACCGGCTAAATGTCCATTTTGGTAATTTTTTGCAGGCTAATGTCCATTTTGGTATTTTTCCCAATTTTTTATGTATTAATGAAAGTAAAAATAATTTTTTTCTTTAACGTAAGGGAAATTTTTTCTAAGAGATACGATTTGAAAACTTATATAAGAAAACATTTAACCGGCGTACACTAACGAATGTGGAAAAGAAATTATATTATGACCGTCATGTTAAAAACTTCTAGTTCCGTCACTGTAAACAGAAATTGCGCACACATATTTTTTTGAGGACATCACCCCCACCCTGCCTTTTTATTAATGATTGAAGACTCAAAAACTTACAATAGATTAACACCCTATCAAGCCATTTATAAGAAAAGAAAACTTAACCCTCAAGGAAAATTAAATAAAATTAGAAACATAATCATCGTCTAATTCGAATTGTACCAAGTCTGTTTCCGCCAACTTCGATGGGGATCGATTATACAACAAATTAGGATGTCATGCTCAAAGAATGAAATAATTATTGAAGTAAATATGTTTAAATACTTTGCGTTACACAATTAGTAAGGATTTAGGTTAATGGATTTGCTTTCAAACAAAATCTTTTTATAAAAAGGTTAATATTTTAAAATCACATCTTTTATCGAAGGATGCAATCAAAATCTTTCGGTCCAAAACTTTAAATCGTTTATCATAAAAAAGTTAGGTTTGAGTGCAATAAAAATTATAGAATGAAAAGGAAGAAATGAAAAGGTTAGAGAATGTAATGTTTTTGAGTGAAAATCAATAGTTACCCGAAAATAAGAATTTACTAATGGTATATCAGTATAAAAACGATTAACCAAATAACCGAATAACATTTAGCACAATCAAGGTATAGGACGGTATAATAGGATATAGTATAACAATACGACACAATACCAGGATGTCGAGACAAGATGACAAGATAGTAATATGTGCATAGAAAAAACTTAAATTAGGGATCGATGAACTTATCATAAAATCTTAGGATACCAAGAGCTAAAACATACAATAAAACATCTCATGGAATAAATATGTAGCTTGCCCATGTACTTCACACAAACCGTCAATATAATAAACAACCTATGTACCAAATGTTTGATTAGGTGTGGACACCCTAATTGATTCCAATAAATCAAACCCTTTTGTTATGTCCTAACTATTCACATACCTTGATAGTGCAATTAGTATTGCTTCGACTTCTGATTCAAAGTTGAAGAACAAGAAAATAATAAAGTATAGCCATATATTTAGAGTAAATTACGCATTTAGTCCCTATGGTTTGCTAAAAGTAACTATTTAAGTCCAAAAGTTTAAAAATCGCTACTTCAGTCCCTGATGTTTCATTCTCATTATAAATCAAGTCCACACCTCTAACGCCAAGCATCCCTACCGTTAACTTTTTTGTGAATCGACTAAAATGCCCCTGTGTTAAAAATTATATATATATATATATAGGGGACGGTTCAACTAATAAGTGATTTTTCGTTAAAAAATCCTAAGAAGTGGGTCAAACGAACTCCGATTGAGCTCATTCCAGCGGTTGGAACCGCTCATCGAACCCTAACCCGGACCCAAAAACCTAAACCCCCTCCACCCGCACCCCCAAAAAGCTAAACCCCCCCTTCCAATCCCACCCCGAAAAGCCTAAAACCAACACCCCCACCCCTCAAAAACCTAAACCACCCCCCACCACAAAAATAAAAAACTTAAACACACCCCCACCCACCCCCAAAAACCTAAACCCCCCACCCCCCAAAAAAAAATCTAAACCCTAAGGCTAAACCATAAGGCTAAAACCCTAAAATTCAAATGTAAAATCCAAACCTTAAAAGCTAAACCCTAAAAGTTAAGATGGTAGAGTTCCACGAGACGGTTCCAACGCCGCTGAAATGAGCTCAATCGGAGTTCGTTTGATATCGTTACTTAAGGTTTTTGTCATTTATTAGGGTTTTTAGCGAAAATTCACTTCTTATTTGAACCTACCCCTGTATATATAAATCATTTTTCTCTCTCTCTCCTTTTAAATCCTATCACTTTCTCTCTCTTAAACAAATCACAGCCACCACCCCACAAATCGTTTGTCCCCCTTCCCGACCACTTTCTAGCATGACCAAACCCAAAAAGGTTCTTCTCTCTCTAGTTGATTGCCATCTTTTAAGTTTTTTTGGAACAAAATCATTGTTTTAGATTCAATAGTTCATACTTTTCTACGATGATGCAATTCTAGTCGGATTTAATCATCAATCATACATTATTTTCATCCCACCCTACTAATTTACCAAACTTATTAGTCAAATCATAACATGCAACATGATCTTGGATTCAACCATGATGCCTCATCAGTCTAAACATGATAGTACACGATTTCTACTCAAAAGCGAGCACCAAAAATCCCCTAATCGTAGGTTTGGGGATCACCACCACTTGAAACCCTAACTACTAACTTTACTAACACAAGAAGGAAAAATTGCTTACCAAAAGGCTTAGAAGTCACAAAAGGATATAAACAAACTTTAATCTTCCCAGTTCGTAATCTAGATGGTGAAATCGGCCACATACCCCTCCCTGCGACGCCGACAGAGAGGTTCTCGCCCTCCCTAGTTTCTCGACACCCCCTTTTTTGTTTGATGTTTTACAATCAACCAAGATACCATTGTAGTAATTTTTGCACCATTACAATTACCACTCCATAGTTTTAAGATTTTCTACATATACCCTTAACTTTGAAGTCATCTAGTAACTCTTAGCTATTTAGGTTAGGGTAAAACTTTGATAATTAAATTATCAAATACATTTCTCCAACACTTCAAACCTCTTTAAAATTATATTGTAAAATTTAAATTTAATACTATTTCAGAATAAATAAACTCGCTATGAGGCAATTACTTATATAAAAAATACATTTTAAAGTCCATAGGAATCGGGATGTTACACCCTTCCCGTCTTATCAAAATCGTAGATCTAGGATCCTAATTGTGACACCTGTAAAATTCTAGAATCCAAAACCTAATTGTTGGGCTAAGCACAACTAGGCCCAATAGAAATTCAAGCCCTTTTAGGGCCCAATAAGGATCCAATACCATTAGAGGTCCAAAGTTTTACAATTCGAACATCATACTAGCCACTTGGTTTCGTCTAACGACTTGTTACATGATCCTGAGAATTCGAGGAAAGATACAAGAACGTACGCGATTCGGTAACTTTAAACGTTAAACGCATTGGGCATCGGTTCATAAACGAATGTTCAACACGAAGAATAAGTAGGATAATGAATAATAAATATCAAGTAGTACAGTATTCATTCGGAAACACCGTTCAAACAATTACACACGAAGTACGCGTACATAAACGGTAAACCGTGATAGATGTTGTGTGGTTAACGATAGCGGTACGGTTATTACCGAGATGTGCGGTGATACGACAGATATTATAAATATTTATTCTAATATCATTAGTAAAATAATAATAGTATACTCGGAGCATGAAACGTTAAAAAGGACGAGCGTGTTAAAAACGCGGTGCTGTTGCGTACCGGTTCGTACATCAAATGAAATGGAGATTTCATGATTTGAAAAACTTAAATAATATTATCATTAACGTTTCATAATCCTAAGCATTTTAAAATAATAATAGTAACCGGAGTGCGAGACGTTAAATCCAACAGAATGAGTTCAGACGCACGCTGTGAACCCGTACCGACCTGAATCCACTTTAATAATAATTTATAACAAGAAAAATATCTCTAAGAGTTATTTCCTATTATTAATAATTATTTACAACAGTAAATAAACGAGAACAAGAATTACACGACGTTACACGGGTAATTTACGAGTTTGATACGCGGTGTCCACCTAGTCTTTCATCCACCAAAAAACCCTAGCTATAAATGCATCTAAAACTCCCATTTCCCTTTCTTTTTCCTCAAGATCCACACACACACACACACACACATGTTGGTAGAGAGAGAGAGAGAAGTGAGCATAGAGAGAAGGGGGAGGAGGGCTGGCCACCTTCCGACGGCTCCTCCCGGCGACCGTGCCGGCAGGTTGAGCGGCAAAGACGGCGGAGACAAGGACCAGAGGCGGAAACAACCCTCTGATGGCCTGAATCGCCAAAACAGGCGGTGAAGGAGAGGTTTGGTCGCTCCACAGCGACACCACCACTGAACCACGACAGCGACGGTGGGGAGGTAGTGGTTCTCCGGCTAACACACGGCTAGGGTTCTGCCATAGCAGGCAGAAACGGCGATGACCGGATGGGAGTCGTGGATGGTGGAGCAGGCCGTCAGGAAGACGAAGACGACGACCAGGGGTCATCCCTACTATTCATGCAACCACCCAAGCCTTCCAACGACGGTTTAGACACCCCGACGGCGGCAATGTGACGGATCTGGTGGTTCCGATAACTTTTTCCTATGTTTCTCTTTTTTCGACTGAAATCCGGCAATAATTGTTCTTCCGTTGACCCCGATAAGAGTAAAAATGGAAGATCCACGTCGGGTGCTTCAGATCTGAGCCGATCTGGTGAAATACGTTCTTCCGACGACCCCAAACAGGCCGGATCCACTTCATTCATCATCCTACCATCCTGATTCAAAAGGTTTGTGCTTGGTTTTGTTTATCTAAGTTGTTTTTTTATGATGTAATTATGTTTCCGTCTAGATCCGTATTACACGTTCTAGATTTAGAAATCTTGGTTACCGGGTTTCATTCCCGAGTACAAAACATGTGTTTTTGGGCAGGATACGACACCCCGAGCTGTGGTCAACAAAAGTCAAACATGGTCGGACTCAGTCAACGAAAGTCAAACCGAACAGATCTGGTCAACGTGAGTGAAACGAGTTGGCATATGCGAACCGAGTGAAAGGAAAGGTAAAAGCGCACGCCAAACGTTTTACGTTTATTATTACGAAAAGTTAAGCGAGTGTGTGCGGTTATTTGAGTTGAACCCTAAACGATTTATTAACGATAAAAATAAATAATAACTTAAAGATAAATATTAACGGACTGTAAAACCCGCTTATTTAATATAAAGAAACTTGTTCGGATTAAATATATTGTTAATAAACGTGAAAGTATATTCGTAAACGTATAATCGGTTAAACGAGAATTTTGAATACGATTGACAAACGATACGTAGTAATACTAAATATTGTTACTTGAACGTGAAAACAATTATATTATATGTATGTTACAACACGGTCTAGAGGTGTACAAATCGGGTTTTTTAACGAAACCGGTTCGGGTCACGAACCGGGTTCAAGGATCATCGAACCCAACCCTACCAAACCGGATCGGACCGGGTTGAAACCGGGTTGGCTACTAAACCGGTTCGGGTCCAAAACCGGTTTACCCGGATTTTTTTTTAAAAAAAAAACCGTTAATTTTTTAAAAAATTAACCGTTAAAGATATTAACTTAACTTAAAAATTACAAAACATACAAAATAAAGTTTAGAAATTACAAAACAAATAATTAAAAGTTTACAAATTAAAAATACATTAAATATAAAAGTCTTCTTCGTGGATATATTGAAAATCCGGGTAGTCGGTACTAGTCGGATCCCGAACTCCCTCGTAGGAGGTCTTCGCCGATTGCTTCAATCAATCCTCCTTCCACCTCGTCCTCGTATATCTCTCCCTCGACTTCGAGTTCGCCTTCAAGGGAAGATATATGTTGTATTCTTTCCGCCGCGTCCAAGTAATCTTTTAAGCAAATGCACGTTTCCATCGATGGCGGAGTTAGTCTTGTTCTTCGTAAAGAAACAACCCTGCCACTAACAGAAAAAGCAGATTCCGAAGCTACCGTAGAAGCTTGGACGGTTAGTAGATCACGGGCCATAGCGGATAGGACGGGAAATTGGTTTTCCTTCCCTTTCCACCAAGCCAAGATATCAAATGTCTCAAAATCATGAGCATTCGTACCGGTTAAAAAATCCGAACCGATATATCTACCTAATTCGCTACTTGGGGTATTACCCCGTTGACGTTTACTATTTTCATTAAGTATAGTATTAAATAAGTTTAACATTGAACTCCGACTAGTACTTGCACTTGATGGAGCGTTTCTAAATTGCTCATGAACGGTAGATGTTGTACCATATTTTTCAACATAAACAGTAAATAAAGTAGACAAATTTTGTGTAAAAATAGTTTTTGCTCTATCCGTTAAAAATACGTCTTCTTCGTATAAATCCAAACCGTAAATTATTTTTCAATTAAAGTTTCAACACCCGAAACATTTAAGCACGGGTTTAAGGCGGCGGCGCAAGTAATAATCGGAGGCATTTCTTTAAAATATTTTCTAAATTTCTCTTTCATTGGCGGTATCATTTCTTTAAATACGCCGCCTCGCATGGAATATTCGTTTAATTTTTCCACCATTAAAAAAAGTTGATTTAAAACCAAAGGACTTGTGGGATAGTAAACTCCCGATAAATAGGTTGTAGCGGTTTTAAAAATATGGAGCATATCGGCTACACCTTCAATGATACCCCAACCCGCTGTCGGAAATTTTGTTACTTTATTTTGCCTTGCTAGTTGGGCATGAAACATTTGCAAACTTCGTTTTTGTTGAATGGCTTTTTCGAACATGTTACACGTTGAGTTCCAACGTGTTGAAACGTCCCAATTTGGACCTAAACATTCGGTTTCACCGTCTTTACAAAATTTTATATATCGATGATATCTTCTTTGACTTGTATGAAAAATGTCACGCAACATTTGTTTAAATTTATTTCTAACATCGTCAATGTGTTTAAGACCACCTTGCACAACTAAATTAATAATATGTGCAACACATCGGCTATGGAAAAAAATACCATTACAAATCGGGTTATATTTTAAAATAAGTTGGTTTACCGCGACGGTATTATTCGAGGCGTTATCAAACGATATTGAAAAAACTTTTGTTTCTATTTTAAAAGTTCTTATAACTTTGTCTAAAATATAAAATAAATTGTCATCGGTGTGGGGGTATGCAAAAATATCGAACGCAATAGTACGTTTCATCATTTGCCAATTTTCCGGATTTATCCAATGAGCGGTAACGCAAATGTAAGAATCCGGCAAATTGTGGGGAGCCGACCAAACATCACAAGTTAAACTAATACCGGTTTTTAAATTTTCAAATTCATTTATTATTTCTACTTTAGCTTTTTTCCACATATTTATACAATCTCTTCTAAGAGTAGCACGACTTACATGAGTGTAGCGAGGTTGGAGCGTTTGTTGAATAAGCCGAGTCAAACGCTCGTTGTCAAAGTGTTTGAAAGGTAGACTCTCTTGAATCACAAAATGCGCCATCCTTTCCCGAACCAAGTCAACATTATACACAAAAATATTACCTTCGTTTGTCATACTTGGTTGACCTTGCGAAGCTTGAGACTTTATAACCGAACAATAGTTTTTTTCAATGTGATTCTTCAAAGTTGTGTTTGCGTCTTTTCCAAAAAAATGCCCGCACAACTTGCATCGAGCCTTATGACCACCATTCGACATTTCGCATAAATCGAAATGTTGCCAAACATTGGGATTCCTTGTTGTAGGAATAACCCGCACAACCGTGGGAGCACTAACACTTTGAGAAGCACCAACAATATTAGATTGTTGAGATTCGTTTGCCATTTTGGGAGTTTCGACTTTCGAGCGTGAGCGTTTTTGATAAATAAGAGCGTTTTTGAGAAATGAGAGCGTTTTGGAATTGTGTGGTTGAACCAATACAACCCACACCTATTTATACAAGTTGTAGGGGCTCCAAAATACAAAAAAAACAAAAAAAAAACGGTCATATAGCCGTTCCAACGGCTATAAAACCGTTAAAATCGAAGTTTACAACGGTTCGAACCGGTTTGAAACCGGTTTGAGAATCGGGTCGGGCCCGAAACCGGTTTGAGGGTGAAACCGGTTCGGGTCGGGTTAAGAACCGGTATCCAAATTTTTTTTAAAAACTGGTTACACACCTACGGGTTTGGATCGGGTTTCGGATCGGGTTGGTTGAAACCGGTTTGTTTGCGAACCCGGTTCGGGTCGGGTACCGGGGACCCGGTTTGAAACCGGTTTTTTTGCCCACCTCTAACACGGTCTATACAAAATAAATACGATAGGAATAACATTAGCATCAAGGATTTTATATAACGATAGATATATATATATTTATTTGATGTCATTGAATGATAATTAGATATATGACACGGAGGACTAAAACTAGAATTTGGCAAATGACAAACGTAATACAATTGTATTTTCATAAATGTAAACATACAATATGTATATATGTATATATACCTATAAATACACATGAATATAAATATTCACCTGTTTATGAAAATCAAACGATTCTTATAAAACTCGATGTTTAGTCTCGAAAATAAATACGTGCATATTCACACGCTCAAATATACATGTATATATGTATCGTTAATGCAATTGGATTTATGACACGAACGTTTAGAAACTTAAATGAATATGTTTCGAATGAGTATGAAATCTCAAACTTTTATAAACTCGGAGAAGTATTTTGTCACGTGTAGGTGATAGTATTTATATTTAAATATGTAGTTATAAATGTTTATATTTTCTATAGACCATTGAATACTATACAACATGACGTTTAACCGTAATCACGTACGCAAATATATATATATATATAAGTATATACACATGTATATATTGATAATGACAAACAATATTAAGTAATCATGATATAAGCATCCACCATTATTAACATATACCAGATCGGTATTATAACATAGTGAATCAACAGAGCTCAACCGCACACGTGTTAACTCAATATGAGTTTAGACTCGCTTTACATTATTAGGGTTAGTCTATAAAGCTCATTAAGTACCTACAGGTCTCGTAGGACTTGAATAAGACGTAAGCCGTGAGTATCACATGGACATTAGTTTCCATTACTATCAGAAGGACGTTAGTGTTCCTGACACATCACCAGCCCCTTTTAACTTTTAAACGTTTTAGAAACATCGGGGGAGAAACATACTTGCTTACATGTTTGAAAACATGAGACATCATTGTTTACTACATTTGGAAACATCATTGCCCGATACATTTGAGAAAACATGAAACATACTTACAAACATTTTCGTATGATAACAAGAAAACAAGACCCGACCTTTATGTTTGCATGGGTTAACACATATAGAGCCCTGGAAGTCCCCTGACCATCATATTTATAACCATTAGCTATAGATTAGCATGAGATTCTATGGATAGTACTATTGGGTCTGACACTCCCGGTCATGGTTAGTCGCGCTAACCATGGGTCCCTCTGGCCAAATGATCGCATAGTGTTCAAACATTGCTCGTGAGGTATGAGCGAGGGGCAAAACACTTGTGTCATGGTTTGGTTATGCCTCATGTATGTACGTATTATTCGTATTCCTAGCTAGTTTACGGATGGGTCAACATTACTTGTTTTGTTTATCATATGCATTGAAACGTTTTCTTGCATGTGGATCTACCAATCGTTTACACAAATGGTTTTGTTATTCGTTTACGTGCAAATGTTTTTATCAATGTTTTTAAGGAAAACAGTTTCATATTATGGCCATGTACACATACCATTGTTTTCAGGAAAAACAATTTATTTTATGACTATGACGCCATCACATGTTTTCATTTGAAAAACGACTCATTTTACGTCTATGAAGTCATCACATGTTTTCATTGAGAAAACTACTCATTTTATAACTGTGAAGTCATCACATGTTTTCGAGGAAAACAATTTTATATTTTGGCCACGTATATACTATCAATGCTTTCAAGGAAAACCGTTTCACTTGTGACAATTAAACATGTGAACTCATCAACCTTTGTGTTGACATTTTAAAGTATGTTTTTCAAGTAACACATAGTTATGACACGGTTAGAATAGGTTAACCACTCGGATTAAAACCCTAGAAGTTGAAGACGATTGATCGTCAAACCTCAAGCCTATTTTGACCTATATGGATTTTAGGTCAATGCACTAGGTTATATTAATATTTGTAATGGTGTTCAATACTTTAGAAATCTTTACTTTAGCTTCCGCTGTTATGTAATTTTACCACTCGTTGCAACCTCGATTTATTTATCTAATTATTAAGTGAATAAATTTGAGGGTGTGACACTAATCGCTTGAAATCGTTGGTCTATACTCTTCAAATCATAGGTTGTTGTTCAGTGATGCATCCTCTTGTTCATAGGTGGTGTCTCTTGAAATCCTTGGTCTTTTTTTTCACTTTAAATCGAGCATCTATCACAACTCACAAGTGAAGAATTTTAAGAATTTGTTTTTATCTTGCTTGGGACTATAGACCATCGTTGTCTACTTGTGATAGAGAGCACACGTTGTTTGTCGACTGTCTTGTTGAGCACTGTTCAATTTGTTTTCTTTCATTTCCAGGAACTAGTTGACATTTCTTTTTGCCTTTTCTCTTATATTGAAGTTTGGGAGTATTATTGTTATTAGGTTTTATAAGCCTAGCCAAAAATAAGAATTAACCCGCAAAAAATAAGAACATATTAGTAACTAGATTAGACCCCTGTATTACACCGGGATTAATAAAAAAAATATTAAATAATTATTACACATGTGCAGATCGTCAAATGATTTTGCGAAGGAATTGGTTTGATGTTACAGGTCATGTTCCTTTGCATTTAACCATGATTTTGCATCCTTAGTTTTGATGGAGTTTCCTTCTGGAATTCTCAATTTTGACCTAAAATCACTGAAGAATTAGAAAAATAAAATTAATACCAAAAATACACCCTAAAAATTTAATGATGATTTAGGCGGGAAAAGTGAGTCAAATGATGGATTAGGTTAAGACACGTGTCATCTTTGTTATTCTTTATTAGGGTAGATTTTGAAATTAACGTGTTGTTTAATTTGGTATTTCAATATTTCTCCTTTAAATTACTAGAATTGTTAAGTTACTTAACAAAACTTAATAGTATGCAAGGAGACTATCATGTGTGACACACTGACACAAGACCGAGTGATCATGAACATTTTATTATAAGTTTCGAAACATGAATGCATACTATGCCATTTTTATCTTTGTTATTCAATGTCACTAATATGTATTGTAGTTTTACACAACCGAAACGTCAAGAAGAACACAAGCTTTGTTTTCTATTGATTCCGAGTTTCAACAATAGCAGGCCAAGGGGACAAACGTTAATTGGAAACGAGCCTAACAGGTTAGCGAATCGAATTCTTTCATGGAGTTCTATTTTAGTTGGGTTACTCACTTTACATGTTTTGTATGCATTACTTTTATGACTTTATCATTATTTGCCTCATCTATTTTTTTTGTACATTTGACTCGTTTTGATCGGTCCAATTTTGACTGATCCATTTTTGGCCCCACTAACGAAAAATTCTGATTCCATCACTGGTTGATACGTTTTATGCTTTGTCTGTTTGTAGGTACAACCAGGGGTGGCTCAAGATACTTGGTGGTCTCAAGTGAACTAAAAGTTTGGGCCCATTTTTCAAAAGTCATATTATAAAAAACTAGGGCTGGCATAACATGTCAGACACGACACGATGACATGTTGTGTTCAACACGAACACGACACGATAACTAATCGTGTCATTTTTTTCAAACACGAACACGACATGTTTAGAAACAGGTCACCTGTTAAGGGACCTGTTTAGAGAGAGAATAAATATAACATTTTTAATGAAAGAAAAAATGTCAAAACTTCATAAAATTTTAAAAAGTCGAATCATAATATCTATTAACATAATAAATCATAAACCTTTTAAAACAAAAACCCATAAAAATCAAATCAAAACATCTATTAAAGACATTAAGAGTAAAATATAAAACATCCATTGGGCTTGGGCTGGGCCTAGAATATAGATGCAAATAAGATGTTAAGTGTTAACATGTCACTAACGGGTCTTAACAGGTTAACATGTCTTTAACCTGTTTAGACACGAATTTAACTGTGTCTTAACATGTTGACCTGTTTAAGATACGAAACTTGTTAAGGTCAAACACGGGACATGTTAATTACGTGTCGTGTCGTGTTAACATGTCCGTGTCAAAAATTGTCAGCCCTATAAAAAACCATCCTTTTTTTTATCTGGGCCTGGGACCGACAGTAATAAACTAAAACATTTATAATTGGCAGAGTTAATCATTTTGTTTAGCTTTTTTGCCCTTTTTGATACACATGATTCATACTTACGGTTTCGGTTTGACATTTAACCAAATTACAATTATCAAATTCTAACAAAATTAATCAAATCACAATTCTCATATTCCAACCAAATTAATCAAATAACCAATTAACCAAATAAACCAAAAATAAGAGATTAAGAGCAGAACCTATGACCTGTGGCTGTGGGCTGTGCAGAACCGCAACAAAAAATAAGAGCATATTTGCATAACAGAAAATAACAGAAACCAAAGTCTAAAGAGCAGTCTAGTAGTCCAAACCGCAACAGGATTTGCAGTTTGCAATTGCAGAAAGCCACAAACCAAACAACAAACTCAAACTCCAAACCCGCGACCGCGATTGAATGTTGATGTTCCATCTTCTTGCGGTTTGCAGAATTATATAGAACCCTAAGTCTAATGGCTCTCTTCACAATCACGATTCACGAACGGTTGATCATTGATATTCATGTTCTATCTTTAATTTCAACCGATGAATACCCCCCTAACCCTTCGTGAGGGAACTCGTAAAACCAATCTGGCTTCACACGATTCTGCTGCCCTCCACACTTCAGTCTCATCTGGTGATCACAGGGGCGAGTACAACCACACTTCAGTCCCATCTCGAGGTCGTGGTCGCGGGCGCTGGCGCGGCCGTGCCAACTCTTATGGTCGTGGTTGTTCCCATCAACAACACTCGACCACCACTTCTCCATGGAACCCCTCACCTCGTCCCTCTCAGCAGCCCGCATGGAACCCTTGGATGCTACCATCACAACCCACTTCTCACTGGGCTATCCCACAATAGCAGAGACCACAATGGGCTCCTCCTCCTTGCCATTTCCCACCAGCCCAACAACAGCCTCAAAGGCCCACTAATGCATAGGCCTATGCTGGGATACTAGGCCCGAGACCTCCACTGACTTATGCTGGTTCAGAAGTATCCTACACTCCCACTGACATCGAGCAGGCCTTGTACACAAGGTCGCTCAACCCCCCGGATGGAAACTGGTACATGGACACGGGAGCGACATCTCATATGACCAACTCGACAGGTACTCTCTCATCTTATTTTACAAATAAGTCTTTAAATAACATCACAGTTGACAATGGTTCCAAAATACCCGTCCTCAGTTTTGGCCACACCACCCTACAATCACCTTTCCCACCCCTTAAGCTTAAAAATATTCTCTACTCTCCCACTTTAATTAAAAATCTGTTATCTGTACGCCGTCTTAGTACTGATAATCATGTTTCTATTGAATTTGACCCATTTGGCTTTCTTGTGAAGGATTACCGGACGCAGATACCCATCCTACGTTGCAATAGCACCGGGTCCTCTACCCGCTCACTTCACCAAATACTCAAGCTCTCTCACCATCCGTTTTTGCTGCTCTCTCTCAAGACCTATGGCACCACCGGCTTGGTCATCCGGGACCGGAGTTACTTCATCGTCTCAAAAATAATAATTTTATTTCTTGTTCAAATAATAGAACTACTTCTTTATGTCAATCGTGTGTTTTGGGAAAACAAGTTAGATTACCGTTTCATGATTCAACTTCTTTTACTTGTATGTCATTTGATATTGTTCACAGTGACCTATGGACCTCCCCGGTACTTAGCTCGGGGGGACATCGATATTATATTCTGTGTTTGGATGATTTCACTAACTACTTATGGACTTATCCACTAACTAATAAATCACAAGTCTTCTTAATCTTCACCCAATTCTATACACTCATCTCCACCCAATTCGAAAGAAAAATAAAAAGTTTTCAATGTGACAATGGCACTGAATATTCAAACAACTCTTTCCAAAACTTTTGCCAACAAAATGGTATGGTATTTCGATTTTCTTGCCCACATACGTCCTCCCAAAATGGGAAAGTCGGACGCAAAATTCGTTCTATAAACAACATCATTAGAACCCTCCTAGCCCACTCGTCCGTACCATCCACTTTTTGGCATCATGCCCTACAAATGGCCACCTATCTAATCAACATCCTTCCCGCTAAAACCAAAACCTACCAGTCACTCGCTTCCATTCTATACCAAAAACAGCCCTCGTATGAACACCTACGTGTTTTCGGTTGTCTCTTTTTTCCCCTCACCCCCTCAACCACCATTAACAAACTTAAAAACCGCTCCTCCCCACGTGTATTCCTCGGCTATCCATCCAATCATCGAGGATCCAAATGTTATGAACTCTCTATTCGCAAGCTCATCGTCTCCCGACACGTCGTATTCGACGAAACCATTTTCCCATTTTCTCAAACCACACCCACCCCAAAATCCTTAGACTTTCTCAAACAGATATCCACCCCTCATTTTGGGAATATCACTCTCACTCACCCATCCCTCCTACCTCCGTACCTCCTCCCACTACTTCATCCCCTCCCCCACTCCACACATACACTCACCAGCCCATACTACAACAGCCTGGCCCAATAACCGATGCTTTTACTAAATTTTCAGCTCAACAGTCCACCTACACTCGCCACCCCAACAACCAACGCCCTGGCCCAATCACCGATGCTTTTACCAAATTTTCAGCTCAATAGTCCAACAGCCTCACACCTACTGTTCCGGCCCAACAGCCCCAAACCTACAGTTTAGGCCCAACCTTCTGTTCAGGGCCTTTCTAGGCCTAACTTTCTGTTCCAGCCCAAACCGAACCCCGTGCTCCTCCAGCCCACACAGTCCAGACCAGGTCAATGACTGCTGCCCATAACTCCTATCCCACATACAACCTTTCTGCCACTCTTCCTGTTTCTATCGCCCCTATCCCTCGCAACCCTCCCGCATCCTTAGCCAACCCGTTCTGGAAAAAGGCCATGTGATGAATTTAATGCCCTTCTAGAAAATAAGACGTGGGACTTAGTACCGCGTCAAGCTCATATGAATGTCGTTAGATCAATGTGGATTTTTAAGCATAAACTTACTTCTTATGGGACTCTTGAGAGGTACAAGGCCCGTCTTGTTTGTGATGGCAGGTTGGCAGCGATTGTGGAGAGACTTTCTGCCCCGTGGTCAAACCGCCACCATCCGGATTGTTCTCAGCTTGGCCTTATCTTATTCTTGGCCCGTCCATCAATTGGATGTCAATAATGCTTTTCTTCACGGTCACTTATCCGAAACCGTTTACAGGCACCAACCATTCGGTTTCCGTGACCCTTCAAGACCGAATCACGTATGTCTTCTAAACAAGTCTCTCTACGGCCTCAAACAGGCCCCACAGGCGTGGTATCAAAGATTTACATATTATGTTTATACTATAGGATTCATCTATAGCACATGCGACCACTCTCTCTTTGTCACACCCCTAAATTTATTTACTTAATAAATAAATACATGTTGCAACGATTGGTTCATTACACGATAGCGGAAGCTGTAATAGTGATTTCTAAGACTTGACTACATATACGATTACTAAAACTAAATAAATAAAATGATCTAAGTCCCTCTAGTTCAATGGTCGACTTGAGACTTGATAATCTATGCCCGTCCGGTTACTAGGAATTGTTCCAACATAGCTAGCCTATTCCAACCGCTCCATGGCTAAAGGTTACATAAGAAACATACTTGAAAGTGTCAACACAAAGGTTGGTGAGTTCACAGAGTTTGTTAATTTAGTACAATTAGTTTTCCTTTGAAAACATGCCCATGACTTTACCGTCATAAAATAAGTAGTTTTACTTTGAAAACATGCCCATGACTTTACCGTCATAAAATAAGTAGTTTTCCTTGGAAAACATGCCCAAGACTTAACCGTCATAAAATAAATAGTTTTCTTTTAAAAACATATACATGACTTAACCATCATCAAATAAGTAGTTTTCCTTTGAAAACATATACATGACTTAACCGTCATCAAATAAGTAGTTTTCCTTTGAAAACATGCCCATGACTTTACCGTCATAAAATATGTAGAAATAATTCTAAACCCATATGATAACAAAGGTTATTGTTCCATTCGTAAGCTAGCTAGTCTTACAAATACCTATGTCCATACATGAAACCGTAACCAAACCCCAACAACTTAATGCCCATCCTCGCCTTTCTGCGAGTAAGATAATATGCGGTCATTCGACCATTTGGACCGCCGCTTAGCGCATAACCATGATCGGGGACGTCACCTCCAATAGTACTATCCATAGAATCTCAGGCTAAGTCCATAGCTAATGGTTACTAAGTTTTTATTCCGGGGACTTTAAGCGCTATATTGTTCACCATGTATGACATAGTGTTAGTGTCTTGTTTCCTTGTTATCATATAAAAATGTTTGCAATGCTTTCCCAATTGCATAAAACAACAATGTTTCGACATATATTAAACAATATTGTAATACTTAATGTAAGTATGTTTCTCCCCCGCAGTTTACAAAACTTTAAAAATCGAAAGGGGGCCGTGAACTCACCTTGTGTCCGATGAAATCCTAGCAAATAACCTTGTGCTAATAGTTCTCGTCTATCAGTATCCTAATCACACAAGGGTACTAATGTGTTAAGAGTACCCGTCTTATACGTAAATTGTTCATCTGACTTAACGAATCCCGTTAAGTACGCCTTTGTTTGGTAAAAATAGTGTTTTTATTTACGACTCATTGGTGATTATTATTGCAGTATAGACGCTTACATATTTTTCGAGAAAATAATATGTTTCCCTATTGGTGACTTATTAAGTGTACCAAAAATAAATATTATTTTTTGTAACAACTCAAAGTATATTCACTTATGTGCCACGATGTCATGTGATTATTTATTTTTAACCGAATCTCTTCATATATTCCATGTACATATATCAAATGTTCATATTAGGATACTAATCTTTAATTCCTAGAACATTTCCATGATTTAACCAAAACCGTATATATCAAATGTTCATATTAGGATACTAATCTTTAATTCCTAGAACATTTTCATGATTTAACCAAAACCGTATACCGACACATATATATCATAAATTTTATCCATAAACATATATTTTTAGTAACACCTTTCACGTTCATATGTTGATGATAATCATTCGTATGTCTTCTTGAATCATAGGACACTACCTCGGGTCTTGCCAGGTAAGTCACACATGATCATATTACTTCACGAACATGTATCCTTCAGCATAACACATGAATGGAATGAAGGGTTTATGAAGAACATCATCATCCAAGTGTTATTTTATGTGATAGTATATATATATATATATATGTAGTTTATATTTGATGTGTCCTTGTCTTGTCCATGGTCCTTCCAGTTTGGTATTTTATGTATGAATATGTACGTGTATAAATATATGTATTAAAACATGACTCATGAAGACATAAAGCAAAACTCATCAAGACTTTTATGTTTTATTTTGTTCTTGAAAACTCAGATTTTAGGTGTACTCCGAGTAGACTTTTAGATGGTTTTAGAAGACCAAATGACTTGGGGTTTTTCTTCTAAAATCAAGTTTATTGAAACCAGAGGAGATGTGAAAAAGAATTACTAGGTTTGGAGTTGTGTATGTACTTCAAAACAAGAAAATGGGAAGAACTATCCAGCTTTAACCTGCATCGAGCGACGTTTTTCCGTAGGCTGTTTGGAGGTTGAATACTCCATGGAATCGAGTGACTCCACTTGGCTTCTCCTCTGTTAACATAGAGATTTATTCTAGAAAAAGAATGGACTGATTTGACCAAGGAACGAAAGAGATATGGCCTTCCGAAGTTGACCGAAAATCTGGTATAAAGCTGAGTTAGCCAAGGGTACTAATGTGTTAAGACTACCCGTCTTATACGTAAGTTGTTCATCCGACTTAACGAATCCCGTTAAGTACGCCTTTGTTTGGTAAAAATAGTGTATTTATTTACGACTCATTGGTGATTATTATTCCAGTCTAGACACTTACATATTTTCCGAGAAAATAATATGTTTTCCTATTAGTGACTTATTAAGTGTACCAAAAATAAATATTATTTTTGTAACAACTTAAAATATATTCACATATGTTTCACGATGTCATGTGATTATTTATTTTTAACCGAATCTCTTCAATGTTCCATGTACATATATCAAATGTTCATATTAGGATACTAATCTTTAATTCCTAGAACATTTCCATGATTTAACCAAAACCGTATACCAACATATATATATACCAAAAATTTTATCCATAAATATATATTTTTAGTAACACCTTTCACGTTTATATGTTAATGATAATCGTTCGTATGTCTTCTTGAATCATAGAACACTACCTCGGGTCTTGCCAGGTAAGTCACACATGATCATATAACTTCACGAACATGTATCCTTATGTAATTTCCAAGATTTCCGACGAAGTATTTTTTTTTTTAAAGTCCGTTATAAATATAAATATTTAGAACCTATATTTATCTAATTTATATAACTATGCTTATGTAATTATAATTGAGGATTATTTTAAAATATATATATATATATATATATTTATATATATATATGTAAAATATGCTTGATTCTTAAAAACTTTATAAACTTATAATTATATAAATAATTCATAAACTTATTCTAAAATACTTAGACTCGTAAACCATAAATCTTAGAAATTATTTTATGAATTTATAAAATAATAAAAGGCAATAAAACCTACAAAACTTATTTAGTTTTTTTTTTTTAAAAAAAACATATTATTGTTTTATAAATTTCAGGGACCAAAACTGTCATTTTGGAAACCCATTTTAAACTTAAAATCAAATCTTGACATAAAATAACAAAACTTCGGAACTACAGGGACTGAATCAGTAATTAACCCAAACTTCCAGTTTGGAAACAGATCCTAAGATCGAATCCCACATCAACCGGTTTTCACCCTTTTTACTCAAAAACTGCGAAAATGTCCACATTCAACGAACCTCGGGTCTCGCCTCCGGCGTGCGACCCAACCCGAGGTATCCCAATGCTCGATTCCAACTATGGTCACGCGGATCATAGAATTAAAGTCCAACCGAAATCCTCCCATCTAATTCGGCATTAAATCACGAAATCAACTATAAATATCGACTCCCTCAGCCTAACGACATCACACCATTCCTCCTCATACTCTCAATTCCATCGTATCATACCTACATTCTTTGATTTGGAGCAACGACAGCCGACGCATAACTCGGACTCGTTCTCCCTCGTCTCTGCATCAATTCAGGTAATTTAAAAAGCCACAATCGTCGTTTTCATGATAGGGACGAAAGCACTCTGTCAAATCGCCATGACAGAGGGTTAATCGATGTGTATTGGGTAGAAATCGATTCTAGGGTTCATACGGATTTGGGGCTTGATATGGGATGTGTTTATAAATTTTCTTTTCTGTATAAATCAACAGCGAGGCCCGTAGCCGGGTTGTTTGTTCGTTGGTGCGTGAACTCAGGCGGCCCGGGTTCGAATCCGGCCGGCCAAAGTTTTGGTATTTAATTTTCTTTTATGCTTTTTACTCAGTTTTCACATCTATAATTATTTTTATAAAATCTGTAAAGTTTTTATAAACATAAAAACGATTTTTATTTACACTTTTTACATCCTAAGATATTTTAATTATTTAAATTTAGTTAAAACTTATAAAAATTTAATTCTATAAAAATAGTTTTAAATACTTAAAATCTATAAAAGATACTTTTAAACTTTATAAAACTTAAACAATTTTATAAAAACAGAAAACGTAATTTACTATTTAATTTCTAAAGTAAATAAATTCTTTTTGTTTTAAAACTTTAAATAATAATTATAAACTTTAATAAACAGAAAAGTTATATAACTTTTATAAAATCATAAAAGTTTATAAAACTTATATATTATTTAGAAAACAGAAACTTATAAGCTTGTACATTTTATAAAACCCATGTTTTATAGAAAACAGAAAACTTGTATTCATTTAAAAACAAATATTTTTTAAATTTATAAACTTTATAAAACTTAAATAGAAGCTTTAATATTAAAACATTTATAAACTTATATATGAACTTAGAATACTTAAAAACTTATAATTTAAGACTTTATATACTTATGGTTATATTTACACTCTAAGATATTTATAAACTTATAGTTTAAAACATAAAACTTTATAAACTTATCATTTAAGACCTTATAGACTTATGTTTTCATTCAAACTTTAAAAACATCTATAAACTTATAAGTGTTATTATCTATTTAAACGTATTTATATTACGAATCTATTTGTATTATAAATACTTAATACTTAGAAACTTAATCGAATCTCAAATGGTTTATGTTGATTATTCTTGTAAATTATTTAATTCTAAATACTTAGAAAACTATTTTTGATTATTCTTACCTAACTTATATAATTAATAATAGTGAAAAATTTTAATAATTATTTTAATTAATAATTATTCTAATCTATAAATCTATTAAACTTTGACATACAAGTCTTGTATCAAAACCTTTATTATAAACTTGATTTAAATTTCATAAACACAAATCATTCCCGTCTCCCATTTGGAACCCTAGTCGATCTTGAAATCCTAGATCCTTACCATAGACTTATAGGATCATACTTAAATCTGTAAACTTGCATACTTAGGCTTACCGTGAGGATATTCTCTCTCCAAGTCTTGCAAATACTTATCCGTGTCGGATACTATTCATCATCCAAGTGAGTATACTTAGCCCCTTTTTCCTTTCTATGCTTTTGGGGTGAAACATGTTCAAAATTCTTAAACTTATACAATTCTTGTACAACTATGACTACGTGTTTATTCTTATGTTAAACTTGAGACTTGTATGCTTTGATTAAACTTAAAACTAGCATATTCATTAACTTTGATCAAGCCTATAGTAACAATGATAGATCTATTGTATTTGACCAATCCACCTTGATTGATTGACCCTTTCGGGGGGGAGCCCTTGGTGATTGTTACTGAAGTAAACTTTAAACTTGAGACTTATAAGGGTAACCTGCGGGTTATGCCTAAACTTGGTTGGAGGGTTGATATGCACAATGTCTAACAGGCTTGTTTTCTCATACTTACATTATAGAATGCATGAATCATAGTGAATTGTAAATTCTTCTCAAATACTTGTTAAACTGTGTCAAAACCTTTGTATCTCACCAACTATTTTGTAGTTGACAGATTCTTTCACATGTTTCAGGTTCTACAACATGTGACTTTATCATGATCACATAGGATGCTTGGACCTAGAATGCTTAATCAGTTAGACTTGTATTCTTGCTATGTATTTGATTTATTCTTTGTACTGAACCTTTGAATCTATTTATTAATGAAATATTGAAACTTTAATAGTCAACCTCGTGCTATTGAACAACCGCGTTCGCCCCGACGTATAATCCGCCGTCGGTTGGGGTGTGACAGATTGGTATCAGAGCCCTGGTTATAGGGAATTAGGTTATTAGACACATGACCTAGACTATAACTTAGGAGACCCAAACATGAGTTACCTCATGTCCTTTACTAGGAAATTCTCTCCTCATTCTATTCTTAATTCTTATACGTGGACGTTTGGAGATTCTATGATTCTACTTACCTACGTGCTACAAGAGTCTACTACATCGAGGACGCGTTCCTAGGCTTCAAGCCTAATCCACCACTAAACTCTCGTCAAGAATATTTAAGTTCTAGATAATGTGTGAGAACTTGTGCGGACCGGAAGGGTGGATACCTGTATTCTGGGAAATTCTGTCAAGGAAAGCATTTCGTATAAATCCAAATCAACCGTTGGACCCGTATGCTTTCCTAGGAATTCTTGGGATGAGTATCCACTTATAGGAATGCACGACTTCTCTAAACATTAGTGAGCTCAAATTTCTCTTGATATGTCAAAGTACTCACTTAGTGATATGCACTAAATGAGTGTCATCTCAAATACTTTACGCTTCATAAATTTATGATTCAAAAACTTTCCTCTATAACCTTTATTCTATGATTCTTAAGTCCCGTCTTGTCACATGACAGCATACTTACTCGTCATGACCTGAAGGAGTTACCTTCAAGGAGAAATTCTTACGAGATTATACTTAAAAACTACATACATAAACTTATATTTATAGATACTATCCAATAAACTTCGTGATCGTTGTAATACAACCCTTAAAACTATGTATTACTCTACAAATTCTCCTATAAACTTCATTATTTTATGAACATAACACTTAAGGGGAAACCCTTGTTGTGACATTTCAAAGATTTTCGTTGCGAAATTTATCGTGTAAATATTAACATTTTATTTCAAAACATATACACGTATATTTAATCAAATTTATACAAATCGGTGTATTGGCAAATTTCAATTTAGATATTTTTAATTTAAAAAAAATATATATATATATTTGAAGGTTATAAACTATATAAATCATGTTATCAAATTAGATAATTTATATAAATAAATCAATGGTTTTCAATTTTATTAACCATTCAAAATGATTGATTTTAAATAAAAACATAAGTTTTATAAAATTCTATATGCTTAAGTTTTATTTGGTTTTATACAAATAGGTATCTTATTTTATGGATTTAAACTAATTAGAAATTTATAAATTTTAAAACTAATATAAAATTTTATATAAAAATCTAAGTAAAAAAAAAAAAAAAAAAAAAAGAAGTTACATATTTAATAAAATAACCCATTTGAATAAGATGAATAACCTTATAAAAATTATTTATAATAATAATAATAAGTAAGTTTATAAAAACATTTAAAATATAATGTTAAAGTAAATTGATTTAAAAGAAATTAAATTAATTTATTTAATAAAAAGTTTAGGGTTCGTTTTGTAATTAACTAAACTAGAAGGTTTTAAAACTAAAATCGTTTGAGGGACTATTTCTGGACAAATGAAACCACAAGGATCCATCCGTAATTATTTTAAGGGTTGTTTCGAATTAAACCAAACTCCAGGGACCAAAACTGTCAATCCCCAAATCGCATTTCCGGTCACCCCTTTCCTTTGTCCGGCGGTCCAAGTTAATTTCCGGCGACCCGCTCGACAAGCCTGTCCCCTGCACCTCAACGCCCGACAAAAGCATCCCCGACTTCGTCTCCCCCACGCGAACTAGACCCCTCGACCAATTGGTCTCCCCAACACACGGATCGTCTGATCCTGTTGGTGGCCGAGAACCCACGCCCGAATTCAGGCCCGACAGGCCACCTCCACGCCTTTCGATGGTCTGGTTAGCTTCGTCTCGTCCAGACGAATGTTCAGGCATGCTCAATTGCTTGTCTTATTATCGGGATTGGGCTCGGCTATAAATGGCCATATACAGACCTGCACGAGCTCGCCCACCCTCCTCCACCCACTCTCACCCCAAATTGAAGGCACCATTGCATTCTTCGACTCTGAGTGAAGCTTGGACCAGGATATCAAGGCCTGATTTCACCCCGAAGTCTGATTCCCGTTTTGGACATTTTCGATACAAAAGTCCCTGCCGACCAAGCCCTTCGCGACTGGGTTCGAGCCTCGATTCGATTCCTATACCTTCTGTTATCATCAGGTAACCTATTCCAGTCGAAATCTAGACAATCGCTCGATGATTACCGGGCAAACCCAATGTCCTCGGACACGGTCGCCGGTCACTGAGGTCCAGCGACTTGATTTTGCCTTGAATACTTAAATTAACCGGTACACACATAACCAGCGATGGGCAGTAGCCCGGCTGGTTATGCGTGTGTGTGTGCGAGTTAGAGGTCGCGGGTTCGAGCCTGCTGGCCTCCGGCCCAACCCCATTTTTATTCTGTTTTCATTTTTTTTATTTTATTTAATTATATTAACTTATTTTAATACCATTTTGATACAATAAATACAAAAACGAGTTGGTTTACGTGTTCGAATCGATTAAACTATATATTTTTTTTATAAACCATCCCATCCTTTTATATATAATATTTTTATAAAAAAAATTATTAAAATACATTTAATATATAAAATGTCCTTTATTTTTATAAATCTTGTAACATTTTTTTTTATAAAATTATTAAAATACATTTAATATATATAAAATGTCCTTTATTTTTATAAATCTTGTAACATTTTTTTATAAAATTATTAAAATACATTTAATATATAAAATGTCCTTTATTTTTATAAATCTTGTAACATTTTTTATAAAATTATTAAAATACATTTAATATATAAAATGTCCTTTATTTTTATAAATCTTGTAACATTTTTTATAAACTTATTAAAATACATTAAATATATAAAATGTCTCATTATTTTTATATGAACCTAGCATTATATTTTTTTATGAACTTGTTTAAATAAATAAAGACTTTTCTTTTATTTTGTTATTATTATATAAATACATTGAATATAATACTTGTTTAAAACAATACATATATATATATCCTTATAAGTTAAAGTTTTATAAAAAAAAAACCCATTATCATTCTATTTCTATACTTTATACAAATAAATATTAAAGAAAATTATATTAGAGCCTATATACATTAAATACAAATACACACCTATACGCATACAATAATACCCATTTGTCTACATAGGGTATCAACGTGCTTAGGCTTTCGCATACTTATCACCTACACGCGTGGACAAATACCCGCTTGCAAGGTGAGTTACATAGCCCCTATTTTTACATTTTTATACGTTTTGGGGTGAAACATTATACATGCTACTCACATTGTTTGTACGTGTTATACATGAGACTATATGTTTATTCTTTGGATGTACATACATTTAAACACAAGACAACCAACTGTAATATTGATAGATCTATTGTGCCTGACCAGCCCACCCGGTTAGGGTGTTTATTACTGCATACTCGGATATAACCGCGTGTTATATTCAATCATACCGGATATAGTGGGTAACTATATTCAAGCATACCGGACTTAGCTGTTGTGCTCTGTTCAAGCGCGTCAAACTCGGTTTGAATTGTGATTAAATAAATGTTACATCATATACTATGTTTAACAATATAAACAATGAGTTGCAAAACGATTTACAACCACTATTTACAGGAAATACTAAACCTATGTACTCACCAACTTTTTAGTTGACACTTGATTTAAATAATGTTTCAGGTTTGGATATGTGACTGCTTGCCGAAGATCTCTCCATTTAGGAACTATGGACCTAGTTAAATAAATTAATGTTTTGAACTAGACTAGGTTATTTGAAATGTATTGTATTTGGAACTTGTTGTCTTTAAATTAAAGTAATGAATTATGCAACCTTTAGTATCATGTGCTTTTGAACAATCATCACATTGTCCGCCTCGATGATTCCGCCATCGGTCGGGGTGTGACACTTGTGTTTCGTCTTATTTTCGTCACTCAATCAAACTACTCTAAATAACTCACTCAAACTTTTGCTACACTTTTATACATCTCAAAGTGTTCATACATCTTTAAACTTCATGATCCTTGTAATACCAGCACATTTAAAACTATGTATTGACATACAAGTCTTTTTACAAGCTTCATTATCTTATAAACTTGGCACATAAGGGGAAACCCTTGTGTCTCATTTCATTTTTCGTCACTCAAGCAAACTTCATCTTATGACTAACTCAAAAACTTTGTTACACTTTTAATCTCAAAACCTTCATACGTTCTTAAAACTTACACATCACCGTTTCTTGTAAACAAAACTTAACGTCTTTTAAACCTAAAGTACATTAACAAAGTGATTAGTAACCTGATCGCTTTCCCACAAGGGAAGAAGCCTACTATAGAATAAACAAGCTCCACGTTTAAGACTCTAAGCCCACAATGAACCTCGACATAGTACCTTAAACCCAAATATCGGTGACAATAACTAAAAAGTTGTAGACTCACGAGGAAATTCTAGCTATGGAAATAGGGTACATAAGTGAGTCCTTGTGACCCACCCCTTCTTCTGGGAATTCTCTTCGTCAGCCCATCAACATCAAGCCAAAAACCATTTTAATAGTACTGTGATGACTCAGTATTATGAATAAAAACCTTTTGAACATATTAAATCAACTTACTTACACACTTTAATTTTCCGTTTAAATTGTATTATGTAAGGGCTAGAAGTCCCAATTTTGAAACATTTAACGAAAGTTATTTTGAAATTTATCTTGTTATCACTTACTAGCTTGACTTTCCTTCTAGCATTACAAACTTAACACTCTTACCCACACACCTTCGTCAAGAGCAGCTCACGTTAGTACTTGAGATAAGTAACAACGTTGTATTAAACTATAAAAATCCCAAGAGACGCACACATACTTGAAGAATAAACTTTGAACAAACCTTCTAAGTCGTAAACACTCTTTTAAAAACAACTCGACTTACGAACCACTGCCGTAATCAACTATGATCCTTACCTCTCATATAGACTTCACACTTCTAAACTTGACCAACTTTTCGTTTGACAATCATACATACCTTTTCATAAGTCTTACTCATACTATTTATCAAAGTCCAACTCGTCATTCTTTTAAACATCTTAATTACACTTTATATAAAAGAAAACTATACCTGCTGTTGTGAAACAAGATAAATCATTTGTAAACACACCATCATAAATCTTATCGAAACTTTTCCCGTTACCCTATGCTTGGAGACTTTCCTCATTCAACTCCAGTCACGTAAAAGACTTACTATAAATCACAACGGGGACTAAAAGCTTAAATACACGTTGCTAAAACATTAAACTTCGTATACACCACTATAAGGTCGGAGACTTTTGAGTCATGTAAAACTTGTACAAATACTCAATCCCGTATTCCTAGAACTAAACATGATTAATAAAAGATCATGTAAAGCTTAATACTGAAACTTGAAACTCAACTGACTTATCCTATTTTCAAACTTATACTTGGATTCTTAGTTTTGAAAACTTTGGTGTGTCCATCTTAACCAAACCCTATAAGACTTGATAAATGTACATTCCAAATACACGAGAAAACTTCATTCTTAATACTAGAAACTAATATGAAGGGGGACATTGCTCTCTTTAGCAGAGTACCTCCCTAGTCTTCTCTTCAAACCCAAACATCGGGATCCACTAATCTTCTGGACAACTTGAATCTTCTGTGAGAAAGCGTATAACGGTTAATCCTGTTCCAAACGTTGTCCCATACCTCTCTTAAGTACTAGAGTATTTAGATAACCGCTTTATACTCAAAACGTAATCATACACTTCTATACACTGAGGCTGAACTAAGAGACTTTAAACTATCCGATGTTTGACGTATTCTTGTTCAAACACAATCTAAACTATTATATGTTTGACGTATTCTTGTTCAAACACAATTTAAACTATTCTATGTTTGATATATTCTTGATCAAACACAATTTAAAATATTCCATGTTTGATATATTCTTGATCAAACACAATTTAAACTATTCTATGTTTGATATATTCTTGATCAAACACAATTTAAACTATTCTATGTTTGACGTATTCTTGATTCAAACACAATTCGAACTACCCCATGTTTGACGTATTCTTGTTCAAACATGATGAACGTATGAGACTTTAAACTACTCCATGTTTGACGTATTCTTGATCAAACATGATGAACGTATGAGACTTTAAACTACTCCATGTTTGACGTATTCTTGTTCAAACATGATGAACGTATAAGACTTTAAGCTACTCCATGTTTGACGTATGCTTGTTCAAACACGATGGACGTATAAGACTTTAAACTATTCCATGTTTGACGTATGCTTATTCAAACATGATGAACGTATAAGACTTTTAAACTACTCAAGGTTTGATGTGTTCTTGATCAAACCCAAGGAAAGTGTAAAGACTTTAAACTACTCAATGATTGAAGTATTCTTAATCAATCACGAGGAAACTTTGAAACTCTAAATCTTGTCACATTCTTTTCTTTACTCATTGAATGACGCTTCTCTCTGAGGGACTCGTTAATCAATGATCACTCTTATGTGGAAACTCTAGTCGTATTCTTGTACTCCTTCTTGATCCACACACAAACGGAAGGACCTATGCGGACTATGTGACGATTTGAATGCTTGCGGGTGCACACGTAAGTATGAAAATCAGCGTATGGAAAGACATAGTAAACTCTGTCGTGTGCTACGATCTAAGACTTATCGTAAAAGGGAGCCACGGAACTTAGGTACCGTAGCAATCCTTAGACGTATTAGTCTACAAACTCAAATTCTTGAATTATCATCGAATCCATCCTGAGTGATACATCTCACTTTAAATCTTGGATAGAAATTCAACAGTCATCCTCTCCAATGCCTTTGAAAACGAATCTTCATCTATCTGAATAAAACTATATACTTCTTAGGGAAACTCTTGGCAACCGTATGCCTTGAAACTTAGAAACCTAAGCAAACTTTTTCTCATTATCCTTGTGCATATCAAAGACTTAAATCCTGAACTAAACCCTTCTACCTTAATTTCGGGACGAATTAAGGTAAGTAGGGGAGACTGTAATATCCAAGATTTTCGACGAAGTATTTTTTTTAAATCCGTTATAAATATAAATATTTAGAACCTATATTTTTCTAATTTATATAACTATGCTTATGTAATTATAATTGAGGCTTATTTTAAAATATGCTTGATTCTTAAAAACTTTATAAACTTATAATTATATAAATAATTCATAAACTTATTCTAAAATACTTAGACTCGTAAACCATAAATCTTATAAATTATTTTATGAATTTATAAAATAATAAAAGGCAATAAAACTTATAAAACTTATTTAGTTTATTTAAAAAAAAACATATTATTGTTTTATAAATTTCAGGGACCAAAACTGTCATTTTGGAAACCCATTTTAAACTTAAAATCAAATCTTGACATAAAATAACAAAACTTCGGAACTACAGGGACTGAATCTGTAATTAACCCAAACTTCCAGTTTGGAAACAGATCCTAAGATCGAATCCCACATCAACCGGTTTTCACCCTTTTTACTCAAAAACCGCGAAAATGTCCACATTCAACGAACCTCGGGTCTCGCCTCCGGCGTGCGACCCTACCCGAGGTATCCCAACGCTCGATTCCAGCTATGGTCACGCGGATCATCGAATTAAAGTCCAACCGAAATCCTCCCACCTAATTCGGCATTAAATCACGAAATCAACTATAAATATCGACTCCCCCAGCCTAACGACATCACACCATTCTTCCTCATACTCTCAATTCCATCGTATCATACCTGTATTCTTCGATTTGGAGCAACGACAGCCGACGCATAACTCGGACTCGTTCTCCCTCGTCTCTGCATCAATTCAGGTAATTTCAAAAGCCACAATCGTCGTTTTCATGATAGGGACGAAAGCCCTCTGTCAAATCGCCATGACAGAGGGTTAATCGATGTGTATTGGGTAGAAATCGATTCTAGGGTTCATACGGATTTGGGGCTTGATATAGGATGTGTTTATAAATTTTCTTTTCTGTATAAATCAACAGCGAGGCCCGTAGCCGGGTGGTTTGTTCGTTGGTGCGTGAACTCAGGCGGCCCGAGTTCGAATCCGGCCGGCCTGAGTTTTGGTATTTGATTTTCTTTTATGCTTTTTACTCAGTTTTCACATCTATAATTATTTTTATAAAATCTGTAAAGTTTTTATAAACATAAAAACGATTTTTATTTACACTTTTTACATCCTAAGATATTTTAATTATTTAAATTTAGTTAAAACTTATAAAAAGTTAATTCTTTAAAAATAGTTTTAAATACTTAAAATCTATAAAAGATACTTTTAAACTTTATAAAACTTAAACAATTTTATAAAAACAGAAAACGTAATTTACTATTTAATTTCTAAAGTAAATAAATTCTTTTTCTTTTAAAACTTTAAATAATAATTATAAACTTTAATAAACAGAAAACTTATATAACTTTTATAAAATCATAAAAGTTTATAAAACTTATATATTATTTAGAAAGTAGAAACTTATAAGCTTGTACATTTTATAAAACCCATGTTTTATAGAAAACAGAAAACTTGTATTCATTTAAAAACAAATATTTTCTAAATTTATAAACTTTATAAAACTTAAATAGAAGCTTTAATATTAAAACATTTATAAACTTATATATGAACTTAGAATACTTAAAAACTTATAATTTAAGACTTTATATACTTATGGTTATATTTACACTCTAGGATATTTATAAACTTATAGTTTAAAACATAAAACTTTATAAACTTATCATTTAAGACCTTATAGACTTATGTTTTCATTCAAACTTTAAAAACATCTATAAACTTATAAGTGTTATTATCTATTTAAACGTATTTATATTACGAATCTACTTGTATTATAAATACTTAATACTTAGAAACTTAATCAAATCTCAAATGGTTTATGTTGATTATTCTTGTAAATTATTTAATTCTAAATACTTAGAAAACTATTTTTGATTATTCTTACCTAACTTATATAATTAATAATAGTGAAACTTTTTAATAATTATTTTAATTAATAATTATTCTAATCTATAAATCTATTAAACTTTGACATACAAGTCTTGTATCAAAACCTTTATTATAAACTTGATTTAAATTTCATAAACTCAAATCATTCCCGTCTCCCATTTGGATCCCTAGTCGATCTTGAAATCCTAGATCCTTACCATAGACTTATAGGATCATACTTAAATCTTTAAACTTGCATACTTAGGCTTACCGTGAGGATATTCTCCCTCCAAGTCTTGCAAATACTTATCCGTGTCGGATACTATTCATCATCCAAGTAAGTATATTTAGCCCCTTTTTCCTTTCTATGCTTTTGGGGTGAAACATGTTCAAAATTCTTAAACTTATACAATTCTTGTACAACTATGACTACGTGTTTTTTCTTATGTTAAACTTGAGACTTGTATGCTTAGATTAAACTTAAAACTAGCATATTCATTAACTTTGATCAAGCCTATAGTAACAATGATAGATCTATTGTATTTGACCAATCCACCTTGATTGATTGACCCCTTCGGGGGGGAGCCCTTGGTGATTGTTACTGAAGTAAACTTTAAACTTGAGACTTATAAGGGTAACCTGCTGGTTAGGCCTAAACTTGGTTGGAGGGTTGATATGCACAATGTCTAACATGCTTGTTTTCTCATACTTACATTATAGAATGCATGAATCATAGTGAATTGTAAATTCTTCTCAAATACTTGTTAAACTGTGTCAAAACCTTTGTATCTCACCAACTATTTTGTAGTTGACAGATTCTTTCACATGTTTCAGGTTCTACAACATGAGACTTTATCATGATCACATAGGATGCTTGGACCTAGAATGCTTAATCAATTAGACTTGTATTCTTGCTATGTATTTGATTTATTCTTTGTACTGAACCTTTGAATCTATTTATTAATGAAATATTGAAACTTTAATAGTCAACCTCGTGCTATTGAACAACCGCGTCCCCCCGACGTATAATTCGCCGTCGGTTGGGGTGTGACACCTTCAACATAACACATGAATGAAATGAAGGGTTTATGAAGAACACCATCATCCAAGTGTTATTTTATGTGATAGTATATATATATATATATAGTTTATATTTGATGTGTCCTTGTCTTGTCCATGGTCCTTCCAGTTTGGTATTTTATGTATGAATATGTACGTGTATAAATATATGTATTAAAACATGACTCATGAAGACATAAAGCAAAACTCATCAAGACTTTTATGTTTTATTTTGTTCTTGAAAACTCAGATTTTAGGCGTACTCCGAGTAGACTTTTAGATGGTTTTAGAAGACCAAATGACTTGGGGTTTTTCTTCTAAAATCAAGTTTATTGAAACCAGAGGAGATGTGAAAAAGAATTACTAGGTTTGGAGTTGTGTATGTACTTCAAAACAAGAAAATGGGAAGAACTATCCAGCTTTGACCTGCATCGAGCGACGTTTTTCCGTAGGCTGTTTAGAGGTTGAATACTCCATGGAATCGAGTGACTCCACTTGGCTTCTCCTCTGTTAACATAGAGATTTATTCTAGAAAAAGAATGGACTGATTTGACCAAGGAACGAAAGAGATATGGCCTTCCGAAGTTGACCGAAAATCTGGTATAAAGCTGAGTTAGCCAAGGGAGGGAGGAGGGAGTTAAGGGGTGTTAGTGTAAGTGTTTTATATGGGTTCATGTTCTATTTATAGTAGATAGATTGTGTGTAGGTTTGGTAATCATCATTGGTCATTATGATAAGGTATGGATGTTGGTGTGGTGTGTGGAAGAAGTAAACATGATTGGAATGGGGGTGAGCATGGTGATGTCGTAAGGTGAGGGTGAGGGATGGGGGTTTGGGCTTTGCTTGAAGCAATCACCATATTATCATCATTTCTCCCATCATTACATTAGTCACAATCTAATTACTAATTTCGTTGAAGATCAATGGGTTTGGTTTCCTTCCTATGGCCGAAAATGAGGTAGGAAAAATGGTGGTTGGATTGTGATGATAATTGTTGGAGTTGATGTTTTATAGTGTAAGTTGGACGTTCAAATCGGTAGTTCATTATTTTGTTTAACCATTCATAGAAATATAAAAATGTTCCTTTATTTCATGTTGAGACTTATATATATTGAGTAGTTTCTTTTAGTTGGACTCAAGTGTTGGAAATTTGTAACAATCATAGTCATAAATATCAATTCAAATTTGTACTAGTGGCGTAATTAAATCAAATAGTGCCATGTCATCATCTTTTGTACATATATATTGTTTGTTATCTCTACCTATGTTCATACGTTTTTATTTTAATAAAACGTGTCTCTTGACTTTTACCGGAATAAAATCTCGTTAATCACCAACGAATGTTCAATGCGGGTTATTATCGTTTATTTCCTAGAAATTCTTAAAAATTACGAGCCGACATGTCTACATGCAACAAGGTTGCCACACCGGTCGAAACCAATGGTAAACTCAGTGCCTCCGATGGTGACTTGATCGATAACCCCACCTCTTACCGCAGTCTCGCAGGGGCCTTAAGTACCTCACTTTCACCAGACCTGACATCACCTATGCGGTTCAGCAGTTTTGCATGTATATGCATGCACCGCGCACTTCTCACTTACATGCCCTAAAACGAATTCTAAGATATATTTGAGGGACTATATCTCACGGGTTACAAATGACTCGATCTTCAACACCGGCTCTTATAGCCTATACTGATGCTGATTGGGCAGGTTGCCCGGATACCCGACGCTCAACATCAGGTTATTGTGTATATTACGAGGAGAATCTCATATCATGGTCCTCCAAGAGGCAGTCTACCATCTCTCGTTCCGGTGCTGAGGCCGAGTATTCGGGGGGTCGCCAATGTCGTATCCAAACTATGTTGGATATGCAACTTATTGCTCGAACTCCATCTTCCTTCCTCTCGAGCATCCATAGTATATTGCGAGAATGTTAGCGCCATATACCTCACCGGCAATCTTGTACAACATCAACGTATGAAGCACGTCGAGCTAGAAATTCACTTCGTTTGTGAAAAGGTTCAACGAGGCCAAATTCGTGTCTTACACGTCTCCTCCAGATATCAGATCGCTGACATCTTCACCAAAGGCCTATCACGGATTTTATTTGAAGATTTTCGATCCAGCCTCAACCTCCGGTTACCTCCGGTTTCGGCTGCGGGGGTGTAATAGATATAGAATAATAATGTTTTGTAAATAACTGTAACTAGCTATCAATTTCCGATTCTGTTGCCTTATTTACAGGCCATATTTTGTATTATACATTTAGGAGAATAATGAGAGATCGATCAATCAAGCAAATACCTTTTATGTTCCAATCTTGTAATTTTTTTTTATAAATTTCAATATTTTTTAAACATGCGTAACCTAAATAGAACATATACGAATCTTAGTTACTATTTAGCGAATATTTTTTTTTTAATTTTACTTGAAGTAGGAGGTAATAATGAAGAAAATGAATCACTAAATAATAACCAAGTTTCATAGTTGTTCAATTTAAGTCAAAACTATTCACTAAATAGTAACATAGATTGATATATGTTTCATTTAAGTCATTTAATTTTAAAATTTTATAAATAAATTCACAAGATCGGAACACCTTATGAAAGTTTGAGCGACTTTAGATTGGTATTAAAAAGCGAGAAGCACACAAAAGTGACCTGGTCCAAAACTGAGGCGCAAAGCGCCAATGCAAAAGTGCACCGCTTTTCGTACGCGAGTCACAATTTTTTATAGAAAAATTTAATATATTTCTTGTAGGTTTCTAGCATCATTTACCCAAAATTTATGTTTTTATGTTTTTGGTGAACATATTGTTTACTTGCTTTTTATGTTTTTAAATTTGAGGTATTTTTGAAGTATACTAGTTTACTAATTCAAAGTTTTTTTCTCTCTCTAAACTCACTCAAATTTTCATTATTTGTTCCGATCTTGTAATTTTTTTCATAAATTTCAATTTTTTTAAACATAAGTGACCTAAATGGAACATATACGAATCTTAGTTACTATTTAGCGAATATCTTTTTTTTTAAATTTAACTTAAAGTATGAGGTAATAGTGAAGAAAAAGAATCACTAAATAATAACCAAGTTTCATAATTGTTCAATTTAAGTCAAATTAAAAAAAAAATAATCACTAAATAGTAATAAAGATTCATATATGTTTCACTTAGGTCATTAAAATTTTATAAAAAAATTCACAAGATTGGAACACCTTATGAAAGTTTTAGTGGCTTTATATTGGTTTTAAAAAGCGAGAAGCACACAAAAGTGATAGGGTCCAAAACTAAGGCGCAAAGCGCCAAGCCAAGTGCAAAAGCGCACCACTTTTCGTACGCGAGGTGCAATTTTTTATAGAAAATTTTAATATATTTCTTATAGGTTTATAGCATTATTTACCCAAAATTTAGGCACAAATAAGCTATATATATGATTTAATATCTAAATAACCTATATGTACAACCTAAAAAGCCTAATGTACAAGTTCCTTAAGCACAAATCCAGCCCATGTACGAAAAGCGGGCCACAGACCTGCAGCTTATGCCTTGTAAGCGCCACCCCTTGCGCCTCAGGCATGCTTTTTAGAATCAAGACTTTGAGTGATTTTAGTGGAACAGATGAGAACCTTGTTTACTACTGAATGAATTTTTCCCAAAAAAATGTTATCTTTTCAAAATATTTTTGTTTAATTTCATTAAATTTAAAATTCTAAGTGTAATAGGAAAGCTCAAAGGGTTTTGCATCCTGTTTTGAAAGATATCCGGTTTAACGATTAAAGTTCTTATAGCTTGCTTTTTGATTTCAAGATCTAATCGAATTCTCAAATGCATCACTGATGATGTCTTTAAATTGGATTTCTTTATGTGACAGATCCAGTCAACTTAAACGCCTCACAATCGCATGTTGTGACGATTATATGGGTTACAAGTGGACTGAATCTTTGATGAAATTGCCGTTATTGGAGGAACTCATCCTTTACGCAACAGAAATCTCCAAAGAAGCTATTGAAACTGCTGGGCGTTATTGCTCCATGCTTAAAACACTCCAAGTGAATCATCAAGATTGTATATTCTGGGAGGATATGATATAACTATTCATGATGAGATAGCTATGGCTATCGGGCAAAACTTACATGAGTTAAAATGAAGGGTTGGAGATGATTCTGGATTGTTGTCATCACCTTGACTCACTTGATTTGCGTGGGTGCTTGTTCATCGATCTCAATGGGGACTTGGGGAAAAGATGTTCACAACAGATTAAATGTCTAAAACTGCCCAATGATTCTCTTAAAGGATGTCCATATATTTATAACAATGATGGCATGACATGTGATGTTTATGATGAATCTGACATAGAATCTGATGAAGAATATGATAACGAATCTTACATGGAATCTGATGATGAATTTGTGTACGAAACTGACAGAGAATCTGATGACGAATTGATGTTGGGTTTCTTGGATATATTTGTGTAACTTTTTATGAAAAAAAGGTGAGTATTTTACCATGTAAATAACTTACAAAACACTTGTAAATATTCCATTTTTAAGATACTAATTCTGGTTGATGTTTTTCTTTTGAAGGTGTAGCTGCTGCCTGCAAGAACAAGAACAACCTTTTTTTGGCTTTCCGACAACTGAAGGTGAATTTCCATTCAGTAAATAACATTTTGCAGATGACTTAGGAATGACATTTAGGCTTTCCATCATATCGGCAAATTTGTGACTCATTTCCATTTTTGTGCTCAAAACTTAGTTTATGACTCAACATGTTGGTTTGGGAATTATCATATCTTCATGGAAATGCATTGTTTTCTACGAGCATTCACAAAAGAATCTCCATCTCCATTGTGTAGAGATTTCTTCGATTTTGCACCTCCATCAGGATCTCCATCAGGATCTTTAAATTTTAAAGTTTAGTAAATACTAAATAGTGATTTTTTAAATATAAAGATCCTTTTTTTCATCAATTTCTATATTTTTTGTGAGTGTAAGAAAGAGAAAAAATAATAAAATAAATGTTTTTGAGCGAGATAGAGATGGAGAATGAGACGTGAGAGGTTAAACTAAATTTAGAGAAATGTGATATTTAATTAAATTATAGAGATAAAGATACTACTTTGAATGCTCTAAAGTTGGTTTGATACAACATATGAGAGCCTTTTGCTATATTTGAATACAAAATGATTAGGGTCGGGCTGACTTTTTTGACATGAGTAAATATACGGATCGTATTTGGGTTCATCAGTTCAAGTGTTCAACACTTTAACACATCAATCCGACACAATTGCCACCCCTAAGTGAATAACTTGAAACCTAGTCAAAGTTGCTAGATCGCTTGATTCCAATTCGGATATTCTATATCCAACCAAGTAACCAACCGAACACATTTTTTAGTGGAACTAATTCTAATTCTAACGAATTTAAGTCTTTTGTGTTTCGACACTAAACTACAAATTTACTTCATGCAAGTACTAGCAATAAACAGCACATCATATAAGTTAATAATGGATTAATACCAGTAATTTTCTTCATATATGATACATCGTTCAATTTTTAAACTCATTGTTAAAACAGAGAGCCCAAAGGGTTGGGTCGTGGCTGTGGGCCAAAATGTGTGTGAGCCTGTGAGGTGGATCATCGACCTGGCGGTGTCTGGATTCAGACCAACTTTTGCTTTTGTTTGCAACTCAAAAAGGAGCAAACGGTGATAAAATGATAATCTCCCATATGATTATTATGAGTTCATACTTATCTAAAAATTTAAAATAGTAACATATAAGGGGAGTATTCAATATAAACTAGAAACTAAGGCCGGGTTTACGCACGTTGTTACTAAGTACATAAAATAAACGATAAAATAAATTTATGAAGTTGCTGTGACTCGGTTGTGGAGATCGAAAAATAGATAAATTGTTGCGCGAATAGGAGTTAACATTGAAACGACAAATTCGTTAAAGAAGTTGGTAACAAAGTAAAAACAAAATAAGAAATATAAAAAGTATTTTTTACCAACTAGTATAAAAAACAAGTAAAAGAAAAAAAAACGAAAAAAACCCGGTTTGTCAAACCCTACACTCGAACCCACGTCGGCGGATATATATTACAGGGGTAAGCTTGAGAGTTTACAAATTTGAGGGGTAGAGTTGAAAATTTTGTCCAGTAAAAACTTGAAACTTTAAAAACTTGAAGAGTATATTTGAAAATTTAGAAAGTTGAGAGTTATTATTTAAAAATGTAAAAACATGGGAATTGTTAATGAAACCTTGGTCGGTGGATTTGAATTAGCCACTTACTTTAGTTTTTAAGGGTTAGTGAATTGCTCTTATGTTTCTAATCTAATCATGCTTCAAATGTAATCAACCAAAGTACTCGAATCCCTCGTAAGAAGATTTTAAAATACAAAAAAAAAACACGGTCCGGGTTCAACTCCTTGGTTCTTCATTTTTTTTCCACTTGACCTATTCAGAGTTCCTTCTCTATTACCTGTTTTTCCTCAGCTCTTTCCTTCGTTAACCTCTTTTTCTTTTTTGTTATTTTATTTTCCTTTTTATGTTATATCTTTTTTTTTTACCCTTTTCTACTTATTTTTTTGTTTATAATAACTTAAACAAAACAAAAAAAAAATTATTTTCGTTTCTACCCCTTATATGTAAAATTTTCGTTCGTTTATTTCTTTTTTAAAATGGAATACGCAGCTATATTTTGTTTTTTTTTCTCGAACAATCCGATATAATTTTTTTGAAAATCGGAGTTGTATTTAAAACGAGTATTTTTTTGTGTCGTAACCTATAGCGAGTACCGTTACCGTTCCGGTACAGTGACGGACCGCGTCGGTAATAAGCAAACTACAACGTTGTTGGTATTGGTATTATCAAAACAGGTAGCGGTGTTTTTTTTGTGGTTTTCGGTCGATGTAAAGCACGACTTTATTTTTTGAGTTACATTTTGTCCACGCTTTACGTTCGAAACCCGAGTTGTCTTAACTCGTGCCCCGCCACAACGCGCGGGTAACCTACTCATTAAAATAAATGTGACACGAGAATTTAGAATTTAGTTTATTGGTTATATATACAGAGGGGGTTAATGTGAAAACCCATGAAATTCTATGTATTATATGTCAAAGTTTAAAACATATGCAATTTTTTTTCTTTTGGGATAACTTCTATATTTAATTTCATTAGGAAAAAAAAGTGTCGAGTGGTTTTTATTATTTATTTTTACCAAAAACGTTGTGCAAATTTACGCATGTAAGATCCTGTTTTACGTATGTAACATGCTGACGTATGCTGACATATGATGTAAAAACGAGATTGTTTGTTTTTTTTTAAACTACTCGATGTTTTTTTGATTTTTTTTAAAGTGACGAAATTATATATAAAACCTACCCTAAAAAAATTGTGTTCTTGACTTGTTTCTTTTACCCCTTCTCAAGCAATTCACTATCTCGACCTCCATTAATTTCTCTCAAGTTTACAGTTTTCCGACGAACCCAAACCACCTCCGTCCAAAAAGAAACGAAAGTACCATTACTCGTCTCCACTCTGACCGTCGCTTGTGACTACCTCCGCTGTTACTGGATCACCGCTAGCTGCCGACGATATTCTCGTCATCCAGATCTACATCCATCGAAGTTCCCTCGTCTACAGAAGCCGGCGACAACGCTTCTTCTTTAACGCCTTCCGGTACAAACCGATCGGAAGTTTGTACACGACCAACACGAAGAAATGAACGACAGTGCAGGGGCATGGTGGTGAAGTAGGGGTGTTATTCGGGTTTTTTAATCGGGTTTCGGGTTATTCGGGTTTTTTTTATAAGAATCCTACCCCTTTACCAACCCAAATAAGATTCGGGTAAATCAGTTTCGGGTTATTCGGTTTCGGGTTTATTCGGGTCGGGTTAATCGGTATTCGAGTTTCTAAGTACAAGTTGCAAAGCATACTTTACAATTTAACTTAACATGATATTCATTAAATGATAAGCACAAAATGTCAAATAAAAACACTATCAATATGATTTTTCATTCAAACTCATGCATTAAACACATATATTAACTAAAAAACACCAAATAAAATAAGTATAAAACCAAACCGTATCAGCCAATCGTGTAAATTTAAAAAAAAAGTCAAATCGTATCAACAAATAAAATGTTCACTCTTCGAATTGCCACCTTCATATTCGCTCGTCCGTTTCCAGTCATATATTAAAAAAATTCAAATAAAATAAGCATTAAAAATGGTTACATATATATTGAGCTAAGTTTACAAATAAATATTAATAATAAAAATACTTTTTTTATTATTATTCGGGTTAATCGGGTTAACCCGATTAACATTTTTTTAACCCAATTACCAAACCGAATACTAACTTCGGGTTCGGGTTCCATCATAAACGGGTTCGGGTTTCATCTGAATCGGGTTCGGGTTAATCCGGGTCGGGTTCGATATTCGGGTAAAAAGGACACCCCTAGGTAGAGGTGCACAAAAGCCGGTTTTTGAACCGAACCGGTTTCGAACCGGCCCGAACCGGTTTGGTCAACGCGAACAGTAAACCGGTTTTGACCAAAACCGGTTTAGTAAGTATAAAACATCGAACCTGTTGAACCGGTTCAGTTCGGTTCTGGACCGGTTCGGGTAACCGGTTTTTTTTTTTTAAAATTATAAAATAAATTAAAAAATATTACAAAATTACAAAACATTACAATACGAGAAAAAGAAAAACATAAAGTTCAACGTTTATTCATATTGTAGGGGTTCGGAAATCACAAAACATTACAAAATTAAACATTACAATACGAGAAAAAAAAATTTTATTTTTTGGAGTTTTTTTGTTTAATATTAGCCGTCATTCTCGGAGTTACTAGTGGATCCTCGTAGTCTATCATCTTCGGCGAGTTCTTCATTTGTAAGTGGGCTCGCCAATCCTTGGTTAACCTCAGATTCGTGTATGAGTTCTTCAACTTCAATTTCGTCTTCAAGCGAAGCCCTATCTTGTCTCCTATCTACCGCATCCAAATGGTCTTTCAAGCAAATGCACATTTCCATTGCCGCGGGAGTGAGTCTAGTTCTTCGAATAGATAAAACCCTACCACTAAGAGAAAAAATGGATTCCGAAGCTACCGTGGAAGCTTGACTCGAAACGTCTTTAAGCATGACTCGAAATGAATTACTTAATTCAATAACGGGTTCAACCGCAAGCCCGTCTTGCACGGCTAAGTTGATGATGTGTGCAATACATCGACTATGGAAAAAAGCGCCGTTGCAAATCGGATTATATTTTAATATTAATTTTTGAACCGCATTTGTATTATTTGAGGCATTATCAAAAGATATTGAAAATAATTTATTTTGTAATTTAAAATCGGTTATCACATCATCTAAAATGTGAAATAAATTTTGACCCGTGTGAGGATATTCAAACATATCAAACGCGATTGTACGTTTCATCATTTGCCACGTATTGGGATCAACACAATGAGCGGTAACGCAAATATATGAGTGAGGAATACCATGTGGAGCCGACCAAACGTCGGTGGTTAAGTTCACACCGGTTTCCAATTTTTCAAAACCTAAAATTAATTCTTTTTTTGCTTTTTTCCACATTTTTAGACAATCACGTCTAAAAATATTACGACTTACTTGATGATAACGTGGTTGAAGGGCTTCTTGAATCATCCTCGTCGTGAGCGGGTTGTCGAAGTGGTTGAACGGCAAACCTCTTTGAATAACTAATTTCGCCATTCTATCTCGACCAATATTTGGATCGAAGTTCCAAATTTACCCTCGCTTGTCATAGATGCTTGACCCTCATCCGGAATTTTCTTCAAACTCGGGCAAGATTTTTCCATATGAGTTTTTAAAGTAGAGTTTGAATCCTTTTTAAAAAACCCACCACATTTTTTGCAACGAGCACGTTCCAACCCGTTAGACATCTCACATAGATCGTAGTTTGACCAAATTGCGGGGTTCCTCGTTGTTGGTATGATTCTCACAACGCTAACTTCGGAAGAGGAAACACCAAAACTTGAAGAAGTTGCCATAGCGTTTTTTGAGCGTTTTTTAGCGTTTTTTGAGCGTTTGAGAAATGTGATTTAACCAAAACATCCACTACCTATTTATAATGTGTTTGGGGGTTAAAATGGGTGAAAAAAAACGGTCAAAAATAGGGTTTAACGGTCAAAAACGGCTATATAGCCGTTACCCAACGGTCATTTTTCAGATATTACCGTTAAACCGGTTTGGAAAACCGGTTAAAAAAAAAACCGGTTCTAAACCGGTGTCTCGTACATAACATTAAACCGGTTTAAAACCGCCGGTTTAAACCAGTTTGAAACCGGTTTCGACTAAACCGGTTTGCATCCGGGTCGGGTTTCGGTTCGAAACCGGTTTGGATTTCCAAACCGGTTTTTTTGTTCACCTCTACCCCTAGGTGAAGGAGGCTGGATTGATTGAAAGGTTCTAGGGCCAGAAGATGGTTAATTTTGGATTTTAATTAAAAATTAATACTTATCTAAAATAATGGAGTGCAATCTTACTAAAATACCGTTTTGATAAGAAAAATAAAAAAATAGTAAGAAATCTTTTGATTGGTTAAGAAAATAAGAAGTGATTATAATGGTTTTCACCTATAAAGTTGGTTAGTATATGAACCATTCACTATAATAAAGCAAAACCAGAAATTTACAACTAGAGGGTGAAAAAAAAATTAAAAGTAGTTACATTCCCTAGTATTAACAATTATCTTTTTATCCAATCGACAATGATACAAACACAAGAACGAATATATACATATATATATACATATATATATATATATACATACATATATATATATATATATATATATATATATATATATATTTAAATATATTTTTAATTATATATTTTATTTGTTATATCCTTCTACTTCATAAACTGTAAACATTTTAGGGTTTCAGTTTATCAATGTGGGTTGGATAAATGATTACGGATGTTAACTAGAAGTTCTTTTTTTTACATAAAAGACATTAAGTTTGAATTTTGTCTTAAATTTTAAAAAAGATTGAGCCGGTCATATAATTACTTTATAAATAAATCAAATAAATTAGTACACGATTAAATCCAATATAAAATAAAATAAAATAAAAACTCATATATTATGAGTTAAAATCAAATAATAAGTAAGGCCTTTGGTCTGGTGGTCAGGGAGTTTTGTCATAAGTTTTTTCTCCTGTGAAAGTCCTATGTTCAATCATTACACGGTGCACTTCATAATTTCAGAAACACACTCTGTAATATGACTTGAACTCTGGAGTAGGTGGAGTTAGCGACAATTCTAACGGACACGTGGTTCTAAAAAAAAAGTAAAGTACAGGTTACAAAATCTTAACCCTTTAACCAAAAAATTCACAGCAATAAAGTATAGAAAAGCTGTGACTCTTTCATAGTTGCTAGTTGTCTATGATGTTCGCTCAGTAAGTTACCTCCTATACACAGCTACTGACAAACCTCCTCTACGTAACTACTTTTTTTTGAAAGGCGAATTTCACAGTCTACATAACTACTGACAAAATGTTGAAAAGTGGTGAACAATTCAAAAGAGGAAAAAAATAAGGAATAAAATATTAGTTTCTAATTTCTATTTTTTTATATGGGCTTTTATAAACAATACCAATAAAATATATAGAATAAATTAAATATTTCTTCCTATACTTTTATATTAGGTTTAAGGTTTTTTTAATATTAGAAATTATTTTTTACCTTTAAATTTGTTTGCATTTGTCATATTTTTTACTGACGTCCGTGAACCTCTTCTATTAAATTCAGTCACATGTAAGAATATGATTATTTTTTTAACTATAAAAGACTATTTATATTTATTCAATTACTTAAATAATAAAAAATTAAAAGGGAAAAAAATACCCTAACACCTTTTTTCTTTTCATGTTCATCACTCCTCCATTGAAAAAAATTAAATATTTAAATTAATATACCAATATGTAAACTTGTGATCTTTTAGTGAGCACCAGCTTTGATAAACCTTACATAGCATATCATCCACATACAACTACAAGTTCACAAACTCTCATACTGTGTATTTTCTGAAGTAGATACAACTATCATAGTTGCTCCTTTTAAACCTTTGAATAACCATATATTCATCAAAGCTCTTATGTCATTGCCTTGGAAACTGTTTGAGACCATACAATGACTTCTTTAGTAAACACAACTACTCTTCCTGTCCCTTCTCTTCAAATCCCTATGGATGCCATGTAAAAAAATTGTCTTAACATCCAACCGTTCTAGTTGATGTGCAATTAATTACACATATTTTATAGTCAAAATGATCCATAATTTAAGTTATGTTTCGCTACAAATTTACTGGTTTTATACTTATTTGAATTATTAGTGAATTTGCAGGTCTACTTAGAGAATTTGATGAAGTTTGGAGGAAAACCAGGTAGATAATGAAGATGAGGAGCATGGATGCAATTTGGAGAAAGTAAAAAAATGCCATCATACGGGTCGTATGCTTTTAAATCCCAAGTTCACAATCGACATCTGAAGACCCGATACGGCCATATGCTACCATAACCATAAGTTGGGGATCGTAATACCCTAATCTGTGTCTATTTAAAGAACGTGACGGCCAAAGATCAAAGTGTAAGGCCCTAAACCCGAGAGGCCTCACGTATTGGATTTACTCATCAACACATAGCACTTTAAACATAAGGCATTCATTAACACAGCGGAAACGATTTAAAACTTCAACATACGCAGTGGAAACATAACATGTCTAATACAGTTTGTCTTTAACAACATCAAACTAAAACATAACATAAACGGGACGCCAGACACTGATCTTCGGGTAACTCTCCTCGCCAAGCCAAGCATCCGCATCCATCTACTGCCACCTACACTTAACTGATATGCATACTAAAAATCAGCAACACTGAGTGAGTTCTAACGTTTACATTAAATCAATTATGCAAAAGATTTACTAATACATACATATTGCCCTTAAGGCAAAACTTTACATACTTCACTTTTCAAAACAGTTTAAAACATTCATAAGGTAACCGTCAATCCCTTGTCACTGTTGGTACTGCCCTCGTGATCAATACCGCTTAACCGTCAATTCTTATCACTGCTGGTATTGTGCTCGTGATCAGTACCACTTAACCATCAAATCCTTGTCACTACTGGTATTGTCCTCGTGAGCAATACCGCTTAGCATGATGTTATCCTCGTGATCAACAACTGGTATTGTCCTCGTGATCAATACCGCTCAACATAGTTTGGTCCTCGTGACCCATTGATGTTGTCCTCGTGATCAACACCACACGACATGATGTTGTCCTCGTGATAAACACCGGGTATTGTCCTCGTGATCAATACCGCTTAACCGGTACATGGGGGATCACGTAGTCCCCGAGCAACCGCCGTCACTCATCCCGATTGCATAACTGTTAACGAGCCATAAAGACTCTTACTAATGGGTAGCACCCATATCTGGCATCTTGTACAAGTAACATCTGTCCCAAGGAACTTTTCAGCTAGTACACATTCTCGTAGGAAATCTATTCACTTTCTGTTCATAAAACTTTATCTTTAACTTGATTATAACTTTAACATGTATTATGCCTTTGTTTATGTATATTAAATATAGTAAACGCTTGCCAATACTACCTTGACTTTTACTGAAATCTAGCTTAACACATATATCATGCCTTTGTTTATGTATATTAAAATATAGTAAACGTTTGCCAAATGATATATCTTACTTTACTGAAAACATACTAGCACGTATATTATGCCTTTGTTTATGTATATAAAAATATAATAAACGCTTGCCAATAATATAGTTATACTTTACTCAAAACGTACATTTTCCTCTTTTAAACTTTACATTAGAACATAGTTTTTCACTTTTGTTTATAATATATAAAATATAATAAACACGTTACACTAAGTATGCACACCACCCCAAAAGCAGGCAAAAAGGGGATTAGAACTCACCTGATATTCTGTCTACTTAAACTAAAAGCTCGGGTTACACGAGTGCTACGTGATCTGTGCGAATACAATACATGAAATCGGTTAAACTTGCTAGAGTCAGCTAATACACTTGAGATTCGGCAGAGACAGTCGGGCGAAAATCTCAAAAGTCAGCTAACATAGTCGGCCGACACTCTCAAGATTTGGCTGACATAGTCGGGCGGCCCTCTCAAGTGTCGGCTGACATAGTCGGCTGATACTCCAGAGAGTCGTCTGAACTTGCGTTAAGGACTTGTGTCATTCTACAGGAGGCCAATTCCCCTGGCCGATTCTCCCTTCATCTTCTTCGCTGAGAGTCGGCTCAAGAACCCTAATTCCATAACAGATTTGTTTTCGATCTAAAACCATAAATTTTTACGTTCAAATCACTTCTCGAACTCCCATGAAGCCAGATCTATACTTTTCTTGTGCTTTTATATGTAAAAATCCAACCTTTATGTGATTATACCCAAGAAACCCTAAAAACCCATTTCGAACAAAAACTCAGATCTGAGCTAGTTTCTTACCTTTAACCGGCTCGTTTCTTCAGCAAAGTTTCGTCTTATCACTGGAGAAGAAGTTTGGTTCGATCTTGGAGCAAAACCGACACCTTTCTCTCTCTAAGTTCTCTCTCACTTTCTCTCTTTAGAAAAACAAAAATGGTGCAAGAATGAGGGTTTGGGGCTGATCTTGGTGCTTATAAAGGCCCATTATTTCCCCTTGTCTTGGCCCATACAAGCACCCAGGCTACGGCCTAAGCCCGATCCTCCCTTTTCTCCGTTCATTCTAATACTCGAGGACTATTTTATATTCTAAAAACTCGGGATGTTACACAAAGTGTGTCGAATTTTACACTCTAACTCATTGTTAGAAGGTATTGGAAGAGAAGATGAAGCCAATTGAAGGTGAAGACCATCACGTTCGGAGTGAAGACCAGTTTAGTGTTGAAGATTAGAAGGCCGGAGCCCGTTATCTGGTTCTATTATTCTGATTCCTCATTGTTCATGTTAACAATTTTGTTTGTTTGTTTTCTAAACACTATAAGTAACTAAACTTATTTGTGTCATCTAAGTTTAAATGAATTTTGATCACAATTTAATTGTTTGACTGGATTACAAAGCTTTATTGATTTTAGTAAATTTCTGATAACTACTCTTATGATGTACATGTGTGTTTACTATTGTTGATATTATCTCTCTGATTTGTGTGGTGATTTTGACTGTAAAGTGAAGGCATGCTCTTAATAATTGATTTTTTTTCTATTTTTAGGTTATATTCTTCAGCCTATAATCTAGGGCTTGACACTTGATGAATCCAACGATATTATTGGTTGAGTAGATGTGCTACCTGAGGATTAAGCCTGAATAAAATGGTCGTGTGCATTGTTGGGTTGATAGTAAAAACCTCTACCGAGTGATACTTCCTCCTGATGTGTTTAGGAAATTCTAAGTTAAAGTAGGTACTATCAGATATTGCTTTTTTGGTTTAAAGGTTGTTAGTGTGAGTCTATAATATTAGCACCCCTTCCATCATAGGATTTCAAGCCCCTAACGGGTAGTTTTCCACTCTAGCACTTCAATAAAGTGGTTAGCTGGTTCTTCATTGTAGTAGGTCATAGGGTACCCACCGTTACGTTCTGTAGCTTTAGGTATCGGCACGTCTAGGTAACTATAGCGAGAGTCTAGCTCTGTAGGAACAACCATCATAGTATCAGTCATTCAAACGAATCATTGACCTTTGGTCAAAATGATCCGATATCTAGATGATACATTTTCTGGAGGGAGCTCTCATAGCCGTCGCAAGTGGTTGATCTCTCGACCATGCAGGTCCATATTCTGGAGGGAAATTACGCACTAGAAACGCCGCCCTCCTCTTCCATCCGGTCTTTCCAGTCATAGCACCACGCGGCATGTGGCTAATCCGAAACTCTAATCATACTCGGTGCGGTAAGCGCCAACACTGCTCCTAACTCACTGGAAGTTCCATCTGCAACCGCCGTCGGCTTGACTTGTCGATCTGCATTACTCTTAGTAAGATTTCCACGCTCGCCCAATCTCGTACGCTTTGTCTTAGCCACCTAATCCTACTCAAGATAGAACGTTGGAGTGATTACTGTGGGCACAAATTTAGAATATGATGGTAATCATAGACTGTCAAATCACGGTGATCAAATGCAATTTGGTGGTCCTCGTTACTACTCGGATTCTAAACCTTTCTCATCATACTCATGCTAACCTTATACCTTCCATGTCACACCCCCAAATTCCACTAACGGAGTTTTACCGTTTGGAAGGTGACAAACCAGGATCTCAGACATCAGTTACTTCAAACGACACTATATGGGACTCAAAATGTCATATTATATAAGATCAGAGTAAATGTGCGGAAGCGTTTAACAAAAGTAAATGCGCAAAACAACGTGCTCAAATCCAAATACAAGTAAAACATAAAGATTGTTTGATATATAATTTGATGATAATTCAAGACACATGCATGACTTAACGTGATCTTGAGTGCCAACCTGAGAAAACATGTAAGAAAACGAGTCAACACTAGGTTGGTGAGTTCACAGGTTTCAATCATTTCAAATAAGGCGTTTGTAGATTATGTATATTCAATATGCATATCTATAGGTAGCATGCTTATATTCATGTTTTGCTAAAGCGCTCGCAACTGAAACTGACAGTTTGTTTGTTTGTTTGCCTCCAGCCAGGTCTATCAACTCTGACTAATGTGTTAAGGTCAATATAACACCGTTCAACCTCCAATCGAGTTAGCGCGACTAACGCGGGTGGGGTTTGTCAAACCCAGTAGTACTACCAAAAGTACCTCGCTAATACCATATTAACGGTCCGATGTGTGTGAGGACTTTCATGATAGTGTGTTACGCTTAGCCTCAACAGTGATATCATATGAATTACAGTAATCAAAATAGTTTGTGACATGTTTTCCCCCCCAAATAAAACAGTAAAAGGGTCACCTGCGTTGCGTAGTAGGTAGTATCACACAAGTAAGAGATTTGGTATACAAGTGTCAGCCTGCAACGGCTCACATATACCCTATAATTATAAACATAACAATTAGGGACACATGGAATTTGTGACGACGACACGGAAGTTAGAACATTCTAAGGATTTACGAGTAGACGAGCGTGTCTACGGGATTATAGGTTTCTTAATAAATAAGATGGGTGTGTTACGTGTCGAACATCTCTAATACGAATAAAAATAATTTCGTACGTTTGTATCATTTAATAATGATCTAAGAAAATAATATAACATATATATTATTTTTAAACTCGTAGAAATATACGATAATCATTTACGTGATAAAATAATAAATATATTATTTTCTATTCGAGATTATAAATGTGAGTAAATAATATAAGTAATTATATTATTAATTAGTTTGAAACATTACACGAGATCAATGAACGAGACGGAATAATATAAAAATATATATTATTTAATAATAGGAGTCACGGGTTAAAAAATAATATAAACATGTTATTTTATAATTGGGTAATAATATTAAAAATAGGTTATAAGCCAAACCCGAGTCTACGGGTTGTTTCACGGGTTCAAAACACTTTAATATTGATATGACGTAAATTATACATGTTTTGCACGCATAATTATCCCCGAAATCATCACAATTAGAGATAATATGATAATAATTTGATGCCTAATCCACTCATTTGTGTTCCGATAGGATAATTGACCCGGATTTACAAAAACATGAAGAAAACACTCAAAATCAAGGTAAAATCAGCATTCGAGGGCCAATTGAATGAAACCGGACGTAGAAGGTCAAAGCTGGAAGTCTAAAAGTCAACAGGGACCAAACTAGGGCATTGCACGGTCATGTAATGCCTTGCACGGCCGTGCAAACCCTAATTTGGGTCCCTTTCCTCTCATGTACTACCAGATTCCGCACGTGAAAGAAATGGGTAATTTGCACCCCCGTGCAATCCAATGCACGACCGTGCATTGCCAAAATATTTGCCTATAAATAGAAAACTCATTCTAGTATTTTAGGTGTCCATTACCAAGAGGTGTGAAGGCCTTAATTCTGTGCTAAGAGCCGGAACTCTCTCGGTTTTGGTCCGTTTAGCTTTTCTTTGTTTATTTTATTTTTTAAAGTCTTGTAATATGAAGCGATTCTTCTCATTCGAGTAAAACAAGAGGCATTCTATACCCGCTCTCCCTTGGTGTTGGAATACTTCCACACATTATCTAAGGGTTAGTGGAGTCACTTGTATGGTCATTCATGACTAGTTCTCTTGTGTTGCTCGAGTTGGTTGAATTTTAATTAATTAATGAAGTAGTTTTAGTATGTTATGTTTTTAAAGTCTTTACTATGAGTTATCTTAAAAAGACAAGAATAAGTGATCTTTAAATCAATCTAATAATCTTAAATCTTGTAAGTTACTTAAGCAAGACTTCTTGTTTGGGAAGCTTATTCGATGTTTGTACGGTCTATATACAAATCTTGGTGCTATCACGGCTAGGTAGTATAGATTTAATATTATGGGTTGATTGGAGGTTTGGGTATTCAGCAAGTCGTTTGAGCCCTAACAAGACCAGGCGGTTTGTGTCGGTATTTCTTTACTTCTCTCGTGTGGGCTTGCAGAGGACTTATAGCGGGAGCCATGGGGTTTGATCTTGAGAATGAAAGTCTTATTTATTTAAAATAATATTATAAGTAAAGACAATTATTTAAGAACATAATTTATTAGGTCCGAGCTTTCATAAAGTAGCTCTTGAGGAAGTTGCACATTCCGACTTTCCAAAGGAAGTTACAAGACATGACGTACGTCAGTTATTGGATAATCTTAGTCCGAATAATGAATTGTGAGATACCGACAGACTTGAGACCCCGTTTAGGGTCCGTTATATTCATTAAGGAACAGTTGGCCGACCGTATCCACTGTTCCATTACGAAATACTAATTCCCATATCGAAAGGGTTAGTACTAGTAACTATGACCAACCTTACTTCATATATATCATTAATTAACAAGGGATAACAACTAGAGTAACGTCTTAAACAAGATAACATTTCTAATTACATTTCTTATCTTTTTATTTTCCTTTTAAACAAAACCCATTTTTTAACTTATTATTCTAGTCAGACAATGGCGAGGGTTGAGTACGGGATCCGTGTCCATGGTTCGATACTTGGTTCTTACCCATACTTTACTACGCTGCGATAAGTAAAGTTGCCTATTGTGTGTGTATTTAGTTGAAGTAATTATCATTTTAATTTATAAATTTAAAACTTGATTTTGTGTAGCTCCAAATAGAATATATTTATTACTAAAACTACGCCATCAAGTTTTTGGTGTCGTTGCGAAGGATATATATATATATATATATATATATATATATATATATATATTTATCTACATATAAACCACACATCAAGTTTTTGGCGCCGTTGCAGGGGACACGGTAATTCTGCGAAAGATCTAAGTCGTTGGACTGACTATTTATTTCTATTTTGCTTTTGTTTTATTTCTACTTTATTTTTCATTTTCATTTTATCTCCATCTTTATTTTATTTTTGTTTTATTTCTACTTTATTTTTCCTTTTATTTTTATTTTTACTATTATTTTTGTTTTGGTACGGGTTGTTTCACGGGTTCAAAACACTTTAATATATTAATATATTAATATAGGGATAGGTTTTTATAAATTATATATAGTGAAAAAGTCCTAAAAAAGAATGCAGGAGACCGGACTCGAACCCGGGTCTCCTGCGTACTAGTCAAGGGTGTTAACCAAGCTAGAGTTTTCGCGTTAACAACTGGATCCGAAAGGTTTTAACATAAAACTCCCTTGTGTTCTTCCCTCCCATCGATCCCAATCCCAAATCAGTCCCAATCCAACAGATTTCGATCGTGTCTACTTTTTAAAACATGGGGCTAATGATCATCATTGAATTTCGAATCTAAGGGTGTAAGTAATTGCAAAAATCATCGAGTTTTAGGTAATTTAGTTCCTGATTTAGAACTCGAAAACCCTAGGTTTAATCAAGGGTCAGATTGAACAAATTCAATAATAAAATCTGTTGGAATCATAAGGTTTTTAAAGGGTAACAGATTGCGAAGCCAACCATATACTTTAATTAGATTGAGACTCAGTTTCGAGTGGGGTTCGATTAAACTGGGTTCGCGATGAACCCTAGATTCGGTGTACGTTCAATCCGATGATAAATGACTGAATTGATATGGGGCTTTTATTGTATAGGTAAAAACGAAACTGTGGATGTGGTTTGTTACCTTAAACGTTATCGAATTGATAGTGATCGACTACATGTCAGTCACGGCTTGCGTGGCTTGGTTTCTGGTGTCACACCCCAACCGTGCATCTTAACCACGGGTGCGACTTAATTGACAAAAGAACACAATGGAATAAAGACATTTACTATTAAAGTTTCATAATATTAAAAAAATCCCAATTACATAAGTTTCGAATTAAACCAAACAGATAACATGTTCAAACGACAAGCAACTTAAAATAAGATTCTTCAATTGATATCTAGGCAAATCCTATGTGATATTGACTTGACCTATCACGAGCTTAATCACCTGAAACATGTACGAAAAACAAGTGTCAACTAAAAATAGTTGGTGAGAAATCACAGGTTTAATAAAAGTATAAGTTTGGCAAAGGTGACAATTCATATTCCAAGATCATCATATAGCACGTAATAAAACAAACACATGATTAGCAAATCCAACCTAAAATGATGAGTAACGAATAAGTGGTACAACTCGCAAGTTGCACTAATAACGAATAAGATGTCCAACCAAAAGTTGTCCATAAAGTATATGCGGTTTCCATCCTATGGCCCATATCTGTACTACCGTTGGCTTGAAAGTTTCAAGTTAAGGATTTGCAAGTTTAACGTTTATCATGTTGTGTTCATTTACTCACATACATATATGATTTGCTTGTTTTAGAATTGTTTGAAAACATGTTTTAATGTGTGCCAACGCGTACATGTTTCCCCCAAAACGATTTGAATAAAGTGGGGCTATGAAGTCTCACCATGAGAGCTAGACGAGATAAGAAACTTGAACGAATAGACGAGATGAATCACGGACCAGACCCTAAACAAATAAATAAACCAGTTTTAGGGTAGGTTCGATGGTTACGAGTGTTAGATAGGCGGTTCAGGTCATAAGATTAAGAATTAGTTGCAAAAATAGAGTTTTAGTTTATTTTCAGATTTGGACAGCAAAGTAGCTGAACAGAAACGGGATTGTTAAAAATATCAAACGACGTCTAAAAATTATGAAATTTTAAAGGGAGTTAGTTTAAGTCGTTCCGAAGAAGTTTCGTTTAGAAAGTTTTTCCATTTGAGACACGGATCATAGCCAAAATAGTCCAACAAGACAGAAGGTACTGAAAAAGGTTTCTGTCCCGTTTTGGCTACTACGGAGTCATACTTTTGAATTAGAAAACGATCCAATTATGGTTGGAAAGGAAATTCGACGAAATACCTCGTGGAAATTGAGTTTGCTCACTTTAGATTAATTATGGTCAAGTTACGCTCAGTTAAATTCAGCACAGTTTCTGTCCAAAATCAATGGTTGCACTTAAGTGGTCCGTTTAGGGTTTTAAGATTACCGAACGCGCAAATAAAAATTAGACGAATGTTATTATGTTATTATAATACATAATATAATCATATTAGGTTAGACAAAACGTCCCGTGTCACCGGTCTAGCCATGATATTCACAGAAGCGTTTTGGAGAATCACAGAAGGCAATCGGCATAGCCGACACGAGCAAGCGGATTCTATATTTAATTAGCGTGTGAGTTCATATAAGTGATAATATAGAATAAATAACATGTTTTAAGTTAGCAAGAACATACTAAAGCATCGGCAGAGCCACTTTTGCGATAGTTGTCTTGAGGATTCGCAGAATGCGACGGCATAGCCGCCATTGCAAACGGGATCCTTTGTTTGTTAGTTGGTGATGTTAGCTTGATTTATTAGTTTGATTAAGATTATTAGAGGGTTTTTAGGGCTGAGGTTTCACATGATCAAGTGATCATGGATAGAAAATAGAAAAAGATTGAGGGGATGAAGAAAGAATAAAATAAAAAGACAGTATTCAACTTCGGAGGGTTACTTACTTGTTTGATCTTCAAACTCTTGGAATCCTCTAAGGGATTTTCGAAATCTTCAAGGTTGGGAAGGGATTTCACAACTTAGGAGGGGTTGGGAGTGTTTGAGGGAGAATTAGCAAAGAAAACAAGATCCTAAGCCTCCTATTTATACTAATGGTTGAAGGGGTGTAAATATGGAATGTCTTGGAAAGCAATTTAGGGGTTTAGGGCCCTCAAATCTGCGAAATTTTCCTCAATGAAGAAAGAATAAAATAAAAAGACAGTATTCAACTTCGGAGGGTTACTTACTTGTTTGATCTTCAAACTCTTGGAATCCTCTAAGGGATTTTCGAAATCTTCAAGGTTGGGAAGGGATTTCACAACTTAGGAGGGGTTGGGAGTGTTTGAGGGAGAATTAGCAAAGAAAACAAGATCCTAAGCCTCCTATTTATACTAATGGTTGAAGGGGTGTAAATATGGAATGTCTTGGAAAGCAATTTAGGGGTTTAGGGCCCTCAAATCTGCGAAATTTTCCTCAATGGGGCTGGGTTTTTTGTGATTTCTTGCTTGGGCTAGGTCCAAGATTAGGTGGGTTGGGTCCTAGCTTGATCCGGTTGAGTGCGCGCATTCGAAAATTTCGATTTTAAGCATTTCTAAGCGAAATTGGCAAATGTTTTCAACATTAAAGTTGATTGTCATAACAAAAAGAGTATGTTTAGCTAAAAACATTTAAGTTAAAGTTACGTTATTCGCGTATAGTAGTTGGCGATCGGTGGGCGAGAAAACGGACTTTTTGATCGTTTTTCGAATTTCAGGATTTATTTAAGGAAAGTTTTGCAAACAAACTTTGTTTTAATTAAAGAAATGAATATTTTAAACATTTAAAACATAAATTAATGTCATGTTAAACGATTTGTCGGTCGTGGACGGTACGTAGTTAACGACGGTTTAAAAGGCGAACGATCGCACGAAAGTACTAACTAGTACTTTTAAGCATCAATTCACATTGAATGGGTTGTAAGAACATGTTTGAGATGTATGGGGGTGGTTCATGTGTATTTAATGTGTCATAAAGATCAATTAAGTCTACGTGCGATCCATGAATCAATCACAGATAAGTATAAGTCTTTGAAATCAAGCATAAACGTAATGTTTCACATGTGAACTAGTATTGTGACAACGTCTGAATAGGATTTCAAGTAAAATGAAATGTCATGCGGATTTTCATTGATAAGTCTAGAATGAGTACAAGTAGTGAAAATCAGAAGTGTCACAGTCTCCCCTAGTTAAAAGAATTTCGTCCCCGAAATTCAACTAGTAGAGGCTGTAGGGTCTAGAAAGAGATGAGGGTACTTATGTTTCATTTGGTCTTCACGTTCCCAGGTGAACTCAGGACCATGATTGGCTTCCCAACGAACTTTCACGATAGGGATGCGGCTACGCTTGAGTTGCTTGACTTCACGGTCCATGATTTCAACGGGCTTTTCGACGAAATGCATAGAGTTGTCGATACGAACATCATCCAGAGGAACTTGAAGTGTGTCATCAGCAAGACACCTTTTAAGGTTTGATACATGAAAAACATCATGAACGTTACAAAGTTCGGTTGGTAGCTTGAGTCTATAGGCTACTGGGCCAATCCTTTCAAGAATTTCGAATGGCCCAACGAACCTAGGGGCTAGCTTTCCCTTCTTCCCAAATCGGACAACACCTTTCCAGGGGGAAACCTTGAGTAAGACTCTATCACCGACTTGAAATTCAAGGGGCTTCCTACGGTTGTTAGCATAACTCTTTTGACGATCGCGAGAGGCCTTGAGTCTTTCTTGAATTTGAAGTATCTTGTCGGTGGTTTCTTGAATGAGTTCGGGACCGGTGATTTGAGCGTCTCCGATCTCGGTCCAACACACCGGAGATCGACACTTCCTACCATATAGAGCCTCGAAAGGGGCGCACTTGATGCTCGTATGGTAACTATTGTTGTAAGAGAATTCGATGAGTGGCAAGTGTTGATCCCAACTTCCTCCAAAGTCAATCACACAAGAACGGAGCATGTCTTCCAAGGTCTGTATGGTCCTTTCACTTTGACCATCAGTCTGGGGATGGTAAGCTGTGCTAAGGTTCAAACGAGTTCCCAAAGCTTTCTGTAAAGATTGCCAGAATCGGGAGGTAAAACGGCTATCACGGTCAGAGATAATGGATAGAGGGACACCGTGACGTGTCACGAACTCATTGATATAGAGTCTGGAAAGCTTCTCCATTTTGTAGTCCTCACGGATTGGGAGAAAATGAGCGGATTTGGTTAAGCGGTCAACAATGACCCAGATGGAGTCATGACCACTAGAGGTTCGCGGAAGCTTAGTGATGAAGTCCATGGAAATTTGCTCCCATTTCCATTGTGGGATTTCGGGTTGTTGGAGAAGACCAGATGGTTTCTGGTGCTCAGCTTTAACTTTAGAGCAAGTAAGACACTTCCCTACATAGAGGGCGATGTCTTTCTTCATTCCTGGCCACTAATAAAACTCTTTCAAGTCGTGATACATCTTATCAGCACCGGGATGAACAGAATAACGGGATTTATGTGCTTCATCAAGGATAAGGGTTCGGAGCTCACTTGAGTCGGGGATCCAAATTCGACCCATGAAGTAAAGGAGATCATCGGGTTTGGGTTCCAAGTGCTTTTCGACACCACAATCCAAATCCTTCTTCAACTCATCATTTGCAACAACTTGTTTTTGAGCTAGGAGGATCTTATCTTTGAGACTGGTTTGGACCAACATTCCCATGGCTCGCACACGGGTGGGTTTGATTCGGTCCTTACGGCTAAGGGCGTCAGCCACCACATTAGCTTACCCCGGGTGGTAACGAATTTCGTAATCGTAGTCACTAAGTAATTCAACCCAACGTCGCTGCCTCATGTTGAGTTCTTTCTAGTTCAGAATATGTTGAAGGCTCTTGTGATCAGTAAAAACCACACATTTAGTGCCGTAGAGATAATGTCTCCAGATTTTCAAAGCAAAGACCATCGCACCCAACTCAAGGTCATGAGTGGTGTAGTTCTTTTCGTGAACCATGAGTTGTCTGGATGCATAGGCTATGACCTTGTCTCGTTTCATCAACACGCAACCAAGACCTTGGTTTGAGGCATCACAGTATACAACGAAATCATCATTGCCATCGGGAAGACTTAGAATAGGGGAGTTGCACAATTTCTGCTTAAGAGTTTGGAACGCATCTTCTTGCTTTTGTTCCCAGACGAAAGGCTTATTTTTCTGAGTTAATGTAGTGAGAGGCAGGGCAATCTTCGAAAAGTTCGGGATGAATCTTCGATAATAACCCGCCAAACCCAGAAACGAACGGATCTCAGAGGGTGTGGATGGTGTACTCCAATTCTTGATAGCGGTGACTTTGGCTGGATCGACGTGTATACCCTGTTTGTTGATCACGTGACCCAAGAAATGAATTTCTCTAAGCCAGAATTCACACTTGGAGAATTTAGCATAAAGTTGTTCCTTCTTCAAGAGTTCCAAAATCAGCTTAAGGTGGGTTGTATGATCCTCTTTGGTTCGGGAGTAGATCAAGATGTCATCGATGAAGACAATGACAAATTGATCTAGGTAGGGTTTGCAGACACGGTTCATGAGGTCCATGAACACCGCGGGCGCATTGGTTAACCCAAAAGGCATAACCATGAACTCGTAGTGTCCATAACGAGTTCTAAAAGCAGTTTTGGGAATGTCCACTTCATGGACTCGGAGTTGATGATACCCAGATCGGAGGTCAATCTTCGAGAAACAAGTTGCTCCTTGCAGTTGATCGAAAAGGTCATCGATCCTAGGTAGCGGGTAACGATTCTTAATGGTAAGCTTGTTTAGTTCACGGTAGTCGATGCACATGCGGAAGGACCCATCCTTCTTCTTGACAAAGAGAACCGGAGCTCCCCAAGGTGAGAAGCTCGGTCTAATGAATCCCTTGTCCAGCAGCTCTTGCAGTTGGCTAGATAGTTCTTGCATCTCAGAAGGGGCTAGGCGGTACGGAGATTTGGCAATGGGGTTAGCTCCCGGTAAAAGATCAATCCAAAATTCAACTTGTCGAGTTGGAGGGAGTCCATGCAAGTCATCAGGGAATACTTCTGAAAAATCTCGGATGATCGGTATATCTTGTAATTTCTTTTCTTCGGATTTCTCGACCACATGTGCCAAGAAAACATAGTATCGCTTCCTTAAATATCTACGTGCCTTCATGCAGGAGATGAATTTCATACCTTTGCAAGGTTTCTCTCCAAAGATTTTCAAGGTCTCACCGGATGGTAGAGGGATACGAATGAGTTTCTCCGAACAGTTGATTTCCGCATGATTGTGGGATAGCCAATCCATTCCCACAATGATATCAAAACTCCCAAGAGTGATGGGAATCAGGTCGATAGAGAATGTGTGATCGTTGAGAGTTAGAGCACAACCTCGGACAACGGAATGCACAACAGTTAGTTTGCCATCAGCTATTTCTATAGTATAAGAAGGTTCAAGAGCGGTATGCCAAGTTTTAAGTAAAGGTTCAAATTCTAAGGAGACAAAGCTTTTATCCGCTCCGGTATCAAATAAGATAGAGGCATAACGATTATTGATGAGAAACGTACCAGTAGCCACGGCATTGTCATTTCTGGCCTCGGTTGCTCCTATGGCAAAAGTGCGAGCACGTGCACCTCGGTTATTGTTGTTGAGCTTCGGGCATTGGTTTTTGTAGTGATCAGGAGCACCACATTCATAACAGGCCCTACCATTGATGATGGCAGGAGTGGCAGTTTGGGTAGTAGCAGCCTTTTCAGCTACGCGACAAGCGTTAGCAAAATGACCAAGCCTTCCACATTTAGTGCACGAACGACATTGAACAGTAGTAGGGTGATGGTATTGACACCTTGCACACAGCGGGTGAGGTCCACTATATGGCTTCCTGCCAGGTGCAGGTCTAGGTGCTACTTGGGCAACAGGAACAGTTGGGGTAACCATGACAAAGCTTTTAGAGGTCTTTTGCTTCTTGTGGTGATACTCAGGCTTTTTCGCCACTTCCTCCTTAACTCTCTTGTCACCTTTCCTGAATAGAACTCCAGACTTAACTAGATCGTCCGTTAAGGACGCAGATAAACGAATAGCAGCTTCAAGTGTTGATGGGCTACTACCCATGACAGTACCCCGAATTTGAGGCGGAAGGCCTCCAATATAACGATCAATCATTCAGGTCAAGGGTGTAACCAGATGAGGGACTAGGATGCAGAGTTCATGAAAGCGTGTGGTGTACGCCTCACTCTCCCCACTATCCTGGGTAAGGTCCCACAGCTCAATCTCCAACTTCTTCATCTCATTGCTAGGACAGAACTCCTCGATCATAATTTCCTTGAGCTTATCCCAAGTCATAGCAAGAGCTCCTTCCCTACCCCGAATTTTCTTTTCAGCATTCCACCAAGTCAGTGCCCTCCTTTGGAAGGCACTTGAAGCATATTTTACCTTAAGTTCATCGGGGCAGTCACTCATCTCAAATGTGTTCTCCATGCCTTCAAACCATTGCAATAGCCCTGTCGCACCTTCACATCCAAGGTACTTGTGTGGGTTACAAGAGTTGAAGTGCTTAAAAGTACAAACACTCCCACTAGATCCTCCGGTGGAGTTGTTGATTTGAGTGACAATAGTGGGTAAGACTGCAACAAGTTTTTGAGTGAGCAGGGTGGCTATGGCGGTGGTTTCGGCTGAGGCTTCACTGGTGTTAGCCACGGTGTTATCAGGATCACGACGAGGAAGCATTCTACGAAAAAGAAATCATAAGTCGGTAGTTAGGATAGACATTCAAGAATTAAAAGTGACAATATTTATAAATAAAATCACTCATTCATTAATATTAATGTCTTACAAGATAAATAAAACATATATTTAAAACATATATGTTGAATTACAAATGAAATATAAAGACAAAATTGACCAGTCAAAATTCAAGATTCGGATGAATGATACTAGTGAGACGTGTTTTAGCCTATAAGTGAGCACTCACTCCAAGGTTCCCCAGGTAAGTGCGACTCGTAACGAACGTGCCTCACTTTCCTTTGACAAGACCCCCAGTATACAGGCGCTCACCCTTCCAGATTACATGTGTCTCTAGTATCACTATCCAAGCCTTTGATTTTGATGAGAACATTATGGATTGGGCCTTGCCCAAGAGTTGGATTCAGCTTCACAAGTCAGCTTTCTTTTCTTGAACGGGAGTTGGGCCTCAGAAGTGGTTCCAACATGGCTCTCTTGGTCTTCGGATTCCGAATCACTTGATATGTTGATTACTTCAGGCTTCGGTGCAGGCCGGCTTGTCGCATCGGAGATTAACTCGGGCTTGACATTATGTTTCGAGGGTAGCAGGCTTCCAGAGAAAGATGATCGTGGTGAGATTAGCCTACTCCAACTAATTGGGCTTTGGGACCCATCATCGGAAATAAGGCTTGAATTGCTAGAGATGTCAGCAGAGTACGACGACATACTAAAGATAAGAGAGTTAGTGGATTGGAATCACATAAGCATATAAGTTTCAAAGGGGAGCTTAGGTTATAGTCTAGGTCAAATGGTTGCCTAATTCTCTATAACCACGGCTCTGATACCAATCTGTCACACCCCAACCGTGCATCTTAACCACGGGTGCGACTTAATTGACAAAAGAACACAATGGAATAAAGACATTTACTATTAAAGTTTCAAAATATTAAAAAAATCACAATTACATAAGTTTCGAATTAAACCAAACAGATAACATGTTCAAAAGACAAGCAACTTAAAATAAGATTCTTCAATCGATATCTAGGCAAATCCTATGTGATATTGACTTGACCTATCACGAGCTTAATCACCTGAAACATGTACGAAAAACAAGTGTCAACTAAAAATAGTTGGTGAGAAATCACAGGTTTAATAAAAGTATAAGTTTGACAAAGGTGACAATTCATATTCCAAGATCATCATATAGCACGTAATAAAACAAACACATGATTAGCAAATACAACCTAAAATGATGAGTAACGAATAAGTGGTACAACTCGCAAGTTGCACTAATAACGAATAAGATGTCCAACCAAAAGTTGTCCATAAAGTATATGCGGTTTCCATCCTATGGCCCATATCTGTACTACCGTTGGCTTGAAAGTTTCAAGTTAAGGATTTGCAAGTTTAACGTTTATCATGTTGTGTTCATTTACTCACATACATATATGATTCGCTTGTTTTAGAATTGTTTGAAAACGTGTTTTAATGTGTGCCAACGCGTACATGTTTCCCCCAAAACGATTTGAATAAAGTGGGGCTATGAAGTCTCACCTTGAGACCTAGACGAGATAAGAAACTTGAACGAATAGACGAGATGAATCACGGACCAGACCCTAAACAAATAAATAAACCATTTTTAGGGTAGGTTCGATGGTTACGAGTGTTAGATAGGCGGTTCGGGTCACAAGATTAAGAATTAGTTGCAAAAATAGAGTTTTAGTTGATTTTCAGATTTGGACAGCAAAGTAGCTGAACAGAAACGGGATTGTTAAAAATATCAAACGACGTCTAAAAATTATGAAATTTTACAGGGAATTAGTTTAAGTCGTTCCAAAGAAGTTTCGTTTAGAAAGTTTTTCCATTTGAGACTCGGATCATAGCCAAAATAGTCCAACAAGACAGAAGGTACTGAAAAAGGTTTCTGTCCCGTTTTGGCTACTACGGAGTCATACTTTTGAATTAGAAAACGATCCAATTATGGTTGGATAGGAAATTCGACAAAATACGTCATGGAAATTGAGTTTTCTCAGTTTAGATTAATTATGGTCAAGTTACGCTCAGTTAAATTCAGCATAGTTTCTGTCCAAAATCAATGGTTGCACTTAAGTGGTCCGTTTAGGGTTTTAAGATTACCGAACGCGCAAATAAAAATTAGACGAATGTTATTATGTTATTATAATACATAATATAATCAAATTAGGTTATCCAAAACGTCCCGTGTCACCGGTCTAGCCATGATATTCACAGAAGCATTTTGGAGAATCACAGAATGCAATCGGCATAGCCGACACGAGCAAGCGGATTCTATATTTAATTAGCGTGTGAGTTCATATAAGTGATAATATAGAATAAATAACATGTTTTAAGTTAGCAAGAACATACTAAAGCATCGGCAGAGCCACTTTTGCGATAGTTGTCTTGAGGATTCGCAGAATGCGACGGCATAGCCGCCATTGCAAACGGGATCCTTTGTTTGTTAGTTGGTGATGTTAGCTTGATTTATTAGTTTGATTAAGATTATTAGAGGGTTTTTAGGGCTGAGGTTTCACATGATCAAGTGATCATGGATAGAAAATAGAAAAAGATTGAGGGGATGAAGAAAGAATAAAATAAAAAGACGGTATTCAACTTCGGAGGGTTACTTACTTGTTTGATCTTCAAACTCTTGGAATCCTCTAAGGGATTTTCGAAATCTTCAAGGTTGGGAAGGGATTTCACAACTTAGGAGGGGTTGGGAGTGTTTGAGAGAGAATTAGCAAAGAAAACAAGATCCTAAGCCTCCTATTTATACTAATGGTTGAAGGGGTGTAAATTTGGAATGTCTTGGAAAGCAATTTAGGGGTTTAGGGCCCTCAAATCTGCGAAATTTTCCTCAATGGGGCTGGGTTTTTTGTGATTTCTTGCTTGGGCTAGGTCCAAGATTAGGTGGGTTGGGTCCTAGCTTGATCCGGTTGAGTGCGCGCATTCGAAAATTTCGATTTTAAGCATTTCTAAGCGAAATTGGCAAATGTTTTCAACATTAAAGTTGATTGTCATAACAAAAAGAGTATGTTTAGCTAAAAACATTTAAGTTAAAGTTACGTTATTCGCGTATAGTAGTTGGCGATCGGTGGGCGAGAAAACGGACTTTTTGATCGTTTTTCGAATTTCAGGATTTATTTAAGGAAAGTTTTGCAAACAAACTTTGTTTTAATTAAAGAAATGAATATTTTAAACATTTAAAACATAAATTAATGTCATGTTAAACGATTTGTCGGTCGTGGACGGTACGTAGTTAACGACGGTTTAAAAGGCGAACGATCGCACGAAAGTACTAACTAGTACTTTTAAGCATCAATTCACATTGAATGGGTTGTAAGAACATGTTTGAGATGTATGGGGGTGGTTCATGTGTATTTAATGTGTCATAAAGATCAATTAAGTCTACGTGCGATCCATGAATCAATCACAGATAAGTATAAGTCTTTGAAATCAAGCATAAACGTAATGTTTCACATGTGAACTAGTATTGTGACAACGTCTGAATAGGATTTCAAGTAAAATGAAATGTCATGCGAATTTTCATTGATAAGTCTAGAATGAGTACAAGTAGTGAAAATCAGAAGTGTCACATCTGACGACTCCGGCTGCTTCTCCGATCAGATTAGTGTGTGTAAAAGGATCAGATGGGTTCGTTTGAGGTACGCAGAGTGTTTGTGAATGAATTGGTAATCGAATCTGATGAGTTTGAGGGTGTTTGTCCATAAAGTCAACGGTTACGGGGTTTAATTCCCATAATTTAGTTTAATTCGTCAATGATGATGCTTTAACACAGTAGTTAAGACTGTTAATGTCGAGGACGTGCTTGATCAGTTTCAATTTCTAGCCAAAATCGATTATGGGGATAGAATTTGATGAAATGCTCACTAGTTTGACTCTCAGAAGTCAACAGAATCAATTTCATTCGATTTTTGACTTTGCAAAGTCAATCAGATCGAGTTTGGGTTAAATACAGATTTAGTCCCTGAGTTTTCATGTGTTTGAGTTTTAGAAAGAGGCAGAATCAGTCCATGTGGTTAGAAATGAGTTAGGAACATGGTTAGTTGACTTTCAAAAGTCAACAGAAAATCAACTATATGTTAATGACAAGATTAGTCCCTCAAATTTTATATGTTTGAGTTGGATATAGGCAGGATTAGTCCCTGGAGATTAAGATAGGTTAAATAGGTTACTTTAACTGGATTTGGTTAACGGAGTTAATGTGAAAAGTTCGAATTGTCACATTCCACACACACCGGATGCACATGCATCCACACAACTCACATAACACCACGTAACAATCTAGCAAATCATCATATTTACCACAATTTCAAACCACACATAGTTACACACAAAATCACTAAACCACGTCGACACACCAAACTATCTCACATATTCACATTTAGTACTACTCCACAATACCCAACTCACAAAATGTAATCTCACCTAATCATACCACATAATCACAATTATCTAACACGCAGCTTACGCAGCATGATTCCACACGGAACCATAAATCATTTACTCATACCAACTACTTCACCTAGTGTAATAATACACAAATGATAATTAATAATTACTGCTCAACTCTAAAGACGTACCTCTTGGCTCGCGATTACTCGTGGTGGCATTCGTTTCGCCCTTGTCCCATTCTCAGTTTAAGTTAAGGCATTTGATTTGCTTAAAAACACCGATTTTCTCTTAAACCTGGCTCTAAAACCAACTTGTAAGGCCCCAAACCAGACACCTTACAGTTGGTTCTCATAACTAGTTATACTCTTTAAAATACTCATGTTATTAATCAAACATCGAAAGTCTTTTTAAAATAATAATTGTTATTTAATACCGTTAACGTCATTAAGTTTACCTCACGAATGCTTGCACACCAATCCGAGTAACACTGTTCCTAAGCCAAGATACGTCGACCCCAAAGCTCACCTACAACACAATCTAACATACACACAAAGTCAGCTACGCTGAGTGAGTTTTAATAGTTTAATTTAAACAAAAGCCAACTCGTCTAATTTAATATTTATCTTTACTCAAGACCCTCCGGTCCTTACTAAAATAGATTTATAAATTATCATCATATAGATAACCCCTGTTATCTTATGATATCCCAAAGGACTCTTCTCACCATTTTAACCCAGTAAGTCTCTCCGCCATTTTAACCCAGCCGTTAAGGCCAATTGATGAGTGTTTCACCACATGTGAGAATATTTCATTGTAATCAACCCATTCTTTTTGTGTAAGCTCCTTAGCTACCAACCTAACTTTGAACCTTGTTGCTTCAACTCCTTGAATGCCCTCATTTAGTTTGTAAATTTAATTATAACCAACCTGCTTTTGATTCTTCTGCTTATCAATCAGAACCCATATATCATTCTTCTACTAGAAACCAATCTCTTCCTTCGTGGCTTTAATCCACTTCTCTTTGTCAATAGAAGTAACAACCTCATTGAATGATAAAAGCTTAAGAATATCTTCATCCTTTGCAACAGTAAACACAAATGTTGATGTGTCTTCATTACTCTTAAATCTTGCATGAGGAACAATTTGCGTTCTTGGTCTATCTCTATCCAAGCTATACCCACTTGTACCAACAATGGAACTCCCTGGTCGTTGAGGAGTTTTATTTACATCACCACTCACATCTGGATTAACCTTCAACTCAATTTGTACTCTGTGGTCACTATGGTCTTCCCCAAAAGTTTCACCACTTTTGCTACCAGTCACATCTTTATATAATGTGTCTTCCTTGAACACTGCATCCCTACTAACAATGACTTGAGGACTTACATAATCTAATCTCCGATTCCTATAGCCTTTGACCCCTTCACGACATCCTAGAAAAATACACTTTTGAGCCTTTGATTCAAATTTCCATATGAGCATATGCCAATGCTCCACACCTTCAAGTTTTCATAGTCTACTACTTTCTCATACCACATCTTCATTAGTGTTTTCATTCCCACTGCTACAGGGGCGCAGTTTAGTTAGGGCCAGCCCCCCCCTGATTTTTCGCTCAGAAGTGTAAATATGTATTCGGGAGAAAATTTTATAGGTATTAAGTTTCGGCCCTCTGATATTTTTCCCAAAGTTTAGGGGGTTTTTTGTAAAGTTTTTGTAAAGTTTTAAAACTTGTTTTAAAAAAGAAAAGGCATCCGTGTGAAGGGCTTTAAGCCTTTTGGGCTTTGACCCGACCTTTCATTAAAAAAAGACTAATTCAATTAGTCTAATTGGATTTGGCCATGGCCCATTTGGGTCTCTCTTTTGTTTCGTGAAGGGCTGAAGCAGCCGTGAAGGGTGAAGTGCTGAAGCAGCCGTGAAGGGTGAAGGGCTGAAGCAGTAGTGAACACTGAACAGGGCGAAGGTTAGCAGTGAACACCGGACGACGAGCGGACGAGGAGAGGAGCCGACGAACTGACGAAGAAGAGCACTAGAGGCTAGACCGACAATTTTGAAAGGTAATATTTTTTTCTCATAGTTTGTTCTTGTATTGAATGTAGGTTGCGAAAACTAGGTTTTAGAATGGTGAAATTGGGTAAATTGGGTATTACTAACGTTTTAAACCTTAATTCTATCGTTTGGGGTGATTATTGTGATTATTGTTTAACAATTTTAAACTAGGGTTTATAATGGTAAAATTGGGGAAGATGCTTAGATGCTCAATTAAAGAAAAAATTGGTATTTTTGGGCATTTGGTGTATTGATGATCATGAAATTATTATTTATTAGATATGAGGAAGATGAAAACTATTGTTTCTGATTTCAAAAGAAATTGCTGAAAAGTTTGATTCGGAATCCATAATCGATGAATTCAAAGATCTTAAAGGTCTTCGAGCTCAATTGAAATTCTTTTTCCAGGTACACACCATTTCTCTTTTAAGTCTTTCATCTTTGTTTAATTGTTAGTTAAAAAATATCTAGTTTTTTATGTGTAAGAACGGTCGTTTGTTATATATTTAAAGTTTATATTGTTTGACCCGACCCGAACCGAATCGCCGACCCGAAAATATAAGCCGAAACATAGCAATAGGAAAAAAAAATTAGGACTACGCCTCGGCCCCCTTAGGTTTTTCTTCAAAATTCGTAACTGCACTGCTGATGGTGGAGACCTATTACCAAGTATGTTGATGTAGTCACAGCCTCAACCCATAACATCCTTAGCAACCCTAAACTAGATGATAGGCACTTACCTTGTTCAACAATGTTTTGTTCACCATCAACCGGTAAATACACCCTTATACAATATCTATAACATCAATAGTAACTCCAACATCAATAGTAACTTATACATCCCAATATTCCTTATCAGCAATAACTCTAACATCAGTAACTTATATATGGCTGAAATTCAACCCACTGAATTCATGTTGACTTTATCACTATATTCCGTCAGTTACATATGGATATGCACTCGACAGGTTGCCTATATGCATCCTAAAAGCTTAATTTCAGGGTTACTACTAACGCATTACTAATATTTGTCTGTCAGTAGTAAGGGAGAACAATATGAACTGGGATATATATGCAAAAAACACACACTTGCCTTTGGTCCTATATAATCATAAGTCCTATTAAGTACCTTGTTACAATGCTTGCTTTTGTCATAATCGACCAAGTTTGTTGAGACCTTTGATTTATTACTTTTGCATTCGTCGCATCGTGAAATACATAGTTTCATGAAGATTTTTAGTCAATATCATCGATGCATTAAGAGACCACGTAAAACTTGTATATAGGGATATAAATAAAGTTAATAGAAACAATATTAAACTATAAGTATTCATTGCTAAATGTGGGCCAGTTTATTAATACACACTAAAATACTAATATAAATAATAATTTAAATTGAAATAAATATCACAAATCAAATATTTTATGTTTTCAAAATGAAACAAATATATTTGGGTCATCCGGATAACATCCAAGCCAATAAATTTGTTAACTAACATACATATATAACATCAAAGACACAAATATAATAATGAATGATTAAAACGGTTCAAAATAACATTAAGAGATTGATATATTTTATTATTTCATTCTTATATATATCAATTCATTTCGATATCTTCTTCCTTTGTGTCTTGTAATTCCTTATGGGGTTGCGAAGGCTCAAATTCCTTGCTCTTTCCCCATAACACGGAGTAGAGTCCCATCACAATCAGCACTGACCCTAATACCCTGCGTCAAATAATTAAACTTGTATCACAAATACTGCAGGATGTTGCCCACCCATCTATAGCGTATTAAAAATATGTTCATATGCTAATGAGCTGGTGGTGGAGTGGTAAGAGAGAGATTTGGTGTTCCTTGTGACCCAGGTTCAATTCCTGCTCTCCCCATTAGTTTCTGCGGCATACAAATGAGGCCTAGCTCTTAGACTGATGCACCTGAGTTTTACCTACGCCGATCCAGGGTTCGAGCCTCGGCTCTCCCTCAAGCCCGGAAGGTACCGTATTGGGTGAGATTTTCCTTGGATGCTCTCCAACTCTGACGCCAAGTGGGCCCGGTTAACACAACATATTGGCCAGAGTTGGACGAGGCTCTCCCGTGTGACGGGGTGGAACGACGTCACAACATTCAATGTTCGCCGTTCAAAAAAAAAAACAATATGTCCATATATCAAAATCACTGGCATAACACATGAAAATGACTACTTTCGTGACCTTTTTCTCCTTCAAGATTTTTGGTGGGTTTGTCCGTTAAGAAAGGCCAAACCAACCAAAAAAAAAAACCAAAAGCAAATCAAATATAATTATTTTGTTAAATCATATTGATAATTGTATCGTAAAGATTTATTCATAAATAATATAAGTTTTTAATAAGTTGATCTGACATGACGGGTACTTACGTTCCAAGATATAATTTCTCATGTAGAAATGTCCAGCTTAGTGCGGCAACGATAACCAACAACAAGGGACTAAACACCGAAACAAAGAGCGGCCCTTTTCTTTGGATACACCATGACATCATGCAAACCCCGATCCCCGAACAAGCAACTCCCTATGAAATCATCATTTTATTAACTCATTTTCTAACTTATCATTATATTCGAGTCAAATAAGTAAATAACGTACCCCATAAACACTTGCCAAGGCCCTAATCCCCGGATACAACGACCATTCTCGTGGATGTGGCACCATGATAAAACCAAATATCGAGCATTCGACGGTAGCCATCCCCAACATCAAAGCCGAGCTCGAATAGGGAGCAGGATACGTATCGCCCATTTTCGCCTGAATTTTGTTAACTTTCATCAGCAAAATTGTGTTTTAGAAACCAGATGCGTCTCTACAGTACAAACAACTAAAGCAATCGATTTAGGCCCCCAAAAAATTAAAAAAATGATACTTTAATCCATATTCTAAGTTGAAACGTATGTGATAATCCATTAATTTTTTGTGTTTTTAGAGATAAATAAGAAAAGATAACAAAATGATGGAAAATTTATTTATAGGGTTACTATATTAACATTCGGCCTAAATAACATTAATATTACAGTTTTTGACGCTTTATAAAATAACATTTAAAAACTTTCATGTATTTAAAAAACTTTCATAAAAAAAGCTCAATTTCAAAGTTCGCTTTATGGCCCAAAATATGTTGAGCCGCCCCTGTTAGAAACCAGATATTGGGAAGACTTACTTGGATAATGAACCATATGGCCCAAGTGAGAGAACTAATGATGACTAGAAAGGGTCCGATGAAGTTTCCTTTTCCTTGAGCAGGATCATTAGCCGCACCATTCGCAATGCTTAAATGAATGGCTGATTCGCCAACGGGTACAACTGGTCCATGGTACATGGACAATATCATCGCACCCGCCACCCCGACTAATGTTCCAACCAACTTCGCTTGTCCGCCCAACGTCTTCAACTTTGCACTTTCTTGCCTACCCGAACATAACAAAATACAGTTAGTATGTTTTGGAACGAGAAAAAAACATGTTTCCTTAACTTAAGCCATGTTATTACTTGAATACGACAGCGAGGACAAAAGTGAGGGCCGGCAGGAGATTCGATAGCGCGCACGCGATGGTTGGAGTGGAGTTCTTCAAACCAACAAAGTATGTGATTTGGTTCATTGTTAACCTGAGAAAGATTAACCGTAAATTTAAAAAAAACAATTGGAGGTGTAAACTTATACAAAATTTATGCAACATCAAGCACCAGCACATCTGGGCTTTATTTTTGGTTACTGGATGGGAACTGTGAAGTTCTTTTCTCATCCACAACTCAGTTATTTACTGTGAGCACATAATCTCTCCTATAAACGAATGATGTAATTAATTAACTCACCCGAAAACGGAGGAGAAGAAAATTTGGACGAGAACCGGTCGCGTCATTGGAGGTCTTTTTCCTCTATAACCATATCACAATAACAAATTAATAGAAAGCTTTAGTATAATTATATGCATATAACTCCATACTCCTTTATATCAATCTAATTTATTTCGTACCCTTTCCTCAATGAGAAAATTAATCAAAAATAAAATAAAATTATATGCATATAAAATGTATCTTTTTAAAAAATTTTCGTGTAAAAACATCATATCTTTTCTATATCTGCTAATCGCTACTAGAAAATTGTGACTTTTCCGACCAGATCCAACAATGAGAAACTGTACCTTTCCATGAAATAAGCGAGAGGGGCGAGGAAGAGAAAAGCGAAGATTTGACGATACGCGACGTGGATGAACGGGTTCATCCCAGAATCCATGGCAAGCTTGGAGAAGATGTTCATGCCTGCAAACTCAAACTGTACTATCACCATGATCAACGAAGGCAATAACCCATCCACCATTTTTTCTGTAACTGTGAACTGAACCGAACCTCTCTGTGATGTGTCTGTGATATTCAGAAGAGGTTAAGTTGTAGAAGAAACGGTGACATGTGAACTTATATAAAGAACCGTTTGGGAGATTACTTGTAACAAAAGTTGATGCAATTGAATTTGAGTGACGCTTGAAAGCATAGCTTTTTGGCTTTTTCGGTTTTGACAAAACTTGTGGCAACTAAATTTGCATGCCAGCACGACAATTGTGATGGCAGCGTGACTGAAATCACTGCATACTGTCAAAAGATTCTGCCCATTTTGTACTTGCTTAATGAAGTGGATGTTACTCATGCTTGTTCACATGAATATGTATCATAAGTTTTTTTCATAAAAGGGAAAATCATTGAAAATATATTTATAACAAAATTATTACCAATATTACCAATCTATCTGTTTTTACTCGTTTATCAACTTTGCTTTTTTAGGTCGGTTAATAATACATAAAAATAGTCGATGAGCTAGTGGTGAAATGGTAAGGGAGAGACCTGATGTTCATAGTGACCCAGGTTCAATCAATGTTTTCCACATTAGTTTCTGAGACATGCAAATGAGGCCTAGCTTAGGCTGATGCAACTGGGTTTTACCCACGCCGATCCAGGGTTCGAGCCTCGGCTCTCCTTCAAGTCCGGAAGGGGTCGTATTGGGTGGGATTTTTCCTTGGATGCTCTCCAACGCTGACGCAAGTGGGCCCGGTTAAGACAACATATTGGCCAAAGTTGGACGAGGCTCTCGCATATGACGGGGGGTGCGACGTCACAACATTCAATGTTCGCCGTTCAAAAATAAAAAATTAAAAAAATTAAAAAAATTAAAAAAATAGACTTGAAATTAATGTTTTCAGAGCCGGACTGGACAACGAACCGGTCGTCTTAGAGGTCCATTGGTCGAACGGGTTAGATCGGATGATAACATAAATAATATAAAAAGTAAAACTATTTATATACATACAAAATATAAAAAAAAAACGTTTTTTTGTTTTATGTAAATTTACAATTTTAATGACATATAAAGGTTTTAATAAATAAAATATGCAACTTGAAATACTAAATTAGCCAGAAAATCAGATTTCGAAGGAAAAAAATACAAAAAATAAAAAATAAAAAAAGTTTCAAATCTGGTCGGACCGGTAACTGGTCGGTTCAACTACACACAACCGGACCGGTTATGTGTCCAGTTCTAAAAACACCGCTTGAAATAAATGCTACGTGAATTAGATTTAACTATCTATTTTCTAAGAACATATTTCGTCTGCCTCATGGATGATCATAATTTTATCCTATTTTCTAGTCCAATTTTTCGAGCAATGTTATTTGCATCTTGTACGTGCTCCAATTTTTTGAGCAATGTTATTTGCGGCTTGGTCTGTATCCAATTTTTCATTCGCGTATAATCAGTGTTATTAGTTCCAACACTGAAAGGACTTTGGTTCGAATCCTATACTTTTTTTGTTTTTTTATGACTGGACAATTAGGGATGATATAAAAATAGTAGGTTGTATGTCGGGGAAAGGATTTGAAGGCTCCTCAACTTCTTTTTTTTAGAACAGCGACTTTCGTTACTCTTGTAAGACTTGAACTCAAGACCTTTAAATCTAGGTGTTCCAAAAGACTTTGCATCTATAACTAGGTCACCAACCCTGTTGGTGGCTATACAACTTCTAGGACTATTACTTAGTTGTGTTAAGCTAATAGTCGATAACTAGTTAAACATATACATAAAATATTTTCTATCCAAACAAAGTTTGAAGTCGTTGGACGCAATTTCCATTTTAAAAGAACTCAAACTCAAATACAAACCATTTTCAAAATGTCAAACGAACCAAATCAAATAAAAACCTTATATTTAATTGAAAAATCCAAAATATTCCTACGACCTGATTCAATCAGGTAATAAAACAATTATGATTTTCAATCCTGTAACAAATCTTTCTATATAATAAAACTAGCTTAGAACATGTGTACTACACAGGCTTAGAACTTGTGTACTACACAGGTTTAGAACTTGTGTACTATACAGGGTGAAAAAATATTAATACATAAAATTCTTAAATCTTTATATATATCTGATGGGTGAAAAAATGTAATTACTTATACTAACAATAGAAAACAAAATCCAAAAATATGTAAAAGTTAATCTATAATTGAATTTTGAAAATAAATTAGTTACTATTCAAAGTAATTTGACTTTCATTTACTCTTTGAATGAAAACATAAGTTAGGTAATTAGATTTTAAAGTTTCTTATAATATAAGATAATTTAAAATAAATGTGTTTTATTAATATAATTAATAATTTGTTTAAAAATATATTATTATTGGAAAGATGGAGATGTATTTAATTAGAGAGAGAGGCGGGAAAAAATTATAAGAATGAATATAAAGGCGACACGTGACATTGAGAAACTTTTTATTATTATTAAGTATAGATACGAATAACAGAAAATTATGACAACTTAAAAGAAAAGGAAAAATCCCTAAAAGGTCCCTATTATTTTTATCGCTCCTTTGACTAATCACTTTCGAAAATGTCCCCTCATATACCGTCAGAACCGACGGTATAACATGGTCGTCCGACGCTGTTCTCAGCCAACCACATCCCGCCACGTGTAAAAATCGCCGGTATGTTTATAAACACCGGCGGATCCGACGGTATTTTTTTTTTACAAAATTGTTGAGGTAGGATCTCATTATATTTATATAAAATTATTAATTTTTTTAAAAAAGGATTTTATTTTATTTTTTAGAAAATCGTTGAAGTAGTTTTTTTTACAAACACCGTCTACACTATCGGATTTTTTCCAAACACCGTCGGACGACGCTATAACACCGTTGAAAGACAGTATACCACTGTCGGATTTTTTTCAAACTCTAAATACTGTAGAATTTTTTTTTTTCAAACACCGTCGTCCGTCATGTTAAACGGACATTCTCAGAAAAAAAAAATATGTCTAATAGAACAAATTGGCACATTTTGATCATTTTCCCTGAAAAAATTATAGATTTGTAACTTTACATGACTAGCTCATCATTGTAATTGACTCAATTATCTTGTTTTCTACTTATGTAAATCATGAACTCATGATTACATTTATAAATTCTTTTTGCATAACCATAAATATAAAACACTCAGTATGATTATTTTTTTTTAAAAGGTTGTAGTATAGTGGTAAGAGGAGAGTCCCATAATTAAAAGATTATGAATTTTAACCTCATTCAACACATAAAAAAAAATAAAATAAAAATTTGTCGTTAAAAAAAATAACTATTTTATCTTTATAAAGGTATACATATATTTAACGCCTTTCTTTTGGTTTTTCATGATTACAAGTCACTTAATTTGAGGGCCTTCTTAGTTTTTCTATTTGAAGGTCCCCTAGTTTTAGCATGAATAATGCTGCATCAACCTATATTGTCTGTCATCAACCTATATTGTCGTGTTCATCACAACTGAATTCACCTTTTTCGATCCACTCAAAATAATATAAATGACTTTAGAGTGTGGGGGTATACCCATGTGATTGTGTTATGGTGTGGTGTGATAATAAAGTGCACGTCACTATTCTCATTATCACATCACTCATCCTTAGGTAAGGGGTATACCCATATAATTGTGGTGGTGTGATAATTAAATGTTATTTATTTTTAAATTTTTATTTAAATAAAATAAAACATAATATTTAATAAAAAAATACATTAATTAAAATAACTAAAAAAACATAACTAAAAAAATTACTAAAAAACCATTACTAAAAAAAATACATAATCAAAAACCTACGGGATATCATGACGTTCTTTGATCTCATTTTGTTTTTTTTCAATCAAAAAACGTTGCGCGGTGGAGAGTGAATCAAGATCCATGCCAAGAATTTCGATCTCCTATTTTGTTCGTTTCCAATCCATCATCTCGTCTTGGGCATTGCTAAATGCTTGTCATTTGTTCGCCCATTCTCTCGCCGATTTCATCGTGACTTGCAACTGAACCCGAGCCCGTTGTTTGGGCTTTTGCTTTTTTTCTTCCTATCGGACGGGGTATTTCTTCAACGTCTTCCGGGGCATCTACGTTGAGATCGTACATAGATCTACCATCGGACGCGCCCGGACTAGCGTCGATGTCTGTTGATGTTCTTTTTTTGGACAAGCCGGTTCGGGTGGGGGCAATGTATAATGTTTGCCACTTAGGCGATTGCCTACAAACCTCCCAATAATCAATTGGTGTTTCGCCACCATGGTCGTCTTGAAACCGGGTCGTTGCTCTCCCCAAAGTTTCGGCATCGCTCTCACCGCTTGGAAACATTCTTGGTAGATCCTGTGGAACTTTATCACCTTCCCATTTATATGAGTACGTTTTGAACTCAATTGGTCTAAAGTTCGGTAACCGAACGGTACGCTTATGAAAGATTCATATTTTTCACGAATGCGAGTCCATAACGTCTTTTTGTTTTGAGCGTTTCCTTCAAAAAAATTAAAATTAATAAACACAAAAATAAAATAATAGAAATTTTAAAAATACAAAAAACAAAATTATTTACCGATTATTGGATCCTTCGAGACGTCTGTATACGCCTTAACCAAGTATTGGGTGGAAAGTTTTGGTTCATTTGGTTGGCCATGAACGCGTTATCACGATCCGCGTATTAAGACCAAAAGTGTTGATACGGACCGTTACTTAATTTTTGGGTAGAAAAATAGAAGATTGGTGGGTAGAATAGTAGAAAATTAGAAATGGGTGTAAATTTTATGGAGTAAAATTGGGTATTTATAGTGAGTAAAAATATATATTATTGAAATATAACGGAGAGAAAATGAGAAGGGAACAATATTTATTCATTAGGGAGACATCACAAGTATCAGATACATCATATATATATGATACAAGATGAAACCCTAAAGCCCATAATGTTGGGATGAGCCATAAAATAGTCTGCATTTATAACACTCCCCCTCAGACATTTTATATTATACACTATCAACATTATACTACTGGATAATGTTGGCTTAGTTCTATAGGTACTAAATTAACTGATACTGCAGGATCAGTTATGTTGCCTCATTAAAAATCGTACTAAGAAAACCCAATGGGACAAAACTTAGTTAAGGGAAAAAGAGTACAACGTGTATAATACTCCCCTTCAATTTAACATATATCTTCCGGTCTTTGAAGTGCAATCTTCTGTGGTAACTGATTGACTTGATCTTTGTTGTAGCTTGATTGATTTGAGCGATGCATGTTGCATTGTCTTCATATAGTGTAGTTGGGCTTCTTTTGATCAACTCTGCTCAGATCCGCGATAATGTCTACTTTGCTGATTGCCATAAAATTGTTGTACCTCCATATGCAAATTTAGATCAAGCTAGGTGTAGTCTAATAAGTAACCTGCATCACCATAAACAATTGCTTGGGACTCCATATTTTTCTCGTAGAGCAATCCCTTGTCTCGAGTCCCGCAAAGATATTAACTTATCTTTTAATACGCTTGATGATACTGTCTCGTTAAAAACCTTGCTAGGAAAACTCATTAGGACAAAACCATAGCTAGGGAAAAAGAGTGCAAAGCGTATTAACAACATGCTTCAGGTTGATGTTAAATCGGTACTTCGGGACCAAAAAATAAAATGATGCTACTAGATCAGCTATGTTGCCTCGTTAAAAACTTTACTAAGAAAACCCAATAGGACAAAAACTTAGTGAAAGGAAAAAGAGTGCAACGTGTTAGATCAGAACTATATTTCACTAGCACATATACTTAAACATAATATCATGTCTTGTGATATACACGAGATGCATTAGTGCACCGATCACGCTTAAGTATGGTACATCTAGACCAAGTACTTCTTCACCCTCTTATTGGTGGAAGTAATGATATTTGTGTATGTTTAGCGACCAAACAATTATGGGTGTGATTTACAGATAAACTTTGTCCATATTAGAATATGCTAACATCTTCTGGATGTAGTTTGATTTATGAACAAATATATACTCGTACATCAGGTCGAGGAATAATTTCGTCGTGTCAAGATCTTACATTCTAAAATTCTCACTCTAGTAGTTCGACAGAGTCACTCGATGATTCTTAGATCATCATTGTAAATTGCGATTATAATGAACTTTAAGAGTGAAATTTTGATAAATAGACATGGATGATTTTATCATACTTATAACCCTAATTTTCAAAATATACACCGAGTCAATTTTACTATATACGACCAATATTCTTGAGACTATATAAAAATCTCTTGAGATTTATAAAACACATCTTAGATTACTCATAATGCTTCAGGCATTTCTAACCCTTTAGGGATTTTTATGTATATGTCACTTTCAAGTTTTCCATACAAATATGTAGTGACAATATTTATAAGTTTTCTGAAGTCATTTTGAGATTGCGAGGCCGATTAAGCATTTAAAGGTTATCGCATCCACTACAGGGAACACGTTTCCTCATAATTAACTTCTACGATTTGGGAAAAACCTTAATGTTACAAGTCGTGCCTACATCGTATAATCTCATAAATTTCGTTTCTTTTTATTTAAAAACACCCATTTATAACCTACTGGTTTGACGTCTATGGGTGTTCGAACTACAGGTCCGAAAACGTTTCGTTTGTCATGCAAATTTAGTTCAGCCTTTTAGGCGTCTTGCCATTGTAGGCGGTCATCTCTTTGTATGTACTCTTATAGAATTTCATGTACATAATCTTTTTCATCGATTACATCTATTGCTATAGCATATGCAAATATTTCAAACACGTGTTTCATTTCGGTTCCATATTGTACTATTTTTTACATGATTTATAGAGATCTCATATTATTTAGTATTCGAGTTTCTTTTAGAACTCTATTATCCTTTTCTGGGGTTTTATTACTTTCCTATGGAAATGTATTAGTCTCTTCTGGGACATATACCTCTTCTAGGGTTCTATTATTTTCTTCTGGAAATATAATAGTCTCTTCTGGGACATACACCTCTTCTGGGATTAGACCAACTACATTATTCTGCTCTTTTCGTTTCATTAGGGTTTTATATTTGGAACTGACTTATCTCCCACATTCTCTTTGTGTGGTAATCTTTTAGTGATTATATTCATTTGAGCAGATAAGTTCGATGCTGGTATCTCTGACTTTGTCAGTCTATTTGTGTGTATGAATGCATCAGATAATTCATTTGCTATTCTTTGCAAATGCATGACATATTAGACTCCAGACTCCTATTGACCAATTCAGGGGTGATGATGATACATTCAATGTTTTTGTTTTCATGTATTACAAGTTTTTACTTTCTTTATCTAATCTCTCCCTAAAACTGGGAATACTGTTTTATTTAAATTAATAAATAACATACTGTGTTGTAAACATGTCCCATTATGGCGATGTATAGTAGATAGATCGCGCAACCAAATACTTTTAGTTGAGACAAACTTGGTTATCTTCTGTAGAACATTTGTATAGGGGAGTATTTTTTTTTCAGCAATTGGTTTTGAATTGATTAGTGCAACGGTATGTGTCACACCCCGCCAAGGCGGAAACGCGAGGCGCGATGTTCATGGTTCCCAAAGCATATGATTACCGCAAACACATACATGATAAATGGATACATAAACAAGTTTAATGTTTTACATTCCAAAATGTAATTGGGTTTACAAAAAGTGAAGATTTCACAAATATGACTCTATTACAATGAGTTATACGAGAGAAATCCCCCAAAAGTTGTATCCATCGTGCATGCATGTAACCTACATTGCTAACCTTGCGATCATGTTCAATTTCCTGAAAAACATACTTAAAATTGTCAACACGAGGTTGGTGAGTTCACAGGTTTAAATCAAATAGATCTTTGTAAAATTCAATTATTCGTAAATAGTTCCAGTTGCATGTGATAACCAGAATAAGAATTGTTGACTCATTTGTAAACTAGCTAGGAATACAAATAATATGTTCATACATGAGGCGTAACCAAACCATGACAATTGTACACGCCCCTAATTTCGTTATCCGGTTCTATGCGGCCATAAATCCTCCAGATTGTGGTTAGCGCGACTAACCATGACCGGGAGACGTCACTCTCCATAGTACTATTCATAGGACCCTAGGCTACAGTTAATGGTTACTACGTTGTTCCAGGGGACTTTAGCGGCCTCAACTTGTTGTTCTCATCTCATGTAAACATAAAAGTCGTGCCTTATTCTCTTGTTATCCCATAAAATAGTTGTAAGTATGTTTTTCCCCCAAATGTAGAAAACAGTAAAAAGGGGCCGTGAAACTCACCTTAAGTTTGTGTATACTTGTAATGATACTTGTTGTAGTCAAACTTGACTATTTGTACCCTAGATACCAAAGGGTAAATTGTGTTAAGACCGAACGTCTTATATTGCAAATTGTTCACCGACCTTGTAAATCTGGTTGCTTTTGTTTAAATGTCCTCTTAGATTTTCAACACTTGTTTTGTTATAAAAACAGTTCTAAGTTACTGGCCAATGAGACTGATGACCAGGTATCGAAACTACATAGTTTCGATTGAACAGAACAGATGTCGAAACTACCAAGTTTCGATTAAGCAAACGGGGTATCGAAACTACCTAGTTTCGATTGAGTAGTTGGGTATCGAAACTACCTAGTTTCGATTGAGTATGACAGGTATCGAAACTCCCAGTTTTGATTGAGTAATAGATATCGAAACTTCCTAGTTTCGATTGAGTAAACAGGTATCGAAACTATAGTTTCGATTGCTGAATTCTGATTGACCGAATCAGTCCTGCATATTTTTATGTTTTAAATCTTGAATTTGACACATGCGTTTGAATATTTTGTATGTTTAGCTACGGTTTTTAAAGAAAATAATATGAATAATATTGAGTTTTTACCTTAAAACAGAGATGAAGATGATGAGAGAAAACAGAGAATGATCTTGATTCTTCTGTTAAATTTCCTTTAGAAACACTTGAAATTCTTCTTAAAACACCGAATTATGGTAGGTTTTTGCTTTAAACTGGACTTCGAATTGGAGAGAAATGGGGGAATTTGTCGTAAGAAATGAGAAATATGACAGAGATTGTGAGGTTGAGACTGAGGAGGTATGAGTTTTTCTAAATGTGAGTGAAGTAGGAAGTGGGAGGGATGGTCTCTTCTGAATTTCGGCCGAAAAGTCAAGGAAAGTGGTTTGGGGGTTGATAAATCAAATAATTAGATTTTAAGTGTTAATTTATTAATGGTATTAATATCAATTAGAGTTTTAAAGGGGTAATTTAATTCGGTTTAGGTTCTCCACAGTATTATAAATTTATTCTAAAAATAAATTATTGACCAATCGTAAAATTTGTGTGGCATATACGTCTGGATATTTTTCTTGGTTATTTAATTTAACCACTCTCGTTCGTATTAGTCGGTTTATATGACACGTGAACCGGTAACTCCTAGAATTACCAAAATATGAAATGAGACAATGTGCGGTCTTTGTTAGACCTTAATGTCTTTGTTTGTGAAATTAAGTAAATCACAAAAATAATTATAATGTAAACTTGTTTAATACGTGTACGGATATTGACCTGAAATGTCGGGTGTCACATTCTCCCCATGTTAACAGAATTTCGTCCCGAAATTCAATTCGTGTCATCTTGAACTGGTGCATCCTTAAACAAGGAGGGGTATTTTGTTTTCATTTGGTCCTCCCGTTCCCATGTATACTCAGGACCACGTTTTGAGTTCCAACGTACCTTAACCAGTTTGATTCGACTGCGTCTCAGTCTTTGAACTTTTCAATCTGAAATCTCAATCGGTTCCTCGATGAAATGCAACCTGTCGTCTATGTGAATCTCGTCAGGCGGTATAATTAGCGTCTCGTCTGATAAACACTTCTTGAGATTTGATACATGAAACGTATCATGTACATTGCTTAGTTCTTGTGGCAACTTGAGCTTGTAAGCTACAGGGCCAACCCTAGCCAGTATTTCAAACGGTCCAACGTATCTAGGGTTGTGCTTACCACGGTTACCAAACCTTGCAACGCCTTTCCATGGTGAGACTTTTAACATTACTCGGTCACCAATTTGAAATTCTAAAGGTTTCCGTCTGTTATCAGCATAGCTCTTCTGTCTATCTCGGGCCGCTTTCAGACGGTCCTTAATTTTGAAGATCTTATCAGTGGTTTCCTGGACAATCTCAGGGCCTGTCAAATGTTTTTCACCAACTTCCGCCCAACATAGCGGTGAGCGGCATTTGCGACCATATAAAGCTTCAAACGGAGCTGCATTAATGCTCGTGTGGTAGCTGTTATTATAGGAAAACTCTGCTAATGGTAAATGAGTATCCCAATTTCCTTCGAAATCAATTACACACGCACGGAGCATATCTTCTAATGTTTGAATGGTCCTTTCGCTTTGACCATCTGTTTGTGGGTGATATGCCGTGCTCATGTCAAGACGTGTGCCCATGGCTTCTTGTAATGATTTCCAGATTCTAGACACGAATCTGCTGTCTCTATCAGAGATAATAGAAATTGGCACTCCATGCCTAGCCACAATTTCTTTGATATAAAGCTTTGCAAGTTTCTCGGTTTTATCCGTCTCCTTGATAGGTAGGAAATGAGCTGATTTTGTTAAACGGTCGACAATTACCCTTATGGTATCATAACCACTGGACGTCTTAGGTAATTTCGTGATAAAATCCATAGAAATCTGTTCCCATTTCCATTGGGGAATTTCGGGTTGTTGTAACAATCCCGACGGTTTCTGATGTTCTGCCTTTACTTTTGAACATGTTAAGCATTTACTGACATATGTGGCAATATCTCCTTTCATATTAGGCCACCAATATAATTCTTTTAGATCCTTATACATCTTATCTAAACCTGGGTGAATGGAGTACCTGGACTTGTGGGCTTCGTCCATAACCAACTCTCGTAAATTACCAAAACATGGCACCCAAATTCTATTTGCAAAGTATAAAGTATCATCTGATTTTGGCTCTAATTGCCTGATCATTCCACGTAGTGCCTCATTTTGGATGTTTTCTTCCTTGATTGCCTCTTGTTGTGCCATCCGGATTTGAGTAGTAAGACTCGTATGAATTGTTAATCATAGGGCACGAACACGAAGAGTTTTAACTCGTTCTTTGCGACTTAAGGCGTCTGCTACGACATTGGCTTTCCCGGGGTGGTACTTGATATCACAATCATAGTCGTTTAGTAGTTCTACCCAACGACGTTGTCTCATGTTAAGTTCCTTTTGATCGAAGATATGTTGAAGACTGTTGTGATCAGTAAAGATAGTGCATGTTGTACCGTAAAGATAATGTCTCTAAATCTTGAGTGCAAACACAACTGCGCCCAACTCCAAGTCATGGGTCGTATAATTCTTTTCGTGCACTTTTAGTTGTCGTGAGGCATATGCGATGACTTTGTCTCTTTGCATTAACACACAACCAAGTCCTTGGTGTGATGCATCGCAGTATACGACAAAATTGTCGATTCCCTCAGGAAGGGATAAGATCGGTGCACTACACAGCTTTTGCTTCAGTAATTGGAAAGCTGACTCTTGCTTGACACTTCAATCATACTTCTTTTCTTTCTGGGTTAATGTGGTTAAAGGCAGGGCTATTTTTGAAAAATTCTCAATGAATCGTCTATAGTAGCCTGCCAAGCCCAAAAATTGACGCACTTCTGTCGGAGTCTTTGGTGCTTCCCAGTTTTTGATCGCTTTATTTTTTGATGGATCAACGTGAATTCCTTCCTTGTTGATGACATGTCCAAGAAAATGCACTTCTCGGATCCAAAACTCACACTTAGAGAATTTAGCGTAAAGTTTCTCGTTCCTGGTAGTTCTAAGATTAATTTCAGATGATGTTCATGATCCTCCTTGGTTCGTGAATATATTAATATATCGTCGATAATTACTATCTCGAATTTATCCAAGTATGGCTTGCACACTCGGTTCATGAGGTCCATAAAAACAGCTGGTGCGTTCGTCAAACCAAACGGCATAACTAGGAATTCGTAGTGGCCATAACGAGTCCTAAATGCTGTCTTCGGTACATCTTCTTCTTGGATTCTTAGTTGATGATACCCCGAACGTAGATCGATCTTAGAGTAGAAGCTAGAACCTTGTAGTTGATCAAACAAATCGTCTATTCGAGGAAGTGGGTATCTGTTTTTGATTGTAAGCTTGTTTAATTCTCGGTAATCAATACACATCCTAAAGGTTCCATCCTTTTTCTTTACGAACAAGACCGGAGCTCCCCAGGGTGAGAAACTCGGTCTTATGAAACATTTATCAAGCAACTCTTGCAGTTGATTAGATAATTCATGCATCTCGGAAGGTGCTAATCGATACGGTGATCGCGCAACCGGGGCGGCTCCTGGTACTAAGTCGATTCGGAATTCGACTTGTCTCGGTGGTGGTAATCCAGGTAAGTCTTCAGGAAAAACTTCAGGATAATCCTTAATGATTGGTATATCCTCAAGTCGACGTTCCTCGGGTTTCTTCTCGACAACGTGAGCCAGGAATACGCAATAGCCTTTACGTAGATACTTACGAGCTTTCATGCAGTTTATCATCCTTAATGTTACTCCACTCTTCTCACCTTGAATCGAAAGAACTTCTCCGTTCGGGAGTGGGATTTGGACAATCTTTTCAAAACAAACAATCTCGGCGTGATTCCTCGACAACCAATCCATACCAATAACAACATCAAAACTTCCCAAGTCAACGGGTAATAGGTTTATACTAAATGTGTGGTTCTTAAAACATAAGGTACAACCCTAAATGACTTCTTCGGTTTTAATTAATTTCCCATTTGCTAACTCAATTGAATAATTTTGGTCTAGTTTGTTGTGCTTAATACCGAGTAGGGACTTAAAGTCATTTGACACAAAACTCATATCAGCACCCGTATCGAAAAGTATAGAGGCATAGAGATTATTTATCGGGAACGTACCAGTGACAATGTTCGGATCTTGTCGTGCGTCACCAGCCCCCATCACAAATGCTCTTCCACGGGCCTGATTGTCGTTTCGGTTCTTCAACTTTGGACAGTCTTTTCTAAAGTGCTTTGGATCTCCACAATCAAAGCATCCCTGATTCATCCTTCATGTTCCTGGTTTGACCTTTCCGGCAACCTCATTGTTCTTATTAGGGTTCGCATTGCTCCAACAGTTATGGGCTAGATGCCCATACTTTTTACACTTTCCACATTGAGTACACTTTCCACTATGATGATATCCACATTTGTCACACTTCGGTAGTGTTCCAAGATATCCATTTTGTCCTTCAATGTTGGCAGCATAGGCTTTCATAGTTTCGGGTCTCTTGTAAGCTTGATTCTTGTTTTGATTACTGGGTTTTCCAAACCATTTCCTCTTTTCCCCAGACCTTCCTTCCTCGGTCTCCTTCTTCTCAAACAAACCATCACGCACAGCATTATCCCTTAGTTTGAATGCTAGAGTTATAGCGCTCTTGGCATCCATGGGATTTGAATCCAAACTAACATAAGAAAACATATTCATGAAAAACTGATCAACAAGAAACACGTCTTCTGCTTATCATGCAATCTTGAGTTATAATAATTTAATATGTAGGTAACTAAATATTTAGAGCCGGATCACACCAACTGTTACCAAACCCATTAAGATTTAAAGTGCAACAAACATGGTATTTGAATCCAAACTTGAGGCCTATAACATCTAACAATTTAGGTCCTTTCGTGAACTTATATCACTAGTAAAATGATAGATAAAACATTAAAGTAACGTAATGGTGCATAAAACAAATAAATGAGAAAGCCATATCTATCATCCATACAACATTCCATGCTACAAATTATATACATGGTTTATTATTCTTGAAATCAATTCCACTCAGTTTTGTTTCTAGATAACTGTTTGTATCAAGTGTTGTATTTCTAAATAATTAATAAGGAATAAATTGAGTTACATAATTTTGACCAAATCAAAAACCATTTTCTCCTTCTAGTCCAACTGTTCCCCTTTCTTACGCCTGAAACCATCCCGATAATTGACAGGCGATTTCAATAAAAAAATTATTTTAATAGATTTTGAGTGTTAAATCTGGTACGTTTTACTCATCAATTGTTTTAACAGATTTATAGATACTTAAAATATACATTTAGAAATAAAATATTAGTCATGTTGTGGCGGTAATTCTGGGCTCACTTCTCGCCCAAAACAGTTATGGAGCATAATTACCGTCTCAATTCTCGCACACAGCGGTTATGGAATAGCATACGGGAAAGAACTCCTTCATCAATTGATATATATTCTTCTATACAGGAGTGAATCTTTTGGATTGTTAGGATTGTTTTGTTTGGGATCGAGTTTTGTGAAATGTATTCAGATAACGAGCGAACTCGTGCTGATAACATGAAATATAACAGAGAGAAAATGAGAAGGGAACAATATTTATTCATTAGGGAGACATCACAAGTATCAGATACATCATATATATATATATATATAAAAGATGAAACCCTAAAGCCCATAATGTTGGGATGGACAATAAAATAGTTTGTATTTATAACAATTATTAATTATTATTATTTATTTAAACCTTATTAATTTCCAACGGTCAAATTTTTTACCGTTCAACGGTACAAAAGGTAAAAATGCAATTCGTTTCTGGCGTAAAAAAATCACGGGCGTACATCACGCCGTGATTTTTTACTTGAGGGGCGGTGTTTGATTTCGATCACGCCGTGATTGTGGTGGACACATAGGATCACGTCGTGATTGTGCCTAGTATACGGATGGCCTTATTATTTTAGGTTTGTAGAAAACGTATGGTTTGATTTTTTTTTTTTTTAATCTACTTATTTACAATACTGTTAAAAAAAGTTATTTACAATTTTAAGAATTAGAACCAAATATCCATAATTTTATTTAGCAAATGATAAGTAAAACTAAATATACTTGGATAAAAAATCAGTTGCACAATTTAATTCAATTATTCTTGTTGTCTAGGAAATTACTAAATAAGATTAAAAAGACATTACTAAATAAGATTAAAAAGGGGGAGGGGGAGGGGGAATAGTAACCGTTCCACTCAAAGTAGGTCACAGGGGAGGGGGAATAGTAACCGTTCCACTCAAAGTAGGTCACGTTAAGTTTTTTTAGTTTATTTTAGTTTATTTTTACCCCTCTACTATATATAATATTCGTTTTTAACCCGTTTAAATTTCTATTAATTTCGTTTTCCTTTAATAACTTTCGTTCGTTAGCTTTTTTCAAAGAACGCAGTGCGAGGCCGTTTTTACTTTTTTTTGTCAACGCTCCAATATTTTTTTTTGAAAACGGAGTTTTATTTAAAATCGAGTTTTTTTTGTATCGTAGCCTATATCGAGTTCCAATACCGTTGTGGTACCATGACGAGCCGAACCTATTATGAGCGAATACCATCATTGCTGGTATTGGTATTATCGGAACCCGTCGTTTTTAAGACCGGAACCGGTAATATTTTATATTTTTTTTATTTAGTTTTATGATTCTTTTTTATTAACACTATTTTTACCGTTGCGCTTACATTTTCACTTAAATTTTATTAAAGCGCCGCCCGCAGCCCGTCACGGAGCGCAGGTAAAACCAACTGGTACATCTATAAAATTAGATACTAAAACTGATGGTTGGTTTGATTGGCTATTTTTTATTTTTATTATTTATTATATGTATATATGCATATTGATACGGTGTTTAGACAAGGTTGGACGGCTGCCCGTCGTTTTTGACGATCCCCAACCAACGAGCTTTTAATTTTTTGTTTTTTCTTATGCCTTTTTTTTATTTTTTTTAAATATTTTTAACTTCATTTCTTATTTAACTAAAAATGTAACTATAATTTTTGACATACTAAATTTAATATTTTAATCGATGACATTTTAGTTTTTAATTTTTTAATTATTTTAATCTTTATAATTAATTTTGACATATTTCGTTTCTCTTATAACTTTTAAAATATAATATTTTATAAAATTCTGAATATATCGATGTGACATGATTACTTTTATCTATGTTTCTTATGCTTTTAATTTTTTGTTTTTTCTTATGCTTTTTTTGTTTTCTTTTGTTTTTTTAAATATTTTTAACTTCATTTCTTATTTAACTAAAAATTTAACTATAATTTTTGACATACTAAATTTAATATTTTAATCGATGACATTTTAGTTTTTAAAATTTTTTATTATTTTAATCTTTATAATTAATTTTAGCATATTTTGTTTCTCTTATAACTTTTAAAATATAATGTTTTACAAAATTCTGAATATATCGTTGCGACATGATTACTTTTATCTACGTTTCAATATAAATTTCATTCAAAACCGGGTTTTCGTGATAATGTACAAGTCATCGAATCACGAGCCTACAAGACGCATAAGCTGCTTCAAAGTTTTGATTTTTTAATTTCTAGTATTTTTTTTCTTCTTACAACCTTTAAAATATGTTGTTTTATAAAATTCTGGATTTTTCGTTTCGACGTACTTATTTTTATCTACGTTTCAAAAACATTTTTTTGCTAGGTGAAAGTCGTCAAAAACGAGTCTTAGAGCAAGCGTATACCTCCATCATTCTCTCCCGTGATCCTAGGTGACACCATCACTTGAGTGATACACCACCCCCTTGTGATGCGATAGTTGGTGTGAAAAAAATCACGGGAGAAGAACAAGTGATGAGGGAGTGGGTGGAGAGATGACATTGGGTGACTGAGTGTGATTATTTTCATTTGAGTGATACACCACTCCCTCTCCAAGTGATTATTTTCACTTGAGCGGATCACTTGAAGTATACCGGATGCTCTTACAAATTTTAACGCCCCAGCTGTAGCGTTCAGGTTTCCAAACCTCGTTGTGATTGATGTTCAAATAAGTAAATATACAGAGAGAGTATTTAAAAATAAAGAAATTTTAAGTAAATAACTGAGTGATTCTTGTAAATATTTGTGCATAAAATACACATGTCGCATAGCTCGTTGAAAAAAACACTTTTTACAAAAATTGATATATATACATATATATATATATAGAGAGAGAGAGAGAGTAGGGTTGGATTCAAATGCTAACCAACTTTTTAGATGATAACCATGTTAACCAACATTAAGCCAATCACATAATTTATAATTATTTTTTATTTTGTTTTTTTAAAAGGGCATTTTAGTACAAATAAATTTAAACCCTTTGTTTACCTTAATAATCTTCCCTACCTTTCTTTATTTTAGCCTCTAATTAATTTCTAAATTGCATTCCATTTCATATCACAATTGATTTTTTTTTCTTTGCAAACCTAGTTACGTGAATGCATACATGTAATGCAAGTGAATCCTAAAGTTTTTTTTTTGCATAGGATAAATTAATATATATATTTGAAAAGTAGTAGATACCTTCCGTTGTCAGTAAACTAACAAAATAAATTCATTTTTTAAAATTAAATAAATAAACTTTATAAAATAATCATAGTTTTAATGATAATTTTAAAATTATAAATTGGGTTTACTATATTTAACTAGGGTAGAGTGGAGACATGAAGTAAAATTCTTGGTCCATAGATAAATAAGTAGGTTGGATAAATGTTCGTCAATTATCGTAAGTTTATTTTAACAATATTGAAGTAGAAAAAAATCTGATTTAAAAGTGATGTAATTGTATATGTAGGTGTTCACAAACTGTTCATCGGGAAAAGGCACATACAGTAGCTTCCAAGTTGTTACAGCCTCAAGAGTTAATTAATAAGTAATTTTTTTATTGATTACTCGATTGATTAAAGTCATGTAATTTCATTAAATTTATTCAATATAAGGTTGTTCTTTGATTGAAGTTATTGGACTACTTTGAGGATGTGATGGTGATGGTGCAATTGTTCAACGAAGGATATCATGTCATTACTACGGTAGCCCTAAATGACGGAGTCAACGAGATTGTTTTCTGCTTGTACCGTGACATGCTTGCCTAAGCGATCCTTGCTCCAAATGCCTATTTCAGTGAGAAGTTCATTAATCATGTTTGGTACGTATGCATAACACTGGTGTTATGTATATGTAACACATTTGGTACATACATGTAACACAGGTGTTACATGTATCTAACACTTCTTACATATATGTAATACTAAGTGTTACATATGCGTAACAAGAAGAGACGTTCTTGGTTTCGTAAAATTGTGTAAGTTACATTTGTAAACGATATATTTGTTTGTTTTAATCATCTTGTTCTTCTACTTTTGTGTGTTGTATTGTTGTAAAATATAAAGGTTCTGCTATAATTAATGTTCTTTATCTTTTATGTGTTGTACATGTAACTCGTACTGTTTCATATTCGTAACTTAGTAGCTTATCAAAGTTATGGTTCTGATACGTATACGTAACACAGGTATTACGATTTCTGCGAGTGTTACATATATGTATCATTTGCTACATATATGTAACAACTCATTCTCCCTTTTTTAATGTAATTTTTATAGTGTTACATATATGTATCATGTAGTAAACCATCTTCTTCATTTTTTGTTTTATTTTCACATTTTTTTTGTTTTCACATTATGTACTAAACCATATATGTATCAGACCTTATTTTCTGATTAATAACATCACTAAAGTGCTAAGTTGTTTAAACAAGTGGAAGCCCGAGGTTTTTATTGTACATACATTCGGTAGTTAAATAGTACTTGTTATATATACGTATCAGTAGTTATATGTACATACATTTAGTAACTTTATATTGTTGTAATGCTTTAATTTTTTAATATGTTGTTAGTATGTTATTATTATTTGTGATATTATTATTTATGTAAAAAGTTTAAAAATCATTTATTATTTATTACTTTTTAAAAATTTATTGTTTGTTAAGAAAATTCTTCTTCAAAAATATTGATTTTGTTTTGATTTTAGTTTGTAATTATGATTAATTTGTTTTATGTTGGAGAGAGAAAAAAAAATAAATATGAATTATATTTTCATAACTTAAAATATATGAGTTCCCCAAAATACCCTTATAAGATTTAAATTAGTTAACTAATTACCATTTATTTACATAAATGACATTAATTGATTTAAACCATTGATCAAACAAGATAAATGGTGGAGATGTGTTTATCATGGTTAGCATTTAAAATTGGGTTAACATTTGAACCCTACCATATATATATATAAATATAAAATATGAAAATAAAATTTTGCTACTAGTTCCAACTAAAGAGTATTGATTAAGATGTAACAAAGTAAAAGTAGATTAACATTTCTTCGAGTAAATAAACACTATATTAATAGATAGTAAATTAACCATAAGTAATATAAAGATGTATAAATAAGATTAGTACTACTTTTAAGCATTCACATGCGAAATCATTATGGCATTACTAGATGTAGCATCCACACATCTATCATGATGTAGCGATTAAAGAATAGAGTTTCAAAATTTATGAATAGCCTTTCTTCACCTTCAAGCTTTACCTTTCATGGAAACCAGTCGCAAATGATGAGCTGATCAGCAAGCAACATACGTAACAAAAATGTGATTATATATATACAAGAACGACCACTAGCTTAACATAGTGACAAATGTGTATACCCAATACTTCACTAAAATGGGGAAGTCTTGGGTTTAAGTCCCACTTGTGACAAAAAAAGGAGGTCCAGGTTAGGCCAATGAGTTTTCTCACCTATAGTGGGTTTACTCCTGAAAGAGGTGGAGATGATCGGGTGAGTTATTGGCACGTCAGTGATCCAAATTGCCGTTAAAATATATATAGGGTAAGTATATAGAGAAAACTCATTGAGTTGAAAAAACTATGGAAACTCTCTATTAACGTATGTAACAGCTAAAAATTGGTGAAAATTTTAAATTTTTTTTAGATAGATTCTATATCTAATTTTATAACCTTTGACAAAAAAAATCAAAAAAGCGCCGAGCGGTTTTTTTTATAATTGTTTTTTTTATAAAATCGCTGAACGTTGTTACGTATGTAAAACGTGAATTTTTGTCATTTTTTCATGTGTTACATATGTTACTGCTGACGTCATGCTTACCAATATTTATAAAAACGTTAATTTTAGTTATTTTTTCAAGATTTTTTTTTTTAAAAAAGTACTCGCCGGTTTTTAGTTTTTTTGGAGACGAAAATAGTAATAAAAAAGGCTAAAAAAAACATAAGTTACATTGAGTTTCCATGAGTTTTCTCAACTCAAATGTGTTTTCAATCTAACCCTTCCCTGTATATATATATACTAGTTTAGAACCCCGTGTCTACACGCGGGGTAAAAAATATCAATATATAAAATTCTTAAATCTTTATGTATATATTTTACAGGTGTAAAAGTATATTACATATATTAAAGATAAAAAACAAAATTTAAAATATGTAAAAATTAATATATAATTAGGGTTCAAAAAAACATTAATTACTATTTAATATAATTTGACTTTCATTTACTATTTGATTGAAAATAAAAGTTACATAATTAGATTTCAAAGTTTCTTATAATAAGTGATGATTTAAAATAAATGTGTTTAATTAGTATAATTAGTATTTTATTTAAAAATATAATTATTATTAAAAGATAAAGGTGTATTTAATAAGAGAGAGAGAGACGGAAAAAAAATAATAAGAATGAATATGGAGACGACACGTGACATGGAAAAACATTTATTTATTATATATATATATATATATAGAAGAAGTTTTAAATACAAATGGCTTTTATGTTGCGAAGGGTACGAAAGATTATGGATCATTTATCTACCAATTCAAGGGTTGAGATGAAATGTATGCCTAATCAGCTTGTTTTTATGCGTGAAAAGAGTCTGGAAGGATCATTTAACACGTATAAATTTTTTATACGACATTATTTTTTAAAATAAATTACACTGTAAAATCGAGCATTTTATTCTCTTTAATTTGAGTATAGTTTTGCTATATTTTTATTTAAAAAAAATAAACTTTTTTTTAAATGTTGATGTGCTGTGCGTATGACATGTGTGATTATGGTCATGCGTTATTATACAACATGCGTGATTATGTGTATAACATGCGTGATTACGGTCATGCGTTATTATAAAACATGCGTGATTGCGTGAATATGGTCATATGTTACTATAAAATATACGTGATTACGGTCATGCATAAAGCATGTGTGATTGCGTGAATGTGGTCATATGTTACTATAAAACATACGTGATTATGGTCATTCGTTATTATGAACATATGTGATTATGGTCATGCGTTATTACAACGCGGACGCATTTACCCCTCGCCCACTAAACACGTGTCGCATGCTGGTGTCTTCGTACGCTAAAACCCCTTTGTACAATAACCGGACCCTATATATATATAGGGGAAGGTTCCACTAAGAAGTGAATTTTCGCTAAGAAACTGGGTCAAACGAACTCCGTTTGAACTAATTCTAGCGGCGTTGGAACCGGCTCGTCGAAATAGAGCCTAGAGCTAAACCCTAAACCCTTAAAGCTAAACCCAAAAACCTAACCAACCCACCCCACCCCCCAAAAAGCTAAATCCTCCAACCTCCACCCCCAAAAACCTAAACCTACCCACCTCACCTCCCAAAAATTCTAAATCCCCCCACCCTACCCCCCAAATATCTAAATCCCCCAACCACACCCCTTAAAAACCTAAACCCCACCCCCACCCCTAAAAAACCTAAATCCCCCACCCCCACCTCCCAAAAACCTCGACGAGCCAGTTTCAATCCCGCTGGAATGGGCTCAATCGAAGTTCGTTTGACCCGATTTCGGTTAAAAAAGAAATCATTTCTTAGGTTTTATTAATGAAAATTAAATTCTTATTTGAACCTCCCCATATATATATATATATATATATATATATATATATATATATAGGGGAGGGATCAAGAGAAAACCACAAAGTTAGGTTAAAACCGAGAAAACTTCTAAAAGCCAATCTAATAATTTAAAGATTTTTTAATTTTTTAATTTATTTCTAAGTGTATTAATATAATATTACACAATTTACCAAAAAATCATTTTACATATTGTGTTTTACGTATACGTAACCACAATTTTTTTGTTTTCTGTTTACGTATACGTAAGCCAATACTTAAATGATTTTTTGGTTAAAACGTGTAATATTACAATGATACTATTATAAATAAATAAAAATAAAATAAAATAAATAATAAATATTATTATATGATTGGTTAAAATTGGTTTTTTAGTGGTTTTCTCGGTTTTCGCTTAATTATGTGGTTTTCTTTGGAACCCTCCACTATACACACACACACACACAGCGGGAGGTTCAAATAAGAAGTAGTTTTTCGTTAAAAAATCTAAGAAATGACAAAAACCTTAAGAAACGATATCAAACGAACTCCGATTGAGCTCATTTCACCGGCTTTGGAACCGTCTTGTCTAACTTTACCATCTTAGATTTTAGAGTTTTGCTTTTAAGGTTTAGATTTTACGTTTAAAATTTAGGGTTTTAGCCTTATGGTTTAACCTTAGGGTTTAGATTTTATGGTTTAGTTTTTTTTCGGTGGGGGTGGGGGGTTTAGGTTTTTGGAGGTGGGTTTAGCTTTTGGGGGGTGGAGGGGGGGTTTAGGTTTGGTGTGGGGGTGGGGTGGGGGGTAGATTTTTGGGGGGTGGGGTGGTGGTTTTAGGCTTTTCGGGGTGGGGTTGGAGGGGAGTTTAGGCTTTTGGGGGTGCGGGTGGAGGGGGGTTTAGGTTTTTCCATCCAGGTTAGGGTTTGATGAGACGGTTCCAACGCCGCTGGAATTGGAGTTCGTTTGACCCACTTCTTAGGATTTCTTAGCGAAAAACCACTTCTTAGTGGAACCGTCCCCTATATATATGGTAAGGTTCCATTGTTAACCCACTATTATTGTGTTACCCCAGTTAACTTCGCCAAAATCGATCCAAATCAAAAAAATTTAAATAACATTATTACACGAATATAACGTTATGTTCTTTTTTTTGCATTTTTGTAAATTCGAAAGTTTAAGGGCGTTTACACCCGGTGTAAGTTTTTTTACATTTGATGTAAACTTACACCAAGTGTAAAAGGTTACAAAATGTTAGGCCCCAAATCAGGCACCGTACAGTTGGTTCTCATAACTGGTTATTAATGTAGTGCAAGGCATACATCTTTACTCCTTTGTATTCGTGCGTTTTTAGATAGTTTTGGGTACGTTTTTACTTGTTTTTACTTTGTTTTGAGTCCGGGTCATGTTTACAAGAGCTCGTGTGAGATACAAGTCAAATCGTGAAGAAACCGAGCAAGAAGAGAAAGCCCAAGGATTAAAAGTGAAAAAATAGGATTTTTGGTCTCTCGCGGTACGCAAAGAAGAAGCAGCAATCTATCGCGATACGCGAGGAAATCTAAATCCGGGCCCGACTAATTTGTCCCTCGCGGTACGCGAGGGGCTAGCCATAATCTCTCGCGATACGCGAGAGGCCCTAAAATCCGCAAAAAGCCCTAGTTTCGAATTAAATAGAATTTAAAGGCTATTGTGAGAAGAGTTCGATTGTTTTGCCGTCCAGAGAAGGGTTTGAGGCGATTTTGGGAGCTAGGAAGCGGAATCCAGTGCAAAGTTGAAGACTTTGGATCCCGGGTTCATTGTAGTAGTGCATTCGGTTTTAAAGTTTGAATCTTTATTCGTTGTTTCTGTGTTTGAACCTATGTTTTTCTTATTTACTTCTGTTATGGATGTTCTAAGTATGATTGTAGGCTAAGACATTGATACTGCGTAGGTCTAATGATGAATATTTGTTAAAGCTTGATTTTTATCGGTTTTTGGATTCGTTTGAATGGATTAATGATTTTGTAGCAATATCATGTTAATGATTATGATGAATATTGCATGTTTGAATCTGATGTATGATTGATCATAAGTTCCGTATGTTATTTGTGGATGTCTTCCAGTTTGAATAGCATATCTAAATCATAGACTTTAGGTTTGTGGTTGTTTGTATGGTTTGCTAGACATAGTAACCATAGGATTTGTTATTGAGTGTTAATTAGATCTGAGTGTGTGCCTTATCTCAAAACCCGAGAAGTGAGAGGTAATCGGTTAGTCTTCGGTATTAGGAGTCTGAGTGAAATCTGTCTGAAAGGAAGTTTCCCTTAGCTGTTCTTAGTATTTGTTGTTATTCCGAGTCATAGCTGTTATCCTGAGATTACCCCGTTCATCTTTGATGTATTGTAGACAGTGAGACTGAGAGGTGATCTGTCTTTTGGGTACTTTATCATTGTTGGAGAGACTAAAAGGTAATCCGACCATCTGGTGAGTTTACTACATCTTTAGGTTTCTTAGTTGGTGACACCCTGAGAGTGATTAGGGATCCACTAGGTTGTCTAGAGCTGTTATCCTTAGATACCCAGATCCACCATAGTTTCCATAACCGGTAGAAGTTTAGCTTTGCAAGTAGGATTCCGACCTAGGTGGTATTCTTCCCATTCCTGGTATTTCTCTGAGTTCTTTGTTTGGATAGTTATAGTCGATCTTTAGTTCTGCATTATTAGTTTATTCAGTAGTGTAGTAAACCTCTAACCAAATCATCTTTAGTCCGAGTCAGAGTCTAGTTTAGCTATAGTAGTGTCTCTAGGGTTCGATAATCTGGTTTACCATTAAGTTGTGCTACACTCGATAGGTATACTTGCCTGTCAGTGCGGTTTAGTTCATAGGTACTCCATTTATTACTTAGGAGTCTTGGTTAGGTTTATTTGTTAGTTTTTATAGACCGTCTGGGCGACATCAAGTTTTTGGAGCCGTTGCCTGGGACACTTGGCAATAGCAACATTAGCTTTGACTAATGATTTTTGGTTTGTTTCTTTCTTTATTTGTGAGTCTTAATTGTGTGTCTTTGTCCTATCTGAGTGTCTAACATAGGATTGAGTCTTTCTGTTTTTGAGTCTTTATTTTGTTTCTTTTGATTTTTGTGTGTCAGTTTATGCAACGTACTCGTTCGCAGGGATCACCACAATATTCAGCTTACGAAGAGCCCGAATGAGAGCTTCACGAACGCTCCCGTGACTTTCGGGGGTGTTTGAAAGAGTTATGAAAAAACCATGTACGTCCCACTAGCCCAGTTCCTTTTCCTAATATTGGCGACGCTGACCCACCAGCGAGGCGTACCGTGCACCAGAGAGCCAGTGATGGGGTCCTCGGGGCAAGATCTCCAATCACCCGCCTAGCTATCCCCAATACCAATACTTGGCAGGTCCCATCACATGTCATGAGTACGATCACTCATTCTATTCAGTACCATGTCCTCGAGGATGAGGATGTACCCAGAAATCTGTCCCGCTTCATGTGCATATGTGATACCTTTAATATCACGGGTGTATCTAAGGACGCAATCTACTCTGCGTATCTTTCCATTCTCGCTCCCTGGGGGTGCTTCCACTTGGCTTGACACCCTCCCCGACAATTCTATCACCACATGGGAGGACTTGCAAGCCAAGTTTCTTAAAAAAAAATACTATCCACCTTCCAGGGCAGCTCGCCTTAGGGACCAAATCCACTCCTTCCAGATGGACCCTGATAATCCTTTTCACATGGCCTGGGAGCGGTTCAACGCGCTGTTGAGCCGATGTCCCCGTCATTGTCTTTCTAACTAGGCGATTGTGGAGAAGTTTTATAATGGCCATACCTTCGAGAAGCAGCAAATGTTCAACACAGCTGCAGGAGGCCATATCATGGATAAACTGGAGCCAGCTGAGTGTGAAGAGATGTTCGAGAGCTTTGCTTTGGCGGAACAATAACGGCCATCTACTTGGACTTTCATTCCTAGTGCTAGGGTACCGGCCTCTTCTCTTAGTAGTGTGCATCTGGTCAACCCTGATACTAGCATGGCTGCTGCACTTGCAGCAATGGCGAATGAGATTAAGGAGCCGAAGTTGAGTGCTCAACGGTGTGAGGTGTGAAGAGGAGGCCATGATACCAAGGACTGCCCCGTCAGTTAGCAGGAGCAGGTGAGCTTTGCGGGCAACCAGAACCGAAGGTATAATAATTATAATAATTCTTTTGGCTCGGGATGGAGATCTGGAAACAACCCGCCTGGGTTTAATGACCGCTCTAATCAGTATAGAGGAGGTGAAGCAGGAGCGAGTTCTGGGAGCAGTGCTAGGGATAAGAAGATAGAAGAGATGCTAGAGAACCAGACTCAGATGCTCTCTCATTTAGTGTCGAAGGATAAGGAGACTCAGCAGCGACTGGATGTGCACGAAACCTTATTGAAGAATCAGCATTCTGCGTTCTAGGACTTAGAACGCACGGTGGGAGACATCGCTAAGAGCTTGAAGGATAGACAGGGAGGTCCGTCTTCAGGCCCTAATGCTTTAGTGATGGCCGTGTCGATTAGGAGTCGAAGAATAGAGGAGGAGGAAGAAGTAGGGGAGACTGTTATTGATACATTGATTCCTATTGTAGAGGAAGTCTCCCACAGCATTGTTCGTTACATTCCGTCGCATGAAGAGGTGAGGAAGATAGATCGGAGAGCCCACTTTGCTGAGATTGAGGCTAGGATGGTAGCGGATCCACTGGTAGAAGAAGAAGAGCCGGTGGACGAGGAGATAGTGGTAGAGAAGTCTGCCAAGAAGGTAGAGGAGAAGAAGAAGGGGGTGGAGATGAAGACCCCTGAGATTGACCTTAGCCGTGTTCCCTACCCAGCGCGCTTGTTGCCTCATAAGTATGCTAGGGAATACGGTCACTTCCTGAATATCTTCAAACATCTTAAGGTCAATCTCCCGTTCATAGAGGTCCTCCAGCATATGCCTAAGTATGGCAAGTTCTTAAAAGATCTTCTTTCCAACAAGAAGAAGTTAGAGGAGGTATCTAAAGTCTCATTAAGTGACGATGTTCTGTAGTGGCTCAGAACAAATTGCCAGAGAAACTAGCAGATCCGGGTCACTTCACAATCCTGTGTCTGCTTGGCGGTTTGCCCTTGAACCACGCGTTAGCCGACCTAGGTGCTAGCATCAATCTGATGCCATATTCCATATATAAGCAGCTGGACCTAGGAGAACCGAAGACGACGTGCATGAGCATATCCTTGGCTGACCGTTCAGTCAAGTATCCACGGGGAATATTGGGGAATCTTTTAGTGAAAGTTGACAAATTCGTCTTCCCCGTGGATTTTGTCATTCTCGACATGGATGTGGATGATAGAGTCACGCTCATCCTAGGACGCCCGTTCCTACGTACTGCCAAGGCAGTTATCGATATCTTTGACAGGAAACTCACACTTCGTGTGAGGGATGAGTCTGTTACATTCAGTGCTGTGAAATCCATGAAGGAGGTTGGTGAGCAGAGCCACATCGTGTGCATGATTGATGCCTTCATGAACAATCATAGGGACTCTAATATAGTAGAGGATGTTGTTGGTGAACCCGGCCCAGAATCTGGAGAGTTATCTAAGTGGGCGGTTGAGTTAGAGGAGTTGTTGAATGCACCAGATTATTACGGTGATGATGTGCCTGATGATCTGCTAGAGATGATGGCAGAATTAGATGCAATCATAGGCAAAACCCCAAGTGTGGGGATGGTGGAGAGTATAGATGAACCGGAAGATTCGGGTGAGGTTTTAGAGGTCACACCATTAGAAACACCTATGCCTGAACCTTTGCCCATCACCATTGTTCATTCCGAGGGGAAAACTGCTGAGCCGACCCCTGATTCTATAACCCCTAACTCTAGACCACCATATAAGAGAACTCAAGAGTTAATTGATTTGGGAAGAATGAAAACCTCAAGTGTGGGGACGTCTAGGGGTGATAAATTACTTGGTTATTTAAGCCGTGTCATCTTCGGACTGGGTAGGTATAAGTTGTGGTGGAAGGACCTGGTTGATAAATATGATAGAGGTTCAATTTTTTGTTATGAGTGTGTTGATGATGTGGAGGACTGGTACACCGCGCAGGATGAGGCTGGTACCGGTTTGGATCAAGGAGAAGCCTCCTGATAGGCTTGTTTGAGTCTTAGGCAAGTGCCCGGTATGTAGAGTTTGTATAAATTCCTTGGTTTAAGTCCATGTCATTTTTGTGTTTCTCGGTATGTGTGTTTTGTTTGTGTGTGTCTTGTAGGGATTCGAGCTTGATTCGGTGAGGAAAATCATTAGGAATGAATTTCCAGGTATGTTTACATTGGTTTTTATCATTGGAATTAATTAGATTTTGGGTGAAAAATATTTTAGGGGGTCAAAATTTTTCTAAGTCTGGAAAACCCTCAAAACTTTCTATCACCAGGACTCCCTCGCGGTATGCGAAGCCTAGTATGAGTTCTCCCGTGGTATGCGAAGAACAAATATTGTAGTCGGCTTGTATTCCATCTCCTCGCGGTACGCGAGGGATGTGTTTGTGCCTCTCGCGATATGCGGGGGATGCCTGGTTTCATTCTTTTTCCTTTGTTTCCCATGATCGCCCGTACCCACTATCGTTTACCGTCCACCACCACCACCATCACCTCCATAACCATCCATCATACCATCATTATGGATTCCATCATTCACCATCATCCATCATTATACCATCCATAATCACCATCATTATACATATCCTTCACCATTCAACCACATCCACCTACCATCACCATGGGGAACTTAAGAATCGTTCGTGGCCGATGATCCACCTTGCTGTGGCATTCATGTCTATGTGTTTGTCACACATAGGGTACGTTTCCCTGCTTCTATATTGAGTCTTAGTGAGTCCGTTGAGTCTTTAATTTTTAGTTTGAGTCAGTCCTTTGAGTTAGTTTGATGCTGTGGGTTTGTTTGAGTTTTATCTGTGTAGGTATTGATCGCTCCGTCCGTACTCAATTCCCATTCGGGCGGAGTCGATTCTGATCTTATTTATCTTGTAAAGGCAACCCGACAGTGTAGAACCGCAACCGAAATGCTATACGGTGCACACGTGGAAGAGAAAAGCTGGACACCATTCACTGCTACATTACCAGCTAAGTCGATTTCTGTTTATTTTTGTTATTTGTATTTTCTATGTGTCTCGGTTCACATTGGGAACAATGTTTTTTTCAAGTGTGGGGATGAGACTGCGTCTAGTGAGTCTAGTTTGTCTAGGTTGTTTGATTTTATAAAAAAAATATAAAATTACAAAAAAATTGAAAAATTTTGAAAAAATGTCCTTTGAAATCAAAAGTTTTTGCAAAAAAAAACTATGGAAAATGATAGTACAACTGGAGCTGCTTGTTGAGTTTTAAATGAAATAAATAATTGAAAACGCGTCTAATTAGTGATGTTTTGGTAGATCCAGCCATCTAGTAGAGCTTAAATAGCCTGTTTGTTTTGTTTAGGAATTAACTGAATTAAAATCATGAAATCTTGTGGGTATTCATCTTTAGGGTAATCGGTAATACTGAAACTATCAACATAGTGTGATAGGTACCACATTAAGTTAAAATTTAGAGGTTTTTGAAATTTTCATGGCACACCACTATCTTTTTATGAGAATAAATCCGAGTTTCGGTGGCGCCCGCATCCATATTCCATATACTTGAGTTTATTTGATTTGAAATCTAAGTTTCGCCTACGTGTCACACGTCGGGTTCCAGCCTTATTGAAACACCACTAGGTTGATTCTTATGTGCTTAATTGTTTAGACTGTAGTCTTTTCGGGATAGTGACTTGGTTGAAACGCCTCTGGACGAAAGTTTATTTGCTTATTAATGCTCATTGATATTCATTCCATTCATTCATTGATCATCTTGATTTCTAAAAACCTAAAAATTTTAGTTTAACATGGTGGGTGAAATCTATATGGTTTAATCCGTGCCTAGACATGACCATGAGATGGGATTAGGTAGAGCTGTATCTTTTAAGTGTGAGTCACATAGATTAATTGATATGCTTGGTAATATGAATTAGAACACATAACGGGGGCTTGGAAGTTGGTGCTTGGGTTTAATCAGATAGAAATACTAATTATTGGTTTTTAACGCGTGAGTTTGTTTGTGCTAATTGAATAATTGAGTTTGTTAAGCTATGTCCAGTTATGATTCCATTGTAGCTTTTTCGAGGACGAAAAAGGTTAAGTGTGTGGATGTTTGACTTAGTGCAAAGCATACATCTTTACTCCTTTGTATTCGTGTGTTTTTAGATAGTTTTGTGTACGTTTTTACTTGTTTTTACTTTGTTTTGAGTCCAGGTCATGTTTACAATAGCTCGTGTGAGATACAAATCAAATCGCAAAGAAACCGAGCAAGAAGAGAAAGCCCGAGGATTAAAAGTGAAAAAAATAAGATTTTTGTTCTCTCGCGGTACGCAAAGAAGAAGCAACAATCTATCACGGTACGCGAGGAAAGCTAAATCCGGGCCCGACTAATTTGTCCCTCGCGGTACGCGAGGGGCTGGCCATAATCTCTCGCGATACGTGAGAGGCCCTAAAATCTGTAAAAAAAAAGCCCTAGTTTCGATTTAAATAGAATTTGAAGGCTATTGTGAGAAAAGTTCGATTGTTTTGCCGTCTAGAGAAGGGTTTGAGGCGATTTTAGGAGCTAGGAAGCAGAATCAAGTGCAAAGTTGAAGACATTGGATCTCGGGTTTGTTGTAGTAGCGTATTCGGTTTTAAAGTTTGAATATTTATTCGTTGTTTCTGTGTTTGAACCTATGTTTTGCTTATTTACTTCTGTTATGGATGTTCTAAGTATGATTGTAGGCTAAGACATTATAACACTTGCAAAAAATTCTGATCTCAATTTCTGTCCGGAGATCATAAGAAATAACGGGAGTTAATGAGAACCCAAAACTCAAAAAATAAATTAAGAAATTCTGAATGATAGGAGATATCGGACCGACATGTGATCAGATATCGGTCTGATATAGGAAGAGGTTGGATGTCGGACCGACATGGACTTAGATATCGGTCCGATGTGAGAAGAAGTTAGATGTCGGACCGACATGGTCTAGAAAACGGTCCGAAGTGCAAACCCGTAGGAACCCACTGCACCAGACACGTGTCGAGACACGTGTAGGGCATGCGTCAGCATGTCGGACCCGTGGACGGACGTCAGACCGACATGGCATGCCTACTCCGTCCGACATGGACGGGTGGCACTCCGGAATTTGCATGGCTGCTACGTGGGGCGCATGCGGGACAATACAGGCATATCGGACCGATATCCCCTTGGATAACGGTCCGACATGTGGCCGTTATCAGCCTATAAATAGAGGAGCAATTTCTCTTCATTCTGACACCAACTCTCAAACCCTCTCTCGAAATTCCTCTGCTCCCGAGCCTTTCTCGAGCCCTCCATCCATCTTGAATCCCGAGCCGATTCTCCTGGTTTGACTGACGTTCGCTTATCAACCGGACTCAAGCGTTTAAAAGCTGAAGAAGCCCGAGGAACTCAAAGAAGTGCAAGTTAAGGTGATAGAGCCTTAAAGGTCAACTCTAAGAGCTACTTAGCACTAAAATTATTATCCTTCGATCTCCGACTTCAAACTAAAGGTGAATACTCGTCTGTACTAAAAGTACTCGTTCTCATGGTGAGAACATGCTTTTCAAAACGGTTTACAAAGACGTGATCACAGACTACTTGTCTATGTCATAAAGGGAGTCTATCAAAAATGATTTATAAGACGTGCTTGGGCTATAGGCTATCATCACGCAACCAAGACAGACTATCACGTTTTACAAAAAAAAGGGCAAAACACGATAATTAAGTATTTACTCATAATAGTTCCAGAATTAGGGGTTGAGTTCAATCCTCGTGGACAAGATTAAATCCCAGAATTAGGGGTTCTACCCTTGGGGATATGATTACCCAAGAAGTGTATGTAAAGTTTGATCAAATATTTATGCTCGCTCTGGATCTAGTTGGGCCAGGCGGGGTTGGCTTGTATGTCGGGTGATTGCGTAAAACGCAGATGTGCTAGTTTCGCCACGTAGCCCCCGAATACTTGTCCAATATATACAAATGGATGAATCAGAAGAAAGTGATATGATCACTAGAATCCACCTATGAAATGTTTAACTGTTTAATTAAACTGTTTGTCCATTTTTATGAAAATGATTTGAGGTCATAAAGTATTCCCCAGCATGTAGCTGACGCTCATTTTCAAATGTTTTCAGGAAAGGAATGAATTGACCTCATCGTACCGGGACCGGCTACGGCCTGGTTCTCGATGACAGTTTTGTTGCCTAGCCGGGTCAGGCCACACACCTAGACCCGGTACAACCCGAAAATATGTTATTACAGGTCGTGCATTGCACAGAAAGAACCTGAAGAGTAAACAAGGTTAAGGTGACCGAAGGACTACGTTTTCCCTAGGCAGATTACCTCCTTGTAAACCTACTGACTTTGCGTCAGAATTTTGATTTGAAATCAAATGTATAAACGATCGGGTTTTCATACCCAGTTTTTTAAAGATAATCTTTTGTCTACACGACGAGATTTCTATATATACAAAACCAACCCTTGAGGTTGAGTTGAAACGATCCATTTTTTAAACGTTATTCCGCTGCAGAAAAACAAACTATGAAATCAAAGAAGGTACCGATGGTGCCAACGGATGTCGCAGCCCGGTAACGTCTCGGGGGTGCTCGGGGCGGGGTGCGACATTGGTTGGTATCAGAGACTGAGGTTTTAGCTACTTGGGATTAGTATCTAAGCTCTAACAAGATTAAGCAATGACTTGCCTACTAAGCAAAAGTAGGTATACACTTGCCTTTAAGCTGATAGTGTCGAAACATGCATGTAGTATTATGCCAGGAGGACAAGGATACCATAGCTACTATAACTCTAAAGTTACAGTTAAACAAGAAGCAATGGTAAATTCATACACGCCCATGGAAGTAGGAAACTTCTCATGGTATCATACTCTTCCAAAGGCTCCAATAAAGGAGGAATACGAATCAGATCACCTAAGCCAAATGGGTGGCTCTGACTTTAGTAACTGGAGATGTACACCACCTCATTACCCAGTACCTCCTCCACCAAACTATTCTCCACCTCAAACACCTCCACTGCCCATGTATCCCCCTTCCACTAATCAATATGAGGCAGGGTCTAGCAAGAAGGCCACTAAACCTCGAATGAGGGTGAAAGAACCTGTTGAGAAGCTTTCCATTACAGGAGCTAGTTTAGAGGAAATCTACAAAAATCTTGAGAACTACAAAAGTTCCGAATCCGAAGGATTCCTTCCTCTACCTCCAGTAGAAGCATGTTCACCTCAATCAGCTAATTATGAACCGTTTGCTGATTACCTCAATTATCTTATCGTATCGGGTCCATACATGAGTAATAATTCGGACACTGGCGGAAATTATGTTAACACAAGTTCTATAAGAGCCTACTCTGGAAGTTCTGGATCGTACATCGATTATGCAAATCATCCACAGTTAATGGATCCTTATATCAAGGATGAATACGATCTTATGGCTGGATTTGAGGCCACATTTGACGATCCTAACACTATACCTGAGGACTTTAGCCCATGAGCTACCTTGAAACATAAACCTACTCCAGCCTACGATAATGTCTACAACGACATAGTCTTAGGACTAAGAGACCCTCCACCAAAATTTGGATATCCCGCATCCACACCAGGATCTCCAATAGAGTGTCTCGATCGGTCGCTTCGCGAAACCGATCAAGTCAAGAAAGAGCTTATCTTGACTAGGGAAGTATTGATAGAGACCGAAAAGGATCTATCAAAGGCCAAAAAGAAGTTAGCCCAAAAGGACAAGGAGCATAAGTCCTTCGCCAAAAGAATTTGGTTTCAAGGGAAAAGCTTGATGAAGGATACCAAGAGCGTGGTCAAGAAATAGGAGTCCTACTATCGTTTTTATGTTATTTTTACTATCGTTTTTATGTTATTTTTATGTAACCCAAATAAAATTTTGTAATCGTTTTACCCTATTAATAAAAGTATTTATTTTCCTTTCATTTTTCTAGAATGGCAGGAAAGGGAAAATGACCTAACTTCATTTGTAAGTACACACCACCTGGAAATAGCGAACAAAACACAAACTCAACCGAATCCTATTCTGGAACAAATTCCGAATACACTAACGGAACCTTTCAAAATCTAGGGGAAATAGAAATATCCAAAATTTTTTATGAAACCCCAATGAGCTATTACGCCGCTCCAACACTCAAAAGCTATAACCAAACCTACGTAAACAATTATAGCTACCTAGAGAAACCACCCGAAATCTCGTATGAACACCACTACACTTTGGAAGGTGAGGAAAGGGCTGACTCCAACAGACCTTACGAAACTTACCATTCCACCAATACTACTCCAATCCATACTCCCTGGACTAACGAGGAAACCTCGGGAGAAGAAAGGATTGCAACAATGCAAGCTCGCATAGCTGAATTAGAAAGGATTGAAGCTGAAAAAGACGCCAAGATCACCGCTCTACAACAAGCGTTTATTAGAGCTAGGGGTCGTTAGAATATGTCTTATCTATGTTATTTTCAATTACCGTATTTTGAAGTTTGAAAATAATAAAAGTCTTGTATTTCCCTTATCAAAAAGATCTTCGAATTCTAATGAATATTATGTCTTTCGTCTAGAATGTCAATAAGAACTGGACCATCCACAAATACATGTGGAAGAAATAAAAAAGCAAATGAGGCATTAGAAAAAGAGGCTCAAGCTGCAGAAATGCAGAAAATGATAAACAAAGGAATTGAGGATGCAATTTCAACAATGCTAGAGGCATTTGAAAAGGCCCAGGCTGCCAAAGCCGAGGCCAAAAACAAAGGAAAAGAAAAGGAGCATACGCTTCATAACTCTGAGCATAACGAATCAAACCACACTATTTCCGTGAGAAGGTAACATTCAAAAACTCATACCCATCAAAGTTCCAAAACCAAGACAACCCGAAATGAGGAACACTATTCCTCAAGTGACAGCTCTGCGGACAATTACAAACCGCGTCACAAAAAGAGTAAACATATGGGTTGCTCATACAAGACTTTCCAAGCTTGTAAGCCCTATGACTTCCTTGGAAAGGAAGGCGGAGTAGCAACACTACGATGGATAGAAAAGACATAATCAGTCTTGGCCATAAGTAAATGTGCCGAAGAAGACAAGTCCTCTATGCCTCTAACCTCTTCAAGAACTTCGCCCTTGAATGGTGGAACGCCCTGGTATCCGCCATGGGAAGAGAAAGGACATATGAAATGAGTTGGGACTCATTTAAAGACCAAGTAAAGAGAAAATTCTATACTATCAATGAAATAGAGCAAATAGAACACAAATTCCTGAACCTAAGAATGGTTGGCTCTAACCATCAAGATTACATGACCAAGCTGCTAGAATATGCACGACTAGTGCCGCATCTAGCTACGCCTGAATCTAATCTCATAAAAAGATACATCTATAGGCTGGTCAGTGAGATCCGTGATATGGTAAAGGTTTCAAAACCTAAAACCATCGATGATGCCATGGATCTAGGTGCTCAATTAACGAACGGTATGGTCCGAACCTTGTAGGAAAATAAGAAAAAGGAAACCTTCAGCCGAGGGAAGGTAGACTTCAAAAAGATCAATCAAGATTCTAGCACAAAGGAAAGACAACCTAGTCCTTCCGAGTGCAAAACATGCAAGAAAAGGCATTCAGGAAAATGTCGACTTCTTATCACCTGCTCTGAATGCAAGTGTACGGGCTATCACAACATTCAGTGTCCACGAAGGAAACTGGTCACATGCTACAACTGTGGCGAGACCGGGCACTACAGGAGCGAATGCCCAAAACCAAAAGTAGTTAGTGGCTCAGGTACTTAGCCAGCCACAGAGACTAAAAAGAATGCTAGAGCATTTCGCCTAAACGCCAAAGAAGAGGCCAATATGACCGATGTCATATACGGTACTTTTTTTGTCGATAATGCTTATGCTAAGGTGCTTTTTGACTGTAGGATAACCCAAAGTTTTATAGATCATAAGTTCTGTAAACTAGTTAATAAGCCCTTAGCTAAGCTAGAAAAAACTTACCAAGTCAAAACCGCGAACGGAGACCTGATCCTAGTGTCGAAATCTTTGAATGGTTGTTCAATTATGTTATCTGGACATGTCATACCCATACAAATCTTGCCAATGGATTTGGCTGGCTTTGATATATTCCTTGGAATGGATTGGTTAGCAACTAACCAGTCCCATATCCTCTGCGACTCAAAAGCCATTGAATTACGCACACCATCAGGAGAAGTAGTGACGATTAAAGGAGACGAATCAACCAACCCTGTTGGTTTGATATCTATGATAAAAGCAACAAAGTATCTACGAAAGGGATGCCTTGCTTATCTCATATCCGTAACCACCTGCAATACCGAGCGAGAACTAAAGGATGTACCAATCGTCTCCGAATACCCTGATATCTTCCCTGAAGAGTTACCTGGAACACCGCCAGATCGAGAAGTTGAGTTTTGGATAAATCTTGTGCCAGGCACGGCTCCAATAACCAAAGCCCTGTACAAATTAGCTCCTACCGAGATTGCTGAATTAAAGAAACAACTCGATGCGTTATTGGAGAAAGGATTTATAAGACCAAGTTCCTCGCTATGGGGAGCTTCGGTACTTTTTGTAAAGAAGAAAGATGGATCGATGAGGATGTGCATATATGACCAGGAATTGAATAAATTCACAATTAAAAACCGGTATCCACTTCCAAGAATCAACGATCTGTTTGATCAGCTCCAAGGAGCAAGATATTTTTCCAAAATAAACCTGCGATCAGGCTATCATCAGTTGAAAGTCCAAGAAGATGACATATCTAAAACTGCGTTCAGAACTAGATATGGTCACTTTGAGTTCAAGGTTATGCCGTTCGGACTTACAAATGCTCCCGCAGCTTTCACGGATATGATGAACCGAATCTGTAAACCCTACTTGGATAAATTCGTAATCGTGTTCATAGACGATATACTTATCTACTCCAAAAGAGAGGAAGATCATGCCAACAATCTAAGGATGATACTTGAACTATTGAGAAACAAGAAACTTTACGCCAAATTCTCGAAGTGTGAATTTTGGTTGTCAAAAGTAAAATTTCTCGGTCATGTCATAGACGAGAAAGGAATTCAAGTAGACCCAACTAAGATTGAGGCTATATCCAATTGGGAAGTCCCAAAGACACTGACCAAAGTGAGAAGTTTCCTCAGTTTGGCATGATACTACCGAAGGTTTATTAAGGACTTCTCAAGGATCGCCGTTCCTTTGACGGCACTAACCTGAAAGGCAATCAAATATGAATGGGGTCCAAAGCAGGATGAGGCATTTGAAATTCTAAAGCAGAAATTAAGTCAAGCACCAATTCTATCGCTGCCCGAAGGCAACGAATGTTTTGTAGTCTTCTGCGATGTATCACACACTGGTTTAGGATGTGTATTGATGCAAGAAAACAAAGTCATCGCTTATGCATCTCGACAACTTAAGACTCACGAAAAGAACTATACGACTCATGACCTGGAGTTAGGTGCCATAATCTTCGCGCTGAAATTATGGAGACACTATCTCTATGGAGTCAAATTCACGGTTTTCACAGACCATTAGAGTCTAAAGTATGTTTTCAGCCTGAAAGAGCTGAACATGAGACAAAGACGATGGATGGAAGTCCTAAGCGACTATGACTACGAGATATGTTATCATAAAGGCAAGGCTAACGTAGTAGCCGACGCCTTAAGCCGAAAAGAACATGAGAAACCAAAATGAGTGCGTGCCTTAAGACTTGACCTCCAAGTCAGTCTCACCTCCCAAATAAAGGAAGCGCAAAAGTTAGCTTTAAAAGAAACAAACCTCAATCATGAAGGTTTGGGAGGAATGATCGAGCAACTCGTCAAAGGAAGTGGCGACATCCTCAGAATGGATAAACGTATATGGGTTCCAATCTATGGAAATCTCCGAGAAGAAATCCTCGAGGAAGCCCATAAATCCAAGTACACAATGCACCCCTTTGGTGATAAGATGTACAAAAATCTAAAACCGGAATACTGGTGGATCGGCATGAAAAAGCACATAGTTAAATATGTGGCCAAATGTCTAACCTGTTCCAAGGTTAAAGTCTAACTTGAGTTGCTAGTATGGAAATGGGAAATGATCACCATGGATTTCATCACTAAACTTCCCCGAACCAGTCAAGGAAATGACACAATATGGGTTGTCGTTGATCGTTTAACCAAATCTGCACATTTCCTACCCACGGAGGAAACTTTTAGCATGGATATATTGGCACAATTATACGTTAACAAGATAGTATCTTTACACGGAATGTCGTTATCCATCGTATCAGATAGAGACAGTCGATTCACATCTCGACTCTGGCAGAGCTTCCAAAAAGCTCTCGGAACTCGTTTAAACCTTAGCACTGCATACCATCCTCAAATGGATGGGCAGAGCGAGAGGACTACCCAAACCTTGGAGTATATGATTCGAGCATGTGTTATTGACCTAGGAGGAAGTTGGGGATGACCACTTACCTCTGATAGAATTCTCTTACAATAACATCTACCACACAAGTATACAGGCTGCACCATTTGAAGCCTTGTATGGCAGAAAATGCAGAACTCCCGTGTGTTGGGCCGAAGTAAGAGAAAACCAGTTATCATGACCTGAGATAGTCCAGGAAACCACTGATAAGATATTACAAATCAGGGAGAGAATGAAAACGGCTCGCGAAAGCCGTTAGGATTTAACGTTGGAGACAATGTTTTACTTAAGGTATCGCCTTGTAAAGGTGTGTTATGATTCAGAAAGAAAGGGAAATTAAGCCCTAGGTTTGTTGGGCCATTTAAAATTCTATAACGAATCGGACCTATGGCATATCGGCTGAAATTGCCGATAGAGATGAACGGAGTACACGATGTGTTCCATGTCCCCAACCTGCGTAAATGCTTAGCAGATGAAACCTTAGCCATGCCATTACAAGATGTAGTAGTGGATGAAAGGCTTAAGTTTGTGGAACAATCATTACAAATTGAGGATTGACAGGAAAAGAAATTGAAACGAAAGAAACTCGTATTGGTCAAGGTGAAATGGAATTCCAGACGTGGAGCCGAGTACACGTGGGAACTGGAATCCGAAATGAAAGAGAAATACCCAGACTTATTTAGAAAGTATTCTCGAGGACGAGATTTCAAAAAAGTTGGGGATGATATAACACCTGCCAAAAATTTCGATCTCAATTTATGCCCGAAGCTCATAAAAAATAACGGGAGTTAATGAGAACCCAAAAGTCAAAAAATAAACTAAGAAATTCTGAATGATAGGAGATTTCGGACCGACATGTGATCAGATATCGGTTCGATATAGGAAGAGCTTGGATGTCGGACCGACATGGACTTAGATATCGGTCCGATATGAGAAGAAGTTAGATGTCGGACCGACATGGTCTAGAAAACGGTGCGAAGTGCAAACCCCTAAGAACCCACTGCACCAGACACGTGTCGAGACACGTGTAGGGCATGCGTCAGCATGTCAGACGCGTGGACGGACGTCGGACAGACATGGCATGCGTACTCGGTCCGACATGGACAGGTGACACTCTAGAATTTGCATGGCTGTCACGTGGCATGCATGCGGGACAATGGAGGCATATCGGACCGATATCCCCCTGGATAACGGTCCGACATGAGGCCGTTATCCGACTATAAATAGAGGAGCAATTTCTATTCATTCTCACAGCAACTCTTAAACTCTCTCTCGAAATTCCTTTGCTCCCGAGCCTTTCTCGAGCCCTCCAGCCGTCCCGACTCCCGAGCCGCTCCTCTCGGTTCGACCGACGTTCGCGTATCAACCGGACTCGAGCATTTAAAAGCTGAAGAAGCCCGAGGAACTCATAGAAGTGGAAGTTAAGGTGCTAGAGCCCTAAGGGCCAACTCTAAGAACTACTTAGCACTAAGATTATTATCCTTCGATCTCCGATTTCAAACTAAAGGTGAATACTCGTCTGTACTAAAAATACTCATTCTCATGGTGAGAACAAGCTTTTCAAAACGGTTTACAAAGACGTGATCATAGACTACTTGTCTATGTCATAAAGGGAGTCTGTCAAAAATGATTTATAAGACGTGCTTGGGCTATAGGCTATCATCACGCAACCAAGACAGACTATCATGTTTTACAAAAAAAGGGCAAAACACGATAATTAAATATTTACTCATAATAGTCCTAGAATTAGGGGTTGAGTTCAATCCCTGTGGACAAGATTAAATCCCATAATTAGGGGTTCTACCCCTGGGGATATGATTACCCAAGAAGTGTACGTAAAGTTTGATCAAATATTTATACTTGCTCCGGATCCAGTTGGGCTGGGCAGGGTTGGCTTGTATGTCGGGTGATTGCGTAAAACGCAGATATTTCAGTTTGGCCGCGTAGCCCCGGAATACTTGTCCAATGTATACAAATCGATGAATCGGAAGAAAGTGATATGATCACTAGAATCCACCTATGAAATGTTTAATTGTTTAATTAAACTGTTTTACCATATATATGAAAATGATTTGAGGTCATAAAGTATACACCAGCATGTAGCTGTCGTTCATTTTCAAATGTTTTCAGGAAAGGAATGAATTGACCTCATCGTACTGGGACCGGCTACGGCCTCGGTCACAATGACAATTTTGTTGCCTAGCCAGGTCAGGCCATACTCCTAGACCCGGTACAACCCGAAAATATGTTATTACAGGTCGTGCATTGCATAGAAAGAACCTGAAGAGTAAACAAGGTTAAGGTGACCGAAGGACTATGTTTTCCTTAGGCAGATTACCTCCTTGTAAACCTACTGACTTTGCGTCAGAATTTTGATTTGAAATCAAATGTATAAACGATCGGGTTTTCATACCCAGTTATTTAAAGATAATCTTTTGCCTACACGACGAGTTTTCTATATATACAAAACCAACCTTGAGGTTGAGTTGAAACGATCCATTTTTTAAACGTTATTTCGCTGCAGAAAAACAAACTATGAAATCAAAGCAGGTACCGATGGTGCCAACGGATGTCGCAGCCCGGTAACGTCTCGGGGGTGCCCGGGGCGGGGTGTGACAAACATTGATACTGTCTAGGTCTAATGATGAATATTTGTTAAAGTCTTAATTTTTATCGGTTTTTGGATTCGATTGAATGGACTAATGATTTTGTAGCAATATCATGTTAATGAGTATGATGAATATTGCATGTTTGAATCTGATGTATGATTGATCATAAGTTCCGTATGTTATTTGTGGATGTCTTCCAGGTTGTATAGCATATCTAAATCCTGGACTTTAGGTTTGCGGTTGTTTGTATGGTTTGCTAAACATAGTAACCATAGGATTTGTGATTGAGTGTTAATTATATCTGAGTGTGTGTCTTATCTCAATACCCGAGAAGTGAGAGGTAGTCGGTTAGTTTTCGGTATTAGGAGTCTGAGTGAAATCTGTCTGAAAGGAAGTTTCCCTTAGGTGTTCTTAGTATTTGTTGCTATTCCGAGTCATAGTTGTTATCCTGAGATTACCCCGTGTATCTTTGATGTATTGTGGATAGTGAGACTGAGAGGTGATCTGTCTTTTAGGTACTTTATCATTGTTGGAGAGACTGAAAGCTAATCCGACCATCTGGTTATTTTACTACATCTTTAGGTTTCTTAGTTGGTGACACCCAGAGAGTGACTAGGGATCCACTAGGTTGTCTAGAGTTGTTATCCTTAGATACCCAGATCTACCATAGTTTTCATAACCGGTGGAAGTTGAGATTTGCAAGTAGGATTCTGACCTAGGTGGTATTCTTTCCATTCCTTGTATTTCCCTGAGTTCTTTGTCTGGATATTTAGAGTCGATCTTTAGTTCTGCATTATTAGTTTAATTAGTAGTGTAGAAAACCCCCAACCAAATCATCTTTAGTCCGAGTCAGAGTCTAGTTTAGCAATAGTAGTGTCTCTAGGGTTCGATAATCCTGTTTACCATTAAGCTGTGCTACACTCGATAGGTACACTTACCTATTAGTGCAGTTTAGTTCGTAGGTACTCTATTTATTACTTAGGAGTTTAGGTTAGGTTTATCTGTTAGTTTTTGTAGACCGTCTGGGCGAAATCAGTTATACTCTTTAAAATACTCATGTTATTATTCAAACTACAATGAAAGTCATTAAGTTTACCTCACGAATGCTTGCACACCAATCCGAGTAACACAACTCCTAAGCCAAGATACGTCGACCCCAAAGCTCACCTACAACACAATCTAACGTACACACAAAGTCTGCTACGTTAAGTGAGTTTTAATAGTTTAATTTATACAAAAGCCAACTCGTCTCATTTAATATTTATCTTTACTCAAGACCCTCCGGTCTTTATTAAAATAGATTTATAAATTACCATCATATAGATAACCCCTATTATCTTATGATATCCCAAAGGACTCATCCCTCCAGTTTAACTCAGTAAGTCTCTCTGACATGGATTGAAATTACTACACTAGTAACTCAAAATTTACTACACATGTTAACCATGCACTGGTTATCTCGCCTAACCTATAGAAACTGACTTACCAGTCCTAATCAAGACTCTCACAAGCCAACTGACACAACAGTTGTAACACAATGTCCTCATCCCGACACAATGGTCAATCAGACTCTACACACCACATTATTAACATCTACTCACCACATCAATATCATCTCTTACACAATATTTATAGCTCAAAACTTGTATGCAATTTAACACATATATATATGCATACAAACACATACCTCATCACTGCACCCTCGTCATGGTTGCCCTCGTCAGGGCATTTGATACACCCCTAGCTCGTATCTAACCTGCTCAAAATTTGCCACCTATGGTGACCTCCCGAAGGACATAGTCACCCACAATCTCGTTTGCCGTGTCATAAAGACAACGATGCAAACACTATACCCGTCGTGTCACAAGGACAACGACACAATAACAATTCCCGCCATGTCATAAGGACAACAACACAATACTCACGACACATGTATGAACACATAACATTATACTCTATGTACATGACGCGTTAGCTGCACCTACACCTCACACATATCACTAAGATAATACACGTATTCATAAGTGTTTAGCTCATATTCCGACTCACCCATACTAGACCACTATACATCATACCCCCATGAGTTCCATAACCAACCCACATACTATAGGTACAAGACCCGCACCCTTAGTCTCGTATTTGAATATTTAAATACATAGCTCATTAGTTTAAATCCGAAAACTCGTAATACGTTTAGTCTCACAAACACGTTTGCTCACACCCTATAAGGACCCCACGTAGACCCTTAGATAATTATTATATATTTAACCTATAAACACTTCTAAATCACCGCATGACTTGCGTCACGTTTAGTTAATAACATATAATACATGAGTATGTACGATACCCCAAGACGTTTAAAAACATTTGAAGAGGGGATTAGAAACTCACCGATATGAAGATCCCTCTCTAGTACTACAACGGTCTCCTCGTACCAACCCGGACCTGTCAACGTATGGTCGCATAGTCAGAGTTCATCCTAAACATGTGTCACTACATAAAAACCTAAATGTTCCCTATACTCGTCTCATCCGCACATCCCTTCATCCATGCAAAACCCTAATCCACGTGTCTGCTCGAACCGGGTTACTATGGACCCGTCTGGAACCCGCATGCATGCTCTTTAACGTGCCATGCGAAACCTTACTTTCGAAGGTTACCTGTACACGAGCCAAGACCCCATGCACGTTCCAAAACCCACCATGCAAGCCTTAGGCTCACCGAACCCTAACTTCGAAAACACGTAAGTTTGGAGCGCGTTCCCATGCACGTGCGTAAACCACCATGCCGACGCCCAAATCGGGTGTGTCCCGACCCCACCCCCTTCGTAGTTCACCACCGTGTGCTACCACCGCGCATAACACCATAAAGCACTACCATAGACCTCAACGTCGTGCCTAACCCTAACCAGGTTCACCACCAACATCACCTCCGCTTTTCGCCGTCGTGGAGTATCACCACAGTAGCCTCCCCCCCGTTGCCGCCGGGCACCACCACCCGCCGCCACCATCGTCTCCGGCTATTCCCCGTAGCCACCATCACCCTCACTCGTCACCCTCCCCTCTAACTCTCCTCTCTTGCCGACATCCGATCGCCAAATCCTTGCCGTCATCTGCTACACCGGCAGCCACTGCCATCAACGGTAGCAGCCATCACCGGCCGCCCGCAACCAGCACTGCCAGCCACCACCCCCCCTTTGTCTCCGTCGCTAATCGCCATCACAGTCCCACACCCTAATCGGGTTCTTATAAAAAAACGGAAACAAGGAAATCAACAAATGGAAGTGAAGGTTACCTTTTGCATTAAGAGATTCTTCTCCTGCTCGTTGCTGCCGTAGAACCACCATCGCCGTCCGATCCTCCTTATTGCCAGACTTGCGTCCTCTCCCTGCTGCCGCCGCACACCTAGGGTCTAAATGGCCCTAGGGTTTGAGTTTAGGTGGTTTATAAATCACTATGACTTACATCCGGGTCCCTCCTATATGATCTCGAGCGTTTTAAATCCCGAACTATCATTCTACACGGCTAACAGACTCCTTTTTGCTGCTCCAAACACATTTTAATAACTAGTCATGTAATTACTCTTATTTTATAAAAGGCCGGGTCACCTACTGGCCCGAACCATTACTTTATGAATTTTTAGGATGTTACAAGTCTACTCCCCTTAAAAGAGGATTTGTCCTCAAATCCTGCGTCGGTGCAAACCCACATAACTCATTCTTCTGCTCTAATTGGTGCATTCAAACTCCTTTGGTGCCACTCATCCCCTGTACACAACAATGTGGTAACTTTGCTCTACAACTAAGTCACCATCCCTGGTGTTTAAAGAAATCTTGCTCTATTTCCCGCTTTCAACGTTGAGGCTTGTAGGTTTCACCTACACGTTCCTTCGTCTCTCGTCTTTCCAGCCATTAGTTAAACGGCTGCCTTTCTAACTCTCGCAATCTCGGCACTTGCTAGAAGTTGCCGTCCGTGAATGCCTTGATTACCAATCCTTTCACGAAGGTTTTATTGTCATTGCCCTTGACAATACCTTTTCACTCTTAATGTTCTTAACATCGTCGTACGAAATATCTCTAGTATTACGTAGCACAACACTACCACATGTCCGCCCACTTGTCACATTTCATTTTGGTTCACGAGGACAATTGCCTTTGTCTCTAGTATAATCTAAATGATATTGTCATAAATATCTCCGATCCATGTAAACGTTTTCATCATAATCTCTCATAATTCCACCCCTTGGCTTTGTGCTCCAAATTCCGGAGATATAAGTTTAGGCATCTCCCACGAGCACCTTGCCGATCGTCTAGGAAACGTCAAAACTCATCGCATCACCTCGGTACATCAAATGTTGAGAAGATCATCAAATGTAGAAGTACTCCACAAGAGTACACCGGCTAAACGTCCTACACATGACCCACCATGCACTACAAGGGCACACACTAACATAACATAAAGACATGACACACAATGTTCTACATACGTACTAGTAACCCTAAACTCTAAACTCACATCACATGCACACACACAAACTGCTAGACGTGAGTAAAGTTACGTGCATACGACCTGACCACGTCAGTCGTAGACACACAAACTCCTGAACCTTATCTCTTACTCACCACAACGGTGGCCCCTGCCACACGTCATCACATACTCACACAGAGTTCACACGGTCGTACCCCACATGGCCATTACCAAAGGTTCAAAACAACACACTACTCAGACTAGACACAAGGCATTAACTCACAGGTTACAATATAGGTGTCACACACTAGACATCATCCTACACTTCATACACATAACATAATAATTTCTCACAGGATCCCGTCCTGAACATTTATACCCACACACAGGGTATATAACTAGAATTTCCCACAGGACCTCGTCCTGACCACTTATAAATACTAAAGATGTATGTTTATGATTCCCCACAGGACCTCGTCCTGAACATTTACACAAAGTGCGATATACCCCTTTTACTTCAAACATCACCTAGACATCAGTACCTAGGTGACACTATCTTAAGACCGTAGACACAAACAAATTCAAAACTCATGTCTATAAAAGTCTACTCACACCATCTAATCATACATACTCTAGTTATCACAGCAAAGATCGCACTTAATGCTAACTCATATCATTTAGAATGCAATCACACAAGCACACCATACCGCACATATTCCACTACTGTAAACACAATCATATGTCATCACAAACACAATTATCATTAATTATGTTCAAATCACCATGCAGTAAGACTCAAAATGAATGTCCAAATCAAATAGTTAATATTTGAAATGAGCATCACCCCACGTAAACGTCTAATCAGTCATAATGTCAAATCACCCCGAAATGTCTCGTGACAACTGCCATACTAACAAATCATCAAGCAATCGTGCATCCCAAACACTGCCTGCCAAATCACTGATAGACCACGTCAGGTGCACCTGGCGTGTCCTCCTCTGGTTCCTCCGAACACAGAGCTCATAGCCTTCGCAAGTGGTTGATCTCTCGACCATGCAGGTCCATATTCTGGAGGGAAATTACGCACTGCAAAAGCCGCCCTCCTCTTCAATCCGGTCTTTCCAGTCATAGCACCATGCGACATGTCGCTAATCCGAAACTCTAGTCATACTCGATGCGGTAAGCGCCAATGCTTCTCCTAACTCACTGGAAGTTCCATCTGCAGCCGCCGTCCGCTTGACTTGTCGATCTGCATTACTCTTAGTAAGAGTTCCACGCTCTCCCAATCTCGTACGCTTTGTCTTAGCCACCTAATCCTACTCAAGATAGAACGTTGGAGTGATTACTATGGGCACAGATTTAGAATATGAGGGTAATCATAGACTGCCAAATCATGGTGATCAAATGCAATTTGGTGGTCCTCATTACTACTCGGATTCTAAACCTTTCTCATCATACTCACGCTAACCTTCTACCTTCCACACACACCGGATGCACATGCATCCCACACAACTCACATAGCTCCACGTAACAATCTAGCAAATCATCACATTTACCACAATTTCAAACCACACATAGTTACACACAAAATCAGTAAACCACGCCAACACACCAAACTATCTCACATAGTCACATTTAGTACTACTCCATAATACCCAACTCACAAAATGTAATCTCACCTAATCATACCACATAATCACAATTATCTAACACGCATCTTACGCACCATGATTCCACACGAAACCATAAATCATTTACTCATACTAACTACTTCACCTAGTGTAACATTACACAAATGATAATTAATAACTACTGCTCAATTCGAAATACGTACCTCTTGGCTCGCGGTTACTCGTGGTGGTATTTGTCTCACACTCGTCCCATTCTCAGTTTAAGTTAAGGCATTTTATTTGCTTAAAAACACCGATTTTCTCTTAAAACTGGCTCTGAAACCAACTTTTAAGGCCCCAAACCAGGCACTCTACAGTTGGTTCTCATAACTGGTTATACTCTTTAAAATACTCATGTTATTAATCAAACTACAGTGGAAGTCTTTCTAAAATAATAATTGTTATTTAATACCGTTAACGTCATTAAGTTTACATCACGAATGCTTGCACACCAATCCGAGTAACACCGCTCCTAAGCCAAGATACGTCGACCCCAAAGCTTACCTGCAACACAATCTAACGTACACACAAAGTCAGCTACGATGAGTGAGTTCTAATAGTTTAATTTAAATAAAAGCCAACTCGTCTCATTTAATATTTATCTTTACTCAAGACCCTCCGGTCCTTATTAAAAAGATTTATAAATTATCATCATATAGATAACCCCTGTTATCTTATGATATCCCAAAGGACTCTTCCCATAAATTTAACTCACTAAGTCTCTCCGACATAGATTGAAATTACTACACTAGTAACTTAAAATTTACTACACATGTTAACCATGCACTGGTTATCTCGCCCAACATCTAGACACCGACTTACCAGTCCTAATCAAGACTCTCACAAGCCAACTGACACAATAATTGTAACACAATGTTCTCATCCTGACACAATGGTCAATATGACTCTACACACCACATTATTAACATCCACTCACCACATCAATGTCATCTCATACACAATAATTATAGCTCAACACTTGCATGCAATTTAACACATATATATGCACACAAACACATACCTCATCACTGCACCCTCGTCAGGGCATTTGATACACCCCGAGATCGTCACTAACCTGCTCAAAATTTGACAGCTATGGTGACCTCCCGAAGGACATAGTCCCCCACAGTCTCGTTTACCGTGTCATAAAGACAACAATGCAAACACAATACCCGTCATGTCACAAGGACAACGACACAATAACAATTCCTGCCGTGTCATAAGGACATCGACACAATACTCATGACACATGTATGGATACATAACATTAAACCGTATGTACATGACTCATTAGCTGCACCTACACCTCACACATAGCACTTGGATAAGGTATCCTACACGTATTCATAAGCGTTTAGCTCATATTCCTACTCACCCATACTAGACCACTATACATCATACCACCATGAGTTCCATAACCATCCCACATACTATATGTACAAGACCCGTACCCTTAGTCTCGTATTTGAATATTTAAAAACATAGCTCATTAGTTTAAATCTCAAAACTCGTAATATGTTTAGTCACCCAAACACGTTTGCTTACACCCTCTAAGGACCCAACGTAGACGCTTAGATAATTATTATATATTTAACCCATAAACACTTCTAAATCACTGCATGACTTCCGTCACGTTTAGTTAATAGCATATAACGTATGAGTATGCACGATAGCCCCAAAACGTTTAAAAACATTTGAAGAGGGGATTAGAAACTCACCGATATGAATATCCCTCTCTAGTATTGCAACGGTCTCCTCGTACCAACCCGAACCTATCAACATATGATCGCATAGTCAGAGTTCAACCTAAACATGTGTCACTACGTAAAAACATAATTGTTCCCGATACTCTTCTCATCCGCACAACCCCTTCATCCATGCAAAACCCTAATCCACGTGGCTGCTCGAACCGGGTAACCCTGGACCCGTCTGGAACCCGCATGCATGCACTTTAACGTTCCATGGAAAACCTTAGTTTCGAAGGTTACCCGTACACGAGCCGAGACCCCCATGCACGTTCCAAAACCCACCATGCAAGCCTTAGGCTCACCGAAACCTAACTTTGCAAACACGTATGTTTGGAGCGGGTTTCCATGCACGTGCGTAAACCACCATGCAGACGCCCAAATCAGTGTGTCCCGACCCTGCCCCCTTCGTCATTCACCACCATGTGCTACCACCGCGCATGACACCATCACACACTACCATATACCTCAATATCGTGCCTAACCCTAACCGGGTTCACCACCAACATTACCTCCGCTTTTCGCCGTCGTGAAGTATCACCAAAGCTGCCCCCGCCCCCCCCCCCCCCCCCGCTGCAGCGGGGCACCACCACATGCTGCCACTATCGCCTCTGGCTATTCCCCGCAACAACCATCACCCTCACTCGTCACCCTCCCTTCTCTAACTCTCCTCTCTTCCCGAGGTCCGATCGCCAAGTCCTTGCCATCAATTGCTACACCAGAAGCCACTTCCATCAACGGTAACAGCCACCACCGACTGCCTGCAACCAGCACTTCCAGCCACCACCCCCTTCGTCTCCGCCGCTAATCGCCACCACAGTCCCACACCCTAATCGGGTTCTTATAAAAAAATGGAAACAAGGAAATCAACAAATGGAAGCGAAGGTTACCTTTTGCATTAAGAGATTCTCTTCCCGCTCGTTGCCGTCGTAGAACCACCGTCGCCGTCTGATCCTCCTTATCGCTAGACTTGCGTCCTCTCCCTGCTGCCGCCGCACACCTATGGTCCGAATGGCCCTAGGTGGTTTATAAATCACTATAACTTACATCCGGGTCCCTCCCATATCATCTCGAGCATTTTAAATCATGAACTATCATTCTACACGGCTAACATGCTCCTTTTTGCTGCTCTAAATGCACCGTAACAACTAGTCATGTAATTCCTCTTATTTTATAAAAGGCTGGGTCACCTACTAGCCCGAACCATTACTTTATGAATTTCCGAGATGTTACAAGTCTACCCCCCTTAAAAGAGGATTCGTCCTCAAATCCTGCGTCGGTGCAAACCCACATAACTCATTCTTCTGTTCCAATTGGTGCATCCAAACTCCTTTGGTGCCGCTCATCCCCTTTACATAACAATGTGGTAACTTTGCTCTACAACTCGGTCACCATCCCTGGTGTTGAAAGAAATCTTGCTCTGTTGCCCAATTTCAACTTTGAGGCTTGTAGGTTTCACCTACACGTTCCTTCGTCTCTCATATTTCCAACCATTAGTTAAACGGCTGCCTTTCCAACTATCACTATCCCGACACTTTCTAGAAGGAAGACAGCGCTGGAGAATTCAGCACGGAATAACGACGTGATATGATGGACTACATAGATGCAGTTCTTATGAAAGGATTGGTTGACGTGTGTTGATAGAGGTGTAGTGACGTTCGTTCAAGGCAAGGCAGTGGACAGCTGAGGCGTATGCTGAGACGAACTTCATAGATGGATATGACTAAGAAAAATGCGAGTGGTGGTCGCGTGTCAGAAATAGTAAGACGATGAGGAAAGAGAAATAAAGGAGAGACAAGTGCGGGAATTGCACATAAGTCTTTGAAATGGGTACCTACGCTGGTACACATATGACTAAGTTAAAGGGGGGCAAGCTCATGTGCAGCATCGAAGGAGACAGTGTTTGGTTTTCAGAACAGACATGATTGTGGTACACGAACTTTGGAGTTCATCGATAGACAGTGATCGTAGCACTAGGGATGAGTGATGCGTGCTTACCTATAAGACGAATTGGACACAGGGTAATGAAGTAAGGAAACACTTTAGTAGGGAAACTATGTGGGGATCAGTGAAGCTATGCACAAGCTCCTGGAAATCACCTAAGAAGGAAAGATGTAATACCAGTATGAGTAAGGCAGTGGTGCCTGAACTTTGTGAAATCATTGTAGGATGGCGATTAGTGTACGTGAAGAGAAGGGTGACGAATGATCTTATTCTGAAAGGCAAGAAGCCTTACTTCGGGAGATGACCATCAGGGTGATGAAATCATCACGACTATACAAAGAAGGAAGGCAAGGGTGCCCGTAAGCAATTTAGAAAAATAGGTGATAGGTGGGCAGGTAATTGACAGTGTTGTGCCGTCGGGTTATGATGATAAGTGGGTGTGTCATACTATGAATTATTTGGGATGAGTCGGGAAATGAATTTAGACATGTTATGGTTATATCTAGGAGGTGTTGGCATGGGAACCAGTATGTGGTTCCTGCTTAGTTAACGAGTCATGTAAATGCTAGTATGCTGCTATGCGTTATATGCTTGATGTTGTGTGTATTTGTATCATTGTCCTTGTGACACAACGGGTAATTATGTGAAGTACAAGGTCCTTCGGGTAGTCAGCAAGAGTGCCAATGTCCAGGGGGGACAACGTTGAGCTTGGAGAATTATGAAAGCCCTGACGAGGGTATCCCTGACAAGGGCGGTTGTGACGAGGTATTGTTTATGTGCATTTATATTTAATTTAACTGCACACAAGTGTTTATCGATAACTATTGTGTTGTGATATTACTACTTTGATGTTAAGCAATTGTTTGACTATGGTATGGGAACGAGACCGTGTTTACGACTAATGTGTAGAAGCCCTTGTGAGTGTCATTGTTAGGGCTAGTCAGGTTAATGTTTAGAGGTTGGTTGTTTTAACCAGATTTCGTGCTGATACGTGTGGTAAAGTACATGTTAGTAGAATGGTAAATTCGGTACATGTCAGAGAACTTACATGATTATGGGTATGGGTTGTGTCTAGGGTTAGTGAACCCTTATGGGATATTGTAAGATAACGAGGGTAATCAATATGTCAATAAATGAAAAAACTATTTTATTAAGGACAGTAATGTCCTGATTTGAATTAAATGATTCAGTGACATGAATGTTTCTAATTAAAATAAACTGCTAGAACTTACTCAGCATAGTTGACTTCGTATGTACGTTAGATTGTTTTACAAGTGAGTTTGTGGACGAGGTACCTTGGCTTAGGAGCGGTGCTACTCGGATTGGTGTACATGCATTCGTGAGGCAAGATTAAGATCGATAATAAGTTTAAAAAGAATACAACTATTTTAATTAAGACTTCTTCTGATTGCTTTGAAATAAAATAAGTATTTTATAAGAGAATACCCAGTGATGAGACCCAACTGTAGGGTGCCCAGTTTTTGGGTCTTACAAGTTGGTATTAGAGCCGAGGTTTAAGAGAAAACCAGTGTTTTATTAAATACCTTAACTTAAATTGAGAACCGGACGAGGGTAAACGAATACCACCACGAGTAACCGCGCACGTATTTTGATTTAACATAAATTGTTAGAATATTATTTGGGTAGTGTAACACTAAGTGGAGTCGTTTAGTATAACTATGTGGTTTAGTGATTCCGTGTGGAATTGTGTTATGTAAATACGTGTTGTGGAATGGTATTATGTGTAATTACGTGATGGTTATTGAATTGTGTTTGTGTGGATTGTGAGAGATGTATTGTATCCATTGTGTGGAAGGTATAAATCTTGTGTGAGTATGATCGGGGAACGTTTAGAATTCAAGTAGCAACGTGGACAACCGATCACATTTGATCACCATGATTTGGCAGTCTATCGTTACTCTTATATCCTGAATCTGTTACCTATAACAACCACATAACTTTCTATCTTGTGTAGGAGCAGATGGCTATGCCTATTCGGACTAGGTGGATCAGACGAGGGGCTATTGCCAGGAGGCAGACGAAGCGTCGGGCTAGAGGTACGACTACTGTTAGCACGGTTACCATTGGAGGGGTGCGGGTCTTAGCACTTGTTCTCTTAACGGTAGTATCGCCAGTGGCAGTGGATGAGCGAGAGCTTCTAGGACAGGACATGATTTTGGCACTACCGGCACCTAATTCCCTCGGTACTTTCGGAGCGGCTATGAGGGGCAGAGGCCATGGATCCTTCTATAGGAGAGGCGGCTGGAGAGGGAGGAACGCATTCACAGTCAGATATCAGCCACCGAGACACGATTCAGGACCATGGAATGGATGGATAGAGGAGTTCTATTAGGAAGAGAAGGTGGGAGACAACTTCGACATGTTTGTTGATTAGTTTCAGTGATAATTGCCACGAGAGGGTTCAAGTGATTTGACGTTGTGATTGTTTAGATGATTACGTTATGAGATTCTTATTTTAGTTTCGATTTTGAGTTCTACCGCGTGATGACTTGAACATGATTAATGATAATTGTGTTTGCGATAGCGTACTATCGTGGTTGCAGTGATTGATTTTGTGTAGTAATATGTGATTATGTGATTTAATTTTGAATGACATGGGTTCATATTAAATGTAATATTTGCTGTGATGCTAGGGCAGGGTGGGGTATATTGTGTGAGTAGACTTGTATGGACCTAAATTTGAATTTTTCCCGTGTCTACGGTCTAAAGGTAGTGTTAACTATGTGCTAATGTTTAGGTGATGTTTGGGGGTGCAATGGGTGTATTGAACTTTGTGTGAATGTTTAGGACGAGGTCCCGTGGGAGGAACTTTTCATACATCTTTGGTATGTATGAGTGTTGTCATGTGTAGGATGATAGTTTCACATTTTATGTATGTATGAATGTTTAGGATGATGTCTAATGTGAGACAACTGTGTTATAAATAGCATGATGATGTCTTGTGTCTAGACCGAGTAGGGTGTGTTATGAACCATTGGTATGGCCCAGGTAGGGTACAAGTGTGTAGACTTGGTATGAGTATGTGATGACATTGTTAGGGGTCAGAGGTTTGGTGTATAATTACGAATGACGGTAGTTATGTCGTGTAGGTATGAAATTACTTAGGTTTAACAATTTAGATAGGTACAATGGGTGCGTCGGAAAATTGGATTACTATATACCTATATATAGGACATGGTATGTTTTATGTTATAGCGTTGAATGTCCTTTTGATGCACAAATAGTCATGAGTAGGACTCGGAGTATGTACTCGGGTAGAGTACCTCTTTCTTGGTGTTTTCCAGACGTAGGATGTATCGAGGAGGTTATAACTTGGATGTACCAACATCTCCATGTTTGTCAGGGGTGTATGCTTATAGAAACTAAATGAGTAACATGAAAATTATTTTTAGTTATCATGTACATATATGCAACAATGCATCTATATAAACCACTTGATACTTATACGATTCAACTGATATATGCAATAACAACTGATATATGCAGTAACAACTAATGATTCACATGTATAAAGCAAATTATAACTTGGATGTACCAATATCTCCATGTGTTTTGCTTATGAACCATGCATACACCCCTAATACGTACATGTAAAGACGTTATCCCACTCCTTATAATGGTTCTCATGTAAAAGCATAATATAACTGACCAGTCTGTAACATCAGGTTATCCCACTCTCTATAATGCTTCTCATGTAAAAAACAGATTATAACTTGGATGTACCAACATATCCATGTGTATCAGGGGTGTATGCATATCGAAAACCTACAGGGGTGTATGCATATAGAAAACCTACAGAGTAATATGAAAATGATTTTTAGTTATCATGTACATATACGTATCAGGGGTCTATGCATCTATATAAACCACTTGATACTTATTTAATTCAACTGATATATGCAGTAACAGCTAATGCTTCGCATGTAAAAAGCATATTATAACTTGGATGTACCAATATCTTCATGTGTTTTGCTTATAAAACAAAAAGTAATTAATAAAAAAATAACCATAATAATTCAACCAAACAATTTCATATGATACCAACTAAATTCCGTAAGTTCCAACTGCTGATAACAAAACATAGTTCATAATCCAACATAAAACGTCTAAACTTTCAACAAAACATTTCAGTTATTAAACATTCATCTAAAATAAACATTCGTCTAATCACCTTCACCATACGCATAGCTACTTCTTACCTTCCTTATCAAGATCATTAGCTTCCCTGATTACTTTTTCTCTATGTATATTACCTTCTAAAGTTACTATTTTTGCAGCATTCTTCTTCCTCATAATAGCAATTATTCTAGTCAATTTTTTTCCTTTCGAAAACCGCAATCCCAGTTTCTGTCGTGTGTACCCATAAACAACTCCATGTGCCTCATCAAAAACACTCCACAGTCATTGTAGTTCCTCTTGGTTGCCGATCAGATTTTTAGTTTTTCTAGCACAACAATTAGAATGTCATTCCATCTTGAATGATCGACCCACCTTAGATATTTGACAAAAAGCTCTTTCTGCAATTCAAGTCAAAACATATTGCATAAGGCACAAGTATTGAATTAAAAATAAATATGTATCAACATATTTTAATAAATTAAAAATGGCTTTTACCACTTTCATTGGCGTGTCCTTGCTAAATCACCATCATCAGACAACCCAACAAAGCTTTCTTGATCACACATATTGTCTACCATAGTAATTGTCGGGTTCTTCAGATTAAAACATATCAGGTAGTAATGAACTAGCTCAAGTATAGGGGAAAGAACAATGTCGTACGACTTCATGTCAAATAAAGTTTTTGTAAGGCCTCAAACCCGGAAGACCTCACTTGTTAGATTTACTGATAAACATAGTCATCAAACACTGAACTTTAATAAAAAAACGTTCAAACATAGCGGAAGCGTACATAATTCAGTTACATAAACAACGGTAGTCTAAACATATAAAAATATTGTCTTAACACATAAGCAATAAACTAGATGTCAGTCTTGAATCAGGTAGCCTTCACACCTTTGCCCGTTCTTTCTTTTTGATACCCGAAGTGCATACTAAAAGTCAGCTAACGCTGGTGAGTTCTAGTTTAAAGGAAGTAGGTATAAACATCATTTCATTATCTTTTTTTTCAAGTATATACGTATATATACACATTAACATTTCACTTTCCCTCATTTAACATTCATTAGTGGGTACTGATGTGCCATCATTTATACATGTTTTGCATGCATAATAGTCCCCACATTATGGTACTAATTGAACAATAACCTTGCAATTGATACTTAAAACTTTTATATTTTGTAATTGCAGGTTATTCGGTGTTGAAAATATAAACAAAGCTAAATCATATAAAAAAACACCAAGAAAAAAAGCTTTTAAAAGGATCATTCCCGAGCTTTGACCCCCAAGAAGTCAAAATTGGTCAACACAAGTCAACAAGCAGCTAAAAGAGGAAGCTGGGGAGCAGACAAGGCAAGGCACGACGGCCGTTCATTCCCTATCTTGCTCCCCAAGGACCAAGTACACCGTCCTCTGTACCCTGTTTGATTCTCGAGGTATTTGCACGCCCGTGCAATCCAATGCACGGCCATGCGTTGCTCATTTTGAGGCTTATAAATAGAGGACTTGGGTTCTTGGTTTCATACACCACAACACAACCAAAGATAGAGATAATAGTTCATTTCTAGCAGTATTAGAGTAGTAGTAGAGAGTAGAGGGGCTCTTCCTCCTTGGTCCAGAATATGGGAGCCTACAAAACTCAGTGTTACGCTAGTTAGCATAGCCATTCGTGGCTAAACTCTTTGTATTGCTAGGGTGAAGATGTGGTTTGGTGCATGTTAATGTTTAACATATTAATCTAGTGGTTTGTTTATATCTTTAACTATTCGTTCTTTTAACCACCACTTAGTGGGCTTTTTATTGTTGTCTAAATCTGTCTTTCTATTTGTGAGTGTTCTTGATTTTAAAGTGTAAGACCGTAAAAAAATTTTAATCAAACTTCTTTTGAAACTTGTACGTCTTTATACAAGCTGAGATTGATAAGCCAAGGCTTGGTCAATACTAGTAAGGTCCTACGTATTTACACGAACTTATTATCCGACCAAGAATTGGTGAACTCATGTTGGGAACGGTACGTCTTTATACATGGTCCCATTGTTACACCGCCTCCCGGTAAGCAAAGTATAATCACCCATTTAACAATAGTATTTAAGCACTTAAGTTTGATGTCCTAAACCATCTCGGAGACAACAACAAAGAGTTGAGGGTAACGATGTCCCTAGCTGGGAGTCCTACCATTTTATCACTAAAGATTATAATTCGTGAACCAAATGTCGTGAGGACGAGGCTCTAGCGATGACCCGGGTCACACATCTGTATTAGTCATACCACTGGATTAGTCAACTTAACATTATCAAGTACCAAGCGGATTCGAAGCCCAAAGCAATACTCTTCGTGACCTGATCATTTCCGAGATATTTACTTTCCTGCTATTTACTATTCTTTTATTTACATTCCTGTTACACAGATCACGCATGTTTTTTACTTTTATGTTATTTACTTTACCGTCATTTACTTTTCTGTTTTCCAAGCACACAAAACCCACTCACTAAATAAACTGGTTAAACGATAACAAAATTTGTGTATTGGAACTCGACCGTGTCCATTGGTTCGATACTTGGTTCTTACCTAAACTATATTACGCTGCCATAGGTACACTTGCCTACTGTGTGTGTTTTAAGTTTGAGTATTTATCATTTTATAAATTTAAAACCTGATCACGTGAAACCATCAAAAAATATATTTTTATATTTTAATATATGTCACACGCACATCAAAGTTTTTGGCGCCGTTGTCGGGGACACGGTATTTTCAAGAAAGATTCAAGTTAACGGATTAGATTTTTAACCCTACTATTTTCCATCTGTTTTTCTGTTACGTTTGTTGCAGGTAGTGTATGATCCATAGCTCCACTACTGGTTTATATCAACCTTTAGCAGAGCTCGAAAGATTCTTTCACTTCCGAATACGAGAAAACCGTGCTAAAAAAATGGCCGTAGAAAACCGCACTATTTTTGACTTTACAATACCGTCACTTGAGGCTTTGGGGTCTAGCATCACAAGGCCAACGGTTGATGCTAACAACTTTGAGATCAAATCACATCTCATTCACATGATCCAATCATCATGCACTTTCCATGGATTACCTGATGAAGATCCACATGCCCACATTGCAAATTTCCTCAAAATTTGTGACACTTTCAAACTGAACGGAGTTTTGAATGACGCAATTCGCCTTCGAATGTTTCCTTTCTCCTTAAGGGAACGAGCCATGGCATGGCTAAACTCTCTTCCTACCGGGCCAATCACTAGATGGGATGATCTTGCTCAGAAATTCCCGTCGAAATACTTCCCGCCAGCAAAAACTGCTAAATTGAGAAATGATATTACCACTTTCACCCAGGAAGATGGTGAATCACTATATGAGGCATGGGAACATTTTAAGGACATGCTGAGTAAATTCCCTCACCATAAGCTATAATTTTGGTTACAAGTATCATCATTCTACAACGGGTTGCACAATCAAGCTCGTCAGACACTCGACGCTACTGCAGGTGGTATTTTTGGAAACAAGAGGACACAAAAGATTACAACCTAATTGAGGAAATAGCTATGAATAGCTATCAATGGTACAATCCAAGGAGTAAGAGGGGAGCCAGGTAAGGAGTTCACTCTTTCGATACTGTCACTTCACTTTTCGCTCAAGTAGACGCCCTCACCACTCGACTCAATCAACTTAGCAAGGGCAAAGCAATCACTGAGGCTACTGAAGAAGTAAAAAGCATCACTACGAATGCTGAGCAAGTGGACTTTATCGGAACAAACCCCTACAGCAACACTTATAATCCTGGATGGAGGAACCATCCAAATTTCAGGTAGAAGGATAACAACAACTAGGGACAATCTGGCTTCAGACAACAACAACAGTTTCAACAAAGACAATCTCAAAACTATCAGCCTAGTCAACAATTCTAAGGAACTAACAAGCCAAATAATGGGTTAAGCTTGGAGGACGCGGTAACTAAGTTGATTTCTACAACTGAAAGTCAAGCCCTTCTAGTGAATTCCCATCACAAACAATATGAGGAGAAGTTTAGCCTACACGAAGATGAGTTTAGGACACAAAAAGCAACTCTTCAGTCCCTTGAGATGCAACTAGGACAGATTGTAAAACTTCTATCCGAAAGACAACTAGTATGTCTTCCTAGAAACACTGAACCAAATCCAAAAGCAAATGTAAGTCCTATCTCTCTTAGAAATTACAAGGTTTATCCAGAACCTCCCTTACCAGAGGAAGAGGAAATTCAAACACCAAGGAGGGAAATATTCACTGGAGTACCACTTCGTCCTCCAATCGCAGAATCAACCGCTCAAGAATCACCACCAAAAGTGATTCCACAAACTGCTCCAGTGGACACTCCTCAAAACGTTCCGACAAAGAGAACATTCAAATCTCACATACCATACCCAGGAAGGCTAGTAAAGCAGAAAACTGACGAACAATATGAGAAATTTATCGAGCTTTTAAGTCAAATCCATGTCAACCTTCCTTTCCTGGATATCATACAACAAATGCCTAAGTAAAAAGAACCAATCATTGTGTCACTCTCATTGAAAGATGCCTTCCAAAGAAACATTCAGATCCCGGAAAGTTCTCTTTGTCATGTTCTATCGGACCACTGCCCATAACTTTCGCACTCACTGATCTGGGAGCAAGTGTGAACGTAATGCCATATAACATGTTTCAAAGGCTCAAAATTGGAAATCCGCGACCTGTTAATACAACCATTGAACTTGCGGATGGTTTGGTTAAGTCACCTATAGGAGTCCTTGAGAACTAATTAGTAAAATTTGGCAAGTTTATCTTCCCCGCCGACTTCATGGTTTTAGAAATGGGACCCGACTATTCTGTACCTTTGATTTTGGGTCGCCCATTTTTATCTACCACCAGAGCTGTCATTTATATGAACGAAGGAATTCTGACACTTCGAGTCGGAAAACAATAAGTAACTTACAACATCAGAGGAAATGAATGTCTACCCAATGATCCCTTTGAAATTTTACAATTCATTGATACTAATCTGGACTACCAACTGAAGAAAGCTAAAGAATTCAACAAAGGAAAGAAACCGGAACTTGGCAAAGATCTTAACAACACTAACTGGATTGACAAGTACTGGGACAAAATGCCAAAGTTGAAAGATTTGAACGAAGGAACGGGAGACACGGGGGAAGTCAATAACACCCACCCGAAGAAAGACTGATGAAACACGTACGGGCCTGGCCAGCGACCCTTAAATAAACGTGGCGCTTCTGGGAGGCAACCCGATGATCATGAATAAATTAAGAAGTTTGTGCATACGGCTGAATGCGTGGACCTCAGGTTTGGTTTTTCCAACTTTAAGTTTCTCATTCTCCAGCCCCCATGTATGCCTTCTCGATACTTGGACCTTAGTAGCTTAACTACTACCTGTTATTTCCGTTTCAGTTTTTATGATTTTCTTTATGTGTCAAATAGCATAGCATCACCAGATAGTTTCTCTACTGCTTTAAGGAGTTACACTCCACCTCTACAACCCTAGGAGTCGGAAACCACATCAAATTTATGAGAAATTCGATGAAGTTTTTGAAGCACAATGTTGACAAGAAGCTAATAGGCACAACCTGACAGCAGCAATAAGTTTTGGTCTTAGGTTATTGAAGTGTTAGTATTTATACATCTTTTTGGCACAAAACTTCGCTCATTTAATGATCAATTCTTGGTTATATTCAACGTTTAGACACTTATTTGCTTCATTTCCTGTTTTATAGGTTTTTATGAAGCTTGGTGAATAAACAAGAAGATTCCAGGATAAACAAGTGAAGTTTTAGGGTTTCTGTGATGGAGGCACGGTCGTGCCAAACTCCCAAACCCTAGGCACGGTCGCGCCCACATTTGGCACGACCGCGCCAAGCCAATTTCCAAGACACAACCGTGCCTTGGCCGCCCACGGTCGCGTGTCATCTCGTGAGTCTGAACACTCGTAAGTCCTCGATCAGTGGTACCCAATGGAAGCTACGGATCGGTCAAACCTCTGTCACACGGTCGTGCCAAGACCTAGACACGACCTCGTCCTTGTGCTAGGCACGGTCGTGCCTTCTCTCCTGGCACGGTCGTGCCTCCCCTTTTCTATTTAAACAGAACTTAATTCTCATTCAGACATTCAGCAACCCAGGGGAGAAACCTACTGTTCCAGCTCGAGTTTTCTTTGTTCCAGCCATAATTCAAGATTCTTGGAGAGGATACAACATCAAGAGGATCACCATACATCAACAACAACATCTAGGCTTGGAGGAGTGGTTTGATTCTTGTTTTCATATCATGTTTCTCACTAATTTTCCCTGCTTATTTGTATTTTTGATGCTCATGATGAGCTAAAACTCCTGTTCACTTTGGTTTAGATGAAGTTTAGATACATTTGACAACATTCATGGATTATTGGCAATTATTGTGTTAATGTTATGACAACCGTATGATTATTCTTTGATGAAATTATGTATTCAAGTATTTTGAGTTGTTTACAAGACTTGTATTTGTGTATGTCATATTATGTTGGAAAACTTATGATTTATGCTTATATTCATGGATTGGTGTATGTAATTATACTAGTTTATGGCATTTGACTAGGAATGATGAATGAAGTCTTGTTTATGAATCATTATATTTGTATGTGTAACCTTATGCTTATGTTTGGAAAGACAAAGTATTTGTTATGATGTGTCATATTTAGTATTATGTTTATTTAGGAATTGTTGACACATCCTCCTAATTTATATAACCTTTATATGAACATTGTAAGTTGAAGAAATGCATATTGTTGTCTAAATTAATCAACTTGAGGTGGATAGTGTGTTGTTCATATTCTCTTTCCAACTAGTTGTTGGATTAGTGTACCTTAATCGGAAGCTAGTTCAATCTTTATAAACATTGACATGATTATTAAACACGTGAGCCTCATTGTATGATTTTAGGTGGTTGGTTTGTGTAATTCATGCTAGCTTTCCGAATAGTCATTTGATTAGATATCTTTGACGAGATTTTAGTCAATTTATATATCGTGTATTTGCCATGTTTTTATGAGTGTATTGAATGTATTCTAAATGGATTCAACACCAAAGTGATACTTTCTCCTTGATTGTTTGATTTGTGACTTTAGTCTAGTTTTATATTCTTACATAGTAGTTTAATTAAAAATCAACTTAAACATCTTTTACTCATACTTGATTGAATCTTAGTCCCGGTTCACTATCGCATCCCACCGTGTTCACGGATTGATATCCGGTTCTTACCTTTACTATATTGCTATCAGACGGGTACACTGCCCAGTGTGTGTGATTAGTGTTTGGTGAAAACCCTTTTTAAAACTAATTGTGTAAAATACTTATAAAAAATATATATATATATATATATATATATATATATATATATAGTTTACACGCATCAGTTATACACCAAATTGACCGGGGGAGTACCAGTTTCTTTTCCCTTAAAATTTCATACATTTAAATTCCTGCATAGCATTCCATTACATGCATTTGTACATTGAGGGTAATGCACAATTTTAAGTGTGGGGTGGGGAATCAGAGTTTCAGGACAAGCTTGTAACCTCAAAGCAGTAAAACTAAGCTTTTGATTTTCTACCTATTTGACTAAAAACCTACCTTTCGTAAAACCAAAAAAAATTTAAAAATTGTAAACCCTGAAATCTAAACCTCTTTGAGTTCTCACTTAATTAAATAAAATGAATATATGGCAAGTAGAAACAAATGGATATTATGCATAACAAATCACAAAACCCTATCCCATCCATTTTCATGTGAGAATTATTTGAGCCTTTACACGAGCATTATTATCATTATTTTTCACATGCTCTTTCATTTGGTATATTGAGTGTCTATTCGATTGGATTTTATGCATAATTAGAACCTGTGACTTATACATATCAAGACCATGAACTAGTAGAAGTATGAAAATGATTGAGGCACCTAGGACTTTATTACCCTCATATATATTATCCTTAAACCCCAAAAATCCCAAAAATATTATCCGCCTAGATAGCCCTCTGAGCCTTAGACTTTTCTTTTCTACTACCCACAATTATCACCAAACCAGCTTTTCGTAAACACTGGTTATTGGCTAATTTGGAAAGAATCTGTTTCACTCAAAGGAATTGGAATACACAAGAAAATGGATGTATTAGGAGAAAACAGCCAAACAATCTACAAGGAAGATATGGAAAAATTATTTCAAGAAATTTGAGGAAAATAATTATTGAAAAATTAGTTTTGATGATATGAAAAAAAAAAAGAAAAAAACTAGAAAAATGAGAAAAGAAAAAGAAAGAGAGAAGTTGATCTTTTACCGGTTAGACATTAAAGAGCCGGACATGCATTCTTTCGATTTTCATATGCTTTCTTGTATTCATTTCGCAAAGCCTGAATTACCACCCGAACTCTGAGAGAAGATTTTCAAAGCAACAAGTGTTGTAAGAAAATGGTGACGCAAGCAATAACAACTGCCACCATTCTGCGGCTTGTCAAAAAGCGTCGCAAAAAGAAAAGCCAAAAGATACGACAAATGTGTGAAATATGGCAACTGGAGCCACGTTGGAAAATGTAGCAAGAATCAAACTTAATCCCAACATGAGTATACGCCTCTGATCAAAGTAGGAGCTGTTAAGCTACAAGCCGAAAGAACCATACGAAAAGGCAGTAATGTGTACTACACAGTGAGGGAAGAGTTGAGAAAGATAAGAGATCTTGGTCTTGGCAATCTGACCATAAACGAGCCCTCAGATTAGTTATACCCTCATGATCTGAGTATTGTAGAGGGACCTGCTAGTATTTTCCATTTTAAGCCATGAAGCCGTAGATGTGTGTTCCACGATAGCTGCAGCCTTTGAAACCCTTTAAAATCCCTAAAAGCCCAAAAAGATTTTCATTTTCAACCTTTATTTTTATTTTAGCCACATTACAACCATTTCCAAATTCCTCTTGATTCATGCATACTACATAGTTAGTTGGTGGAGACTTGATTTGCATACAAGCTTATGACCATTGCATAATTCGATTCAAACTTGAGTGTTCCACTTTACTTACATTATCCGTACATATAACCCTAGATTTGAGTGAACATTGGGAGGAATGAGGGATTATGCATAATTAAAGTTCTAGTAGGCTTGTCATGCATTCAATCATCCTAAAAATAAAAAAAGCATAAAAATAGAATAAGTAACTCAAATCCTGGAATTCCCAACTACTTGGAACCCCATCACCTTTTGTAAAGTTTTTAATTATGGGCATGATCATGCACTAGTTTGCTTGAGCACAAACAAAGTTTAAGTGTGGGGTGTTATGATGTGCCATCAGTTATACATGTTTTGCATGCATAATAGTCCCCATATTATGGAACTAATTGAACAATATCCTTGCAATTGATACTTAAAACGTTTATATTTTGTAATTGCATGTTATTTGGTGTTGAAAATATAAATAAAGCTAAATAATATAAAAACACCAAGAAATCAAGCTTTTAAAAGGATCATTCCCGAGCTTTGACCCCCAATAAGTCAAAATTGGTCAACACAAGTCAACAAGCATCTAAAAGAGGAAGCTGGGGAGCAGACAGAGCAAGGCACGGCCGTTGCATGGCACGTGTATTCCCTATCTTGCTCCCCAAGGACCAAGTACACCGCCCTACGTACCCTGTTTGATTCTCGAGGTGTTTTCATGCCCGTGCAATCCAATGCACGGCCGTGCATTGCTCATTTTAAGGCCTATAAATAGTGGGCTTGGGTTCTTGGTTTCATACACCACAACACAACCAAAAATAGAGAGAATAGTTTGTTTCTAGAAATATTAGAGTAGTAGTAGAGAGTAGAGGGGCTCTTCCTCCTTGTTCCGGAATAGGGGAGGCTACGAAACTCAGTGTTACGCTAGTTATCATGGCCATTCGTTGCTAAACTCTTTGTTTTGCTAGGGTGAAGATGAGGTTTGCTGCTTGTTAATGTTTGACGTATTAATCTAGTGGTATGTTTATGTCTTTAACTATTCGTTCTTAAAACCATCACTTGGTGGGCTTTTTATTTTTGTCTAAATCTATCTTTATATTCGTGAGTGTTCTTGATTTTAAAGTGTAATACCGTAAAACATTTTTAATCAAACTTCTTTTGAAACTTGTACGTCTTTATACAAGCTGATATTAATAAGCCAAGGCTTGGTCAATACTACTAAGGTCGTACGTCTTTATACGTACTTATTATGCGACCAAGAATTGATGAACTCATGTTGGGAACGATACGTCTTTATACATGGTCCCATTGTTACACCACCTCCTGGTGAGCAAAGTATAATCACCTATTTAACAATAATATTTAAGCACTTAAGTTTGATGTCCTAAACCAACTCAGAGATAACACCAAAAAGTTGAGGGTAACGATGTCCCTGGCTAGGAGTCCTACCATTTTATCACAAAAGATTATAATTCGTGAACCAAATGTCGTGAGGACAAGGCTCTAGCGGTGACCTGGGTCAACATGTATATTAGTCATACCACTGGATTAGTCAACTTAACATTATAAGATACAAAGCGGATTCGAAGCCCAAAGAAATACTCTTCGTGACCTGATCATTTCTGAGATATTTACTTTCCTGCTATTTACTATTATGTTGTTTACATTCCTGTTACACACATCACGCACGTTTTTACTTTCTGTTATTTACTTTTCTGTCATTTACTTTTTCTTCTTCACAAGCACACAAAACCCACTCACTAATTAAACCGGCTAAACAATAACAAAATTTGAGTATTGGAACTCGTCCGTGTCCATTGGTTCGATACTTGATTCTTACCTAAACTATATTACGCTGCGATAGGTACACTTGCCTATTGTGTGTGTTTTAAGTTTGAGTATTTATCATTTTATAAATTTAAAACTGATCTCGTGAAACCATCAGAAAATATATTTATATATTTTCATTGGTCTTACACATAAGGGTGATCAGGCCGTCATTTATTTGCGTAAGTCACAAAGACAGACACTTCGTCCTACCGTCGTAGGCCGTCATTCTTACAACAGTCCGACAACATCTGTCCGTTCATCATTTTCTTTAACCGTCCGGCAACCTTCGGCCGTCAGTCATTTTCTTTAACTGTCCTACCGTCGTAGTCCGTAATATTCGCCCGTCTACCCTTAGGCAACCGTTTCCCAAATGAACCATATATGCAGTCGTGCTTCGATTAAGGGCCTCCATCCTACCGTAGTAGTCCGTATTTAGTCTACCTTTCTATACTTTAACATACCGTCTGCATAATAGTCGCATGATCGTCCGTTACTCCGTCTACCGTAGTAGTCGTCATAATCGTACCGTCCTACCGAAGTAATCCGTATTTCCGTCCATAACGTTTTTGTACATTCATAACATGCAATATATATATATATATATATATATAAATATAAAGAAAGATATCATTCGTTTATGTTATGTCATTCATTCATTGCATTCGTTGTAAACATTCGTTTCATTCTTTATTCATCATTACTTTCATACAACACGTATGGTCATATTTGCATTCATAACATTCATTCATTTAACGTATACACTTCAGCCCCAAAACATTTAAAACCATTTGGACGTAACACATAGCGGGGCACATAGAACTCACCTAATGAGAGGGTCTCTGAAGTATACTAGTTGGTCAGTGAGTGTCACTAAAGTCACAAACAATTTGTATAATCAATTCATACAAGATAAGATAATAAACCTAAACGGCACTAGACGTTTCTACATTTAAGGTTTGACGAACTTGGATAAGTTCGCCATCTTAGGCTTAAGCGAACATACAATAAGTTCGCCCTTTAGTCTAGGTGAACATGCTATAGCGAACATGATAAGTTGGCCAAAATGGTGCCAGGCGAACATGATAAGTTCGCTGGAATGGTGCCAGGCGTGCCAGGCGAACATGATAATTTCGCCTGCGCGATAATCTTTTCCATAGAAAAACCCTAGATCTGGCCAATCGAATCAAATCGCTTAAGGTTCTAACTTTTTATGTTCAAAACGTTCCATTTCCATTCATTAGCCTAGATCAATGTTTTGTTTTAAGTTTCATACGTAAAAACTTATCATTTTTCACGTTTTTAACCCGAAACCCAAAAGTGTTCAAAAACTCAGATTTGAGCTGAATGGTTACCTGCTTAGGTTTGGTTTCTGTTTCTTTGCGCTGATGATGGTTGACGATTCCCGAGCTTTTTAGTCGATTCCCTCGCTTTCTCTATCTTTAACCGATTTCCTCTTCTCTCTAGGTTTGAGGCTTGCTGAGATCAGAGGTGTCTCCTCACGTTTTTGGGCCCATGGTCAAGCCCTTCACTTTCCATCCATCTTGTGTCTTAATTCTCATCCTTCCTTACGTTTATTCAGGTTTATTTATTTAGGGATGTTATAAGTCTACCCTCCTTATAGAGGTTTCGCCCTCGAAACCTGTTACAAGTTAAACGGTTGATGGTGTAATTCCTTCATTTTGTCCTCCTTTTCCCATGCAGCTTCTGACCCTTTTTTGTGTTTCCATTGTACTTTGACTATAGGAATTGATTTCTTGCGTAGCCGTTTCTCAACTCGGTCAAGAATAGCTATAGGTTCCTCTACATAGTTCAAACTGTTATCCACCACGATGTCGTCATAAGGTATGTGAGCCGTGTCGTCAACTAGGCACTTGCGTTGATGTGCTTGAAATTACACATCTTTATTGCATAAAACTTCACCCGTTTTATGATCAATTCCCGGTTATTCCACAAGTTTAGACACTTATTTGCTTCATTTTCAGTTTTATAGGTTTTTGTGGAGCTAAGTGGATAAAGGAGGAGATTCCAGGAGTTTTCAAGGAAAATTAGGTTTTCTGAGTTGGAGGCACGGTCGTGCCCCTACCTGGCATAACCGCGCCCACCTAGGCATGGCCGCGCCCCGCGTTGGCATGAGCACGCCAGCCTAGGCACGGTCGCGCCCAGAAATGGCACGGCAGCGCCAGCATCAGAATCCGAGCACAACCATGCTCTTGCTTCCCCATGGTCGCGTGTAAACCCGTGAGTCTGAAAGTCGTACTTCCTCAAAGAAAGAGAGCCAATGAAAGAAGCAGATCGGTAAACACATCTGTGACACGACCGCGCCAAAAGGTGGCACGGTCGTGCCCCATACTCAGGCACGGTCGTGCCCAGTGCCCTGGTACGGTCGTGCCTCCTTGATTTTATATATATCAGAAGTTTTCCCACAGAAAGAAGTCTGGAGACCTGGAGAGTTAGAGCCTTGAGCACTCTCAGTATTTCCTTGTTTCGAGCCACATTTCAAGCTTCTAGAAGGACTACAACATCAAGACGATCACCATACATCATCATCATCATCTAGCTTGGAAGAGTTGGTTTGGTTCTTGGCATTTCTTCATGAGTCTTGTAACCTTTCCTTGCTTTGTTCTTGTTCTTATGCTCACCATGAGCTAACTCTTGATATCACTTTGGTTTAGATGAAGCTTAGTAACGTTTGACAACATTTATGAATTTTTGGCATAGTTTATGTTAATGTTATAACAATGGCATGATTATTCTTCTATGATATTGTGTATTTGGGAGTTGATATTGTTTGCATGACTTGTATATGTGTAGGCTTTGTATGTTGGAAAACCCATGGTTTATGCATGTATTCATTGATTAGTGTGTGTATGTATGCTAGTTTATGGCTTTTGGCTAGGAATGGTGGATGAAGTCTTGTTTATGGTTGAAAACTCTTGAATGTGCATCCTTATGCTTGTGTTTGGAAAGACAAAGTGCTTGTTATGGCGTGTCATGTTTAGAATTATGTTCATCTAGGACTTGTTGACCCAATCTTCTAGTTTATGTAATCTTTATATGAACATTGTATGTTGAAGAAGTGCATGTTGTTGTTTACTTTAATCAACTTGAGGTGGGTTATGTGTTGATTCGTGTAATCTTTCCAACTAGTTGTTGAATTAGCCAACCTTGACAGGAAGCTAGTTCAATCTTTATTAAACATTGACGTATTCATAGCACGTGAGCTTCATTGTATGATTTTAGGTGGTTGGTTTGTGTAATTCATTCTAGATTTCCGAAGAATCATTTGATTAGATGTCTTTGACGAGAATTTAGTCAACTTATATATCGTGTACGTGTCATGTATTTGTAGTTGTTGTTGGATGTCTACTGAATGGATTCGAGCCCGAAGTAATATTCCTTCCTTGATTGTTTGACTTGTGTTCTTAGTTTAGTTTTATATTCTTGCATATTAGTTTAATCAAAAATCAACTTAAACATATTTTACCCTTACTTGATTGGATTTTAGTTCCGGTTTATTATCGCATTCCACCGTGTCCACAGATTGATATCCGGTTCTTACCTTTACTATATTGCTATCCGACAGGTACACTTGCCCCGTGTGTGTGATTAGTCTTTGGTGAAAACCCTTTTTAAAACTAATTGTGTAAAAAATCTTTATAAAAATATATATAATTTCAAGCACATCATGCGTAAATGCGACAAGTGGAATGTCGGGTGAATCCTACTAAGTTCATTGGGTAATTCTAGTCTGTAAGCCACTTCTCCGACTCTTGCTACGATTTTGAAAGGTCTGACAAACCTCGGATTCAGTTTGCCTCGTTTTCGGAATCGGATGATTCCCTTCCATGGTGTCACTTTTAGCAATACCATGTCTCCCCCTTGAAATTCCAAATCCCTTCGTCTTTTGTCCACGTATAATTTATGTTTTTCTGTAGCTGCTTTCATGCGAGCTTTAATATGTTCAAATTTCTCGAAAGTAGCTTTGACCACCTCGAGACTCGCAAAGTCTTTCTGTCCAATTTCCCCCAACAAACGGGGTTCTACATCTCCTTCCGTACAACATCTCAATTGGTGGCATGCCGATGGTTGAGTGATAGCTGTTGTTATATGAAAATTCTTCTAATGGAAAATGGCTATCCCAACTTGGGGTGTTCAAAACTGGATATATCCGAAATTTTGGATATCCAAAAATTTTGAATAGTTGATTTTAATATCCGAATCCGCATCCGAAATTTTGAATATCCGAAATTTCGGATGTGGATTCGGATAGTAATTCGGATATCCTTAATCTGAATAAGTTACAAACTTAGAACCCTAAATCAAACTTAAATCAAACCTAATTCAAACTTTAAAACAGAAAATTACCTATAAAAATGGCATCAAGTTTTCCTAAGACCCTAAGCACACAAATCAAGCTTAGATTGAGATTACAAGTTAAAGGGGAAAACCGTAAATCAAACAACTAATTAATAATTAGCTTTTAAACGGAGATTTGAAACAACAAATTAGATATTATCTTTCAATCATGGATTTGAGGAGCGTGGAGGTGGTCAGCTTTGAAGTTTGAGGAGGGAAGCGTGGTGGCAATCGGCAAAACTCGGCAGAATTTGGAAGCGTCAAGAATTGGTGGTGGTGGTTGTCGCGGTCTGAGCAGGTCTAAGGTGGTGGCGACAGGTGGACTAGTGGTGGAGACTAGTGGCAGGAGATCTGAATAGTGAACATGGTGGTTGCATGCGTAGTTTGAAGAAGTCTGATGGGTTATAACTGATGGAGTGGGTATTTCCGTATTGGACAGTTATAAGAAGTTTGATATATTTAATTATTTAAATATAATAAATAATCAAAAACTAAAATTTCGGATCCGAAATATCCGAAATCTCCGAAATATTCTAATATTAGTATCCGAATCCGAATCCGAAAATTCAGATATCCGAATTTTTGGATAGTTCGGATTAGGATTTTTGGATAATTCGGATTCGGATTTTTTTGAAGACCCCTAATCCCAACTCCCACTAAAATCAATGATATAGACCCGGAGCGTGTCCTCTAAGCTCTGAATGGTTCTCTCATATTGACCATCAGTTTGAGGGTGGTAAGCAGTGCTGATATTTAGCCTAGTAACCATTGCTTCATTGAATCTCTTCCAAAACCCTGATGTTAATCGAGTGTCCCCATCGGACACAATTGTTAATGGCATTCCGTGTCTACTTACTATGTCGTTTATGAATAATTATGCCAACTTCTCGGATGAGAAAGTCTCACGTATCGGCAAGAAGTGAGCACTTTTCGTTAAGCGGTCGACAATCACCCAAATGGTATCATTGCCCTTAGTTGTTCGCGGTAGCTTGGTAATTAAGTCCATTGTGATTTCTTCCCATTTCCATTCTGGTATTCGCAATGGTTGCATCTTACCACATGGGTTCTAGTATTTAGCCTTAACTAGTGAACAGGTCAGGCACTTGCATACATATTCAGTCACATCTTCTTTCTTCAAGTCCTGATACATTTTGTTCGTCCCAGAGTGGATAGATTAGCGAGACTTATGGGCCTCATAGAGGATTTTGGCTCTAAGTTCACCAATCTTGAGTATCCACATCTGGTCAAACCGAGTTCGTACTCTGTACATATTAGTTCCCAACTTTGCTTGTTGACCTACTATTCTTTCCCGTTTCACATTTCTTTCTAATAGAGCCTCCCCTTGTACCTTTGCTATCTCAATCAATAGATCCGGTGTTAAAATCAGCTGGCATGCTTTAATCCGAATAGGTGTCGACTCTTCCTTTCTACTCAAAGCGTCAGCCACTACGTTTGCCTTGCCTGGGTTATATAATATCTCGTACTCATAATCCTTTAGAAATTCCAACCACCTTCTTTGCCTCATGTTTAACTCCTTTTGCTAGAAGAAATATTTCAGGCATTTATAATTAGAGTAAATGGTGCACTTAACTCCATACAAGTAGTGCCTCCAAATCTGTAATACGAAAACTACTGCCGCCAACTCTAGATCGTGTGTCGGGTAGTTAACTTCGTGAACCTTCAACTGTCGCAAGGCGTAAACGATTAGTTTCCCTCGTTACATTAGTACACAACCCAATCCCTGACCCGAAACATCAGATTAAACCACCAAGTCTTCGTTTCCATCATGCAAGGTCAAGACTGGATCTTGGGTTAGTCGTGTCTTTAATTCTTCAAACGCGTTGTTTTGAGTTGGACACCATTTAAACTTTACCTCTTTACGCGTTAACTTTGTCAGTGGCATGGCTATTCTCGAGAAATTCTGAATGAATCTTTGATAGTAACCTGCCAATCCCAGAAAGCTTCGTATCTCTGTTGGTGTCTTCGGGACGTTCCATTCTTTCAATGTTGCGATCTTTGTAGGGTCTACCATAATGCCGCTCGGGTTTATAGCATGACCTAGGAATCGGACTTCCCTAAGCCAGAACGCGTATTTGGAGAATTCTACGAATAACTTTTCCTGCTTCAGAACATCCAATACTTCCCTCAGGTGACAACGGTGATCACCTTCGTTCTTTGAATAGATGAGAATGTCATCTATGAAGACTATCACTGACCAGTCCAACATTGGTCGGCACACTCTATTCATTAAATCCATAAATGTCGCAAGGGCATTGGTTAGACCGAATGACATGACGAGGAACTCGAAATGTCCATAGCGCGTGCGAAACACAGACTTTGGTATGTCTTTCTCTCTTACTTTCAGTTGATGATATCCCGACCTAAGATCGATCTTTGAAAACCAGCTTGTGCCTTGTAACTAGTTAAAAAGGTCGTCTATTCTCAGTAGTGGGTACGTATTCTTAACCGTTTCTTAGTTCAGTTCTCGGTAATCGATGCACATGCGCATGCTACCGTCTTTCTTCTTTACAAATAGTACCGAAGCGCCCCATGGTGAGATGCTCGGCCTAATGAATCCCTTCTCAGTGAGTTCTTCTAGTTGAGATATCAACTCTTTCATTTCTAACGGAGCCAGCCGGTAGGGTGCTTTGGCAACGGGCTGAGCTCCTAAAAGTAAGTCAATTTGAAATTCTATCTCCCGATCGAGTGGTACGCCGGGTAGGTCCTCTGGGAACATTTCTGGAAAGTTACACACCACGGGTACATCTTTGAGTTCTTTCATTTTCATTATATAGTCAATAACATATGCCAGATAAGCTTCGCATTCGTGCCTCATGTAACTTTCGGCCTTTATCATCAAAATGATGTTTGGCATCATGCAATTCGAGTCACCATAAACTGTAATCGGGCTGCCGTCAGTGGCTTTGAGATGTATCATCTTTCTTTTGCATATAATTTTTGCTTCATTGGCAGCTAGCCAATCCATGCCTAATACTATATCGAATCCTCCTAAGGTCAGAAGGAATAATCTAGAAGGAAACTTATGGCCTTCTATTTCTATCATGCAATCATCAGTCATTTGGAAAACTACTGAGTTCCTACCAACAACAGTTTCAACACTAAAGGCCCTTACAATGTTGTTGATTGTGTAGTCTAGTTTGCGGCTAAATATGGGAGATATTAAACTTTTACTTGCACCAGAATCAAATAAAATTGTAGCATGTTCATCACTAACTAGGAACGTAACTGACACGACATCATGGTTCCCTCTGTCTTCCTCTTCTGTTAAAGTGTAGGCTCGGGTCCTAGCCTTAGGTTGTTCCTGCACTTACCCTTTTCCTGAAACAGATTGCCCCATCTTCCTGCAATCCTTTGTTAGATGTCCAAACAGTCCACAACCTTGGCACTTGGTGTCCCTCAAGCAATCTCGGGAATAGTTCCCTACCGTCCCACATTTGTAGCATATGGTGGAGCCAAATCGGCAATCACCTGAATGTTATTTTCCACATTTCTTGCAAGTTTCTTACTCTTCACTCCTTGGCTTCTTAACTTCAGATGCATAGTTTCCTTTCCCGTTTCCCTTTGATGGGTTCTCCCACTTCTTCTTCAGTGCTTCTGGTTCCGGGACCTAATTAGCATTGTCGTCAAAGACGATTCCGCTCAGATTCACTACCGACTCGATGGTCGAGGGTAGGATAGCTTTCACATCGATTCGGATTCTTTGAGGCTGTCGAACGACATCACAGCTCTCACATGGATTCGGGCCCTTGACACTAAGAGACACTGTCAAACGACACTGGGTGTTGGCGACACTAAGCCCAGGTCACACTAACAAAGTTAAATAGATTTCACGTATTAATTTCGTACTGATCACGTAGCACTCGTCTAACCCGAAGTTATAAGTTTCCAAAGTAAGCCGTACACCAGGTGAGTTCTAAGTCCCCCTTGTTTGTAACTTTTAGGGCTGGGGTGCATATTCGTATTATGATAAATGTTATGATATGGCTAGATGTGCTAAGTATAGAGACGAATAACAAAACAAGAAATGGCTAAGTGGAAATGATGTGCCTATATGAATGATGATGTATTATGTGACTAAACGTGTCAATGTGCCAACATAAATGATAAAGTATACAGGGCTATGAAAGGACCCAAACCGGGTACCCTTCATAGTCGAAAAACATAAGCACAAACATAGTTCTTAAACTTTGAATAAACATAAATTGAAACAACGAAAGTCTTTACATAATTCAGATTTAATTAAAACATTCAACATTCATTGTCTTAAACAACATAAACTAGATATTGGGGACGTCAGTCATGAGCCACAACAGCTATCCAGCCATCCCGTCCAAGATCCTTTACCATCAAACATGTTTTTTTCCTTTACTACCTAATGTGCATACTAAAATAGTCAGCTAACGTTGGTGAGTTCAAGTTTTCATAACACATATAAATAACCTTTCATTCTCATGTTAGTTACGTAAAACTCATTTAATAGAACATACTTTAAACATTCATCATACTGGTAAGTACATAGTTTACAATACAACATGAAATTAAATACTTAACCATTTATGTACTCTTTACTTATGAGCCATACATTAATAGTCTGTGATCTGTTCCTTTCCTTACTGTCCACGAAGGACTCTTTTCTGTCCATAAGGGAGCTGTGTAGGTATTTTTCTCCAAGGCTCACCGTCCAAGGGCCGATACCCATCTTTTATGTCCATAAAGGACCTATGTAGGTAATGTTCCCCAAGGCTCAACGTCCAAGGGTCCTTACCCATCTCTTTCTTTAGATGACCGTTGTCACCAGAGTAACCGTTATTACTCAATATGTCACTTGTACAACATCCCCGTTACAATGCACTACCAAGCACTGCCCCGGTTGTTCATATGGCAGGCATACCACAATTGTCATGATACCGCCATAGGCTTCGAGTAGTACCAGTTGCAAAGACTATGCTACTACCTCAAGACTTGCTTCAGTGGTAACCATACTCTTTACAGATTAGACAATGTATTTGACCTATCTTTTTCTTTCTATTTATAAAACATATATTTAGATAAAATAAATAAACATCAGACCAATCCCGACTCTAACATCTTACTATTCGTGACTTAGGTGAACTTGGGCTAAGTTCGCCTGATCTAAGGCCGACAAACATATCAAACGAACTTACCAGGTTCGCTTATACTTATCATTCAGCGAACATGCCCCCTAGCGAACTTATCATGTTCGCTTGCCTTAGTTTGTCAAGTGGCTACCAGCGAACCTATCAAGTTCGCTGCCTTAAGTTAGCTTCCACTGACAAGGAGAATCTAATAAGTTCGCCATGACGGTTCAACAGGTTCTCCTGCGGGGCTGTCTTCTTCCTCAATAACCCTAATTTCATGCATGTGAATCTGATCTCGTCAAGATCTGATCTTTTTACGTTCAAAAAGTTTGTTTATCATTCTAGGAGCTGAATCTATAATTTTCTTAAAGTTTTACACGTAAAAATGCCGTCTTTTTAACAAAAACCCGAAAAACCCAAAATAACTAAAAAATCAAATCTAGATCGATTTGTTACCTGTTTCGCATTTCTGGTTTGGAGGACCTTCTCAGGAGCAATGGAGAGACGTGATGCAACAAACGGGACTCGATTCCGACTCTTTCTCTCTCTATGATATTTCTCTCTCTCTCTAGAAATCGCTAAATATGGTAAGAGTGTGAAGGGTGAGGGGCTGTTAGGGTTATAGCCTTCCCCTTCCCCTTTCCAATTCGGCCCATGGCCCGGCCCGCAAGCCTACGACCCCTTTTCACTTTGTTTCATTCCTTCGCACCCTGTTCCGAGACCCGTCTTATTTTACTTGTTGTTACTTCCGATCCTTGAACTCTTTTATTATTTTCAGGATGTTATAGGCAATATGTGTAAACATGCCACCATAGTCGATAAAGTATAATGGGTTATATGTGTTAACATGCCACCATAGACGATAAAGTATAATGGGCTATATGTGTAAACATGCCACCATAGAAGTTAAAGTATAAAGGGTTGTATGTGAAAACATGCCACCATAGACATTAAAGTATAAAGGGCTATATGTTGAAACGAACTATGACGGTAGGACAGATGAAACAGTTACTTCGGTAAACGGATGATGAAACGGCTACTATGGTAGCCAGATGGGACGGTTACTTCGGTAAAATGGATACGATGGCAGACGGATGAAACAGTTGTTATATGCACACGGATGTTAGACGGTTACGACGGTAGACGTATGTTATACAGACTACAACGGTAGGATGGATGAGACGGTTACTTCGGTAAACTGATGGTGAATGGCTACTACGATAGACGGATGAAACGGCTATGACGGTAGACGAATGTTAAGACGGCTACTTCGGTAGACGGGTGCTATGAAATGTTCATCTTTATTCGCTTAAACTGGATAATTACGATTTATGTTTAAGAAAGCGTACAAAGTTAATATGATGATTTCATGATGAATGTATGATGATTACCTGATTGTTTAAACTCGAACTCACCAGCATAAGCTGACTTTTAGTATGCCCTTCATGTAAAAGAAAAGAATGAACAAAGACGCTAACTGGGCTGGCTAGATTTCAAGGATGGCTACCTGGCTCAAGACTGACATCCTAATGTAAGATCTAGAAAACCCGACTCTTAGTGGGTTAAAAGAAAGAAAGGAAGAAGGAAAATGAGGTAATGGGCCTGAGGGAAGGTGGGCTTAGCCCATGGGGGTTTCCATAAACCCTAAACCCTCAAAAGATCAGCCTCCATTCCACCATTTCACACAAACCCATCTAGAGAGAGTGAGAACTTTCTAGAGAGATTAAGTGAAGAAAACTTGAAGTTTTGCACAAGAATCACTCCAACATGCTTCTCTAGTGTTTATGAGCAAGATAAAAAGAAGAAAACGTCGTGTTTGAGGTAAGAATCCAACCTAAAACCTATGTTTATAGTTTAAATGGGTTTTAGGGTAAAACTTTGAACTTGAAAACATGATTTTTATGTATGAATGGCAAAACAAAGCCTAGATCTGGCGTCATGGGAGTTAAACCATTGATTTGGATATAAAAAGTTGCAAACTTGGGATAAAAACGGGCATGTATGAATTTCGTGTTCTTCAGGCGACGCTAAGGAGTGTCGCCACCTTCAATTGGCGACACTTGTCGAGGTAGAAGCTAGGGGATTGGCGTAGTGCCCAATATTTCTAATTATTAGACACGTGTCATTCCTTGGCGACACTAAAGTGTGTGGCCAATGACATCTGGGGACACTATGGTGGGCGACAGTTAAGTTCCACGACGCTAAGCCTAAAACGCAAGTTCTGGCGACGCTAAGAGTGTGCCAGGCGACACTGATCGTGTGCCGGTGACACTAAGCATGTCGACATTGATCATGTCTCGGTGACACTGTTAGGTTACACTAGGCTAAATGATGGAATTCACGTGTTGATTTATCTGCAGATCGGCTAGCAAGTTAACACCAACTAGACGTCTAACTCAGGTTTACTTACAAACGATCACGTGAGTCAAGAATCCCTAATTACTTGTTTCTAGGGTGATGTGCTACTTAATAAATGTTTATGAAATGATGAACGTATGTAATGAAGTGTTTACATATGAACGGTTTATGAAAGGAATGAGGTTTGAAACAAGAACGTTTAAGAAATGAAAGATTTATGAATGGAATGTTTATAAAGGAATGGTTTTAAAAGAAAGAATGGCTTTTACAAATGAACGAAATGTTTTATGAAAAGAAAATGGGCAAAGGTTTTAAAGAAGTCATTACATGTCTAATCCGGTTAACGAATGATTTGACGAAAGAAGTCTAGGGATGTACGTCCCTAGCCTTATGGTAACGTATGGACCACAAGTATAACAGTGATAGCGCCTATGTGGATAGATTTAACCATCCGCAATATCCAAGTTTGCTGCTGATGGGTAAAAATAAGTCTAAATTAACTTTTACCCGCTGTAAAAATTACCTTCAGTCTTTACCATGACTGCTATAGTGTATTACAACTGTAACAGTAAAAGGTGAATGAGGTTGTACTGTACAAGTAAGTTTGCTTTTTCCCTCCTCTGCCGTTATAACTCAAATCAATTTCTCCATAACCTCTTCAAATTCAATTTCAATCTAACCCTCATCATTTTCTCTCAAACCTCCATAAGCATTCAAAGCCTTCCATAGTTAACCAGCTTTCAAAACCTTCATCCTTCCCTCCAAACCCAACAAATGGCAGAGGTAGACATAAACCGTCCCCATGATAAGTTTTCTCCATACCATAACCTCACAGCATACTTAGTAAAAGGGAAGAATTCTGAGGAGTTCGATGATATGATCGAGTTTCTTTGTCGATCAAAGACATATTTTGCCCTAACCGTCAACCCACCCATTTACATTCCTCACATGGAGGATTTATGGAAATCTGCCGTCTTCTCTACCGAATAAGGGATACCCTAAATCAAAGCCCAGGTAGATGGCAAAGACATCACCATCTCTGAAGCTACTCTCCGCAAACACCTCACGCTTCAAGATGAGGGGGCCTCCATTTCATACGCAAAAGATGTCTATATGAGGACCTTTGTATCCATAGGGTACACTGGAAATCAGAATGAGTACACAATAGAGAAGGCACTGATGGCCCCCCCATGGAAGTATCTATGCCACACTCTTCAACAATGCATATCTCAGAAGAGAAGTGGATGGCATCAAGTGAGCTCTGCACTTGCCTCTGCTGTTCACGGTATGGTTACTAGCCAAGGATTCAACTTTGCACATCTCATCTTTGAAGGTTTAAGACACAACCTTCAAGAGGGTGCAAAGCAGAAATTTTATATGTGCCCAAGGTTCTTGCAGAAGGTTTTTAACAGTGAATTAAAAGAGCTTTCAAAACAAGCAAAAATCTATCTTATGCTGGGTCATAAAAGTAACATTTTTCAAAGTATGAGAACTGTTTCCAAAAAGTTCTCAGGGGTCAATGTTCCATTGTTATGTACAATGTTGAACATGCAAAGTACCCAGGGTGACAGTTCAGCAATCCTAGCTGATACTGATCCCACACCCTCCTCTTCGCATCCTGAACAACAATCTGCTTCCACTGTTCGAACCCCTGTGCATACTACTAAGGATGCACAGGCACATAAATTACTTACACCTGTTTTGAATTTTATCGTTCAACTGGAACAAAGGGCCCCAGTTGCAGCAAAATATACTAGAAAAAGGAGCAAGAAGACTCCTTCTCTTCTTGTCTCAAAGGCCCAATCCCAACCTAAAAGCCCTCATTCAGAATCCCAAAATTCTGATGAGAATATCAAAAGGGATAGCCACATCACTAGAGAGACTTCCTTGAAAGCTTCTCTATTAGGATCAGGATCACATTCCGGATCCATAGAACAGCCCACTGAGCCATTTCATTATCTTTATTCTCTGAACTTAAGTGCAGAGGCACCTTGTCAAGATGATATACCTTCTCCAACAACCACTATCTCGGAGGTATTGATTGATTTGGCTGCTAGTGCACCTAACCCAAGTTCTTCACCCAAGAAGGTTCACTCTGGAAGTACTGATAGTGTGAATGTGGAAAGGGTTGTCACTACTCCTGGTACATCAACTGATCAAGAGGATAGTGATAACATCATTAAGACCCTAACCACGGCAACTCACAGTGAGGATGTTTCTTTTGAAACACTCTTCACTGAGAGGAATCCCAGGTGCCAAGAAAACCAGGGTGATGGGGATGCAGTGGCTAGGCCTAAGGCCCCATCTGGATCCAAGGATTCCACAACTGTGGATGAGGATAGACTGAAACTTCATAACATGGAATTGAAGGCCAGGGTGGAAATTCTAGAGGCCAAAGTGTCAAAACTAAGGCACCAAGTCTCTATGCAAGAAGCCCATCAATGCCCTCGAGTGACTACTCCCTCCCTTGTCTCAGTGGGCGCTCAAACTGACCAGACTCTGTGCACTGATGCAACCAAAAAGGGGGAGATAGTTGCTGTGGAAGACGACGCTGACAGACTCGACGAATGAATACAAGAGTAGACAGCCTTTCAAAGTTCTCTATTCAGACATGCTTTCGTTCAAGTTCATGACTTGCCAGACTCAGTAGATGAAGAAGAAGATTTCACCGAGGATTGGAAGTTAGTTGTCCGAGCTGTTGATGAAGTGTTAAAGAATGAAAGTCAAAATGAAGACACACCTTCATCTTTCAGCATACTTCCTACTACTGCAGCCATATCAAGACAGACCATTGCCCCTTAATTCACACTGTCTTCAAATAAGCTAGAATTTGACTCCATACTAGCTTGGGGGTATGATGGTTCAACTGAGAGATTCTGGATCGGAAAGGAGTTCAGTGGGGTAGAAGAGATGAATTGGAATGCACTAAATCCACTCCAAGTGCTTGAACTGTACCTATCCAGCTGCACCAACAACTCTACAGATCTCTCAACATAACTTGCAATCGACAGGTTCTACGTCTTGATGGAGGACACTCTTCCCTGGTTTGAAAGGCTCCTAGAAGAAGCAAAGAGGGTGGCCTATCCTAAACATCATGCAGAATCTTCAACAACATCAGAACAAAGACTGGCTCCAAGACATGCCTTGATTAGGAGCAGTGCTTTAACAGAAGAAGAAGTTCTATGTTAGAGAAGATTTCTCTACAACACAGTGGTCAGTGACTTGGAAGTGCTAGGATGGTCAAACACTGGGTCTTATGACTTCACATTCTTCCTAAGTAATGGATCATCTCTCTCAATCAACATCAATGAGATCCTACTCTTAAATTCAGATTTCCTGCACAAGGTCTTCTAGCTCAGAACACACATATGCAATGTAAATTCCTTAGAGTCAAGCAATGATAAAAACCATCAAAGCTAAGCTTGAAAAGGAAGGACGACTTGTAATGGATGACTCCAACTCTGATTCAGACCTATCCTTTCTTTCCTCTCCAAATGTCAGATTAAACACAGCAGAAGAATCTAGAAGAAGAGAAAAGGAAAAGATGAAGAAATAATGGAAAGCAGTGACAAGTCTTGAATGGGAAGAAGATGAAGAAAGTGTCCTTCCCTTGTCCATTCCACAAAATGCCAATGAAGCTAAAGCTGAGATCCCAACAGCATCTCTTACATCTGCTTTTGTGGTCCATGAAGCTGAAGCAGAGGCATCCAGCAAAGTCAAGGGAAAGAGACCTATGACAGAAGAAGATGAAGAAAGGTTACTGAAAGAGAAGAAGGAAAAGGAGGAAATAAGAAGAAGAGGAGATGGCTGAATTAAGAAAAGCACAAGAAAGAAAAACTGCCATACTCCTTAGAGAACAACAAATCTACCTCTATGCTAAGCAGCTAGATGATCTGAAAGTCAAGATTCATGCAGCTTCTCAAATTCAAGAAGATGAAGCTCTGGCTCTTCAACTGCAGGAACAATTCAATAAAGAAGAAGAAGAAAGAGAGAAGAAGAAAAAGGAAGAGGCTAAGTTTAGAATAATTGATTCTGAACTAGCCAAAGAAATGAGAGAGGAGTGGATAGAGGCTATGATTTCTTAAGGTGAGGATGCAGACTACATTGAGAAACTATCAAATAAAGAAATCTACAGAGCCTTCATTGGTCAGCAAGGTCAATTGGCAACTAAGAAAAGGGCTGAATAAGAAGAAAAAGCCAAACAGAAATCCAAGAAGACCATTGCCTTTGACAGAAGATCCCATGAAGAAAGAAAGGTCATGATTAACTTCCTAAAGGCTAGAGGAGAGGGGGGGAAAGGCTGGGTCCCATGAGTTTTATGAACCTGCAAGCCCTTTACTTTAAAGTCAAGAAGGAAGAGGAAGAAAGACTAGGGAAGAAAGGCTCAAAGAAGAGGGTGATTAATCAAGAAGATGAAAGGAAACAAAATAAACCCATGCCTTCTCCCTCATCCACCACTTCCTCTATTCAACAACCTTCCACTCTCAATCCTAGACCTCCCTCCTCTCCACCCACAAAGTCCAAATCCTTCCACCCAGCTCCTCCTCATCAGCAGCCTTCCAAGAAGAAAACCAAACCTACCATCACACCAGAAGACTCAAGAGAAATAATTGTCTGGTTCTATAACATTCAAGATAAATGGTTTGAAGTTTTCAGGGGAAAGGAAGAATTGAAAAGATCAGTCTATAAATCTATTGATGAGGAACTGCAACTCCCAGACTCAGATCTAAGAAAAATATTAGAGTTGGGTGAAGCCCATAAGCCAGAGAATGAAGGTGGGAGACATCTTTTGCTACACTTCAACCCTAGTAAAGATGTAATCATTGATGCCAAACCTCTATAAACCCATTCTCCATTCACCAGTTGGTCCTCCAAGGGTGATACCAACGAGTTTATCCTGATTGATGTTAAAGGACAGAAGATGACATGTTCAAGCAAGGACATCTTCAAAATGTCAAGCAAAGACATAAAGACTCTATCTGAGCTTCCTCTAAACAATCCCAGCTAGGACCCAAGAGGCTTTGAGGTAGAAAGGATAGTCTGCAACATGGAAAAACTTCAGCAGCAAAAGCAGTAAGAGAGTTTTGGTAGCATCAGTCTAGGGGCAGTTTGTAGAAATAAAGACTGATGGCTACAAAGTTCTCTAAGTACAAACTGATACGGATAAGGTTATCTGCAGCGGATACTTGTTCTTCTGCTGAAGAACAGTGTGCCAGTGACACTAAGCATGTCGACACTGATCATGTCTCGGCGACACTGTTAGGCTACACTATGCTAAATGATGGAATTCACGTGTTGATTTATATGCAGATCGGCTAGCAAGTTAACACCAACTAGACGTCCAACTCAGGTTTACTTACAAACGATCACGTGAGTCAAGAATCCCTATTTACTTGTTTCTAGGGTGATGTGCTACTTAATAAATGTTTATGAAATGACGAACGTATGTAATGAAGTGTTTACAAATGAACAGTTTATGAAAGGAATGATGTTTGAAACAAGAACGTTTAAGAAATGAAAGGTTTATGAATGAAATGTTTATAAAGGAATGGTTTTAAAAGAAAGAATGGGTTTTACAAATGAACGAAATGTTTTATGAAAAGAAAATGGGCAAAGGTTTTAAAGAAGTCATTACATGTCTACTCCGGTTAACGAATGATTTGACGAAAGAAGTCTCGGGATGTACGTCCCCAGCCTTATGGTAATGTATGTACCATAAGTTTAACAGTGATAGCGCCTATGTGGTCTATCAACAGGTATTACGGTTGTGCAACTTGCGAAGGTAGTGACGACGGTCACTCGGGGTTAACGTGACCCGTAAAGGAGGAATGGTATGACCTTAATGACCGATTAGTCGTAAGGGCGATGATGTTACCTTGAGGACCTATGAGTCTTAAGAGCGATGAAACCACCTTGCGGATCTATAAGTCCTGAGAGCGATGAAAGGACGAGAAAATAAAGGAAAGGAACGGAATAAATGATGACACAGATTTAGACAGTAAATGTATGACTTAAACGAATGTTAAATGTTGAACGAATGTTCCGTTAAATTATGCTTTAGCGATGATTGGATGGGTAAATGTTGAATGTGAATGATAAGCCATGTTTTCTTATGAATGTTTAAACGCTAAGGAATGAATGAACGAATGATAAACCATTTCCTAAAACAAACAAAAGACTTGAACTAACCAGCGTTAGCTGACTTTTAGTATGCATGTCAGGTTAAGGATGAGATAGGTGATGAGTGGACGCTTGTTGGTGTTAGAGCATGTTTTGTAACTGTCGCTAAAATTATGTGTTGTAAGTTAGCGAACCTGTCAAGTTCGCCTAAGGAACTTGAGGAGCAAACTTGATAGGCGAACTTGTCAAGTTCGCCTAAGCATCTTGGGAGGCGAACTTCTGGTCTTTGTGGTTTCCCTATATATAGTTTTTACATGTTCTAGTTTGTATGCTTTTGGTATTGATCAGTTCTGTAAACACTCAAAGTTTGAGAGCAATAGAAGAGAAGATTATTTACATTCTGTGTTGATTGCTTTACACGTTGCACGTTGATCATGGATTCCGCACGTTATCACAGTGTCGTACCGCGAGTCTAGAGATCCGTCACACCCTGGTGGGACCTACAAGTGGTATAAGAGCTTTTGCCCTCGATTAGCCGCAGATTCATGGTGTTTTCGTGTATAATCAACATCAAAGTTCATTGCTTTTGAAGACTTTTTCATCATTTTTGAGTTCTTGACAAAAATGGATTGATTTTGATCATTTTGGTTTGATTTTGGATTCGTTTGAAGAATTTGATCTGATAGAAGTGTTCATAATAACTTCCTAATAATTCCTACGGTTCACTTTTGTCAAATTCGATCATATCAATCAGAAATCATGATTTTCAGAAGTGTTGGTTCGAGTTTGGAGTTTCAGCTGTTTCTCAAACTTGCTGATTCTGTTGCAGGTGAACTTAGCCTAGTGAACTTCACAAGTTCGCTCAGTGCAGTTCAAGCGAACTTACTCAAGTTCGCTTAAGCATCTTCGCTGGTTTTCTGAGTGCTTGTTAATTCAAGCGAACTTACCAAGTTTGCTTATAAGTTCGCTAGAGTTGTAAAAAAAATTTCTTGGACAAAAAATTGAGGGGGCATTTATATGCTTGTGTCGAGCTATTTTTGAGAAAATAGCAATTTAGGATTTTTACTTCGCTAAAATCCATATTTTTTGCAGAGAATTTTTCATGTACATTTACACAAGATTCTCGAGATGACGAATTTGTCGAATGATTCGACTATACTGAACTGTGATAATGAGATAGAAGATTATTCTAACTGGAAAAACAGTTTCGATCAGTTCATGTCACACACTGATACAAGTTTTTGGATACCCATCTTGGAAGGATATACACGTCCTACATATTCGTTTATGGGTCAAAATGATGTTCCTAGACCATTTTCTGCATTGTCAGCTAAAGAGAGAGTTCTTTTTGACAAAGAGAAGAAAGCAATGGCTTCCATATCCATGTCTTTACCCAAGGAGATTTTCCATGGTTTCAAGCAATTCAGAACTTCTAAAGATCTATGGGAAAGTATTTAAAAGAGGTGTGAAGGCAGTGTGGATGTGAAAAAGAGAAGAAAAGAATTAATCAAGGAAGAAGTTACTAGTCAAGCGTTCGTGGCCTTGATCAAAGAAGAATTAGAGAAGCAGAGTGATTCTGAAAGTGATTCTTCTGCATAATCAAGTGATAGTGAAAGTGTTCGATCAGGTGAAAGCACTCAGTCTAGCGAGAATTATGTGAAGACTAAGGAAAGCTTCCAGACAGAACTTGAAGAGGATCAGAGTGAACCTGAAAAGTCAGAAGCTGATGAAGAAATGGTTTCTAAAGAAACAAAAGAGCATGTATTCATGGCTGATACATCAGATCCTTCTAAGGTAAAAGATGTTATCTGTGAAATATTATGTTCTAACTGTGTTTCTGTGAAGGATAAAATGTTGAGAGTTATGGATGATAACACAAACTTGATTTGTGATATGAAATCGATGCATACGATAAATCAAACCTTGCAGGATAATGAGAAATTGTTCATGGAAAGGATTAAAGCATTGAAAAGGGATATTGATTCTCTTACCTTGAAGATCAAGGAGAAGGCGTATCATCTCGATATGTCTTATGCCAAGATTGAGAAAAGAAATACTGATCTTGCTGAGAAAAACAAGGAGCTTGCTGAATCTAAAGTTGAGGTGATTAGATTGAACAGAAAACTTGAAGGTTTCAGCAAGTCATCATTTTTATTGGGTTACTATAATGATCATTCTGATAAAAGAAAGAGAACTGAGGGTATTGGTTTTGTTCCTCCACCCGTTAATGGTAATTATTCAGTTGAACCTGAGATTGTAAAGGATGAAAATTTAGAGCCTAAGATTGTGTTGAAAGTGAATCTTGTTACAGGAGAGGACATGGTGTATGAGGATGATAGTGATGATGAATGTTTTGATGAAGCCAAAGTTGAGGGTATTCCTAAAGAAGTAAAGATTGAAGAAGAAAAAGTGGTGAAGCAAGTTACACGTGATCGATGCATTTTGACAGAACCTGATGAGCCTGAGCAGTCAAAACCAGTTTTGGGTCAACATGGTTTTATCAAATTTGGAGATATCAATGCACAAATTCCAAAAATTTCAAACAAGACCACACTAGATTTTTTAAAAGAGAAAGTGAATTTGGAGAAATCTGAGTCTGCTTATACTCAAACTTCTGGGGGTTCTTTTTGTCAAAAGCAATCAGGATTTTATGCTGGTGAATTGTCTGCAAGTCAGAATAGTTCAAGGAGGGTTCCTTATGTTCGACAATATAAAGAGAGACGTGCTTATTTCTATTGCAATGAGATTAGTCATATTATGATAAATTGTCCTTATAAGAATGAATGCAAGAAGCATGTTGTCCTAGAGAAGATTCAACCAGTGATTAAGCATGTTGTCAAATCAGTGGTGAATATTCAACCATGGAGTTCTAAAGTTCCATATGTGAGGCAATTCAAGGAAAGGCGTGTGTGCTTTCATTGTAATGAAGTGGGTCATATTTTGATTAATTGTCTTTACAAGAATAAGGGGAAGCGACATGACATTCCTGAGAAGATGAAGCATGAAGTAAAACCTATGGTAAAACCTGCTAAGGTTAAACCAAATGTGGTTAAACCGAGTGTTGTACCAAAGGGTAATTCACAATCTGAGGTTAGGCTCTATAGACCTCAGCGACGAAGGATAAACAGAAGATTGAGAAAAATTTTAGAACAACCAGAGGTTTCACAATGTAAACATGTTTCAAATGAACCAGAATGTTCAAACACTTCACATTTTAAAAAGAAAGAACTTAATGAACGGAAGAGTATTTGGAAATCTAAAGTTTATGTTTCGGATTCATCGGAGCAATCTCCAAAAATTGACGAGAGATTCGACTGTGAATTGCGTGAAGTCATTTATTTTCATATAGATGGACGACCAGGACCACCATGGCTTGGGTCTCACTTTCAAATTAATGCTTCTTGTTGAATGTGCAGGATTAACCAAGAGGGACTATTAATACCATTTGGTTCGTTAATAGTGGTTGTTCATAGCATATGACAGGAAATGGCATCTGCAGGAGAAAAGAGTTCTTCGACAATTGGTAAATCTATTTGATTCAATGACTTGATGATCAGGGGGAGAATATATCACACACAATGTTGTTTTGGAAAGAGTTTGACCAAGTCCAAAAGACAACCTGAAACTTAGGGTGACAATGGTGACGATGGTGAGCATAAAGTCGTTGATGCAACCAGTTCATTAGTTGAGGGGGAGTCTACAGGACAGGAGGAGTATAGTATTGTGTTGGTGACAAGGGTAAAGACATTCGATTTCATTGGCTTGAGTTTTTGATTTATTGAAATGATAAATTCCAAGTAATCAAGTAAAATGCTTTTTAAAAATTGATTCATGGAAGTTTTATTTTCTTTCAAAAAGATTTTGAAAATTCTAAACAAATTGAAAAAGATAAAAATAGACATCATTTGAGGTATGAGAAGAAATAATAGTACATCAGTAGATTATCATTCATACATGACCTTAGTTGACTGCTAGTAGTTTACGTTTATTCAATATATCTGAATTAAATATGTTTTTGATCTAAACTTTAGAGATTGCACAAATAGGAAATGATAGTGTTGTGTATGCATATAATTTGAATTGTCAATAGGCTAAAAGCGTTTTTGAACCATTAGTAGTGTGAAAAATAATTGCATATGTTACAACTGTGATTTGAACCCATTTTATGCCTAGGTGTGTGTGTTGCAATTATACTATCAGATAAAGAATATTAGCTAAAAACGTTTTTGAACAATTGTCCTATGAGACTAGTTTCGAGTTATGTACTTAGCACAATTATTCGGTTTGCTTCATTGCCCATATCCCGAAAAGCATGCAATTTGAAGTTTAACTAAGATATGTTCTTGACAACATCTATCAAACATATATTACCCTTGGATCATATTGACACTCTATCTATACTGATTCCATTGAATTCATAATCCTGATAACAGTTGGATTCACGTACCCGAATCTTATGATTCCACATATATAAGCCAAGACATTGAATCATTCGATTCTGAATCTCATTGCTTCCTATACAATCCAATTTGGATTATGCTATTCATGTGCTAAGTGATGTCTCCTCATTATGGAAATTAGAATAAAGTAGAATGGGCCTTTAGCGTAGAGACTGTTATGGGTAAAACCACGAAGGTAATAGAAGTTGTAGACAATTACCTGATAAAGATAAATGACCATAAACTCCCTGCTAGATTTTTTGTCATAGCTTTGGGAGGGTTTGATGTGGTATTAGGAATGGATTGGCTAGCTGCCAACGAGGCACAAATTGTCTATAAACGGAAGGTTATTCAACTTAAGGCGCTTGATGGTAGCGAAGTCACGATCTGTGCGGATAGATATGTCCTAGTTCCAAACGTCATTTCGATGATCAAGGAGAAAAGTTATATGAGGCGCGGATGTGAGGCCTACCTGGCTTACGTCATCGATAAACGTAAAGAAGTGACAGAACTGGACGACATGCCCATGGTGTGTAACTGTCCGGAGGTGTTCCCAGAGGACTTGCCTAGAGTGCTACCCGATCGGGAGATAGAGTTCCAGATTGATTTAACGCCAAATGCCCAGCCCATCACGAAGGCACCATACCGACTAGCACAACTTGATATGAAGGAGTTGATGACACAATTAGAAGAACTTCTACAAAAGGGTTTCATAAGACCGAGCATTTCTCCTTGGGGTGCTCCGGTTCTATTTGTAAAGAAAAAATATGGGTCTATGAGGATGTGCATCGATTACATGGAACTGAATAAACGAACGTTGAAGAATAGATACCCGCTACCTAGAATCGGTGATCTGTTTGACCAGCTGTAAGGCACGAGTTGGTTCTTGAAGATTGATTTATGGTCGGGATATCACCAATTTATCGAAGGTAAGCGAAGAGGATATACTGAAGACCATGTTTCGTACATGGTACGGACACTACGAGTTTCTTGTGATGTCTTTCGGATTAACAAATGCCCCGACATCGTTTATGGATTTGATGAACAGAGTGTGCGATTCGATGTTGGATCGGTCGGTGATAGTATTCATAGATGATATCCTCCTCTACTCAAAGAGTGAAAGTAATCATGCTTGTCACCAACAAGAATTACTAGAAACTTTGAAGGGGGGGAAAGCTATACGCCAAATTTTCAAATGTGCATTCTGGCTTAGGGAAGTTCAGTTCCTAGGTCACGTTATCAACAGGGATGGCATTATGGTTGATCCGGAAAATATACTAACGGTGAAGGAATGGGACATCCCAAAAACGCCAACCGAAATAGGGAGTTTTCTGGGATTAGCAAGATACTATCAGAGATTCATACATGATTTCTCGAGAATAGTCTCGCGTTGACATTTGAAGAATTGAAGGAGAAGTTTACTCAAGCACCGGTATTAGCCCTACCCAAAATAGGGAGTTTTCTGTGAATGGGGACCGGTTCAGTCAAGGGCATTTGAATAATTGAAGGAGAAGTTGGCTCAAGCACCGGTATTGGCCCTATCTAAGGGCAATGAAGATTTAGTGGTTTCTGATGCTTTGAATTTGAGATTAGGTTATGTGTTGATGCAACGGGGAAAGGTGATTGCGTATGCTTCGCGTTAACTAAAGACTCACGATGTCAACTACCTGACTCACGACCTAGGGCTCGTGGCAGTCGTCTTCGCTCTAAAGATCTAGAGGCATTACCTCTACGGGGTTAAGTGCACCATCTACTCCGATCACAAGAGTCTGAAGTATTTCTTTAAGAAGAAGGAGTTGAATATGAGGCAAAGGTGTTGGTTAAAGTTGTTGAAAGACTACGATTGTGAGATCTTGTATCACCCCATGAAAAGTAAACGTGGTGGCTGACGCTCTGAGCTGAAAGGAGAGACTGGCTCATGTTAGAGTGAAATAATGCCAATTGGTGGTGAGGCCTGATCTTATGACCGAGATTGGGAAAGTACAAGATGAATCACTTAAACTGAAAAACATAAAGAAGGATAGGTATGTCAACAAGAATCACTAGAGGTTAACACCATCGGTGTGAGGACTCGATTTGCCGGATCTGGATACCCAAGGAAGGAGAGCTTAGGGCTAAGATCCTCGACGAAGCCCATAAGTCTCGTTATTCTATACATCTAGGCACCACAAAGATGTATCAATACTTGAAGAAGTGGCGGCCAGGCCTAAAGAATGATGTAACCTCCTATGTGAGCAAGTGTGTAACTTGTTTACAAGTAAAGGCCGAGCACCAGAAGCCTTGCAGTAAGATCCAACCTTTGGAGATACCGGAGTGGAAATGGGAACACATCACGATGGACTTCATTACCTAGCTACCTCGTACAACTAAAGGTTTTGACACCATCTGGGTGATCGTGGACAGACTGACGAAGAGCGCTCACTTTCTGCCAATACATGAAAAGTTTTCATCTGAACAGTTGGCAGAAGTGTTTATAAAGGAAGTTGTAGCTCGTCATGGTGTGACGGTGTCCATTGTTTCAAACAGGGATACGCGGTTCACTTCGCGGTTTTGGAAGAAGTTTCACGGAGCGATGGGTACTAGACTGAACATAAGCACAACATATCATCCACAAACGGATGGTCAGTCCAAAAGGACCATTCAAACCTTAGAGTTGGAGGACATGCTTCATGCCTGTATCATCGACTTCGGTGGAAGTTGGGACAGCCACCTACCACTAGCGGAATTCTCTTACAACAATAGTTACCACTCTTCAATAGGCATGCCGCCCTTCGAGATGTTGTATGGAAGGCGATGTAGAACGCCGCTATGCTGGGGGAAATTGGCCAGAAGGAATTTGGAAGTTTGGAAGTTGTTAAAGCTACATCCAATAAGTTCGATCATATTAAAGCAAGAATGAAGGACAGGCAAGATACGCAGAAATTTTACGCTGATCGGAGATGGAGATCCCTTGAATTCCAGGTCGGGGACTTGGTACTACTAATAGTATCTCCCTGGAAGGGAATAATCTATTTTTTTAGAAGATGAAAGCTGAGTCCGAGGTTCGTCAGGCCGTTTAGAATTATGGCACGGGTGGGTGAAGTGGCTTATAGGAAGGATCTACCTGATGAGCTGAGTGGGATTCATCCTACTTTCCATATGTCACACTTGAGAAAGTGTTTGGCTGACAAACACATCCCACGTGCTGCTATATGATATCAAGGTTGATAACTATCTAAACTATATTGAAGAGCCCGTGGCCATATTGGATAGAAAGGAAAAGCGTCTGCGAAATAAGGTGATTCAATTGGTAAAAGTATAGTGGAAGCACCGACGGGGTTCAGAGGCTACTTGGGAAAAAATGGAGGAAATGAAAGAGTCATTTCCACAATTGTTCCACCTATGACCGATTTCAAGGACGAAACCTCTTATAAGGTGGGTAGACTTGTAACATCCGGAAAACCCTACTCTTAACTGGCCGAAAGAAAGAAAGCAAGGAGGTAAAGGAGGCAATGGGCTTGAAGGAAGGTGGGCTTGGCCCATGGGGGTTTCAATAAACCCTAAACCATCCAAAGATCAGCCTCCATTCGATTATTTTACACAAACCCGTCTAGAGAGAGCGAGAGAGAACTTTCTAGAGAGAGAAAGTGAAGAAAACTTGAAGTTTTGCTCAAGGATCACTCCAACCTTCTAGTGTTTGTGAGAAAGATCAAAAGAAGAAAACGTCGTTTATGAGGTAGGAATCCAACCTAAAACCTTTGTTTTCAGTTTTGGGGTAAAACAAGGGTTTTGAACTTAAAAACATGATTTTTACGTATGAATGGCCAAACAAAGCCTAGATCTAGCTTCATGGGAGTTAAACCAATGATTTGGACGTAAAAAGTTGCGAACTTGGTATGAAAACGGGCCTGTATGAGTTTCGTGTTCTTCAGGCGACACTAGGGAGTGTCGCCACCGTCAAGTGGCGACACTTATCGGGGTAGAAGCTGGGGGAGTGGCGTAGTGCCCAAGATTTCCAATGATTGGACACGTTTCATTCCCTGGTGACACTAAGGTGTGTCGCCAATGACATCTGGCGACACTATGGTGGGCAACAGTTAAGTTCCATGACGCTAAGTCCAGAACGCTAGTTCTGGCGACGTTGAGAGTGTGCCTGGTTATGTGTTGCAAAGCACACCTCTTATTCCTGTGTGTTTCGTGTCATTTTTGTATAGTTTTAGAGTCGTATTGAGTCTTTTATAGTTAGTATTGATTTGTGCCATGGTTTATAGGTAATCGGGTGAGTTTGGAGCTTAAACGAGCAAGATAGGTGAAGGCACGAGTGAACGAGGCGAATCGAGAAAAAGGATAGAACTTTCTGTCAATAAGGACTTCTCGCGGTACGCGAGCCGCAGGTGCTCTCCCCTTCGCGGTACGCGAGGGGTATGAATTCAGCCGCGAATATTTTGTCTCTCATGGTACGCGAGAGACTTGTTCCCTGGGCCTCGCGGTATGCGGGAGACCCGAATGTCGGCAATTTTAGCTATTTTTAAGGTATAAAATCTTAAGTCTGTTTCTAGGGTTAGGTGGACGATTCCAGACATAAAGGTAGAAGTTTTTTTGGTGATTCTAAGTGGGAGAAAGCTTCTAGGATCAATCGGAGACTTGGATTGAAGTTGGAGATTGAAGATCGGGTTGATTTCGTCATCCGGTTCTCGTTATCTTTCTTTGTTCTACTTTTCCAGATTTGATACCATGATTTATGTGTTTGATTCTTCTGTTTTGATGTTATTGAACATGATGATTGGCTAGGCTTTCATAGCTACCTAGGTCTTGATGATTATGCGTTGTTAATTGGTTTGATTTTGGATTTCGGTTATTTGTTGATGGGTTAACGTTAAAGTAAAGAACTTGGTTTTGTTTGATTGGATGTATATGCATATTTGATTTTGATTGATAATCTGTTGAATGTTCCATATGCTACTTTGTGAATGTCTTTCATGTATGGTTGCGTATTAGGTCGCTAGCTGTGTGCATGTGATTTGTTTATGGTTGATTAACGTCATATCCATATGAACATTGATTGAGAGTTTATTAGGATTGAGTATTCTACCTGCTTCAATAGCTGAGAGGTGCGAAGTTGTCGGGTAATCTGTGGTGTTAGGGTTTTTAGGTTAACTGCTCTGAAAGGAGGGTTCCTAGGGTTTCTTAGCATTCATTGTCATTCCGTGTCTTGTCAAGTGAATTCAAGTTACTCCTTGCACTGAAAGGTGTATTGAGATAGTGAGACTGAGAGGTAATCTGTCTAGTGAGTAATTTAGTATTGTTGGAGATAGCTGAGAGGTGATCCAACTAACTGGTGAGTTTCACACGTCCCTTAGGGTTTCTTTTTGGTCACACCTGGAGAATGATCCGGGATCCACTAGGTTGTCCAAGTGTGTCATATTCTAAGAGCCCGGTTCCATCATTGTTTTCGTATCCAAGAGATTTCCAAGGTACATGCATAGGATTCAAAGTCTAGGTAGTGCTTTCCCCATTTGTGAGTTGTCTAAAGTTTCTTGCTTTCTGTTTGGTGTCGTTAGTTAGAGAGTTCCATTAGGTTACAACACAAATCCCCCCCCCCCCAATCTAATTCAGTTTAGTTAGTTGAATCAGAGTCTAGATAGAGTTGTCGCTAGTGTCTCGTGGGTTCGATATCCGGATTTCATTTGACTTTGCTACATTGGTCGGTACACTTGCCGGTTGTGTGGTCTAGTATTAGGTTGAGTCTAGATTTATATATTTAAAGCTACAGTGTCTAGGTTAGATTTTATAGTTAGTTTTTATAGACCGTCCAGCACACATCAAGTTTTTGGCGCCGTTTCCGGGGACACTTAGGCGATAGCATATCTAACTTTGATTGAACTTATCTGATTAATTGGTCTTTTTGTGTTTTGAGTCTTTTCTATTTTGTTGATCCTAGTTTGTGTGTCCTTTGGTGAGTCTTTGTTTTTAATATGTCTAGCTTGTATCTTGAGTCTGTCTAATTAATTTTTATTATTTTCTGTCATTATGTGTGAAATCTGTGAAGGGCCCCATTTTACTCGTCGTTGTCCATATTTATCGGGGGATTCTGCAAACTGCTATGATCATGTTTATCCGCAGGTACAGCCATATGCGGAATACAGAACTAAAGAAGAGTTGAATGCCTGGTGCAAGGAAGCAAATGAGCAGTATGAGAAAGATATCCAAGAATTAATTGCTCGCATTGGATCACATCGGCCTAAGAATCTGGAGTGTGTGGTTTATGATCATGAAGGGAATGAGATTAGGATTGAAACTGCATCGGGGGAGTAATTCTGACAACCCCATCACTGGAGACTATAATGGACGACGTGCAAATCACAGTGACAGAAGGTGAAGCACAAGTCCCACCTCTAGGTAAGTCTTCTGCTCTTAATCTAAATAGTGATAAATTTTATACTAATTCCATGCAAGATCACAATGTTCCCTTCGATTCTTTACACTTGTCACGTGAGGGTGATTTTTCACAGGAATCGCAGATAAAACCGAGGACAAAAATGAACGTCTTAGTCCCACCCTAGCGGGTACTTTAGTGTTGTTGGAGATAGCTTAGAGGTGATCCAACTAACTGGTAAGTTTCACACGTCCCTTAGGGTTTCTTTTTTGTCACACCTGGAGAATGATCCGGGATCCACTAGGTTGTCTAAGTGTCTCGTATTCTAAGAGCCCGGTTCAATCATAGTTTTCGTACCCGAGAGATTTCCAAGGTACATACATAGGATTCAAAGTCTAGGTCGTGCTTTCCCTATTTGTGAGTTGTCTAAAGTTTCTTGCTTTTCTGTTTGGTGTCGTTAGTTAGAGAGTTCCATTAGGTTACAACACAAATCCCCCAATATAATTCAGTTTAGTTAGTTGAGTCAGAGTCTAGATAGATTTGTCGCTAGTGTCTCGTGGGTTCGATATCCGGACTTCATTTTACTTTGCTACATTGGTCGGTACACTTGCCGGTTGTGTGGTATAGTATTAGGTTGAGTCTAGATTTATGAATTTAAAGCTAGAGTGTCTAGGTTAGGTTTTATAGTTATTTTTTATAGACCGTCCAGCACACATCACCTGGCGATACTGATCGTGTGCCGAAGACACTAAGCCTGGCGACACTGATCATGTCCCGATGACACTAGGCTAAATGATGGAATTCGCATGTTGATTTATATGCAGATCAGTTAGCACGTTAACACCAACTAGACATCCAACTCAGGTTTACTTACAAACGATCAGGTGAGTCAAGAATCCCTATTTACTTGTTTCTAGGGTAATCTCCATACTAAATGAATGTTTAGGAAATGACGAACGTGTGTAATGAAGTGTTTACGAATGAACTGTTTACGAAAGGAACGATGTTTGGAACAAGAATGTTTAAGAAATGAAATGTTTATGAAAGGAATGTTTATAAAGGAATGGTTTAAAAAAAAGAATGGATTTTACAAATGAACAAAATATTTTATGAAAAGAAAGAAGTCATTACATGTCTAATTTGTTAAACAAATGAAATGACGAAAGAACTCTAGAGATGTACATCCACAGCCTTATGATAACGTATGGGCCATAAATATAATAGTGATAGCGCCTATGTGGTCTATCAATGGGTGTTACGATTGTGCAACTGGCGAAGGCAGTGACGACGGTCATTCTGGGTTAACGTGACCCGTAAAGGAGGAATGGTATGACCTTACTGACCGATGAGTCATAAGGGCAATGATGTTACCTTGAGGACGTATGAGTCTTAAGGGCGATGAAACTACCTTGAGGACCTATGAGTCCCGAGGGCGATGAAAGGACGGGAATGTAAAGGAAAGGAATGGAATAAATGATGACACAGATTTAGACAATAAATGTATGACTTAAATGAATGTTAAATGTTGAATGAATGTTCCGTTAAATTATGCTTTAACGATGATTGAATGGCTAAATGTTGAATGTGAGCGATAAGCCTTGTTTTCTTATGAATGTTTAAACCCTAAGGAATGAATTAACGAATGATAAACCATTTTCTAAAACGAACGAAAGACTTGAACTCACCGGTGTTAGCTGACTTTTAGTATGCATGTCAGGTTAAGGATGAGATGGGTGATGAGTGGATGCTGCTTGGCTATTCCGAAGAGTTACCTAGCATGAGAGATCTGTCATCCCGTTATGAATGTTTTGTTGAATGATGAAAGTATTAAACAATGTTTAAATTAGTGGTTAATTTGAGAAAATGTAATGACGTTTAATTCCGCTGCTTAATGGTATTGAAGTTTAAGAACTACTTGTTATTGTGTAAATCCAACACGTGAGACCTCCCGGGTTTAGGGTCTTACACCCGATCTATGTTATGTTTTAAAGACAGTGTTTGAAAGTTTTAATTAACTGAGAACTTATGATGTATGAACATTGAATGTAATTCCGCTGCAATTAAGTTTTTTTATGATATTTCGGTATTTGAACTAATTGTGATTGAGTAAATCCAACGAGTGAGGTTTCCCGGCTATCAAGGCCTTACTCTATTATGTGTGTACAACGCAATAGTAATCTGCAGTGCATTTAAATCTTAGTGAACCCTATTGTACGAAATAATACTCATAGTTAGTCTGATGTCCACACCGGTATTTGTCGCAGTCGCGCGTCCAACTTAACAAGCCTCACTTGAATTTTCCTAAATAGTCACTCGAATAAATATTAATATCTATTAATATTATTTATTTGGGATTCGTTGTCTAAAATATTTATTTGGGCTTAGCCCAATTGTGTAATCGTAATGGACCCTAATGTTAATCCATAGCTTCCTAGTTTGCTATTCTGTAACTCAAGTATCCAAATATGTAGCAGGTAAAAAAAATTCAGTCCCTAAAATTAGAGTTGTTACATTATTAATCCCATTAATAATGTCCAACCTTTCATTCGTCTAGATAATTATTTCACAAATAATTATCTTGCCTCTTTTCTATTCATGTAATGGACTATATTAACTCTTAATATATCCGCTCTTTATAATCGTTGCCCAAAGTGTAACCCATCGAATCTTACCTCGTTAGCAGTATTGTCAAATAACGTTACTCGAACATACAAGTCCAACAGTTATATCGATGCTAAATGAAGTGTGATAAGAACCTTTGTTAGTATGATCTTGACTTTAGTTTGATTCTCTTATAAATGATATGCTTTTTGGTGCTTAAATGTTTACTCCGGATAGTTAAATTCTATTCCGGATATTATGTTTTACTATGGATGTCTTGAAAGAGCAAAAACTTTTTACTCCTGATAGCCATTTTACTCCGGATAGGATATTTTACTCCAGATGGTATAATTTTACTCCGAATGGTATGTTTATTTCGGATGTCTTTTTACACAGGATGTGTTTGGTACTTCGGACTATATTTTGTTATCCATAGTAGATGTGTTGTTTATTTTTGTTCTATATTATTTTTTCGGATGGTCAATTCTCTCTGTGGCAGATTTTACTTGTGAAAATTTTCATCTCAAAGATTTTGAAAAGGGGCAAAATTGTCTTTTAGCATAATTTTCTCAAATTTAAACCTATAAACCGTTTCTCGTTTCTCATTTCTCATGTGTACTTTTCATTCACTCGTTTCAAATTCCCGCACATTCCTCAAACCCTAGCTTGTGGTCTTCAACCTTTCATCAATTTTGTGCAATATTCTGGTGTTCTAGCTGAATTTCAACGACAAACGAATTACCGTACAAGCTGGAGCACAACATTTGTGCTTGTTTGCATTTAGAGGAAAGGAACTCAACGGATTTTCATTCGATTATAGGTTTCTCAGACAAAGTCGAATCAAATTTTCCGTCACAGTTGATCCAGTGATCTATTTGGAGCATATTCAATCTTTCTGTAGAACAATTGAATTTGTTATTATGGATGAGGTGCCAACCATTAGAGCATTTGTCAATAATCAACAAGGTTTGCAGAACTATTTGATGATATGTTGGGATTATCTGATGGAGCTACAATTTCTGCTTCTGAGGAGAGTGAAGATGATGAAGATAATGATGGCAATGATGATAATGCTGATGACAATGTTCAAAATGAAGAAAATGCTCATATTTTTATCAAGAAACTCTTAATGATTCTCACGATGATCTTCACGATAATGTTCGTGTTCCAAGTCGTCCTCAAACACATATCAGGTCTCCTTCACATGATCCCATCCTGAAACCAATGTACATGATCAGTCTTCAGAGGAAGCTTACCATAGAGTTCCTACACCTCCCCAATCAAGTGCTGATATTCCAAGATGGGCAGTTGATCTGAAAGCCCAAAATGAATCTCTTCAACAAGCTATGAATGGTTTGACTACACTTGTTACATCCTTAAACACCATAGTTTTTGAACAAATTGAAGAGAGAAAGAAATTAAAGACTGGTTAAATTTGTACAAGTTCATACATTTAAAAGACTGGTTAAAGGTCCTAAACCTTCTTCATCAACACCTTCGCAGGGGCGGATCTAAGAGTTCACTAGGGGGTGGCAAGGCACCCGCTAAGATTGATGTTAACACTGGAAAATTTGTAGTATTTTTTTGCAGGCACCCTCTTAAAAATTTGAGAGGCCCCTCTTCTGTGTTCTCACAACCGATGATGGACAAACGAAGAAGAAGGAGAAAGGAAGAGTTGTGGTGGAAGAAGAAGATTTTAGAATTTAATCATGGAAGTTCAGTTCTACTTTCTTGAGAATACGTGAGGTTGAAGATGAACCTAGGGAATTGCAAACTAAGTATAATTACTTAAATGTCCTTTCACATTTAATTTACATTTAAAAACACACCAACAAATAACAAGTATGACTTTGAATAATGTTTCATACGGCAAAATTGAATAAGAAATATAAAAGAATTTGATATCACATTATATTTAGATTGGAGCTAAATTAACTAAAAAACACTTTTAATAAAAAAGTAATTTACTAACTTTTTAATTTAAATGTACTTTCTTTTTCATTCGTAATTATAATTTACTATTTGCAACCATGTTTAAGAATTGTAACTTTTTTAGAGATTGTTGTTTTTTCTATACAATTTATTAGGGCTAAGAGATTGCGATTTATTAAAGCTAAAATAATTTCACTTACATTATCATTCTTGCGCATGATTGTTTTTTTGTTATGAGTTAATGTAACGTGTTTACCCGACCCGTCGTGACCTAACATGTTCTAACATAACTTATTTTTGGCACCCGCTGAATAAAAATCCTAGATCCGCCACTGCACCTTCATATAAAAATTTCAGAATCTCTTCTTCCAGCTCATCTTCATGAGATGATGCTAGAAGAAAGGGGGAGAAAATTGATGACGGTAATGATGATAATGATAATAACAATGATGACGAGGTTTGTTGCTAACCATGATGTTGCTGATAATGTTCATCTTTCTCCAATACAAGATGAACAAAAAGTTTCTGATGTTGACAAGGGAATGGTATAATGTTGGAAGATGATTGAGGATGTTCAAAATGATGATGATAAGGAAAGAAACAAAAAAATTAGAAGAATATACCTGGAGAAACTTATCAGAGATCCAAGTAGTTGCACATTTTGTTGAATTAGCAGCTAAAGAAAAATATGAAGAAGGCAATAGAGGGCTATTATCATTGAATTAATTGATTCCGTCTTTCAATTCAATCTCATATAATCTAGTTCTTGTTGATTTACGACCCTACACATACACTAACTTATTATTAGTAACACATGCATTGTAATCACCGGTGCATACACTAAAGTATTATCACTAACATATGTAGTGTAATCACCAAACATATGTTGTAGTATTAATGTTTCACTTCTTTATGATACAACACATGAAATTTCTGTGTCACATGAGCATGGGCCCAGTATTACCAAGGTAGATTGATAACCAAACTACATTGGTGATCAAGGAAGAAATCAAGGTTTCATTTTCCAACCAAAATGTATATGAATAAATATACATCTTGCAAACATATAGATGAGGGAAAACCCCATGTATAAGCAAAATTAAATTAGATGGCAATGTACACTCTCACAACATTTCACAAAGGAATGGTGTATTTTTACACCCTCCTTGAGCTGAGGGCTGTACAAAATATCACAAATCATCATCCTCATCACCTTATTGTTTATGGTTGGGTGCAAAGAAGAATCAGATGAGAATCTCATATCAAGAATCTATGGGATCAACGGGAAGGGAAGTTGCCCTATGGAGAGGTTGAGAAATCAAGTCCCATGTGCACAAGTTCTTGGTTGTGCTAAAACTAGTGTCTTCACATGTCTCTGTTTCTCCATCCTCAAGAGTAAAAGACACGAAATGGGTTCCCGAGGCGAAAGATTTTAGCAAATGATCATGATCATCTTTATGTTGTCTTGATGTTTTATGTTTTCTATGTTTGTCAAATGTTGGTGCAAGTCCTAGTTGTTTATCTTTAAGTTCCCTTAGCTCCATCTGATACTTAGCCTTGAGCCATCTCAATTCTTGTCTAATCTCATTTTCATAATCATCTGCCAAATCGGGTTCCTCAAACTTGACCGCCTTCTCAACTACTGGCTCATCTTCTGTACATGAATGATATTCACTCTGGTTCACACCCCATATGTCAGAATACTGTAAACCATCAGATTGGCTTGAGACAACAGGTGCACCTTCGGTCAAACACTGCTCGGAGCCTTCAAATTGGTAAGTTATTTCTTCAAACCGCCCATGAATATTACCACCACAATGATGTCTTGAACAGTGAACTAATTTCTTCTTTGATTCTGGATTGATTTCAGAACCATTTGATGCACAGTTTTGACAGTAACCATCATTGTTCTCATGATCTTGTTCTGATGATAAGAAAGCACCCTTTTTCCACTCTGGCACCAAGCAAGAAATTTCACCATCAATCATGTTGGCTATTTTATGGACATCTTGATTGGTGATATCCAACTCAAAAACCATTTCATTTGCAACACTAAACGCGGTGTCTGATTCGATGTCAAAAGGGAAGTATATATTCCGAACACGCCCTGCAAAAGCATCCTTTTGAATGTTAAGGTAACAAAGATTTTCGATTCAGAAATAGTAACAAATGTAGAGTTTGTAAACAATAATAAAAGAAAGGTAGAATTTCGTCTACACGGTTATATTTGAATTATCTTTATTAAACATTGTTGGGCTTCATTACTGTTTAGCCTGTAAATCATTGCATAGCATCAGGACAATTATTTATCTATATGAAGTCAAAAAATATAAATTACCATTTATAATGTTCGTAGAGGTGTAAACGAGCCAAGCAGCTAGTGAGCTACTCGAGATCAGCTCGCTAAAAGCTCAAATCTTGCTGAGCTTAAACAAGCTCGAACCCAAGCTCAAGCCTAAACTAGAGCTCGTTTAATAAAAAAAGCTTCAGCTTGAGCCCTAGCTTCAGCTTGACTAGGCTTGTGAGCCTAAACACGCCTATTATTTATATAAATATAATATTTTTATTAAATATAATACATATATAATTACATAATAAATATTTTTTTATATATAAATTATAATTATGATAAAAATAACTAAATAGTATATATTATTTATGATTACAAATATATATATATATATATAAATACTTAAATGTGTATATACACAAAATAATTGAATAATTAATAAATACTCTAGTCATACACTGCTAATTGTTAGATTACTGTTAGATTTATTTTACTTTATTACTCATTAATTTTATTTATATTTTTATCTTTTTCTTTCCCATGGAGCCGGGGGTCTAAACGGGAGCAGCCTCTCTATCCCTTGGGATAGGGGTAAGGTTTGCCCTCATCACACCCTCCCCAGACCCTACTAATAGCGTTAGCTATGTGTGGGATTATACTGGGTACGTTTGGTTTGGTTTGGTAATTGAATAATTAATAAATAATAAATTAGCCGAGCTCAAGCTTAAAAAATTATTCACGAGCCAGCTTTGGACATGGAGTTCAAACGAGCCAAGCTTGGGCTCGGGCTTGACTCGTTTATACCCCTAAATGTTAGGGGCTTAGACTTCCGTCTCTTAGAAATATTTAGAACAAGCGTTCTACTTATTCTTGAAGACAAGTTTTATTCTCAGATTCGGAATTCTAAACCCCTTGCATTATAAAAGTAAAATTTGTATTTCTTGTAAACCAACAATATTCTCAAATTAACATTTTACCGCGAGTAAATATACTAGAACATACCTTCTCTATCGGCAATTCTTAGCCTTAAGAAGATACCATCGTCATCTTCTCCCCTCCTTCCCTTTATAGAAATATCAACATCTTCCATGTGGTCTTCTTCTTGGGTTGTGAATAGCTGGATTTCATTTGCTTCGGGTTCATAATTAACAAAGTTTGAGTAATTACCGTTTGGTGTAAGATAACGACTATCCATTCCATCAAACTCTCTCCAATAATCAATCGGCCTCAAATCATAACCATAATCTTCAGGTTGCAGAAAAGGGTCTTTAAGTAGCTCTTTAGCCGGAAGCCTAAGTGAAACTGTAACTAGACATTTCTCCACAAATTGTCTCACTTCAGGGTCCTTAACTTTGTATAAAGCATCCGGCTTTTTCCCCTATTTAGTATAGGAAAAATATATATTTAGTGTTTTGAATATTTGGATTTAAAACATATAAAAAGTGAGTTCATACTGAAATAACTTTCTTGTAGATCTGAGCGGGATGCGTGCATTCACTGTAAGGATATTCAAATGTGACCATCTCCAAAATGCACATCCCAAATGCATAAATGTCGACCAATTCATTGTATTCTTCGGCATAAACCTCAGGAGCCATGAACTCTGGTGTTCCTGAGAGGAAACAGGAAGATGAAACTACCAATTAAGGCTAACCGATTAATTCATTTGCAGATTATAAAAGCCAACTACTTAAGAAAGTGTACAATTATGACAACTATATATTTATGATAATTAATATTAAAGCCTTCCATCCATATATATGCTTCCATATTCACATTCATCATCAAAACAGTTTTAAATTACTTATTAACCAACTTTTTGAACCTAATTTAGCATCTCATAAAACTTGTATCCTACACTCACTAAAATGTCATCTCGAATAGTTTTATTAATATCTTAAATAACTATAATTTGTCAAACATCACATTCTTGAGTTTAAGGGCATAAACCTGTGGAACTTACCAACACAACGAGCAGCATGAGATTTACGGAGGATGGCAGCAAGACCCAAATCACCAATTTTGACTTCTCCTTGATTGCCATTAACAAAGATATTGTCACATTTAAGATCTCTATGGATGACAGGAGGATCATGGCTATGGAGATAAAGAAGGCCTTTCAAGATCTGTCTACACCAATGTTTGATTGCTCTTATATTAACCCTCCTGTGTTTCTGCCTATACCTAATAATTAAATATTATTATTAACCCAACTCTAAATCAGTTAAATCAGATCAACAAACAAGCATATCCAGTAAAATCTCACTCATAGCAGAGCTATTAACAGGGTTTGGGGAGGAGGGTGGAATGAGGACAAACCAGGCTGCTCCCACTGACACCCTGTCTCAAAAATCCTCTCTTTTTTTTCGTGTAAAGTATACAGTATAGTAATCCACATCAACTGAATCAGATCAAGACCACCAAATCCCACTAACAAAATATAAAAAATTAAAAAAGAAAATAATTAGTGGGATGTGATGAGCTTACTGTCTAAGTGTACCAGAAGTGAACATCTCAGTGACAAAATTCATGTTTCTATTTGCAGTATCAACCCAAGATGTGTAGAACTTCATGATGTTGTTATGTTTCAAGGTTTTGAGAAGATGAATCTCACAATACAACCTCTCCAGATCCTCAGGACTTTGCAGGAAATCATAAAGCTTGACCTGATTCCAAGCAACTTCTATACCTTCATACTCATCAAAACCCCTATAACTTTAACAACACAAATCAATCTGTAAATCCCACATCAAATTCAAAAATACCCATCAATCAAATCAACAAATTTCTCAAATTTATCAAGTTTCTTGATTCCTTACACTGTTTTTGAAGCCCCCTTTCCTAAAATCTCATTATACTGCAAGAAACAAGATGAATCACAACAAGAAATCAAAAACCCAAATGAGAAAATTAATAAAAATTTAAAAAAAAAAGTTAAAAAATTATTTTTGGGATTTTAGTATTGTACCCTTCCATATCTTCCTGTAGGATCTACTTCAACAAACTCAGATTCATCTGAATCAAGACCACCACCATTCATTCTTTACTTCAGCTGTTGAAGAAGATGAGTTCTTGAGGATGGTGAAGAATATAGATGCTGATAATGAGTTTTAGTGCAATAATTATGTGGAGATTGAGATTGAGATTGAGATTGAGATTGAGATTGGAATTGGAATCCTCCTCGTAGAGTCCATCATAAAGAAAATAAAAAGAAATATATTTCAACAACTCAGAGACAACGAGGTAAAAGATTTCTAAAAAGAAAAAAAAAATTATAACTTTTTATTATTTTTTATTTCACTTTTTGTTTGCCCCACAGACAGCCACAAGCACAAACACACATGTATATATGATGACAAAAATACCCTCTATATAAATTCTTTTTTTTTCTTTTCTTTTCTTTTCTTTTCTATCTATTCACGAGCCACCCACACAAACACATGCATTTGTGCCTTTGTCTATTTATCAATAAATTGTATCCACACTTATATTATGAATACAAAATTGTTTACTTGGTTCCAATATATCTTATCATATCCATAATTTGATCCCAAACACTCCATAATCATTATTTATTAGTTATAAATCAAAACCGAACCATAACCGCATTAATAAATGTATTTCACACATTAATAAAATCTCAGATTTGAGTCATGTTTTTACTGGTTTTTTGACATAACATGTTGAAGTCCACATGTCCACTGCAAGCTAAGATTTAAGATCTCATTGGTTAGCAAATATTGATGGGTTCCGTAGTTTTCTGGTAACAGGTTCTTATTATTAATAAAATATTAAAAACGGAACCATATATAACCACATTAATAAATGTATTCCACATATTAATAAGTTATCAGGTTTGAATCATGTTTTTACTGGTTTCTTGACATAACATGTTGAAGTCCAAATGTCCAACGCAAGCTAAGAAGTATGATCTTGTTGTTTCTAATATGTGGTTACAAAACCTTGCTTATTTTAGAACACAAAACAATATTATTAAGAAAAAAAGAAATAAATACTTTTCTAACTTGAGGGTCGTAATAGATTTTTTTTACATTAATTTTTGCTACTTTATTGACGATAAGTGTCAAAGTAAAAGAAAGTAACAATATTAGATACGTGACAGATAAATTTGTGGGTCGACATAACATTGTTTACATTCAAAGAGGATAGAAAACTAAACATACACATAAGTGTTACTATTTTTGCTAATATTTGAAGAATCATATAAAGTGTAAAACTATAGCTTTGTCATGTTCATATAAATAAAAAGTCGTGTAAGCAAGATTGGTGATGAAATTTCTTTTTAAAACATATGTATTCAGATGATTGTAAAATTTTAGATTTGTTACCATATTAATGACCCTTGTTAACTAATGAAATAGAGGAATGTTATGGTTTTACCATTAATTCAACAAAAGCAATATTTCCATTATCCCATTGCAGCTTGAAGTTCTCTAATCTTATATAACTTACCATATATTATACACCATGTGTTCAATCACGTGCATTAATACCTTTGTTATCAATTTTTTTGTCAAATATCAGTAGATAATCAATTATCGTAAGGGCACGTTGAATGCATCGTCCCTGAGATTTCGAATGCTTTGTATGATTAGTAAAAATGTGCCATAAAATATACACTTATAAATATAAATATTTATTAAAACGACAATAACTGTTATAGCAATAAACAAAACAAAATTACTGTAGAAAAATGATTTATTTTACATAATTAAACGATTGAGGCTTTCAAAGCATTCTTGGAAGCAAAGTTGTTGATCAACTCTTCATAACCTATACTATCTAAATAATCGTTCTCAATAGTTATCATTGTCAATCCATTAATTCTTTCTTGAGATATTGTGGATCGTAAGTAGACTTCAACAACTTCAATTTTAAAAATTTCTTTCTACAAATGGCATCATTACCGGAATAATCAACAAAATTCTATATGCAATTAATGCATTAATAAAACAATCGACCTATTTTAAATATTTTAAAATTCAGTAGGTTCTTTTATGTATCGAACAATCTTCAATCGCCAATCACAATCAACCTAGGTTTTCTTCATTTATCGACAATCAACTATCGTGGTTTTTTTATGTATCGACTCTCGCCAGACGCCAATTGCAACCGCCAATCTCGTAGTCTATCTCCTTTTTTTGTTTTTTTAAATAAAGATTAAAGAATAAAATATTTTAACGTAATTGGTAAACAACTTGACTTATTGGGCCTCTCTATAATACCCTTTCAGTAAAAACACCATTTCATCCAAAAAAAACTAGACTTATTGGGCCCACTCTAAAACATGTAACTACTAATAAGTTTATAATTTTTTTTATATATGTTAATCAACCTACGGTACCTAAACCGCCAAAAAAATTAACGTCCTCAAAACTTTATACAATAAAATAAAAAATAGCGTCCTTGTAACTTTATAAAATAAAATTAGAACCTTTACGTAAACCAACTCCGCGCCTCAGCAGGCTTCGAATCATGGAAAAGATATGGACACGTAAACGCAAAGGTAAAAATAATGTTAATAAAAAAAAACCTAAAACTAAAATATTAGAAAAAGGAGAAAACAAAAACAAAAACAAAAAAAAATTACATTTGAAAAAGTGTAGGGTTTAAATGGTAAGTTTGATTAAAGTGGAGGGGAATGTATTGTAAATTTTTGAGGGCCATAATGTAGCATATAGCATAAAAATCTATACAGCTTTAACGACGTGTACATAGTGTTTATATGATTTGTACATTTTCATGTGCAACTCCGTTTTAAATAAACTTGTAAAGCCCAAAACTAGACACCTTACAGTTGATTTTCATAATTGGTTATATTCTTTAAAAGTACTTTAACTTTCATTTAAGTAAATAGCGAAAGTCTTTCTCCAAATTAATGTTAGAGTTAAATACGGTTTAGTCCTTGTGGTTTGACAAAAATAACCATTTCAGTCCAAAAGTTTAAATTTGACTTTTTTAGTCCAATAGTTTCAATTTTGTAACAATTAAGGTCCACTACACTAACTATGTTAGTATTTTTCTGTGGAGGTTGATGATGGCAGTGGAGGTGGCGGCCGGAGGTGAAGGGGGCGGTGGAGGTGGCGGCCGAAGGTGAAGGGGAGGCTGGTGGTGGAGGTAGATGATGGCAGTGGTTTTCGTGAATTGGGGGAATGGGGTAGATGATTTAGGGGATTTAGGGTTTTTAAAGTTGAGTTTTTAAAAATAATTTATAATTATTTTATTTTTTTGTTAACAGGGGTATTATTGTCTTTTTATATACACTTAACAGAAAAATACTAACGGGGTTAGTGGACTGGACTTTAATTGTTACAAAATTGAAACTATTGGACTAAAAAACTCAAATTTAAACTTTTGGACTGAAATGGTTATTTTTGCCAAACCACATGGACTAAAACCGTATTTAACTCTTAATGTTATCTTTAAAATTGTTAACTTTCGTAACGTTACCTGACGAATGCATGCGCACCCACCCGAGTAGCCCCGCTTTCAAGCCAAGATACCTCGTCTAACAGACTAACCTGCAAAACAATCTAACGTACATACAAAGTCAGCTACGCTGAGTGAGTTCTAATATTTTAATTTAAACAAAAGCCAACTCGTCTCATTTATTGTTTATCTCCACTCAAGACCCTCTGGTCCTTAGAAAATAGTTTCACAAATTTTCATCATATAAATAACCCCCATTATTTTATAATATCCCGAAGGATTCAGCACCCCAGACTCTACCCGTCATTTAAACCCAGTAAGTCTCTCCGACAAGGATCGAGCTTACTCTGATAACACATAATTTACCATATATATATTAAACCTACACTGGTTAACCCATCCAGCCTCTAGACACCGACTTACCAGTCCTAACCAGGACTCTCATAAACCAACTGACTCAACAGTTGTAACATCCCGGTTTCTCGTTTAGAGAATGGGTTTGTAATTATTGTATATAATTGTTCGCGGGTATAGAAGATTCGATGGGTGAGGTACGTTATCGTTTATATAAATAATTGTACGGGGTTTAAGTGTAACTATCGAGACCTAAGGGAGAACTTTGTAAAAGCTTCGAGACGGGCCAAGCTCGAGTGAGGGTTGGCTAGCGCGTGGGGGGCCGAGCCCGGTCCGGGAATCACACCTTAGGGTGTTACACAAGGGGGGGTTCCCCATTTCCTGTTTACGACTGCCGAGAAGGGAAAGAGAGGGGGAGCACATCGCGGGTTGCATCCGTGATCAAGCGAAGGTATAGTTGTGATCCCCTAATTGTTGTTTACGTATCTAGATCCTCGGATCATTGTTATAACATGTTTTCGGTTCTAGGGTTTCGAAAGGAGACGTCGTTTGAGGAAGACGAGGTCCATTGGCGATTCGATTCTCACAAGTCGTCCACCTGATAGGTATATTCTATAAATCCTTTATGTTTAAACGATTTGGTTATTGAGTCTCATGTGGGGTTAGCGAAGTTCGGCCGAAAACCCTAAGGAGGTAGGGGTGGATATAACGGGAATCCGGCAGGAGTTCGGAGAGGCCGGAAACAAGCAAGGCGACTAGTGGTGGCGATGGCAGGTCACGAAGGACCTTGCTAGGGGTTGTTCACGGCTGATGAAGACTTGGGAGAGGTGGTGCCGCGTAAGGGAGCGACGAGACATGGCTGGGATGAGGCGTCAGGGACTAGAGAGCAAGGCAGTGCCCCGATGGTCCGACAGCAGCTGTGCGGCGGCTGTGTAGGCTGCCGGAAGCCGGAAGGGGAGGCGCGAGACCGTCCGGGGAGTCGGATTGGATTTGGTTCGGGTGTTTACGCGTTGCATGCAAGTCATGCATAGCAATGTGCATGCGCGGGTGATCATTCACTTGGTTAGGTTACGCGAACGGACCAGAGAATAAATGTTGAGTCGTGTTATTGACTCGTGATTTGTGTGCATTATAGGTGCGAGGTCGAAAGGTGAGCACGATGAGTTAGTGAGTCCTAGAGATCGAAGTGTGTCGAGCAAAGGTGAGTTTCTATCGCCCTCCTTTAAATGTTTTATTTTTTTGGGCATGAATACATGTGAAACGTGTTTTTAGTGAATGCATGCATAGACGACGTTTTTGGTGACAAAATATATGATTTTAAATAATCGTTATGCTTGCATGTGTGTATGAGTTTTGTGTCACGTACTTAAACATCGTGGCGGGAGATCAAGCGTAAGCTTGATGTTGTGTTGACGTTAGTCAACGGGATATTGAGTCTGGCATTAGTCAGGCGGGAGATCGAGCGTAAGCTTGATATTGTGTTGACGTTGGTCAACGGGATATTGTGTCTGGCGTAAGTCAGGCGGGAGATCGTGTTTGCTTGTGTCTTCGGACCAGACAACATGGTATACTTGTTTGTCGATAAATATAATTGTTGAATTATTGAGAAAGTATTATGAATAAACCTTTGAGATGGAAACCATTTTATAACGTTTTGGGATTTTATACTCCCTAAAGAACTACTATAGAACTCACTCAGCGTAGCTGACTTTTAAGTATGTAATTCAGGTAAAGAGAAGGTGTGAGATGGCGGCTTCTGGATGGCATTTGATTACCGTGGGCGCTTGTGATAACATTATTTATTAGTTGTTTCGTTGGGATATTTAAACATTAGTACTTGGTTTGAATTATGTTTGGGTCGGGTCGTTGACCTTTTTTGACTATTTGATTTTCGCTGTAATGAATTGAGTTTAGTTTGATGTCTGTGACTCCTTAGCTTGTGTTTGAGCCAACAAGTAGGGTTCACGGGTTTGGGGTCTTACAAAAGTTGTATACAATGTACTCATCCCGACATAACGGTCAATCTAACTCGACACACCAATTGATTCCATCTATTTATCACATCAATATCATCTCGTACACAGTTAATATAATTCATCACTTTCATGCAATTTAACACATATATATGCACACAAACACATACCTCGTCACCGGACCCTCGTCCGGGTTATCCACGTCAGGACACTCGTCATAAGCTCAGCTCTACCATTGTTAAAGGGCCTCGCCACTAAACATAGTGACACACTCGTCATCTATGATGACTACCCAGCCACTCACACGGTGACTATATCATCTACCATACGGTGATCGACACATCACCCACACGATGACTGCCAGATCACACGTATAATGATGACCCTGAAGGACTCCGTCCTCCATATCACTATTAGCCGTATACACGGACAACATTGCAAGCACACAAAGCAATATACATATATCCAAATGAAACTACCTAGACATGTACTACGACTCACCACCCTTTCACGGATCACTTACGTGTGTAATAAAACACTTACTTTAGACGTATCCTCATAACGTCTAGACACATTACCCAACTCTTTCCGAATAGGTAATTATACGACACACAAACACCATATCGACTTCTAGCCCGTTCATACTAAGGACACCACATAGACCCATGCAATGCCATACCCGTCGTGTCACAGGGACAACAACACAATACACACAACATCAAGCACATAACGTACATCGGCATACTAGTACCTACATGACTCGTTAATGAACCAGGTACGGGTTCCTAAACTAACTCTCCATATATAGCCATCACTGGTTTAACTAAATTCCTGTCTCACCCCAACTAACTCATAACCTGACGCACACAGACCATCACAACCCTTGTTCACCCATCCTAAGGATTCCATAACGACCCTTAGCCTCATTTTTACATAATGATCTCATAAAACACTTCAAGTTAAATCATAACTCGCAATACGTTCGTTTAATAAAACATGTGAGTATGTACGATAGCCCCAAAATAGTAAAACGTTTAAAGGAGGGGATTAGAAACTCACAGGTTATGAATACCCAAGTCCTACTCTTAAATCTTCCTCTCGCTCGAAGCCCGAACCTGTCAATGCATTATTCCATGGTCAGACACATTCAAATCTTACGTTGCATGACTTATAACCATATAATTAGATCTCGACCCTTGGTCTCCTTCGCTCGTCCTTCTTTTCTTCGAACCCTAGCCCTACGAGTACATGTATTAATATACACCCGACTCGTTCAAAGCTAGTGTACTTGCATTCCATGGATGCACGCAACCCAGGTCATGCAGCAAACTAAAACCCTATGAGACGCGTATACTCGAACCGGGTTCACGTGCGTGCACGCACACGCACCATGCGAGCCTAAACCTCCCATGCAAACCCTAGTTCCACCAGAGCTCGTCCAAATACCACCACCATGGCCACCACGTCTCGTCGCTTTCCCCGTCGGCTTCCATCTCCAACATCGTCCTCATTGGCCACCGCTGACAGCCGTCACGCACCACCAACCCGTCCCCATCTTCCTCCTTGTTGCTCCGTCGTGGAACACCACCGCTGCTAGCCGACCGTTCCCATCGCCGCCACTGGCGCACACTACTGCCACCATAACCGGCAACTTCCATCTTGCCGTCTTCGCCTGCTCCACCCGTGGCCACCAAAACAGTCGACCACCACCACCCTCGTCGTCTTCCCGATCACCATAAACGACCGCTAAAACCCTAATCAGGTTCTTAAACCAAAAACATAAGCCAAACACATAAATAACAAAAACGAGAATTACCTTGGCTTCGTATGGAGCTCCTCCGCTCGAGACCACCGCGCCACCGTCGCCGACGTCTCTTCCTCCTTTCCTCGCAGCTGCCGTCAATGAAACCTAGGCCAAAAGTGGCCTAGGGTTTACCATAGTAAGATATTTAAACCCAAGGAACTTTTGTTCGGGTCCTTGAGTTTCTCTATACGAGCATTTTGATCTCGAACTCTCTTAAAACGACTAACCGTGCCTCTTTAAGTAGTTAAACGTGCCACATACGGCAAATCTTACAAAACCCTCTCGTTTAAATAAAGAGTCGGGTTACTCACTAACCCGACCCGTCAGATTGTCAATTCTCGGGATGTTACAAAACTTACATCAAAACATTGATAAAAATAAGCACGTCGCAACAATATATTCAGAATTTTATAAAACATTATATTTTGAAAGTTATAAACAAAAAACAAAAAAAAAAGCATATGAGTAGGACGTCAAGTGGTGAATTGATAACAAAGTAATTTGGCAAACACCCAAACTCGTTTATTAATAACCAAGAAATTTGACTCTAAAACATAGATTACGATGATACCCTAGCACGGTATTTATAGACTAACCAAACACTTTAGACTACGAATAAAAAAGCTAAACAATAGGAATTAAATAATAATAAAACCTAACAACCTAATCCAAACACAATTAGCAAGTATTAGCTAGCTTAATGACCCTTGCCTTGCACGCCAAGTCTTTAACCAATTCGGCTTGTGCCTTGCACGCCAAGCCTAGAAATTCTCCAACAATCACCCCTCGAATTTATGAGTCGTATAGGGGAGGTCTTTAACGCCGAGAATATCCCGCATCTCTTTGAACTTGATATTTGATAGTGCTTTTGTGATAATGTCCGATTTCCGTTCTTTACCACAAATATGTTACACCACCAATTCATTCCCTTCCACGCACTCCCTAATATAATGATATCGGGATTTGATGTGCTTGCTTCGACTGTGGAATACTGGATTCTTCACTAGTGCAATGGCGAATGTATTATCCACATGCAACAATACCTTTTGAGGCTCTTTCCCGGTTATCTTGCTTAACAATTTGCTAAGCCAAACCGATTGACATGTAGCTGAGCTAGCCGTTATGTATTCTGCTTCACACGAAGATAGTGCTACGGTGCTTTGCTTTTGAGAGCACTAAGTAAATCGGAGATGATCCGAAATAAAACACGTGACTCGTAATACTTCTTCCATCGTCGACATCAATGTTGTGGTTGTTATCACTATGTCTGATAAATTTATCTTTTCCACCTCGGGTATAGTGTATGCCATGACTTTTAGTACCTTGCACGTACCGAAGAATTTGTTTATATGCTCCCACGTGAGATTGTCTTGGACTTTACATGTACCGGCTGACTATCCCGACTGAATAAGCAAGATCGGGTTGGGTCTGGAGTAGGTAACGAAGGCACCTTACTAACTTTTGGTATCCGGTTGCTTCCACTTCTATCTTATCTTCAGCTTTTGACATTTTCACGTTTTGATCCAAAGTAACGAAGGCACCCTCTAACTTTCAGTATCCAGTTGCTTCCACTTCTATCTCATCTTCGGCTTTTGACATTTTCACGTTTTGATCCAAAGGAACATGTGTTGGTGTAACATCCCAAAAATCAACAAATTAATGGTTCGGTTAATGGATAACCCGAATCTCTAGTAAATGACGCAGTTAGTAAAGGTTTTCACGTGAAGTGGGATATAACAATAATAAGAGGACCCGGTTAGCCGTTAATGATCAAATTGAGATCGCACAAGTTGGAATTAGCGGGGACCTGAATGTAAATCCTCGTGGTTTAAATACCACTTATTGTGAAAACCCTAGGTCATACGACCTAGGTGTTGAGACGAACGGAGAAAGAGAAAGAATCTGGCAACGGGTGGCGATTTCCACCACGCTTCTATGGTGGTGTCAAGCGGGGGAACACTATTACACGTTAAGGTAATCTCGTCCTATGTTTGTTCACCTTGTTTACGTTCGTTTGCATGGGAACACGGTTAGGGCTTCGCATGGGTGGTAGTCGGCTGTGGTGGTGACCGTTATAGTATACGACGACGATGGTGGGGGTGGTGTTAGCGATCGGGATACCGGTGGAGAGAGGGAGGAGGTGGCCAGCAGTGGTTAGGTAGTGTTAATGGAGTCACGGTGGTGGTGCGTGATGATATCCGATGACCGGGAGGAAGAAAAAAGAGAAGGGATGAGTATAGAGGAACGACGGGAAGGAGGCGATGGCCAGTGGAAACCGTGAAGGTGTCCTACGACAGCGAACGGCGGGAGATGATGGTGACGGGTGTGGTGGCCGACTTAGGTTTTACCCGATTAGGGTTTGAATGGGTTGCATGCATGTAGGGGAAACCCGGCTCAGATACACGTGTAGTCGTGGGGCTAGGGTTGTGAATGGTCACGTATACGTGCATGCATGGAACCGGTTTGGGTATTCGGATTCTAACGGGTCAAGAACGACCTGATCCTTGTGAACTCGTGAAACTAGGGTTTCGTGGGGAAGGATTGACGAGCAGATGAAACTGAGTGTCGGGGTTTATTTATATTTATGCGTTATTCGACGAATATGTAAAATGTGTCTGATCAAGTGATCATACATTTGATACGTTCGGGTTTTGGGCATGGACGAGCGGGTTGCGGAGCAAGGATTGGATCTTTGTAACTGGTGAGTTTCTAATCCCCTCTTTAATGTTTTACTATTTTTGGGCTATCATACATACCTGCGTGTTTCACTTTACTAATCCAACGTGTTACGAGTTTTGGTTAAACCTGAAGAGTTTGAGAAGTTAAATATTATACAACGAACTTAAGAGTCTATGTGGTATCCAAAGGTCATGTGGGCTAGAAGTCGGTATGATACTTGAGTATCGTGTAATGACTTATTCCGGATAAGTCGGGTAATAAACTTAGATGTTTTGAGGATACAACTAGGATGTGTTAGCATGGGAACTCATATGTGGTTCGTGCTTAGGTAACGAGTCATGGTAAATGCTCGTGTGTCACTATGTGTTACTTGCTTGTTGTTGTGTGTGCTTGAGTTGCTGATGATGTGAAGGACGAGGTCCTTCGGGTGGTCACCGTGGGTGACAATGCCTTCGGGGGCAATGATGAGAGCTAATGGGGAGCTCGGAGTATGATGAATACCCTGACGAGGGCAGTGGTGATGAAACCGGTAAATCCTTCAAAGGTAATTGTTGTGTGCATTTATGTTTATTTAATTGCATGCAAGTGTTAATTGATATTCATTGTGTTATGATATTATTGCTTCGGTGTTAAGCATTAGATTGACTGATGTGTTGGAACGATGTCGTGTTTACGACTGATGTGTTAGTAGACCTTGTTAGAGTCTTGGTTAGGGCTTGTCAGGTGTATGTCTAGGGTTTGGTTGAATAACTGGGTTTTGTGTTGATGCGTACGGTAGAACACAAATTAGTAGTGTAGTAAGCTCGATCCATGTCGGTGAGACTTATTTGGTTATGACTACGGGTTGATTCTTGGGTTGTTGGACCCTTATGGGAAATGGTAGGTAATATGGGTTAACGAAATATTAATAAACGATAAACCGTTTTTATATAGGACTGGAATGTCTTAAGTTGAAATAAATGATATTTGTGACAAGAAGGTTTCTGTTTAAAATAATCTGTTAATACTCACTCAGCGTAGCTGACTTTGTATGTACATTAGATTGTTTTGCAGGTGGAGGATGACGTATCTTGGCTTGGGAGCGGTGCTACTCGGGTTGGTGTGTCTGCATTCATACGGTAAGGTGAAACTGATTTTAAAATACAAATATTGTTTTGAGATAAGACTTCTGCTGTATGTTTTCGTAAAGAGTTAAGTGTTTTCAAAACGATGCATTGTGATAAGAACCAACTGTAGGGTGCCCGGTTGGGGCCTTACAGTTGGATTGCAATCTTGTATTCCCACTTCCTTTAGGATTTTCAAGGCATAAAATTCTTGTTTTATCTTTATCCCATCTCCTCCTTGTGAAACTTCGATCCCAAGGTAATATGTGAGTTTACCTAGGACCGACATATTAAATCTCATTGCCATATCTTTCTTGAACTTAGTAACAACAGTTGCATTTGTACCTGTTACAAACAAATCATAAACATATACGACTACAGTTAATACAGATGTTCCACTTGTCTTTCGATATATGGCTTGCTCTTTCATGCACCGATGAAAATTCATCTTCTTTAGGATAGATTCGAGCTTGATATTCCAAGCCCGCGGTGCTTGCCTTAGCCCATACAACGCTTTGTATAATTTATAAACTTTATGCTTTTCTTTGGGATTCTCGAATCCTTCCGGTTAATAAACATAAACGTCTTCCTTCAGTTCGCCATTTAGGAAGGCTGTCTTCACATCTAGATGATGTATCTCCCACCCTTCGACGACGGAGAGAGCAATAAGTAACTGGATAGTGTCGATACGTGCTACTGGCGCAAAGACCTCATCAAAATCTATCTAGGGTTATTGCACGTAGCCTTTCGCCATAAGTCGCGCTTTATGTTTGTTTATAGTACCGTCCGCGTTTCGCTTGATTTTAAATACCCACTTCAAACCGATGGGTTTGATTCCATTTGGCGGGTTTTATCAACTTCCATGTATTATTTTTCTCTATGGACTCGATCTCGGTTTTCATAGCTTTAATCAACTCAGGTTTTAACTTTGCTTCACCAAAGTTCCTTGGCTCGTCACTTTCTACTAAAAACAACATTTCCTTAAATGTATTTAGCTCAAAATAATATAATTTTGATGGTAAAACCGATGGACGAGTGAAGCGTCTAACCGGGGTTTCAAAATCTGCCTCATCTGATGTTGTTTCTGCGTCTTTTGAGCCCGAAGAAGCTGTTGAATTACTGGGCTCGACTGTCGTGGTTGGGTTGCCACTGTTGGCACTTGAAAAACTGTTGGGGCTGCTCGAAACATGGTTGGAAATACCACTGTTCGTGGCTGAGTCGCTTTCGGTCAAGGCTGAAACAGTGTTGCTTTGAACTGCACTATTTTGTTCGGTACTCGGGGTTATTTCGAACTTGACGGGGTTGTTTGTAATTGGCCCGGTCCCTGCATCAACAGCATTTCTCCACACGATAAACATACCTGGTTCTCCATCTTCCTCGTGTTCGATCTTTGTCACCTTTTCCCAATTCCATCCTTTCATTTCATTAAAGAATACGTCCCGACTGGCGACATTCTTTCGGTTTCTAGGGTCATATAACCGGTATGCCTTGGAGTCCAGCTCAGTTCCGAGGTGAACGAGGAGCCTTGATCTATCATCCAACTTTTTCAGGTGATTGGCTTCAATGTTTTCATAAGCCACACATCCAAAGAATTTTCGGTTTCTTTCCTTTGAACTTCTCATACGGTGTTTGGCCTTCTAATGCTCGAGTAGGAACCCGATTGATTAAATACCTAGCATGACAGACCGCCTCACCCCATAGATAATTTGGAACTAACATTGCCTTTAGAATACTCCTTGTCATCTCCATGAGTGTTCGGTTCCGCCGCTCCACCACACCATTTTGTTGTGGTGTGTATGGAGTGGTCAAGTGTATTTTAACGCCTTCTTCTTCACAAAAACTGTTAAAACTTTGTGAGGTAAATTCCCCACCCCTATTGGTTCGTAGGGTCATAAGTGGTTTCCCGGTTTCCTTCTCGATCCCAACTTCAAAGTTCTTTATCACTTGGAATGCACCAATCTCTTCCTTTAACAAGTAAGACCACATGTATTGTGAGTAATCATCATTTAGAACAAGGATGTATTTGTTACCTGTCAAGGTTGGTGGGGTAATAGGTCCACACAAGTCACTGTGGACTAGCTTGAGTGCATGTTATGCTCGATAAGATGCTTCCTTTGGAAATGGTTTCCTCATTTGCTTTCCCACCATGCAAGACTCACATAATTGGTTTTCATGTTGGATCTTAGGTAGGCCCTCAACCATTCCATTCATCATAAGCATCGTTTTGAAATTGAGGTGGCCAACGTGCCACACCCATGATTCTTCTTTCATCTTGGTTTGTAGACAAACCGGACTCCCGACTTTCATCTTTATTTTGTAAAGTAGGCTTTTGTTTCGTGTGACCTTCATTAGCAAGTTTCCACCTTTGTCAAACATGGTTAGGTATTTGTCTTTCATTCGTACCTCGCTACCGCATTCGCTTGCTTGACCGAGGCTAATGATGTTGCTTTAGAGGTCCTATATATAATAAATGTCGGTTAGGAGTTTTTGTTCTCCTTTCTTGCCTTCAAAGAGGATGGATCCTTTACCTTTGATCACCACACACGATCCATCACCAAATTTGACTCTACCTATTATACGCTCACTGAGCTCGGTAAAGTAGGCTCGATTCCCCGTCGTATGATTGCTTGCCCCATTGTCTAGGTACCAATCATCTTTCTCTTTTGCATCAGCTTTGAGTTTCTTTAGCATCACCTTTTTCTCGTTAAGGTAGACCGTCCCTTAGATGCACTTCATTATGACGAAAGATGCATCCACCCCGTTAGTTTCTTCTTCTTTGGTCTTAGACATATGTGATTCTAGCTTTTGTAAATCCGGGCATCTAGAAACAAAGTGCCAAATTTATCACATCTATAACACTTGATCTTTGAGAGGTCTCGCGCTTTTCCCTTTTGTCTTTGATCTTCGCGGTCCTTGTTCGAGTCACGTTGGCCCCGGTTTTGGCTATTGTCACGACCTTGACCGAGGCCTCGTGATGCATAGGAACCTCTTCCACGACCCCTACTAGAATCACGGCTCTGATTAGTAGAATAATCAAACTTATTGAATATCAACTTACTTTGATTTTCAGTGGCTACCATCTTCTTCATTAATCCTCTCTTCGTAGGATTTAAAGCACCCCATGATATCTTCAAAACCGATTGTACTGAGATCAAAAGATTGTTCTATTGACGCCACAATCTGGATGTATCGCCATCTCTAAGGACCCGAAAGAAACTTCTTGTCACACCCCCGCTAAAGCGGAAACACAGGAATGTATTGAAAACTGGATATCAATAACACATAACTTTCTACAGAAAGTTTAACTTACAATACGTCCAAATATAAATACGTTCAAAATATTTAAATGAGTACAAATCCGAAGTTTCTCATATTATAGTCCTAAAATGTAGACTATATGCATAAATCTTCTAGCACACTCTTATTCTTGCATGCGTTCATGATATCGCCTAGTTATTACCTGAAAAACATGCTAAAAAGTGTCAACCAAAATAGTTGGTGAGTTCGCAGGTTTGTGACTCGATCAAATATTTGTAATAAAAGAGTTTATTATACAAGTGCAATCAAGTAATAGATGCAATCTACATGGGTCCACAACCAAAGCTACCGACGTTCTTGTATTGACCCGATGCTAATGTCTTATCACGGAACATTAGTTATAGGTGGAAATAAGCATTCACTTAACAATGTAGTTAATTGTAAGGAGCGACCCAACCACGAATGGGAGTTTGTCAAACTCCGATAGTACTATCTATATTATCCAATGGCTCAAAATCCAAGAATTAAATGGTTGTATTGTCATAGGGCCTTAATATGATAATCATTGCCACATGTAATGTGCATCGTGTGTCTGATGCAAAGTATAGTGTAAACGAGTTCTTGAATCATGAAGCAAAGTATTCCAAGCATGTATTTCCCCCAAATATGCAAAACGAAAACGGAGCTACGAATACTCACCTTGAGTCTTGATTAGTGAGATAACGGGCTATAAATGTAACCGAGAATGTCCCACTCGAATACTACAAGTAAATAAATAGTACTTGAGTTTGTAGGACTTAACTCTATGCATGAAAGATTGGTGATGGATGCAAGCTCGTTAAAGACTTGTTTTCGGATTTTATTTTTATCGACAATCATACGTAAATGATTAAAATGTGAAGGTATAAATATCACGTTTATATATTTATGCACTCTTGTTTATATACATGAAATCATATGTAGTATAGACTTTTCATAAAAACTAGTCATCAACGAATAAAGCTTTCTTGACGGAAAATAAATATTACGACGGTTTTCGTAGTAATTTGTTTGAAACGGTTTTTAAAATGTGTTACCATTCGAATACCATTCTAAAACGAAAGTATAATATAAGTAATAGACTTGTATAAAATATATGATGCATGAGTGTGTATGAATATGCATGAGTCTTTTATTTTGAATGATACACACACACAGATAGATATATATATATATATACACACACACACATATATAGGGGACGGTTCCACTAAAAAGTGGTTTTTCGCTAAAAAATCCTAAGAAGTGGATCAAACGAACTCCGATTGAGCTCATTCCAGCGTTGGAACCGTCTCATCGAACCCTAACCCGGACTCAAGAACCTAAATCCCCCTCCACCCGCACCCCCAAAAACTTAAACCCCCCTCCAACCCCACCCCGAAAAGCCTAAAACCCCCACCCCTTAAAAACCTAAACCCCCACCCCACCCCCACCCCAAAAACCTAAACCCACCCCCATCCACCCCCAAAAACCTAAACCCCCCACCCCTAAAAAAAAAACCTAAACCATAAAAGCTAAACCCTAAGGCTAAACCATAAGGCTAAAACCCTAAAATTCAAACGTAAAATCTAAACCCTAAAAGCTAGGATGGTAGAGTTCGACGAGACGGTTCCAACGCCGCTGAAATTAGCTCAATCGGAGTTCGTTTGATATCGTTTCTTAAGGTTTTTTATCATTTCTTAGCGAAAAACTACTTTTTATTTGAAACTCCCCATATATATATATATAAACCTGTTTTAGTCCGTACGTCCAAATGTCTTGGTTTAACTCTTGTAGTTCATGTCTTACACATTATGGGTCCTTTACAACCCACTTAGTGAAGACCCTGGGGTAGAGGTGCACAAAAAAACCGGTTTGGAAATCCAAACCGGTTCCGAACCGGAACCCGAACCGCCCCATAACCGGTTTTGTGTGAACCGGTTTCAAACCGATACGAACCGCCAGTTTACAACCGGTTTAACCTATTTGTGCGACGAGCGGTTTACAACCGGTTTTTTGTGAACCGGTTTGAGAAACCGGTTTGGTAAACCGGTTTGAACCGGTTTAACGGTAAAAAAAAAAAAACTAGCCGTTGGAAACGGCTATATAGCCGTTGGGACCAATTTTTGACCGTTTTTTGACCGTTTTTTGACCCATTTTAACCCCCAAACACATTATAAATAGGTAGTGGGTGTTTTGGTTAAATCACACTTCTCAAACGCTCAAAAAACGCTCAAAAAATTTCAAAAAACGCAATGGCAGGTTCTTCAAGTTATGGTGTTTCCTCTAACGAAGTTAGCGTTGTGAAAATAATACCAACAACGAGGAACCCCACAATTTGGTCAAACTACGATCTATGTGAGTTGTCTAACGGGTTGGAACGTGCTCGTTGCAAAAAATGTGGTGGTTTTTTTAAAAAGGAATCAAATTCTACTCTAAAAACTCATCTGGAAAAATCGTGTCCGAGTTTGAAGAATATTCCAGGTGAGGGTCAAGCATCTATGACAAGCGAGGGTGGAATTTGGAACTTCGATCCAAATATTGTTCGAGATAGAATGGCGAAATTAGTTATTCAAAGAGGTTTGCCGTTCAACCATTTCGACAACCCGCTCACGACGAGGATGATTCAAGAAGCCCTTCAACCACGTTATCATCAAGTAAGTCGTAGTACTCTTAGACGTGATTGTCTAAAAATGTGGAAAAAAGCAAAAAAAGAATTAATTTTAGGTTTTGAAAAATTGGAAACCGGTGTGAACTTAACCACCGACGTTTGGTCGGCTCCACATGGTATTCCCGACTCATATATTTGCGTTACCGCTCATTGGGTTGATCCCAATACGTGGCAAATGATGAAACGTACAATCGCGTTTGATATGTTTGAATATCCGCACACGGGTCAAAATTTATTTCACATTTTAGATGATGTGATAACCGATTTTAAATTACAAAATAAATTATTTTCAATATCTTTTGATAATGCCTCAAATAATACAAATGCGGTTCAAAAATTAATATTAAAATATAATCCGATTTGCAACGGCGCTTTTTTCCATAATCGATGTATTGCACACATCATCAACTTAGCCGTGCAAGACGGGCTTGGGGTTGAACCCGTTATTGAAATAAGTAATGCATTTCGAGTCATGCTTAAAGACGTTTTTAGTAGTAGTAAAAAAAGATACCATGAATATATTAGATTATGTAACGATACGGGTTTGATTTGCTTAGGTCCCAATTGGGACCTCCCAACAAGATGGAATTCAACTTATAAAATGTTTCATAGTGCTATACGTCAAAAAGATACTTTATCAATTTTTCATGATATGCTTTCCTCAAAACCGCGTCGTAAAATTCAAAGTTTTCCGTCTACGAGTTGGGACATTCTTGAAAATTTAACCGAATTGCTCGAAGTTTTCAAAACCGCCACTACTTTTTTATCCGGGGTTTATTACCCCACAAGTCCCTTGGCTCTTAAAAAAATATTTCTAATGTGTAACAAATTAGCCGAACTTGAAAATAAAAATACTCTTTTTACGACAATGATAAAACCGATGAAAGAAAAATTTGTTAAATATTTTAAAGAAATGCCTCCGGTTATAACTTGTGCCGCCGCATTAAACCCTACAATTAATGTTTACGGTGTTGAAACCTTGATTGATAAAATAACTTACGATTTGGATTTGAATTCCGAGGATATTCATTTTTCAACCGTAACAAAAACTTATTTTAACAAATGTTTGCAAGATTTGTTTGATATTTATTTACATAAATATGGTACAACACAAACCCCACATGATACGATGGGCGCGGGCGCATCAAGTAGCAGCTCGAGGAATGTGAACTTAAATTTGTATAACGAAATGAGAAATGAATTTACTAAACGGGCTAGAGGGTCCATCCCGAGTAGCGAACTCGGAAGGTATACGGGAACAAACTTTTTATCATTTATGAGTCCGGATGTTTTTGAGGACTTTGATATTTTGGCTTGGTGGAAAGGAAACGAATCTACTTTTCCGGTCCTTTCCGCCATGGCCCGTGATTTACTAACCGTCCAAGCTTCCACGGTAGCTTCGGAATCCGTTTTTTCTCTTAGTGGCAGGGTTTTATCTATTCGAAGAACTAGACTCACTCCCGCGGCAATGGAAATGTGCATTTGCTTGAAAGACCATTTGGATGCGGTTGATAGGAGACAAGATAGGGCTTCGCTTGAAGAAGAAATTGAAGTTGAAGAACTCATACACGAATCTGAGGTTAACCAAGGATTGGCGAGCCCACTTACAAATGAAGAACTCGCCGAAGATGATAGACTACGAGGATCCACTAGTAACTCCGAGAATGACGGCTAATATTAAACAAAAAAACTCCAAAAAATAAAAATATATATATTTTTTTCTCGTATTGTAATGTTTAATATTGTAATGTTTTGTGATTTCCGAACCCCTACAATATGAATAAACGTTGAACTATATGTTTTTCTTTTTCTCGTATTGTAATGTTGTAATATTTTTTAATTTATTTTAAAATTTTTTTTTTATAAAAAAAACCGGTTTAAACCGGTTCACCAACCCGAACCGGTCCAGAACCGACCTGAACCGGTTCAATAGGTTCGACATTTTATACTTGCAAAACCGGTTTAACCCGAACCGGTTTGGGTCAAAACCGGTTTAGTGTTTGCGTTGACCAAACCGGTTCGGGCCGGTTCGAAACCGGTTCGGTTCAAAAACCGCCTTTTGTGCACCTCTACCCTGGGGTAAATGGTCTTGTTATATGCCCATGAGATTACATACATTTTCATGCATGTAACTCTAAAAATAAGTATTCCTTGTTTCGAACGTTATTAGTATATTAAAAGGTCTTACAACCGGGTCTTGTTCTCGGGTCTTTATCAAAGATATATATATATATATATATATGTATGTATGTAAGCGTTAATATAAACCAAACCAAACGTACCCAGTATAATCCCACACATAGCTAACGCTATTAGTAGGGTGTGGGGAGGGTGTGATGAGGGCAAACCTTACCCCTATCCCAAGGGATAGAGAGGCTGCTCCCGTTTAGACCCCCGGCTCCATGGAAAAGAAAAAGATAAAAATATAAATAAAATAATATAAATAATGTAAGCGTTAATATACTTATGTTTATATATTTTACGTTAAGATGATGAACTTTGTATGAATGACAAAATTATTACATAAAATGATAACTATGAATATGTATACTTGCTAACACTTTTCGTGTTTACATGTTGACGATAACGGTTCGTATGTTTTCTTGTGTCATGGGACACCACCTTGAACGTGCTAGGTGTGTCACACTATGATCATATAACTCACGAACATCAATCCTTTAACGTGTAGCATGAATGGTATGAAGGGTTATAAAGAACACCATCATACAAAGTGTCATTTTATGTGATAGTATAAGTATATATGCAATGTATATGTGTAATGAGTTGAATATGGAGGGTGTTATGCATGTGTTCTTGCATGAAATCATAGAAGTATACTTACCAAAGAAAGGAACCAAGGTTGGACTTTAAAACACTTGTAATAGAACTTGAAAACGAAACTTGAATGTGGTGTGGTGTGGTGGGGTTGCGGTTTTGGGGCTGCTAGAGCCGAGAGAAAGATGGAGATAGAGGGTGATTGTTTTGGTGAGTTTTTGAGCAATCTAAGCCCTTGTATGAACTGCTATATACAGTAAGTTTGGGTGTCCTTATGTTGACTTGAAAGGCCAAGTCTTACACTTTCTATAATGGGTCAAAGTTCAAACATGTGATGTGTGTGTGTGTGGTGCAGCCGTAAAAGAGGAGGGAGAGAGGACAAGGAGAGTGAAGCCAAAGGGAGGAATGTTCATGTGGGGTAGAGGGGTCCATGTGATCTAGTAGTTGGTAGTTATATATTTGATAGTTTTATGTAGTTTTTATGAAAGTATGGAAGTATTCTTTCAAGTTTTATAAAACATCAAGTCTCATAAGAGAATACACACACCTATGTTACTTTTATAAGGGTTACATGAGTTGTTATAATAGTATAAGTAGTCATTGATGCAAAAATATATATGTGCATTTATTTTTATAAAAATAAGCATGTGCTTTGTCGTAATTGCATAAAACAGACTAAAAATGATAGAATGTTTTGTTACGAAATAAGAATTGCCTAGAATATATACGTATATATATTTACATGTATAAACGTTAACTATCTTTACAAAAATGATGACGTATTAACTGAAATCATAAAATAGTACGTTTAAAATATTAATACGGGTCTTCATGACTTGACATGACATTCATGTATTATATTTTTGTATCCTGGACTTGCATCTTTTGTATGACACTTGATCGTTATAAAATTTATCGTTGCCTTATAACCAATGATCATAGAGTTCTATTGTATGTCTTTGAATTCTCATCGTATTGTAATGCATTATTCATAGTAATTCGTATTAATTGACTAAATTCAAATAATGCACATAGAATCATGAATGAAATAGATATATTACATGATCAAGACATATTACATGATCAAGACCCGATAAATTGACGGTTGTCACACTTCTTCACAAGCTTCTTTTCTTCGATGGTTTCAACAAGTGCTATGGATTTTGAAGAGATCCCGGATAACTTGGAGGCGAAGTCATCGATAGTTTCCGGTTCTTTCATCTTCAAACTTTCAAATTCGGTCATCAAGGTTTGAAGTCTTGCCTCTCTTACCCGATCGGCTCCAAGATATCGGGTCTTTATCATATCCCACATCTCCTTAACCGTCTTCAAGTTGCCGACTTGCAAAAGAAGGTTTTCAGGCATAGCTTGAAACAAAACCGCCATCACGGTGTTGTTCTTCTTGGCATCGTTAGATCCGGGTTCGATGGTGTCCCACACACCATGCTCGGTGAATATTTCCCTCATACGAATGGACCATGTTGTGTAGTTGATCGCGATTAGCATAGGGCATTAAAACAGTGACAAGTTTGGAGTTTTAACAGGCAGTTGTGCGTCTCCCGTGTTCTTCTTTCGATTATAAGTGATTGGGGATGATCAGGGAGAAGGCACGGGAGAGTTTTTGGGAGTTTCCAGCCACTGTTCTTGACTGGGACTCTTTAAATTTGGGAGATCAGATCTGAATGAGATCAAGAACTCGGCAGTAGGCTTTTTTTTTGAACGTCAACACCTAGATATTCTAGGATAATTGGGTTTCCCCGGGGCAACACCTAGAACATCCAGGGTAGCCCACCCCAGGAGGAACCCCCCAACTGGGTAAACCCCCTGACCTGGCCACATACCCCTTTTTTGCTATGGCCCGGATTCAAACCCAAGACCTCCACTCTGAGAAGTCTTGGGGCTACCATTGAGCGGCTTATGTTCTCAGCCACGAACTCAGCAGACCTGATCACGGGTTCTTGATAAATGCCTTGGTCGGCAAGTTTTCTGCAGAATGGTCTCCTCTTGAACGCATGTAAACGTCTGGCAAGGCTCGGGATCAGGAAGCAGTCCCTCGGAATCTCGGTTGGTTCCTGTTCGAGAACAACAGAAGGCGCAGAAGGCGCAAATAGAGATACGCATGAGGTTGTTTCTGATCTGGGAAGCAGTCCCTAGAATCTCGGACTGTTCTTTGATCTTCACTTGCAGTAGTAGGTCTTCGTGAATAAACAGAAGCAATCCCTGGAATCTTGGACTGTTCTTTGATCTTCACTAGTAGCAGCAGCTTCTTCACAGATGGTAGGTGATCGACAACAGTCCCTTTGCACGCAGACTGTTGCTTGATCAGAAAGTAGATCACATTGATTTTCTGGATACGAGGCTCTGATACCAATTCAAGCGGTGAATTGATAACAAATTAATTTGGCTAACACCCAAACTCGTTTATTAATAGCCAAGAAATATGACTCTAAAACTTGGATTACAATGATACCCTAGCACGGTATTTATAAACTAAGCAAACACGTTAGACTACGAATAGGAAAGCTAATCAATAGGAATTAAATAATAATAATAAAACCTAACAACCTAATCCAAACACAATTAGGAAGTGTTAGCTGGCTTAAAGACCCTTGCCTTGCACGCCAAGTCTTTAACCTATTCGGCTTGTGCCTTGCACGCCAAGCCTAGAAATTCTCCAACAAGACAAGTGTCAACTTGTGATTGCCCAAATAAAATTAGAAAAAGAACATTTGGAAAAGCGTAGGTTTAAATGGTAAGTTTAACTAAAGTGGAGGGATATTTTGTAACATTTTGAGGGAGGCGTAATGTAACATTTTCATAGTGGGATGAGGTGGACCAATCATATGAAAGTACTCTGATACCGACCATGGTTTTTTATATATATAGTAATTTAATATTTTCAAACAGTATCAAGGATATGTATATAAAATAAAATTAACAAAAAATAAAACAGTGGTGGTTTTCTTTAATTTAAAATAAATAAAATGAAAAAGTTATGATTTGATAAACGAATACATGTTAAACACAAATATCAACTCTTCAAACTACTTAATCCAGGTTTCTTCATCACTTTACCATCTCCAAAAACTTTCCTAATTTCAGTTACTTCATCCCATTTCTTGTTTGATGAGTACAGATTCGAGAGCAACGAGTAGTAACCAACATTACCGGACTCCATTTTGGACAGTTTCTTCCCTACAACCTCCCCAATCTCCATGTTCATACCAAATCTACAAGCACTCAAAAGAGCTCCCCAAACAGTAACACTATCTAATGGGGCACAATCACTACATTTCTGATAAATCCCAGTTTTGATCACATCATACGCGTCTTCCAAATTATTGGCCCGTCCTAACATGTCTATAATGCAAGTCCAATGCTCTATACTTGGTTGAATCTTGTACATTGTAATCATTAGGTCAAAGAACTTACATCCATCTTCAATTAGACCACAATGGCTGCAAGAGGATAGCAAACAAGTGAAAGTAATGGCATCGGGTGCATACCCGTTGACCTCCATTTGACTGAAAAGTTTACTAGACTCACTCCCTTGACCGTTCATCCCATATCCTGCAATCATTATGTTCCAAGAACTTTGATCTTTCTTGAAATCAGTTTGCATAAACAACTCTCTAGCCTTCTCTAAATCACCAATCTTTGCAAACCCATCGATCAAACTGTTCATAACTTGCGTCTCGGAAGCTAGACCATATTTCAAGATATATGCATGAAACAACTCAAGATAAGTAGCTGAGACTGATAAACATCCTTGAAGTAATGAAATGATTGTTACAGAATCTGGATTGTACGCGGTTTCTGATTGCATTTGCTGAAAGAGTCCAAGACCTTTGGAAGAACATCCAACCGCCATATAACCATAAATCATAGTATTCCATGTAACTATATTTTTTACACACAATGAATGGAAAACAAGTTCAGCACTTTCTGTGCATCCGCATCTCATATACATGTCTATCAACGCGTTCCCCACAATAAGATGTGAAGAAAATCCTTTTAAAAGACTAAACCCATGGAACATATTAGCTTGTTTCAGAGAACCCATTTGTCCACATAACTGACACAATGTCACTATGGTTATGGAATCTAACGACACCCTACTACCAACCATTTGATGAAAAAGATTCATCCCGTTTTCAATTTGGTTGCTTAAAATATACACAGCAATTAGCGCGTTCCATGTTGCAGTATTCGCGTGGTGAGTGGAAAAGAATAAACTCTCAGCTGCTTTCACATCTGAACACTTTCCATACGCGTCCAACAATGCTGTACACAAAAAAACATCGCTTTCAACGTCTACACCCCTCTTTATAACCATTGAATGGATGAATCTAACTCTTTGAATATTTCTGAGACTTGCATAAACAGGAAGTACATTAGCAAACGAGAACGAATCAGGCTTCATATCCGGTTCCACCATCATCCGTTCATAGATACCTGCTGCCTCTCGGTCATAACCGTTTTGTTTGTACGCAGCAATTAGCGCGTTCCACGACACTAAACTCCTGCTTATCAAGTCTTGTTCAAATACAATTTCAGCATAATCAAGCCTTTCACATTTTGCATACATGTTCAAAACAGCAGTTCCTAGCTGCACATCAGAATACAAACCAATACTGATCAAATGCCGGTGAATACTCATTCCGGTACTAGCTTCCCCAGCATGACCAACACCCGAAAGTAATGCTAAGAATGTAACAACATTCGGAACAAGATTTTCAGCTTGCTGTAAGCATAAAAAGAGCTCAAAAACTTTCGACCAGTTCTTGTTTTGTGCATAACCTGTAATCAATGAGTTCCACGAAACTATATCCTTAAAAATCACATCATCAAACACTTGTTGAGCAAGATCCATCCTACCCATTTTACTATACATTGATATCAACGAATTCATCACGTGCACATGGTTGTCGAACCCGTTTTGTTTCACATAATCATGTACAAAGTAACCTCTTTTAATGCTGTTTAATTCACTACAGGCCCTAATTACATGACAAAGAGAATGGACACTTGGAAAGATACATAACTCCACCATCTTCTCGAAAGCATCGACAACAACATCAAACATCCGATTGATACTAAACCCGTGTATAGCTTCGTCGTTATTTCTCATTGGCATTTCATCGAACACCTTGTAAGCACACTGAAAATCTCCTAATTTTACGTACATCCGTAGTAAACCATTCCCAATATCAATACAAGAACCATAAACTCCAAATTTAATCAAGTACCCGTGATTCACTTGTCCGGGATCCAGATATGGCAGAGAAGAACATGAATTGAGAATTGAAGGGAATGTGCAAATTTGGGGTTTTGAAATGGGCAGAAGTTTCTTGAAAAGAAGAAGGGATTGCCAGTGTTTATGGCTTTGGCTAAAGGATTTGATCAGGGCGTGCATATGGAGGGATTTTCGTTCTTTAGATTCTGGCGGGAAAATCAAACCGTTGACGACGCATTGGTCGACGTCCTTGACGGAGCACGGCGACGAAAAGGTGGGTTGGGCATTTGAACAATTTTTTTTTCTTATTTTTTTTCTGCTTTTTTATTATATAATATTTATTAAAAGGCATCATAAATTTTTTAAAATCTATATAAATTTGTGAGGATTTATAGAATTTATAAAAAGGCTTCATAAACTTTTAGTGATATTGCAACTGTTATTTTATTTTATTATACTACTAGTTTAGAATCCGGTGTAATACACGGGTAATATGAATATAATGTTATACACTTAAAATATTTTTTTTAAACTCGTTGAATAAAATGTAATATGTTACAACATACACTCGTCAAAATATGTTTTTAAAAATTGTGTTTTGACGTGACAATTATAAATTACATTAAGTTAATTTTTAAAACATTTTTTCAACTAAGTATTAATCTTTTTTATTTAATTGATAAATGTTAATTTGTATTAAATGTATTTGGTTAATAAGTTTCCATAAATAGATTTATAGAAAATACTTAAAATAGTATCATTTAATATCATTATTAAATAGGAGAGAGAGGCGGGAAAAATATATTGAGGATGCACCAGAAAGTGACACGTGTCACACAAAAACCTTTATTTATTATATATTTTATTATTTTTTATTATATAATATTTAAACATAATTTATTGTATTTATTTATAAGATGCTAAAATTATAGTAAGTAATTGGCTGTAAAAAGTAAATGTAAAAGGTGATAATGATTTGGAAACATGAAATATAAAGATGTTTTCAGGATGAATGAATTGTTTGCTAAAAGTTTGTTAGGAAGTTTGTGAGTGTTGTCGTTGTGACTAGATACGTTTTTTTTTATTTATGTTTTTCACAAAGATTGCAACGTTTTGTTGTGTTGGTTTCCCACCTATAAATAAGACGGTCTTTTTCGTACTCGTTCTTTTCTGCTTTTATTTTATCCAATTAAAGAGTTTGGAGTATCAATCTCACAGTGATAACCAATAAAACTTACAAATCTTTTTTTAAAAGAAAACATAAAAATAATTCTTGTTACTCAAAAATAAAATCAACCTGAAACATAACAAATAAAACAAATTTGAAAGTAATATGTCAAAAGTGAATTTATAGTAATTAAAAAACCGTTCAATTATTTTTTTAAAAATGAATGGAGCAATAGATATTGGTTTGATCAAGTCAATCAAGGAACACAAATCAAATGTAGCCAAAGATAAAACTGATGAAAACCCGTAAAAGTCGGACATTCTTCTTATATCTCAAGGATGCAAATCAATCTTAAAAGTTAATGTCTCTTGAAACCACTACAGCAACCTCATGTTCATTCAGCTTAATAAGCTGTTGTGGTGATCATAACATATCTGGGCTGATCAGATAAATCAAGATGTCGAGCCCGTACTCGATGGCTAGCCCATGTTATTCGTCGGATGACGATTTTTCAACTAAAGGAACCCCTGATCGCGTGTTTAAGGAGCCTGAATATCCGATTGTGATTGTGGACCAGAAATACTGTTCGAATTTTCCTATGCAGTTGATATTCGAGAAGAACCATGAGGCAGAGGACAAGTTCAAGATCAGGGACGATGATGGGAATGTTTTGTTTCGAGCCAAGAAGAAGAAGAATGGATATCGCGATATGGTAGATGAATCAGACAAGACAGTTATCTCGTTCGGAACGAAAGTAATTTCTTTCATCTTTTATGTTAAAATGTTAGATGGAAATTTGCAAAATGAACTGGGTCCTAACGGATGATAAAACATAAAGTATCATTCAATATGTTTTTGCAGCTAATTTTGTGGCCGATTTTGGTTCTGTCGCTAGTTTAGCGATTATTTGGTTTTTGTCGCTAATCCGGTCGCTAAAGTTGAAGTCATTTTCATCGGTCGCAAATTTTGGTTGCTTTTGCGCTCTTTTGTTTATTGTCATTAGATTTGAAATTAGAAGAAATTTATTTTGATAAAAAAAAAATTAAACCAACTTTGTTATAATGTATCTTAATAATGTTATAATGTATCTTAATAACCATAGGAGGAACCGAATTTCTGACGTGACACAAAAAAATGAATGGAGCAATAGATATTGTTATAAGGTCCGGTCTTGGGGTTTGAATTTCTGACATGACACAAAAACACGACGCAGGTCGAACACCTGCACATGTTTGGCTAAATGGGCCGGGTTTGCAGGTTGACCCGTTTATTTTTATAATTTTTTTTTTAAAATGTCTTATGCCTAAATATAAAAAATAAAGCATTATGTTTTCTAGTTTATACATAATTATTTTATGTGCATTTTTTTCGAAAGAGTATTGAAAATTAATAAAATAAAATAAAATAAAAGTTTCTAATTAAATACGTCTTTTTAGTGTCAAACCGTCAAAACTCTTGTCATGTTTGGGTTCACATGTTTGACACGATTTTTAGGTTCGTGCCATATTTTCGGGTCCACGTTGCCAACCCGTGAACACAACCCATTTATCATCCCCACCGACCCAGGCCACTGTTTCAAATTTTCTTTTTAAAAGTGAGTTTTCTTTTAAGAAAACGCAAGCGAAGTCCCTAACTGTAGTTGACAAACAACATAACTCCATGATTACCCCGACCCGACCAAAAAGTACTGGACCCGCCACTACAAATAACCAGGTAAATGAGTAACTGGGTGATGGTTAAATTTTCCGAAAATTTGATGCTGTTAGTTTTCATTGACATATATGACATTGCGTAATTATAAACACGAGGTTCCCTAACAATGAGAGAGATTGCTCACTTTATCCGCAAATGCAGCACATCAGTGTGCATAGAAGACGCCAAGCTTACAGGGGAGATCACCATGAGCACCACAGGCTCTTCACCGTAAAGAAGACAAGAGGTTACAAGTCATTTCGATTCGATGTTTACTTGACTTCCAACATGACTGAAAGCACATTCAATTACAGAGTTTATGACAATTTTAAAGATGGAACATCTATAATATTTTCTCAAGATAAAGCTACAGTTCTTGCCCAGGTATGACTTCAAATCTACTCAATATACTTTTAACATCATGGAAGATATATATTTCCATCACAAAGGAGATTAATTTAAGGGTGTAAACGACTCAAACCCAGCCCGAGCTCAACTAGGCTCGTTTAACTTACGAGAGCTCGACTTTGAGTGCGGCTGGTTTCCAGCTCTATTTTTAAAATTGAACTCGGCTCGTGAGTAGGTTTTTAAACTCGGGCTCGGCTCGTTTGTTATTTATTAATTAATTTATTTACACTTATAACTTTTTTTATACATATTTTAATTATAAATTCTATATATACCATAATATATATTATTTACTTATTTTTATCATAAATTTATATATTAATAATAATTATTATATAAATATATACTTAATATATAAATAATAAGCTCGCGAGCCAACTCGAGCTTGTTAAGTGTAGATTGGGCTCGGAATCTGGCTCGTTTATTAAACAAGCTTATTTTTAGGCTCATGATCAGGCTCATTTAAGCTCGGCTCGATTCGAGCTTTTAACAATATGATCTCGAGCAGCTCACGAGCGGCTTGACTCGTTTACACCCGTGGAGATTGTAGGGGTGCTAAATGGGTCATGTTCACGGGTTGGTTCAACCCGGACACAATACGATCACGAAAATCATATCAGACTTATGAAAATCATGAATGAGACATGAATATATACGGGTTGACACAAATACAACCGTTCAACCCAGTTTTATTATTACTTTTTTTTATATTTTAATACTTTAAATTATAAATTTATAATTAAAAATACAATGGTACATAAAACCATTATGTTTAAATTAAAAAAAAATTATGTCAGTTTTTCTTTTAACTTTAAAATTTTGGCATAGACATAAAACACAATTTGAAAAATAAACATGTTAACAGGTCGATCCACAAACCATCCAGATTAATCGAATACGACCCATTTAACTAAACGTGTTAGTGGGTTTGACCCGAAACTATTCGGACTAAACTCAAACCCATGAACTACTCTTGGTTTCATATCATGTCAAAAATTCTAAGAAGTTGTTACATGATTGTATTGCAGTTGCATACTCAAGTTTCCCGTGATCAAAAGACGGTGAAAACTGAAGAGAAGTTTTCGGTGTCTGTGTCACCAAATGTCGATAAAGCTTTTGTTTCGGCACTTCTTATTATTCGAGAAGAGGTTAGGAGGTCGAAAGGTAAAGGCTATGAAAGCTGAGTAGAAATCCCCTCCATCGATCTATCATACTAAACAATACAGATTTGTTTCTTATTCTATTTAATATTATTATATTTCGCAAAACTATGCCAATATTTTCTTGCAGTCTGTGTATTGTTTTCTATACGACAAATTGAATTAAAATATTCGGATTTTATATAAGTTGTCATCTTATGTAACGACTCATGGCAAACTTTTAAAACAATAAATATTCAAATTAAAGTTTATTACATTTTAATCATTTATGTTATAATTATTAGTATCAAAGAAAAACGTGTTTAAAATAGTTTAGGGTTGCATCATATCGGTCGCACACCACGACAATCCCACCGTCATGACCATTAGTTAGTTGCCACTATATATCACCGTCGACGAGCCCTATCTCAATATTGTCGTCTCCGTCACATGAATATAGAGACATGTTAAACATAAAAAATTGATGCAAATCCTAAAATGTAAAATCATTTGAGGCTAAACAAAGACAACAACTATGGTCCAGGATGAACAGAAAGATCTCTGGGAAGTCTCTCGATGAAAATGAGCCATGTTAGAAATCTTGACGTGGGTAAAGAAATTATCGGTGGGTTTCCGACGATATAACATCAACAAAGTATCCTTATTTTTATGTCGGTGATATCTTTTTTTATTAAAGAAATAAAAAAATGTTTTCGGTTCCCTCTAAATGTAAAATAACACATTTTAAATAATAAAAAGTAAATAATAAAAAAAGTAACGTAATTAATACACAATCTTATTACAAATCAATTTTTTTATTTATAAAATATGTTTATAATTAATACACGACACACAATCTAGCTAACTAGCAGGAGGATCCTAGGGTGGTGGCGGTACTGAATGTTGTTTGGCCGCAATAAATCTTCCACGTTCGGTCAGGTCGGTTCTTAAAATTCCTCATGCAGAGCCTTCAGCTATGCTTGTTTTGTCACATCCTGTGCCTCTAGATCCCTCTACATTGCCTCCACCTTTTCTTGTAAGACGGTTGTCACACCCCGCCTCAGGCATCCCATGGACGTGTGCGACAACCGATTAGTACCTGTTTTGATTTCAGTGTTTTCATAAAATACAGCGGAAGACTTTTTCACAAGGATCGTTTCAACATTTCATTCAACCCCAAATGTTGTATTTGTAAATACCAAAACTCAGTTGGAAAACAAAAGTCTTGAATTTACTTTCATAAACATAGGGATTTAAATACCCTTTTTCATTAGATTACAAAACAGAGTTTAAAACCAAGTACATCTCTTGTCTCTCATAAATAAGTTCAAGCCACGGGAAATAGTACTATCCGAGGTTGATCAGTCCCTCGGTCCTATCTCCTCTTTTCTTTTCAGGATTTCCTATGCATGAGGCCTGAGAAACCAACATGCAATTTATCCTTTCATAGTCCCTCGGGTAAGAACCAATGTCTGCGCTTCACTTTATTCTGGGTCAGACCTCATGTCTGCCCATATCCTTTTTCATACAACTTTTATTCAATACGTGAAAACATTTTGAAAATAAAACGTCAGAGCGAACGCCGCTGAATACAATTATTTTGACAGAAAATCATTTGGCACAAACAAGTATTAATTTCATAATCACAACTTCATGTTCAATCTACACATTCAGCAGGCCCGTGTCCTGATCGTACGCACCATTGTATACACTGGCGTCATAGCTTATAACAACTGTCAGGTAAACACCCCCGATCTTGTTATAAGATAAGCACCAACCGTAATCCGGGATTTCACCCGAGACCTGTGTATCCCTTGCAAGTTTTACGTATTCCTATGGTCTGAATGTTTCCACATAGAAGAACGTTGAGCATTAATCCCTTAACCTTTATTTGGCCATTTTCGTAAACGTAAATGTTTTGACACAAGTTTTGAAAGAGATAAAGTATTCACCATGAGTATAGGAATGAGCCTCTAGAGTTAAAAGCTTATAGGCTAGCTTCTTATCTTGGTTTCTCTAGCGTTTCAGCACTTCTATGAGTGTTTCTTGCTTAGCCGGTCACTAGGAGGAGCAGGAATCGAACCGGGATCGTTGAGAGTTGTCTAGGAAGCCTCTCGAATGGAATTTGAAAGTGGAAAACGATTTTGGTGTGAGAAAAGGAGTTGAACACGACCATCTATTTATAGGGTCTGGACAGGGTCCGTGACGGACCGCTATAGGTGGTGACGGTCCGTCACCGGATTAGGGTTTCCACGCGTCAGATTAGAGTCATTAGTAACAGGACATGTAACATTTCTGATTTTCATCATGTAATCGTTTGATTTCAATAAACAAACACATTTCAGTTTCGATTCGTGTACAAACAAACTACGATGCAGTTACATATACAAACTATTCTATTACAATAACAAATTAAACAAAAACGCAATTATCTCACAAGCCCCGAGGACCAAAACTGACAAAACTCAAAAACTACAAAACTAGGCAAGCACGGTCGCGCCTAGGACTAGGCACGGTCGCGCCTAAAGTAGACACGGTCGCGCTGATGAACCTACTTGACTGCAGAAAGTCAAACCATACCATACCTTCTGAATTCGTGAAAAATTAAAATAAAGAAAAGCCGGTCTTCGCGCGTCAGACCATACTCGACTGAAATTCGTCTAAAACACGCATCAATTGTCGTCCAATTTGCACAATTAATTAATCCCATTCACACCACAACCGAGCCTCTCAAATTCGTCGATATAGAGTCAGTTGCACGTTTCCTACACTCTCATATACACCCACTCAATCTCTCAGAACTCTCACTCGACGCTCACAACACCTCTGTCGTCCGATTGATCGCCAAGAAACGAAGCCGCTCGACCCGTAGCCGACCGCATTCAATTGCCCACTTTCAACAAGTAAGTAACACGTCTTCAGCTTTGTATCTACCTCTACTACGAAAGCCCTATGTCAATTCGTTGTAGAAACACTCAAATCGATCCGATTTTGAACCAAAAAGCCGAAACATAAATTTTACTCGAACTACACTCTAGACATGATATAAATACAATTAAACTATGTAGAAACATTCGTAATCATCCACTAAGTGAAAGCCCTAAGAATCTAGAAGCTATTAATATAAGAATCGATCGAATTGTGTCTGAAAAAGGCCCGACACGGTCGCGCTCATCCCTGAGCGCGGTCGTGCCTGACCAATCACAGTCGTGCCCCAGGTGTGGCCCGGTCGTGCTTACCGAGCAAACAAGTCTTGACCAAAAACAAACACTAGACGCGGTCGTGCCAGATACGAGCACGGTCGTGCTCTATGTCCAGAACCTAGGAAGTACCTTCTGACTCGACCACGGGCGCGCTCAGACCACCACGGTCACGCCCGGCAACGAGCGCGGTCGTGCCCTACTTGAGCACGGTCATGCTCCTTGACCAGAAACTTTAATTTTATTATTTTCAAACTTAATTTAATATGTTTTTATTTAAACATTTCAAAACTTGTTTATAAAAATTTAAGTTATAAAATCCCAAAACCCGGGAATCATTTATATACCAAATCGCTGATTTAGAAATTTAAAACGATTAATTCCCGATAGTTTCAAAACCGATGAAATCATGAATTTATATAATCATTTTTATTTATACAAATATATATATATATATTGATTTAAACAAATATCGTTTAATTAAATTTTATTTAAATAAATATATATATATATATATATATATATATATCGCTACTAATTTATTATTCCAAAACCAACCCTAAACACACAAACCACCAACGAACCCACTTTGGACACAAAATAACACAAACAGTGACACGTGTTATACCCTCATTCAATAGGTCAAACGTAGCGACCTACAACACGCTTGGTATTTTTGTTGATCTGTGCAAACTACACGCTCCAACACAAGTGAGTTACATAGCCCCTCTTTTACTCTATTTACAAACTTTTGGGGTGGAACATGCGTTCTATTTACTATGTTTACAAACTACATAATATACAATTCCACCCTACAATCATGTGTTACAATTTTGAGCTTTGTGCTTGAGTACTAGGTGTGTAGACCAACACGCAGTTTGCTATTCACGTGCAATCATTAACTATTTTATAGCCTACAGTAAACAGTGATAGATCTATTGAGTCTGACAAACCCACCCAGGTAGGGTGACTGTTACTGCCAACACGCGTTTGTTTTGCATGCTAGTTATAAAGGTTTGATTGTACTACCAGGTCACACGATGGTATCTCTCCATAAATGCCTTAATTGCCATGTTTGTATGAATTGTATACACACAACACTATATTCTATTACATGACACGAAAACCTATGTATTCTCACCAACTTTTTAGTTGACTTTGTTTTTAACCATGTTTCAGGTGACAATGTTTGAAGTATTACAAGCTGCTACATATAGGATTTGGACCTAGCAATTAATCTAAACTATTTATATTTTGTAATCGCTACATTTGGTTCTTGTATGGTATGAACTTGCTACGTGTAATGAAAATGAATGTTTAAATTATTCAAACTTTAGCAACCATGAGCTATGAACAGTCTGCACAGCTTCACGCCCCGACGTTTTCCGCCGTCGGTCGGGGTGTGACAGATTGGTATCAGAGCCAGGTTATAGGGAATTAGGTTATTAGACACCATTGACCTAGACTATAACTTTAGGACACCCAACAATGCCATGCTACATGTTTTATGTGATACGTGCTATTTGCTATATGTCACATGCCTTATGTGTTAGTTATTTGATACTTAAATTGTTTAGACTACAAGACTTAATAAGCATACGTAAATAATAAAATAAATCGTATCCATACCCGTATCCTAAGCCGCATATCCTCCTTAACTGCTTCTATGTCATCATCGCCATAACTTGTGGAAAAACTCATACTCGTGGACCTATGCCTATCAAAAATATTTTTCATACCCGTTAAGGTTTTAGACTCTGTTAATTATTAGAGGACACGTGCAATCTGGAAGGGTGACACCTGTATTCTGGGTTTTCTGTCTAGGAAAGCATTTCATATAAATCCCAATCAACCGAGGGATCCGTATGCTTTCCTGGGAATTCCCGGGATGAGTGTTTACCTATAGGCTAAAGCACGTCTCCTTGAAAATTATATAAGTCTAACCAAACCAAACCAAACGTACCCAGTATAATCCCACACATAGCTAACGCTATTAGTAGGGTCTGGGGAGGGTGTGATGAGGGCAAACCTTACCCCTATCCCAATGGATAGAGAGGCTGCTCCCGTTTAGACCCCCGGCTCCATGGGAAAGAAAAAGATGTCATTGGGAAAGAAAATTATATAAGTCTAATTAACCTTAATATGTCATTGTGTTCAAGTAGAAATGTGATTACTTGAAAACAATCCGAACTATGAAATAAATGTGTTATTATTCCTCCTATCCTAAATTTCAACGGATTTTTATAAATTCTCACAACACTTTTGTATCATTCTCTTTTTATAGAATGCCTCCTCGTCGTAACATCAACCGCAACAACACCGACAACGCCAACGATAGCACCAACACCAATACCAGCAATGCCAACAACAACAATAATACCGACCTTGCTGCTCTCCTCACTCAGCTGGTAACTCAACTAACTCAAGCCAATAACAACAACAATGGGAACGCCAGTGGTAGTGCTAATACTGGTGGTGGCGGTGGTGCCAACCCGCCACAATGTACCTTCAAGCATTTCAACTCTTGCAATCCCCTGAAGTTTTATGGTACCGAAGGAGCCACGGGACTCCTTCAATGGTTCGAAAGTATTGAGGGCACTTTCCTCAATAGTGACTGTCCGGACAATCTGCGTGTCCGCCATGCCACTAGTGTCTTCCAAAAACGGGCACTAACCTGGTGGAATGGGGAAAAGAGAACAAGGGGAGTAGAAGTAGCAATGGCTCTGCCATGGGATGAGCTGAAAAGGATCATGACCGAGGAATTCTGTCCTCGAAATGAGATGAAGAAACTGGAAGCGGAATTTTGGGATCTTACCCAAGATAGCGGTGAAAGCTTGGCGTACACTAACCGTTTCCACGAACTCAGCATGCTGGTAACGCACATGGTTACACCTTTGTCTAGGTGTATTGAAAAATATATCGGTGGCCTACCGAGACAAATCCAGGACACTGTTTTGGGAAGAAATCCTGCAACCCTAGAAGATGCTATTCGTCTAGCTGCCACACTGACCGATAATCACGTTAAAGCAGGTACTCTTACCAAAAAGGGGGCCAAGAAAGTTTCTGACACCACAACTCCTCCTACTCATGTCAAAGAAGTTCAAAACGAACAGTATCGAAACACCAGGAAGAGAAAGGCGAAGAATTTTGCAATAGTCACTCCAGCCGCCCCAATTAATCAAGTTGCACCCTTGGCTCAAAATCCAGCCAAGAAAGCTTATGGAGGTACCTACCCACTCTGCAACAACTGCAACTATCATCACCCACAAACTGTCCCATGTCGCCTTTGCAATCATTGTGGGAAACTTGGCCATACGGCCAATATCTGCCGACAAAAGGCACTTACTACTCAAGCCAACCCGGTTAATCAACCCGGAGCTAATCAAGTGGTTCCAATCAATGCAAATGGACGGGCATGCTATGAATGTGGCAACCCGAACCACTTCCGGAACCAATGTCCAAAACTTGTGAACAATAATCAGAGCGGAGCTCGTGGGCGTGCTTTCAACATCAACGCCAATGAAGCTTAAGCCAACGATCATGTGGTCAACGATACGTTTCTTGTAAATAAACAATTTGCATCTATACTATTTGATACCGGAGCCGATAAGAGTTTTGTGTCACTTAACTTTGAATCTTTACTTGCAAAAACACGATCCAAACTTGAGAAAACCTTCACCGTTGAAGTAGCGGATGGAAACTCCATCACTATTGACTCCATCATTCATGACTGCTCACTAGAACTCAATGGTCACACGTTTCCAGTCAACGTTATACCAATGCCATTGGGAAGCTTTGACGTCATCATCGGCATGGATTGGTTATCTAAAAACCATGCCGAGGTCATGTGCTTTGAAAAGTACATCCGAGTACCTCTTCCATCGGGAGACATATTGAAAGTCTTTGGCGAGAAACCTTGCAAAGGACTCAAACTGATGTCATGCATAACTGCCCAGAAATACATTCGAAAGAAGTGCATGGTTTTCCTAGCTCATGTGATTCAAAAAGAAGACAAGGATAGAAGAATAGAAGATATTCCCATCATTCGGGAGTTTCCCGAAGTCTTTCCCGACGACTTACCCGGTCTTCCACCTGTTCGGGAAGTAAAGTTTCGAATCGATCTTATACCCGGAGCAAACCCTGTGGCTAAAGCTCCATACCGGCTTGCACCTTCCGAATTGCAAGAACTTGCAAGTCAACTTCAAGAACTCGCTGACAAAGGTTTCATACGGCCAAGTCATTCACCGTGGGGTGCACCAGTCTTGTTTGTTAAAAAGAAGGATGGTTCATTCCGCATGTGTATTGACTATCGAGAGCTCAACAAGCTTACAATCAAAAACCGCTACCCGTTACCTAGAATTGACGACCTCTTCGATCAACTCCAAGGTTCTACTTGTTTCTCGAAGATTGATCTTCGATCTGGTTATCACCAACTGCGTGTACGATAAGAGGATATCCCCAAGACCGCCTTCCTAACAAGATATGGTCATTACGAGTTCACGGTTATGCCTTTTGGGCTGACCAATGCACCTGCTGTCTTTATGGACCTCATGAACCGCATGTGCAAACCATACCTTGACAAATTCGTGATCGTTTTCATCGACGACATCTTGATCTATTCCAAGACTGAGGAAGAACATGAACAGCACCTTAGACTGATTCTGGATCTCCTGAGAACCGAACAATTATACGCCAAGTTCTCCAAATGTGAATTTTGGCTAAAGGAGGTTCAATTTTTGGGTCACGTTATCAACAATAGGGGAATACATGTCGACCCTGCCAAGATCGAAGCTGTCAAGAATTGGAGTGCTCCTCAAACCCCTACCGAGGTTCGTTCGTTTCTTGGTTTAGCGGGTTATTACCGAAGGTTCATTTCTAATTTCTCCAAGATTGCTGTTCCCCTCACCGCCTTGACACATAAAGGTAAACCTTATGAATGGGGGCCAAAACAAGAAGAAGCTTTCCAAACTCTTAAACAGAAGTTATGTGATGCTCCTATTTTGACTCTTCCAGAAGGAAACGATGATCTAGTCGTCTACTGCGATGCCTCTAACCTAGGCCTTGGTTGTGTTATCATGCAACGAGGCAAGGTAATCGCTTATGCATCAAGGCAACTCAAGATCCATGAAAAGAACTATACGACGCACGATCTGGAGCTAGGTGCAGTCATATTTGCCTTGAAGATTTGGAGACATTATCTATATGGCACGAAATGTGTGGTATTTACCGACCACAAAAGCCTCCAACACATCTTCAATCAAAAAGAACTCAACATGAGGCAACGACGTTGGGTTGAACTACTCAATGACTACGATTGCGAGATTCGTTATCATCCCGGTAAGGCTAATGTTGTAGCCGATGCGCTGAGCCGTAAAGAACGCGTCATGCTCCAAAGTGTCAAGATTCATTCCGACATTCAAACCTGTATTCTAGCAGCTCAACACGTCTCGATTACCGAGGGCAATATGTATGAGGAAATGTCGTGTGGTGCTGAATTCCAGCTAGAGACTAAAAACAATGGCTTGCTTTATTTCTTGGATCGTATTTGGGTTCCCAACCGCAATGATCTCCGGGAATTCCTCATGACTGAAGCACACAAGTCTTGGTATTCTATCCATCCCGGTGCGGATAAAATGTATCACAATCTTCGACCACAGTATTGGTGGCCTGGTATGAAGAAAGACATTGCACTCTATGTTGCAAAATGTCTAACCTGCTCTAAAGTCAAAGCCGAACATCAACGTCCTTCCGGTTTACTTGAACAACCGGAAATCCCCGTGTGGAAATGGGAAAATCTAGCCATGGACTTCATTACTAAACTCCCCCGTACTTCAAACGGCTATGATAGCATTTGGGTAATCATTGACCGTCTCACAAAGTCCGCACACTTCCTGCCCATCCGTGAAGACTATCGGGTTGAGAAATTGGCCCGAATCTATATTAACGAAATTGTGAGTCGACACGGTATACCTTTGAACATAATCTCCGACAGAGATGCTCGTTTCACTTCCAGATTTTGGCAATCTCTGCAAAAGGCATTTGGCACACGATTGGATTTAAGCACAGCCTACCATCCCCAAACTGATGGCCAGACTGAACGAACAATCCAAACCCTCGAAGACATGCTGAGAGCCTGTGTCATAGAATTTGGTGGCAATTGGGATTCACATCTAGTACTTATTGAATTCTCCTACAATAACAGCTACCACACCAGCATCAACATGGCTCCATTCGAAGCTCTTTATGGTCGCAAATGCCGTTCTCCTATCTGTTGGAACGAGATTGGTGAAGCACAAATCACCGGTCCCGAGTTAATTCAGGAAACATCCGACAAAATCCTTCAAATCCGTGACAACATCCGAGTAGCGAGAAGTCGACAAAAGAGCTATGCCGACAAGCGACGAAAACCCTTGGAATTCCAAGTGGGTGACCTTGTGCTTCTCAAAGTATCCCCTTGGAAGGGTGTGATCCGCTTTGGAAAGAAAGGCAAACTAGCACCTCGTTACGTAGGTCCGTTCAAGATCCTTGAAAGAATCGGGAAAGTGGCTTACAAACTTGAGCTACCTCCAGCACTCAACAATGTTCATCCAACCTTCCACGTGTCCAACCTGAAGAAATGTCTTGCTGATGAGAACCTCCACATTCCTCTTGACGACGTGCGCATTGATGAAACGATGCACTTTGTCGAGAAACCGGTGGAAATCATGGACCGCGAGATCAAGCAACTCAAACGCAGCCGCGTTCCTATAGTCAAAGTCCGTTGGGATTCTAAACGTGGTCCTGAGTTTACTTGGGAACGTGAAGACCAAATGAAACTCAAGTATCCTCACCTATTCACCAATTCTGCAGCCTCAACTAGTTGAATTTCGGGACGAAATCCCCTCAACAAGGGGAGACTGTAACATATCTGATTTTCATCATGTAATCGTTTGATTTCAATAAACAAACACATTTCAGTTTCGATTCGTGTACAAACAAACTACGATGCAGTTACATATACAAACTATTCTATTACAATAACAAATTAAACAAAAACGCAATTATCTCACAAGCCCCGAGGACCAAAACTGACAAAACTCAAAAACTACAAAACTAGGCAAGCACGGTCGCGCCTAGGACTAGGCACGGTCGCGCCTAAAGTAGACACGGTCGCGCTGATGAACCTACTTGACTGCAGAAAGTCAAACCATACCATACCTTCTGAATTCGTGAAAAATTAAAATAAAGAAAAGCCGTTCTTCGCGCGTCAGACCATACTCGACTGAAATTCGTCTAAAACACGCATCAATTGTCGTCCAATTTGCACAATTAATTAATCCCATTCACACCACAACCGAGCCTCTCAAATTCGTCGATATAGAGTCAGTTGCACGTTTCCTACACTCTCATATACACCCACTCAATCTCTCAGAACTCTCACTCGACGCTCACAACACCTCTGTCGTCCGATTGATCGCCAAGAAACGAAGCCGCTCGACCCGTAGCCGACCGCATTCAATTGCCCACTTTCAACAAGTAAGTAACACGTCTTCAGCTTTGTATCTACCTCTACTACGAAATCCCTATGTCAATTCGTTGTAGAAACACTCAAATCGATCCGATTTTGAACCAAAAAGCCGAAACATAAATTTTACTCGAACTACACTCTAGACATGATATAAATACAATTAAACTATGTAGAAACATTCGTAATCATCCACTAAGTGAAAGCCCTAAGAATCTAGAAGCTATTAATATAAGAATCGATCGAATTGTGTCTGAAAAAGGCCCGACACGGTCGCGCTCATCCCTGAGCGCGGTCGTGCCTGACCAATCACAGTCGTGCCCCAGGTGTGGCCCGGTCGTGCTTACCGAGCAAACAAGTCTTGACCAAAAACAAACACTAGACGCGGTCGTGCCAGATACGAGCACGGTCGTGCTCTATGTCCAGAACCTAGGAAGTACCTTCTGACTCGACCACGGGCGCGCTCAGACCACCACGGTCACGCCCGGCAACGAGCGCGGTCGTGCCCTACTTGAGCACGGTCGTGCTCCTTGACCAGAAACTTTAATTTTATTATTTTCAAACTTAATTTAATATGTTTTTATTTAAACATTTCAAAACTTGTTTATAAAAATTTAAGTTATAAAATCCCAAAACCCGGGAATCATTTATATACCAAATTGCTGATTTAGAAATTTAAAACGATTAATTCCCGATAGTTTCAAAACCAATGAAATCATGAATTTATATAATCATTTTTATTTATACAAATATATATATATATTGATTTAAACAAATATCATTTAATTAAATTTTATTTAAATAAATATATATATATATATATATCGCTACTAATTTATTATTCCAAAACCAACCCTAAACACACAAACCACCAACGAACCCACTTTGGACACAAAATAACACAAACAGTGACACGCGTTATACCCTCATTCAATAGGTCAAACGTAGCGACCTACAATACGCTTGGTATTTTTGTTGATCTGTGCAAACTACACGCTCCAACACAAGTGAGTTACATAGCCCCTCTTTTACTCTATTTACAAACTTTTGGGGTGGAACATGCGTTCTATTTACTATGTTTACAAACGACACAATATACAATTCCACCCTACAATCATGTGTTACAATTTTGAGCTTTGTGCTTGAGTACTAGGTGTGTAGACCAACACGCAGTTTGCTATTCACGTGCAATCATTAACTATTTTATAGCCTACAGTAAACAGTGATAGATCTATTGAGTCTGACAAACCCACCCAGGTAGGGTGACTGTTACTGCCAACACGCGTTTGTTTTGCATGCTAGTTACAAAGGTTTGATTGTACTACCAGGTCACACGATGGTATCTCTCCATAAATGCCTTAATTGCCATGTTTGTATGAATTGTATACACACAACACTATATTCTATTACATGACACGAAAACCTATGTATTCTCACCAACTTTTTAGTTGACTTTGTTTTTAACCATGTTTCAGGTGACAATGTTTGAAGTATTACAAGCTGCTACATATAGGATTTGGACCTAGCAATTAATCTAAACTATTTATATTTTGTAATCGCTACATTTGGTTCTTGTATGGTATGAACTTGCTACGTGTAATGAAAATGAATGTTTAAATTATTCAAACTTTAGCAACCATGAGCTATGAACAGTCTGCACAGCTTCACGCCCCGACGTTTTCCGCCGTCGGTCGGGGTGTGACAGGACACGTGGCACGTCATCATTGTATGCGTGTTCGACCCGTAACGGACTGTTACCATCCATGACGGTCCGTTACCGTTGGATTTTCATGTATTTCACTTTTGAACCTTGATCTTTGGTATAATTACACTTATAGTCCTTATGGTTTGTACCTTAGCCAAATCTTAGACATTTTCGTGGCAGGTGTTACATCCTCCCCACCTTATTTTAATCTCGTCCTCGAGATTACATAAACAAGTGAAGATATTTCTTTCTCATTTCGGACTCCAATTCCCACGTGTGCTCCGTTCCACGTCTAGAGTTCCATTTCACTTTCACAATCATCAATTTCTTTCTTTTCAATTTCTTTTCCTGCCTATCCTCGATTTGCAAAGGATGCTCCACAAATCTTAATTTTTCATCTACCTCTACATCATGTAGGGGCATTACCAGAGATTCATCTGCCAAACATTTACGCAGATTTGATACATGGAATACATCATGTACTCCATTCATTTCTTATGGTAATTCAAGTTGATAAGCCACAGCCCCAACTCTTTTCTGGATTTTGAATGGTCCTACGAATCTAGGACTTAATTTCCCTTTCTTTCCAAATCTAACAACGCCCTTCCATGGTGAAACTTTTAACAGAACGTTATCACTGATGTTGAATTCTAACGGATTTCGTCATCTATCTGCAAAACTTTTTTGACGATCTTGAGCCGCTTTCAATCTATCTCTTATTTGAATCACTTTCTCAGTTATTTCCAGAACTATTTCAGGTCCAGATAACTGATTTTTTACTAACAGAGTGGGGTTCGACATTTACGGCCGTATAAGGCTTCAAAAGGAGCGGTCTGTATACTCGTATGATTGTTATTGTTATTGGAGAATTCCATTAGAGGTAAGTGGTCATCCCAACTTCCTCCAATATCAATGACACAAGCCCTTAACATGTCTTCAAGAGTTTGAATAGTCCTTTCACTTGGCCCGTCCGTTTGAGGATGGTAGGCAGTGCTAAGGTTTAGTTTCGTACCTAGGGCTTTTTGAAAGCTTTGCCAGAATTGAGAAGTAAATCTACTATCTCTATCTGAAAAAATGTGTAGTGGCACACCGTGTAAAGATATGATTTCGTTAACGTATAATTGTGCTAACTTATCCATGCTGAATGTTTCTTTCATAGGGAGAAAATGAGCAGACTTAGTAAGTCTGTCAATGATAATCCAGATGGTATCATTCCCAGGAATTTCAAGTTGCTGTAACAAGCCAGACGGCTTTTGATGTTCAGCTTTCACTTGAGAACAAGTCAAGCACTTTGCAACATAGATAGCGATATGTTTCTTCATTCCTATCCACCAATAATTGGCTTTTAGGTTTTTATACATTTTATCGCTTCCAGGATGCATTGTATACTTGGATTTATGAGCTTCTTAGAGAATTTCTTCACGTACGTTTCCATAGATAGGAACCCAAATTCATTTATTCATTCTGAGAATGTTATCATCGCCTTTGACCAATTGGTCGATCATTCCTCTCAAACCTTCTTTATCTAAGTTTGGTTCTTGTAAGAAGAACTTTTGAGATTCCTTAATACTAGTAATAAGATCGATTTGGAGATCGAGTCTTAAAGCACGAACTCATTTAGGTTTCTCATGTTCTTTTCTGCTCAAGGCGTCAGCTACAACATTAGCTTTTCTTTCATGATAACAGATTTCGCAATCATAATCATTCAGGACTTCCATCCAACGCCTTTACCTCATATTCATCTCTTTCTGACTAAATATATACTTTAGGCTTTTGTGATCAGTGAAAATAGAGAATTTAACTCCATATAGATAGTGCCTCCATAATTTCAGAATGAAGATTATGGCGCCCAATTCTAAATCATGAGTCGTATAATTCTTTTCATGAGTTTTCAATTGTCTGGAAGCATAAGAAATGACTTTTCTTCCTTGCATTAACACACAACCAAAGCCGGTGTGTGAAGCATCACAGTATACTGAAAAGCCTTCATTTCCATCTGGCAAAGCCAGTATGGGTGCTTGAGTCAGTTTCTGTTTCAAAGTTTCAAAAGCTTCAGATTGTTTTGGCCCCCATTCATACTTAACCGACTTGCGTGTTAGAGAAGTTAATGGAACTGTGATTTGAGAAAAGACTTAGATAAATCTCCGATAATAACTAGCTAAACCGAGAAAACTTCGGATTTCAGTTGGTGACTTCGGGATTTCCCATTCAGATATTGCTTTGATTTTAGCTGGATCAACTTGGATGCCATCAGCGTTAATATCATGCCCAAGGAATTGAACTTCTGATAGCCAGAATTCACATTTTGAGAATTTAGTATAAAGCTTCTCATTTCTAAAAAGTTCGAGTAAGATTTTTAAATGATCCGCATAATCTTCCTTACTGTTGGAGTAGATAAGGATATCGTCAATGAATACGATAATGAATTTATCCAAGTAAGGTTTACAGACTCGATTCATCATATCCATGAAAGCTGCTGGTGCATTAGTAAGTCCAAACGGTATTACCGTGAACTCATAATGACCATATCGAGTTCTGAAAGCTGTTTTGGGAATATCTTCTTTCTAGACTTTCAATTGATGATAGCCAGATCGAAGATCAATTTTCGAGAAATAATGAGTTCCTTGAAGCTGATCAAAGAGATCATCAATTATACGAAGCGGATAACGGTTCTTAATCGTGACTTTATTCAGCTCACGATAATCAATACGCATGCGCATTGACCCGTTTTTCTTTTTGACGAATAAAACTGGTGCTCCCCAAGGTGATGAGCTTGGTCTAATGAATCATTTCTCGAGCAATTCATCTAATTGCTTTTTCAATCCTGCCATTTCATTTGGAGCCAATTTGTACGGTGCTATAGCAATCGGAGCCGTACCCGGTACAAGATTAGTTCTGAATTCCACTTCTCTCTCAGATGGAATTCCAGGCAGTTCATCAGGAAAAACATCAGAAAATTCAGCCACAACCGACACATCTTCAATCTTCTTCTAAGTGTCGGTAGTTAAAGATACAAGGTATGCTAAGCATCATTTGCGTAAATAATTTGTGGCTTTTAACATGGAAATTATTCCACCAGAGTTGGATAATTTATCACCAATTACTGTAATGATATTGCCTTTCGGCGAATGAAGCTCTATAGATTTCTTATCACACAGGATATGGGCTTGGTTAGAGGCTAACCAATCCATTCCTAGAACAATGTCAAAACCTGCTAAAGTCATTGGCAACAATTGTGCAGGAATAACATGTCCTAATAGTGTGATATTACAATCGTTCAGAATTTCTGAAATTTGGACTAGGTCCCCGTTGGCAGTCCCTACCACGTATTTCTTGTCTAATTTAGCTACAATTTTATTTAATAGTCTACAGAATCTTTGATCTATAAAACTTTGGTTTGCACCAGAGTCAAATAAAACTCGAGCATAAATATTATTGACCAGAAATGTACCCGTAATGACATCGGACATACCTGCTGCTTCATGAGTATTGAGAACGAATGCTCGTACATTCTTCTTTACTCCTTCTACAGGCTTAGGACCTGTCCCTTTGGGTTTCAGCTTAGGACAATAGCTTTTGATGTGGCATGTCTCACCACACTCAAAACAAGTAATAAATTTTCTTCTATTACAATCTTATGTTTTATGTCCAGACATCTTGCAAAAATTGCAATAAGGTCCAGATCGGCAATGCCCAAAGTGCCTTCTCTTGCACTTCGAATATTCAGAAATAGAAGAATTGTTATTTCGAAAATTGAAGCTTGATCTCGGCTTTTTGGAATCACTTCGGCTGCCCAAATACTTCCTTCTTCCTTCTTCCCTCCTCTCTATTTCTGATTAAACTATCAGTCAAGGAGGCTCCTAAATCCATAGCATCATCAAAAGTTTCGCATTTAGCAACCTTGACCATGTCACGAATTTCTCCAATCAAACCCCAAATATATCTCTTAATCGGATAGGATTCAGGGGTAGCAAGATGAGGAACTATTCGATCATAATCGAGGAGTTTAGTCGAATATTCTTGATGATTTGTTCCAATCATCTTTAGACTCAGAAATTTTCCTACAATTTGTCCCCTTTCATTCTGGGGAACGTATTTCTTTTCAACTCTTGCTTTGAAGGTACTCCAGCCCATAGAACTTGATGCTTCTCTGCCCTTGGCAGCAATGATGTTATTCCACCATTCTAATGCTTGGTCTTTGAATAAATTGGAAGCATAAAGAACTTTATCTTCCTCGTCACATTTGCTGATTGCAAGCACATATTTAGTTTTCTCCATCCACCTCAGTGTGGCTATTCCTCCTTCTCTTCCAGAGAAATTCTAAGGCTTGCATTCTTAAAACATTTTATATGTACAGCCATAAATCTTCCTCTTCTTTTCTAGATGGCCATGATTATTACCCATACCCTCGTCTTGTGAGGAGTTATGGTAATATTCTTCTCTTTTAGTCTGCCGAGTAGCAGAACCTTCTGGTTTTAGAGTAACAGGTTGGGATTGATTGTGTTGAGAATTAACAGATTTTGGAGTTGATGGCTGAGCGGATAGTTTATCGTCTTGCCTCTTTTCTATTTCAGTAAAGATCATTGGAAGAGAATCATTGATTCCTTCGCAATCATCTTCTGAAGTTCCTTACGAGAATCAGGAACTTCAGTAGCGTTTTCAACTACTGCTTGTTTCCTCTTACCTCTCGTATTATAAGAAGGTCCGGTTTATTTAGACATGTTATAAAAGAAATGAGATAAGGATCAAAAACAAAACCATTATTGATAAAACATATTATACAAGAAAAGAGTACAGGTAGAAATTATTGTTCTTAGAAATTTCTAAAATTCTTTTCTAACCATTTCTGTATAAGATAAAATAAAACAAAACTTTATATTATCATAAAATATGTTACATGAATCTAAAAGATAATACATAATATTTCAGTCCTTTATTAGGTCCTCTCCAAGAGTCATTAGGTTTTCTCCATATTCATAGACTTGTTGTCCATAAAATTTGGTTCTTGACTTGTCTATGATTTTCTCCCGAGTTACCTTGTCCGTTTGACGCAATGAACGATCTAGACATTCTATAGGAGAAGAAGACATACTATGCTCATAACCATATTTTGGCGGAGGCTCACGCAGTCCCACCATGATATTGTTATAAGCATTTTGGTATTCCGGAGGATCTTGAAAGTAGGTTTCAAAAGGATCAAGATCAACAGGTTCAGGATACATATAAGGATCGTATAGGACTGAGGATTCAGAATTATAAGAATTTTCTAAAGCATTATTAAAGAATGCATAACCTTCAGGATTTTCAGAAGCACGCTCATATTGATGAGATTTCTCAGATGGATCTTCTTCTGTTGACATATTTTGCTGGGCTTGACTAGACTCAGTTGCAGTAGTATTCCAATTGTTAAAATCTGATCCAGCATTCATCCATTGGCTAGAGGTATCTGTAGAGGCATGTTTAGTAAGTTTTGTTAAAATTCTGTGTCGTAAGTTAGCGAACGTGTCAAGTTCGCCTAAGAATGTTTAAGCGAACTTGAGGGGCGAACTTGTTAAGTTCGCCTAAGCATCTTGAGGGGCGAACTTGGTAAGTTCGCCTGTGGTCTTAGTGTTTCCCTATAAATAGGTTTACAAGTCTTAGCTCAAGGAGACTTAGAGAGTGTAAGAACAGAGGAGATCAGATCTGAGAGTCAGAGAGTCTTGTAAACAATGTTCTTGGAGGAAATAAAAGACAGTTTATTTACTCTGTGTTGTTGATTGATTTACACTTTGCACGTTGATCATGGATTCCGCACATCATCACCGTGTCGTACAGCGAGTCTAGAGATCCGTCACACCCACCGGGACCTACAGGTGGTATCAGAGCCTTTGCTCTTGATTAGCATAAGATTCGTGGTGTTTTCGTGTACAATCAACATCAAAGATCAGTGTTTTTCAAGACTTTTTCATCATTTTCGTGTTCTTGACAAAAATGGAGGAATTTTGATCATTTAGGATTGATTTTGATTCGTTTGAAGAATTTAATCTAATAGAAGTGTTCCTAAACAATTCGTGATCATTCCTACGGTTCAGATTTGCCATATTTGATCATATACATCAGAAATCATGATTTTCAGATGTCTGAGTTCGTGTTTGTGTTCTTCCTAAAATTTCAGCGTTTTAGGCGAACTTAGCAATTCAGTTGCAGGCGAACTTAGTGAGGTGAACTTAACAAGTTCGCTCAGGAAGTTATAGGCGAACTTATCAAGTTCGCTTAGTGGTTCTTTCAGACGAACTTATCCAAGTTCGCTAGAGTTATATAAAAAAAAAGTTTTTTTGGCGGGAAAAACTTTCTTGCTCAAAATTTGGAGGGGAGCTTTATATAAGTATTTCGAGCTATTTTTGAGAAGTTAGTAATATTTGATTTTTCCTTCGCCAAAATCCATATATTTTTGGAGGGAAAATTTTTCGTGGACATTTTCACAAGAATCTAAAGATGTCAACGTTTTCTTATAATAATGAGAATGGAACACATCCACCGAGGCTTTTGAGCATAGCAGATTACTCTAGATGGAAAGTCTGGTTCGAACAGTTCGTTTCAGACACTGATGAAAATTTCTGGTTACCCATCTTGGAAAAGTATGAACATCCTACATATTTGTTCATGGGTCAACATAATGTTCCTCTACCGGTGACAGCTCTTACTATAAGACAAAAGCATATGTATGATCAAGAAATAAAGACACGTGTGATTCTACAAATGTTTTTACCAAAAGAAATATTTCATAGTCTTGGGAAGTGTTTAACTTCAAGAGATCTATGGGAAGTATTGAAGAAGAAGTGTGAAGATCCTACTCAAGCGTTTGTCACCTTGATCAAAGAAAAATTAGCTAAGCCGGGTGATTCTGAAAGAGAGTTTTCTGTTATAACAAGTGATAGGGAGAGTGTTCAATCTGATGAAAGCACTCAGTCTAGCGTGAGTGACATGGAGATTGAAGAAAGCTTTCAGATAACCAAAGATGATCTGAGTGAATCAGAAATTGATGCTGAGCCTGTTAATGTTGATCAAAAGAGTGAGTTTATGATGACGTATTCATGGCTCCTGGTGTATCTTCTTTAGAAGAAAAGGCTGAGTTAGTTTCTAACTCTGAAACCTTTTGTTCTAACTGTGTTTCAGTGTAGGATAAAATGATGAGGGTTAGGGATGACAACACAAACCTCATTTGTGATATGAAGTCGATGCACATGGTAAATCAAACTTTGAGAGACAATGAGAAGATATGTGTTGAAAGGATTGAGTCGTTGAAGAGAGATATCAATTCACTGACCTTGAAGATAAAAGAAAAGGCGTATCAATTAGATATGTCATTTGCAGAAATTGAGAAAAGAAACACTCTTCTTGCTGAGAAAGATAAGAAACTTGCTGATTCTGAAGCAGAGATTGTTAGGTTACACCGAAAGATAGAAGGTTTTAGAAATTCATCATTCTTGCTGGGATACTACAATAACAACATTGATCAAGATAGAATAGTTGGTGGTGTTGGATTTGTACCTCCACCATTCAATGGAAACTATACAGTTGAACTTGAAGTTGTGAAGGATGAGGATTTAGATCTTAAGACTGTGTTAAAGGTCAATCCTGTCACGAGGGAAGACATGATATATGATACAGAGAGTGATGATGAAGAGTTTGATGAAGCCAAAATTGAAGGTGTTCCAAAAGAAGTTAAAATTGAGGAACCAAGAGTCATCAAGCAAGTTACTCGAGATCGATGTATATTGACTGAAACTGATGAGTTTGTACAACCAAAACCAGTGCTATCTAAGAAGGTTTTTGTTCAAAGAGTTAATTTCAACAATGAAGATTCAATGATTTCAGAGAAATCAACACTGGAGTTTATGAAAGAGAAAATTCATTCAGAAAAGGTACCGGTTGTTCAAGCTTCATCGTCCAAGGTTTATGTTGGTGAATCATCAAGGAAAGTTTATGTTCCTAAGAAGCAAGATGGTGTTGATAATCAATCTTCTGGAGATTCTTTTTATCAAAAGAATACAGGTTTTTATGTTGGTGAATCATCTGCTAGTCAGGCTAGTCAAAGGAAAGATTCTTATGTTCAAAAATATAAAGAGAGACTTGCATGTTTCTATTGCAACGAGGTTGGACACATACTGAAGAACTGTCCTTACAAGAACAAAGGGAAACGACATGTATTTCCTGAGAAGAAGAATCCTCAATCAAAACCTATTGCAAAAACTGTAGTACAGTCTCATATCCGAAAAGAAGTTCATGTTGGCGAATCTTCTTCACATTCATCTTGTCATGTGAAGGTTCCTTATATGAGACAATATCGTGAGAAGAGATCTTGCTTTTACTATAGTAATGTGGGTCACATTCGAATCAAATGTCCTCACATTGCCAAAGGTAAACGACATGAGTTTCAAGAAGGGGCTAGACCTGTTTTCAAACCCTTTGTAAAACCAAATGTGGTTAAACCGACTGTTGTACCAAAGGGTAATTCAAAATCTGAGGTTAGGCTTTCCAGACCTCAGGGACGGAGAAGAAACAGAAGATTAAGAAAACTTTTAGAAGAACAAGAGGGTTCACAATCAAAACATGTTTCAATTGAACCAGAATGTTCAAACACTTCACGTTTTAAGAAGAAAGCGCTTAATGAACAAAAGAGTGTTTGGAAATCTAAAGTTATGTTTCTGATTCGTCAGAACAATCCCCAAAAATAGACGAGAGATTCGGATGTAAATGGTGTGAACTCATTTATTTTGATAAAGATGGACGACCAAGGACCACCTTGCCTTGGGTCTCATTGTCAAATTAATGTTTCTTGTTTAATATGCAAGATCTACCAAGAGGGACTATTAATAACATTTGGTTTGTTAATAGTGGTTGTTCATAGCTCATGACAAGGAATGGCATCTATAGGAGCAAAGAGTTGTTGGATATCTAGAAAATCTATTTGATTCAATGACTTGATGCTCAGGGGGAGAATATGTCACACACAATGTTGTTTTGGAAAGAGTTTGACCAAGTCCAAAAGACAACCTGATACTTAGGATGATGATGGTGAGCATAAAGTCGTTGATGCAACCCTTTGACTAGTTGAGGGGGAGTCTACAGGACAGAGGGAGTACAATATTGATATTGTGTTGGTGACAAAGGCAAAGGCATTCGATTACAAGGGTTTGAGTTTCTGATTGATTGATTGAAATGCTAAATTCTGAGTAACTAAGTAAAATGTTTTTCAATAAAATTCTCATGGAAGTTTTATTTTCTTTCAAAAAGATATTGAAAAATCCAAATAAATTGAAAAAAAAAAACTGAAAATTGACATCATTTGAGCATGAGAAGAAATGATAGTACATCAGTAGATTATCTTTCACACATGACCTTAGTTGACTGTTTGGTAGTTTATGTTTACTCAATATATCTGAACTTAAATGTTTTGATCTAAACTTCAGAGACTGCACAAATAGGAAATGATAGTGTTGTGTATGCATATAATTTAGCTTGTCAATAGGCTAAAAGCGTCTTTGAACCATTAGTAGTGTGAAAACATAATTACATATGTTACAGCTGTGATTTGAACCCATTTTATGCCTGGGTGTGTGTGTTGCAGTTACACTATCAAATATAGAATATTAGATTTTAATAGAGAATATCATATGAGACCAGTTTCAGGTTATGTCCTTAGCACAATTCACTCGGTTTTCTTCATTGCCCATGTCCCGAAAAGCATGCAATTTGAAGTCTTACCAAGATATGTCTTGATAACATCTGTCAAACATATATTACCCTTGGATCATATTGATACTCAATCTATACTGATTCCATTAAATTCATAATCCAGATAACAGTTGGATCCACGTACCTGAATCTTATGATTCCACTTATATAAGCCAAGGCATTGAATCATTCGATTTTGAATCTCTTTGATTCCTATACAATCCAATTTGGATTCTGTTATTCATGTGCTAAGTGATGTCTCCTCATTCTGGATATTAGGATAATCTTTAGTAAAATCTTGTATGTCTTGAGATAGTTGCAGTTTATTTTTCCTTTGGTATACTAGTAGGGAATAAGTTGTATTTCATACTTAAATGGTACATTAACTCACAAGAAAGTGGGAATGAGATGTTTTTAGTTTCAAATCTTATAATATTGACAATTTAAATTTGTGTGTCATAGCCTGATCATGTTTTCTTTGAATGTTTATCGTGTATCATAACATGTAATATGAGAAGTTTAAAAGAAAATGGAGACTTGAAAGAATGGCATAGGATACCAAATTACTTTGATATACGAATTTTTATCCATGATGTGTGATTGATATATCATATATACTGATATGATTTTTTTACTCTTGATGTTCAACAAAAATATGTGCTTTATTGTTTACTGCAGCTTATTTCATTTCAGTTTGTACAGAGAAAAACCAAAAATATTTTATTTTTCCAGCTTCCATGAAATTTTATTTGTTTGTTATACTTGGATGTTTCTTATTTGCCTAAACTAAAAATTGTAGATAGAAGTTGACAAGGGGTCCTTCTCCCAAATTTTCTTCTAGAAAGAGAGAATGTGCAGATGAACAAGACAAAGACAACAATCCATATGATGATTTTGAAGACCGAAGACAATCTTCTGAAGTTGTTGTCAAGGGGGAGTCTATAGGAGCATTTTCTGGTGACAACGAGCTTGAAGATTCTATGTCTTAGTTTTAGAGTCTTTGACTTGCAATGTGTTAGAATTGTTAGCAACAGTTAAGAGGGAGTCTGTAGAGGCATGTTTAGTAATTGTTGTTAAAATTCTGTGTCGTAAGTTAGCGAACCTGTCAAGTTCGCCTAAGAATGTTTAAGCAAACTTGAGGGGCGAACTTGTTAAGTTCGCCTAAGCATCTTGAGGGGTGAACTTGTTAAGTTCGCATGTGGTCTTAGTGTTTCCCTATAAATAGGTTTACAAGTCTTAGCTCAAGGAGACTTAGAGAGTGTAAGAACAGAGGAGATCAGATCTGAGAATCAGAGAGTCTTGTAAACAGTGTTCTTGGAGGAAATATAAAGATAGTTTATTTACTCTGTGTTGTTGATTGATTTACACGTTGCACGTTGATCATGGATTCCGCACGTCATCACCGTGTCGTATAGCGAGTCTAGAGATTCGTCACACCCCGCACCGGGACCTACTTGTAATTGAATCACGCTACCTTGTGTCATTGAATCAATCGATTCCTTGATCACTCTTACATTGAAGAATTCTATCGGTACAATCTTTCTGTTGCAAACCAAGAAATATGAATCATTCGATTCTGAATCATTATGATTCCTTATATCATTCGGGATCTGCTTCTTTTCCTGTGCTAATTGAGATAATTTCATCCTGGAGATTGATTTAATCTTTACACAAGTCTCATATGTCTTGATGATAGTGCACTTTAAATTTTTGTTGGCATACTTGTGGGGTACACGTTGTTTTCATATAAATGGTACTAACTCACAAGAATGTGGGATAAAAACGGTTTTGGTTTCAAATCATATAATACTAACAATTCAAATTAACATGTAGTATAATACAAATTCGGTACCAATAAGTTGGCTTGTCATGATATGATCCTGTTTACTTTGAAACTTATCGCGTATCATTTCATAATATCTACATAGTTGAGAAAAGATATAAGAAAAAGATAATGGTGATATCTTTGAGAGATTATCTAATTAGAAAAGGTTGCATGTTTGTCTTGCTGAACAGGGATCTGGTTATAAACAGAATACCATAGGTCACCCTAGATCTGCTAGGAAATTTTATATTCAAAATGGGTGTTGTGATTCATCATTTTTACTGATATGATCTTCTTGTTCATGATGTTAAAAAAACCAAAAATATGTGATTTCCATTTGTATAGATAAAAACAAAAAATATGTGATTTCCTTTTGTATAGATAAAAACCAAAAATATGTGATTTTTTTTTGTTTGTACAGATAAAATTCAAAAAGATTTTCTTTCATGCTTCCATGAGAATTTAATTTTTTTTGTTGTTCGGGATTGGATCAGATACAAGTTCGTGGTGGTTGATAAAAAAATCGGTGTTCAGAGGTTTGAGAGATTGAAATTTCAAAAATTCACTAAGTGTGGAGTTGAAGCAAACTTATTTTGTTCGCTTGGTATGTTCGCCTGGTAAGCGAACTTACTAAGTTTGCCTGGTAAGCGAACTTATTGTCTGTGTTTATATATCAGGTGGTAGGCGAACTTGATCCATAATCATTTTGAATCCGGCGAACTTATTTGAGCGAACATGCATACAGTTTAAGCGAACTAGATCCATAGTGTCTCTGTTTGTTGTAATCTGGTTTTTTAGTAGAGTTACTGATATAATACAGGATTGCGTATCTTATAGAGGTAGAATCCAGATCTTTGATCCACTGATTTGATCTAATTGCTCATATTTAAGATTTGTATCTTAGGGTTTTCTCTCTAGATACGTTATTACCTCAAGATGTGTTGTGTTGTTGTTGGCATGTGAAATTAGTGGTTTCTAAATGTTAATAGAGGGTAGTCGATGGTGTGTGATTGCTTTATATCCTCTGATTTCATCATTTGAAGTGTACTTGATTTCTGGTTTGAGTTCCGATGAGTAAGCGAACTTGATCAGGCGAACTTATTAAGTTCGCCTCTTGCAACTCTAAGTGAACTTATTAAGTTCGCCTATGTGTGCAGTAGTGTTTATGACTTGGCAGTTTTTTTTTCGAAGTGTTATTCTTTTATTTGTTTTGTTTTTGTTTTACATTTGTTATATTGTGTTCTAACTTGGTTGTTTGAACATTTTTGCTGTGTCATAATTGCTTTGTACAGATGGATCGTCGGGTGGAATATAAGCATAACCAGGTGGCTTTATTGGATCCAAATATGTCTGAAGCTGTGAACTACCGTGAAATTATTAACTTTTTGAATTGCTCACGACTCAGAGTTGCTTTGTCTGCAAATCCACACATAAGCTTGAATTATATTCAACAATTTTGGGATACTGCTCAGCATGATTGTACAGTTGATCCAAATGTGATTAGAGCTCTTGTCAATAATGTTTAGGTGGCTATTTCTGTTGATACTATCTGACAAGCTTTAAAACTTGGAGGTGATAATGATGAACCACTACCGTCTACATTAATCATGGGGTGTTTTCAAAGGATGGGATACCGTGGCAAAGCCAATGATACTCAAGCAAGGAAGGGTGGTTTAGTTGGTCAATGGAGGTATTTTATGCATGTTATAATCCAGTGTCTATCATCAAGGAAAGCGAAAGACTTCTCTACAAGCATCAATGGTAGCTTTGACATTAAACAGAGGATTAAACTTTGCAAGTTACCTCTACAAGGAGATTGTGACACAGATTAATCCTCCAGAAATTCAAGGGTTTTTGCTATACCCTAGGTTCATTCAGATGTTTCTTAATCATCTTATTCCTAATCTACCGAAGGTACCACAACGGCTTACCTTGAACCCAATGACTAAAAGAATCTTTACAGATTGCAATAATGTCAAGAGGGATAATCCAGCTTTGATTCATGTTCCATCACCTCTGTTTTGGCACATAATTAATTCTGATTATGTTGCGCCACCAAATGATAATTGGTTTAATCCTGAAGAGCTAGAACAACAACAGCAACAATAGTAGCAACAACAAGCTCCACCTCAAGTTCAAGCTGAAGTTCATGAGAATGTCATTGAACCTAATGTAGAGGTTCATGATGAAGCTGAAGCAGGCAATGATGTTCAGAATGTGGAGATTGATCAGCAAGAAAATGAAAATGATCAAGTTGTCTCACCTCCACATGGTCAAGAAGGAAATGTCACTGACACAAGCACTAGTTCTTCTACCTCTACTATTGATCCTGAGTCTGAATCTGATTCTGAAGCTACTAAGGACTTTGATTCAGATCATTATGACCAGTTAGCTAAGGTTCCATTGAAGTCGGTCAGTTAGAAACCTAGACGTAAGTCTGCTAGGGGTCCTCCTCCTGGTGCAGTACTTGGTAAAAGATCTTTGAGAGATGAATCGTCTTCCGATCTGAGTTTACTCCAGCTCCGAAGTCCAAGAAGCTTATGGCTACTTCCATGGCTGCTGCACTACTCAGGTAGCTGATGACGACGACTTTGTTGATTCGTTGTTTATCTCTCCATTACCGTCTCAGTCTACAACTCCACATGCTACTCCATCTACTCCACCTCATACTTCTACTCAAGCTGGTCCTTCTACATCAAATAAAGATGTTGAAATTGCTTCTTTAAAAGGCAAAGTCTTTTGCCTCAAAGCCCAAGTTGTGGGTCTTCAAGGACAACTAGATGTTCTCCGAGAGAATGATCTAGCAAAAGACAAGGCTATTCAATCCTATAACATGCAGATAGTTGAAATGCAAATTCTTGTCTATCAATTACTAGAGCGTATTGACGCACAAGGGGGAGATGCCTGTAATAGTTAAAGATGCTTGTCATACAGAGGCAGTTAATAGAAATGATGATGAAGATAATGATCCCAGTGGGAACAAGGGTGGTCGGCAATGCTCTGACATTGCTCCGGTATCTCAGGTTCAGGGGGAGTCTACATCAAATCAAGTTGAAGTCTCTGGTGATAAAGGTACAGGTGAGAATGAAGAGGTCTTGCTTTTAGAATTCATTCAAGATGATTCGGATGATGAAGCTCAAAAGCTAGATTGTTTAGATGGTTTAGATGAACTGTTTGATGACTTAGAAGATGAAGAGAATGTTTCAGAAATAGAAGAAGGGGAGATTGTAGAGTTGGAGATTACCAAAGATACTATAAGTTTGACTTATGAAGGTTGTGATGGTCTTAATGTACCTTTTAACTTCATCCTAGATGATGTTATTCCTAAAGTAACCTCTGATGGAATGATAGAGCCTATGGACTCTGATGAAGACATCACAAAGCCTGATTCAAACTCAGATAATGCTCAGTCAAAGACATCTGAAGAACCTGTGATGTATAGGGATACAAGTATGACTAAAGAGAAATGGTTAGAACTGATTAAGAGCTGGAAGAAAGTATTACCTACTTCACCATCACCACCTGTTCTTAAAGAAAAGAATGTGAATAAAGAAAGGTGTGTTGGTAGAATTATAAGTTGGTTCTTTGATGAAGAGATCAATCTATTTACTTTGAAAAGATCTGATGGTGTACAATATTTGAAGCCAAGTCTAAGATACTTCAATCCTTTGCCTAGATATGAGATGAATGGTCTGGCAACAAAGTCTTTAATCAACAGATCAAGGCATGGCATTGCTGATGCTATTGCAAAATTGATTAGACTTGAATGTGGTTTAGGAAAGTATGAAAAACTTAAACCACAGAAAGGAAAGAGGATAAAGAATGTTAATCCTATAACTGGCCAAGTAATTTGGACTTATAAGTTTAAACCAGTCAAGGCAGTACAGAAGATACCTTTGTGAGTGATACCACAAGATTGTTTGAGTAATATGTAGTGGTGGTATGTAGATGTGAACACCTGGGAGGCAAAGATTGAAGATCAAGATAATAAGGTCATAGTTTGTTTCTATGATGCTATGAACCTTATTAATTTTTCAAAGAAGGACCAACGGATGCTAAAGAGAAAAGAGATTATGTTTACAAGTGAGTGGAGAGAACAAGGATTGCAGTATAAACGTGTGCTAGAGATTTGTGTGAAGCATGGAGTACGTGCAGGGAGTAAACTACTAGAGAATTGGAAAAGTACAACATGAAGACAGAAGATCAAGCTATTGTCAAGGGGGAGTCTGTAAGGACATAGATTTGTGACAATAGACATTGTAATAGGTTAGATCTTGTGTGTCTTTATGTTGTGTATTGAATGGTTAAGTTTTGTAATAGGCGAACTTAACAAGTTCGCCTAGGCCTAGTTTAGGCGAACTTGTTAAGTTCGCCTACATGTCTGTATCGGTCTATAAATAGGAGTTTACTTGTTTGTTTTAGGTGTGGATCATTTTGTAATCTGTAAACTCTGTGTTTTAGTGAAATCAAACAGACTTGTGTTTACATCTTGTATTGAAGATTGTCTTTGTGATTTGTCTCATATACACAGTCATGCGTATGGTTGGATTCCGCACTCCGTATTCGTGATACATCACCTCTCGAGTTAGATATGCAGAAGAACCCCTCCGGGGCCTACACGAACGAATGAATGATTTTTAATAAAACGTACGAATGCTTTAACTGAAGTTTTGAAGTAAAAGAAGTGAATGTTTATGAAAGTAACAAACCAACGAATCTGCCATGATTCCTACGGGAATCGAAGCTATGGGTATGGGATGTATGTTATGGGCCTTACCTTTATAGGGGCCTTTGTGGCTGGCCAACTGTTGTACAACTGGGGTGATGACGGTCTCCAAGGGGATTACCGTGATCCTTGAAGTTGGTACGAATTACCTTGCGGGGTAGACGTGCTTGAAGTTTGGTACTTGTGCCTTACGGGGTGCAGTGCTTGAAGTTTGGTACGTGTCATCATTGGGATGTCGTGCTTGAAGTTTGGTGTTGAATGGCTTAAGTATCGGGCCCTAGGTTTCTCCACCTACAGGTAATGTAGGTGTTGAAGGGCCTAGTGGTGGTGATTCTTAGGTTTCTCCGCCGATATATGATGTTTGGAATTGACGGTTACGAGAAGGCGCAGATTCGATATGTTCGCTGACTTATGGTTTATGATGTCTTATGTTTTGTTATTGCATTACTCTACGTACACTTTTATTAAATGAAGTTGAATGTTATGTTTTTGGCAAATATTTGAAGTTAACGTTTTATATTAAAACTAGAACTCACCAGCGTAGCTGACTTTTTAGTATGCACATTCAGGTTGAGGGCAGGTAATGATGATGAACAGTAATGCTTTGGCTGGCAAAAGGAGTTACCCGTCTGATCATGAAGACTGGCATCCCGTTTGTTTTGACTATGTTTATATTATGAAAGACAATGTTTACGCTTCCGCATGTTTGACAATGTAACTGTTATGTTTGAATGAAAGTTTCCCGCTGCGTTTTTGATATTCAAGTTTAAGAACTGTTTGTGAATGAGTAAATCCAACACGTGAGGCCTCCCGGGTTCGGGGCCTTACAAGGTGGTATCAGAGCAATAGTTTGAGAGATTTGGACACTGCCGGTGTCTGAACTTAAACTGTGAATGGGACCGAAAGCTGATGCCAGTATGGGTAACTCGAGCCACAGCATCAGGTATGTAGGTAGTAAATATATTTATATATATATTATGCCTTAGATGTGTTAGGTTAAGACTTGTGTTATGATGAAATCACAAAGGTGGTCAAATAGAAGTCGAAGGTAGTGTAATGGTTAATTGCAGATGGCCAGTGTATATTAACATCTTACAGTACTTGTTGGATTCTATTTGTTAACTAGCGTGATGACATTGGATTACTTGTCTTATAGAACGAAATGAAAAAAAGAGGAAATGGAAGGCGTGGTGGGGACCGTACAGGTGGTCGTACTGGTGGCCGTAATGGTGGACGTGGCAGGATCCCTGTTCGCCAAGAGTATAACAAAGAACGAAGTGTTCACGCTGAACCAGAGATTAGTGTTCGTGGGACTGAGCAAACTCATGTTGAACAGCAAAATTTCACTTTTGAACCGGAAGTGAAAGCAGCCCTGGCACGCGAATTTACTGAGTGGATGAAGGCTTCCTTGCCAGACCTGTTGGTTGAAGCACTGAAGAAGGTGAACAGGGCAGGCGGGTCGAACTCGACAACTGATGCCCCCGATCATCGAGGCCTCGAACGCACCACTTGCTCGCGGTTGCGACTATAAGTCCTTCAAGGCATGTGACCCACCGATTCTGACTGGGAAAAAGGACGCGGTGACTACTTTTGACTGGGTGATCCGGATGGAAGTTTCCATTCATCTGAGTGAATGTTGAGCGAACCAAGTTGTGAAGTTTGCTGCTAACTCCTTGAGGGAGGAAGCATCTCATTGGTGGGAAAGTGTGCGTCAAGCGAAAGGGGATGAGACTGTTGACGCAATGATGTGGAATGATTTGAAAACCCTGGTGATCAAGAATTTCTGTCTAAGGAATGAGACTGAGAAGGTAGAGAGGGAATTTATGGGGTTGAAAGCCGGGAGCATGACGTACCGGCAGTTCACAACTCGGTTCAACGAAAGAGCATGTCTGGTGCCACATCTTGTCACTACTGAAGAGAGGAAGATCGCATGTTACATTCAGGGGTTGCCAGACAATGTCCGCACCTATGCTAAGGCAAACGCCCAACTACATACGATTCGGTAGTAGAACTGAGTGGCGTGGTGTTTGATGATCTGGCATTGAATGTCGTTGCCATTGAAGAGCCTAAGAAGAAGCTGAGCTTTCCCGCCAAGCGATCGGGTGGGAAATTGTTTGGGGCTCGAAACAAACAGGCAAGGGTAGGTGAGACGGCAGTCTGTGGGAAATACGGGGTAAGGCATGCGGGTGAATGTCGGCTAGGGTCAAATCTGTGATTTAAATGCGACAAGACCGGACACTACTCCCGTGAATGCCCACAAGGCTTCAAATTCTATAACTGTGGAGAGAGCGGTCACATGAGCCGAGAATGCACTAAACCAATAATGGGGGAAGGTGGCAAGGGGAAAGGCACATAAAAGAAGGAAGAAAGGCCCCGAGCAAGGACCTGAGCGTATGCATTAACACACGAAGAGGCAAGGGTTGACCCTGATGTGGCGTGAGGTACGTTCATCCTTGGCAACACTTTTGTATCTGTGTTATTTGATTCAGGTGCCAGTAAAAGTTTTATATCTGCTACTTTCTGTAAAGGGGAAAAAACTCAGCCAGTAAACTAAAGAAAGCCTTTAGTGTAGAAACCGCTGAGGGTAGAACCGCGAGGGTAACTAATGTAGTTGACAATTCTACAATATAAATAGAAGGCCATAGATTCCATGTCCACTTGTTTGTTATGGTTTTGGGAGGGTTTGATGTCATTCTGGGTATGGATTGGTTGGCTGCTAACGAAGCACAACTTATATGCAAACGAAAGATAATCCGACTCAAGGCTCTAGACGGTAGCGAAATTGAGGTTTTAGGGGATCGCGACGCCCCGATGCCTAACGTCATCTCGATGATTAAGGAAACAAATTACCTGAGGCGCGGATGCGAGGCTTATCTGGTGTACGTGATTAACAAGTGTAAGGACGTGAAGGAACTAGACGATATACCCCCGGTACGCGAGTACCCGGAGGTGTTTCCAGAGGATTTGCCTGGGATACCACTCGACAGAGAGATTGAGTTTTGAATCGACTTAGTACCAGATTCCCAGCCCGTCGCTAAGACTCCATATCGACTAGCACCAGTAGAAATGAAAGAACTTATGACGCAACTAGACGAGCTACTTGAGAAGGGATTTATCAGGCCAAGCATCTCGCCTTGGGGTGCTCCGGTGTTGTTTGTGAAAAGAAGAAAGATGGCTCTATGAGAATGTGTATTGATTATAGGGAGTTAAACAAACGTACCGTAAAGAACAAGTACCCTTTGCCAAGAATCGACGACCTATTTGATCAATTACATGGCGCAAGTTGGTTCTCAAAAATCGACCTTCGATCCGGGTACCATCAGTTGAAGGTGACGAAAGAAGACATACCAAAAACCGCGTTTCGCATGCATTATGGACATTTTGAGTTTCGTGTAATGTCCTTCGGACTGACAAACGCCCCCGCAACATTCACAGATCTGATGAATAGGGTGTGTCGACCGATGTTGGACCGGTCGATAATTGTGTTCATCGACGATATCCTCATCTATTCCAACAATGAGGGTGATCACGCGTGTCACTTGAAGGAGGTGTTGGAAGCTTTGAAGAAGGAGAAACTGTATGCTAAGTTCTCCAAATACGCGTTCTGGCTTAGGGAAGTCCAATTCCTAGGTCACATCATTAACCCGAACGGACTTATGGTTGACCCAGCAAAGATAGAGATGATAAGAGAATGGGATATTCCTAAGACACCAACCGAGATTCGAAGTTTTTTGGGATTGGTGGGCTACTATCGGAGATTCTTTCATGATTTCTCGAAAATAGCTTCGCCTTTAACAAATTTAAAGAGAAGTATGAGTGGGGTCCGACCCAGGAAGATGCGTTTAAGGAACTGAAAGAGAAGTTAACCCAAGCTCTAGTCTTGACCCTTCCCGAGGGCAATGAAGACTTGGTGGTATACTCTGACGCTTCGGGTAAGGGATTAGGTTGTGTACTAATGCAACGCGGGAGACTGATCGCGTATGCATCACGACAGTTGAAAGTTCACGAAGTCAATTATCTGACTTATGATCTGGAACTGGCTGTTGTTGTGTTTGCATTAAAATTTTGGAGGCACTACCTTTACGGGGTGAAGTTTACCATTTACTCCGACCACAAGAGTTTGAAATACTTCTTTGAACAGAAGGAACTGAACATGAGGCAAAGGCGATGGTTGGAAATTTTGAATGATTATGATTGTAAAATCCTATACCATCCTGGAAAAGCGAATGTGGTGGCCGATGCTCTAAGCCGAAAAGACGTGCCAACTCCTATTAGAGTGAAAGCTTGCCAATTGGTGGTAACACCGGATGTGATGACAAAGATTGATAATGTAACATCCCTGATTTTTCACCTTGTACTTGTACCGTTGGATTTCAAAAAGTATCAATAAAACGAGCAACTTGGCAATCATTTGGTAACATCCGTAATTTTTTTTCTTGTAATATTTTATTTGAATTATAACATTTGTGACATGTCGCATTATTCCAAACGTGTTATAACGTAAGTGTACTTCACATCATGTCGTAACAATTTAGTGTTTTAATTTTTGTTAACCTCCAATTGTAGGTATATTTTATACCTTTTATATATATATATATATATATATATATATATATATTTATATATTTTGTTTGTAAACTTTAAATTTTTATAAAATAAAGTATTAGGTTGTAATAAAAATAAACAATAATAAATATAAATTTAAGATTTATAAGTTCAAATGAATAAAAATCCTTAGTTGATTATTAAATAAAAAGGAATTAGTCTTGAACCCTTTTAAAACCCCTTTTTTTTAGTAGCTTGGACCTTCTTACTATGTTTGAACCCCCTCAAACCTCTTGAATCTTCAATTGAACCCTTTCTTCTTGTTGCTGAACCCTGGAAACAACCAAGACCCAATTTTGACTTCAGAAAGTCAACCCCGTCCAAATCATCAATCAATACCTGTGAATCCGGAGTGTAATCCTCCCAAATCAATCACCAACCTATTTGCGATCGGTTGAGACTCGAAATCATTCAAATGTATTGATAATTTACGATTTTGAAACCCCAAAATGGAAGCTTTAGACGTGGGTTTATACACCGCTAAATCAAACCTCAAAACCCGCAAACCTCGCCCTAATCCAGCTGTAAAACGTGTTTTCCTACCACTCTATATAATCTTCTATCAAGGCCAACCTCAAATCAGCCCTCTTGTTTCAAAAAATTCTACGATCGGGACAAGGGGAAGGGAGAGCCGAGCCTCCCCAGATCATCGATTAAAAGCCTTCCCTGTGTGGATTTTCGTTCTAGGTAAACCTTTCACGCACCTCTGGCCTTGTTCGCTCTGTTTGTCGAATCAGATTTTAGGGTTATAGGGGGGCTGGGTTCGCGATTGAATATGGGGAAGAAGATGAATGGGGATTGCATTGTTAAAATTCTACATACCTTAATATAACCCAAAGTGATAAGGTAGACTAACCGGTTAAAGCCCTTATCCACTTGGGAGCAGCTCATGGTTTCTAGACTTGCAGTCCTCATTCTTTTTCTGTTTTAGCCTGGCACTCACAAACACACATATTAGTAAATTAAATTTTGCTTCTACTTTTGTTAATTTGTCTCGATTTTGTTGTTACTCTCGCACACATATATCTATATATATGTATATATATAATTAACATACATGTTTTTCTCTATAAGTGTAAAAATTTATATTTATAACAAAACACATGGTTAAAAAATTTGGACCTCTATATTTTGTTACAAAAATATATTTTAGGAGTAAATTTTTTTTTATCATGTTAAATCCTTCATAGATGTTCAAGGGTTTTAGTTAATATCCGTTTCGAATAAAAAAAATATATTTATAATTAGGTTTCATTATTGTCTTGAGTATCACAAATAACACACGAGTATTATTATGGTTAAGTGCGTATTATCTCGTTACCATCATATATTCTCAAACGTGACGAACATAATTATAAACACGGTTTTATTAATTAATTTTTATAAATTCATTTTATAGAACTATAAAACCTTAAACTTACAACTTTGTTTAATTGAAATCATTTCTTTAACGAATTATGTACCTGAAATCTTTAAATTTATAAACATTTTGGAACATAAATGAGGTTATTGTTACAAACCCATTTGCCATATAAAGTTTTACAAATACTTTGTTTAAATTATCATTCATTTAAAGCAAGTTTATACCCTTAATCAATAATTAAATAACTATGATTAAAATGTTTATTAATTGGTTCTTTTCTTATTTTACACTAAATTTTTATGGATTTCCAATTTATAAATAAATAAAAGATTTCTTACTTATTCGTCATTTATTTATTTATTCATTTATTTTTTTAAAAAAAAGTACTTATCTAATTATTTGTGCACTTACTTACAAACAAAGGGACCCAAATTCGATACTTATACAATTGTTAATGAAACCCGTACTTACTTTTTCACTCGTACAATTTCTTATCAAAGAATTACATTATTCGAAACTCACACCATCATTTTATGGGGAAAACCCATATCCATCCTTTTTCACATTAGGATTCCTTTAAACATTTGAACCCACTATTGACACACTTATACCATGAAACTTAGGTTGATCTCGTGAATTACTTGAACTTTGTGCAACAAACATCATACTTGTGACATTCAAAAGCTACTCCTTGTAAGGTGAGTTTACATAATCCCTTTTCATTTTTGTACATTTTAGGGTAAACATGATTTACATTGAAACTATTTGCAATATTACACAATACAATTCTACATCATGATTTCATGTGACTATTTGTGCATTATGCTTGAATGCTATGAGTTAATACTACACATACATGACGCAACTAGTATAATCATTAACTCCGTACAAGCCAACGGTTAACAAAGATAGATCTATTGAGTCTGACAAACCCACCTGGGTTGGGTGTTTGTTACCGACAATACATTAGGGTAACATGCGTATTATGCCTCAGTCACAAGGTTGGATTATACACTTAGTTTAACTATAGATTCTCCATAAGTGCCTTATATGCCATGCATCATATGAATGGTATAAAACATTTTGAAAACCATATTTGTGTGTCAAAACCTATGTATGCTCACCAACTTTCTATTTGACCCTGTTTTCAAATCATGTTTCAGGTACGAACAATTGAGTTGATCCAGTTTGCTACAATTAAGTTGTGGACCTAGTTAATAAATAAAGAAAACTTGTTATGTATTTGAATTTCATGTACTTTGTAGGAATTATTGTTTGATTTGAATTTAAATATGAAGATTAATATATTACAACTTAGCCAACCATGTGCTCATGAACAGTTTCCATGTCCCGCCCCGACGTTTTCGCCGTCGGTTGGGGTGTGACAGAGAAGGCTCAAGACGAGGCACTTAAATAAGAGAACGTAAAGAAAGAGAGGATGGTTGGCCAACATAACAAGTTGGAATTTAACACCCTTGGTGTTAGGACACGTTTTGGACGGGTATGGATACCTTTTGGTGGCGGACTCAGAACCAAAATCCTAGATGAGGCTCATAAGTCTCGTTACTCTATCCATACTGGCACCAACAAAATGTACCAAGAACTGAGGAAGGAATACTACCTGGAATGAAACATGAGGTGATGAAATACGTAAGCAAGTGCTTAACTTGCTCACAAGTTAAGGCCGAACACCAGAAATCGTATGGGAAGATTCAATCACTTCATACCCTAGAATGGAAGTGGGAACAAATTACCATGGACTTCATAACCAAGCTACCTCGCACAGCGAAAGGTCATGACACCATTTGGGTAATTATAGACCGTTTAACGAAGAGTGCTCATTTCCTACCTATTCGCGAGACGTTCTCGTCAGAAAGGTTAGTGGAAGTATTTATTAATGAAGTAGTAGCATGGCATGGAATGCCTTTGATGATTGTATATGACCGGGACACACGATTCACATCGAGGTTCTGGAAGAGATTTCACGAGGCGATGGGCACGAGGCTTAATATCAGTACGACATACCACCCGCAGACAGATGGTCAGTCCGAAAGGACCATTCAAACGTTGGAGGACATGCTCCGTGCTTGCATTATTGATTTCGGTGGTAGTTGGGACAACCACCTACCGTTAGCCGAGTTCTCCTACAACAATAGTTATCACTCGACAATAGGCATGCCGCCTTACGAGATGTTTTATGATAGAAGGTGCAGGACCCTGTATGTTGGGGTGAGATTGGGCAGAAGGAATTGGGAAGTCTTCAAGTCGTTAAGGAGACGTCAGAAAGATTTGACCAAATTAAGGAAAGAATGAAGGTCGCCCAAGATCGTTAGAAATCCTATGCGGATAAACGACGAAGGCCTATTGAGTTTGATGTTGGAGACAGAGTAATGTTGAAAGTGTCACCCTGGAAGGGGATCATACAATTCAGAAATAGAGGAAAGTTAAGTCCGAGGTTTGTCGGACCATTCAGGATAATGGCTCGGGTTGGTGAAGTTGCCTATCGGTTGGAGCTGCCTTACGAGTTAAGTGGGATTCATCCTACCTTCCATGTGTCACACTTGCGGAAGTGTTTGGCGGATGAATCGGCTCACGTACCACTTACCGACATCGAGGTCGACAAGAATCTTAACTACATCGAGGAACCCGTGGCCATCCTAGACAGGAAGGAGAAACGTTTGCGTAACAACGTTATTCAATTGGTTAAAGTCCAATGGAAGCACCGAAAGGGATTAGAGGCTACATGGGAAACGGAGACGGAAATGAGGGAGTCGTACCCTCAACTATTTGACTTACGATAGGTTTCGGGGACGAAACCTATTGTAAGGGGGGTAGACTTGTAACATCCCAAAATAAAGGAACGAGTTATAAATAACGGGTTAAACACGAAACGAAAGGAATAAATGGACGAGGCATGACTGGCCGGGCAAGATGGGTCGGCGAACTTAAGGGTGGCGAACATAAGGGAGCTTCCCGCTATAAATAGCCTAAGTCTCCATTTTTCTCTCATTTGCAACATCTAGAGAGAAAAACTGTACAGAGAGAAAGTTGACGGATCGACCCGGGATTGAAGGAGTGTGTTATCACTGAGCTTGTGAGCAAGACCTCCGAATCAGAAGCTCGATTCAAGAAACAACTCGATCTAGATATGAGATTTTAGTTTATGTTGGGTTTTTGGGTTTTGGACAAAAAGAAAACATTTTTATGTGTGAAACTTGAAAATAAGCAAATATCTAGAATCTAGAAGGAAAAATGAACGTTTTGATCGTAAAAAGTTCCAAACTTGACGAATCCATCGACCCTGATCTGAGTCCATGCAAAAATACGGTTTGGGAAGTTCCTGGTTTGGGAAGTTCACGGTTTGGGGTAAAGTTCACGGTTTTGGTGAAGTTCACGGCTGAGGATCCCCGAGCTTAGTTTCCGGGTACACCTCGAGAATTCCCCTTGAACCATGAATCCCTAATTTCACTAGGAAGAAACCGTGTACCCATAAGTTCTAGGCATGAAGGACTAAAATGTAATAAGTTGTGCATAAAGCTAAGGCTAGGTTGTGTACGCACAGGTTAGAAGATCCTTTAGAGACCACTGACCCTGTTTATCTCAGGTGAGTTTTAAAAGCCCTTATTTAAATGTTTTAAATAAATGTTTTGGGTTGGTGTGCATACATAATGATGTGACTGTTTTATAAAACGATGTTTATGCATGAAGTACTTGATGTTTATAAAACGATGTTTACGAATGATGTATGTGACGTTTTATGAAACGATGTTTATGAACGATGTTTGTGGAAGGAAAGGGTATGAAAGAAGTGTTTATGAAATACTTTGCCAAAACAAGTTTACGAGGTGTTTACGAACGAATGAATGATTTTTAATAAAACGTATGAATGCTTTAACTGAAGTTTTGAAGTAAAATAAGTGAATTTTTATGAAAGTCACAAACGAATGAATCTGCCATGATTCCTACGGGAATCGAAGCTATGGGTATTGGATGTATGTTATGGGCCTTACCTTTATAGGGGCCTTTGTGGCTAGTCAACTGTTATACAACTGGGGTGATGACGGCCACCAAGGGGATTACCGTGATCCTTGAAGTTGGTACGATTTACATTGCGGGGTAGTCGTGCTTGAAGTTTGGTACTTGTGCCTTATGGGGTGCAGTGCTTGAAGTTTGGTACATGTCATCCTTGGGATGCCGTGCTTGAAGTTTGGTGTTGAATGGCTTAAGTATCGGGCCCTAGGTTTCTCCGCCTACATGTAATGTAGGTGTTGAAGGGCCTAGTGGTGGTGATTCTTAGGTTTCTCCGCCGGTATGTGATGTTTGGAATTGACGGTTACGAGAAGGCGCAGATTCGATATGTTCGTTGACTTATGGTTTATGATGTATTATGTTTTGTCATTGCATTACTCTACGTACACTTTTATTAAATGAAGTTGAATGTTATGTTTTTGGCAAATACTTGAAGTTAACGTTTTATGTTAAAACTAGAAATCACCAGCGTAGCTGAATTTTTAGTATGCACATTCAGGTTAAGGGCAGGTAATGATGATGAACAGTGATGCTTGGCTGGCAAAAGGAGTTACCCGGCTGATCATGAAGACTGGCATCCCGTTTGTTTTGACTATGTATATGTTATGATAGACAATGTTTACGCTTCCACATGTTTAACAATGTAACTGTTATGCTTGAATGAAAGTTTTTCGTTGCGTTATTTGATATTCAAGTTTAAGAATGGTTTATGAAATAGTAAATCCAACACATTAGGCCTCTCGGGTTCAGGGCCTTACACAAATTTTGGATATCCTAACATTTCGGATAGCTAATTTTACTATCTGAATCAGTATTCGAAATTTCATAATAACCGAAATTTGGATATCCAAATTTTCAGGTATGGATTCAGATAGTAAAATGGATATCTAAATCATGCCTTCATTCCTCCAGCCTCTAGCCTTCATTCCAAAATCCAAACGCAAGTTTCTTGATTTGCATGTAACCTGATCCTATTAGTAAAATAAATCAAATACCTGCTTTGCTAATTTTTTGGTTGGCAACAGCACAAGAATAGGCAAAATGACAACGTTTACCCTGTGAAATTAGAAAAAAAAATGCTTCATTATTGGTAGCTAAAAATCTAATAACCAAAATGAGCTTAGAACATAGTAATCATGCCGTATTTGGGTCCTTCCAAACTGCAGTCTACAAATGCATAAAATAAAAATTGTATCAAGAATTGTAACCCTGTCAATATTCACCATATCAAAAGTCTAGATAGTTTACAGTCCCCAAAGATTTAACTTAACATATGATACGTTAAACCAATTAACTGATTTTTATGCAATGTTTAATTAAAAAATTAAACCACTGAATTTGGGAAAATAACGGTAAAAGCAAAAGATTTGGAAGTGGTTTTCTTGAATTCCACCAGTAGGGGAGAATAGAAATTCCCTTGAAAAAGAAAAAAAAATGAAGCCACTGAATTTGGTAAAATAACAATATGGGCGAATAGTTATCCATTGGCTCATTGAGTGGTAGGAGGCTGACGGTTGATAGTTTGAGTGGTTGGAAGCTGCCGGGTGCCGAATACTTGGCTGGTTGAGTGGTTGGAGGCTGCCGGGTGCCGAATACTTGGCTGGTTGAGAGGTTGGAGGCTGCCGATTGAAGATGAAAACAGGAAGTGGCGATGGCGATGAGATTAGGGTTCCATTGTGTTACGAACGTTACAAATTGAATATGAAATCTGGAACTTGGAAGTGGCGAACGCTGGTGATTAGGGATTTAGGGTTTGAATGAGGAAAGTGGCGATGGTGACGAGGGGTGTTCATCGGTTCTGTTGCATAACCTTAAGGAATCCAAAACATTTTACAAGTTTAGATGGTATTTCGTTTAATAGGTTTTCAGTAATTCAGTTCATAATTTCACCAAAAGAGAGGGAGATAGGTTGACCTTGGTACCTGATCGTGAATCAGAAATCAGACGATGGTGCAGCGACGAGGCTGATTTAGTGGTGGTGGTGGTCGTCTTCCCTAATCGATTTAGAGATGTCGATGGTGAATAATGAAGACTGCATCTTCCATTCTGCCCCTAATCGATTATGTTTAATGGATAAATGGGCTATTGCCTATTGGGCTTGAGATTTAGCAAGGACAAATTAGCCTAGTAATGTGACAACTATATTAAAATAAAAATAAGAGATTGATATTTGTATTTATGAAATGCATATGATAAAACTATGCATTATATATATAATCCCACAACCTTATACAATAATCACACAAAACAATCATATTCATTATTATAAAATCACACACACACATTGTTCAAAAATCACGAAATCACATCATAAAAAAGAAAAATTCATTTTTTGAGTATTTAGCATGTACAACAATGGAGATGGAGTTTTGGATGATTTTCGGGGCTTAATTTGAAGTTTAGGAGTTGCAGGTCGGGATTTCACAAGTTTCAGTTGCATCGTCCGATATCTCTAATTGAAGGGGTCGAAATCTTTTTTCGATTGAAAACTTTTGATCGAAATATCAAGTTTTGTTCGAAATCTCCTGATCGAAATCTGACTTTTCGACCGAAAAGTCTTGCTAGAAAAAGTTTTCAATAGAAAATTATGCCTGAGTAAAAAAATATATGGTAAACTATAAATTTTAGATAAATATACTAAATTTCAATCATATTTTATCTCAAAATACCGTTTTAAAATTCCTACATATTCATTACTAACTATTTAATATTTTCTCTATTGATATGACGTAAATTATATTTGTTTTACATGCATAATTATTCCCGAAATCATCACAATTAAAGATAATATGATAATAATTGATGCCTAATCCACTCATTTGTGTTCCGATATGATAATTGACCCGATTATGCATAAATATGAAGAAAACACTCAAAAATCAAGGTGAAATCAGCATTCGAGGCTAATTGAACGAAACCGGACGCAATAAGTCAAAGTTGGAAGTCAAAAAGTCAATAGGGAGCAGACTAGGCCAATGGACGGGTGTGCATCCCAATGCACGACCGTGCAAAGGCCTGTCTGCCCCTGTGCCTCCTAAAGCTGTTAAGATTCCCCACGTGCAAGAAAAGGGCACTTTGCACGGTGCAATCCAACGCACAGCCATGCATTGCCAAAATCTTTGCCTATAAATAGCAAGCTCATTCTAGTGATTCAAATGTCCAAGATCAAGAGTAGGGAAGGCCTTAGTGCTCTGCTAAGAGCCGAAACTCTCTCGGTTTTGGTCCATTTTAGCTTTCTTGTTTATTTTCTTTTTTAAAGTCTTGTAAGATTTATATTTCTTCTCGTTCGAGTAATCAAGAGGCAACCTATACCCATTATCCCTTGGCTTTGGAATACTTCCACACATTATCTAAGGGTTAGTGGAGTCACTTGTATGGTTATACGTGGCTAGTTCTCTTGTGTTGCTCAAGTTGGTTGAACTTTAATTAATTAATTATTTTTTGTATGTTATGTTTTTAACGTCTTTACTGTGATTTATTTAAAAAGACAGGAATATGTAATTTTTAAACCAATCTATTAATCTTAAATCTTGTAAGTTACTTAAGCAAGACTTCTTGTTTGGGAAGCTTATTCGAGTTTGTACGGTCTATATACAAATCCTGGTGCTAGCAACGGCCGGGTAGTATAGATTTAATATTATGGGTTGAATGGAGGTTTGGGTAATCAGCGAGCCGTCGGAGCCCTAACCAGACCGCGGTTTGTGTCGGTATTTCTTTACTTCTATTGTGTCGGCTTATAGAGGACTTCTAGCAAGAGCCATGGAGTTTGATCTTGAGAATGAAAGTCTTATTTATTTAATATAATATTATAAGTAAAGACAATTATTTAAGAACATAATTTGTTAGGTCCGAGCGTTCATAAAGTAGCTGTAGAGGAAGTTGTGCATTCCGACTTTCCAAATGAAGTTACAAGACATGACGTACGTCAATCATTGGATAATCTTAGTTCGAATAATGAATCACGAGATAACCGGCAGACTTGAGACCCTGTTCAGGGTCTCGAGATTCATTAAGGAACAGTTGGCCGACCGTATCCACTGTTCCGTTACGAAATGCTAACTCCCCTATCGAAAGGGTTAGTACTAGTAACTATGACCAACCTTACTTAAATATAACATTAATTAACAAAGGATACCAACTAGTGTGACATCTTAAACAAGATAATATTTCTAATTACATTTCTTATCTTGTATTTTTCCTATTAAACAAACCCACTTTCCAACTTATTATCCCGGTCAGACAACAACAAGGATTGAGTAAGGAATCCGTGTCCTTGGTTCGATACTTGGTTTTTTCCCATATTATACTACGCTACGATAGGTACACTTTCCTGTTGTATGTGTGTTTAGTTGAAGTAATTATCATTTTAATTTATAAATTTAAAACCTGATTTTGTGTAACTATAAACCAAACATTAAAGATATATATTATGTCTCTCGTATATGGCATCAAGTTTTGGCGTCATTACCAGAGATAGTTATATATATTTTTATACACTAAACACAACACATCAAGTTTTTGGCGCCGTTGCCGGGGACACGGTAATTCTGCGAAATATCTAAGCCGTTGGACTGACTATTTCTATTTTCTCGTTGTTTTCTTTCTGCTTTATTTTTCTCTTTTATTTTTATTTTCAACTTTATTTTCCCTTTGTTTTATTTCAAAATTATTTTTTGTTTTTATTTTTCTCCCTATGTTAATTTTACTTTAGTGCTCGTGTTCGTTTTGTTTGTTCTTTGTATTAGCTTTCATGGAGCGCGCCTACGAGAGTTATTGTGGAGGATATTGAGACGATTATAAGTACCACCACTTGCCCTAAACTGACTTATATGGGGTCGAGTCTGGTCTAAGACTCGTTAAATAAACGTTACGCTTCCGGGAGGCAACCCGATGATAAATAAATTGAGAAGTTGGTGAATACGGTAGAATACATGGATCTCAGGTTTGTCTTACAAATTTAAGTTTCTTGTATTTCCGCCATCAGGTATGCCTTCTCGATATTAGGACTTTGTAGTTTTTATCTTTCGTTTTATTTTCCTTTTTATGTTTTTCTTTAAGTGCTTGATTGCTTTTATTGGTGAAAGATGATTCTTAAGTTTCTATGGGTACCGACCACACGCACGATGATGACGTCTCATCAGGGGAGTATTAGTTTCATCACACTCTTATTATTCATGACACATATCATATTGCATACATTCATATTATCAGAATTTAAGTGTGGGGTGGAACCCCGTTGATAATTTGGCTGCCTGATTTTGTCCTAAGTATTACAAGTGCATGATTAACAACTACCCAATCCATTGAATTAAAATATAGAAGTGTTAAAACATTTTCAAAAATAATTTTTAAGCATGACAGCTTCTTAAATATTCTAAAAGCAAAAGTCTTAAAAATCATTTGGCATAAACGGGCTTATAAAAACAGTAATTTGGAATACCGTTGAAGTGAATCAAAGAAACAAACAGGAAAGATTAGGGAGCATAGCACAAAGAAAGAAATAAGTTTATGCACATTTTTACTTTATTACCCTTTACCTATCATTTCCATGTGAGAAATTTGAACTTATCCAAGAATTATCACGAATACATCAAGTTTTTGACGCCGGTGATTATTACATATTTCACATGCTCATTTCGTTTGATAGAATGTTTGCTAACTATTGCTTTGCATATAAGAACTTGTGTAAAATATACATTTCAAGATCATGGACTAAAAGAATGCATAAAAATGATTGAGGCATTAGGATTAACCCATCTTCTTTAGCCTTTCTTTTTCCTCTACCTACCCTAAACATTATCCCCTAGTTAGCCCCTTTGAGCATAAACCTTTTCGTTTCTAAACCCACATCTCAAAACCTATAAACCCAGAAATTAGCCTTTATATCATTTTACCCCTTTTCGTTGAAATCGACTTGGCTATGATTTAAGGAATGATTATCCACCAAGAGTTTATGGATCCATCTTATGTTCGAAGAAAGAAACTCATTGAGTATGAAAAAGAAGAATTATTGTGAAAAAGGGGTAACCAAGAAAAAATTATCAAATCACCCAAGTTAGCAAAGAAATATCCTCAAAAGAAAATCTTACTTACTCGAAAAATCGGAGTATGAAAAGCTAATCAAAGTGAACGTATTAGGAAGAAACAACCGAACAACTGATGAAGAATTGATAGCAATGAATATTTCAAAACAAGAAGAAGTTGACATTCTTAAAGAAGGGACTTGGTCTTGACGATCTGACCTTAAAAGAGTCCTTAGATTAGTCACAATGTCTAATCTAAGTTGAATAGGAAATCATTCACCTTTTTTATCATTAAGCCAAGTCAGATTTTCAACATTTAGCACTATTCCCAAATATTTCCTACCCTAACCCTAAGCCAAACATTACAACCCCTTATCAAATCCCTCTTGATTTATGCATATATTTTATGTTAGTTAATGGAGATATGATTTCTATACAAGCATATGAGTATGCAAGCATTGATTGTAGCATTGAGTGTTCCTTTTGACATACTTTATCCATATATTTAATCCGAGTGTTGAGTGAACATTTATGAGACTGTAACTATGTGCATAATCATAGTTCCATCAATTATGTTAGGCTTGCTACCCTATTGTGGAGAAACACTCGAAATGTATAACCACCAAATAATTATTTTTAAGAGGGCCATTTAGCCATTTGGGACAACTTTGGATTAACATTTAATCAATACTTTACTTCTATGGGTATAATCACGCATGAGTTTGCTTAAGGACAATCAAAGTTTAAGTGTGGAGTATTATGATATGACATAAATTATACATGTTTTGCATGCATAATTATCCCCGAAATCATCACAATTAAAGGTAATATGATAATAATTGATGCCTAATTCACTCATTTGTGTTCCGATAGGATAATTGACCCGGTTATGCAAAAATATGAAGAAAACACTCAAAAATCAAGGTGAAATTAGCATTCGGGGGCTAATTGAAAAAAACCGGACGCAAGAAGTCAAAGCTGGAAGTCAAAAAGTCAACAGGGAGCAGATTGGGCCAATGACAGGCGTGCATCCCAATGCACGGTCTTGCAAAGGCCTATCTAGCCCCATGTAACTCCTAAAGCTGTTAAGATTCCCCACGTGCAAAAACTGGTACTTTGCACGCCCGTGCAATCCAATGCACGGCCGTGCATTGCCAAAATCTTTGCCTATAAATAGCAAGCTCATTCTAGTGATTCAAATGTCCAAGATCAAGAGTAGGGAAGGCCTTAGTGCTCTGCTAAGAGCCGAAACTCTCTCGGTTTTGGTCCATTTTAGCTTTCTTGTTTATTTTCTTTTTTAAAGTCTTGTAAGATGTATATTTCTTCTCGTTCGAGTAATCAAGAGGCAAACTATACCCATTCTCCCTTGGTTTTGGAATACTTCCACACATTATCTAAGGGTTAGTGGAGTCACTTGTATGGTCATACGTGGCTAGTTCTCTTGAGTTGCTCGAGTTGGTTGAACTTTAATTAATTAATGAATTATTTTTCGTATGTTATGTTTTTAACGTCTTTACTGTGATTTATTTAAAAAGACAAGAATAAGTAATTTTTAAACCAATCTATTAATCTTAAATCTTGTAAGTTACTTAAGCAAGACTTCTTGTTTGGGAAGCTTATTCGAGTTTGTACGGTCTATATACAAATCTTGGTGCTAGCAACGGCCGGGTAGTATAGATTTAATATTATGGGTTGATTGGAGGTTTTGGTATTCAGCGAGCCGTCTGAGCCCTAGCCAGACCGGGCGGTTTGTGTCGGTATTTCTTTACTTCTCTTGTGTCGGCTTGTAGAGAACTTCTAGCGGGAGCCATGGGGTTTGATCTTGAGAATGAAAGTCTTATTTATTTAAAATAATATTATAAGTAAAGAAAATTATTTAAAAACATAATTTGTTAGGTCCGAGCGTTCATAAAGTAGCTGTAGAGGAAGTTGTGCATTCGGACTTTCCAAAGGAAGTTACAAGATATGACGTACGTCAGTCATTTGATAATCTTAGTCTGAATAATGAATCACGAGATAACCGGCGGACTTGAGACCCTATTCAGGGTCCCGAGATTCATTAAGGAACAGTTGGCCGACCGTATCCACTGTTCCGTTACGAAATGCTAACTCCCCTATCGAAAGGGGTAGTACTAGTAACTATGACCAACCTTACTTAAATATAACATTAATTAATAAGGGATAACAACTAGAGTGACATGTTACACAAGATAATATTTCTAATTAAATTTCTTATCTTTTATTTATCCTTTTAAACAAAACCACTTTCCAACTTATTATCCTGGTCAGACAACAGCAAGGATTGAGTAAGGAATCCGTGTCCATGGTTCGATACTTGGTTCTTACCCATACTATACTACGCTACGATAGGTACACTTGCCTGTTGTATGTGTGTTTAGTTGAAATAATTATCATTTTAATTTATAAATTCAAAACCTGATTTTTGTAACTCTAAACCAAACATTAAAGATATATCTCGTATCTGGCATCAAGTTTTTGGCGTCATTACCAGAGATATTTATATATATTTTTTTACACTAAACATAACACATCATCTATTTATATTATAGACTTGCTAGATGTTTTTTTAATTAGGGATATGCATGCTAGGTATGGGTGTTCAAAATCGGATATCCAAATTGTAACATACCAAAAATAAAGGAACGAGTTATAATAACGGGTTAAACGCGAGACGGAAGGAATAAATGGACGAGGCATGACGGGCCGGGCCGGATGGGCCGGCGAAGGGTGGCGAACATAGGGGAGCTTCCCCCTACAAATAGCCTAAGTCTCCATTTTTATCTCATTTGCAACATCTAGAGAGAAAAACCATAGAGACAGAAAAACCATAGAGACAAAAAGTTGACGGATCGACCCGGGATTGAAGGAGCGTGTTACCACTGAGCTTGTGAGCAAGACCTCTGAATCAGAAGCTCGATTCAGGTAACAACTCGATCTAGATCTAAGATTTTAGTTTATGTTGGGTTTTCGGGTTTTGGACAAAAAGAAAACATTTTTACATATGAAACTTGAAAATAAGCATAGATCTAGCATCTAGAAGGAAAAACGAACATTTTGAACGTAAAAAGTTCCAAACTTGATGAATCTATCAACCCACATCTGATTCCATTCAAAACGGTTTGGGAAGTTCACGGTAGGGGAAGTTCACGGTTTGGGGTGAAGTTCACGGTTTGGGTGAAATTCACGGCTGAGGATCCCCGAGCTTAGTTTCCGGGTACACCCCAAGAATTCCCCTTGAACCATAACCCCTAATTTCACGGGGAAGAAACCGCGTGCCCCTAAGTTATAGGAATGAAGGAGTAAAATGTAATAAGTTGTGTATAAAGCTAAGGCTAGGTTGTGTACGCACCGGTTAGAAGATCCTTTAGAGACCTCTAACCCTGTTTATCTCAGGTGAGTTCTAGAAGCCCTTATTTAAATGTTTTAAATAAATGTTTTGGGTTGGTGTGCATACGTAACGATGTGACTATTTTATAAAACGATGTTTATGCATGAAGTACGCGATGTTTATAAAACGATGTTTACGAATAATGTATGTGACATTTTATGAAACGATGTTTATGAAATACTTTGCCAAAAGAAATTTACGAAGTGTTTACGAATGAACGAATGAATGATCTTTAATAAAACATACGAATGCTTTAACTGAAGTTTTGAAGTAAAAGATGTGAATGTTTATGAAAGTCACAAACGAACGAATCTGCCATGATTCATACGGGAATAGAAGCTATGGGTATGGGATGTATGTTATGGGCCTTACCTTTATATGGGCATTTGTGGCTAGCCAACTGTTGTACAACTAGGGCGATGGCGATCACTATGGGGATTACCGTGATCCTTGAAGTTGGTACGATTTATCTTGCGGGGTAGTCGTGCTTGATGTTTGGTACTTGTGCCTTTCGGGGTGCAGTGCTTGAAGTTTGTTACGTGTCATCCTTGGGATGCCGTGCTTGAAGTTTGGTGTTGAATGGCTTAAGTATCGGGCCCTAGGTGTCACACCCCGACCGATGGCGGAATCATCGGGGGGGACATGTAGACTGTTCATAAGCACAAGGTTTACTAAATTGAATATTTTAAACATCAAATTTCATTGTAAGTAATCCAAATACAACCAAATTCAAGATAGAACGAAATTGAAATACATAGAGTTCTTTCTATTTAAATTAACTAAGTCCAAGCCTACGTGTAGCACATCTTGAACAATCTCACACATTAGAACCTGAAACATGAATAAAATAAAGTCAACTAAAAAGTTGGTGAGTATAACACAGGTTTATATATAGATAACATAGAGTTTGTAAACCAATTCATTTACATAACATGATAAATAAGGCATTTATGGGGAGCAGCTGTTGTGTAACCAAGTACAACCAAACCTTTGTAACTAGTATGCAAATTGTGTTGTCGGTATCAATCACCCCAATCTGGGTGGGTTTGTCAGACTCAATAGATCTATCATTGAAAACCGTCGGCTTGAATAGTTAATGATTGCACATAAGTGTTCATAAAAGTTAGCACACATAGCACTCGGGCATAAAGCTCAAATTTGCACACATGAATGTAAATCGGATTTGTACTTGTATTGTTTGTGTAAATGTAAACATGTAATTTGATAGAGTTCATGTTTCACCCCAAAAGTGTAAAAGAGTAAAAGGGGCTATGAAATACTCACATGCATCAAAATGTAGTAGTTAACACGAGTGTTGTATAATCCAAGTGATTTGCTAATCACTAAGTTTGACCTAGAGTAAAATAGTATAAATTTGGATTAATAATATGTACAATGTCTAAGGACATCCTAAGGTTTTCAATAGTAATGAGAGTATGGGTTTGTACGAAGGGTTGGTGTATTCATTTGTGTTGGTATTTGAATGAAAATGTAAGTTCAATTGAATAATGAAAGACTTAAGGTTTAATTTGAATAATTAACTAAAATAATAATTTAATTCTTTCTATTTAGTTGTTCATGAAAAGGTGTCAAGATGCATTTTAAATATATATTAGAATATAAATAGTTTGTGTAGGTTTAAATAAAACAATTGTATGTAAAACTTTTATTTTAAATTTATTACTTTTTAATCCATTAGAAACGACTTAATTAATTTGTTTAATATTTCCAAGTTGATAATTTAGATTATGAAAACAATTCTGGCTTTGGAGTTTTATAAAATAATTTTTATAAAAGAAAATGAGTTCATATTAAAATAACAGAAGAAATAGGTTTTGACCAAAGGTAGCACAACCATGTATATCGTATAGCGCGACCGCGCTTAGGCACGGGGCGCGACTGTGCTTATGCATGGAGCGCGACCATGCCTGGACAAGAGGCACGACCGTGCTAATTGATTAGCACGACCGTGTCTGAGTGTTACAGAAGCTAATGTGTCTAAATCCTGTGTTAATAGCAAGTGAATTCATGGGGCTTTCGATTGATGATTGTTTTAGAATCTATCCATGTATTTTAATTGAGTGGAGATCGTGTCTAGGGTGAAGTTCGATTAAACTAAAAAGTAATGAACCCTAGATTTTATTAGTGTTCAATTCGATTGTATAAGCTCTGATTAGGTTAGGGCTTTCATTCATGGGATTGAAATGAGTCTGAGAATGTGTTTACTTACCTTAAACGATATCGAATTGGTAGAGTTCGACTAAACGGAGTCCCGACTTCGGCGCGTTGATCCTTGGCGTCTTCTGCTGGGATTCCGGCACGATTGATGTGAGGAATATGATCACAGAAGCTTGAAGATCATGCGCAGAGGTTTGATCTCGAGAGTGATACGGAATTGGACGAGATTGAGAGAAAGAAATGGCTAGGTGACGGTTTTGGGTTTCTAATTGCAATTGTGGTTATTCAGGAGTTTGGCCATTGATGAGTTAATCTGGAAATGGTACAAAAGACGTTACAATCGTGGACTTGAACAGAATTTGTGATTAAGGCAGTGTTTACGTTTCAACTGGGTTTCGGGCGCGACCGTGCTAGTTCTCGGCGCGACCGTGTTTACGGGGCGCGACCGTGCCAGGTCATGGCGCGACCGTGCCAGGTCATGGCGCGACCGTGCCAGGTCATGGCGCGACCGTGCCAAGTGATATTTTGATAATTTTCAAGACTAGTCCTTGTAGTTTGTGAAATAGCGTAGGTTTGTTTCAGTTGTTATTGTAGCAATGTAAAATGTGTGTATGTACTTTTAGTATTATGATAATTCTCCTTAATTGTACATGAAAATAGTAAATGATGTGACACAACGTTTTGAATGTGAATATTAGATTGAAGTTGTCATTTATTGCACAATACGAAATACCAGGAAAAACATGGATGTTACTGTATCCCCTAGTTGAGGGAATTTCGTCCCGAAATTTAACTAGTTGAGGCTACTGAATCAGCAAAAAGATGGGGGTACTTGAGCTTCATTTGGTCCTCTCGTTCCCAAGTGAATTCAGGACCACGCTTAGATTCCCAACGAACTTTGACAATCGGAATACGACTTCGCTTGAGTTGCTTGATTTCACGATCCATAATTTCTACCGGTTTCTCAACGAAGTGCATCGTTTCATCAATGCGCACGTCATCAAGTGGTATATGGAGATTCTCATCAGCGAGACATTTCTTCAGATTAGATACATGAAATATAGGATGCACATTGCCAAGAGATGGAGGTAACTCGAGTTTGTAAGCCACTTTCCCAATCCTTTCAAGGATTTTGAATGGACTAACATAACGAGGTGCTAATTTTCCTTTCTTTCCAAAGCGGAACACACCCTTCCACGGAGACACCTTAAGAAGAACAAGGTCATCGACTTGGAATTCCAAGGGTTTTCGACGTTTGTCGGCATTACTCTTTTGCCGACTCCTCGCTACTCGAATGTTGTCACGGATTTGAATGGTCTTATCGGATGTTTCTTGAATTAGTTCGGGACCGGTGATTTGTGCTTCACCAATCTCGTTCCAACAGATAGGAGAACGACACTTGCGACCATAAAGAGCTTCGAATGGAGCCATGCTGATACTCGTGTGGTAGCTATTATTGTAAGAGAACTCGATTAGGGATAGATGTGAATCCCAATTGCCACCAAAATCAATTACACAAGCTCGAAGCATGTCTTCAAGAGTTTGGATTGTTCGCTCGGTTTGACCATCAGTTTGGGGATGGTAGGCCGTGCTCAAATCCAATCGTGTACCAAGAGCATTTTGGAGAGATTGCCAAAAACGAGAAGTGAACCGAGCATCTCTATCGGATATTATGTTCAAGGGAACACCATGACGGCTCACAATTTCGTCAATGTAAATTCGGGCTAGTTTCTCAACCTTATAGTCTTCGCGGATAGGCAAGAAATGAGCAGATTTGGTGAGACGATCAATGATCACCCAAATGCTATCATAACCACTCGTGGTGCGAGGGAGCTTGGTAATGAAATCCATAGCTAAGTTCTCCCATTTCCACACGGGAATTTCCGGTTGTTCAAGCAAACCAGAAGGACGTTGATGTTCGGCTTTGACTTTGGAGCAGGTCAGACATTTGGCAACATAGAGAGCACTGTCTTTCTTCATACCGGGCCACCAATATTGTTGGCGAAGATCTTGATACATTTTATCCGCACCAGGATGAATAGAGTAACGAGTCTTATGAGCCTCGTTTAAGAGAATTGCACGGAGACCATCGCGATCGGGAACCCAAATACGGTTCAAGTAATAAAGTAAGCCATTGGGTTTTGTTTCAAGAAGAAGTTCAACACCGCATGAAATTTCTTCGTACATGTTACCCTCGGTGACTGAGATGTGTTGAGCTTCTAAGATACGAGTTTGAATGTCGGTTTGAATACGGGCACAATGAAGCATAACATGGTCCTTTCGACTCAAAGCATCGGCTACAACATTCGCTATGCCGGGATGGTAACGAATCTCGCAGTCATAGTCGTTAAGGAGTTCGACCCAACGTTGTTGCCTCATATTGAGTTCTTTTTGGTTGAAGATGTGTTGGAGACTTTTGTGGTCAGTGAATACCACACATTTTGTGCCATATAGGTAATGTCTCCAAATCTTTAACTCGAATACGACCGCACCCAACTCGAGGTCGTGCGTCGTATAATTCTTCTCATGAATCTTAAGTTGTCTTGATGCATAAGCGATTACTTTGCCTCGTTGCATGAGGACACAACCGAGACCTTGGTTAGAAGCATCACAGTAGACAACTAGATCATCATTTCCATCAGGGAGAGTCAAAATAGGAGCATTGCACAACTTTTGCTCGAGAGTTTGGAAAGCTTCTTCTTGTTTTAGTCCCCATTCATAAGTTTTACCCTTGTGGGTCAATGCGGTGAGAGGGACAGCAATCTTTGAGATGAAACGACGGTAATATCCTGCAAGACCAAGAAATGAACGAACTTTAGTGGGAGTCTTCGGGGCATTCCAATTCTTAACCGTTTCGATCTTAGCAGGGTCAACATGAATACCCTTGTCTTTGACGATATGACCAAGAAATTGAATTTCTTTTAGCCAGAATTCATATTTGGAGAACTTGGCATATAGTTGTTCCTTTCTCAAGAGATCCAAAACCAAACTAAGATGTTGTTCATGATCGGTTTTAGTCTTGGAATAGATTAGGATATCGTCAATGAAGACGATCACAAATTTATCAAGGTACGGTTTGCACACGCGATTCATGAGATCCATGAAAACTGCGGGTGCGTTGGTTAACCCAAAAGGCATAACCATGAACTCATAATGTCCATACCTTGTTCGAAAGGCAATCTTTGGAATATCATCTTCTTGAACACGGAGTTGGTGATAACCAGATCGAAGATCAATCTTCGAGAAACAAGTAGAACCTTGAAGTTGATCAAAGAGATCATCGATTCTAGGCAAAGGATAACGGTTTTTGATAGTAAGCTTGTTGAGTTCGCGGTAGTCAATACACATGCGAAATGATCCATCCTTATTCTTGACGAATAAGACGGGTGCACCCCACGGTGAATGTCTTGGACGAATGAAACCTTTGTCGGATAGCTCTTGGAGTTGGCTTGCAAGTTCTTGCATTTCCGAAGGTGCAAGACGATAAGGAGCTCTAGCCACGGGATTAGCTCCGGGTATAAGATCGATGCGAAACTCTACTTGACGAACGGAAGGAAGACCGGACAAATCCTTGGGAAATACTTCGGGAAAATCTCGAATGATGGGAATGTCTTGGATACTTTTCTCCTTGACATCCTTTTGAACAACATGAGCTAGGAAAGCAATGTACTTCTTTCGTAAGTACTTTTGAGCGGTAGTGCATGACATTAATTTAAGCCCTTTGCAAGGCTTTTCACCAAAGACCCTTAAATTTTCTCCCGATGGTAGCGGAATTCGAATACACTTCTCAAAACAAATGACTTCGGCATAATGATTTGATAGCCAATCCATGCCTATGATGATATCAAAGCTTCCTAGTGGCATTGGAACAAGGTTGATTGGGAATGTATGATCATTAAGTTCTAAAGAGCAATCATAGATAATGGATTCAATTGTAAGGGAGTCACCATTTGCTACTTCAACGGTGAAGGTTTTCTCTAAATGGGATCGTGTCTTTGCAAGTAAAGGTTCAAAATTAAGTGACACAAAACTTTTATCGGCACCGGTATCGAATAAAATGGAGGCATATTGACTATTAACAAGAAACGTACCATTGACCACGTCATTGTTGGCTTGAGCCTCATTGGCGTTTATATTGAAAGCACGCCCACGAGCTCCACCTTGTCTAGCATTGACTAACTTTGGGCATTGATCACGGAAATGATTTGGGTTGCCAAACTCATAACATGCTCGCCCATTTGCTATAGCGGGTACACCTTGATTAGCCACTTGGGGGTTGATTTGGCCCGCAGGAGCCTTGGCCCTACAAACATTGACCGTATGGCCATATTTCCCACAATGAGTGCAAAGGCGACATGGGAGGTTTTGGGGATGATGATAGTTGCATGTGGTACAAAGAGGGTAGATCCCAACATATAGCTTTTTGGCCGGTGCTTGAACCATAGGTGCAGCTTGGTTAACAGGAATAGCAGGAGTGACCACAGCATAGTTTCCAGTCTTCCTTTTCCTATTATTGCGGGAGGGTTCAGTTGTGGCTTCTTTGTTGTGCGTAGGAGTGGTTATAGTGTCAGAAACTTTCTTGGTGCCCTTTTTAGTAAGAGTCCCCGCCTTCACATGATTATCGGTTAAGGTGGCGGATAAGCGGATAGCATCTTCGAGTGTTGCGGGATTCCTTCCTAGGACAGTATCTTGAATTTGCCTAGGTAGTCCCCCAATATAATTTTCAATGCAGCGGGACAAGGGAGTGACCATGTGGGGCACAAGAAGACTCAACTCATGGAACCGAGTTGTGTACGCCAAGTTTTCACCACTATCTTGGGCAAGATCCCAAAATTCAGCTTCAAGTTTCTTCACTTCATGTCGAGGACAGAATTCCTCGGTCATTAGCCTTTTAACCTCATCCCAAGGTAAGGCCATTGCTACATCCACACCTCTATTTCTTTTCTCCCCATTCCACCACGTGAGTGCCCGTTTTTGTAGGACACTTGTGGCATTACGAACACGAAGGTTGTCGGGGCAGTCACTATTGAGAAAAGTATTCTCAATGCTTTTGAACCATTGAAGAAGTCCAGTAGCTCCTTCGGTACCATAGAACTTGAGGGGATTGGACGAGTTGAAATGCTTGAAAGTGCATTGAGATGGGTTGGCTACCACCATTACCACTATTACTACCATTTCCACCATTAGCCCCATGGTTACCATTGGTGGCACCATTAACTTGAGTGAGTTGTGTCACGAGTTGTGCAAGAATAGCAGCAATATCGGTATTGGTGTTGGCCGCGGGAGCACGACGAGGAGGCATTCTACAGATTTTCACAAGACAAGAAAAGATGTAACAACTTAAGAGAATTGTTTGGATTTAATAAAATAAGCTAACAAAATAAATAGATAATCATAGTTTGGATTATACTCAAATAGTGATAAAATCACTCGAATACTATGACACATTAAGGTTAGTTAAACTTATATAATTTTCAAGGAGACATGCTTTAGCCTATAAGTAAACACTCATCTCAGGAATTCCCAGGAAAGCATACGGGTCCCTCGGTTGATTGGGATTTATGCGAAATGCTTTCCTAGACAGAAAGTCCAAAATACAGGTGTCACTCTTCCAGATTGCACGTGTCCTCAAATAATTAACAAAGCTTAAAAACCTTAACGAGGAAATACAAATTTTTTTTTTGTTTTTGAATTTAGCTTCATGAAGTTTCCACATGCTTAGAAAGATAAAGATAGAGAAGAAGATAAGAATATCATGAGGTTTTAGGATATAGGAAAGGATATTGTTTATTTAATTTATCATTTAAGTATATATTAATAAGTCATGGATTTTTAACAATTACGTTATCAAGTAAAATAATATATAATCATGGTAAGCATGTAGCACATAGCATGTATCACATAACATATAACATATAGCATGTATCATACAACATGAAATCATGAAACATAGCATAAGTAGGTGTCCTAAAGTTATAGTCTAGGTCAAGGTGTCTAATAACCTAATTCCCTATAACCAAGGCTCTGATACCAATCTGTCACACCCCGACCGATGGCGGAATCATCGGGGCGGGACATGTAGACTGTTCATAAGCACAAGGTTGACTAAATTGAATATTTTAAACATCAAATTTCATTGTAAGTAATCCAAATACAACCAAATTCAAGATAGAACGAAATTGAAATACATAGAGTTCTTTCTATTTAAATTAACTAAGTCCAAGCCTACGTGTAGCACATCTTGAACAATCTCACACATTAGAACCTGAAACATGAATAAAATAAAGTCAACTAAAAAGTTGGTGAGTATAACACAGGTTTATATATAGATAACATAGAGTTTGTAAACCAAATCATTTACATAACATGATAAATAAGGCATTTATGGGGAGCAGCTGTTGTGTAACCAAGTACAACCAAACCTTTGTAACTAGTATGCAAATTGTGTTGTCGGTATCAATCACCCCAATCTGGGTGGGTTTGTCAGACTCAATAGATCTATCATTGAAAACCGTCGGCTTGAATAGTTAATGATTGCACATAAGTGTTCACAAAAGTTAGCACACATAGCACTCGGGCATAAAGCTCAAATTTGCACACATGAATGTAAATCGGATTTGTACTTGTATTGTTTGTGTAAATGTAAACATGTAATTTGATAGAGTTCATGTTTCACCCCAAAAGTGTAAAAGAGTAAAAGGGGCTATGAAATACTCACATGTATCAAAATGTAGTAGTTAACACGAGTGTTGTATAATCCAAGTGATTTGCTAATCACTAAGTTTGACCTAGAGTAAAATAGTATAAATTTGGATTAATAATATGTACAATATCTAAGGACATCCTAAGGTTTTCAATAGTAATGAGAGTATGGGTTTGTACGAAGGGTTGGTGTATTCATTTGTGTTGGTATTTGAATGAAAATGTAAGTTCAATTGAATAATGAAAGACTTAAGGTTTAATTTGAATAATTAACTAAAATAATAATTTAATTCTTTCTATTTAGTTGTTCATGAAAAGGTGTCAAGATGCATTTTAAATATATATCAGAATATAAATAGTTTGTGTAGGTTTAAATAAAACAATTGTATGTAAAACTTTTATTTTAAATTTATTACTTTTTAATCCATTAGAAACGACTTAATTAATTTGTTTAATATTTCCAAGTTGATAATTTAGATTATGAAAACAATTCTGGCTTTGGAGTTTTATAAAATAATTTTTATAAAAAAAATAAGTTCATATTAAAATAACAGAAGAAATAGGTTTTGACCAAAGGTAGCACAACCGTGTATATCTTATAGCGCGACCGCGCTTAGGCACGGGGCGCGACCGTGCTTAGGCATGGAGCGCGACCATGCCTGGACAAGAGGCACGACCGTGCTAATTGATTAGCACGACCGTGTCTGAGTGTTACAGAAGCTAATGTGTCTAAATCCTGTATTAATAGCAAGTGAATTCATGGGGCTTTCGATTGATGATTGTTTTAGAATCTATCCATGTATTTTAATTGAGTGGAGATCGTGTCTAGGGTGAAGTTCGATTAAACTAAAAAGTAATGAACACTAGATTTTATTCGTGTTCAATTCGATTGTATAAGCTCTGATTAGGTTAGGGCTTTCATTCATGGGATTGAAATGAGTTTGAGAATGTGTTTACTTACCTTAAACGATATCGAATTGGTAGAGTTCGACTAAACGGAGTCCCGACTTCGGCGCGTTGATCCTTGGCGTCTTCTAATTGCAATTGTGGTTATTAAGGAGTTTATTGATGAGTTAATCTGGAAACGGTACAAAAGACGTTACAATCGTGGACTTGAACATAATTTGTGATTAAGGCAGTGTTTACGTTTCAACTGGGTTTCGGGCGCGACCGTGCCAGTTCTCGACGCGACCGTGTTTACGGGGCGAGACCGTGCCAGGTCATGGCGCGACCGTGCCAAGTGATATTTTGATAATTTTCAAGACTAGTCCTTGTAGGTTGTGAAATCGCGTAGGTTTGTTTCAGTTGTTATTGTAGCAATGTAAAATGTGTGTATGTACTTTTAGTATTATGATAATTCTCCTTAATTGTACATGAAAATAGTAAATGATGTGACACAACGTTTTGAATGTGAACATTAGATTGAAGTTGTCATTTATTGCACAATACGAAATACCAGGAAAAACATGGATGTTACACTAGGTTTCTCCGCCTATAGGTAATGTAGGTGTTGAAGGGTCTAGTGGTGGTGATTCTTAGGTTTCTCCCAAGGTATGTGATGTTTGGAATTGACGGTTAAGACTTACGACAAGGCGCAGATTCAATACGTTCGTTGACTTATGGTTTATGATGTATTATGTTTTATTATTGCATTACTCTACGTATGCTTTTATTAAATGAAGTTGAATGTTATTTTTTTGTCAAATATTTGAAGTTAACGTTTTATGTTAAAACTAGAATTTACCAGCGTAGCTGACTTTTTAGTATGCACATTCAGGTTAAGGGTATGTAATGATGATGAACAATGATGCTTGGCTGGCAAAAGGAGTTACCCGGCTGATCATGAAGACTAGCATCCCGTTTGTTTTGACTATGTTTATGTTATGATAGACGATGTTTACTCTTGTGCATGTTTAACAATGTAACTGTTATGTTTGAATTAAAGTTTTCCGCTGCGTTATTTGATATTCAAGTTTAAGAACTGTTTGTGAATGAATAAATCCAACACGTGAGGCCTCCCGGGTTCGGGGCCTTACACAAATTTTAGATATCCGAACATTTCGGATAGTTAATTTTACTATCTGAATTAGTATTCGAAATTTCCGGATAACCGAAATTTGGATATCCAAATTTTCGAGTACGGATTCAGATAGTAAAACGAATATTTAAATCATGCCTTCATTCCTCCAACCTCTAGCCTTCATTCCAAAATCCAAACGCAATTTCTTGATTCGCATGTAACCTGATCCTATTAGTAAAATAAATCAAATACATGCTTTGCTAATTCTTTGGTTGGAAACACCACAAGAATAGGCAAAATGAAAGCCAATGTTTACCCTGTGAAATAAAAAAAAATGCGCTTCATCATTGCTAGCTAAAAATCTAATAACCAAAATGAACATAGAACATAGTAATCATGCTGCATTTGGGTCCTTCCAAACTGCAGTCTACAAATGCATAAAATTAAAATTGTATCAAGAATTGTAACCCTGTCAATATTCACCATATCTAAAGTCTAGATAGTTTACAGTCCCCAAAGATTTAAGTTAACATATGATACGTTAAACCAATTAACTGATGTTTAATTCAAAAATTAAACCACTGAATTTGGGAAAATAACAGTAAAACCAAAAGATTTGGAAGTGGTTTTCTTGAATTCCACCGGTAGGGGTGATGTAGCCCAGACGGTCTATAAAACTAATGAATAAAAACCTAACTAGACTCCTAAGTAATAAATGGAGTACCTATGAAATAAACCGCACTGACATGCAAGTGTACCTATCGAGTGTAGCAAAGCTTAATGGTAAACCAGATTATTGAACCCTAAAGACACTGAATAACTAAACTAGACTCTGACTCGGACTAAAGATGATTTGGTTGGGGGGTTTACTACACTAATGATTAAACTAATAATGCAGAAAACTAAGAACGACTCAACTATCAAGATAAGGAACTAAAGAAATAATCAGAGATGGGAAGAATAACACCTAGGTCGGAATCTTACTTGCAAAGCAAAACTTCTACAGGTTCTGGAAACTATGATGGATCTGGGTTTCTAAGGATAACAACTATAGACTACCTAGTGGATCCCTAATCATTCTCAGGGTGTCACCAAATAAGGAACCTAAAGATGTAATAACTCACCAGATGGTTAGATCACCTCTCGGGTATTTCCAACAATGATAAAGTACCCTAATAGACAAATTACCTCTCAGTCTCACTGTCCACCATACATTCAAGGAATGCACGGGGTAATCTCAAGATAACAACTATGACTCGAATAGAAACAATCACTAGACACCTACTATCAACTTTCTCTCAGACAGCTGACACTCGGATTCCTAATGAGGAAGACCAAACGACTAATCCTCACCTCTCGGGTATTGAACTAGGACATACACTCAGATCTAATCAACATTCAATCACAACTCCTATGGAATACTATCTCTAGCAAACCACACCAACGATCACAAACACACAGTCCTATGATCTAGATTTGCTAATCAAACTGGAAGAAATCCATAATCAACACACGGGATTGAAATCAAACATAGATCAGATCTAAGTATGCTATAACATCATACTAATTAACATAAGATCTTTTACAAAATCATTAAACCATCAATTAGAATCCAAAAACCGAATAAAAATCATACTTTAACAAGCAATCGTCATGTGACCTAGGCAGTATCAATAGTTTAGCCTAGAATTATTCTCAAAACAACTAGAACAGAAGTATTCAAGCAAATCATTGTACCAAACATAGCAATTCAAGGATAATGATTCGAACTTGAAACCGAAAAACGCTAAATCTAACGAACCCGTAAGCAAAGTCTTCAACTTTCCTCTTCAATTGAACTCCTAAGCTCCAAAATCGCCCTACAACCCTCTCTGGACGGCCAAAATTCGAACTCTTTTCATAATGGCAATCAAAATCTATTTAAATTCGATTTTTAGGGTTTTGCTGAATTTCTGTCTCTCGCGTACCGCGGCGCGAGAATCTTGATCTCCACTCTTCGCGTACCGCGAGAGACTGGAATTTCAATTTTTTGCACTTTGAACCCTTGACTTCCTTCTCTTGCTCGGTTTCTTCGTGTATTGACTTGTAGTTCACACAAGCTCCTGTAAACATAACAAAGACACAAATGTACATAAAAACGACTCAAAACAAATAGAAAACTCACTGAAAACGCACTACAACACTAGAATAAAGATGTGTGCTTTGCACTACATCAAATATCTCCACACTTAACCTTTTTTCGTCCTCGAAATTTTCTGCAATGGAATCATAATTGAAACTCAATTTGTAACTTAGCAAAACATACTCACGCGTTAAAAAGCAACAATTAGTTTTTCTGTCTGATTAAACCCAACCACCAACTTTCAAGCCCCCATAATGTGTTCTACTTCCATTTTATACAACATCAATCAATCTATGTGACTCACACTTAAAAGCTACAGCTCCATCTAATCCCGTTTCACGGTCATGTCTAGGCCCGGGTTAAACCATATCAATTTCCCACCACGTAAAACTAAGATTTATTTGTTTTAGAAATTAGATGAAACCATGAATGAATGGATGGAATATGAGCATTAACAAGCAAATAAAACTTCATCTAGAGGCGTTTCAACAAAGTCACTATCCCGAAAGGTAACACATAGACTAAGTTATAATCAATAAAAGCACATACGAATCACTTAGGGGTGTTTTCTCCAAGTGGCCATCCCGTAGGGTAACACATAAGCAAAACTCAGTATTCTAATCAAATAAGCTCATTAACATGGAATTTATGGATGCGGGCGCCACGACAACTCGAATTTATTCTCATAAAAAGAATGTGGTGTGCCATGAAATTTCAAAAACAAATAGATTTTAACTTAATGTGGTACCTATCACCCTATGTTGACAGTTTCAGTATTACCGACACCCCTAAGATGAGTACCCACAAGATTTCGTGATTTAATTCAATTATTTATCCTAAACAACACTTACAGGATATTTAAGCTCTACTAGCTGGCTAGATCTACCAAAACATCACTAATTAGACGCGTTTTCAATTATTTATTCATTTAAACTCAACAAGCAGATCCAGTTCTACTATCATTTTCCATTTTATTATGCAAACTTTTAATTTTCAAAGGACAATTTTTCAAATTTAAAATTTTTTTTTTGAATTTTTATAAAGAAACAAACCAGACAAACTAGACACTCACATCCCCATACTTGAAAAACACATTGTCCTCAATGTGAAACAAGACACAACTAAAAAAAACAAAAATGCAAAAATAAACAAGAAGCGACTTAGCTGGTAATGTAGCACTCGAATGTCTAGCTTTGTTCTTCCACGTGTGAACCGTATAGCATTTTGGTCGCAGTTGCACACACTGCTGGGCTGTTCTTTACAAACATATAAGATCAGCATCGACCCCGCCCGAATGGAGATTGAGTACGGACGGAATGATAAAACCTGCAAAATAAACCTCACACAAACCCGCAGCATCAAACTGACTCAAAGTAAAAGTAAAAGTAAAAGTCTCGACTGACTCACTAAGACTCTGGATAGATAACAGGGACATATACCCGATGTGCAAGGTGGATCATCGGGTCGAACGGTTTCTAAGTTTCCCATGGTCATGGTGGTTGGTGAATATGATATGGATAATGGTGTGATAAGGATGATAGAGGATGATGGTGAATGATAGATGGTGATAATAGGTGTATGTGAGTATGAATGATGGTGGGTAGTGAACGGTTGTAGGAAACCATGGGAAACAAGGAAAGAAGGAGTGAATCAAGAGGTCCCCGCGTACCGCGAAAGACCACAAGCTAAGTCTCGCGTATCGCAAGGGACCCTGGTGACAGAAAGTTTTGTGATTTTTCCAACTTTTATACTTGTAATATTTTTGATCATTTAAAATTTTTGTCACCCAAATTTCTTAAAAACCTGTTCCAACTATAAAAACATATGTAAAAATACCTGGAACTTCGTTCGTGATGATTTTCCTCATCGAATCAAGCGCGAATCTCTTCAAAACACGACACAACCAAAACACACATAACGAAAAACTCAAAAGTGACACGGACATAGAACCAAGAAGGCATACAAACTCTACATCACGGGCACTTGCCCGAGACTTAAACAAGCTTGTAAGGAGGCTTCTCCTTGATTCTGACCGGAACCGCCTTCATCCTATGCGGTATCCCGGTCCTCCAAAGCAGCAAATAAGTAATACTACTAGCAAGCAATGACCCTCTTTCATATTCATCAATCTGGTCCTTCCACCAACACTTAAACCTATCAAGTCCGAAGATAACCCGGTTCAAATACATTAGCAAACTATCACCCCCTGAAAATCCACACACTTGGGGTTTGCACTATCCTCCAATCAAAAAAATCATTTAAAGCTCGGGTTCTCTTTCGGGGTGGCCTAGACCTAAGAGCACTAGAACTAGGGGTCAGATCAACGGTCCCCTCAGAAAACATAATGGTGATGGGTAACGGTTCAGGAATGGGATTTTCTATATGTGGGACCTCTAAAACCTCACCCGGATCTCCGGGATCCTCTATATTCTCCTTAAACATCCCCACACTTGGGGTTTTGCCTATAATCTCATCTAACTCTGCCATAATTTCCAGGAGATCATCATGTATCTCTCCTCCGTATTCATCCGGCTCATCTAACAACCTCTCCAACTCCAACGCCCACTCAGATTTTTCTTCTAAATTTGGGGCGGGCTCACCTACTTCTATCACCGGGTTAGAGTCCTGATGGTAGTCCATGAAGGAATCAAGCATGCACACGGAGTGGCTATGCTCGCCAGCATCCTTTACGGACTTTGTGGCATCAAAGGTAACCGGCTCACCCCCCACACGAAGTGTGAGTTTTCCTTCAAAAACATCGATCAATGCCTTAGCGGTGCGCAAGAATGGGCACCCGAGGATGAGTGGGACTTTGTCATCTGCATCCATGTCCAGAATGACGAAATCCACAGGGAAGACAAATTTGCCTACTTTTACTAGAAAATTTTCCACAATTCCCCGTGGATACTTGACTGAACGGTCAGCCAAAAATATGATCATGCGCGTCGGCTGTGGTTTACCTAGGTCTAGTTGCTTATATTTGGAAAATGGCATCAGATTGATGCTAGCACCTAGATCAGCCAACACGTGGTTCAAAGGTAAACTACCTATCAGGCACTGTATCGTGAAACGACCCGAATCCAGCAGCTTCTCAGGTAACTGGTTCTGAACAGTCGCAGAGCATTGCTCACTAAGTGAGACTTTAGAGATACCCTCCAGCTTCTTCTTGTTGGAAAGAAGAACTTTGAGGAACTTTCCATACCTTGGCATGTGCTGGAGGACCTCTATAAACGGGAGATTGACCTTGAGTTGTTTAAACATATCAAGGAAGTGACTGTATTCCCTAGCGTGTTTATGTGGCAACAAGCGGGCTTGATAGGGAACATGACTCAAGTCAACCTCGGGGATCTTTATCTCACTCCCACCCTTCTTCTCCACTGCCTTCTCGGCAGGCTCCTCTAACACAATCTCCTCGTCCACCGGCTTTTATTCTTCTTCTACTACCGGTGGTTTCTCTACTTTCCTGCTCCTAGTCGACACAACATTCGACTAGGCCTCCTCTAACATCCTAGCATCGATCTCAGCAAATCGAGCTCTCCAATCTGCCTTCTTCACTTCCTCTACTGAAGGTATGTTAAACTCAATGGAGTGGGAGTCATCCTATACAACCTCTTTCTTCTCTACACTCCTGACTGACACGGCCATCACTGAAGCATTTGGGCCCGAAGATGGACCTCCTTGTCTTTCCCTCAAGCTCTTCGCGATGTCTCCTACCGTGCGTTGCAAATCCTGAAATGCTGACTACTGATTCTTCAATATAGTGTCGTGGCTATCCAGTCTTTGACTAGGTGGGCAAGAAGTTGTGTCTGATTCTCAAACATCTCTTCGATCTAATTTGTGCTGACACTGCTTCCCGAGCTTGCTCCAGCTTCTCCTGCATACTGATGCTGGCGACCATTAAACCCAGGTGGGTTGTTTCCAGATCACCATCCCAAGACAAAAGAATTGTAGTTGTTGTACGCTTGGTTCTGGTTTCCGGCAAATCTCACCTACTTTTGGAGATTTATGGGACAATCTCTGGTGTCGTGTCCTCCCCTGCACACTTGACAGCTCTGAGCACTGAGCTTCAGCTCCTTAATCTCGTTGGCCATTGAGGTGAGTGCCGCAGCCACGCTAGTATCAGCAGTGACCTGATGCACACCTCTAGGAGAAGTAGGAATGGATGTCCTAGTGGATGGATGATGTTGTTTGTCTTGAGCAAAGCTCTCGAGCATCAACTCACACTCCTCAGGCTCGAGTCTATCCATGATATGGCCTCCCGCAGCTGTGTTGAACATTTGCTGCTTCTCGAAGGTGAGGCCATTATAGAACTTCTCCACTAGCGCCCAGTCGGAAAGACCGTGTTAGGGACATCGGATCAACAGCGTGTTGAACCGCTCCTAGGCCATGTGATAAGGCTCGTCGGGATCCATCCAGAACGAATGGATTTGATCCGGAAGGAGAGCGGCCCTGGAAGGTGGATAGTACTTTTTATAGAACTTGGCTTGAAGATCCTCCCATATGGTGATAGAATTGTCGGGGAGGGTGTCAAGCCAAGTGGATGCATGACCATATAGGGAGAATGGGAAGAGATGCAAGTAGATTGCGCCCTTAGACACACCCGAGATATTGAAGGCATCACCTATGCACGTGAAGCGGGACAGGTGTCCGGGTGCATCCTCATCCTCGAGGCCATGGAATTGAGTGGCATGAGTGATGGTACCCATGACATGTGATGGGATCTGCCAAGAATTTGTATTAGGAATAGTGGGGCGTGTGATCGAAGACCTCGCGCCCGTGACCCCATCGCTGGCCCTCTTGTGTTCGGTACGTCTCGCTGGTGGTTCAACTTCGCCTATTTTAGGAAAAGGAACTGGGCTAGTAGAATGTACCTGGTTGCTGCACAATGCTTTCAAATAATTCCCGAAAGTCACGGGTGCGCTCGTGAAGCTCTCGTTTGGGCTCTTGAAAAGCATAATATGGCGGTGATCCCTGTGAACGAGTATGTTGCATAAACTGACACAAGAATAAGAAAGAAACAAAGACTCAAAAATAGAAAGACTCGATTCTCACTTAGACACTTAGATAGCACGTAGGACAAGCACATAAGACAAGCAAGACTCAAAAGAAAAATAACAGAAAATAAACCAAAAATCAAACAAAGAACTAGCCAAAGTCAATATTACTATTGCCAAGTGTCCCCAGCAACGGCGCCAAAAACTTGATGTAGCCCAGACGATCTATAAAACTAATTAATAAAAATCTAACTAGACTCCTAAGTAATAAATGGAGTATCTATGAAATAAACCGCACTGACAATCAAGTGTACCTATCGAGTGTAGCACAGCTTAATGGTAAACCGGATTATCGAACCCTAGAGACACTGAATAGCTAAACTAGACTCTGACTCGGACTAAAGATGATTTGGTTGGAGGGTTTACAACACTAATGATTAAACTAATAATGCAGAAAACTAAGAATGCCTCAACTATCAAGACAAGGAACTAAGGAAATAATCAGAGATGGGAAGAATACCACATAGGTCGGAATCCTACTTGCAAGACACAATTTCTACCGGTTCTGGAAACTATGATGGATCTGGGTTTCTAAGGATAACAGCTATAGACTACCTAAATCAATCTCAGGGTGTCACCAAATAAAGAACCTAAAGATGTAATAACTCACCAGATGGTTAGATCACCTCTCCGGTATTTCCAACAATGATAAAGTACCCTAATAGACAGATTACCTCTCAGTCTCACTATCCATCATACACTCAATGAATGCACGGGGTAATCTCAAGATAACAACTATGACTCGAATAGAAACAATCACTAGACACCTACTATCAACTTTCTCTCAGACAGCTGACACTCGGATTCCTAATGACGAAGACCAAATGACTAATCCTCACCTCTCGGGTATTGAACTAGGACACACACTCAGATCTAATCAACATTCAATCACAACTCCTATGGAACACTATCTCTAGCAAACCACACCAACGATCACAAACACACAGTCCTATGATCTAGATATGCTAATCAAACCGGAAGACATCAACAATCAACACACGGGATTTAAATCAAACATAGATCAGATCTAAGTATGCTATAACATCATACTATTAACATAAAATCTTTTACAAAATCATAAAACCATCAATTAGAATCCAAAAACCAAATAAAAATCCTACTTTAACAAGCAATCATCATGTGACCTAGGCAGTATCAATAGTTTAGCCTAGAATCATACTCAAAACAACTAGAACAGAAGTATTCAAGCAACTCATAGTACCAAACATAGCAATTCAGGGATAAAGATTCGAACTTGAAACAGAAAAACGTTAAATCTAACGAACCTGGAAGCAAAGTCTTCAACTTTCCTCTTCAATTGACCTCCTAAGCTCCAAAATCTCCCTAGAAAACTCTCTGGACGGCCAAAATTCAAACTCTTTTCATAATGGCAATAAAAATCTATTTAATATCGATTTTTAGTGTTTTACGTAATTTCTGTCTCTTGCGTACCGCGAGAATGTGGTCCCAGTCCTTCGTATACCGCGAAGGACGATTTAGTCTGCCAGGGTTCTAGAAATCCTCGCGTACCGCAAGAATCTTGATCTCCACTCTTCGTGTACCGCGAGAGACTGGAATTTCAACTTTTTGCACTTTGAACCCTGGACTTCCTTCTCTAGGTCGATTTTTTCGTGTATTGACTTGTAATTCACACGAGCTCCTGTAAACATAACAAAGACACAAATGTACTTAAAAACGACTCAAAAAAAATAGAAACTCACTGAAAACGCACTACAACACTAGAATAAAGATGTGTGCTTTACATTACATCAAGGGTCGAATAGCAATTCCCTTAAAATAAAAGTAAAAAATGAAGCCACTGAATTTGGTAAAATAACAATAGGGGCGAATAGTGATCCTGTAACACCTGGATTTTCAAAACCAATTTAAACCTTTTAAATAACACAGAAATAGGTCCCAGACAACATTACCACATGAAACATGGTTCCACTTTTTTCAAACAGCGACTAATACGTTCTGTATCCCAAAAGGAAGAACTAAACAAGTTTTAAAACCACACTAAGTTCAAAAGACATCAACATGATGCATTCCCATCCAAAGGATTAGTTTAAGACAAATCAAACATTCAAAACATCATTGAGAATCCAATATCCGACCTTGACGGGACCCGAGATCACTCCGGATCTTCCCTACATTCAAAACATCAATTTGAACATGATTAGTAAAGATAAGTAGCCCTAGGGACCTCCCACATGTCCCTACAACAACGACAGGCCAAAATCTCAAAGACCTAAAAATTCCAGCGTATACCAGACCCAAATGGGCGTATCATACCATAAACACTTATCCAATCTTAATTCACCATTTTAAACACCTCAATTGAAAAACCGCCAATTCCCCTAAAGAACCCTAATTCTTGAATCTCCAAATTGGATGTTATCATGATGTTATCATACGCTCCGGACGTATGAGGCACTGCCCGAGCGAATGATACGCCGGCAGCAGGTCAAACATGACCATTTTTCAGTTTTTAGCCTATGCAACCCCTCGTCAACCGACCCATTTGCATATTTAAGTTATTAACCATCATAAACTCATGTTTAAACCACATATAAGCTTACCCACATATACTAACACAAATTTGTTAGTTATCAACCCCCAAACCCGAGTACCACTACTCGTATTTTACCCTCGTATTTTACCCCTGAAGTGTTTGACTTTAGGCATACAAAGACCTATAACTTAGACATGTATTGACCTATACAAGTCCTAACATTTCACTATTTATCAAATTGACATATGCACATGTCTATTGCGAGAACCACCACTGGCTTTCCCCCATGGAGTATTTGACTCCATGCCAACCCATGAAGTATCCACACTTCATGTCACCCGTGAAGTATTTGACTTCACTTCCACCCGTGAAGTTCTTGACCTCACTACCACCCGTGAAGTATCCACACTTCACGTAAACGTCTCCATGAAGTATCCACACTTCATGTAATCAACCAATTTACCATTTTACTACCAACAGTTGACTTTTACCACATTAAGTCAATTTAAGTCTATTGTTTCTACATTCAACAATTTAGTTGACTCTAACCACACTGAGTCACTCACACCATTTAATCGCACTCATTAATCTAGTTTGGCCAATTACCACCTTAAGCCAATTACAACAATTTACCACATGTCATTCATTTACTTTGACTAATTTTCACATTAAGTCAACTACACAATATCTACCACATTCATCATACAATTGACTATCTACCACATAAGTCAAATAACACAAATACCACATATTAGTTAGGCTCCTTTACCGCTTATGTCAATTACACCACATCACCATTATTACACAATGGCTTGACCTATACCACATATTAGTCCATTTACACCAATTTCACCATTTTTCCACAAATGGTTTGACTTATACCACATTAAGTCAACTACACGTATTTTCCATGTTATGTTTGAGTATTTACCATATTAGTCAACTACACCACATTTAAACTACAATATGTATACTACTTTGACTTTTACCACAAACCACATTCACGTTAGACTATTAGCCACATAGTCAAATTACATTAAATCAACATATTTAAATAGGATTACTACACAAGTCTAATTACACGACACTCCCCCTTTTATCTATCCGAAAGTGTTGGAATATATGATTCCATTCCCACCATTGGAGTATTTGACTCCAAGTATACACCTATGAAGTATCCACACTTCATGCTCCTCAAATTGTACCCAAGAAGTATTTAGACTTCAAGGCCACCTAAATTCAACAACACATAAGTAAGTATTGAAAAAACATACTATCTACTTATGTAATCACACTACTTATCAAATACTAAGTAAGTGCAAAGGCACTTACCTTTGCCAATGAATATTCCAATCATTCCTCAAAGCTAACATCTTTAACGCCTCGATCACCTAAACATTTCCACATGTTTTAGTAATCTAAATTATCCCAAATCATACATCAATTGGAGTTTAACACCACCCAAGATCTTTAGATCTTTACTATCATCTAACCTTGGTTCATTAAGCTCCATACAAGCTTTTAACCATTACTAAACCAATTCTACCCATTTTGACCCGTTAAGGAGTTCACCCAATTCTTCCAATTTCATCCAATTCAATTTCACCATTTCAATTGAGTTTATAACATGAAATTATGTTTATCTAATACCATGAACACTTATCCAATCTTAATTCACCATTTTAAACACCTCAATTGAAAAACCCCCAATTCCCCTCAAGAACCCTAATTCTTGAATCTCCAAATTGGATGTTATCATGATGTTATTTGCTACTCTTAACCTTTAATCAGTCTAGATTATAACTTTAAACAAGTTATTAACCATAATCAACCAACAATTCAGCCCCCAACTTGATTTTATATAAAACCCACAAAGAACACAGTCTATGGTGAATAAAGAGTTGAGAAGGTTACTTACTTGGTGTTTGGAAGAAGTTGAATGAATAGAAATCAACTAATTTCACATGCAACTCCTCAATCTCGGTTATTGGCTCCTCATCCTCCTCTTGCTCTCTCATTCAAGACACACACACACACACTTATGTGTGTGTCGCCATTCTCTCCCAACATAACAATCAGATTGTTATTTTTTACACTTTCATTCCCTCTAGTTTGTATATTAGCTCCTTGTTCTAAAACTACAAGATTCCACCAAAAACAAAAATGCCTCCAACGTAAATTTATATAAATATACCCCCATATAATAAAATTATTATATTATGGGGCAAACCCGAAAGTTGGTTCGTTACAAATCATACCCCCTAATTTTGGGCTTCGTCCCCGAAACCCGATCCACCAAAAGGTTAGGGTAATACTCAAGTATCTATCCACAGATTCTCGAGTAGTTTCCGCCCCTCATCTAATGATCCCGATGAACCAATTCTTGGTTAACCCGCTTATACCACAAGCGTTTCACCTAGCCACCTAAGGTAGCCACCAGTTCCTTTAGATGAACATTCATCGTCCACCTTAATACCGCTATAAGAAGCAACATCCACTTCTCTCGCCAAACATTCTCGTGGATACACCACGAGGAATGTAACATGGAGTCTACACGATCCCCCGAGTAACTCCTAGCAACATACCACTTAACAAACTAAAGTGAAGCCAGAACGGTCCAACAAAACGAGGACTTGGCCTCCCATGTTTTCGAACCCGATACACCCCCTTTTTAAGGGAAACTTTTATATCGCCAAAGTTCCCATTTGAATCTCAATGCACCTCCTCCCTAAATCAACTCAGGGCTCTCTATCCACCTTGAGCGGATTTTTCAATCGCACTCAATATACAAGACCTTTCACACTTAAGTCTTAAATCACACCACGATTCTTAAGTTCATGACAATCAATACCACCCAACCAAATGGCATTCGACATCATTCACCATTTAGTAATTCAATAATCGGAATATGAATACTCAATGGTAAATCAAACGACACCATCTTTTAACCAATGGTAAAAGATCACCCGATTTCCTCCAAATCGAAGAAGAAACTAGCACCTCAATCTAACTTAACATGTACAAATGTACCATGTCGTATCACACCTTTCTTGAACCGAAGTTCCCCGACCACTCGGAAGAGTAGGTTCCTTTTTGGTATCCGGCTTTAACCCGTAGGTAGGTGAGACACTTTTAACCACATAGTAGATTGTGCCTCTTTTTATCCCCAACCACCAAAAGTTAAACCCCGAAATAAACATACAATAACCCACGAGACTCTTAAGTCTCATTCATCACCCAAGAATTTCAAGGACTTCGAGAACACCCATGAAGTTTAAAGACTTCAAGAACACCCCGTTAAATCTACCGACTTATTCATAAGGCATCCTTTGAGACTCAAAGATCTCAATTACACAATCCCCCTTTGAAGTTCAAATACTTCATTTTCAAATACCGTTTTACGAAATTCAAAGACTTCAAACACCTTTTCTGAAGTTTAGAGACATCAAGCACCATTTGCTCCTTGACTATTTCAATCTTTAATGGGTCAACTTAGATGCCTTCAGAATTCACCACCTCTTCCAGAATTGGATTTCCCCATAGCCAAAATGGCACACCAAATCATTCCAAAGAAAGGTCTCTCTTTTCAGGGAATTTCAAAAAGATTCATGAAGATAATGAGTTTGAATGACTTGTTTCGAAAATAAAAACGAATATCATCGAATAAACGACCACCGTATTAGCATACATGGGTCTACACACCTTTCACTTTGATCCACATAAACCGTGTAACTTCTAATAAGCTATAAAGTTACACCCGCAATCCCATAGTATTCATAACGAAAATGATACCATTCATGGGATAACGTCTTCCTCTAACATCATTGTTGAACTATGACTTTTAGTCACTTGTTCAAACCCGACAAATATGCGTATACATTCTTCCATTCTTCTTTTCCTTAAGAGAACGGTTACACACCAAGAAGATACGTTTGGGTATAGAACCCTTATGAACTTCTTCATAACTGGAACATCAAGTATTCCATCGCTCCGATTGGTGTCAATGGCATAAGCCAGGCATACACCAATTCATGCGCCACGTGTTTCACCGTCTCTAGACGAGAACGGGTCGACACATCACCCTTTAGTCTTACACGACATTGATATAGTTACTAAGTAACCACAAAATTTCCACCATAATCGTAGGACTCCATTCTATGTGATTGTTTCACCCACATCTTTCGATTATTAACACATACATTTGTCAACATTATGAAATCCGCAATGTTGATCTCTTCCGAATCCACCGATTAATATATAACCTCATTTGAAAACATACCAAATGACTTCAATCCCGTCTTTGATGGTTTAGAGAAGTTGGCTCGATAGCCTTAAGATTTCTATTTTCTCCCCCTTTCATTCGTGTGCTTTAACTCGGGACCTTCATTTCGAATGTATCCCGATTTGAAACCATCGCAACACCCATTATTAGGACTATAACACTACAACATAGTGTGTCTCTTCATTCCCACTGGTATATCTTCTCACACGTATGGTAACAACAAGTATTGCCTTCCCAAAGGGATTTCTAGCTCGGCTAGAATATTTGGCTTTCTTGAAGCCAACACTAAAACCTCCCTACTAGTTTCCCGACTCTGATCTCCTTGTAACGTATAACAATCAACTCCACCAGACTTGCACACCACGAAGGAGAATCCACTCTATAAGTCAACAGATAGCATCGAGAAAGTCGATATATCTTCATTCCTTCTTATACTCCAAGATTTGGGCAAGACTACACTTAGTCATACAAGATGCCCATAATCCTTTGATTATCTTACCGGGTTAAACGCGTGAAGAAACTTCCATTTGCAAGATCCACAACAGCTTGTGGACATAGCTAGTTCAAGAACGTCTCTTGAATTCACCCCGTTTCATTATTCTCACACCTTTAAGCCTTTCTCCTAAAGAGAACTCCCAATCTATTCTCCGCCATAAACCGGGGACGGCTCCGTTAGTAGTACTCCATCCATCCATCACAATGGATTGCTTCAAATCCAAATACCGCTTTGATGTATCGTTTGTTAAACAACGATTAAACTCCCACCGTTTTACTCATTTGGATCTGATGTGTTGCAAAACACATAGGTTTATTGGGAGTATTTTATCACATTTGGAGCGATTTTTGTAGTGAATTCGTTTGAGTATGGTACTTATGTTCATATATGTTGATATTATAGGTATAATACGAGAAACGAGAAGAATAAGTGAGTAAACGAGTTGCGGGAATGAAGAAATAAACGGAATCGACAGGAAAAAAATGTTTGAACTTCAAATGGGCATATCTCAGGCTAGAAAATGAGTTACCGGGCCCATAATATATGAATCTTGGGTGTCTCAGAATTTCTTAGAGCCTATTATTGATAAAATCCTGAAATTCCCCCCGTAGCGGACCGTTATGGAGTTTTTTAGCGGTTCGCCAAGGATTTGACACCGTAGCGGACCTCCACCAAACCCGTAACGGTCCTCCACCGACTTGACGTGAAAAAAACCCTAAGAAAGGGTTTTTAAACCTTTTTGACTGCCATTCTTGGGGGAGTTCGATTGGAGGTGATTTGGGACGACTTAGAAGATTAAAACTTGGAGTTTGGAGCTTCTTAGAAGCCTCGTAGTGAAGATTGAAGATCGTTTTCGGTTTAGAAATGTTCGGCTTGTGTTTATTCATTTGATTTCGGAACTTCTATTGACTATACTTCTGTATGATCTTAGTTTAATGATGTTTTGGTCTCCTATGAGTAGCTAAACCTGTTAGCTACCTAAGTTTGATTATTTCTTTCATGTTTTGACGCTTTTGTGAGTTTTTATCGTATGATTTGCTGTGTTGATCTTAGAATCTCTATCTCTACTGCTTATGAATGGATATGAATAATGATTTGATGTGATTGCTATTGCCATGACCATGTTTGAATGATGTTTGGTTGATTTTGTGTCTTCTAGATTTATTCTTGCATTCTAGGACGATTACTTTGTGTTTTGTCCGATTAGATAACTGACTAGAGATAGCGGTTAGTGTCTTGGCCTTGGTTTGAGTATTATTTTAGTGTCCTACCTAGTCTTGAGACCGAGAGGTGATAGATTCGCCTAGAACCTCCTACCCATTGTGTGTTTTGTCGAGCCCGCGTGAGAGCGAGATTTACCTTTCATTCATGGATTAGTGTTTCTTAGGGTTTGCATGGGGTCTAGTTAGAGATTGTCCTTTGCTCTTGGGTTGTGGACAATGACCTTTAACAGCTTTGTGAAGGTGAGACCGAGAGGTGATCCTCCATTAGACATTTTGACATCGCCCGTCCTGTTCTTTACACGAGTTTAATGTCTTCTTAGGAAGTCGGTGACACGCCTAGTCGACCCTAGATTCGTACCTTTAGAGACGATCGTACGTATAAATTCCCTTTGTCATTGCATGTTAGTAGGATTCTTACCTAGGTAGCTGCTTTCTATCCGATCTTATCTTTGCGTCCAGTCTCCGTGTTCTTAGTTGTTTGCTAGAGTTTAGAGGCGTCTTGTGTTTCGTTCTCCGTAGTTTAAATCATTCATTTATATTTCTAGGTTAGGACTCGATATAGGTTTAGTATTGAGAGCCGCCATAGGTGTCCACGAATTGATATCCGGTCTTGCCTACGCTTATTACATACCGACTGGTACGCTTGTCGTTTGTGTGTTTTAGGATTGGTAATTCCTTTTTAAAACCGTTGTGTGAATTGACTGAATTTTATATATATACTTTACACGCACCAAGTTTTTGGCGCCGTTGCCGGGGACACTGCATTGGCGATTTCAAGAACGACCCGAGTCGGGGATCTAGCCATTTTTGTACATATTTGTGTGATTTTTAAATTTTTTAAGATTTCTGTTTTTATTTTTGGTGTGATTCCACTTTTCTAGAATTAGTTTTCGTGTGATTTTGCTAGGATTATTTTCTTTGTGATAGTTTTCTTCTTCTAGGTTTTATTTGTTAGTTTTTTTTTATTTCTTTATTTTGTTATTATCTCACGTGCTACGTTAAGTATGTACAGACAACATGTTGGGTGGTACGAGGAACCTTGGTGCGAACGTTGTGGAGGAAATCATTGGATACAAAATTTCCAATATGAGAAAGTGGAGGAAATGCTCGCCTATTTGATCCGTAGGAATGATCTCAGGGATGCTGAACAACAAGCTCAAAGAACAGAAGCATTATATGAGCCTCCTTGAATACTACCATACCGATCCAAACCTACCTTGTCCCTAACCGAGTTAATGCAACAAGCACGCGAGAGATTTGAGCGGGAAGAGGAAGAACAAAAGGTTGAAGTTGAACAACGTAAGCTTCTTATCAAGGAATATAAGGAACAAGTCCATAGAATAGAGGCGTTGGGCATGAAGATTGATGAGATTTGTGATAGTCATCAACGGGAGACGATAACGGACGAGGTGCAATTACCAAGCTCACAAAGTATTGCACAAGTCCCACCCCCTGTTAAGCACGAGTTCAGTTACTATGAGCAATAGTTCTTTGAACCTATATTTTCAACCGATATTGAGTCCAATTTCGAAGTGGAGCGTCTATCCAACCTTGAGTCCGGTAAGTATCCTACCTCTAGCTATATTGATCATGAGTGTGTGGATGATACACATTTGACAGCATCCAGTTCCATACATAATTCATTTATCCCATTTAATATATCACACTTGCCCTTGGAGGATGATTTGATGCAGGATTCAAATGTCGAGGACACGCAGGAGGATGCCAAGATTGTTGCTGATGATATCGAGGAGGAGTATGTTCCCTCGTTGCTAGATGAGTTTGGTGATGAGTTGGTGGATGTCACATCTATAGACGAAGGAGAGTTTGACCCTCTGGGTGACTTTGCTGAGTTAGAAACATTACTATTTGGGGAGCCAGAGAGGGAGATGGAAGAATCACCGCACCATGGTGAGGCAGAGAAAGAAGAAGGAGAGACATAGGAAGAAGAAGGAGAGCATGAGGAAGTGGTTGAGGATCTAGAGCAACCACTTCGTGTAAGGATAGCCGACCTGTGGAAGAAAGAGTTGGTGGATCGCCACCCCAACCAACATGACCACGGGATAGAGCCCAGAGACGTATGGACCGACATGTTTTGAGGGTGCTGAGATGGTCACATAAGGACCATAGGATGACACCATATTCTAGAGATGACCGACTACCTCATTACATGCCCCATATCAGATTTGGTCCAGGTAAGTTTAAGGACTGGTGGGTCGACTTGGATACATTTGTCCAAGTCAGTTTGAGCCCTACTACAGCATTCTTCCCAGCTGACAGTAGGAGGAGGAGACTAAGCCAGGTTAGTGGGAAGAGAATAAAGGAGAAGCCACCTGATTGAGGTTGTGGTTTTGAGTCCGGCTGAAGACTCGTATGTAAACTTAGCGCTTCCGGGAGGTAACCCAATGGTGAGTTTTTATTTTTTTTTTGTTTTCTGCTATGTTTGCTTTGTGTGCATGTTTTCATTTTAATCTATGAGAGGTTATTGGTTCTGAGGATTGCATGTTCGAGGTCGCTTAATATCATGGAGGAGAGTTTGCTACATCCGTAGGGGAGTCCCGTTCTATCCTTCTACTTTTTATGCATTTGCATCATTTTTTTTATTTACATTGTTTTCAATTGTACATTGAGGGCAATGTTTAGTTTAAGTGTGGGGATGGGAACGTGATGGATTTGAATATTTTAGATTCTTGCCCCTTTCTTTAGACACATTAGGGACAATGTGTGTTTTAAGTGTGACGATGTTAGCATGAGAAAATGAAAGAAAAAAAATTGAGAAAATTGAAAATTTTGAAAAAAAAAAATAAAGAGTAGTTTTTACGAGTCCTGAGGTAACATATTTTTTGAGTCTAATGCGCACAAAAGATCGGTTTTCATTCAATGTAAATCGAAAGCTAAAGGCGGATCAGGTGCGGGTTTGCGTTTCTTTAAGCGTGGTATTATTTAAGTATCGGGATTAAGTAGGCCCAACAGAGTCGGTTTTCATGTAATAAAATTGTTTGGGATGCCTATGATAGGGTAACAAGCTGGATAGTGATAATTGTGCATGGCTTATATCGGTAACCCGATTCCACACGTTTTCAGTGTGTTTTTGAGCCTTTCTATTTTCATATATATTGACTGTTTTGTTTGTTGAGTATTTACCTACATGTTGCATTTTGTTAGAACTTGATCATTTTGATACATTTTGAGATCCTAGGCAGAGATGATACACATATATGATAGAGGCATTAGGATTTAGCCCCTTGTTTAGCCTTTTTCATTTCTTTTCCCTACCTGAACATTATCCCTTAGTTAACCCTTTTGAGCCTTATTTCCTTTCGTTTGATTAACCCACATACTACACCTTGAGCTCCACCTTCCTTGAAGGAAGATTGACAAGACATCATGGAAAGTGTTAGTCATCCTCCACTAAAGCGTTGCTTTCCATTTCTCCCGACTATTCCAAAGTTCATCCCCATCCTCGAGGTGATATCCACATAGACTCCTTCATACCTGAGTCCTTAAATCAACTTCTATTTACAATTTCCGCCTATTAAAATATGTACCCCCAGTCATCCCTGACCGTGTAATAAATAGTTTGTAGGTGTTCTACCTACTTATAGGCCTCTATTATTACTCAATAACTTCTTCCTATGTGTATATTAATTTCCCCCGTATAATCATCTATGCACAAACATATAACATATACATATACACATATAACCACCTTCACTTACTCATTGTCGATGTTTATCATCATATGGTTATCATGAAGGTATTCGCACATATTACATTAAGAATCAAACTGGCCAGGAATGATTAATAATGTAATATGCCCAATTACATTCAACATCTCCATATAACGAATCGCAAGACAAGTTTTCAGCACAAATAATTCACCTTCAACAACATATTCATTACTAACCTTTCGCCCATAAGCTCCGAGTCTCGGTCACGCCATCATTGGATTCTCATTTCACCGACCATATCAAGAGCATTATAGGTTTGAGTTTGGTGTCTTGCACACCAAATCCCTCAAACCACTTCTCTGATACCAAGTTGTAACACCCGGATTTTCAAAACCAATTTAAACCTTTTAAATAACACAGAAATATGTCCCAGACAACATTACCATGTGAAACATGGTTCCACTTTTTACTAACAGCGAGTAATACGTTCCATATCCCAAAAGGAAGAACTAAACATGTTTTAAAACCACACTAAGTTCAAAAGACATCAACATGATGCATTCCCATCCATAGGATTAGTTTAAGACAAACATTCAAAACATCATTGAGAATCCAATATCCGATCTTAATGGGACCCGAGATCACTCCGGAGCTTCCCTATATTCAAAACATCAATTTGAACATGATTAGTAAAGATAAGTAGCCCTAGGACCTCCCACATGTCCCTACAACAACGGCAGGCTAAAACCTCAACAACCCAAAAATTCCAGCGTCTACCAGACCCAAATGGGCGTATCATATGCTCCGGGCGTATGAGGCGTTGCCGGGGCGTATGATGCTCTGGCAGCAGGTCAAACATGACCATTTTTCAGTTTTTAGCCTATGCAACCCCCCGTCGACCGACCCGTTTGCATATTTAAGCTATTAACGATCATAAACTCATGTTTAAACCACATATAAGCTTACCCACATATACTAACATAAATTTGTTAGTTATCAACACCCAAACCCGAGTACCACTACTCGTATTTTACCCTTAAAGTGTTTGACTTCAAGTTCAATGTTTAGGCATACAAAGACCTATAACTTAGACATGTATTGACCCATACAAGTCCTAACATTTCACCATTTATCAAATTGACATATCCACATGTCTATTGCGAGAACCACAACTCGCTTTCTCGCATGGAGTATTTGACTCCATGCCGACCCATGAAGTATCCGCACATCATGTCATCCGTGAAGTATTTGACTTCACTTCCACCCGTGAGGTTCTTGACCTCAGTACCACCCGTGAAGTATCCACACCTCACGTAAATGTCTCCATGAAGTATCCACAGTTCATGTAATCAACCAATTTACCATTTTACTACCAACAGTTGACTTTTACCACATTGAGTCAACTTAAGTCTATTATTTCTACATTCAACAATTTAGTTGACTCTAACCACATTGAGTCACTCACACCCATTAATCTAGTTTGGCTAACTAACACCTTAAGCCAATTACAACAATTTACCACATGTCATTCATTTACTTTGACTAATTTTCACATTAAGTCAACTACACAATATCTACCACATTCATCATACAATTGACTATTTACCACATAAGTCAAATAACACGAATACCACATATTAGTTAGGCTCCTTTATCGCCTATGTCAATTACACCACATCACCATTATTACACAATGGCTTGACCTATACCACATATTAGTCCATTTACACCAATTTCACCATTTTTCTACAAATGGTTTGACTTATACCACATTAAGTCAACTACACCTATTTGCCATGTTATGTTTGACTATTTACCAAATTAGTCAACTACACCACATTTAAACTACAATATGTATACTACTTTGACTTTTACCGCAAGCCACATTCACGTTAGACTATTAGCCACATAGTCAAATTACACTAAATCAACATATTTAAATAGGATTACTACACAAGTCTAATTACACGACACTCCCCCATTTATCTATCCCAAAGTATTGGAATATATGATTCCATTCCCACCCTTGGAGTATTTGACTGCAAGTATACACCCATGAAGTATCCACAATTCATGCTCCTCAAATTGTACCCAAGAATTATTTAGACTTCAAGGCCACCCAATTTCAGCAACACATAAGTAAGTATTGAAACAACATACTATCTACTTATGCAATCACACTACTTATCAAAGACTAAGTAAGTTCAAAGGCACTTACCTTTGCCAATGAAGATTCCAATCGTTCCTCAAAGCTAACATCTTTAACCCCTCGATCACCTAAAAATTTCCACATGTTTTAGTAATCTAAATTACCCCAAATCATACATCAATTGGAGTTTAACACCACCCAAGATCTTAAGATCTTTACTATCATCTAACCTTGGTTCATTAAGCTCCATACAAGGTTTTAACCATTACTAAACCAATTCTACCCATTTTGACCCGTTAAGGACCCAATTCTTACAATTTCATCCAATTCAATTTCACCATTTTAATTGAGTTTATAACATGAAATATAGTTTGTATATTAGCTCCTTGTTCTAAAACTACAAGATTCCACCAAAAACAAAAATGCCTCCAACTTAAATTTATATAAATATACCCCCTTATAATATAATTATTATATTATGGGACAAACCTGAAAGTTGGTTCGTTACAGATCCATTGGCTCATTGAGTGGTATGAGGATGCCGGTTGAAAGTTTGAGTGGTTGGAAGCTGTCGGGTGCCGAATACTTGGCTGGTTGAGTGGTTGGAGGTTGTCGATTGAAGGATTGAAGATGAAAACAGGAAGTGGCAATGGCGATGAGATTAGGGTTTCATTGTGTTACGATCGTTACAGATTGAATATGAAAACTGGAACTTGGAAGTGGCGAACGGCGGTGATTAGGGATTTAGGGTTTGAATGAGGAAAGTGGAGATGGTGACGAGGGGTGTTCATCGGTTCTGGTGAAGAACCTTAAGGAATCCAAAACATTTTACAAGTTTAGATGGTATTTCGTTTAACAAGTTTTCAGTAATTCAGTTCATAATTTCAACAAAACAGAATTCAAAAGAGAAGGAGATAGGCTGAACTTGGTACCTGATCGTGAATCAGAAATTCAGACGATGGTGCAGTGGCGAGGCTGATTTAGTGGTGGTGGTCTGCCCTAATAGATTTAGAGATGTCGATTGGGAATAGTGAAGACTACATCTGCCATTCTGCCCCTAATCGATTATATTTAATGGGTAAATGGGCTATTGCCTGTTGGGCTTGAGATTTAGCAAGAACAAATTAGCCTAGTAATGTGACGATTATAGTAAAATAAAAATAAGAGATTGATATTTATATTTATGAAATGCATATGATAAAATTGTGCATTATATATATAATCCCACAACCTTATACAATGATCACACAAAACTATCATATTCGTTATTACAAAATCACACACACACATTGTTCAAAAATCACGAAATCACATCATCAAAAAGAAAATTTCATTTTTTGGGTATTTAGCATGTACAACAATGGAGATAGAGTTTGGGATGATTTTCGAGACTTAATTTGAAGTTCGGGAGTTGCAGGTCGGGATTTCAAGAGTTTCAGTTGCATCGTCCGAAATATCTGATTGATGGGGTCGAAATCTTTTTTCGATCGAAAACTTTTGATCAAAATATCAAGTTTTGTCCGAAATCTGCTGTTCGAAATCTCCTGAGAAATCTGACTTTTCGACCGAAAAGTCTTGCCCGAAAAAGTTTTCGATCGAAAAGTATGCCTAAGTAAAAAAAAGAAGAAGAAAAAATGGTAAACTATTAATTTTAGATAAATATAGTAATTTCAATCATATTTTATCTCAAAGTACCGTTTTAAAATTCCTACATATTCATTACTAACTATTTAATATTTTCTCTATTTAAATTATCGACTTGCTACACGATTTTTTAATTAGGGATATGCATGACAGGTATGAGTGTTCAAAATCGGATATCAAAATTTTGGATATCCGAACATTTCGGATTGTTAATTTTACTATCTGAATCAGTATTTGAAATATCCGGATAACCAAAATTTGGATATCCAAATGTGAGGCCCCGCTTCCCCGGTGACCTCAGTCATTGGATTTACTCATAAACATAGTCTTCGAATGCCGAACTTAAATTAAAACTTTAAATGTAGCAGAAGCACACATCATTCAATTACATAGTATAGCAGCGGAAGTCTTAAAACATATAACTTAAACATTGTCTTAACACGAAATTCAAGTAAATAGGATGTCAGTCCTTGAGCGGGGTAGCCTTCAAGCCTTCGCACGTCCTCTTTTCTTTTTACCTGAAATGCATACTAAAAGTCAGCTAACGCTGTTGAGTTCTAGTTTAAAGCAATTAGGCATTAATATTACTCATGTGAGTATAACTATATATACATATACTTGTACTTCTTTGATTTACTGCTTTCATATAACATTCATAATTTAGTACGTATTTAAATACATAGACGCTTATTTCTGGGTGAACATTCAGTGGTCATACACATATGGGTGATCAACCCGTCATAAGAGTTGCGTATGTCACGAAGACAAACGCCATAAGAACTACCGTCATAGCCCATTTCGTATACTATCCGGCCCTAGAAACCGTCCGTCTATCATAAATCCGTCTGGCAACCTTTGTTCGTCCGCCTGAAACCGTCCTACCGTCGTAGTCCGTCTATTCGCCTGTCTGCCCTAAGACATCCGTTTCCCATGCGACTATTGTTTATGCAACCGTTCTATTTATCATAATAAGGCAATTGCTTCAACCATCCATTAATGCCTTTCATACTTCCTAGCTGATGAAGGAACGTGTTTGTCCCGGTTACAAATTACTCACGTGGTCGTCCGTCTACCGAAGTTGTCGTTATCATAGAAACGTCCATAACGTTTACATACATTCATAACATGCAATTTAAAAATATAAAGCAAGATTTCATCCATTTACGTTATGCCATTCGTTCATTCATTCTTTGTAAGCATACGTTTCATTCTTTGTTCATCATTCATTTTCATATATTCACATTAACATTCAGAACATTTATTCATTTAGTGTATACACTTCAGCCCAAAAACATTTAAAAGGATTTGCACATAACATATAGGGGGCACATTGAACTTAGCAAGTAAACTCCGAGCTAGGTGGGATGCTTACGGATCGGTAAGGGACACGAATGGAACAAAGTTATAACCTATATGTTCTATCCGAAATCTTTCTGCTCGAAATCTCTTTCGGTCGAATTCCTTTTCGGTCGAAAATTATCCAGTTAAAATATCTTTTACCAAGTGACTTTTCGTTCGAAAACTCCCATCTGAGAACTATCTCGTTCGAAATCATCGGTCCAAAATCATGCCGTCCGAAAATACTTTTCGGACGAAAATTAGTTTGCGGATCATTCATCAGAGTTTTCGGACGATTCATCTGTTCTAGATTAAATCCTTCGTTTTTGATCCAAGCTTCGTTCTTTTTTTGTCCAAAACTTTTATCTGGCTTCCATGAAGCTACATACTTACTTTTTATGCGATTCCATACATAAAAATTCCATCTTTATGTGAAATACCCATATAAACCCTAAAACCCATTTCTTAACTAAAATCTTTGATTTTGGCCAAATGGTTACCTGTTTTCGTTTCCTTCTTGTTGCTATATGTTCCTGAGATGGACAGTGATGATCCCCGTCCTTCTGAGCCGCTTCCCTTGTTTTCTCTCTCTAGACCCGGTTCTCTCTCTCTATAAGCTTGCGGAAATGTTGGAGGTGAGGGAAGGCTGTGGTGTTGTAGCTGAGATGAGGTCTCCCTCCCTTGCTCGCGGCGCATAGGCCGGACCTAGGTTAAACACGCAGGTTTTCTTTTCACCCCGTTTTATTAAACTCGACCGCTACCTCGTTTATTCGGGTTTATTTAATTTAGGGATGTTACAAGTCTACCCTCCTTAAAGAGGTTTCTTCCTCGAAACCAGTTATCAGTTAAACAACTGAGGGTACAGTTCTTTCATTTCGGTTTCCTTTTCCAAAGTCGCTTGTGACCCTTTCTTGTGTTTCCATTGTACCTTAACCAAATGTATTAACTTATTGCGTAGTTGTTTTTCGGCTCGTCCAAGAATATCTATTGGTTCTTCTACGTAGTTAAAACTATTATCCACTTCGATCCTATCATATGTAATGTGAGCCGTATCTTCGGCAAGACACTTGCGTAAGTGCGACACATGGAATGTAGGGTGTATCCACAGGTCAAGTCTGTAAGCAACCTGACCAACTTTTGCCAAGATTTTGAAAGGTTCGACAAATCTTGGACTTAGTTTGCCACGTGTTCTGAATCGGATAATTCCTTTCCAGGGCGACACTTTCAATAGTACCATGTCCCTTACTTGGAACTCTAAATATCTTCTTCTCTTATCCGCATACGATTTATGCCTGACTTTTGCGGCTTTCATTCGAGCTTTTATCTGGTCAAACTTCTCTAGAGTAGCTTTGACTACTTCGAGACTGGCAAAGTCTTTATGTCCAATTTCTCCCCAACACATCAGGGTTCTACATCTTCTCCGATACAACATCTCGAATGGTGGCATGCCGATGGTTGAGTGATAGCTGTTGTTATATGAAAACTCTGCCAATGGTAAATGTCTATCACAGCTCCCACCGAAATCAATGATACAGGCCTGGAGCATGTCCTCCAATGTCTGAATGGTCCTTTCTGATTGACCATCGGTTTGAGGGTGGTAAGCTATGCTGATGTTCAGCCTAGTGCTCATCGATTCATTGAATTTCTTCCAAAACCTTGATGTGAATCGAGTGTCCCAATCTTACACAATCGTTAATGGCATACCATGTCTGTTTACGATTTCATTGATGAATATTTCTGCTAACTTCTCAGACGAGAAAGCCTCACGTATTGGTAAGAAGTGAGCGCTTTTCGTTAAGCGGTCGACAATCACCCAAATGGTATCATTGCCTTTAGTTGTTCGCGGTACCTTGGTAATGAAGTCCAGTGTGACTTCTTCCCATTTCCATTCCGGTATCGGCATGGGTTGCATTTTACCGCATGGTTTCTGGTGCTCGGCCTTGACTAGCGAACAAGTTAGGCACTTGTTCACATATTCTATTACATCGTTCTTCATGCCATGCCGCCAGTATTCTTTCTTTAGATCTTGGTACATTTTGTTCGTCCTAGGGTGGATAGAGTAGCGAGACTTATGGGCATAATCAAGGACTTTGGCCCTAAGGTCCCCAATCTTAGGTATCCATATCCGACCAAAACGAGTTTGTACACCATACACATTGGTCTCCAAATTACCCTGTTGTCCTACAATTCTTTCTCGTTTCACATACCTCTTCAACAATGCTTCATCTTGTGCTTTCGTTATTTCATTCATTATAGTCGGTGATATAATCAACTGACGTGCTTTGATTCAGATATGTGTTGACTCTTCTTTCCTGCTTAAGGCGTCAGCCACTACGTTTTCCTTGCCAGGGTGGTATAATATTTCACAGTCACAGTCTTTTAGTAGCTCTAACCACCTTCTTTGTCTCATGTTTTATTCTTTTTTCTCAAAAAGTATTTCAGGCTCTTGTGGTCGAAGTAAATGGTGCATTTAACCCCGTACAGATAGTGTCTCCATCTCTTTAATGCGAAAACTACCGCCGCTAACTCTAGATCATGAGTCGGGTTATTAACTTCGTGAATTTTTAACTGTCGCGAGGCGTAAGCAATTACTTTTCCTCATTGCATAAGCACACAACCCAATCCTTGACCCAAAGCGTCAGAGTAGACTACCAAGTCTACGTTTCCCTCATGTAAGGTCAAGACTGGAGCTTGGGTTAATCTTGTCTTCAATTCTTCGAGCGCGTTGTTTTAGGTTGGACCCCATTCATACTTCACCTCCTTACGCGTCAGCTTCGTCAGTGGCGAGGCTATTCTCAAGAAATCATGAATGAATCTTCGATAGTAGCCTGCCAATCCCAGAAAATTTCATAACCCTGTTGGCGTTTTCAGGACGTTCCATCCTCTTACCGTTTTGATCTTTACAGAATCTACCATAATGCCATCAGGGTTTATGACATGTCGTAGGAATTGGACTTCCCTAAGCCAGAACGCGCATTTAGAGAATTTTGCGTATAACTTCTCCTGCTTCAGAATCTCCAAGACTTGCCTTAGGTGACAGTGATGATCACCCTCATTCTTTGACTAGATGAGAATGTCATCTATGAATACTATCCAACATCGTTTGGCATACTATGTTCATTAGATCCATAAATGTTGCAGGTGCGTTGGTTAGACCGAAGGACATCACGAGGAATTCATAATGTCCATAACGTGTGCGAAACATGGTTTTCAGTACATACACCTCCCTTAATTTCAATTGATGGTATCCAGACCTAAGGTCGATCTTTGAAAACCAGCTTGCGCCTTGTAATTGGTCAAAAAGGTCGTCTATTCTTGGTAGCGGGTACTTAGTCTTAACCGTTCGTTTGTTCAGTTCTCGGTAATCCATGAACATGCGCATGCTACCGTCTTTCTTCTTTACAAATAGTACCGGAGCGCCCCATGGTGAGATGCTCGGTCTGATGAATCCCTTCTCGGTTAGTTCTTCTAATTGAGACATTAGTTCTTTCAATAATGACGGAGCCAATCAGTAGGGTGCTTTGGCAATGGGCTGAGCTCCTGGCAGTAAGTCAATCTGATGTTCCATTTCTCGATCGGGCAGAAAGCCATGTAGGTCCGCTGGGAACACTTCCGGAAAGTTACACGCCACAGGTACGCCTTGAGTTCTTTCATTTTCATTCTATCGCCAATAACATATGCCAGATATGCTTCGCAACCGCACCTCATGTAACTTTCAGCCTTGATCATCGAGATGACGTTTGGTATTGTGCTTTTCCAATCACCATAAACCGTAATCGGACTGCCATAAATGGCTTTGAGACGTATCATCTTTCACTTACATACAATTTGTGCTTCGTTGGCAGCTTACCAATCCATGCCCAACACTATGTCAAATCCTCCTAAGGTTAGAAGGTACAATCTAGAAGGAAACTTATGGCCTTCTATTTCTATCATGCAATCGTCAGTCATTTGGATAACTATTGAGTTTCTACCAACAACAGTTTCTACGCTAAAAGTCATTACGAGGTTGGTGATTGTGCAGTTTAGTTTGTGACTAAATTTATCTGATATAAAGTTTTTGCTAGCACCCAAATCAAATAGTATCGTAGCATTTTCATCATTAACTAGAAACGTACCTGACACGACGTAAGGGTTTCCTCTCGCTTCTTCCTCGATTAAGGCGTAGGCCCGAGTCATAGCCTTTGGCTGTTCTGTTTCCTTTTCTTTTCCTGAACCAGACTATCCAGTTTTCCTGCAATCTTTAATCATGTGCCGATATTTTCCACAGCTTTGGCACTTGACGTCCCTTACGCAATCTCAGGAGTAATGCCCTGGCCTCCCACACTTATAGCATATCGATGATCCGACTAGGCATTCGCCTGGGTGTTTCTTTGAACATTTCTTACAAACTTCATACTCTTCTGCTCTTGGGTTCTTGACCTTAGCGGTATAGTTTCCCTTTCCATTGCCTTTCGACGGGTTCTCCCATTTCCGTTTTGGTGGTTCTAGAGCTGGGTCCTCATTAACATAATCGTCATAGACAATTCCAGTCAAATTCACTACCGACTCGAATGTCGAGGGTAGGTTGGTTTTAACATGAACACGGACCCTTTGAGGCAGGCCTTTGACATAGTACTTAATCATTCGCTCTTCAGTTTCTACCAAATGTGGTACCAGTTGAGCCAGTTCATTGAATCTGGAGGTGTACTGACGATGAGTCTTGTTGCCAGCCTTGAAGTTCAGAAATTCGTTCTCCACCCGATCAATTTCGTTCTGGGGACAGATGTCACACCCCCAAATTTCACTAACGGAGTTTTACCGTTTCGCGTGTAACAAACCAGGATCTCAGACATCAGTTACATCAAACGACACTATATGGGACATAAATGAAATGTCATAAAGTTCAGAGTTAAATTCGGAAGCGGTTTATGTCAAAAGTTAATGCGCAAAACAAACGCGCCTAAATTTAGGATAGTAAAACAAATGAATTTTTTTAAATGTTTGCATAAGAATGCAATGACAGTAGGACTCCATGCATGTCCTACGTGTGCAACCTGACCTGAGAAACATGTAAGAAAAAATATCAAAACGAGGTTGGTGAGTTCACAGGTTTGTAAGTAAATAAACTGTTGTGTGTTTGCAGGATCCACATACGTAAGTCACACCAATTGCTAGCTAGACAATGTACAAGTTACTCTAAGCGCTCGCAACCGTAAACTGACTGTTTATGTTTGAATGCCTCCCACCAGGTCTATCAACCATGGTGCATGTTTAGATCAATATTACACCCGTTCGACCTCCAATCGAGTTAGCGCGACTAATGCGGGTGGGGTTTGTCAAACCTAGTAGTACTACTCAACATACCTCGCTATTCTTCATATTTAAACGGTTTGATGTGAGGACTTTCCTGACAGAGTTTACGCTTAAGTACCCAAGTGGTAGTGAAACACTTTGTGATCCATGTCTATTTGTCTGTGTCTCTCCCTGGCTGGAAGACAAGTAACGGATGTCTGTTCGTACGCATGTTTCTCCCCCAATGGGAAAACAAGTAAAATGATATTCGTTTGTATGTTCACCCTAGTTTCTCCCTGTCCCGTGTCAAAATGTCCCTGAAATTATTATTTTTTTGTCGAGTACAGAGTGTTGTCAGATATGATAAGTCATCGGGAGGCTTAGTTATCAACCATAAGTTGATCAACTAGAATTCATTTCGGGATGAGTTATCGGGAATCGTTTGATCCGAGTATTCACTCGAGTTCGGACATAATACGAGAGTTCAATACAGTGAGTTGTAGATAGGAATATGCACATGAGGCAAACATGCACATGAGATGCAACCTCGAGGAGTGAAACTAGTTCATGAATATGAGTTACTGAAAGAAACATAACAGCCGTCCTTCCAACTGAGTCAGAATAGGGTTTGAGTATGCAATGAGTAAGGCATTCTCATCCTCGTGGTTAATCTATCTTCACGGAATATCAACCAATGACACGAGCCCATGGCTCAGGAAAGTGTTGACAAATATGTGTCACTGAATTCTGCAATGATGCGTGCAACAGTCTGCCTTCACACGACGTATTGTTGCTAATGGGCATAGTAGGGACTCGCCTCCGACGACCCCAACTCCCAAAGAGATATGTGCTAGTTATGTGTGTCGTCCCCAACACGAACTTGAGAAGACACACCATTCCCTGATTGTATCCTCGATAGGCTCAATCCGGTGTTATCTTTGGCTCTGATGGTGTAAAAAAAGTGCAGATGATGGTGGTATGAGTGACTCCTCCGAAGGCTTTGTCTCGCTACCCACGGACGAGAGTGGATGTTGTTCTGATGACTTCTCGAGTGTCACCATCGGGAATGATGATATAATAAGAATGACGTGTTCCTCGTCCGTAGAGGGTGATATGAATGATGTCAACATGATTGCAATGCAATGTATGTAAGGATGTTATGTGTATCATGTATGAGTGTCTATGTCGTGTAACTAATGTGTGTGGGTTATAGTCTAGTATGCAGTCCTAGTTCTATATAACCAATGGCTCTGATACCAATCTGTCACACCCCCAAATTTCACTAACGGAGTTTTACCGTTTGTCGTGTGACAAACCAGGATCTCAGACATCAGTTACATTAAACGACACTATATGGGACATAAATGAAATGTCATAAAGTTCAGAGTTAAATGCGGAAGCGGTTTTTGTCAAAAGTTAATGCGTAAAACAAACGCGCCTAAATTTAGGGTAGTAAAACAAATGAATTGTTTTAAATGTTTGCATAAGAATGCAATGACAGTAGGACTCCATGCATGTCATAGGTGTGCAACCTGTGCCTTAGCGACCTGAGAAACATGTAAGAAAAAGTGTGAACATGAGGTTGGTGAGTTCACAGGTTTGTAAGTAAATAAACTGTTGTGTGTTTGTAGGATCCACATACGTAAGTCACACCTATTGCTAGCTAGACAATGTACAAGTTACTCTAAGCGCTCGCAACCGTAAACTGACTGTTTATGTTTGAATGCCTCCCACCAGGTCTATCAACCATGGTGCATGTTTAGGTCAATATTACACCCGTTCGACCTCCAATCGAGTTAGCGCGACTAACGCGGGTTGGGTTTGTCAAACCCAGTAGTACTACTCAACATACCTCGATATTCTTCATATTTAAACGGTTCGTTGTGAGGACTTTCATGATAGAGTTTACGCTTAAGTACCCAAGTGGTAGTGAAATACTATGTGATCCATGCCCGTTTGTCTGTGTCTCTCCCTGGCTGGAAGACAAGTAACGGATGTCTGTTCGTACGCATGTTTCTCCCCCAATGGGAAAACAAGTAAAATGATATTCGTGTGTATGTATGTTTCTCCCCAACGGAAAAACAAGTAATATACCGTTTGTGTGTATGCATGTTTCTCCTCAACGGGAAAACAAGTAAAATAATGTTTGTGAGTATGCATGTTTCTCCTCAATAGGAAAACAAGTAAAATGATGTTTGTGTGTAAGCATGTTTCTCCTCAACAGGAAAACAAGTAAAATAATATTTCGGAGTATGCATGTTTCTCCCCCAATTTAAAATGGTAAAAGGGGCCGTGAAAACTCACGTGTGTTGCGTAGGAGGTAGTATCACACAAGTATGAGATTTAGAACCTCAAGTGTAAGCCTGCACGGCTTACGTATGCCCTAGAATCATAAACACATAAGTTAGGGACATATGGGATTTGTGATGACGACACGGAAGATTAGAACGTCTTAACACGTTCTAAGGATCAATGAGTAGACGAACGTGTCTACGGGAAAATAGGTTTCTTATTATAAAAATTAAGATAAAATTGTCACGTGTTGAACGTTAATAACGAATAATGTTAAATAAATAAATCAGCGCGTGTGTATCATTTAATAATGATCTAAGAAAATAATATAACATATATATTATTTTTGAACTCGTAGGAAATATACGATAATCATTTACGTGACAAAAGTAATAAATATATTATTTTTATTCGAGGATATTAAACGTGAGTAAATAATATAAATATAATTATATTATTAACTAGTCTGAAACGTTACACGAGGTTTATAAAGGAGGCGAAATAATATATAAATATATTATTTTATAATAAGAGTCACGGCTTGAAAATAATATAAATATATTATTTTATAAGTGGTAAATAATATTAAAATGAGTATTAAAACCAAAACCCGAGCCTGCGGGTGGTTTCCCGGGCTAAAACACGTTAATATAATATTACAATAATAGTGGGATGGTTTTTATATTAAGAATATTGACTTAAAACTGCTAATAAAAATAAAAAAGGTGTGGAGAGACTCGAACCCGGGTCTCTCCCACACAAGCACACTGTCTTAACCATCTCTGCCCGCTAGGGAATCGCAAAGGAATCCGGATCAAAATGGGTTTAACATAAAACTCCCCTGAGTTCCTATTCCCAATCACAGCCGAAGCCAAAACCTATGCCAAATCCATCGACATCGACATTGATTGATCCAAATGTCATAGGGGTTTTGTTTGGCGGGGTATTGCGAACCTGAGGTCGGGTTTAATTGAAAAATGATCAAGTTTTGGTTCGTTAAATTCTGGATTTGGTACCACGAAACCCTAGATATGAACACAGATTTGAATTGATCAATTTCGATAATGAAAATGTTTGAAATCAGAGGGCTTTCATTGATTAGGACCTTGCGAAGCCACTGGAATGGTTTAATTGGGTTGAGGTCAAGCCTAAGATCAAAACCCCCAAATTAAGATATGAACAAACCATAGATTCCGGATCTTACAAAATTCGATATTACAGATTTGAATTGGCATAGGGATTTTGTTAAACCAGTGATTACGAGTCTGATTATGTAAGTTAATTGGGTTTAAACAGGGTCTAGGGTGGTGATCGGTTAAACTGATTTTACAAGAACCCTAGGTATCGAATCATGATGAATCCGATAATGTAAGCCCAATTAATCATGGGGTTTTTGATTTAGTGATTGAAACGAATCTATAGGTATATGCAATTACCAGATGTGATGTCGAATTGACTGAGAACGGCTAGTTGGGGTTTCGATGAAGCACGGTTTGGTCTCTGGCAACTCCTGATGCTACTCCGATCGAACAAACGTGCGTAGAAGCTTCAGAGGTGTTCGTATAAGGTGTGCAGGGTGTTCAATGGTGGAAATAACATAGGAATTAAACGAATTTGAGGGCCAAATAATCATTGTCGACGGTTTTGAGTTAAAACCCATTAATTCAGGTTAATTTCAGCATAATGGTGATGATTAAGCTTTAATTAAGTTCGCTAAAGACATGTTCGTGTACAACGGTTACAAACCCTGGTATAACATCGATCATGAATGCGAATTTGAGATCAAAATGCTACAGGTTTGACTCCTAGAAGTCAACAGGAGCTAAAACATGCGAATTTTGACTTTCAAAGTCAATTGGATCAAGTTTGGATTATGACAGAATTGGTCCTTGAGGTTTCTAGTTTAAATAGTAGCATAAACAGTCCCTGGGGTTTAAGATAGGTTAAGAACAAGTTTAATTGACTTTATAAAGTCAACAGGAATTAACTATAGGAAAATTACATGATTGGTCCCTCCAAATTCATGCATGAGAGTTTGAAAAAAAAACAAGATTAGTCCCTGAAGTTTGAGATGAGTCAATTAGGTTAAGGTTTTAACTTGGTTTAGTTAATGGAGTTAACCTAAAAGTCCGGGTTGTCACAACAAGACTTTTGAATTATCATCTTTTTAAGATCTTCCCAAGTCATCCTTTTGAGAGCGTTTGGTGACTTAGTCCTCTGAATGTTCCACCACCAACTCAGTGCCTCGTTGGTGAAAGAGTGAGCAACATACTTAACGGCTTGGTCGGGTCGGCACTCGCTTATGTTGATTACCCCGTTCATTCTCTCAATCCATTCAAACGTAGTCACAGAATCCTTCTTTCCATCAAACTTGGGCGGGTTACCGTCCTTGAATCCCATGTAGGTACATCCTCGGGTATTCAGTTCTACATTCACCTCAACCCCATCACTATCATACACTTTCTCCTCATTGTTCTTTTCCTCTGCTTCCTTGCTTTTGTTTAGTGCCTCTGATAACAGATCAGGCAGTACATTCTTCAAATTTAGTACAACCTCATGGGCAAAAGCATCCCTAACTTTGGGTTCCAGATGTAGTGATCCCTCATTGCCATCCTCTAGGGGAGTCACATTAGTTTCATGCACACTTTCAGTACATTCCTCGTGCACACTTTCCTCATGTTCAACATGCACACTTTCCTCATCATTACGTCTTTGGTTTAATGGTGGCCTACCGACTCGGCCAGGGCGACCGCCTCGGTGTCCAGTTCCTCTTCTATGAGCCATAGTTTTCTAGATTTCCTGATAAGTTACAGGGTATACATCAATGTCATTCCTTCAGATCATAGTTTAGAACAGTACGAGCAAGGTAAATTCTTAATTACAGTGACCGATTTGTGATTAATAATTTGCTTTGCTTTTCGGGTTCAAAACTCTTCACATCAGTAGTGACATTGACATCTAAGCTTTCTAAGTTAAGGCATCTACCCCTATCTGTAGGCATTAACTCTATTACGTACTTACTGTGTTGGCGTTGGCTACCCAGACTGACATTCGTGCGTTGGTCCCATTATCAGCTTGAGTCTAGATATTTGGGGATGCCTAAATCTCTCAAACTATTTCTCTAATACCAACTTGTAAGGCCCCGCTTCCCGGGTGACCTCACTCATTGGATTTAGTCATAAACATAGTCATCGAATGCCGAACTTAAATTAAAACATCAAATGCAGCGGAAGCACACATCATTCAATTACATAGTATAGCGCGGAAGTCTTAAAACGTATAACATAAACATTGTCTTAACGTGAAATTCAAGTAAATAGGATGTCAGTGCTTGAGCAGGGTAGCCTTCAAGCCTTCGCTCGTCCTCTTTTCTTCTTACCTGAAGTTCCTACTACAAGTCAGGTAACGCTGGGGAGTTCTAGTTTAAAGAAAGGGGAAAGTGAATATGGGGTTGTTAGGCATCTAACTTAGATGCGAAACCTACCAAAACTACGTAGTTTTGGTTAAAATCAATTAAAAATTAATTTCTTCCTACAATCAGAGACCCAATTAACATCCCTTTTTACGCTGAACAATCCCCGGTACATAATTTTCAGTTTTTCATATTGCAATCCAAACCTACACCCAGTTTTGTTTCAATTGATTGTAGCAACGTAAAGGAATATTTGTTTTAACTAATTGGAGCGATGGATAGAAATCAAGCCAATCAACAAAAGAATATGGCTTTTTGGGTTTAACCAGTTGGAGTGATAGATGGAAATCAAGCCAATCGAGACTTTGATTTGGACCCACTGTATCATTGTAATATACAATAAAGCATTTAAACATAAACAGAGAAAGAGAGTGTGTGGGTGAATGAAAATGCAACATGGTTTTCAGATATGCGAGCATTTTGGATGTAAAATCCCCTCGCGGTTACTCACAAAACTTATACTTTGCTCTATTCTCACTTATTATTTTAACACCAAAATCGCAGCTTTATCTCGCTTACAAATTGATTTCTTGTTTTTTTTCATTTTGTTTAAGTATCAAAGGCAGTTCTAATGAAGGAGATATACTAAATCTTGTTAATCAAAAAGTTGGTACCAAGAAAGGGGATCATGTCATGTTTATCCGATGTAACATAATACTGCTTCTACTCAATTGAACTACATGATTCAAGGAAACAGAAGACTTTTGATGACCTAAACGAAACTAAAATTTCCAAAAATCTTTCCTTTTTGTTTGAGAACTGTATACAGTACGTTTCTTACAAACCTTATGCTCGGATGAAGAAAATGAATCAATTTTAATGAAACAATGACCATTTGAGATCACAGATTGAAAGGGAAAAAGAACAACGCGAGAAATGACAAGGTGGTTTTAGTTGAAAAGGTTTTAAGAAATTTTTAATAAAACTACGTAGTTTTGATGGGTTTCACATCTAAGTTAGATGCCTAACAGCCCCATATTCATTTTCCCCTTAAAGAAATTAGGCATTAATATTACCCATGTGAGTATAACTATATATATATACATATACTTGTACTTCTTAGATTTTCTGCTTTCATATAACATTCATAATTTAATACGTATTTAAATACATACATGCTTATTTCTGGGTGAACATTCAGGGATCATACACATATGGGTGATCAACCCGTCATAATAGTTGCGTATGTCACGAAGAAAAATGCCATAAGAACTATTGTCGTAACCCATTTCGTATACCGTCCGGCCCTAGATACCGTCCGTCTATCATAAATCAGTTCGGCATCCTTTGTCTGTCCGCCTGAAACAGTCCTACCGTAGTAGTCCGTCTATTCGCCCGTCTGCCCTACGGCATTCGTTTCCCATGCGACTATTGTTTATACAATCGTTCTACTTATCATAATAAGGCAATTGCTTCGACCGTCCATTAATGCCTTTCATACGTCCTAGCTGATGAAGGAACGTGTTTGTCCCGATTACAAAATAGTCACGTGGTCGTCCGTCTACCGAAGTAGCCGTTATCATCGAAGCGTCCATAATGTTTACATACATTTGTAACATGCAATATAAAAATATAAAGCAAGATTTCATTCATTTACGTTATGCCATTCGTTCATTCATTCTTTGTAAGCATACGTTTCATTCTTTGTTCATCATTCATTTTCATACATTTATGTATATACATCACGTATGATCACATTGACATTCATAACATTTATTCATTTTGTGTATACTTTTCAGCCCCAAAACATTTAAAAGGATTCTCATATAACATATAGGGGGCACATTGAACTCAACTGACTCTTACGGGATTTATCTCACTTAGCAAGGAAAATCCGAGCTAGGTGGGATGCTTACGGATCTGTCAGGGACACGAATGGAACAAATTTATAACCTATATGTTCTATTCGAAATCTTTCTGCTCGAAATCTTATTTGACCGAAATCTCTTTCGGTCGAAATCCTTTTCGGTCGAAAATTATCTAGTTAAAATATATTTTACCAAGTGACTTTTCTTTCAAAAACTCCCATCCGAGAACTATCTCGTTCGAAATCATCTGTCCGAAATCATGTCGTCCGAAAATACTTTTCGGACGAAAATTAGTTTTCGGATCATTCATCAGAGTTTTCGGACGATTCATCTGTTCTAGATTAAATCCTTCGTTTTTTATCCAAACTTTGTTCTTTTTACGTCCAAAACTTGTATCTAGCTTCCATGAAGCTACATACATACTTTTTATGCGATTCCATACGTAAAAATCACATCTTTATGTGAAAAACCCATATAAACCCTAAAACCCATTTCTTAACTAAAAGCTTAGATTCGGGACAAATGGTTACCTATTTTCGTTTCCTTCTTGTTACTAGATGTTGCTGAGATGGAGAGTGATGATCCTCGAGCTTCTGAGCCACTTTTGTTGTTTTCTCTCTCTAGACCCGGTTCTCTCTCTTTACAAGATTGCAAAAATGGTGGAGGTGAAGGAAGGCTGTGGTGTTGTAGCTGAGTTGAGGCCTCCCTCCCTTGCTCGCTGCCCATGGGCCGGCCCTAGGTCAAACCCGCAGGTTTTATTTTCACCCCGTTTTATTAATCTCGACCGCTACCTCGTTTATTCGGGTTTATTTAATTTAGAGATGTTACAAGTCTACCCTTCTTAAAGAGGTTTCGTCCTCAAAACCAGTTATCAGTTAAACAACTGAGGGTACAGTTCTTTCATTTTGGTTTCCTTCTCCCAAGTTGCTTTTGACCCTTTCCTGTGTTTCCATTGTACCTTAACCAGATGTATTGACTTATTGCATAGCCGTTTTTCGGCTCGGCCAAGAATAGCTATTGGTTCTTCTACGTAGTTCAAACTATTATCCACTTTGATCCCATCATATGGAATGTGAGTCGTATCGTCGGCAAGACACTTAGCTCACCAGCTAGGTCAACTCTGTAAGCAACCTGACCGACTCTTGCCAAGATTTTGAAAGGTCCGACAAATCTCAGACTTAATTTGCCACGTTTTCTGAATCGGATAATTCCTTTCCAGGGCGACACTTTAAATAGTACCATGTCCCCTACTTGGAACTCTAAATCTCTTATTCTTTTATCTGCATACGATATCTGCTTGTCTTTAGCGGCTTTCATTTGAGCTTTTATCTGGTCAAACTTTTCTGGAGTAGCTTTAACTACTTCGAGACTTGCAAAGTCTGTCCAATTTCTCCCCAACACACCGGGGTTCTACATCTTCTCCCATACAGCATCTCGAATGGCGGCATGCCGATGGTTGAGTGATAGTTATTATTATACGAAAACTCTGCAAATGGTTGTCCCATCTCCCACCGAAATCAATGATACAGGCCCGGAGCATGTTCTCCAATGTCTGAATGGTCCTTTCTGATTGACCGTCGGTTTGAGGTTGGTAAGCTATGCTGATGTTTAGCCTAGTGCCCATCGATCCATTGAATTTCTTCCAAAACCTCGATGTGAATCGAGTGTCCCTTTCTAACATGATCGTTAATGGCATACCATGTCTGCTTATGATTTCATTGATGATTATTTCTGCTGACTTCTCAGACGAGAAAGCCTCACGTATTGGTAAGAAGTGAGCGCTTTTCGTCAAGCGGTCGACGATCACCCAAATGGTATCATTGCCTTTAGCTGTTTGCGGTAGCTTGGTAATGACGTCCATTGTGATTTCTTCTCATTTCCATTCCGGTATCGGCAAGGGTTGCATTTTACCGCGTGGTTTCTGGTGCTCGATCTTGACTAGCGAACAAGTTAGGCATTTTTTCACATATTCTGTTACATCGTTATTCATGCCAGGCCACTAGCATTCTTTCTTTAGATCTTAGTACATTTTTTCGTCCTGGGGTGGATAGAGTCGCGAGACTTATGGGCCTCATCAAGGACTTTGGCCCTAAGGTCCCCAATCTTAGGTATCCACATCCGGCCAAAACAAGTTTGTACGCCACACACATTGGTCTCCAAATTACCCTGTTGTCCTACTATTCTTTCCCGTTTCACATTCCTCTCCAACAATGCTTCATCATGTGCTTTCGCTATTCATTCATTATATTCGGTGTTATAATCAACTGACATGCTTTGATTCGGATATGTGTTGACTCTTCTTTCCTGCTTAAGGCGTCAACCACTACGTTTGCCTCACCTGGGTGGTATAATATTTCACATTCGTAGTCTTTTAGTATCTCTAACCACCTTCTTTGTCTCATGTGTTAATTCTTTTTACTTGAAAAAGTATTTCAGGCTCTTGTGGTTGGAGTAAATGGTGCATTTAACCCCGTACAGATAGTGTCTCCGTCTCTTTAATGAGAAAACTACCTCCGCTAACTCTAGATCATGAGTCGGGTAGTTAACTTCGTGAATTTTTAATTGTCGCGAGGCGTAAGTAATTACTTTTCCTCGTTGCATAAGCACACAACCCAATCCTTGACCCAAAGCGTTAGAGTAGACTACCAAGTCTTCGTTTCTCTCAGGTAAAGTCAAGATGGGAGCTTGGGTTAATCGTGTCTTCAATTCTTTGTACGCATTGTTTTAGGTTGGACCCCATTCATACTTCACCTCCTTACGCGTCAGCTTCGTTAGTGGCGAGGATATTCTCTAGAAATCCTGAATGAATCTTCGATAATAGCCTGCCAATCCCAGAAAACTTCGTATCTCTGTTGGCGTTTTTTGGACGTTCCATCCTTTTACCGTTTTGATCTTCACAGGATCTACCATAATGTCATTTGGGTTTATGACACGTCCTAGGAATTGGACTTTCCTAAGCCAGAACGCGCATTTAGTGAATTATGCGTATAACTTCTCCTTCTTCAGAATCTCCAAGACTTCCCTTAGGAGACAGTGATGATCACCCTCGTTCTTTGACTAGATGAGAATGTCATCTATGAAAACTATTACTGACCGATCCAGCATCGGTCGGCATACTCTGTTCATTAAATCCGTAAATGATGCATGTGCTTTGGTTAGACCAAAGGACATCACGAGAAATTCATAATGTACATAACGTGTGCGAAACATGGTTTTCGGTACATCCTCATCCCTTACTTTCAAATGATGGTATCCAGACCTAAGGTCGATCTTTAAAAACCAGCTTGCGCCTTGTAATTGGACAAAAAGGTCGTCTACTCTTGGTAGCGGGTACTTATTCTTAACCGTTCGTTTGTTCAGTTCTTGGTAATCTATGTACATGCGCATGCTACCGTCTTTCTTCTTTACAAATAGTACCGGAGCGCCCCATGGTGAGATGCTCGGTCTGATGAATCCCTTCTCAGTTAGTTCTTCTAATTGAGACATTAGTTCTTTCATTTCTGACGGATCCAATCCGTAGGGTGCTTTGGCAACGGGCTGAGCTCCTGGCAGTAAGTAAATATGAAATTCCATTTCCAGATCGGCGGCAAGCTAGGTAGGTCCTCTGGGAACACTTCCGGAAAGTTGCACGCCACGGGTACGTCTTTGAGTTCTTTCATTTTCATTCTATCGTCAATAACATATGCCAGATATGCTTCGCAACCACGCCTCATATAACTTTCAGCCTTGATCATCGAGATGACGTTTTGCATTGTGCTTTTCCAATCACTATAAACCGTAATCGGACTGCCGTCAGTGGCTTTGAGACATATCATCTTTCGCCTACATACAATTTGTGCTTCGTTGGCAGCTAACCAAACCAAACCTAACACTATGTCAAATCCTCCCAAGGTTAGAAGGTACAATCTATAAGGAAACTTATAGCCCACTATTTCTATCTTGCAATCGTTAGTCTTTCGGATAACTATTGAGTTTCTACCTACAGCAGTTTATACGCTAAAGGCCATTACGAGGTTGGTGAATGTGCAGTTTAGTTTGCGACTAAAATTATCTAATATAAAGCTTTTTCTAGCACCAGAATCAAATAATATGGTAGCATTTTCATCATTAACTAGAAACGTACCTGACATGACGTAAGGGTTTCCTATCGCTTCTTCCTCAGTTAAGGCCTAGGTCCGAGTCCTAGCCTTTGGCTGTTCTGTTTCATTTTCTTTTCCCGAACCAAACTGTCTGGATTTCCTGCAATATTTTGATAGGTGCCCATATTTTCCAAAACATTGGCACTTGACGTCCCTTACGCAATCTCGGGAGTAATGCCCCGCACTTATAGCATATGGATGATCCGACTAGGCATTCGCCTCGGTGTTTCTTCAAACATTTCTTACAAACTTCATAATCTTCTGCTCTTGGCTTCTTGACCTCAGCGGTATAGTTTCCCTTTCCATTGCGTTTCGACGGGTTCTCCCATTTCAGTTTTAGTGGTTCTAGAGCTGGGTCCTCATTAGCATAATTGTTATATACGATTCTACTCAAATTCACTACCGACTCGAATGTTGAGGGTAGGTTGGCTTTAACATGAACACGGACCCTTTGAGGCAGGCCTTTGACATAGTACTTAATCATTCGCTCTTCACTCTCTACCAAATGGGGTACCAGTTGAGCCAGTTCATTGAATATGGAGGTGTACTTACGATGAGTCTTGTTGCCAGCCTTGAAGTTCAGAAATTCGTTCTCCACCCGATCAATTTCGTTCTAAGGATAGAACTTTTGAATTATCATCTTTTTCAGATCTTCCCAAGTCATCCTTCAGAGAGCGTTTGGCGATTTAGTTCTCTGAATGTTCCTCCACCAACTCAATGCCTCGTTGGTGAAAGAGTGAGCAACATACTTAATGGCTTGGTCGGGTCGGCACTCGCTTATGTGGATTACCCCATTCATTATCTCAATCCATTCAAACGTAGCCACAAAATCCTTGTTTCCATCAAACTTGGGCGGGTCACCGTTCTTGAATTCCTTGTAGGTACATCCTCGGGTATTCAGTCCTACAGTCACCTCATGTAACATCTCGAAAATTCGTAAAATAGCGGTTCGGGCCAGTAAGTGACCCGAGTTGTTAATAAATAAGAGGAATTACTAGATTTGTTGTTTAGGTGCGTTTCGAGCAACGAAAAGGAGTACATTAGTCGTATAATGATAATTCGGAATTTAAAACGCTCGATATGGAATGGGAGGGACCCGGATGTAAGTTACTGTGGCTTATAAACCACATAAACTTAAACACTAGGGTCATTCGGACACTAGGAGTGTTCGACGGAAACAAGTGGAGCCGTAGAGGAGGGAGACGATGGGGACGGTGTTCTCGCGGTGGTTTGGAGTCAGTTTCGAGCTAGAACCTCACGTCACATCAAGGTATTCCTTGTTTAATTCACGTTTGTGTCATTTACGTGTTTGCAGGCGTGGAAAAACCAGATTAGGGTTTGGGGCGTTGGTCGTGGGAAACGACCACGGTGTCGGAGGTGGCTACTGGTGACGATGGTTACCGGTGTCGTAGGAGGTGGCGCGTGGCAGGAATGGCCAAGTGAGGGAGGGAGAGAAAGAAAGAGGGGCCGCGTGGTGGTGGCCTCGGGGTTAGCCGGGGACGATGGCGACGGCAAGTGGGGGTACCGGTGGTCTTGGAAGGGGGCTGTTGTGGCGGTGTTTCATGGCAGCGGACGGCGGAGCGAGCAATAATATTGCATCTGGTTAGAGTTCCTCTTAGGTAGAAAGGTGGTAGGTGCACGATGGTGTTAGGAAGTGACGAAACCCGATGGTAGCACACGACGGGTTACAGGTGGTGGTAATACACGGTGGTGGTGGTTCACGGTGTTGAACGGGGAGCCGGATGGAGTCAGGATTACACCCGATAAGGGTTTGATAAGCATGGGGTTGGCATGGCAGAGTTGGAACGTTCATGGGGAGTCTCGATTCGTGTACGGGTAATCTTTGAAACTAAGGTTTTGTATGTCACATGTACGTGCATGCATGCGAGTCCTAAACAGGTCAAGGACGATCCGGTTTGTGAAAACCGATGAGATTAGGGTTGGGTGGAAAGAAAGAACAAGCTGGCGAGACGACATGAGAGATTATATTTTATATTTTACGCATTATACGACGTATGTGTAGAACGTATTCAGATCATGTGATCGTATGTTTGACAGGTTCAAGATTTGAGCATGTGGTCGTGGTGCAGGGCAAGGATTGGATTCAGCGTAACCCGTGAGTTTCTAATCCCCTCTTTTAATCGTTTTTACTGCTTTGGGGCTTTCGTACATACTTTCATGACGTGTTTTATTACGTTAAATGTATAAAGAGATTTGGGGACAACCCCGATGATTTTACGAACTTAAGTAATTAAATATGGGGTTAAAGGACTATGCGTTGTCCTTAGAACGTATAGGTTAAAGGTTGGTACACGGTCGTGGGTCGTATAGTGACCTAATAAGAGTGAGTCGGGATTGTATTTACAGGTCATACATGTACGACTAGGAAATGTCTTAGGGTGTGCATGTACGTAGTATGTGCTTAGATAATGGGACATAGTATTTGTGTGTGTGTTGCTATATTAGCAGTGTATTGTGTTATGGGTTAGTCGGGGTGAGTCTGGATATAAGCTTATTGCTTATGAATACATGTAGGATATCTTATGCTAAGTGCTATATGTGAAGTTTAGGTGCAGTTAACGAGTCATAGACATAAAGTATAATGTTATGTGGTTATATGTGTGTTGTGTGTATTGTGTCGTTGTCCTCGTGACATGGAGGGTATTGTGTTTGCTTGGTTGTCTTTGTGACAAGGCAGACGGGATTATGGACGACCAAGTCCTTCGAGAGGTCACCAAAGGTGGCAATTTCTGAGCAGGTTAATGATGAGCTCGGGGTGTGTCGAACGCCCTAACGAGGGTGCAGTGATGAGGTATGTGTTTGTGTGCTTATATATGTGTTAAATTTGCATACAAATGATGAGTTATATATTTACTATGTATGAGATGATATTGACGTGGTGAATAGATGTTATCAATGTGATGTGTAGAATATGTTGACCATTGTGTCAGGATGAGTACATTGTGTACAATTGTTGCGTCAGTTGATTTGTGAAAGTCTTGGTTTGAACTAGTAAGTAGGTGTCGAGATGATTGATTAAGTTAATCAGGGCATGGTTAATATGTGGGGAAAATGGTGTGTTATCAGGGTAGTAAGCTTGATCTATGTCAGGGACATACTGAGCCGAGTTATGGGTAGAGTCTAAGGAGGTGAATCCTTCTGGGATATTACAGGATAATATGGGATTATTTATATGATGAAAAATCTATAAACTATTTTCTAAGGACCAGAGGATCTGGAATGGGAATAATTATATAATGAGAACGAGTTGGCTTTTGTATAAGTTAAACTATTAGAACTCACTCAGCGTAGCTGACTTTGTGTGTACGATAGATTGTGTTACAGGTGAGGTTCGGGGTTGACGTATCTTGGCTTGGGAGCGGTGCTACTTGGATTGTTGTGCAAGCATTCGTGAGGTAAGGTTAATCACATTAATGACTTTAAAGAGAAGTAATTAATTTGGAAAGACTTCCGCTGTATGTTTGTTAAATAAACCAAGTACTTTTAAAGAGTTTGACCCGTTATGAGAACCAACTGTAGGGTGCCTTGTTTGGGGCTTTACAAGTTGGTATCAGAGCCGTGGTTTAAGAGAAAACTAGTGTTTTTAAACAAATAAAATTCCTTAACTTAAACTGAGAATGGGACAAGGGTGAAACGAATGACACCACGAGTAACCGCGAGCCAAGAGGTACGTCTTTCGAGTTGAGCAGTAGTTATTATTTACCATTTGTGTAGTATTACACTAGGTAAAGTATTTAGTGTGAGTAAATGATTTCTGGTTCTGTGTGGGATCGTGATGTGTGATATGTGTTGTAGTATTACGAAGAACTACATCAAATTGTGTGGTGTGATTGAATGAGACTATAGTGTGAGCTGAGTAATAAAGAATAGCATTAATTGTAACTATGTGAGATAGTTTGGTGTGTCAATATGATTCAGTAATTTTGTGTGTAACCTTGAATGGTGTGAAATTGTGATAAATATGATGACTTGCTAGATTATTGTGTGGGATGCATGTGCATCTGGGGTGTGTGAAAGATAGAAAGCTAGTGTGAATATGAAGGGGAAGGTTTAGAATCTGAGCAGTAATGTGGACCACTAAATTGCATTTGATCACCGTGATTTGGCAGCCTATGATTACTCTCATATTCTGAATTTGACACCCATAGTAATCACTTCAATGTTCTATCTTGTGCAGGTACTGATGGCCATGACGATTCAGACTAGATGGATTAGGCGAGGAGCTCTTATCAGCAGGTTGACAGAACGGCGGGCTAGACGTTTGGCTGCTGTTCGCACAGTTATCTTCCGTAGGAGACGTATCTTAGCACCGGTTCCATTGAAGGTGGTTCCACCGACGGCAGAAGATGAGCAGGAGATACCAGCACATGAGGTGATTCTGGTGCTTCCTGCGCCTAATGCTCCCAGTACTACCAGGATAGTTATGAGGGGTGGACTTAGCAGCTCCTTCTACAGGAGGAGTGGTTAGAGAGAAAGGAATGCATTCACGGTGAGGCATTAGCCTCCAAGGCAGGATTCGGGATCGGGAAATGGATGGCTATAGGAATCTGATGACGAGGAACAAGTGGGTGACAACTTTGACTTGTTCAGTGATTAGAGCAGTGGTGGTTACCACGAGAGGACTAGAGCATCTTGAGTAGTGGCTGTCAGACACTTTTGTGACGAAATATTCGTTTTGGTTTTTCAATTACTTGATTTGACCTCTACAGTGAGTCTTACCATGGGATGGTTTAAAACATAGTTAATGATAGTTGAATGTGTGATAGATTGCTAGTGATGATGCAGTGTTAATTATGTGTGATTACCTTTCTAAACAACGTGAGTTCATACTAAATGTAATCCTTGATGTGATGCTAGAGCTTGATTGATTAGACTATATGAGTAGACCTGTGTAGACCTGAGTTTTGATTATTTGTGTGTGTCTACGGTCTTAAGATAGTGTCACCTATGCGTTATAATTTGGTGATGTTTAAAGTGTAAGGGGGTGTGTTTAGCCTTACTTGATGATGAATGTCTTTACATCTTAAGGCATAGACCCTTGTGAGGTAAATGTTTTTATGCTCAAGGGCATGAAAGTGTTGGTAATTTGATTTGCTTATGAGTATGAGTTATTTGTGTCACGAACTTAATAGTCATGGCAGGAGATCAAGCGTAAGCTTGATATTGTGTCTTGCATTAGTCATGCGGGAGATCAAGCGTTAGCTTGATATTGTGTTGACGTTAGTCAGCAGGATATTGTGTCTTGCAATGGTCAGGCGGGAGATCGTGTTTGCTTGTGCCCTCGGGCCAGACAACATGATATACTTGTGTGTCTATAAATGACAAGGTCATATTGTATACACGTAGACTTACTCAGTTATAGCTAGTTGTGTATATGCACTTTGTGCGAGTTAGAAGGTTGAGTTACTAGTACACGTGTAGAACCTTGTGTGTTCTGTAGTTATGTGTGTCGGTATGTGTCCTTGTAGTACACGCTTAGTCATGCAAAGGATGGGTGATTAGTGTGATCGATCATAACATTTATATCTTGACGATTTTCTTGATGTTGATACATCGAGGTGGTGCGAGGAGTTTTGACGTCTTTCTAGGCGATTGGTGAGGTGCTCTTATGAGATTACTATGTTTATATCTCGGGAATTCGGAGCACGAGGCCAATGGGCGGAGCTAAAGAGTTAGTAGTGAAAGCGGTTACGTGGACGCTGAACCAGATATATTCATGATGAGATCAAAGTGATGACGCTGAAGATTTCAGCACGAAGTAAACAAGTTGACGGAAAAGTCTTCATAGTAAACAAGTGAGACACCAAAGAAATAGCCATGTTTTCCCTAGACGAGACGACGGATAGCAGAAGCTGGTGAGCAGACAAACTTCATGTTCGTACAGGATATATGAGATGGGGCCAATGGTTGCATAGAAACGGTAGGGCAACTTGGAGGAAAGTGAAACTCCGGATAGGTAAGGACAGGATTGCACGTAAGTGATCGGGAAAGAGATGCCTATGCTGGCCAATGTGAGGTTAACTTAAAGTGAGCTCCTGGGGAGCATTCAAGTAAAGCAAGTGTTTGGCTGTTGAAACAAACATGGCGGAGGTAAGTGAGCTTTTGAGAAACATCGAGAGCTGTGAAGATTGCCCTAGTGTTGGGTGTATGTTCAAGTCGAAGGGGCGTATTGAATGCGTGATAATGAAGTAAAGGGATACTATGATAAAGAATTTAGTGGGGACCAGGGTAGCTTTGTACGAGCTCCTGAAGATCATCAGAAAAAGGGACAAAAGTAATGCCCTTATGGGTAGGGCAATGGACTAGAGTTTGAGAAATCAACGCAAGATGACAGGCGAAATTTGAGGAAGGAATAATTGAGGAGTACGCGATGGTGAAGCCGTGAGTGATTCTATATGTGAAGGTAGGAAACCTACATGGGGTGATGGTCGTCGAAATGATGAAACCTTTAGGGTTATGCAAGAGACAACAAGTAATTGTGCCCGTAACTCAGTATGGAATATGGCAAGTGAGAGGGTAACTAGCTATGCTATACTACGCGGTACCAGAGATGAGATAATAAACGTTACTAAAAACATTAAGGGCGAAAGGAATTGTCAAGGGTGACGACAAGGAAACCTTCGCAAAAGGTCTGGTAATAAAGGCAGTAACGGATGACAACTTTTAATCAGTGTCGGAACAACGAGAGTTGGAAATGCAGCTGTTTAAATAATGGCCAGAAAGATAAGAGATAAGGGAATGGGTAGGTGGAACCTACAAGTCCCAAGGTTAAAAGCGAGCAACAGAGAAGACTTCTTTGAACACCAAGGGTGATGGTCAAATTGCAAAGTATAATAATAGATTCGGTAGGAACAAAGGTGAATGTTTGTCACCAAATGGATTTGGCGTACGTGAAAGAGCAGGAAACTATGTCGGGTGATGGTACTGACGCAGGATTCGAGGACGAATCCTCTTTTAAGGAGGGTAGACTTGTAACATCCTGGAAATTCGTAAAATGACGGTTTAGGCCAGTAAGTGACCCGAGTTGTTAATAAATAAGAGGAATTACAAGATTTGTTGTTTAGGTGCGTTTCAAGCAACTAAAAGGAGTAGATTAGTCGTATAATGATAGTTCAGAATTTACAACGCTCGATATGGAATGAGAGGGACCCGGATGTAAGTTACCGTGGCTTATAAACCACATAAACTCAAACCCTAGGGCCATTCGGACCCTAGGAGAGTTCGACGGCAACAAGGGGAGCCGCGGAGGAGGGAGACGCCGGGGACGGTGTTCTCGCGGTGGTTCGACGTCGGTTTCGAGCTAGAACTTCGCGTCACATCAAGGTATTACTAGTTTGTGTCCTTTACGTGTTTGCATGCGAGGAGGAAAAACCCGATTAGGGTTTGGGGCGTTGGCCGTGGGCAAAGACCACGGTGGCGGAGGTGGCTAGCGGTGACAATGGTTACCAGTGTCGTAGGAGGTGGTGCGTGGCAGGAACGGCCTGGAGAGGGACGGAGAGAAAGAAAGAGGGGAGGCGTAGTGGTGGCCTCGGGGTTAGCCGGGGAAGATGGCGGCGGCAAGTGGTTGTACCGGTGGTCACGGAAGGGGGCTGTTGTGGCGGTGTTTCACGGCAGCGGACGGTGGAGCGAGCAATGGTATTGCATCTGATTAGAGTTCTTCTTAGGTAGAAAGGTGGCGGGTGCACGAGGGTGTTAGGAAGTGACGAAACCCGATGGTACACGTGCTGGTAATACACGGTGGTGGTGGTTCACGGTATTGAATGGGGAGCCGGATGGAGTCGGGATTACACCCGATAAGGGTTTGATAAGGATGGGGTTGGCATGGCGGAGTTGGAACGTGAATGGGGAGTCTCGATTTGTGTACGTGTAATATTTGACACTAAGGTTTTGTATGTCACATGTACGTGCATGCATGCGAGTCCTAAACGAGTCAAGGACGATCCGGTTTGTGAAAACCCATGAGATTAGGGTTGGGTGGAAAGAAAACACAAGCTGGCTAGACGACATGAGAGATTATATTTTATATTTTACGCATTATACGACGTATGTGTAGAACGTATTCTGATCATGTGATCATACGTTTGACAGGTTCGAGATTTGAGCGAGTGGTCGTGGTGCAGGCAAGGATTGGATTCAGCGTAACCTGTGAATTTCTAATCCCCTCTTTTAATCGTTTTTACTGCTTTAGGGCTATCGTACATACTTTCATGATGTGTTTTATTACGATAAATATATAAAGAGATTTGGGGAAAACCCCGACGATTTTACAAACTTAAGTAATTAAATATGGGGCTAAAGGACTGTGTGTTGTCCTTAGAACGTATAGGTTAAAGGTGGGTATAGTGACCTAATAAGAGTGAGTCGGGGTTGTATTTACAGGTCGTACGGGTACGACTAGGAAATGTCTTAGGGTGTGCATGTACGTAGTATGTGCTTAGATAATGGGACATATTATTTGTAACATTAATCACATTAAAGACTTTAAAGAGCAGTAATTAATTTGGAAAGACTTCCGATGTAAGTTTGTTAAATAAACCAAGTACTTTTAAAGAGTTTGACCCGTTATGAGAACCAAATGTAGGGTGCCTTGTTTGGGGCCTTACACCTCATCCCCATCACTATCATACACTTTCTCCTCATTGTTCTTTTCCTCTTCTTCCTTTCTTTTCTTTAGTGCCTCCGATAACAGATCAGGCAGTACATTCTTCAAAGTTAGTACAACCTCACGAGCGACAGCATCCCTAACTTCGGGTTCCAGACGTAGTGATCCCGCATTGCCATCCTCTGGGGGAGTCACATTAGTTTCATGTACACTTTCAGTACGTTCCTTGTGCACACTTTCCTCACGTTCAAAATGCACACTTTCCTCATCATTACGTCTTTGGTTCAATGGTGGCCTACCGACTCGGCAAGTGCAACCGCCTTGGCGTCCAGTTCCTCTTCTACGAGCCATAGTTTTCTAGATTTCCATATAAGTAAAAGAGTATACATCAATGGCATTCCTTCAGATCATAGTTTAGAACAGTACGAGCAAAATAAATTCTTAATTACAGTGACCGGTTTGTGATTAATAATTTGCTTTTCTTTCGGGTTCAAAACTCTTCACATCAGTACTGACATTGACATCTAAGTTTTCTAAGTTAAGGCATCTACTCATATCTATAGGCATTAACTCTATTACGTACTTACAGTGTCGGCGTTGGCTACCCAGACTGACATCCGTGCGTTGGTCCTATTTTCAGTTTGAGTCCAGACATTTAGGGATGCCTGAATCTCTCAAACTATTTCTCTGATACTAACTTGTAAGGCCCCGCTTCCCGGGTGACCTCACTCATTGGATTTACTCATAAACATAGTTATCGAATGCCGAACTTAAATTAAAACATCAAATGTAGCGGAAGCACACATCATTCAATTACATAGTATAGCAGCGGAAGCTTTAAAACATATAACATAAACGTTGTCTTAACACGAAATTCAAGTAAATAGGATGTCAGTCCTTGAGCGGGGTAGCCTTCAAGCCTTCGCACGTCCTCTTTTCTTCTTACCTGAAGTGCATCCTAAAAGTCAGCTAACGCTGGTGAGTTCTAGTTTAAAGCAATTAGGCATTAATATTACTCATATGAGTATAACTATATATACATATACTTGTACTTATTAGATTTACTGCTTTCATATAACATTCATAATTTAGTACGTATTTAAAAACATACATGCCTATTTCTGGGTGAACATTCAGTGGTCATACACATATGGGTGATCAACCCGTCATAATAGTTGCGTATGTCAAGAAGACAAACGCCATAAGAACTACCGCTGTAGCCCATTTCGTATACCGTCTGGCCCAAGAAACCGTCCGTCTATCATAAATCCGCCCGACAACCTTTGTCCGTCCGCCTGAAACCGTCCTACCGTCGTAGTCCGTCTATTCTCCTGTCTGCAATAAGGAATCCGTTTCCCATGGGACTATTGTTTATGAAACCGTTCTACTTATCATAATAAGGCAATTGCTTCGACCGTCCATTAATGCCTTTCATACGTCCTAGCTGATGAAGGAACATGTTTGTCCCGGTTACAAAATAGTCACATGGTCGTCCGTCTACCGAAGTAGCCGTTATCATCGAAGCGTCCATAACGTTTGCATACATTCATAACATGAAATATAAAAATATAAAGCAAGATTTCATTCATTTACGTATGCCATTCGTTCATTCATTCTTTGTAAGCATACGTTTCATTCTGTGTTCATCATTCATTTTCATACATTTATATATATATATATATACATCACGTATGATCACATTGACATTCACAACATTTACTCATTTAGTGTATACACTTCAGCCCCAAAACATTTAAAAGGATTTGCACATAACATATAGGGGGCACAAAGAACTTACCTAACTCTTACGGGATTTATCTCACTTAGCAAGGAAACTCCGAGCTAGGTCGGATGCTTACAGATCTGTCAGGGACACGAATGGAACAAAGTTGTAACCTATATGTTCTATCTAAAATCTCTTTCGGTAGAAAATTATCCGGTTAAAATATCTTTTACCAAGTGACTTTTCATTTGAAAACTCCTGTCCGAGAACTATCTCGTTCGAAATCATCTGTCCGAAATCATGCCATCCGAAAATACTTTTCGGGCGAAAAATAGTTTTCGGACCATTCATTAGACTTTTCGGACGATTCATATGTTCTAGATTAAATCCTTCGTCTTTGATCCAAGCTTCGATCTTTTTACGTCCAAAACTTATATCTAGCTTCCATGAAGCTAGATACATACTTTTTGTGCGATTCCATACGTAAAAATCCCATCTTTATGTGAAATACCCATATAAACCCTATAACCCATTTCTTAACTAAAAGCTTAGATTCGGGCCAAATGGTTACTTGTTTTCGTTTCCTTCAGTTCATAATTTCACCAAAACAGAATTCAAAATAGAGGGAGATAGGCTAACCTTGGTACCTGATCGTGAATCAGAAATTCAGACGATGGTGCAGTGGCGAGGCTGATTTAGTGGTCTACCCTAATCGATTTAGAGATGCCGATGGTGAATAGTGAAGGTTGCATCTACCATTCTTCCCCTAATCGATTATGTTTAATGGGTAAATGGGTTATTGCCTGTTGGGCTTGAGATTTAGCAAGGACAAATTAGCCTAGTAATGTGACGACTATAGTAAAATAAAAATAAGAGATTGATATTTATATTTATGAAATGCATATGATAAAATTATGCATTATATATATAATCGCACAACCTTATACAATAATCACACAAAACTATCATATTCATTTTTACAAAATCACACACACATTGTTCAAAAATCACGAAATCACATCATAAAAAAGAAAAATTCATTTTTTGACTATTTAGAATGTACAACAATGGAGACGGAGTTTGGGATGATTTTCGTGGCTTAATTTAAAGTTCGGGAATTGCAGGTCGGGATTTCACGAGTTTTAGTTGCATAGTCCGAAATCTCTGATTGAAGGGGTCGAAATCTTTTTTTGATCGAAATATCAAGTTTTGTCCGAAATCTTCTGTCCGAAATCTCCTGATCAAAATCTGATTTTTCGACCGAAGAGTCTTGCCCGAAAAAGTTTTCGATTGAAAAGTATGCATAGGTAAAAAAAATATGGTAAACTATTAATTTTAGATAAATATAGTAATTTCAATCATATTTTATCTTAAAATACCGTTTTAAAATTTCTACATATTCATTACTAACTATTTAATATTTTCTCTATTTAAATTATAGACTTGCTATATGTTTTTTTAATTAGGGATATGCATGTCAAGTATGGGTGTTCAAAATCGGATTTCCAAATTTTCGATATTCGAACATTTCGAATAGTTAATTTTACAATCTGAATCAGTATCCGAAATTTTCGGATAACCAAAATTTGGATATCCAAATTTTCGGATACGGATTCAGATAGTAAAACGGATATCTAAATCGTGCCTTCATTCCCCCAGCCTCTAGCCTTCATTCCAAAATCCAAACGCAATTTCTTGATTTACATGTAACCTGATCCTATTAGTAAAATAAATCAAATACCTGCTTTGCTAATTATTTGGTTGGCAACAACACAAGAATAGGCAAAATGAAAGCCAATGTTTACCCTGTGAAATTAGAAAAAAATGCGCTTTATTATTGTTAGCTAAAAATCTAATAACCAAAATGAGCTTAGAACTTAGTAATCATGATGTATTTGGGTCCTTCCAAACTGCAGTTGATGTCGCCTAGACGGTCTATTAAAATAATAACAAAACCTAACCTACACTCCTAAGTAATAAATGGAAGACCTATGAACTAGACCGCACTGACCCGCAAGTGTACCTATCAAGTGTAGGACAGCTTAACGGTAAACCGAGTTATCGACCTAGAGACACTATATAACAAAACTATACTCAGACTCGAAATAAAGATTGTTTGGGGGGTTTACTACACTAAAGATTAACTAATGCATGCAACAAACTAGAATGACTCAACTATCAAGATGAAAGTACTAAAGGTGAAATCAGGAATAGGAAGAATATCACCTAGGTCGGAATCCTACTTGCAAAGCACAACTTCTATTGGTTATGGAAACTATAATGGATCTGGGTTTCTAAAGAAACAACTCTAGACAGCCTAGTGGATCCCTAATCACTCTCACGATGTCACCAACTAACGAACCGAAAGTGTACTAAGTCACCAGATTGTTGGATCACTTCACAGGTATTTCCAACTATGATAAAGTACCCTAATAGACATATTACCTCTCAGTCTCACTGTCCACCAATACACTTGAAGAATGCACGGGGTAATCGCAAGATAACAACTATGACACAAATAGCAACAATCACTAGACACCTAATACCAAACAACTGACACTCGGATTCCTAATGACGAAGACTAGACGACTAATTCTCACCTCTCGGGTATTGAACTAGGATACACACTCAACTCTAATCAGTAATCAAAGACAACTCCTATGGCAACTACGTCTAGCAAACCACCCTAATCACAAACCCTAAGATCTATGACATAGACACGCAGATCAAACTGGCAGACAACCACAACCAACGCAAGGAATTGAAATCAAACACAAGATCATATCTAAACATGCAATAACATCACAATTATCAACTCAAGATCTTTTAAAAAATCATAAACCCATTAATTGAATCCGAAAACCAATAAACATCCAAACTTTAACAAGTATTCATCAATTGACCTAGGCAATATCAAAGTTTTAGCCTAAGATCATGCTTAAATGACCAAAAACAGCAGTATAAACAAGATTCATGGTTTCCAACAATCAAATCAAAGATAAAAATTCAAAATTGAAACACTTAAACAACGAACCCGGATCTCAAAGCCTTCACCTTTTCACTCCGATTGACTTCCTATGCTCCAAAATCGCCCTAATGGTCTCTCTGGACGGCTAAGAATCGAACTCCTTGAATAATGGCATAAGAATTCTATTTAATTTGAAAAACTAGGGTTTTGTGGAATATAGCTCTCTCGCGTACCGCGAGAGTTTTGGGTTGGGTTCCTCGCGTACCGCGAGGAACAAAATAGTCGCGGCCACTTTTGGATTCCCTCGCGTACCGCGAGGTTCTTGGTCTTCACTCTTCGCGTATCGCGAAGGACCTATTTTCTTCGTTTTTCACTTTTGATCCCTGGACTTTCTTCCGGATTCGTTCTCTTGCTCAGTTTCTTCATATTTTGACTTGTAATTCATACGAGCATCTGCAAACAACACATAGACTCAATAAGTATACAAAAACGACTCAAAACAAACACAAAACTAATTAAAGACGTACAAAACACTAGGAATAAAGATGCAGCAGTCTACAAATGCATAAAATTAAAATTGTATCAAGAATTGTAACCCTGTCAATATTCACCATATCTAAAATCTAGATAGTTTACAGTCCCCCAAGATTTAAGTTAACATATGATACTTTAAACCAATTAACTGATATTTATGCAATGTTTAATTCAAAAATTAAAGCACTGAATTTGGGAAAATAACAATAAAAGCAAAAGATTTGGAAGTGGTTTTCTTGAATTCCAACAGTAGGGGCGAATAGCATTTCTCTTGAAATAAAAGTAAAAAATGAAGCCACTGAATTTGGTAAAATAACAATAGGGGCGAATAGTGATCCATTGGCTCATTAAGTGGTAGGAGGCTGCCAGTTAACAGTTTGAGTGGTTGGAAGCTGCCGGGTGCCGAATACTTGGTTGGTTAAATGGTTGGAGGCTGCCGATTAAAGGATTGAAGATGAAAACAGGAAGTGGCGATGGCGATGAGATTTGGGTTCCATTGTGTTACGATCGTTAAAGATTGAATATGAAAACTGGAACTTGGAAGTGGCGAACGACGGTGATTATGGATTTAGGGTTTGAATGAGGAAAGTGGCGATGTTGACGAGGAATGTTCATCGGTTCTGATGCTGAACCTTAAGGAATCCAAAACATTTTACAAGTTTAGATGGTATTTCGTTTAACATGTTTTCAGTAATTCAGTTCATAATTTCACCAAAAAAGAACTCAAAAGAATGGGAGATAGGATGACCTTGGTACCTGATCGTGAATCAGAAATTTAGACGATGGTGCAGCTGCGAGGCTGATTTAGTGGTGGTGGTGGTGGTGGTCTGACCTAATCGATTTAGAGATGCCGATGGTGAATAGTGAAGACTGCATCTACCATTCTTCCCCTAATCGATTATGTTTAATGGGTAAATGGGTTATTGCCTGTTGGGCTTGAGATTTAGCAAGGACAAATTAGCCTAGTAATGTGACGACTATAGTAAAATATAAATAAGAGATTGATATTTATATTTATGAAATGCATATGATAAAATTATGCATTATATATATAATCCCACAACCTTATACAATAATCACACAAAGCTATCATATTCATTATTACAAAATCACACACTCACATTGTTCAAAAATCACGAAATCACATCATCAAAAACAAAAATTCATTTTTTGAGTATTTAGCATGTACAACAATGGAGATGGAATTTGGGATGATTTTCGGGGCCTAATTTGAAGTTCGGGAGTTGCATGTCGGGATTTCACGAGTTTCAGTTGCATCGTCCGAAATCTCTTATTGAAGGGGTTGAAATCTTTTCTCGATCGAAAACTTTTGATCGAAATATCAAGTTTTGTCCGAAATCTCCTGTCCGAAATCACCTGATCGAAATCTGACTTTTCGACCAAAAAGTCTGGCTAGAAAAAGTTTTCGATCAAAAAGTATGCCTGCGTAAAAAGAATATATGGAAAACTTTTAACTTTTGATAAATACAGTAATTTCAATCATATTTTATCTCAAAATACCGTTTTAACATTCCTACATATTCATTACTAAATATTTAATATTTTCTCTATTTAAATTATAGACTTGCTATATGTTTTTTTAATTAGGGATACGCATGACAGGTATGGGTGTTCAAAATCGGATATCCAAATTTTGGATATCCGAACACTTCGGATAGTTAATTTTACTATCTGAATCAGTATCCGAATTTTCCAGATAACCGAAATTTGGATATCCAAATTTTCGGATACAGATTCAGATAGTAAAATGGATATCTAATTCATGCCTTCATTCCTCCAGCCTCTAGCCTTCATTCCAAAATCCAAACGCAATTTCTTGATTTTCATGTAACCTGATCCTATTAGTAAAATAAATCAAATACCTGATTTGCTAATTCTTTGGTTGGCAACAACACAAGAATAGGCAAAATGAAAGCCAATGTTTACCCTGTGAAATTAGAAAAAAAAATGCGCTTCATTATTGCTAGCTAAAAATCTAATAACCAAAATGCGCTTAGAACTTAGTAATCATGCTGTATTTGGGTCTTTCCCAACTGTAGTATACAAATACATAAAATTAAAATTGTATCAAGAATTGTAACCCCGTCAATATTCACTATATCTAAAGTCTAGAAGGTTTACTGTCCCCTAAGATTTAAGTTAACATATGATACTTTAAACTGATTAACTGATGTTTATGCAATGTTTAACTCAAAAATTAAACCACTGAATTTGGGAAAATAATAGTAAAAGCAAAAGATTTGGAAGTGGTTTTCTTGAATTCCACCAGTAGGGGCGAATAGCAATTCCCTTGAAATAAAAGTAAAAAATGAAGCCATTGAATTTGGTAAAATAAAAATAGGGGCGAATAGTGATCCATTGGCTCAATGAGTGGTAGGAGGCTGTCGGTTGACTGTTTGAGTGCTTGGAAGCTGCCGGGGGCTGAATACTTGGCTGGTTGAGTGGTTTGAGGCTGCCGATTGAAGGATCGAAGATGAAAACAGGAAGTGGAGATGGCGATGAGATTAGGGTTCCATTGTGTTACGATCGTTACAGATTGAATATGAAAACTGGAACTTGGAAGTGACGAACGACGGTGATTAAGGATTTAGGGTTGGAATGAGGAAAGTGGCGATGGTGACGAGGGGTGCTCATCGGTTCTGCTACAGAACCATAAGGAATCCAAAAGATTTTACAAGTTTAGCTCGTATTTCGTTTAACAGGTTTTCAGTAATTCAGTTCATAATTTCACCAAAACAGAATTGAAAAGAGAGGGAGATAGGCTGACCTTAGTACTTGATTATGAATCAGAAATTCAGACGATGGTGCAGTGGTGAGGCTGATTTAGTGGTGGTGGTGGTGGTGGTGGTCTGCCCTAATCGATTTAGAGATGCCGATGGTGAATAGTGAAGACTGCATCTGCCATTTTGCCTCTAATTGATTAAGTTTAATGGGTAAATGGGCTATTGCCTATTGGGCTTGAGATTTAGGAAGGACAAATTAGCCTAGTGATGTGACGTCTATAGTAAAATAAAAATAAGAGATTGATATTTATATTTATGAAATGCATATGATAAAACTATGTATTATATATATAATCCCACAACCTTATACAATAATCACACAAAACTATCATATTAATTATTACAAAATCACACACACTTTGTTTAAAAATCACGAAATCACATCATTAAAAAGTATAATTCATTTTTTGAGTATTTAGCATGTACAACAATGGAGATGGAGTTTGGGATGATTTTCGGGGCTTAATTTGAAGTTTGGGAGTTGCAGGTCGGGATTTCACGAGTTTCAGTTGCATCGTTTGAAATCTCTGATTGAAGGCCCCTTTCCGGGGTGACCTCACTTATTGGATTTACTCATAACATAGTGGTGAAAACTGAATAAACTATAAATTTTAAAACATAGCGGAAGCGTACATCATTCTATTACATAAACAGCGGAAGACATTAACAATTAAAGGAAACAATTTTTCTGAAAACACATAATTACATAATAGGATGTCAGTCTTGTGTCGGCAGCCTTCACGCCTTGGCACGTTCTTTTCTTTTGCTACCTGAAGTGCATACTAAAAAGCCAGCTAACGCTGGTTAGTTCTAGTTTAAAACAAGTAGACATTAACATTATTCTTGTTAGTATAAATATATATATATATATATATGTATATTTGCACTTCTATACTTTACTACTTTCTTATAACATTCATAATTAGTACGTATATAAATACATATATGCTTATTTCTTGGTGCACATTCATTGGTCTTACACATATGGATGATCAGCCCGTCGTTTGCTTACGTAAGTCACAAAGACAAACATTCTCGAACTACCATCGTAGCTCATTTATTTCACCGTCTGGCTCTAGAAACCGTCCGTCATATCTTAAACCGTCCGGCAAACCTTCGGCCATCCGTCTTTACCGTCATACCGTCGTAGTCCGTCATATTCGCCCGTCTGCCCTAAGGCATCCATTTCCCACATGAACTATTATTTATGCAACCGTTCTACTTATTATAAGGCAATTGCTTCGACCGCCCATTAATGCCTTTTCATACGTCCTAGCTGATGAAGGAACGTATTTGTCCCGGTTGCAAAATAGTCACGTGGTCGTCTGTCTTCCGTAGTAGCCGTTGTCATCGAAGCGTCCATAACATTTATTCATACTTACCAAATAATATATACATTGTTATAAAGCAAGATTTCATTCTTACGTTATGTCATACTTTTCATACATGGCAAGCCATATATACATAGATATAAAGCAAGATTTCATTCTTTCGTTATGTCATACCTTTCATACATGGCAAGCAATATATATACATAGATATAATGCAAGATTTCATTCTTTCGTTATATCATACCTTTCATTTTCTTTATTTAAAAACATACTTGTCATACTTATATGCAACATGTATTGTCATATAGCACATAACATAACATTTATTCATATCATGTATACATTTCAGCCCCAAAAACGTTTAAAATCATTTGCACATATCATATAGGGGGCACATACAACTCACCAGATAAGCGGGTTCTGCGATACTATCACCGGTCAGTAGGCATCTCTAGGTGTCACACATAATCTGTATAAGTCATTCGTATATGTTAAGATAACTGACCTAACTGACACTTCGTTTCTGTCTTCAGGGTTAGGCGAACTAGACAAATTAATATCAAATTATTCTGCCCGAAAACTTTATGTCCGAAATCTATTTCGGTCGAAATCCGGAAACTAATCATTCGAAAAGTCTTTCTTCCCGTAATATTTCTGTTCGAAAACTTCTTGTCCAAAACCCATTTTGGTCGAAATCTATTTCAACCGATATCTATTTTCTTGAAACATTTTACTTCTGAAAGCTATTTCGCTCGAAATCTCTTTCGACCGAAATCCATTTCGATCAAACGTATTCCGTCCGAAAACTATCTATACCCAAACCGTAGTGAGGACGTCTAAGTAGTAAAATACTCTTCTTTAACCCTAACGACAATTTGACAGAGTCCCCTTTGTTTTTATCTAAACCCGACAATATTAATTGTCCATTTCTATTATCAACACATAACCAATAATAAAAAATGCTCGGGTTTTAATCTTCTAGCATCGATATCCATCTTTCTATGCATTTATTAATTAAGCTTTATAAAATAACTAATTATCATTTATTAAATGATATCATTTCTATACATCCTCCCCATTTCGATATCCAAAACCCGAACTATTAATAGTAATTAATGTTCTACGAGTTTAGAAATTATACCTTCCCGAACACGATCCCGAATTATAACCGAGACAAGACCCGAACCGTTCTTTTCAATCGTACCCGCAACTCGTCTCGACTCGCCAGTTATACTATCAAACAATACCATCATCATCATCATCATTCTTTCATCGTTATCTTATAATCATAATCACCATCATGCTATCATCATCATCTTGTAATCATCATCTTCGAGAACCACCACCTAAGGCTACCATAACATCACCACCGTCATCGGAGACAGACCACTACCATCGTAACCGTACCACCACAAGGCCATTTGTCATGAGACCCAACCATCTTCATCTTCACGGCTCACCACTACTGTTATCCACGCCATTACCGTGTTTTCGTTGAGAGCTTTCACCACTAACCACCACGCCATCTGTCATAACGTATCCATCGTTTACCTCCATCTTTAACCCGTACGATCACCATCTCATTCGCATGAAGCTGTTACAATCATTACCACTATTGTGAATCGCCACGGTTAACCACCACTATCGTGAGCCGCCTCCATGGGGTTGTCCTGGTTACCCCCACTATTACCGTGATGCTCACACCATCACCCTCATCATCCTCTCATAACCTCCTTTGCCGCCGTGTTCCTCCGCTGAACCCCCTTATCACCGTCGCCATTGGAAGACCCATAAAACCATCTTCGTCGTTATACCAACAACACCATCATGACCTGACGCCAACCAGCTGTACGCTGCTGCCGGAGCTATGGCAGCAACTCTCATGTTTATTCTCGTCGTCCTTTGTGTTTTGAAACGAAGCTGGGCTCTTCCATTCAATCTGCGCAAGGTCAGGATCTCTGTTGGCCGGATCTAGGGTTCTACGGTGGGGATGGGATCTTGGGTTGAAGCCGACGAGGGGGGGGAGAAAGATGAAGTTTGCGGCTGAAGATGGGTTTAGGGGAATTAGGTTTTTAATAACAACTTTGCCTCTTGTCTATATTAGTCCCTATAATCCACATAAATTACCCCTTTTACCCTTAACTTTACACCAAGTTAAATCTGGCCATAATCACGTCTAAACTTTTGGGACTTTGGGGTGTTACAAGTCTACCCACCTAATAAGAATTTCGTCCTCGAAATTCGGTGCCTCTTATACACGATTAAACTCTGTTTCTCATGCCTAGGTTGCCTCTCAGTTCCTTTGAATTGGTAGGTCTCGCGTTGTATAATAGGTTATCATTCGATGCTATCCATGAACTGTGTGTAATTAGGGTTCACACGTTACTACTTCTCCTTCCTTGTAATGAATGCTTCGGATGTTATATTGAACAGTATAACCTACTTTACTCTTGAGCGCGTCTCATGGTGGACTTAGCTTGGATCCACCAAACACTTGCGTGAATTTCCCGAAGGTTACGTGTCTCATAGTTTAACCTACTTTAATAGGTTACGTGTACCTCATAACTTAATCTTTGGTGTAATTGCCTACGAAGGGCCATACAATGTCATTCCCGAATGAATCCTACTATCTCGTTTCCGTAGGAACCATATCGTTGCGTTCCCGAAGGAACCATATTGCTTCATTCCTGAAGGAACCGTATTCTTTCGTTCCTGGAGGAACAATGTGAAGTATTACTCTATCATTTTCAAACTTGTTGGGAAGATATTCATTCAGAAGGAACACTAGGTATACTATCTTTACATTCATATTCTGGTACACTTCCTTTATGGTCTTTCTTTAAAACATACTCGTCATGGTTTCTCATTTCTCATCATTATTCTATAGGCATTATTCTCTCTTTATGTCACTGAATGGTCTTACGGAATGGCATCCCTTGTGTCCAAACTATACATTTTCTAAATTTTCGTGATCGTTAACATCTTCCATATATGGTTCTTTTAGAATTACGTTCATAGGTCTTGTTACGAATGTAGGTCCCAGGAGCCTCGTCGCGTAGCGGAATAACACGGATCTGTTCAGTGATTTGTGTGGGAACAAAGAAGAACGAGACAGAGAGAAACACGAACACAAAGAAGATAATCAACACAAAAACGATACGTAATCCATAACAACGAAGTCATCTCACATTACATACCGAAGAAGTACACATCTCTCGTCTACGCTCACGGTCCAGGGGCGGGAGAGCTCATCCTGCCCGGACACCTCTCGACCTAGTTACCGAAGAAGTACACATCAACTCTATCTCTGATACTCGTAGCCTACATATTCAGGTTTGAATACCTAAACAAGATGATTCTTTTTTCGAAAGACCCAAAGCAGCCACATCTTCACAAATAGAACGAGACCTTTAGCCGATGACGGCCCAATTGCTCCCATTAGTTCAGCATTCATACCCTATTAAATAAGTATCCCGGATACTCGTAGCCTACATTTTCAGGTATGGACATTTAAACAATGTATGACAAGTGGTATCATCCAACAAAAATCTCGTCCGTGTTTCGCCAAGCCACATCGTATACAAATTCTGGTCCGCAAAAACCAAAATCACTATCTTCTAAAAAATGGCCCGAAACACGCGTACAAATGATCCCTAATAAAAATGGCCAAGGAAAGTTTTCCTGCCAAAAAACTCATTTTGTTTTTAAATCCTAGATGCTAGTTCATGCGTCCATAGTAAATACGCACATAAAGGGTGTTTATGCGTATTTAGTAAATACGCAAAGCCAAGTACCCATGCGTACTTGTTAAGTGCGCAGAGAAATGCTCTTGCGTACTTAGCTAAGTACGTAGGTCATTTCTCATGCGTACGTACTAAGTACGCAGGGCTAACCCATGCGTACTTAGCAAGTACGCAGAAAAGGTGATTCTACGTACTTGTTCAGTACAGCAGTGTTCTTGACGGATCTTTAGGAGAATGCTCGAAAAGTGATGGATCTGAAAAATTGATGCTTCCAAAAGCTTAGAAATCATCATCTAACAAACCCTTAGCCATCCAAAGACCAAATGAAGTGATAACAAACTCGATTTTAAGGATTTTAGGTCTGAAAAAGTATGAACTCGTATCTACTCAAAACCCTAAAAAATCAAAACTGGAACACAAATCAACGAACACCGAGGCTCTGATACCACTTGTAGGTCCCTGGAGCCTCGTCGCGCAGCGGAAATACACGGATCTGTTCAGTGATTTGTGTGGGAACAAAGAAGAACGAGACAGAGAGAAACACGAACATAAAAAAGAGAATCAACACAAAAACGATACGTAATCCATAACAACAAAGTCATCTCACATTACATACCGAAGAAGTACACATCTCACGTCTAGGCTCACGGTCCAGGCAGGAGAGCCCATCCCGCCCGGACACTTCTCAACCTAGTTCCCAGAAGTTCCACCTACAAATGAGGCCATAATCTCATATTTATAGGGGAAGGAACACTACCAGCATACTTATCTAAGTACGTAGGGTTTGGTCATGCATACTTGCTAAGTGCGCAAGGCAAAAGCCTTGCGTACTTACTAAGTACGCAGGACCAACTTGTAGAAATAAAGACTGATGGCTACAAAGTTCTCTAAGTACAAACTGTTGCGGATAAGCTTATCTGCAGCGGATACGTGTTCCTCTACTGAAGAACAAATCTGTTGCGGATAGCCTTATCTTCTGAAGACCAAAGGTGCTGCTGATAGGCAAATCATCACCAGCTGTGGACAGTTATGTCTTGCTGCTGATCAACAACATTGATGCTGATCAACAACATTGCTGTTGATAGCCATTCCCAATGAAAATCAAACGTTGCAGCTGACTGGCTTCGATAAAGCAACCATTACCACTAACAACTTTCTGCTGTAACACTGACACACTCCACACAGAAAGAATGTTACTGGTGCAAGACAATAAAAGACAACGACACTCTTCTTCCAAGGACTAAAGCAATGATGCCTAAGAAGACGTTTGGGTAAAGATAACTTTCGTAGTTTTTATTGTCGTTAAATGTAGAATAGCTTCAATACAAGATCAACGGCTTGTATTAGATCTGATCCTTATAATTAAGGGTCTGTCTTGATTCTAAGTTATTATATAAGTAGTACTTAGAGTCATTGTACAATGTGCTTTTTGCTTAAGAGTTTTCTCTATAATCTTGTAATCCTTGAAGCTTAATACAAATTGCATTTATCAGTATTCTTCTTGTTTACTTGTTTACATTGCGTAGTTGTGATTGTTTCCGCCAATCTCAACTAGAATAGAATCATATTGTATTCACCGATCCTACAAGTGCTATCAGAGGTTTGGCTCTCAGATTAAACAAACTCACACTTGTTTAATCATTCTTTGGTTCTATTTAAAACTATCTCTTTGCTAAAGTCACCCATTATCACAAATTAAAAATGGCACAAAACAATGGAGTTGAAGACACTGGAAGCATCAGCAGACCACCAAGACTGGTGTCTAGAGAAGACTATGATATGTGGAAGAACATAATGGAAAGCTTCTTCTGCTATCAAGAATATGGGATGTGGAAATCCATAAAAGATGGACCATACATACCCATGGTGGCCTCCGCTGATTCCGGAGGTACACTGGTTCCCAAAGAATCCTCCAAATACTCTGATGAAGACATCAAGAAAATGGAGGTAGATTTCAAGGCCTTGGGAGCCATCCAGATGTGCTAACCAAATGAAGTTTTTCACAACTTCAGAGGATACAAAACTGCAAGGAGCTATGGGAAGCTCTTGAGAAGATGTTTGCTGGCTCAGAGGAAGTAAAAGAAAATAGAAGAGACATCCGAAAGCAACAATATGAAAACTTCGTCTGGAAGGAAGGTGAGTCTCTAACTCTTTTATTTAACAGATATACTAATCTTGTAGGTGAGCTGCAGTGCTCAAAACTGAAGCTAGAGAATGAAGATATTCTCAAGAAGTTCATCAGGTCTCTACCCAGTTGCTAGACACTCTACAAAGTGTCCATCAGAAGAACTGAGAATCTGAAGACTCTACAGATGACTGAGCTTTTCGGTATGCTAAAGACCTATGATATAGAGATTATTCAGGCCAAGGAAAGAAGCTCAAGCTACCAAACAGCCTCAACACCCACCACCACCTCTTCTGCCCTCCACTCTGACCACTCAGGTCCTAGTTCAAGCAACTATTATCCTCCCATCGTCACTCATCCCCAAAATCCAACCTCTCATTCAAACAACTCACCATTTCTTCTTGAAGCCCCACCTCAAACATCAACTTCTGCTTTTGTCTCTGAAAACTCAAGCAATATGTCCTTTATCAAGGAAGATCTGGAATGTTTTCATCCAGATGATATAGAAGAAATGGATACACAACACTCCTATGCCATGCTCTCTATAAGAGCAAAAAGGTTCTACTCAAGAACAGGAAGACCTATTCCAAGCAACAACTCTAACACCAGGTTGGCTTGGACAAAAAAAAATTGAGGTGTTACAACTGTAACCAACTTGGTCATTTTGCTAGAGAATGAAAGGCACCAAAGGCAAACCCAGCTGCTGCTAATACCATACAAGCTCACCAAGCTCAGCCAGGACAGCAACAACCGCAATAGGCCACTCCTCCTACACAAACTACAGCTTGTGCAGCTGTTGGAACTACTGACTTTGACTGGAGTTTCCAGTATGAGGATATTCCTGTCAACAATCAAGCTCTCATGGCATACACATCAGAGGTACCACCTCAGGTATATGAAAATCTTTCTACTCAAGCTTGTATTGATAAGGTCCTTGGATACAGGAAACATAACCAGAATCTCATAGATCAAAATGAAGAATTACACCAAATGAAATATGAATTTAAAAAGGTTGAAAAAAGTTACAAGGAAAAGATTGATTGTTTAAAGAAAGAAATTTTATCATTAAAACATGAACAAACAAACCTTGAAACTCAAATTGATGATCTTCTGGTTAAGTTGAAAGCTACAAGGGCCGAATTAGCAGACCAAAAGGTCCATGTGGAAAAATATGAGTTTGCATCCAAAAAGCTACAAAGACTTTTGGATGCTCAAATTCATGAAAAGGTAACTGCTGGTCTTGGATTCCAAGCTGAACAACCCTTCAATGATGTTCCTCCACCCGCTGACTATGTAGCAATTCATGAACCAAGCTTCAATCTTTCCAACCTTGACATAGCCTACCGAAATCTTGACCCTGTTGTCCAAGAAACCCTTGTGCAAGAATGCACTACTTCATCCGAGTCTGAGTCAACATGCTCAGACTCCACTAAAACCAATAAAGTTTCATCACCACCTACCTGTGAAGTTATTAAAGCCAAAAATCCAAGCACTTTCATCCCTTCAAAAACAGAACCAGTATCTCAACCAACCAAACAAATCAGAATCAGCTATCCTCCAGAAGGAAGAAAGCTAACTGTTGAAAGAGGACGGTCTTCAACCTCAATCCAACAAAGGAAGGTGTTTGACATATGTCACGCGCTCGGATAGAGAGCTCCATATGTTCAAAAGACATTGCAAGAAGCCACCTTTGAGCACAACAAAGCTCACCCCTAGAACTTCAAAGACTTGTTCAAAAGAAAAGACTATGTGTACTTTCAAATGGACAAACTGGCTAAATCATGCTTTGTGTGTGGGAAATACAATCATACCGACAGCACCTGCTTCTATTACCTTCAACAACAAAGAAACCTAAAGCAACACGCTTTTGAGAAAACAAATAAGAACAATAAGGTAAGAAGCTTTGAAGCCAAAGCAACTCAGTTCAGAAACTCTTTATCCCCACCAAGAGAGAATCTGCCAAAACCTCAACAATCTTGCATCATCTGTGGTGAATCAGACCACTTTGCTGCACATTGTAAATTTAATCCTCTCAACCTGGTTCTTCATAAAAATCCTCTTCAACAAAAGCCTATAAGCAATATGAAGAAGGGTAGGCATACTTCGGAGATTAAACCATCAGCAGCAAACAAAACTGATGCTGATCAAATAAGACTCAAGTAACCAAAGGAAAAGCCTTAGCAGCAACCAAGATTGTTGCTTCCCAAGTTAAACCATCAGCAACCAGCAAAAATGTTGTTCATCAAGTAAAGCCCAAGAAACCAAAGGACAAGCCTTCAGCAGCAACCAATATTACTGTTGCTCAAGTAAAACCATCAGCAGCAACAAAATCTGTTGTTGATAAGCAAAAGTCCTCAGTAGCAAAATCTGCTGCTTATCAAGCAAATCTGTCAGCAGCCAAAGCAACATCAGCTGCTGACAAAGCAAAAAGAGCTGGAAAACCACCAATTCAGCATTGGAAAGCCAAAATTCCTCCAAGGATTATCATTGGTTCCGTTGAATGCACACATGCTGATACTGATATTCCAAGAACCCTTTTTTGCAAGGATACAAGCTCTTGGATTCCTCCCACTAACTAGATCTCTCTCATATGCAGGGACAGCCAGGTCATAAGAATAACACATGGGTGGTAGACAGTGGTTGTTCCAGGCACAGGACAGGCAACAGATCCATCCTCTCCAACTTCAGACATTTCAATGGAGGATATGTTTCCTTTGGAAGTGACTCAAAAAGAGGATCTATTACTGGACAAGGAACTGTGTCCAATGAAAGAATGTGTATTGATAAGGTAAACTATGTCAAATAATTGGACTTCAATCTCATGAGTGTTTCCAGGTGTGTGATCAAAAGCATTGGATGCTCTTCACAGACAAAGAATGTTTTGTACTGTCTCCTGGTTTATACAAACCTCCTCGAGAAAAGATTTTATTAACTGCTTAGAGAAAATAAAATATGTATGTGCTTGTCATGAATGAGGTCACTCTGTCTGGTAGTGTATCCTGTTTTCTATCAAAAGCTTCAGTTGATGAATCAGCTCTCTGGCACAGGAGATTAAGCCATGTTAACATCAAAACTATCAACAAATTGGTGAAGGATAATCTTGTCAGAGGGCTTCCTGACAAAGAATTCCAGCTAGAAGATCATTGCATTGCCTGTTTAAAGGGGAAGCAACACAAGAGTTCTCACAAGCCCAAGATTTTGAATATAAATGACACTCCACTACAGCCGCTGCATATGGATCTCTTTGGTCCTACAAATATTATGTCAATGGGTAAGAAGTCATACTGTCTGGTGATAACTGATGACTACACCAGATTCTCATGGGTATACTTCTTGAGAACTAAAGATGAAACTACTGAAATTCTGAAATCCTACATCCTTAGGGTAGAGAATCAAAGCAATCAGAAGGTAAAGATAATAAGGTGTGATCAGGGCACAGAGTTCAAGAACCATACTTTGAACTCTTTCTGTGAGAGCAAGGGAATAGAGAGACAATACAGTGCTCCAAGAACTCCTCAACAAAATGGAGTTGCTGAAAGAAGAAACAGAACTCTAATTGAGTCAGCAAGATCTATGTTGGCTGACTCAAAACTACCTCTCACATTTTGGGCAGAAGCAGTAAGCACAACCTACTATGTGCAAAATAGAGTTCTCATAGTCAAGCCTCTCAACAAGACACCTTATGAGCTATGGTTCCAAAGAGTTCCCTACATTGGATTTCTAAAACCTTTTGGATGTCCATGCACAAATCTGATCACACATGGGGTTCTTCCTAAGTTTGGTGCCAAATCTGATGAAGGATATTTTGTGGGCTATTCCTCTCAATCCAAGGCCTATAGAACATTCAACTCAAGAACAAGAATTGTGGAAGAATCAGCCAATGTGGAATATAGAGAACACATTGTCTGTGAACAGGGAAAAGGCCTAAACTGGCTCTTTGACATAGACTCCTTCACCCAAATATTTGAGCCTCTTATCTTCTCAAATATGGAGTCTACCTCTTCACAAGCACCTGCTTCCACTTTCTCCTCTGACTACAGACTGGATTTTCCTAAATCTTCCATCAGTCTAAAAAGACCATCCATAGATCCTCCATCTGTTATGGAAGCCATTGAAGCAAGTGAAGCCGGAACCAGACTCTCTAATGTCACCAGTAGCAGCCTGTCTGAAAATGAAATTTTGAATGAAGACTCTTCGGTAAATGCTGTAGATGCTGCAAATACTATTGCTGATAATACTGATGTAGCTGTTGATATTGAATACTCTTCCACCATGAATAACGAAATCCCTGATCAAAATCAAAGCAATCTTGAGCAAGGGATACAACTGGAGGTGGTACCAGCACATAGGATAAACAAGGAACATCCTCTGGAAAATATTATTGGCCAAGTTCACCAAGGAGTTCTAACAAGAAGCAAATCTCATGAGGCCAATATATGTTTGTTTTCATTATTTTCTACCTCAGGTGGAACCCAAGAAGATAGATGAAGCTCTGAAACACAGCAATTGGATTGAAGCAATGCAGGAAGAGTTGCTGCAATTCAAGAGACATTTTGTCTGGAAACTTGTTGATCTTCCACCTGGTCAATCTGCCATTGGCACAAGATGGGTATTCAGGAACAAGCAACATGAGAGAGGCATTGTAGTCAAGATCAAAGCCAGACTTGAAGCTCAAGGCTACTGTCACACCCCCAAATTTCAACTAACGGAGTTTTACCGTTTTGGGAAATGACTACCCAGGATCTCAGACATTAGTTACTTTGAACGACTCTACATGGGACTCAAATGAAAATACCATTATAATCAAAGTTCAATGCGGAAGCGTAACGAAAAGTAAATGCGCAAAACACACGCACCCAAACCAAAGTCCAAAATGTCCAACCAACCAAAATACAATACAAGGAAGTCATAAAATATATCATAAGTAAAATAGTTGAATCCCATGCATGCCCTAACGTGCACCTTGTGTCTTATCTTAGCGACCTGAGAAAACATGTAAGAAAAAGTGTCAACACAAGGTTGGTGAGTTCACAGGTTTCAAATAAATACGTAAGCGTTTACCAGATTTATGATCATTCAAAATGCATATCTATAGGTAGCTAACCTATGTTCATGTTTAACTCAAGTGCTCGCAACCGAAGCTGACTGTTTGTTTATTACCTCCTGCCAGGTCTATCAATACTGGCGATGTGAGTAGGCTAACATTTCACCCGTTCGATATCCAATCGAGTTAGCGCGACTAACGCGGGTGAGATTTGTCAAACCCAGTAGTACTACTAAATATTACCTCGCTAAGATCCATATTAACGGTTCGATATAAGATGAGGACTTTCTGTGATAGCGTGTTACACTTAGCTTTAACATTGATATCATACGAAATACAAAATCTCAAAAGTAGTTAAGCATGTTTTCTCCCCCAAGTTAAAACACTAAAAAGGGGCCATGAAAACTCACCTGCTTGACGTTGAAGGTAGTTTCACACTAGAAGTAAGTTGGAACCACGAGTGTAAGTCTCAAAAGACCTACGAATGTCCTAAAATTATAAACATATAAATTAGGAACGATAATGAAAATTATGACTGTGACACGGAAACGAAGAACGTCCTAAAAGAAACGTTCTAAAGATTAAGGAATAGACGAACGTGTCCATGGAAATACGTATTAAGATGTATTCGTTACACGATGAATGGCAAAATAATATATAATAACTACGTTCGAGCGTATTGCCGTTAATTAGAAGCCTAGGAAAATAATATAATTTAATATATTATTTTTTTTTTAGGTTCGAAGGATTAAATAATCATTTACGGGGAAAAATAATAAATATATTATTTTTAGTCGAATATATAACGTGGGTAAATAATATACAAATTATATTATTTAAAATTTTAAAACGTCACATGAATTAATTAAACGAGGCGGAATAACACAAAACCATATATTATTTTATACTAGAAGTTATGGTTTGAAAATAATATAAACATATTATTTTTATTCGATAATAACTTAAATATATCATTTTTAAAAGTGGAAATAATATAAAAATGGATTAATAATCAAACCCGAGCTTACGGGGGTTTCTGGGTTTCAAAACATAATTATCTATTAATATAATAGTATAGGAAATGGTTTTTAAATATATAAAATACTTAAAAACAATTAAAACCAAAACAGGGGGGAGGGAGACTCGAACCCGGGTCCCCTCCCTGTTAGCATACTGTCTTAACCTGTCCGTCTGCTAGGGTCATCGCGATATGATCCGAACAGAAATGCTTTTAATCAAGCATTACCGAGAGTCCATATTTCCGTACAAAGTCGCGACTTCGAAGCCCCGGATCATCCCAATTCCGACGAATTTGACTTCGATTAAGACAATTGACATAGGGGTTTTGGTTTTTAGGAGAATTTGAAGCTGTGGGTGGTGTTTAATTGCAAAAATTTACACCTTTTGAATTGATTAGATACACGAATTCAGCCGAAACCCTAGATTAAGAACCAACAATCAAATTTGTTGAATTCGATATTGATAATCATCGAATTCATGGGGCTTTTACAGAGGAAAGAATTTCGAATTTGTCTATATAGATTAATTCCATTTTTGTTATGTCTAGGATATAAACCCCCAAATCGAATCAAAGATAAACCCTAATTTACAGTTCAAACATAATTCGATATTATAAATTGAACTTGGTAGAGGGTTTTTATTGTACACAAGGTTTCGAAACTGTTTATGTAAGTTAATTCGATTCAGAATAGGTTTAGGGTCGGAACCCCCAAATCGGTTTTTGCGATGAACCCTAGATTAGGATTATGTTAGATTCGATAGAGAAAGCCCCAATTAGGTTAGGGCTATTGTTCTAGAGATTGAAACGAAGCTACAAGAGTAGTAAATTACCAGAAGTGTATTCGAAATGCTAGTCCCCGATTACAACCCAGCCTCGACCCAAAGGCGTTGATCTTCGGCGATCCTAGTTCTTCCTCCGAATGAATTGGTCTGTGCAGAAGTTTCTTCGGGTTTTGTACAAGCTACACAGGAGTTTGATTTGTTGATTTGATACAAGAGTTCGATCAATTTGATGTACAAACGACGGGGATCGACGGTTACGGCCATTATTCCCATCAATGGGATTAATTTGCATAATGGCGGTATTATTGGTTCAATGATCATCGATTAATGTCGTGGGCATGTAAAACGGTTACAGAATCGAATACAAATCGATTTTGAGTTTGAATTTTATTGAATGCTTGCGATTTTGACTTTCAGAAAGTCAACAGGAGTATCTTGAGTTCGATTTTGACTTTAAGAGTCAACCATCTAAGTCTTGGGACTTGGCAGGACTAGTCCCTACAGTTTGAGATTAAATATTTGACCGAAATAGTCCTTGGGATTAAATTTCGTTAATTAAGTTAAGACTTAACTGGATTTAGTTAACGGGGTTAAGTGTTTTCTATGGAATTTTTAATGGAATTGTTAACTGAGTTAACTTGAAAAGTCAGGTTGTCACATCATCCTCTAGTTAAAAGAATTTTCATCCCGAAAATTAAACAAAATAAAATAAATTTCCGGATGTCACATCATCCCATAGTTAAAAGAATTTTCGTCCCGAAAATTAGAATAGTACCTTAAGAGTTTGACGCGGAGTGCTTCAGCAGATTAGGATATTTGCGCATCATCTGATCCTCACGCTCGCACGTGAATTCCGTCCGCTTTCGAGTTCCAACGAACTCTGACAATAGGGATCTTACTGTGCTTTAACATTTTAACTTCCCTATCCATAATTTCCACCGGTTCTTCGACGAAGCGTAACTGTTCATCAACGTGTAGTTCCTCCAGAGGAACTGCGAGTGATTCGTCTTCCAGGCATTTCTTTAAATTTGAGACGTGAAAGACGTTCTGCACACCACTAAGTCTTTCAGGTAGGTCCAGTTGGTACGCGACTGGTCCGATTCTCTTCATTATTTTGAATGGTCCAACATAACGAGGATTCAGTTTGCCTCGTTTCCCGAAACGAATGACACCTTTCCAAGGTGAGACTTTGAGTAAGACCATGTCACCTATTTGAAATTCCAAAGGTTTACGACGCTTGTCGGCATAGCTCTTTTGACGATCATGAGCTGCCGCCATACGATTTCTAATTTGAACGATCTTTTTGGAAGTTTCAAATACAAGTTCAGGACCTGTGAGTTAGCTATCTCCAACCTCGGTCCAACAAATGGGAGAACGGCATTTCCGTCCATACAGTGCTTCAAATGGAGCTGCCTTGATGCTAGTGTGATAGCTGTTGTTGTAGGAGAACTCTACCAACGGTAGGTGAGACTCCCAAGTGTTACCGAAATCAATCACACAAGCTCGTAGCATGTCCTCCAGAGTTTGGATTGTACGTTCTGTTTGGCCATCAGTTTGAGGATGGTATGCTGTGCTCATATCTAGACGCGTGCCTAAGGCCTTATGTAACGACTGCCAGAAATGAGAAGTGAATCGTGCATCACGATCCGAAATAATGGAGATTGGCACCCCGTGCCGAGAGACTATTTATTTCAGGTAAGTACGAGTAAGTTTATCCATTTTGTCGGTCTCTTTGATTGCTAAGAAGTGAGCAGACTTTGTTAATCGATAAACAATTACCCAAATAGTATCACATCCGGTAGGGGTTCGTGGTAATTTGGTGATGAAGTCCATGGATATTTGTTCCCATTTCCCCATGGGAATTTCTGGTTGCTGCAGAAGACCATAAGGCTTTTGGTACTCAACTTTAACTTTTGTGCATGTCAGACATTTGCTCACATAAATAGCTTTATCGGCCTTCATCTTTGGCCACCAATATAGTGTCTTTAAATCAGGGTACATTTTATCGGAACCCGGATGAATAGAGTAACGAGATTTATGAGACTCGTCCATAACTAGTTCTCTTAGGTTTCCAAATACTGGAACCCATATCCGTTCGGCAAAGTAGCGAATACCGTCAGATATGACTTCAAGTTGTGCTTCCAGACCGCGTGTACCTTCCAGCGGTAGGTTTTCTTCCTTTAGGGCTTCGAGTTGAGCACTACGAATCGTGTCAGGCAATCCAGTGTGAATAGTAAGTTGTAACGCTCGAACTCGTTTGGGTTTCGTTTCCTTTCGGCTTAGTGCATCAGCCACAACGTTAGCTTTACCCGGATGATACCGGATCGCACAGTCATAATCATTTAAGAGTTCGACCCAACGACGCTGTCGCATGTTCAACTCTTTCAGTTCAAAGATATGTTGAAGACTCTTGTGATCGGTGTAGATGGTGCATTTGGTAGCGTACAATGTAATGTCTCCATATCTTTAGTGCAAATACCACGGATCTCAACTCTAAGTCGTGTGTTGTGTAGTTCTTCTTGTGGATTTTCAGTTGACAAGAAGCGTATGTGATCACTTTCTCACGTTGCATCATTACACAACCAAGACCTTGAATGGATGCTTCGCAATATACTACAAAATCATCCGTTCCCTCCGAAATAGATAGGATGGGTGCACTGCAGAGTTTATGCTTCAGAAGTTGGAATGTTGTTTCCTGGGTATCACCCCAGTTATAAGGTTCACTCTTTTGAGTTAGAGTAGTGAGAGGTTGAGCAATCTTTGAGAATCCCTAGATGAATCGACAGTAGTAGCTAGCCAATTCCAGAAATTGTCGCACCTCTGTTGGAGTCATCAGTGTTGTCTGATCCTTGATGGTTTCTACTTTAGATGGATCTACGTGTATTCCTTTCTCATTGACTACATGTCCTAGAAGTTGAATCTTCGCGAATCCAGAATTCTCATTTTGAAAATTTGGCATACAATTGCTCTTGCTTTAGCAACTCAAGGATTAAACGCAGATGTTCCTCATGTTCTTCTTTGTCCTTAGAATAGATGAGGATGTCATCAATGAAGATGATGAAGAACTGATCAAAGTAGGGCTTACACACACGGTTCATGAAGTCCATGAATCCCGCGGGTGCGTTGGTTAGTTCGAATGGCATGACCAAAAACTCATAATGACCGTACCGGGTTCTAAATGCAGTTTTAGAGATGTCCTCGTCCCGGACTCTCAATTGATGGTGACCGGATCTAAGATCTATCTTGGAATAGAAACTTGATCCTTGGAGTTGATCAAACAGATCATCAATACGAGGCAAAGGATAACGATTCTTGATTGTGGCCTTATTCAGTTCACGGTAGTCGATACACATACGGAAAGTTCCGTCCTTCTTCTTGATAAACAGGACTGGAGCTCCCCATGGCGATGAGCTAGTTCGGATGAAACCTTTATCCAATAACTCCTGTAACTGAGTGGACAACTCTTGTAATTCACTAGGTGCTAATCTATAAGGTGCTCGAGCGATCGGTGCCGCTCCGGGTGCTAGATAGATTTGGAATTCAACTTGACGGTACGGTGGCAGACTAGGCAAGTCCTCGGGAAATACTTCCGGATAGTTACGTACGATTGGTATATCATCAATTTTCTTCTCCTCAGATGATTGCTTGGCGACGAGAGCCAAAATAGCAGTATGACCTTTTCGAAGAAATTTTTGTGTTTTCATGAAGGATATGATGCCAACGACTGAACCACTCCTTTTTCCTTGGACAGAAAGAATTTCCCCTATAAGGAGAGGAAGGCAATCATTTTTGTCACAACAGATGGCCTCAGGTTGGTTCTTGAATAACCAATTCATACCGACAATAAGGTCGAAACTGCCAAGTGTAACTGGCAGAAGGTCAATGTCAAGTTTATGACTAACCAATACTAGTTTACATCTGCAAGAATGCGAGTTGTTTCAATTTTCTGAGAGTCTGCTATCTCAATAGTATACTTGGCTTTTAATAGAGTTGGAGCACGACATACTAATATGGAATTTGTAAAATCATGCTGAGACTTCTAGTGAGACCCGCGCTTTTAAAGCAAGTGTCAGCCAATGCATAGGCTAAGGGAAGAGGTTCACATGTAGGAAAGAAAAGTCTAATGAGATATAGATTCCAGTAGCACAAGAGATAGGATATATGTTTAAGTAATTGTGTTCAACTGATGGTTGGTTAGGTTAAATCTTCGTTTCCTAATGTCATTGGATCAACGGGATCATTTCGTGAAGAAAGAAATTCGTTTACAGGATTGAATATGCTGGGGTAAAATTCGAAGTTAGACTAAGGATTAGTCACAGGATGAGATAACAAGTTCAAATGGGATCTATTGTTGGAGTGTAAGGAATAACGTGTTAGCATAGAAAGAATTCCTCAAATTATGTGTACATAGTTGGGGTCGGTGGTTTTACCCTGAGGTTCTACTAGAGTTTCACTCTAGGTGGTTCCATTGATTAAGTTTGAATGAGAGTCGTAAGATCACTAAGACTCTTACATGAGTGAAAATAACATTGATGGATTCCATTGATGATAATTCAGTGTGTCCGTAAACATTTTCAACCTGATAGTCGCTTCTATCAGCTGTTAAACGAGTTTAACGATACCAACTAGTCGTTGAGTGGGTTATGAGAGTCTCTACAGATAGTGGAAACTTAAATCTGTAAATCACTGATCAGGACAATTCATCCACACACTAGGTTTCACTAGGACTTACATGCACCTCAAATTACTATTACGTGTGCACCCGTAATGATAATTTGCTTTGCATGCTCACCCTAGTTTTCCCTGTCTTGTGTCAAAATGTCCTTTAATTTGTATTTTCGAGTATAGAGTGTTGTCAGGTATGATAAGTCATCGAGAGGCTTAGTCATCAACCATAAGTTGATCAAATAGAACTCATATCAGGATGAGTAGTCGGGAATCGTTTGATCCGAGTATTCACTCGAGTTGGAACATAATATGAGAGTCCAATCCAGTGGATTGTAAATGGGAACATGCACATGAAACACGACTTCGAGAAGTGAAACTAATTCATGGATACGAGTTACAGGAAGCAGCAAAGTAGCCGTCCTTTCAACTGAGTCAGAATAGGGTTTGAATATGCGTTCTTAACTTTGTGGTCAATCTATTCTCAACAGAATATTGACCAAGGAAGCGAGCCCATGGCTCGGAAATGTGATAATATCTACGTGTCAATGGATCCTGCAATAATGCGCGTAACGGTCTGCCTTCACTCGGCGTATTGTTGCTAGTGGGTACAGTAGGGACTCGCCTCCGACGATCCTTACTCCCAAAGAGATATGTGCTAGTTGAGTGTTGTCCATAACATGGACCTGAGAAAGCCCACCATACTCAACAGGTGATGGTGAGGTAACTGACTCCTCCGAATGCTCCGTCTCACTGCCCTCGGACGGGAGTGGATGCTGTTCTGGTGATTCCCCGAGTGTCGTCACTTAGAATGATGATGCAATGCAAATGATGTGTCCCTCGCCAACTGAGGGTGATACAGATGGTATTAACATGCCTGCACTGTAATGTATGTATAGTTGCTATATGTATCAGGTATAAGTGTCTGTGTCGTGTAACTAATGTGTGAGGTTATAGTCTAGTATGCAATCCTAGTTCTCTAAACCAGGCTCAGATACCAATCTGTCACACCCCCAAATTTCAACTAACGGAGTTTTACCGTTTTGGGAAGTGACTAACCAAGATCTCAGACATTAGTTACTTTGAACGACTCTACATGGGACTCAAATGAAAATACCATTATAATCAAAGTTCAATGCGGAAGCGTAACGAAAAGTAAATGCGCAAAACACACGCGCCCATACCAAAGTCCAAAATGTCCAACCAACCAAAATACAATACAAGGAAGTCATAAAATATATCATAAGTAAAATAGTTGAATCCCATGCATGCCCGAACGTGCACCTTGTGTCTTATCTTAGCGACCTGAGAAAACATGTAAGAAAAAGTGTCAACACAAGGTTGGTGAGTTCACAGGTTTCAAATAAATCCGTAAGCGTTTACCAGATTTATGATCATTCAATATGCATATCTATAGGTAGCTAACCTATGTTCATGTTTAACTCAAGTGCTCGCAACCGAAGCTGGCTGTTTGGTTATTGCCTCCTGCCAGGTCTATCAATACTGGCGATGTGAGTAGGCTAACATTTCACCCGTTCGATATCCAATCGAGTTAGCGCGACTAACGCGGGTGGGATTTGTCAAACCCAATAGTACTACTAAATATTACCTCGCTAAGATCCATATTAATGGTTCGATATAAGATGAGGACTTTCTGTGATAGCGTGTTACACTTAGCTTTAACATTGATATCATACGAAATACAAAATCTCAAAAGTAGTTAAGCATGTTTTCTCCCCCAAGTTAATACAGTAAAAAGGGGCCGTGAAAACTCACATGCTTGGCGTTGAAGGTAGTTTCACACTAGAAGTAAGTTGGAACCACGAGTGTAAGTCTTAAAAGACCTACGAATGTCTTAAATTATAAACATATAAATTAGGAACGATAATGGGAATTGTGACTGTGACACGGAAACGAGGAACGTCCTAAAAGAAACGTTCTAAAGATTAAGGAATAGACGAACGTGTCCATGGAAATACGTATTAAGATGTATTCGTTACACGACGAATGGCAAAATAATATATAATAACTATGTTCGAGCGTATTGCCGTTAATTAGAAGCCTAGGAAAATAATATAATTTAATATATTATTTTTTTTTAGGTTCGAAGGATTAAATAATCATTTACGGGGAAAAATAATAAATATATTATTTTTAGTCGAATATATAACGTGGGTAAATAATATACAAATTATATTATTTAAAATTTTAAAACGTCACATGAATTAATTAAACGAGGCGGAATAACACAAAACCAAATATTATTTTATACTAGAAGTTATGGTTTGAAAATAATATAAACATATTATTTTTATTCGATAATAACTTAAATATATCATTTTTAAAAGTGGAAATAATATAAAAATGGATTAATAATCAAACCCGAGCTTACGGGGGTTTCCGGGTTTCAAAACATAATTATCTATTAATATAATAGTATAGGAAATGGTTTTTAAATATATAAAATACTTAAAAACAATTAAAACCAAAACAGGGGGGAGGGAGACTCGAACCCGGGTCCCCTCCCTGTTAGCATACTGTCTTAACCTGTCCGTCCGCTAGGGTCATCGTGATATGATCCGAACTGAAATGCTTTTAATCAAGCATTACCGAGAGTCCCTATTTCCGAAAAAAGTCGCGACTTCGAAGCCCCGGATCATCCCAATTATGACGAATTTGACTTCGATTAAGACAATTGACATAGGGGTTTTGGTTTTTAGGAGAATTCGAAGCTGTGGGTGGTGTTTAATTGCAAAATTTTACACCTTTTGAATTGATTAGATACACGAATTCGGCCGAAACCCTAGATTAAGAACCAACAATCAAATTTGTTGAATTCGATATTGATAATCATCGAATTCATGGGGCTTTTACAGAGTAAAGAATTTTGAATTTGTCTATATAGATTAATTCCATTTTTGTTATGTCTAGGATATAAACCCCCAAATCGAATCAAAGATAAACCCTAATTTACAGTTCAAACACAATTCTATGTTATAAATTGAACTTGGTAGAGGGTTTTTATTGTACACAAGGTTTCGAAACTGTTTATGTAAGTTAATTCGATTCAGAATAGGTTTAGGGTCGGAACCCCCGAATCGGTATTTGCGATGAACCCTAGATTAGGATTATGTTAGATTCGATAGAGAAAGCCCCAATTAGGTTAGGGCTATTTTTCTAGAGATTGAAACGAAGCTACAAGAGTAGTAAATTACCAGAAGTGTATTCGAAATGCTAGTCCCCGATTACAACCCAGCCTCGACCCAAAGGCGTTGATCTTCGGCGATCCTAGTTCTTCCTCCGAATGAATTAGTGTGTGCAGAAGCTTCTTCGGGTTTTGTACAAGCTACACAGGAGTTTGATTTGTGGATTTGATACAAGAGTTCGATCAATTTGATGTACAAACGACGAGGATCGACGGTTATGGCTATTATTCCCATCAATGGGATTAATTCGCATAATGGCGGTATTATTGGTTCAATGATGATCGATTAATGTCGTGGGCATGTAAAACGGTTACAGAATCGAATACAAATCGATTTTGAGTTTGAATTTGTTTGAATGCTTGCGATTTTGACTTTCAGAAAGTTAACAGGAGTATCTTGAGTTCGATTTTGACTTTAAGAGTCAACCATCTAAGTCTTGGGACTTGGCAGGACTAGTCCCTACAGTTTGAGATTAAATATTTGACCGAAATAGTCCTTGGGGTTAAATTTCGTTAATTAAGTTAAGACTTAACTGGATTTAGTTAACGAGGTTAAGTGTTTTCTATGGAATTTTTAACGGAATTGTTAACTGAGTTCACCTGAAAAGTCAGGTTGTCACAGCTACACTCAGGAAGAGGGAATTGACTATGATGAAGTATTTGCTCCTGTTACTAGACTATAGGCCATTATAATCTTCCTGGCATATGTTGCATCCAAAAATTTCATGGTCTATCAAATGGATGTCAAGAGTGTCTTTCTGTATGGGAAGATTGGTAAAGAAGTATATGTCAAACAGCCTCCAGGCTTTGTAGATCCTGCACATTCTAACCAAGTGTTCAAACTAGACAAAGCTCTGTATGGCTTACATCAAGCCCCAAGAGCCTGGTATGAAATGTTGTCTGGATATCTACTAAGCAACAACTTCATAAGAGGTGCCATTGACCAGACCTTGTTTCTCAAAGATGAAGGGGGAGAAATATTACTGGTACAAATCTACGTAGATGATATCATCTTTGGATCAACAAGGAAGAAGTTGTGTAAAGACTTTGAGATCCTGATGCACTCAAAAATGGGTGAACTAAACTTCTTTCTAGGTCTTCAAGTCAAACAAGTTCCAAATGGAATCTTCATCAGCCAATCCAAATATGTCAAAAGCATTCTGGAAAGATTCAAGATGGCTGACTGCTCTGCTACAAGAACCCTTAAGCAGGTGCACCATCAGCTGACTCGAGACAAAGATGGTCAAGACACTGATCAACATCAGTACCGTGCAATGATAGGGTCTCTCATGTATCTCACTGCCTCAAGGCCAGATATCATGTTTGCAGTATGTCTCTGTGCAAGATTCCAAGCAGCTCCAAAGAATTCACATCTTCAAGTTGTCAAGAGAATTTTTAGATACCTAAAGGGAGCCCCAAGACTTGGGCTATGGTACTCTAAAAATGCTAAGTTCAATTTGTATGCATACACTGAAAGTGATTATGGGGGATGCAACTTGGACAAAAAGTCCACTTCAGGGGGATGTCAATTTCGGGGAGGCAGACTGATTTCATAGCAGTGCAAGAAGTAAACATGTGTTTCAACTTCTACAGCAGAAGCAGAATACATTGCAGCTTCAAGTTGTTGTGCACAAGTCATTTGGATACAAAATCAAATGTTGGATTATGGGATGACTTTCATGGAAACTCCCATTCACATTGACAACATGAGTGCTATATCAATCACAAATAATCCGGTGCAGCACTCCAAGACAAAGCACATTGACATCAGGTATCACTTCATAAGAGATCAAGCTGAGAAAAAGAGAATTATTTTAACCAAAGTTCATACCAATGAGCAATATGCTGATTTATTTACAAAACCGTTTGATGAAGCTAGATTTAGATATTTAGTTGAATCTATTGGTATGATAAACTTTGATTAAAATATGTCTCTAAAAATTTGTTTTTGTAAATGTGTTTGTCTTTTGTTACAAATAAAAGTTATAAGTCAACAGCATCCATTTTTGCTGCTAACAGGTTATAATAATTAGGTTTAATAATTTTTGCTGCTGAAAGATTTTGCCACTGACCTCTTTAAGTTATCAGCAGGAACAAGTTTCCTGCGGATAGCTTTAAGGCAGTCAGCAGCAACACCCTTGTCGTTGATCATTGCATCCATCAGCAGCAATTGAGTTTGCTGCTGACAGACTTAACTATCCGCCGCAACCAAGCTTGCAGCGGATAGGCTTAACCATCAGCAGTAACCAAGTTTGTTGTTGATGGGTAAAAACTAAGTCTAAATTAACTTTTACCCGCTGTAACAATTCCTGTCAGTCTTTACCATGACTGCTATAGTGTATTACAGCTGTAACAGTAAAAAGTGAATGAGGTTGTACTGTACAAGTAAGTTTGCTTTTTTCCCTCCTCTGCTGTTATAACTCAAATCAATTTCTCCATAACCTCTTCACATTCAATTTCAACCTAACCCTCATCATTTTCTCTCAAACCTCCATAATATTCAAAGCCCTCCATACTTAACCACCTTTCAAAACCTTCATCCTTCCCTCCAAACCCAACAAATGGCAGAGGTAGACATAAACCGTCCCGATGATAAGTTTTCTCCATACCACAACCTCACAGCATACTTAATAAAAGGGAAAAAGTCTGAGGGGTTTGATGACATTACCGACTTTCTCTGTCGATCAAAGATTCACTATGCACTCACTGTCAACCCACTCATTTACATTCCTCACATGGAGGATTTTTGGAAATCTGCCGTCTTTTCTCCCGAACAGGGGATACCCCAAATCAAGGCCAAGGTAGAAGGAAAGGACATCACCATCTCTGAAGTTACTCTCCACAAATACCTCAAGCTTAAAGACGTGGGGGCCGCCATTTCATACTCAAAAGATGTTTATATGAGGACCTTTGTATCCATATGGTACACTGGAAATCAGAATGAGTACACAATAGAGAAGGCACTGATGGCCCTCCCATGAAAGTATCTATGCCACACTCTTCTACAATGCATATCTCATAAGAGAAGTGGATGGCATCAAGTGAGCTCTGCACTTGCCTCTGCTGTTCACGATATGGTTACTGGCCAAGGATTCAACTTTGCACATCTCATCTTTGAAGGTTTAAGATACAACCTCCAAGAGGGTGCAAAGCAGCAATTTTATATGTACCCAAGGATCTTGCAGGAGGTTTTTAACAATGAATTAAAAGAGCTTTCAAAACCTGCAAAAATCTATCTTATGTTGGGTCATAAAAGCAACATTTTTCAAAGTATGAGAATTGTTTCCAAAAAGTTCTTAGGGGTCAATGTTCCATTGTTATCTACAATGATGAACATTCAAAGTACCCAGGGTGACAGTTCAGCAATCCCAGCTGATACTGATCCCACACCCTCCACTTCAAATCCTGAACAACAAAATGCTTCCATTGACAGAAATTACTTACATCTGTTTTTGATGTTATTGATCAACTGCAACAAAGGGCCCCAGTTACAGTAAAATATACTAGAAAAAGGAGCAAGAAAACTCCTTCTCTTCTTGTCTCAAAGGCCCAATCCCAACCTAAAAGCCCTCATTCAGAATCCCAAAATTCTGATGAGAATATCAAAAGGGATAGCCAAATCATTAGAGAGACTTCCTTGGAAGCCTCTCTATTGGGATCAGGATCACATCCCGGATCCATAGAACAACCTACTGAGCCATTCCATTATTTTTCTTCTCTGAACTTAAGTGCAGAGGCACCTTGTCAAGATGATATACCTTCTCCAACAACCACTATCTCGGAGGTATTGATTGACTTGGCTACTAGTGCACCTAACCCAAGTTCTACACCCAAGAAGGTTCAATCTGGGAGTAGTGATAGAGTGAATGTGGAAAGGGCTGTCACTACTCAACTGAACAGGAGGACAGTGATAACATCACTGAGACCCTAACCATGGCAACTCACAGTGAGGATGTTTCCTTTGAAACACTCTTCACTGAGAGGAATCCCAGGTGCCAAGAAAACCAGGGTGATGGGGATGAAGAGGCTAGGCCTAAAGCCCCATCTGGATCCAAGGATTCCACAACTGTGGACGAGGATAGACTGAAACTTCATAACTTGGAATTGACGGCCAGGGTGGAAATGCTAGAGGCCGAAGTGTTAAAACTAAGGCACCAAGTCTCTATGCATGAAGCTCATCAATGCCCTCTAGTGACTACTCCCTCCCTTGTCTCAGTGGGCACTCAAACTTACCAGACTCTGTTACTGATGCGACCAAAAAGGGGAGATAGTTGTTGTGGAAGACGATGCTGAATGGATACAAGAGCAGACAGCCTTTCAAAGTTCTCTATCCAGACCTGCTTTCGTTCAAGTTCATGACATGCCAGTCTCAGTAGATGAAGAGGAAGAAATCACTGAGGATTGGAAGTTAGTTGTCTGAGCTATTGATGAGAAGTTACAGAATGAAAGTCACCATGAAGACACGCCTCCCTCATTCAGCATGCTTCCTGAACCCGCAGCCAATGTAAGTCAAACCACTACCCCCCCCCCAATTTACAATGTCTTCAAATAAGCTAGAATTTGACTCCATACTAGCTTGGGGGTTTGAGGGTTCAACTGAGAGATTCTGGATCGGAAATGAGTTCGGTGGGGTAGAAGAGCTTAACTGGAATGCACTATATCCACTCCAAGTGCTTGAACTATACCTATCCAGCTGCACCAACACCTCTACAGATCTCTCAGCAGAACTTGCAATCAGCAGGTTCCAAGACTTGATAGAGGAAAATATGCCCTGGTTTGAAACACTACTAGAAGAAGCAAACAGGGTGGCCTATCCTAAAGACCGTGTAGAATATTCAATAGCAGTAGAACAAAAACTGATCAGGAGCAGTATTTTAACAGAAGAAGAAGCTGTTTGCTCGAGAAGATTTATATACAACACCGTGGTCAGAGACTTGGAAGTGCTAGGATGGTCAAACACTGGGTCTTCTGACTTCACATTATTCCTGAATAATGGATCATCTCTTTCAATCAGCATCAATGAGATCCTACTCTTAAATTCTGACTTCCTGCACAAGGTCTTCGAGCTCAGAACACACAAATGCAATGTAAATTCCTTAGAGAGTCAAGCAATGATAAAAACCATCAAAGCTAAGCATGAAAAGGAAGGACGACTTGCAATGGATGACTCCAACTCCGACTCAGACCTATCCTTTATTTCTTCTCCAACTGACAGATTAAACACAGCAGAAGAATCCAGAAGAAGAGAAAAGGAAAAGATGAAGAAAGAATGGAAAGCAGTGACAGGTCTTGAATGGGAAGAAGTGAAGAAAGTGTCCTTCCCTTTTCCATTCCACAATATGCTAATGAAGCTGAAGCTGAGATCCCAACAGCATCTCTTACATCTGCTGTTGTGGTCCATGAAGCTGAAGGAGAGGCATCCAGCAAAGACAAGGGGAAGAGACCTAAGACAGAAGAAGATGAAGAAAGGTTATTGAAAGAGAAGAAGGAAAAGGAGGAAAGAAGAAGAAGGAAAAGGAGGAAAGAAGAAGAAGAAGAGAAGAAGAGGATATGGCTGAATTAAGAAAAGCACAAGAAAGAAAAACTGTCATACTCTTTAGAGAACAACAAATTCATCTCTATGCTAAGCTGCTAGATGATCTGAAACCCAAGATTCCTGCAACTTCACAAATTCAATAAGATGAAGCTCTAGCTCTTCAACTGCAGGAACAATTTAATAAAGAAGAAGAAGAAAGAGAGAAGAAGAAAAAGTAAGAGGCTATGTTCAGAATAACTGATTCTGAACTAGCCAAAGAAATGAGAGAGGAGTGGATAGAGGCTTTGATTTCTAAAGGTGAGGATGCAGACTACCTTGAGAAACTATCAGATAAAGAAATCTACAGAGCCTTCATGGGTCAGCAAGGTCAATTGGCAAATAAGAAAAGGGCTGAAGAAGAAGAAAAAGCCAAGCAGAAATCCAAGAAGACCATTGCCTTTAACAGAAGAACCCATGAAGAAAGGAAGGTCATGATTGACTTCCTAAAGGCTAGAGGGGAGAGTGGAAAAAGGCTGGGTCCCATGAGTTTCATGAACCTACAAGCCCTTTACTTTAAAGTCAAGAAAGAAGAGGAAGAAAGACTGGGGAAGAAAGGCTCAAAGAAGAGGGTGATTAATCAAGAAGATGAAAGGAAACAAAAGAAACCCAAGCCTTCTCCGTCATCCACCACTTCCTCTATTCAACAACCTTCCACTCTCAATCCTAGACCTCCCTCCTCTCCACCCACAAAGTCCAAATCCTTCCACCCAGCTCCTCCACATCAACAACCTTCCAAGAAGAAAACCAAACCTACCATCACACCAGAAGACTCTAGAGAAATATTTGTCTGGTTCTATAACAGTCAAGATAAATGGTTTGAAGTTTTCAGGGGAAAGAAAGAACTGAAAAGATCTATCTATAAATATGTTGATGTGGTACTTCAACTCCCAGACTCAGACCTAAGAAGAATGATGGAGTTGGGTGAAGCCCATGAGCCAGAGAATGAAGGTAGGAGACATCTTTTGCGAGTGATCAAACATTACTTCAACCCTAGTAAAGATGCAGTCATTGACGCCAAACCTCTTCAAACCCATTCTCCATTCACCAGTTGGTCCTTCAAGGCTGATACCAATGAGTTTATCTTGATTGATGTTAAAGGACAGAAGATGATATGTTCAAGCAAGGCCATCTTCAAAATGCCAAGCAAAGACATAAAGACTCTATCTGAGCTTCCTCTAAACAATCCCAGCCATGACCCAAGAGGCCATGAGGTAGAAAGGATAGTCTGCAACATGGAAAAGCTTCAACAGCAAAAGCAGTAAGAGAGTTTTGGTAGCATCAGTCTAGGGGGAGTATGTAGAAATAAAGACTGATGGCTACAAAGTTCTCTAAGTATAAACTACTACGGATAAGCTTATCTGCAGCGGATACTTGTTCCTCTACTGAAGAACAAATCTGCTGCGGATAGCCTTATCTGCTGAAGACCAAAGTTGCTGCTGATAGGCAAATCATCAGCAGCTGTGGAGAATCATGTCTTGCTGCTGATCAACAACATTGCTGCTGATAGCCATTCCTAATGAAAATCAAACGTTGCAGCTGACTGGCTTCGATAAAGCAACCATTACCACTTGCAACTTTCTGCTGTAACACTGACACACTCCACACAGAAAGAATGTTACTGGTGCAAGCCAATAAAAGACAACGACACTCTTCTTCCAAGGACTCAAGCAATGATTCCTAAGAAGACGTTTGAGTAAAGATAACTTTTGTAGTTTTTATTGTCGTTACATGTCTAATAGCTTCAATACAAGATGAACGGCTTGTGTTAGATCTGATCCTTAAAATCAAGGGTCTATCTTGATTCTAAGTTACTATATAAGTAGTACTTAGAGTCATTGTACAATGTGATTTTTGCTTAAGAGTTTTCACTGTAATCCTGTAATCCTTGAAGCTTAATACAAATTGCATTTATCAGTATTCTTCTTGTTTACTTGTTTACATTGCTTAGTTGTGATTGTTTCTGCCAATCTCAACTAGAATAGAACAATCTTGTATTCACCGATCCTACACAACTGGTGAACAAGCTAAGTACGCAGGAACACCCTCTTACGTACTAACCTAGTACACCGATACATAGAATTTAATCTATAGTTACTAAAACATGCTTCGACATATTTCGGTCGAAATCTCTTTCGAATTTAATCTATAGTTAATAAATGGACGAGGCATGACGGGCCGGGCCGGATGGGCCGGAAAAATTAAGGGTGGCGAACATAGGGGATCTTCCCCCTATAAATAGCCTAAGTCTCCATTTTTCTCTCATTTACAACATCTAGAGAGAAAAACCGTAGAGAGAGAAAGTTGACGGATCGACTCGGGATTGAAGGAGCGTGTTACCACTGAGCTTGTAAGCAAGACCTCCGAATCAGAAGCTCGATTCAGGTAACAACTCGAACTAGATCTGAGATTTTAGTTTATGTTGGGTTTTCGGGTTTTGGACAAAATAAAAACATTTTTACGTATGAAACTTGAAAATAAGCGTAGATCTAGCATCTAGAAGGAAAAAGGAACGTTTTGAATGTAAAAAGTTCCAACCTTGACGAATCTATCGACCCAGATATGAGTTCATGCAAAACTACGGTTTGGGAACTTCACGGTGGGGGAAGTTCACGGTTTGGGGTGAAGTTCAAGGTTTGGGTGAAGTTCACAGTTTGGGTGATGTTCACGGTTGAGGATCCCCGAGCTTAGTTTCCGGGTACACCCCAAGAATTTCCCTTGAACCATGAACACCTAATTTCACGGGGAAGAAACTGTGTACCCCTAAATTTCTAGGCATGAAGGAGTAAAATGTAAAAATTATGTATAAAGCTAAGGCTAGGTTGTGTACGCACAGATTAGATGATCCTTTAGAGACCTCTGACCCTATTTATCTCAGGTGAGTTCTAGAAGCCCTTATTTAAATATTTTAAATAAATGTTTTGGGGTGGTGTGCATACGTAACGATGTGACTGTTTTATAAAACGATGTTTATGCATGAAGTACGTGATGTTTATAAAACGTTGTTTACGAATGATGTATGTGATGTTTTATGAAATGATGTTTATGAACGATGTTTGTTGAAGGAAAGGGTATGAAAGAAGTTTTTAGGGAATACTTTGCCAAAAGAAGTTTACGAACTGTAGGAGCATTTTCTGGTGACAACGAGCTTGAAAATTCTATGTCTTAGTTTTAGAGTCTTTGACTTGTAATGTGTTAGAATTGTTAGCAACAGTTAAGAGGGAGTCTGTAGAGGCATGTTTAGTAACTGTTGTTAAAATTCTATGCCGTAAGTTAGCGAACCTGTCAAGTTCGCTTAAGAATGTTTAAGCGAAATTGAAGGGCGAACTTGTTAACTTTTCCTAAGCATCTTGAGGGGTGAACTACCTGTGATCTTAGTGTTTCCCTATAAATAGGTTTACAAGTCTTAGCTCAAGGAGATTTAGAGAGTGTAAGAACAGAGGAGATCAGATCTGAGAATTAGAGAGTCTTGTAAACAGTGTTCTTGGAGGAAATACAAAGACAGTTTATTTACTCTGTGTTGTTGATTGATTTACACGTTGCACGTTGATCATGGATTCCACACGTCATCACCGTGTCGTACAGCAATTCTAGAGATCTGTCACACCCCGCACCGGGACCTACAATATCATAGGATTGAGGATAGTATTCAGGTGATTCTTGTTTGATTGGACGATTGGGATCATAAATAATAGGAACAGAATTATCTCCAAACATTTGCAATCTTAAAGCATTAGTACTTATATTATTTTAGTCAAGGCTTAGATACTAAGGCCAATATTTTTATCTTAACTAAAGCTCTACAAGGATGGTTATCTTCCCAGAGTAGTACCTCAAACAGAGATGTTCCCAGGTAAGAGCGACGGGTCTAGGAGAGATTTATACACCGCTCTTTCCTTAGACAAAACATTTCGTTTTTCAATTAACTACATACCGGATAGAAGGTTACCTTGTTTTCTTATCTTAATTCTAAGCAACTTACACAATTATGGCTGAAGCTTAGATACAAATTTCAAGTACCTAATTCGCTAAAACCCGTGGCACTAATACCAACCCTGTCACACCCCGCCTCAAGCATCCTCTGGACGTGTGCGACAACCGATTGGTACCTGTTTCGATTTCAGAGTTTTTATAAAACACAACGGAAGACTTTTTCACAAGGATCGTTTCAACATTTTATTCAACCCCAAAGGTTGTATTTGTAAATACGTGTAACATCCCAAAAATAAAACAACAGTTATAATAACGGGTTAGAATGCGAGAACGAATGGAATAAATGAACAAGGCATGACGGGCCGGGCCGGATGGGCCGGCATGCTAGAAGGGGCGAACATAGGGGAGCCTCCCCTATAAATAGCCTAAGTCACCACCCTTTTCTCTCATTTGCAACATTTAGAGAGAGAAACCATAGAGAGAGAAAGTTGGCGGATCGACCGGAGATTTCAGCAAAGTGTTACTCCATACCTCGTGAGAATAACCTCCGAATCAGAAGCTCGATACATGTAACGATCTGTCCTAGATCTGAGTTTTTGTTCGTTTTGGGGTTTTTTGGGTTTTGGATGAAAAGTTAACGTTTTTACGGATCAAAATGGAAGAAAAACATAGATTTGAGTTCTTAAACAAAAAGCAAACGTTTTGAATGTAAACAAGTTCGGGATCTTGACTTGATCAGATCTACATGCGAAAGTTAGGGTTTTTGCTGGGAAGCAGGTCCTGCGTACTTATCAAGTACGCAAGAAGCAGGTCCTGCGTACTTATCAAGTACGCAAGAAGCATTTCCTGCGTACTTATCATGTACGCAAGAAGAAGATTATGCGTACTTATCAAGTATGCATGAAACGAAGTCTGCGCACTTATTAAGTACGCAAAAACAAGGCCCTGCGCACTTGCTAAGTGCGCAGGCATCAGGCTGGTTAAGTAAAGTCAGTATGTTTAGAATGGTTTAACCGTTAGAGTCGGGATTTGGTCTGATGTGTATTTAACTAATCAATTCAGATCGGAAGTGACGTTGTTGGACCTTTGTTTAGAACAACCCAGATTAGCTTATCCGGTGAGTTCTAGAAGCCCTCTTTTAAATGTTTTGAATAATATTTTTGGGCTAGTGTGCATACGTAACGATGTGACTTTTTTATAAAATGATGTTTATGAATGTTGTATGTGACGTTTTATAAAATGATGTTTATGAATGACGTTTTGGAATGAAGGGTTATGAAAGAAGTGTTTATGAAATATTTTGCCAAAAGAAGTTTATGAAGTGTTTATGAATGAAGGAATGATTTTTAATAAAATGTACGAATGCTTTAACTGAAGTTTTGAAGTAAAAGAAGTGAATGTTTACGAAAGTCACGAACGAACGAATCTGCCATTATTCCTTAGGGAATGAAGGTTATGGTTATAGGAAGTATGTTATGGGCCTTTACCTTTTAGGGGCCTTTGTGGCTGGCCAACTGTTGTACAACTAGGGTGATGATGGTCACCAAGGGGATTATCGTGATCCTTGAAGTTGGTACGATTTACCTTACGAGGTAGTCGTGCTTGAAGTTTGGTACTTGTGCCTTACGGGGTGCAGTGCTTGAAGTTTGGTACGTGTCATCCTTGTGATGTCCTCCTTGAAGTTTGGTGTTGAATAACCTAAGTATCGGGCCCTAGGATTTCTTCACCCGAAGGACAGTACGGTGTTGATGGGCCAAGTGGTGGTGATCTTTAGGTTATTCCACTAGTATGTGACGTTTGGATTTGACGGTTACGAGAAGGCGCAGATTCGATATGTTCGTTGACTTATGTTATGTTATGTTATGTTATGTTATGTTATGTTATGTTATGTTATGTTATGTTATGTTATGTTATGTTATGTTATGTTATGTTATGTTATGTTATGTTATGTTACTGCATGTTTTCATATGCTTTTATTAATGAAGTTAAATGATATGTTTTTGGAAAATATTTGAAGTTAAGGTTTTCTGAAAAGTTAGAACTCACCAGCGTAGCTGACTTTTTAGTATGCACATTCAGGTTAAGGCAGGTTATGATGATGGATGGTCATGCTGGGCGGCTTGATGAGTTACTCGGATGATATGAAGACTGGCATCCCATTATGATTAGCTTATGTTATGTTGATGTAATAGACTATGTTACGCTTCCGCATGTTGAATAATGTCACGATTATGTTTTAATGAAATTTTCCGCTGCGTTATTTTGATATTCAAGTCTAAGAACTGTTTGTGAATGAGTAAATCCAACGAGTGAGGCGTCCCGGGTTTGGGGCCTTACAAGTTGGTATCAGAGCAATTTTTTAAGAGATTCGGACACTCCCAGTTTCTGAACTTAAACTGTGAATGGGACCGAAAGCGGATGCATGTACGGGTAACTCGAGCCACAACATCAGGTATGAAGGTAGTATATATTTACAAATATAGTATGCCTTAGAAAGGGTTAGGTAAGGACTTGTGTTTTGATGGAATCATGTAGGATCGGTGAATACAAGATGGTTCTATTCTAGTTGTGATTGGTGGAAACAATCACAACTAAACAATGTAAACAAGTAAACAAGAAGAATACTGATAAATGCAATTTGTATTAAGCTTCAAAGATTACAAGATTACAGAGAAAACTCTTAAGCAAAAAGCACATTGTACAATGATTCTAAGTACTATTTATATAGTAACTTAGAATCAAGATAGACCCTTGATTCTAATGATCAGATCTAACACAAGCCGTTGATCCTGTATTGAAGCTATTCTAGATATAACGACAATAAAACTACAAAAGTTATCTTTACTCAAACGTCTTCTTAGGCATCATTGCTTGAGACCTTGGAAGAAGAGCGTCGTTGTCTTTTATTGTCTTGCACCAGTAACATTCTTTCTGCGTGGAGTGTGTCAGTGTTGCAGCAGAAAGTTGTCAGTGGTAATGGTTGCTTTATCGAAGTCAGTCAGCTGCAACGTTTGATTTTCATTGGGAATGGCTATCAGCAGCAATGTTGTTGATCAGCAGCAGTGTTGTTGATCGGCAGCAAGACATAACTGTCCACAGCTGCTGATGATTTGCTTATCAGCAGCAACTTTGGTTTTCAGCAGATAAGGCTATCCGCAGCAGATTTGTTCTTCAGCAGAGGAACAAGTATCCGCTGCAGATAGGCTTATCCGTAGCAGTTTGTACTTAGAGAACTTTGTAGCTATCAGTCTTTATTTCTACAAATCACAAAGGTGGTCAAATAAAATCGAAAGGTAGTGTAATGGTTAATTGCAGATGGCCAGTGTATATTAACATCTTACAGTGCTTGTTGAATTCTATTTGTTAACTAGCATGATGACATTGGATTCCTTATCTTATAGAACGAAATGGCAAGGAGAGGAAACGGAAGGCGTGGTGGGGGCCATACCGGTGGTCGTAATGGTGGGCGGGGCAGGACCCCTGCACGCCAAGAGTACAGTGAAGAAGGAAGTGTTCACATTGAGCCAGAAGTTAGTATGCACGGGACTGAGCCGACTCATGTCGAAGAACAACAATTAACTTTTAAACCGGAAGTGAGAGCGGCTCTGGCACGCGAGTTCACTGAGTTGATGAAGGTTTCCTTGCTAGGATTGTTGGCAGAAGCGTTAAAGAAGGCTAGTGAGACGGGTGGGTCTAACACGACGGTTGGTACCCCGAACACCGAGGCAATCAACGCACCGCTTAACCGTGGTTGCGACTATAAGTCCTTTAAGGCATGCGACCCGCCGGTCCTGACTGGGAAGAAGGACGCGATGGGTACTTTTGATTAGGTAATCTGTATGGAAGCTACCACTCGTCTGAGCGAGTGTCGAGCGAATCAAGTTGTGAAATTTGCTGCTAACTCCTTGAGAGAGGAAGCATCCCATTGGTGGGAAGGTGTACGTCAAGCCAAAGGGGACGAGGCTGTGGATGCGATGATGTGGACTGATTTGAAAACTTTGGTGATCAAGAATTTTTGTCCAAGGAATGAGATCGAAAAGGTAGAAATGGAATTTCTGGGGATTAAGGACGGGAGCATGACGCACCGGCAGTACACCACACGGTTCAATGAACTGGCACGTCTGGTGCCACACCTTGTCACGACTGAGGAAAGAAAGATTTCCTACTACATTCAAGGGCTGCCGGACCAGGTCCGCATTTATGTTAAGGCAAACGCCCATACTACCTATGATTCGGTAGTAGAACTGAGCGGTGTGGTATTTGATGATCTGCCGCTGAATGTCGTTGCCATTGAAGAGCCTAAGAAGAAGCTGATTTTTCCCGCTAAGTGATCGGCTGGGAAGTTGTTTGGGGCTCGGGACAAACAGGCCAGGGTAGGTGATACAGCATTCTGTGGAAAGTGTGGGGTAAAACATGCGGGTGAATGTCGGTTAGGGACAAATCTGTACTTTAAATGCGGCAAGACCGGACACTACTCCCGTGAATGCCCGCAATGCTTCAAATGCTAAAACTGTGGGGAGAGTGGTCATATCATTCGGGAATGCACCAAGCCCAGGATGGGTGAAGTCGGGAAGGGGAAAGGCCTGGAGAAGAAAGAAGAGAGGCCTCGAGCAAAGTCTCGTGCGTACACACTGACGCAAGACCAGGCCAGGGTGGACCCCGATGTGGCGTCAGGTACGTTCATCCTTGACAACACTTTTGTTTCAGTGTTATTTGATTCGGGTGCCAGTAAGAGTTTTATATCTGTGACTTTTTGTAAACGAGTGAAATACACTATCAGTAAGCTAGAAATGGCCTTTAGCGTAGAAACCGCTGAGGGTAGGAATACGAGAGTAACCGATGTAGTTGAAAATTCCACGATAACAATAGAAGGCCATAGATTCCCCGTCAGGTTGTTTATTATGGTTTTGGGTGGGTTCGATGTCGTGTTAGGTATGGATTGGCTAACTGCCAATGAAGCGCAGATTATATGCAAACGAAAGATAATCCGACTCAAGGCTCTGTATGGTAGCAAAGTAGAGATTTTTGGAGATCGTGACGCCCCGATGCCCAACGTCATCTCGATGATTAAGGCAACAGATTACTTGAGGCGCGGATGCGAGGCTTATCTGGTGTACGTGATTGACAAGTGTAAGGAAGTGAAGGAACTAGACGATGTACCCGTGGTACGTGAATACCCGGAGGTGTTTCTAGAGGACTTGCCTGGTATACCACCCGACAGAGGAATTGAGTTCCTAATCGACTTAGTACCAGATGCCCAGCCCGTGGCTAAAGCTCCATATCGACTAGCACCAGTAGAGATGAAAGAGCTAATGGCACAACTAGAGGAGTTACTTGAGAAAGGATTTATCCAACCGAGCATCTCGCCATGGGGTGCTCCGGTGTTGTTTGTGAAGAAGAAAGACAGTTCGATAAGAATGTGTATTGATTATCGCGAGTTTAACAAATGTACGGTGAAGAACAAGTACCCTTTACCAAGGATCGACGACCTGTTCGATCAATTGCAATGCGCAAGTTGGTTCTCAAAAATCGACCTTCGGTCCGGGTACCATCAGTTGAAGGTGTGGGAAGAAGACATACCAAAAACTGCATTTCGCACGCGTTATGGACATTTCGAGTTCCGCGTAATGTCTTTTGGATTGACTAACACCCTCGCAGCGTTCATGGATTTGATGAATAGAGTTTGTCGACCAATGCTAGATCGATCGATAATCGTGTTCATCGATGATATCCTCATCTACTCCAAGAATGAGGGTGATCACGTGTGTCACTTGAAGGAAGTATTGGAAGCTCTGAAGAAGGAAAATATATGCTAAGTTCTCCAAATGTGTGTTCTGGCTTTGGGAAGTCTAATTCCTAGGTCACGTCATTAACCCGAACGGCATTATGGTTGACCCAGCAAAGATAATGACGGTAAGGGAATGGAATATTCCTAAGACGCCAACTGAAATCCATAGTTTCTTGGGATTGGTAGGCTACTATCGGAGATTCATCCAGGATTTCTCGAAAATAGCTTCGTCGTTGACAAAGTTGACTCGGAAGGAGGTAAAGTACGAATGGGGTTCGACCTAGGATGAGGCGTTTAAGGAATTGAAATAGAAGCTAACCAAAGCTCCAGTCTTGCCCCTTCCCGAGGGCAATGAAGACTTGGTGGTATACTCTTACGCTTCGGGTCAGGGATTAGGGTGCGTGTTGATGCAACACGGTAGAGTGATTGCATATGCGTCGCGACAGTTGAAAGTTCATGAAGTCAACTATCCGAATCGTGATTTGGAAATTCCTTCGAACAAAGAGAGCTTAATATAATGCAGAGACGATGGTTGGAACTCATGAAAGATTATGACTGTGAAATCATATACCACCCTGGAAAGGCAAACGTAGTGGCTGACACTCTAAGCCGAAAGGATGTGACTGCTCCTATTAGAGTGAAAGCTTGCCAGTTGGTAGTAACATCAGATGTGATGAGGGAAATTGAAAGAGCTCAAGATGAAGCACTTAAGGAAGAAAACATAAAGAAGGAAAGGATGGTTGGCCAACAGGAGAAGTTGGAATATAACACCCTTGGTGTTAGGACACGTTTTGGGCGGGTATAGATACCTATGAGTGGCGAGCTTAGAACCAAAATCTTGGATGATACTCATAAGTCTCGTTACTCTATCCACCCCGGTACCAACAAAATGTACCAAGATCTGAGGAAGGAATACTGGTGGCCTGGAATGAAACACGAAGTGACAAAGTACGTAAGCAAGTGCTTCACTTGCTCGCAAGTAAAGGCTGAACACCAGAAACCGTATGGAAAGATTCAACCACTTGATATACCGGAATGGAAGTGGGAACACATTACCATGGACTTCATAACCAAGCTACCTCGCACAACTAAAGGTCATGAAACCATTTGGGTAATTGTGGCCATTTAACGAAGAGTGCTCATTTCCTACTTATTCGTGAGACGTTCTCGTCGGAAAGGTTAGCGGGAGTATTTATTAACGAAGTAGTAGCACGACATGGGATGCCTTTGACGATCGTATCTGACTGGGAAACACGATTCACATCGAGGTTCTGGAAAAGATTTCATAAGGCGATGGGCACGAGACTCAATGTTAGCATGGCATACCATCCACAAATGGATGGTTAGTCCGAAAGGACCATTCAAACATTGGAGGATATGCTTCATTCTTGTATTATCGAGTTTGGCGGCAGTTGGGACAGTCATCTGCCGTTAGCCGAATTCTCCTACAACAATAGTCATCACACGACGATAGGCATGCCGCCTTACGAAATGTTGTATGGGAGAAGATGCAGGACCCCGGTTTGTTGGGGTGAGATTGGACAGAAGGAATTATGAAGTCTTGAAGTCGTAAGAGAAACGTCGGAAAGGTTTGATCAAATCAAAGCACGAATGAAGGCCGCACAAGATCGTCAGAAATTCTATGCGGATAAACGAAGAAGGCCTATTGAGTTTGATGTTGGGGACAGAGTAATGTTGAAAGTGTCACCCTGGAAGGGAATCATACGGTTTAGGAAAAGAGGAAAGTTAAGTCCAAGGTTTGTCGGACCATTCAGGATAATGGCACGGGTTGGTGAAGTCGCTTATCGGTTAGAGCTGCTTGATGAGTTAAATGGGATTCATCCTACCTTCCATGTATCACACTTGCGAAAGTGTTTGGCGGATGAATCGGCTCACGTACCACTTACTGACATCGAGGTCGACAACAACCTTAACTACATCGAAGAACCCGTGGCCATCTTAGACAGAAAGGAGAAGCGTTTGGGTAATAAGATTATTCAATTGGTTAAAGTCCAATGGAAGCACCGAAAGGGATCAGAATCTACTTGGGAAACGGAGACAGAAATGAGGGAGTCGTACCCTCAACTATTTGACTTATGATAGGTTTCGGGGACGAAACCTATTGTAAGGGGGTAGACTTGTAACATCCCAAAAATAAAACGACAGTTATAATAACGGGTTAGAATGCGAAAACGAACGGAATAAACGAACGAGGCATGACGGGCCGGGCTGGCGTGCTAGAAAGGGCGAACATAGGGGAGCCTCCCCTACAAATAGCCTAAGTCACCACCCTTTTCTCTCATTTGCAACATCTAGAGAGAGAAACCGTAGAGAGAGAAAGTTGGCGGATCGACCCGAGATTTCAGCAAAGTGTTGCTCCATAGCTCGTGAGAAGAACCTCCGAATCAGAAGCTCGATACAGGTAACAATCTGGCCTAGATCTGAGTTTTTGTTCGTTTTGGGGTTTTTCGGGTTTTGGATGAAAAGGTAACGTTTTTACGGATGAAACTGGAAGAAAAACATAGATTTGAGTTCTTAAACGAAAAGCAAACATTTTGAATGTAAACAAGTTCGGGATCTTGACGTGATCAGATCCGCATGTGAAAGTAAGGGTTTTTGCGGGGAAGTAGGTCCTGCGTACTTATCAAGTACGCAAGAAGCAGGTCCTGCGTACTTATCAAGTACGCAAGAAGCAGGTCCTGCGTACTTATCAAGTACGCAAGAAGCATTTCCTGCGTACTTATCAAGTACGCAAGAAGAAGGTTTTGCGTAGCTATCAAGTACGAAAGAAGAAGGTCCTGTGTACTTATCAAGTACGCATGAAGCAAAGACTGCGTACTTATCAAGTATGCATGAAACGAAGTCTGCGCACTTATTAAGTACGCAAAAACAAGGCCCTGCGCACTTGCTATGTGCGCAGGCATCAGGCTGGTTAAGTAAAGTAAGTATGTTTAGAATGGTTTAACCGTTAGAGTCGGGATTTGGTCTGATGTGTATTTAACCAATCAATTCAGATCGGAAGTGACGTTGTTGGACCTTTGTTTAGGACAACCCAGATTAGCTTATCCGGTGAGTTCTAGAAGCCCTCTTTTAAATGTTTTGAATAATATTTTGGGCTGGTGTGCATACGTAACGATGTGACTATTTTATAAAACGATGTTTATGAATGTTGTATTTGACGTTTTATAAAATGATGTTTATGAATGACGTTTTGGAATGAAGGGTTATGAAATAAGTGTTTATGAAATATTTTTCCAAAAGAAGTTTATGAAGTGTTTATGAATGAAGGAATGATTTTTAATAAAACGTACGAATGCTTTAACTGAAGTTTTGAAGTAAAAGAAGTGAATGTTTACGAAAGTCACGAACGAACGAATCTGCCATTATTCCTTAGGGAATGAAGGTTATGGGTATGGGAAGTATGTTATGGGCCTTTACCTTTTAGGGGCCTTTGTGGCTGGCCAACTGTTGTACAACTAGGGTGATGATGGTCACCAAGGGGATTATCGTGATCCTTGAAGTTGGTACGATTTACCTTACGGGGTAGTCGTGCTTGAAGTTTGGTACTTGTGCCTTACAGGGTGCAGTGATTGAAGTTTGGTACGTGTCATCCTTATGATGTCGTGCTTGAAGTTTGTTGTTGAATAACCTAAGTATCAGGCCCTAGGAGTTCTTCACCCGAAGGACAGTACGGTGTTGATGGGCCTTGTGGTGGTGATCTTTAGGTTATTCCACTAGTATGTGACATTTGGATTTGTCGGTTACGAGAAGGCGCAGATTCGATATGTTCGTTGACTTATGTTTATGATGTTATGTTATGTTATTGCATGTTTTCGTACGCTTTTATTAATGAAGTTAAATGATATGTTTTTGGCAAATATTTGAAGTTAATGTTTTATGAAAAGCTAGAACTCACCAGCGTAGCTGACTTTTTAGTATGCACATTCAGGTTAAGGCAGGTTATGATGATGGATGGTGATGCTATGAAGACTGGCATCCCGTTATGATTAGCTTATGTTATGTTTATGTAATAGACTATGTTACGCTTTCGCATGTTGAACAATGTCACAATTATGTTTTATCAAAAATTTTTGTTGCGTTATTTTGATATTCAAGTCTAAGAATTGTTTGTGAATGAGTAAATCCAACGAGTGAGGCCTCCCGGGTTTGGGGCCTTACAATACCAAAACTCAGTTGGAAAACAAAATTCTTGAATTTACTTTCATAAACATAGGGATTTAAATTCCCTTTTTCATTTGATTACAAAACAGAGTTTGAAACCAAATAAATCTCTTGTCTCTCATAGACAAGTTCAAGCCACGGGAAATAGTACTATCCGAGGTTGATCAATCCCTCGGTCCTATCTCCTCTTTTTCTTTTCAGGATTTCCTATGCATGAGGCCTGAGAATCCAACATGCAATTTATCCTTTCATAGTCCCTCGGGTCAGAACCAATGTCTGCCCTTCACTTTATTATGGGTCAGACCACATGTCTGCCCATATCCTTTTTCATACAACTTTTATTCAATACCTGGAAACATTTTGAAAATAAAACGTTAGCGCGAACGCCGGTGAATACAATTATCTTGACAGAAAATCATTTGGCACAAACAAGCATTAATTTCACAATCACAACTTCATGTTCAATCTACACATTCAGGAGGCCTGTGTCCCGATCGTACGCACCATTGTATACACTAGTGTCATAGCTTATAACAACTGTCAGGTAAACACCCCCGATCTTGTGATAAGATAAGCACCAGCCGTAATCCGGTAATTTCACCCGAGACCCGTGTATCCCCTGCAAGTTTTACGTATACCTATGGTCTGAATGCTTCCACGTAGAAGAACGTTGAGCATTATTCCCTTAACCTTTATTTAGCCATTTTCGTAAACGTAAATGTTTTGACATAAGTTTTGAAAGAGATAAAGTATTCACCTTGAGTATAGGAATGAGCCTCTAGAGTTAAAAGCTTATAGGCTAGCTTCTAATCTTGGTTTCTCTAGCGTTTCAGCACTTCTACGAGTGTTTCTTGCTTAGCCGGTCACTAGGAGGAGCAGGAATCGAACCGGGATCGTTGAGAGTCGTCTAGGAAGCCTCTGGAATGGAATTTGAAAGTGGAAAACGATTTTGGTGTGAGAAAAGGAGCTGAACACGACCATTTGTTTATAGGGTCTAGCCAGGGTCCGTGACGGACCGTTACATGTGGTGACGGTCCGTCACCAGATTAGGGTTTCGCGAGTCAGCAAACACGTGTCACCCTATGGTCAGTTTGCGGCGTGACGAACCGTTACCAGGCGTGACGGTCCATTACGAAGTGATATGTGGCGCACCCTCACAGAATTGCGGTTGTGACGGACCGTTACCGGGTGTGACGGTCCGTTATAGGGTTTTCACGCGTCAGATTAGAGTCATTAGTCACAGGACACGTGGCACGTCATCATTGTCCGCGTGTTCGACCTGTAACGGACAGTTACCGTCCATGACGGTCCGTTACCGTTGGATTTTCATGTTTTTCACGTTTTAAACCTTGATCTTTGGTATAATTACACTTATAGTCCCTATGATTTGTACCTTAGCCAAATCTTGGACATTTTCGTGACAGGTGTTATAACGGTAATCTACAAACATTAATCAAATGATTAGTAGTTTATTGACGATAAAAAATAATTACTATTAGAGATATTGGATGGGCTCTCTTGTCCCATCATCTACTCAACTAGCATTATCATATTCTACTTTTATAATGTATTGTTGTCGTCTTAATTGTATCCTTTTAGCTTCCTCTTTATCATCTCTATATATAGAGATATGAGAGTCTCTTTATGATTATCAGATAATAAATTTACAATACTCAAATCATACATTTTATTAACCAAATCATATAAAAATAATTGCATACCTTCTGAGAAGGCGAAGAGCGTGAGACCTCACAGTGTTTGAAGTACTGACATTACCGGTAATGACATAGTAGGGATCAGAGTGGTCCTAAAGCTAATTAAAGAGTGGCCCGTCATCCAACATCTAACACCGTGCTCCCACAATCGTGGGTCATCAACATGATGAGCACTCAGATCAGTGTCAACATACTTTTTAATATGTAGGTAGTCACACGTCTCTTGTGGTTTACTAAAACAAAAAAAAATGTATTTATTTATGGAAACTTTGATAGTATAACTGCTATAAATATAATGTTTCCATTACATTCGTTAAACCAGTATCCTAACGTTTACCCAAAAGTGACAGTAACACAAAACCATGAGTAAGAACTGACTATTTCTTTTTGTTAAAAAATGTACAATCATTTATTTGGCCCTAAGATAAACGTACTCTGGTGTAGATGACGACTCCTCCTTTTTTGTGTGTGTCCTCTTAAAAACCTCACTACTAGTGGGCTCGCTTCCTAACTCCATGACCTACAACAAAAATTAACTTGTTAGTGATTAAAACAAACACAAACGTAAGATAGTTGAAAAAAAACTTTACCAACTTATTATGATGATGTGTGGTATTGATTGACCCTTGGTGTGCCGGGACGACACCCCGTTAAAGGGGGTTGCTAGAGGTGCACAAACAAACCGGATCCGGATCCGATCCGAAAGATAATCCGACCCTAACCGGATAAAAAAGAACCGGACAGGATTTTTTAGGATCCGCCGGATCCAGAACCGGTTCCAAGGATTTATGCGGACCGGGTAAAAATCGGACAAAATCGGACACAAAAAATCCGGATCCAATCGGATAAAATCGGATATTTAGTCGGATCCGGTTCCAAATAGATTCCAATCTCATACCCCAAAACCGGATCCGATCCGGAACCGGTTCCACCGGATCCGGTCATTGACCACGTTTGACTTTTCCGATCCGGATCCGGTTCCAAAAAAAACCGATTTGTGCATCTCTAGGGGTTGCCCAATTGGTCATAACAGACTCAGACTTGGACTTCAAATTGTCCGTGTTCCACGTTTTTCACAAAATGACTAAAACTTATAGTATAAAACAAAATTGTAATATCTATTAGGTTGAAATAAAAGTAATAAGTAGTCGGTCATTAGGTGTCAAAATGTCTCTAATATCCAACTAGAAGGCTGTGGCCTGATGTGTTTCTTAATTATCAAACACTAGCCAATGGATCTCAAATGCCTTTCTTTTGGCAATATTGTGAGCATCCCTCATATGGTCACCGTACAGATTTTGCATGCTCTTGCACCATATTTTGTAGTATCATCGTCTATGCTGGGATCCCACTGATACAGCCTTTGCACATATATACACTCATTCAGAGTTAGCGACATAAGATTAAATATGCATATACAATCATCAGTTTAAATGTGTACTCACACAAAATTGTTGTGTTAGGCTTTAGGTGCTTTGAGCTTGGATGAATTTGATATAACATAAAGCAACTTTTCAATTGAACTGATACATGTTATACAAATCAGAGCAAACTAATTTGAAGAACATAAGAATTGTAAATCATACGTCGACATAGATTAATCACTAAGAGAATGATAAATGATTACAACTCAAGAACTTCCCCCTCAATACTAGATCGTCACACAATGAAAAGTTGCACACACTAAAAAGCTCACTGTGTGCTCATCTAATTGCAATGAAAATGCAAAAAGACATCAAGTTGTCATCACTTTGAAAGTAGATAACATTCTTGTAATTGTCTTGACAATGATTTCAGTAACAACTGATTTGTTAGTCGATCGGTTACTTCTATTGTGCGAAAGGTTCTTTAGGTGCAACTGATCGGTTCGTCAATCGATTACACTGAATACAACTAATTAGTCAGTTGTATAATCTTATTCTTTAGTTATTCTATACATCAGTTATGTCATCTCATCAGTGGTAATTTTAGTAATACACTTTAGTTACATCTGATTAGTTGATCGATCAGCTGCAACAAGTCTTCTATAGTTTTGGAGCTGACTTTAGCAACGGTTGGAATATCATTTGTATCATCAGTTCTAATTAAAACCAACAATCTCCTCCTGAACTGATGATGCTAAACCATTCTTTAATGCTTCCATTTTCTTGCAATATTTTTCTTGAAACTTTCCAAGAAGTGTAATTCTCTTTGATCATATTTTTGTTGCAAGATTTTTCTTGAAACCTTCCAAGAAGTCTAATTCTTTTTGATCATATGTTGAATTTTCCAACAGAAAATTTGCAAGAGCTTTAATATCAGTAACTGACATGTTATGAACGTCTTCAATTTCTTCTCTAGATCCATCACCTCTATATAGCACGAATTTGTTGCGAGTGCCATTATACATCCATATGTGATTTCATCACTTTCTGCGCATTCTTTCCTTTTTCCTGTTGCACATAGTGTTAACCTTTTTTCAAGTTCTCTACCTTTCTGACTGTTTTTTGGGTTAGTTAAAGGAATCTTGGTAAGACACCATAAATCATAGTCATTTAGCTTCGTAAGTGATCCATATCACTACATTTTTTCAGTCACACCATTTTCCCTGGAAATAATGATCTCATTTGATTCTTGAATATCTTCCAATTTCATGATATTTGAGGGAAAGGTTAACTAGTATACAATTGACCCACATTAACATTAGACTGATCCACATTAGCATTAGAGTGATCCACATTGGCATAGTGATGACCAACATTAGCATTAGATTGATCCACATTGGCATGGTGCTGACCCACATTAGCCGTACATTGATCCACATTGGCATGGTGCTGATCAACATTCGCATTTGACTGATCCCCATTAGCATTTAACTAATCCCCATAAGCATTTGACTCATCCCTTATAACATCCCAAAAATATTAATAAAAGAAACATTGAATTGAATGGGACATCAAAGGAATTAAACGGGTAAACGGAAAAGGAAACGGGGACTAGACGTAAAGAGGAGGGGGAGGCGAAACTGAAGGGGGAAAAGGTGGAGCTTAACCTGGACTCCACCCCTGCCCTTCCGCATTCCCCTCATTTTCTCTAGAAGCTATAGAGATAGATAGAAAGAAAGAGAGATTCGAGCTAGAGAGAGAAAGTGGTGGAAAAGGATAACCAAGCCTCAAGGATCGTTCCTCATCAGTTGGTGGAGCTTAGGATCAGATTCTTGAGCTCAGACAGGTAACCACTCCTTCTAAATATGAGGTTTTCGTTATATGGGTTTTCGAGTTGATTCGATAAAAAAGTCGGGTTTTTTATGAATGGAATGGAAAACTGACCTTAGATCCAGACTCATTGGATGGAAACACACTTTTTCTAATGTAAAAAGTTAGAGTCTGGAACGAATAGAGATCTGACCGCCATCTTCATGCAAAAACTAGGGTTTCTGCTGAAGAAGACGACTGGGCGACATTACTAGGCGAAATTGGTCAGTGTCGCTTGGGTAATATATTCGCTTGAGTCCTAGTATCGCCTGAGTAACAGTTTCGTTCAAAAAGGATAGTTTCTCTTAAAAGAACAATTTCGCTCAGAATAATTAACTTCGCTAAAAGGATAGTTTCGCTTGATCTTAAATTAGCTAGGACTAATGAAAGTGAAAGTTGTATAGTTTTGCTTGCGCAAAGGGAGTGAAACTATTTGTTTCGTTTAAACTTAGAAAGTGCGGATTAATTATATGTTCATTATTAATTCAGATATAGAGCAAAGCGTATTAGACCAGTTCTAGTACACAGAGGATAGATTGAAAGGTGAGTTCTTATTGCCCTTTATTCCCTAACGGTTTTGGGATGGCATGCATACATATAGAAAGGTTTGAAAGGCAAAGTATAGTTTTTATAAAAATATTATTTTTATAAAATGAAAGAGAAAATTATAATTTTATAAAAAAATGTTATTTTATAAAAGGAAAGAGAAAGTGTTTATAGTACTATTTTTGAAATATATTTTTAAAGAAAGTAAAGAGTTAAAGTAAAGAAGGTAAAGAAGCGACACTTCGGTGTAGCCTAACAGCGACAATGACAGGTGTCATATTATGTGCTTATGTGTTAATATGTGTTATTTATGTATGTGTTATGTGTTTCAATGACATTATATTATGTGATGTAGTATAATTGCATAGTAGTTGCATAGTAGAAAGTCCTGCAGGCAAGCAAAGTACAAGTCTCACCCCGATGTGTGAGCAAGCAAAGTAGAAGTCTCAGCCGAGGTGTGAGCAAGCAAAGTAGTAAGTCTCACCCTAAGATATGAGCAAGCAAAGTAGAAAGTATCACCCTGAGGTGTGAGCAACCAAAGGAGTCTTACCCTGAGGTGTAAGCGAGAAAGTCTCACCCTGAGGTATGGGCACATCAAAGTAAAAGTATTACCTTGAGATGTAAGCGACAAAAGGGATCTTGTCCTCGGACATTGATCCATATGTGGTAGTTAAAGTATGTTATAGTCACATGTCCTGTAGGAGTGAAAAGTAAAGTTTGAAATAGTAAAGGAGGACACGTTAACCGGTTTCCTCAAAATTAAAGTTTTAATGAAAGGTAGAAACGGAGCAATTTTATAAATTGTAACGTTGTAAAGTTTTAAACTAAAGGTAAAGGCAAAGTTGTTTTAAAGTAAAGAAAGAAAGCTTATTTTATTTTTATAAAACTAGCTACCTAAAGAAGGTTTACAGTTTAAAGCAAAGATAGAACTCAGCAGTGTTAGCTGAATTTTAGTATGCATGTCACGTGATATAGGTAAAGCTAAGGAAAAGTAGAGAAGTCATGAGGGCTTGATATCATGGACATCGGGTTACCGTGCTGAAGGCTGACATTCCCATTCCTGATAGTTTATGCTTTGAGCAATGCTTATTGTTATTGGATTATTAATGTTTGAGTTAAAGACTTCCGCTATAATAGATTCTAATTAACAGTTTAAGAGCTATGTTATTATGTTTTGTGCCAACTATGAGATGTACCCGGTTTAGGGCGTTTCAAGTTGGTATCAGAGCCATAGTTTGAGAGATTCGGACATTTGTGATAATGTCTGAACTTAAACTGAGAATGGGACAAAGGAAAGGTAAGGAATGTCAGTCAGAGGAGCCCGTCCATGGAAAGGTAGTTAAAGGAAGGTAGTCAATGTCCTAACATAAAACATAGACAGTAATGCCTTAGTACAGATAGTAGACAGTAAATGCTTTTTCATAGGTAGTACATAGTACCTGCTTTAGCATAGACAGTAGACAATATGTGCCTTAAAGTAGGGACTCTGAACTTGGATGCAAATGTTACTCCTTACAGGAATGTTCAGAACCCGAGTAGTAAAGTAAATTAGTAATTTCATACCGGTCTATGTAATTAGTAATTTACATTACTCGAGGCATTCTGAATTACTACATATCATGATGACATGAGTGTTCCTTGTTCGCAGTTAGACAGAAATGGTTAGAGGAAAGAGAGGTGGTTGTACTGGTCGTCGAGGTCGACCGCTAGGTAACCGAGCACGAGTAGAGGAAAGTGAACACTCTCGTAACGAGACTGAATTGGTGCATGTGGAGCATAACGATAGTGGAAACCATGTGTCTATTCAGAAGGATGTGCACAATTAGGGATTGGTTCTGGAACCAATCGTGAGAGAGGTTATCGTGGCAGAGGTCACTTCAGTCTTGAAGGACGTCCTACTGAAAGCACTGGATTAGGCTCTTAAAGAGTTTGGAGTAGAGAAGAAAGAGGAAAGCAACAGAGGCACTGAAGTCACTAATAGTGATGACTCTGACTTTGAGGTGGCAGCTCGAGGCTGCAACTACAAATCTTTTTAGGGGTGTGACCCGCCGAAGTTTGATGGAAGGAAAGATGATGTTGTCACTTTTGAGTGGATAGAAAGGATGAATGACGTGATCAACATTAGTGAGTGCCGTGATGACCAAGCGGTCAAGTTTGTCGCTCACTCATTCACTAATGAGGCGCTGAGTTGGTGGAGGTCTATTCACCAGACTAAGTCCTCCACTACTATGAAGAGGTTGAAATGGGATGACATGAAAAGGCTGATAATCTAGAAATTCTGTCCACAGAATGAGACTGATAGAGGTGAGAGAGAGTTTTTGGGGCTCTGTACTGGCAGTATGACTCATTGCCAGTACACCTCAAAGTACAATGAGCTGGCTCAGTTGGTTCCACATCTGGTGGACATTGAGGAAAAAAGGGTAAAGTATTACATCAAGGGGCTGCCTCAAAGAGTTCGTGTGCCTGTTAAAGCCAGCTCCCTTATGAGTTTTGAATCTGTTGTGGAGTTAGCTGGAATAGTTTATGATGACTTTGACTCCGCAGACCCACTGCCTACCAAAAGAAAGTGCCGCTAAGCGGCCGGCAAAGGAGTGGGAGGGCCCAGAGGCAAAGAAGCTAAGGATAGAGGATGGTAATGACTATGCTAAGTGTGGAAGGAAGCACTCTGGGAGTGTCGTGTAGCTCTGAACATTTGCTACTGGTGTGGGAAGACTGGGCATTATTCTCGAGAATGTCCCGTAGCACCGGCCAAGGACTGTCGTCAACCCAAAGCTGCTGGCACTGTGAAATGAAAGGAGGCCGAGATGCTAAAGGTAAGGACCCGAGCGTATGCACTAACACAGGAGGAAGCTTGAGAGAACCCTAATGTGGTGGCAGGTACGTTCATCCTTAACCACACTTTTGTTTCAGTGTTGTTTGATTCTGGTGCCAGTAGGAGTTTCATATCGTCTTCAAGGTGTAAAAGAAACTGCTATGGGTAAAACCACGAAAGTACAAAACTAGTAGAACATTGTACGATAAAGATAGATGGCCATAGATTCTTGGTTAGGTTGTATGTTATAGCCTTGGGAAGGTTTGATGTAGTCTTGGGTATAATTGGTTATATGCCAACGAAGCCCGAATTGTAGGTAAGCGAAAGATAGTTCAGTTCAAAGCTCCAGATGGTAGCGAAGTCTCAGTTTACGAGGATCGTGACGGCTCGGTAACAAACGTCATTTCAATGATAAAGGAAGAGGGGTATATGAGACGCGAATGCGAGGCCTATCTGGCCGAAGTGATAGACAAATATATAAAAGGGAAGAGTTGAAAGACGTTCCCGTGGTGTGTAATTTTTCGAAGGTGTTCCTCGAGGACTTGCCTGGATTACCGCCCGATCGGTAGACAGAGTTCCAGATATATTTAATGCCAGGTGCTCAGCCTGTGGCTAAAGCACCGTACCGACTTGCGCATCTGGAGATGAAAAAGCTGATGACACAGTTAGAAGAATTTATGGATAAAGGCTTTATCAAACCGAGCATTTCTCCATGGGGTGCTCCGGTTTTGTTTGTAAAGAAGAAAAATGGTGCCATAAGAATGTGCATCGATTATATAGAGTTGAATAAGTGTACGATAAAGAACAGATACCCGCTACCCAGGATCGATGAATAGTTCAACCAACTGCAAGGCGTAAAATGGTTTTCCAAGATCGACCTACGGTTAGGATATCATCAGTTAAAGGTAAAAGAAGAGGATATACCTAAAACGGTGTTTCTCACGCGGTATGGACATTATGAATTTTACGTGATGTCTTTTGGTTTGACGAATCTCCCAGAGCATTCATGAGTATGATGAACCAAATGTGTAGAGCAATGTTGGATAGATCAGTGATAGTATTCATAGATGACATACTCATCTATTCAAAAAGTGAAGGTGACCATTCCTTTCACCTACGAGAGGTACTAGAGACGTTGCAAAGAGAAAATTTGTATGCCGAATTTTCTAAGTACTTGTTCTGGCTTAAGGAAGTTCAATTCCTATGTCACGTTATAAACGCTGACGACATTATGGTCGACCCGGAAAAGATCACGACAATGAGAGGATGGGAAATTCCGAAGACGCCGACTAAGATTCGTAGTTTTCTGGGATTAGCAAGCTAATATCGAAGGTTCATTAAGGAATTCTCGAAAATAGCTTCGCCTCTGACAAAGTTGACACGTAAAGAAGTAAAGTACGAATGGGGTCAGGATCAGTCGGAAGCATTTGAAGAGTTAAAGAAGAAGTTGACCCAAGCCCCAGTGTTGGCATTAGCCGAGTGTAACGAGGACCTGGTAGTACCCGAGGATTGAGGGAAAGTAAAGTAAGTGTTCAACTTCGTTTCAACATATTCAATATAAACATCAATGACCTTGTGGTCTTTTACATATTTACTCAAATGCAGGACATCATGATCATTGCCTAAGGCAGCTAACCAAAATCTAAGTCCTTCCCGGGTATTCAAAAATTAAAGTAGAGTTTTTTCCCCTCTCTGGTCAACACTAATTCTTGCATAACAAAATTGACTTCATGGACCAAGAACTCGTCAATGTCTAGCATATCAACATAGTTCACCTTGCCATATGCAAATCTTCGACCAGGATAATTCCTAAAGCTTCCCTATGATGAACTTTCAAAGAGAACATATTAGGGTTACCATCTGGTAAAAGAAAAGAACACAATATCATAAAAAACGTACACTTAGTTACGTTAGGTTAAAAAAAATTCCAGTTTGAAATACCATACCGTATGCCTCTTTTTCAAGAACCTAGTTCACGATTAAACATCGTATGCACAAGACCATTATTGATTCAGTGAATGCAACTCCAGATATACGATTTTTATGGATTTTGATTGTTAGGGAAGAATGAAGTTCAAGGGTTGATCATTTGTGTGAAGAAGGCGATGACGAAGAGCGAGAGAGTTGGGAGGGAAATGAATTTTATGGCAATTGACAAATGGAGATGTGAGTGATACGCATGCAAGTAATGATGTGTAACACACTAAAATCTAACACCGATTAATAAACGTAAAAACACGCGAAAGCATTCGTCCCAAGGATTTTTTTTTTTTTACATTTTCGCGTGTCGCGAAACCCGGGCCTCTTCCTTCGCGTGGCGCGAAGGAGTCCAAAGAGGGGAGATCCGGAAAAACAGGTCTTCGCGTGCCGCGAAGACCAGTCCTCAACTTTTCGCGTGGCGCGAAGAGCTCTTCTTCATAGAAAGTTTCTGTAGAACTGCAGATTTCAACACTTAACCATTTCTCCAACTTTTACCCATTCATGCCATAAAACTTTGCCTAACACTTAGATGTGAGTTCTAAAATTCAAAACAACAATACTTCAAACCAAAAAGAACCCTATTTCAAGTATTAGTTACACCCATAATATCAAGTTGTTTACAAACCCAAATCCATCATAATGCGCACGAGAACCCGTTTTTCGCCATGGACTTGACTTTGACTACATTGGCGCTTTTCCTACAAAACACCAAATATATTACCATTAGTAATGAAGATAAAACATAACAAACAAGTATAATTTTACTTGTTTCACCCATTCACCCATTTGACCCGTTTCCACCCGATTTGTCTTTAGGTTGCATATCCCCTACATAGCATCTATAAGATTCATTCTTTCATTTATCAACCATAATTAACATATTTCCATTTTCATTATGGCACATAGGCCATAACTTCATCACCACATTCCCTTTATGATGCTTAGATCATAACTTCATATTCACATATCCATTATGGTGCTTAGACCATAACTCCATATCCACATATCCATTATGGTGCTTAGACCATAACTCCATAACCACATATCCATTATAGTTTTAATACTACAACTACGTTCATTCATTCATATTCCTCTATACACATTCATACCACATAACACATTATGCAACTTAACACATTATGTATACAACATTGCGTATAATCACCATTTATCATCAATTACTAAGTAAGTGCAAAAGCACTTACCTTTCGGGTTAGAAGATCCCGCACCAACCGTCTTGGTTCACAATTTGATTACCTAAACATATACACCTAGTTTAGTAATCTAATCATACATCAAAATCACATTATAATTGGGTTTACAACCCAATTTCCCATTTCTAACCCAAACTGACCCGTTTAGGTTATTCACATAACCAAACACCCTCTTTCAATCCAAACTCACCTACTTGAGTTTCCTTTCCAATTCCTTGACACTAATTTTTAATTAAATTTTTTATAATTAGGTTAATTTGGTGTTCTTTCAAGTGTCTAACATCATATAAACACTTAATCATCATAAATTTATCATAACCCAAAAACCCCAATTCTTTCCATATGAACCCTAATTTCTCATAATCAAAATCAAAGGTTTCTAGGATGTTATTCACCATTCTTTACCTTTAGTTTAGCTAGATTATCAACAATATAACACTAATTTAACCTCATGCATCATAAATTTCAGATTTTTTCCAAAACCCACCAAGAACACCATAGATGGTGGATTGAAGAGATGAAGGAGGAACTTATTTGATATTAGGAAGGTATTGTGTGAATCAACACCTAAATCCCGAGCATGCAAGTCACCAATTTCGTTTCTTGATCAGTTTTCTTCTCTTTCTCCTTTTTCTCTTGCAACCATCGACACCCACACCAACAACAAATCTCAATTTTGACTTCCAACTACTCAAATATGGCAGATTTGCCATATTACACATTCAACCCCTCCACTTTCATTTCACCTTTTTCATTCCATAGTTAGTTAAAACTAATATAACCCTATTACTAACTTGAAACCCACTTGTTTCAACTTATTTCTAAAATATTATTTTCACCATAATATTTATTTTTTTATAACGAACCCGGTTTTTGGTTTGTTACAAATCACCTCCCCTTTTTTGGGTTTCGTCCCCGACACCCGACTTCTAATAAAAAGGTTCGGATAATATTTAAGCATCTCTTCCTTGGTTACCCAAGTCATTTCCACTCCCTTCTTATGTCTCCACCGTACCAAAACTTGGCTAATCTCTTTATTGCGTAACCGCTTTACTTTTCTATCCAAGACTGCCACCGGTTCCTCAACATAATTCAACTTCTCATCCAATTCAGTATCATCCAATGGAACAAAAGTAGACTCATCCGCTAAACATTTTCGCAAATGGGACACATGAAACGTGTTATGAAGTCTACTTTGTCCAACCGGTAGCTCTAATCGATAGGCTACCGCACCCACCCTTGCTATTACCTTAAACGGCCCGATGTAACGTGGGCTTAACTTCCCCCGTTTCCTTAACTGTATCACCCTTTTCCAAGAAGAGACTTTCAAAAGCACAGAGTCTCCTACTTGAAACTCAATCGCCCGCTTCCTATTATCTGCATAGGATTTTTGGCGACCTTGGGCCGCCCTTAAGCGTGCCTTTATTTGGTCAATCTACTAATAGTTTCCTTGACTACCTCTTTGCTACCAAGTTCCCGTTGACCAATTTCACCCCAACACACGGGTGTTCGACATTTCCTCCCATACAACGCCTCAAGAGGCGGCATACCAATGCTAGTATGGTAGCTATTGTTGTAAGAAAATTCCGCCAACGTTAAATGATCGTCCAAATTTCCCCCAAAATCCAATGCACACGCTCGCAACATATCCTTGAGCTTTTGAATCGTCCGCTCGCTTTGACCATCCGTTTGTGGATGATAAGCAGTACTAAGATTCAATCTAGTCCCCATATCCTCATGGAATTTCTTCCAAAAACGGGAAGTAAATCTCGTATCACGGTCCGATATAATCGACACCGGCACACCATGACGTGACATAATTTCCCTCACATACACAATTTCCCTCACATACATTTTCGACAATCTATCGGATGCTCTTAATAGGAAGGAAATGTTCACTCTTTTTCAACCGATCCACTACTACCCATATTGCATCAAAGCCTTTTCGAGTCTTTGGTAGTTTAGTGATCAAATCCATGGTAATGTTCTCCCATTTTCAAAGCGGTATTTCAAGCGGTTGAAGCTTTCCATGGTTATGTTCTCCCATTTCCAAAGTGGCTTGTAGGCAATGATATTTCAGGAAGGTCGTCTTGAATTCCTCCCAACTCATGGAGGTCAACCCTAATTCACCCCTCTCCTTTCGGAGATTCAACAACCACTCCTTTGCCCTTCCCGTCAGTAGTGGCACACTGAACATCACCCTGTCTTCGGGCTTACATTTAGTCGTTTCAAAGTTGGATTACATATCCACCACCCACCTGTGGCTAACGATCGGGTCCACTTGCTCGTTATACTCCTATGGCTTGATCACCATAAACTCCTTAAGAGTACAACCTTGTGGTTCCTTCTCTTTCTCTTTTGATACCTCCTCGAGAGTAAGCTTAATAGCCCCTCTCATTTCCTCCATCAACAGGGATGTAGCTTGCTCGAATGCCTTGGCCACTTCTTCCTTTATCATTTCTTGGATTCTTGGATCCGACGGTTCTTCGTTCACATCTGTCATCACTAAGCTGAGAAATAGAACCAAAAACACCTTAACATCCTTACACTTTCGACATCTTAGGTATCCGTCAAACATTTACTCCTATATGTATTAAGTGTATATATATATCTACCTATAGACATACATACATATATAATCACCTTCACCTAATCCTTGCAAATGTTCATTGTTATATGGTTATCATAAAGACCCTTACACATTTCGTCTTATTAATAACATTGGCCAGACATGTTTAATAGCACGGTATGCCCAATTGTAATTATCATATCCATATAACAAATCACAAAACAAGTTTCGGCTCACATAACACTTTGTCATTCAATCATACATATACATATACGCCTTATGTAACAACATTAATCATAACATTACTAACCTTTCACTTCCGAAAGCTCCGAGTCTTAGTCAAGTCCTTCTTGGATTCTCGTACCATTCTCCCATATCAAAAGCATCTGGTTTGAGTTTTGTGCCTCGCACACCAAATCCATCAAACCATCACTCTGATACCAGGTTGTAACACACTAAAATCTAACACCGATTAATAAACGTAAAAACGCACAGAAGCATTCGTCCCAAGGATTTTTTTATTTTTTTTACATTTTCGCGTGTCGCGAAACCGGGGCCTTTTCCTTCGCGTGGCGCGAAGGAGTCCAAAGAGGGGAGATCCGGAAAAGCAGGTCTTTGCGTCAGTCCTCAACTTTTCGCGTGGTGCGAAGAGCTGTTCTTCACAGAAAGTGTCTGCAGAACTGCAGATTTCAACACTTAACCATTTTTACAACTTTTACCCATTCATGCCATAAAACATTGCCCAACACTTAGATGTGGGTTCTAACATTCAAAATAACAATACTTCAAACAAAAAGAACCCCATTTCAAGTATTAGTTACACCCATAATATGAACTTATTTACAAACCCAAATCCATCATAATGCGCACGAGAACCCGTTTTTCGCCATGGACTTGACTTTGATTACATTGGAGCTTTTCCTACATAACACCACATATATTACCATTAGTAATGAAGATAAAACATAACAAATAAGTATAATTTTACTTGTTTCACCCATTCACCCATTTGACCCGTTTAAACACGATTTGTCATTAGGTTGTATATCACCTACATAGCATCTACAAGATTCATTCTTTTAGTCGTCAACCATAATTAACATATTTCCATTTCCGTTATGGCACATAGGCTATAACTTCATCACCACATTCCCTTTATGATGCTTAGATCATAACTTCATATTCACATATCCATTATGGTGCTTAGACCATAACTCCATATCCACATATCCATTATGGTGCTTAGACCATAACTCCATAACCACATATACATTATGGTTTTAATACTATAACTACATTCATTCATTCATATTCCTCTATACACATTCATACCACATAACATATTATGCAACTTAACACATTATGCATACAACATTGCATATAATCACCATTTATCATCAATTACTAAGTAAGTGCAAAAGCACTTACATTTCGGGTTAAAAGATCCCGCACCACCGTCTTGGTTCACAATTTGATTACCTAAACATATACACCTAGTTTAGTAATCTAATCATACATCAAAATATTATAATTGGGTTTACAACCCAATTTCCCATTTCCAACCCAAACTGACCCGTTTGGGTTATTCACATAACCAAACACCCTCTTTCAATTCAAACTCACCTACTTGAGTTTCCTTTCCAATTCCTTGACACTAATTTTTCATTAAATTTTTATAATTAGGTTAATTTGGTGTTCTTTCAAGTGTCTAACATCATATAAACACTTAATCATCATAAATTCATCATAACCCCAAAACCCCAATTCTTTCCATATGAACCCTAATTATCATAATCAAAATCAAAGGCTTCTAGGATGTTATTCACCATTCTTTACCTTTAGTTTAGCTAGATTATCAAAATCTAACACTAATTTAACCTCATGCATCATAAATTTCAAATTTTTCCCAAAACCCACCAAGAACACCATAGATGGTGGATTCAAGAGATGAAGGAGGAACTTACTTGATGTTAGGAAGGTATTGTGTGAATCAACACCTAAATCCCGAGCATGCAAGTCACCAATTTCGTTTCTTGATCAGTTGTCTCCTCTTTCTCTTTTTTCTCTTGCAACCATCGACACCCACACCAACAACAAATCTCAATTTTGACTTCCAACTAGTTAAATATGACAGATTTACCATATTACACATTCAGCCCCTCCACTTTCATTTCACCATTTTCATTCCATAGTTAGTTAAAACTAATATAACCCCATTACTAACTTAAAACTCACTTGTTTCAACTTATTTCTAAAATATTATTATCATCATAATAGTTATTTAGAAATATTTATTTATTTATAACGAACCCGAATTTTGGTTCGTTACATGATGTCACATGAATTAACATAAATGCCCTCACGTGAGGGTGTGGGGGGGGGGGGGTACTTAAAGTTTAAAATAGACAAACATCGAAAGCAGGGACCATCAGTGAAACAACTTGAAAACTTCTTGGGATCAAATCCATAATTTTTTAAAGTTAGAGATGAAATCCGTTGTTTAGCTAAACCATAAAAGACATATGTTCCGTTTTTATCTTGAAACAATAAAAAAGTATATGTATTGAATTTTGGGATTTTATTATATTCTACATACTAGGTTAGAAAACTCGTATATTAAACGAGTTAGTTAAATAATAATTTGTAATGATGATTTAGAAACTATAAAACAATTAAATAATTTAATTTATGATGAACAAAAATTTGAATTAAAATATTTGTAGATAAAAATTGAAACGAATTATTAATCTAGTTGTCTAAAATAAAGCGGTTGATTAAAATGTAAAAACAATCTTGATAATATAATAACTATCCATAATACAAATTTATTTATCGAAATTGATAAGTAGTGTGTGAAATTATAAATATCTATAATTAATTTCATACTAAATTTATTTAGTTAATGATATAATAACTATCTATAATTAAATTTATATTAAATATCTAAAATACTTATTTTAATATCATTATTTAACAAGAGAGATAAGCGAAAAAATAAGGGTGATAAGGCACCAGAGAGTGACACGTGTCCCCTCATTTAATAGGAGAGAGAGACGAAAAAATAATGATAATAAGACACTAGAAACCGGCACGTGTCCCCTCATATCCTTATTTGTTATTAGGGCCTGGCGGCATGCTATACATATACCGGCCCACTAACTATACATCGGGCTGCCGACTTCTATACCACTCGTTAGGCTTATACAAGTCGTATAGAGGTCAGATAGGTCAGACTTGTCTGACGGCTGGATCATACGACTCGTATAGAATCTATACGAGTCATATATGCTCATACGAATCGTATAGATTCTATACGAGTCATATGATTTTAACGGCTAGTTTCCAACAGCTATTTAACGACTATATTCTAACGGATATAAATTCATAACGTATTCCAACCCTCATTTTCACTTCTTAATTTTCAATTTTCACCCCAAAGATTATATTTTTACTTCTCACATATGAGTGGAGGAGGGTATCCATTTTCGATTGAACCTGTATGCCAAGCAAAATCTTTGCTTCTGGTAGAACCTGTGCAGCCTACAAATCCTTCTCCTCCAGCTGATGAACCATTTACATGGACAGATGAAGAATGGAATTGGGCATTCGAATGCGTATTTAGCCAACTATGAATTTTGGGCGAGCACATCCCTAATTCAAGGGAAGAACACGTCCCCAATTCAGAGGACGGGTACGTCACTGATGTGTTGCAAAACACATGCTTTTATCCATGTATTTTGTACCAGTTTTACATAGTTTTATACTTGTTTTGTATTTGTTTTGGTTCGTATTGAGCCTATGTCATGTTTGCAGGTACTCGTGTGAAGGAGAAGTGGAAATAGAAGTTATATCTTGAAGGAATCGAGCACACGAGGAGAAAGGTTGAAAAGAATAAATAGAGATCAAAAGGTTAGAATTTATGATCTTCGCGCCATGCGAAGATGGTGGATCATAAGTTCACGATACATGAAGAGCCAGAGAACCGGGCCCGACTCTATTGTCCTTCGCGCCATGCGAAGGACTCCAATCCCATTTTCATGACACGCGAGAAAAGTTAAATACGGAAAAAACCCTAAAATAGATTATTAATAGAATTTGAATGCCATTATTAAAGGGGTTGGATTTTTTGCCATCAGAAAAGAAGCTTTAGGCGATTTCTAGAGCGGAGAAGGTGATCGGAGCAGGAGATTGAAGCTCTGGTGATCGAATTGGTTAGCTTGTAATCATTCGGTTATCATTATTCGTTTCTTTGTCTTTGATTTGTTTAATTGACACCATGTTTCTGTTCTTTATTACTCATGTAATGCTATTAGACATGGTTGTTAGCTAGACTTTCATAGCTACCTATGTTTTGCTGATGATTTGATGAACTCTTAGTTTTGTTTTGGTGTTTGGATTCTATTGATGGTTTGATATTAAAGTAAAGAACTTGACTACGGTTGATCTGATGTGTATGCATGTTTATGTCTAATTTATGATCACGTATTGTTTCTCATGTGTCTTGTTGAATGTCCTTCGGTTATAGATGCATGGTTAGGTCACCTACTGTGTGTTTGTGATTTGTTTATGGGTTGTTTGATATCATTATCCATAGGAACAGTATTTGAAAGTTTAAAATATATAGATGTTCTACCTACTTCCACAGTTGAGAGGTGAGAAGTAGTTGGTGTGTCCTTGGTGTTAGGTATTTAAGTGCAAAGACTCTGAAAAGAGGTTTCCCTAGTTGTCCTAGTATCCTTTTCATCCCCGTATCATATCGAGAGTCTTCAAGTTAATCCTTGCATCTTTGATGTATTGGGACTGTGAGGCCGAAAGATGATCTGTCTGTAGGGTACTTTAGTATTGTTGGAGAGACTGAAAGGTAATCCGACCAACTAGTGAGCATCACATACCCTTAGCTTTCCTTGTAGGTCACACCTTGAGAATGATCAGGGATTCAATAGGTAGTCTGAGTGTGTAGTATTCTTAGATCCTGGTTCCATCATAGATTTCTTAAACCGAGAGAAAACCAAGATTCATAAATAGAATTCATACCTAGGTAGTGCCTTCCCTATTCTTGATTTCATCCAAATTCCCTAATTGATAGTTGGTTGTCGTTAGTTAGTTCTTTTTAGTTTATTAGATTTAGAATCACAACACAAAACCCCCCATATAAATTAGTCAGTTAGTTGAGTCAGAGTCTAGTTAAGTGTCACTAGCGTCTCGTGGGTTCGATATCCGGACTTCCATTAGGCTTTACTGCACTCGATAGGTATAATTGCCTGTCATTGTGGTCTAGTATTTAGGAGAGTCTAGAGTTTAACTAGAGTGTCTAGGTTAGGTTAAATTAGGTATATTTTTAGACCATTCCGAGCACATCAAGTTTTTGTCGCCGTTGCCGGGGACACTTAGGCAATAGCGTATCTTGCTTTGATTAAACTTAACTGATTAACCGGTCTTTTTTGTGTGTTTGAGTCTTAGTGAATCTAGTCAGTCCATGTCTTTTGTTTGCTTTTTCGTGTGTTTATTTGTGAGTCTAGGTCGTGTCTTAGGTTTCGAGTCTTAGTGTTGAGTCTATTACTTTCTCTTTTGTGTTTTTGTGTTTTTTTGTTTTTTTGTTTTTCTAGTTTAGTTTAGGTTTGCTTTATTATGTTTATATCTCACCCCCTGCTTTGAGAAAATGTATGAGCAACAGGTTAATCCTTACTGTACACTATGTTGCGGAGCCCATTGGGCGCATGAGTGTCAGAGAATACAGGTTGATGTTATGCAATATGAGAAGCATATCCAGGAAATACTCGCTCGCTTAGAATCATATCATCGAAAGAATCTAGAATGTCTGGTTTACGATTTTGAAGGGAATATAATCGGAAAGGAAACTACATCAGGTGAAGTGATCCTTGAAACCCCAGAACTGGAGACGATAATGGACAAAGTGCAAGTGAGAGTACTAGAAAATGCAGCACAAGTCCCACCTCCAGGTAAGTATTCTAATCTTAATTTCAATAATTATGATTTTTATGCAGATTCCAGGAAAGATCACACAGTTCCATGTGATTCTTTTCACTTGTCTGGTGAGAGAGATTCGATGAAGGAATTACAATTCGAAGAAGAAATCAAGGAGGAACAACTGAAAGTACATGAGATCATGAGTACTCGGTGGCACCTTTTAAGTAAGGCCGAGCAACTTCACTACCTGGATGAATATGGGAGGTTTACAGATGAAATAACAAGTTTAAGAATAGCAAGAGACAAAGCCGGCTAAGAACCGGAGACCATAACGGAAAAGAGTTACGGACCAGAACCCATCGACGATGACTTCTTTAGTGATGATGAGACAGAGGTAGAAGAGTTCTCGGATTATAATGCGGTTGATAGAGAAGGAGATGGGTCGATGGAAGATGATGAAGAGGAGCAGCTAAACAACCAGGAAGTAGGTAAGTATTCAGACTCTAGTTCAACTGATGATAATTGAGATATTCCTGAATCATTTAATTTTTCAAGTGACGAGCTCCAGTCTTCGAATGCACTTGATAGTTTCCGCTTGTTCTTTGAGAATACTGTGATGCAAGATCTAGAAAGAGAGGATGAGCAGGCTCCATCCTGGGAAGACAAGTTTGGTGATGAGTTGGTGAATTTGTCAACTCTGGAAGAAGGGGAATTTAACCCTGTTGGCGAGCTTGAATTCTTAGAGGCATTACTTGTGGAGAGGCCGAAAATGGAGGTCAAACAGGCCCCAAACAAAGAAGAAGATGAAGTGGTCATGGAGCTGGAGCAACCACTAAGGGGAGATGGATCATCAATCTAACCTGAGGACAGCTGATATGACATAAATTATACGTGTTTTGCATGCATAATTATCCCCGAAATCATCACAATTAGAGATAATATGATAATAATTGATGTCTAATCCACTCATTTTTGTTCTGATATGATAATTGACCCATATATGCAAAAAATGAAGAAAACACTAAAAAACAAGGTGAAATCAACATTCGGGGAGGCAATTGAACGAAACCAAACGCAAAAGCTCAAAGTTGGAAGTCAAAAAGTCAATAGGGAGCAGACTGGGCCAATGCACGGGCGTGCATCCCAATGCACGGCCGTGCAAAGGCCTGTCTGGCCCCCTGTACCTGTTAAAGCTGTCAAGCTTCCCCACGTGCAGGAAAAGGGTACTTTGCACGCCCTACAATCCAATGCACGACCGTGAATTGCCAAAATCTTATCCTATAAATAGCAAGCTCATTCCAAGCATTTAGGTGTCCATTACTAAGAGTTGGGAAGGCTCCAGTGCTCTGCTAGAGCCGGAACTCTCTCGGTTTTGGTCCGTTTAGCTTTTCTTTGTTTATTTTCCTTTTCTAAGTCTTGTAATATGAAATGATTCTTCTTGTTCGATCAAGCAAGAGACAACCTATACCCACTCTCCCTTGGTGTTGGAACACTTCCACACATTGTCTAAGAGTTAGTGGAGTCACTTGTATGGTCATTCATGGCTTGTTCTCTTGTGTTGCTCGAGTTGGTTGAACTTTAATTAATTAATGAAGTATTTTTAGTATGTTATGTTTTTAAATTCTTTACTATGGTTTATCTTAAAAAGACAAGAATAAGTGATCTTTAAACCAATCTAATAATCTTAAATCTTGTAAGTTACATAAGCAAGACTTCTTGTTTGGGAAGCTTTTTCGAGTTTGTACGGTCTATATACAAATCTTGGTGCTAACAAAGGTCGGGTCGTTTAGATTTAATATTATGGGTTGATTGGAGGTTTGGGTATTCAGCGAGCCGTTTGAGCCCTAACCAGACCAGACGGTTTGTGTCGGTATTTGTTTACTTCTCTCGTGTCGGCTTGCAGGGCACTTCTAGCAGGAGCCAAGGGGTTTGATCTTGAGAATGAAAGTCTTATTTATTCAAAATAATTTTTTAAGTAAAGACAACTATTTAAGAGCATAATTTGTTAGGTCCGATCGTTCATAAAGTAGCTCTAGAGAAAGTTGTGCATTCCAACATTCCAGAGGAAGTTACAAGACTTGATGTACGTCAGTCATTAGATAATCTTAGTCCGAATAATGAATCACGAGATAACCGGCGGACTTGAGACCCGTTCAGGGTCCCGAGATTCATTAAGGAATAGTTGGCCGACCATATCCACTGTTCCGTTACGAAATGCTAACTCCCCTATCGAAATGTTAGTATTTGTAACTATAGCCAACCTTACTTTAAATATAGTATTAATTAACAACGGATAACAACTACAGTGACATCCTAAACAAGATAATGTTTCTATTTACATTTCTTATTATTTTTACTCTCCGTTAAACAAAACCCATTTCCAACTTATTATCCCGGTCAGACAATAGCAAGGATTGAGTAAGGAATCTGTGTCCATGGTTCGATAATTGGTTCTTACCCGTACTATACTACGCTGTGATAGATACACTTGCATATTGTGTGTGTGTTTAGTTGAAGTAATTATCATTTTAATTTATAAATTTAAAACTGATTTTGTGCAACTCTAAACCGAACATTAAAGATATATTATATCACACTCGTATTTGGCATCAAGTCATTGGTGTCATTACCAGAGATATTTATATGTATTTTTATATAAATAACACAACACATCAAGTTTTTGGCGCCACTGCCGGGGACACGGTAATTCTACGAAAGATCTAAGTCGTTGGACTGACTATTTATTTTATTTTTCTCTTGTTTTATTTCTACCTTATTTTCCATTTTTATTTTATTTTCATCTTCATTTTATTTTTGTTTTATTTCTACTTTATTCTTCCTTTTATTACTTTTGTTTTTATTTTGGTACTGTGCTAGCTAATCTTTCTTTGCAGAAATTTTCAAAGATCGCAACCCATAAATTATTTCTAAAAGAACTGAATGGATACAAGTGCCGCCATTCGAAAGCATTTCAAAATTAGGGGTAACACTTTCGAACGGTTTTTGTGTGTTTAGATTTTATTTTCTTCTTTATTTTCGATAATGACAAGTTAATGCTTCAAAATTGGATGCTGACAATCGAGGTAAGTTTTCTAACGTAAAATCGGGAATTTTATGGTGACATTCCCCTTTGACCGATTATTTTAATAATAAATTAACACTTTATTATAATTAAAATTATCTTTTATTACTTTTTTTTAAAAATATAATTTAATTTATTTTAAAGTATTATTTTCAAATATATTGTTTTTAGTAAAAAAAAAGTCAAAATTTGGTCAGCAGGGGCAATACACGGGCGAGCATCCAAATGCAAGGTGCATTTGGGATCCGGGTGCCAGGTCTTAAAACATATCAGTAGCAGTTGTTTTCTCAAAACTCACACCCCCCAAACCCTCTCTGTTCTCACCGAAACCAACCAAAAACGCTCAATTTTCACCCTTTTCTTCCGATTTTTGCTTCCAATCTCAACAAAGATGTATGTAAACTTGTCCATTATCATTTTTTACTTGATTTGTGCTCCAAATATGACAGATTTTGTCCAAATAGGGCTAGGGTTTCATTTTGTTTCTTTGTTTGAATATGCTTGAATATGAACTCAATGTTTAATCTTGATGCACATTTGACTATGTAGGATCATAGTGTAACACTTTTTAGCCATGTTTGTGGTAGATTTGTTTGACCCGTATAAATGAGTTTCTTGATTTTGAATTTGGATTCTTGAACTTGTAAATATGAATTGAAGCATGAATCTTGCTTAGATATGTTTAGGTATTAGTATACCATGTGAAAAATTGTTGATTAATTGAATTAGGGCAAAAATTTTGACAGGTTTGACTTTTCAAAAGTCAACATTTTGACCAATTATGTTTTTGATCAAATTGCACTATTCTAGTTTGCGCCTTGTTTTGATTAGTTATAATAGACCACTTATAGACTCGGGAAAACATAATCATGCTACAAACATGCACGAATTCATGTTTCGTTTGTGTGGTCCAAAAAATAAAAATATATCTTTCATAGCAATATCAAAATTTTGTGTAAACATCAAGTTTTTGGCTATTTCACTTTCAAAGTTCTTAGCTTTGCTTTGATACTATTAAGTTTTTGGCACTGTTTCTATATGCGTTTCATGAAGAAATATTACTTCTTGGCACTAACTTTTTCAAACTGGTAATTATGATGGATATGGCTGAATCCTCAAGGCAAGCAGGAAGGAAAAAAAGAAACACTCGTACTTGCTCAAGCTCATCCTCATCCATACCACTCGAGGATGCTCCACCAACTCCACCACAACCTCCACCCTACCACCCAACACCATTACCTGAAAACCCACCAAACATGCACCCTTGGCTAATCTTTGATCCTGACAATGCCATAGAGACTCGTGCCTTCAATACCCTACCTGGTCTTATGCAACAGGAATTTGGCACCCACAAGACCATTTGCTATGCCACTTTGGAAGTGTTAGTCGATCTGCTAGAGGAAGCCCTGCCACTACTTACTAGGCCATGGATCATGTTCTTTGAAATTCAACAACCTACCTAGTGTGAAATGACCTTGGATTTCTTAGCATCCTTTGCATTTGATAGACCTGTATTGAGCAAATCAGAGCAAGAATGTGTGCGGTTTCGAATGGCAAGATGGTGGTATGAAATGTTCTTGGCTGAATTTGGAATTCGAATGGGGTTATACAGGCACCGAGAGACTCGTCTCCCGATCTACACAAATAGTGTTCATGAGTTTGGGGAAGGTGAAGCACATCAAGTATGGGCAAGGGTTGGTTCAGGTCAATATGACCCCCAAAAACAGAAAAGCACAAAGATCATCCATCCACTGCATCGATAATTGCACCGGGTAATCGTCCACACCATTAGTGGACGAAAGGATAGCACTAGGGTCGTGACAGTCAGGGATCTGTTCCATTTGCACTGCCTCATTGATCAAGTCCAATGTAATTTGACTTATAGTCTTCCCAAATTCTTTACCCGCGCTTCCGGGTACTCCTCCAGCAGCCACATCTATGGAGGTCCTTTTATCACACACTTAGCAGCATATTTAAGGGTTCTAAGTCCGGTAAACCTTGGTATGCTCATTAATATGGACCTGCCGGTGGAGGAAATGAATAGGCAGATGCTAATCAACATGATGATGATGAGGAAGATTCAAGGGGAGTACATGCTAGTGGTCCACCAAGGCGATCCTTGGCAAGGAGCAGTGATCCCATCAGATAAGGAAGGTGAGCCGGCACCACAGCTACAGCAACAAGAGGAGCCAGGTATGTACCACACCACTGCAGATCCTACTATGCTGGATTTGATGATCCGGATGGGTCAGCTAGGCCAGACGATGGATAGCAGGAGGCATGACTTTCACGATCATACCCATGACCTGTATGCCCACCAAAGGTACCAGCAGCAGCCTCCTGGCCCTTACCAGCAGCAACCTCCTGGCCCTTACCAGCAGTGGCCCCGTCCTCCGTATTAGTAGCAGCTCTTCCTCCCTTCATCTATTTGGTTCTTTTCTAATGACTATATTTGTGGTTCTTGACACTTATGTTTGATGGTTGACATTTTATGGTTGTTTGGACGTCCAGTTATTGGACATGAACGTAATATCATTTTTACAGGTTACATGGAATAACCGTTGACTTGGTGGCACCGCCGCCACCCTTTTCGGCTGCCACTAATTGGCGAATATTAGTTTAACTTTTTATTTTCAGTACTTATTTACAGGTAGTACAGATCTTGGCACGTGCCAGGAAATACAATCTAGGCAATGATGAGAATCGACTACACGCATGGAAATTACGTCCCATGACTATATGCATGTAACCGGTAAAAATGATATTGTGTCAATGTCCAATAATTGGACGTCCGAACAACCATAAAATGCCAACCATCAAACATAAGTGTCAAGAACAACAAATATAGCCATCAGAAAAGAACCACATAGATGAAGGGAGGAAGAGCTGCTACTAATACGGATGACGGGGCCACTGCTGGTAAGGGCCAGAAGGCTGTTGCTGGTTCCTTTGATGGGTATACGGGTCATGGTTATAATCGTGATAGTCATGCCTCATGCTGTCCATCGCCTGGCCTAGCTAACCCATCCAGATCATCAAATCCAGCATAGTAGGATCTGCAGTGGTGTGGTACATAACTGGCTCCTCCTGTTGCTGTAGCTGTGGTGTCGACTCACCTTCCTCATCTGATGGGATCACTGTTCCCTGCCAAGGATCGCCTCGGTGGACCACTAGCATGTACTCCCCTTGAATCTTCCTCATCATCCTCATGTTGATTAGCATTTGCCTATTCACTTCCTCCACCGGCAGGTCCATATTAATGAGCATACCATCTAGGCACGTGCCCAAAAATACAATCTAGGCAATGATGAGAATCGACTACATGCATGGAAATTACGTCTCATCAGGGAAGTATCAGTTTCGCCACACTCTTATTATTCTTGACACATGTCGTATTGCATACATTCATATCGTCAGAAACTAAGTGTGGGGTGGAACCCGTTGATAATTTGGCTATCTAATCTTGTCCTAAGTATTACAATAGCATGATTAACAACTACCTAACTAATGAAAATCAAAATTTTTATTTAGAAGTAATAAAAAATTTTTCAAAAATGATCTTAAAACTAGCGTCTTAAAAATCATTTGGCATAATCGGGGTAATGAAAACAACAATTTGGAATACCGTTGAAGTGAATCAAGGAAACAAATAGGGAAGATTAGTAAGCACAACATAAAGAAAGAAATAAGTCTATGCACATTTTTACTTTTAAACCCTTTACCTTTCGTTTCCATGTGAGAATTTGAGCCTAACCGAGCATAAACGCCATCAAGTTTTTGGCGCAATTTACATATTTCACATGCTCATTTCATTCGATAGAGTGTTTGCTAATTATTGCTTTGTATGTTAGAACTTGTGTAAAATATACATTTCAAGATTATGGACTAAAATAATGAATAAAAATGATTGAGGCATTAGGATTAACCCATTTTCCTTAGTCTTTCTTTTCATTTTACCTACCCTAAACATTATCCCCTAGTTAGCTCCTTTGAGCCTAAACCTTTTCATTTCTAAACCCACATCTCAAAACCCATAAACCCAAAAATTAGCCTTTTATCTTTTAACCCTTTTCGTTGAAATCAACTTGGCTATGATTTAAGGAGTGATTATCCGCTGAAAGTTTATAGATCCATCTTATGTTCGAAGAAAGAAACTCATGGAATATGAAAAAGAAGATTTTTTGTGAAAAGAAAAGGGGGCAACCAAAAAGAAATTATTAAATCGCCCAAGCTAGTGAAGAAATCTCATCAAAAGAAAATCAAACTTCCTCGAAAAATTGGAGTATGAAAAGCTGATCAAAGTGAATGTATTAGGAAGAAACAGTCGAACGATTCATGAAGAATTGATAGCAATGAATATTTCAAAAATATGAAGAAGTTAACGTTCTTAAAGAAGGGATTTGGTCTTAACGATCTGACCTTAAAAGATTCCTTAGATTAGTCACAATGTCTAATCTAAATTGAATAAAGGAATCATTTACATTTTTACCATTAAGCCAAGTCAAACTTTCAACATTTAGCCACTTTTCCCAAATATTTCCTACCTTAACCCTAAGCCAAACATTACAACCCTTTACGAAGCCTCTTGATTTATGCACATATTTTACGTCAATTGATGGAGATTTGATTTCTATACAAGCCTATGATTATGCAAGCATTAATTGTAGCATTGAATGTTCTTCTCAACATACCTTATCCATATATTTAACCCGAGTGTTGAGTGAACATTTGTGAAACTGTAATTTTGTGCATAGTCATAATTCCATCAAGTATGTTGAGCTTGCTACCCTCTTGTGGAGAAAAACTCGAAAGGTATAACCACAAAATAATTGTTTTTAAGAGGGCCATTCAGCCATTTGGGACAACAGCTCTGGATTAACATTTAAATACTTTACTTCTATGGGTATAATCATGCATGAGTTTGCTTTAGGACAAGCAAATGTAAAGTGGGGTATTATGATATGACGTAAATTATACGTGTTTTGCATGCATAATTATCCCTGAAATCATCACAATTAGAGATAATATGATAATAATTGATGCCTAATCCACTCATTTTTGTTCCGATAGGATAATTGACCCGGATATACAAAAACATGAAGAAAACACTCAAAAACAAGGTGAAATCAACATTCGGGGGGCCAATTGAACGAAACCAAATGTAGAAGCTCAAAGTTAGAAGTCAAAAAGTCAGTAGGGAGCAGACTGGGCCAATGCACGGGCGTGTATCCCAATGGACGGTCGTGCAAAGGCCTGTCTGGCCCTCTGTACCTGTTAAAGCTGTCAACATTCCCCACGTGCAAGAAAAGGGTACTTTGCACGCCCGTGCAATCCAATGCACGGCCGTGCATTGCCAAAATCTTATCCTATAAATAGCAAGCTCATTCCAAGCATTTAGGTGTCCATTACTAAGAGTTGGGAAGGCTCTAGTGCTCTGATAGAGCCGAAACTCTCTCATTTTTGGTCCGTTTAGCTTTTCTTTATTTATTTTCCTTTTCTAAGTCTTGTAATATGAAATGATTCTTCTTGTTCGAGCAAGCAAGGGACAACCTATACCCACTCTCCCTTGGTGTTGGAACACTTCCACACATTGTCTAAAGGTTAGTGGAGTCACTTGTATGGTCATTCATGGCTAGTTCTCTTGTGTTGCTCGAGTTGGTTGAACTTTAATTAATTAATGAAGTATTTTTAGTATGTTATATTTTTAAAGTCTTGACTATGGTTTATCTTAAAAAGGCAAGAATAATTGATCTTTAAACCAATCTAATAATCTTAAATCTTGTAAGTTACTTAAGCAAGACTTCTTGTTTGGGAAGCTTATTCGAGTTTGTACGGTCTATATACAAATCTTGGTGCTAACAACGGCCAGGTTGTTTAGATTTAATATTATGGGTTGATTGGAGGTTTGTGTATTCAGCGAGCCGTTTGAGCCCTAACCAGACCGGGCGGTTTGTGTCGGTATTTGTTTACTTCTCTCGTGTCGGCTTGTAGAGGACTTCTAGCAGGAGCCATAGGGTTTGATCTTGAGAATGAAAGTCTTATTTATTTAAAATAATATTTTAAGTAAAGACAACTATTTAAGAGCATAATTTGTTAGGTCTGAGCGTTCATAAAGTAGCTCTAGAAGAAGTTGTGCATTCCAACTTTCCAGAGAAAGTTACAAAACTTGACGTACGTCAGTCATTGGATAATCTTTGTCCGAATAATGAATCACGAGATAACCGGCAGACCTAAGACCCCGTTCAGGGTCCCGAGATCCATTAAGGAACAGTTGGCCGACTGTATCCACTGTTCCGTTACGAAATGCTAATTCCCCTGTCGAAAGGGTTAGTATTAGTAACTATGGCCAACCTTACTTTAAATATAGCATTAATTAACAACAGATAACAACTAGAGTGGCATCCTAAACACGATAATGTTTCTAATTACATTTCTTATTATTTTTACTTTCCGTTTAACAAAACTCATTTTCCAACTTATTATCCCGGTCAGACAATAGCAACGATTGAGTAAGTAATCCATGTCCATGGTTCGATACTTGGTTCTTACCCGTACTATACTATGCTGCGATAGGTACACTTGCCTATTGTGTGTGTGTTTAGTTGAAGTAATTATCATTTTAATTTATAAATTTAAAACCTGATTTTGTGTAACTCTAAACCGAGCATTAAAGATATATTATATCACTTGTATTTGGCATCAAGTCATTGGTGTCATTACCAGAGATACTTATATGTGTTTTATATACCTAACACAACACATCAACATCCGACCTATGATGAAATTAAGGTTAACTGAAGTGAAGAAGGATGAGTGACCCATGGAGTTAGTAGATGGTAGATCACCACCAAGTCAACAAAGCCACGAAAGACGGGATGGAGGCATCTGAACTAGAGTATGGATAGGATGCACATTTCTTGTAGAGGTAACAGATTCCTACACTACATGCCACGTATCAGTTTTGGTCCAGGTAAGTTTAAATATTGCTGGCGTGACCCGTTTGAATTTTATAAAATGTTTTTCAATTTCACCGCAAACTTTCGGATAAATATTAATCAACGGGTGGAATTGAACGGGTTAGATAGGTGTTGGATAAAGGAGAAGCTCCTGATTAGGTTTAGGTAACCCTCGGGTTAGAACTCGAGTGTAGAGTTTGTGTAGGTCTTTTTTTTTAATCTATTTTCATGTTATTTTTTGTGTTTTCGATTTGCATGTTTTTGTCTGTGTTTGGTTTTGCACGGATTTCGCATTTGATTCGTGAGGAAAATCATCAAGAACGAAATTCCAGGTATGTATGCACTTGAGTTTATCGTTGGAACAAGTTTTTAGAGGAATTGGGTACAAAAGGAATTGGGAGGTTAAAAATTTTCTAAGTAAAAAAAACCCTCAAAACCTTCTATGAATAACATGTCTTCACGGCAAAGACCAGACCCATAATTGTCGCAGTACGTGAAGAACAAGAATTATGTCCGGGTCAATTTTCACCTCCTCGCGGTACACGAGGAGGGACCACTTTCTTTTCGCGGTACGCGAGGACCCCAAATTCATTTCCACTATCCTTTGTTTTCCATACCCATCCACCATTCACCATCCGCTCACTTTTTCTTCATCTATCATTACCCCACCATTCACCATCGCCTTGACCACCATGGGAAACCTCAGCATCGTTCGAGATTGATTTCACCTTGCTTTGAATTTCATATCTATATGTTTGTCAGCCATCGGGTACGTTTCCCTGTTTTATTTTATGTCTTGTCGAGTCAGTAGAGTCTTTTGGTTTTTATCGAGTCTTTACTTTGAGTCAGTTTAATGCTGTTTTGGGTTTACTGTGAGATTAATTTTGCAGGTATGATCCGAACAGCCCGCACTCAATCTCCATTCGGGCGGGGACGATTTAAATATTATAATCATGTACAAGGCAACCCTACAGAGTGTGTCTACAACCGCAAATGAAATGCTATACGATTGCACAAGTTTGATGTGGAGGAACAAGGCTGGATAAGATCATTGCTACATTACCGGCTAAGTCTTTTCCAATTTATTTTTTGTATAATTTATTTCTTTTATTTTATTTTCTTTATTTTTGTTTTTCGTTGTTTCTCAGTTCACATTGGGGACAATGTGTGTTTCAAGTGTGGGGATGGGAGACAGTCGTTTAGGTTTTGTAATTTGAGCCTAATTTTTGTATTTTTAGGAAAAATTTGAAGACAAATTTTGAAAAAATGTCCTTGAATCAAAGTTTTTGCAACTAAATAGAGATGATAGGTAGAACTGGAGTCTAGTTATTGAACTTAATTGAAATAATAATAGAAAACGCGTAATTTTTGTGATTTTTGGTAGACCCAACCAACTTTGAAAACTTAAATATCTTGAAAGTGTTGATTAAGTTAATTAAATGAATTAAATCAGGATATCTTGTTTCTCATCTTAGGGGAAACGGTAAAGCTGAAACTGTCAATAAAGGGTGAGAGGTATCACGTTAAATTAAAAATTTATATGTTTTTGAAATAATTTGGCACACCACACTCTTTTTATGAAAATAAATCTGAGAGTTGATGGCGCCCGTATTCCATAATTCCATCTATCATGAGCTGAATTAAATTAGAAATCTAAGTTTCACCTACGTGTCACACGTCGGGTTCCAGCCTGATTTAAACACTACTGGGTTGACTCTTAAGTACTTAATGGATAGAACTGCAACTTATGTGCCACACACCGAGTTGCAGTTTGGTTGAAGCACCACTAGGCGAGGTTTGATTATTTTGACTGTTTAAAGCTCATATCATTCATAACATTTATCCATCTTTCACCTTAATTTTTAAAAATATAAGTTTTTTGTTTATGGTGGTGGGAAAATCTATACGGTTTAACCCGGGCTTAGACATGACCTTGAGATGGGATTAGGTGGAACTGTGACTTTCTGAGTGTGAAACCCATAGATAGAATGATAACATGGTAATTTGGGTTTAGAACACAATCGGGGACTGATAAGATGGTGGTTGGGTTTAGTCGGAAAGAAATACCATTGGTTGCGGTTAACTCGTGATTATATGTGAACTAATGTATAATGTGAATGTTAAAGCTAGTGTTCTAGTTATGATTCCATTGCAGATTCTTTTTCGAGGACGAAAAAAGGTTAACTGTGGGGATGTTTGATGTGTTGCAAAACACATGCTTTTATCCGTGCATTTTGTACCAGTTTTACTTAATTTTGTACTCGTTTTGCAATCGTTTTGGTTCGTATTGAGTCTATGTTGTGTTTGCAGGTACTCGTGTGAAGAAGAAGTGGAATTCAGAAGTTATATCTTGGAGGAATCGAGCACACGAGGAGAAAGGTTGAAAAGAATAAAAAGAAATCAAAAAGTTAGAATTTATGATCTTCGCGCCACGCGAAGATGGTGGATCAGAAGTTCGCGATACGTGAAGAGCCAGAGAACCGGGCCTGACTATATTGTCCTTCGCGCCACGCGAAGGACTCCAATCCCATTTTCGCGACACACGAAAAAAGTTAAATACGGCAAAATCCATTATTAATAGAATTTGAATGCCATTATTCAAGGGGTTGGACTTTTGGCCGTCAAGAAAGGAGCTTTAGGCGGTTTCTGGAGAGGAAAAAGTGATCGGAGCAGGAGATTGAAGCTCCGGTGATCGAATTGGTTAGCTTGTAATCATTCGGTTATCATTATTTGTTTCTATGTCTTTGATTTGTTTAATTGACACCATGTTTCTGTTCTTTATTACTGATGTAATGCTATTAGACATGGTTGTTAGCTAGACTTTCATAGCTACCTAGGTTTTGATGATGATTTGATGAACTCTTAGTTTTGTTTCGGTTTTTGGATTCTATTGATGGTTTGATATTAAATTAAAGAACTTGACTACGATTGATCTGATGTGTATGCATGTTTATGTCTAATTTATGATCACGTATTGTTTCTCATGTGTCTTGTTGAATGTCTTTTAGTTATAGATGCATGGTTAGGTCACCTACTGTGTGTTTGTGATTTGTTTATGGGTTGTTTCATATCATTATCCATAGGAACAATATTTAAAAGTTTAAAAGATATAGATGTTCTACCTACTTTGATAGCTGAGAGGTGAGAAGTAGTCGGTGTGTCCTTGGTGTTAGGTATTTAGGTGCAAAGACTCTGAAAAGAGGTTTCCCTAGTTGTCCTAGTAACCTTGGCATTCCTGTGTCATATCGAGAGTATTCAAGTTAATCCTTGCATCTTTGATGTATTGGGACAGTGAGACCGAAAGATGATCTGTCTATAGGGTACTTTAGTATTGTTGGAGAGACTGAAAGGTAATCCAACTAACTAGTGAGCGTCACATACCCCTTAGGTTTCCTAGTAGGTCACACCTTAAGAATGATCAAGGATCCTTTAGGTAGTCTGAGTGTGTAGTATTCTTAGATCCTGGTTCCATCATAGATTTCCTTAACCGAGAGAAAACCGAGATTTACAAATAGAATTCATACCTAGGTAGTGCCTTCCCTATTCTTGATTTCATCCAAATTCCCTGATTGATAGTTGGTTGTCGTTAATTAGTTCTTTTTAGTTTATTAGATTTAGAATCACAACACAAAACCCCCAATATAAATTAGTCAGTTCGTTGGGTCAGATTCTAGTTAAGTGTCACTAGTGCCTCGTGGGTTTGATATCCGGACTTCTATTTGGCTTTACTGCACTCGATAGGTACACTTGCCTGTCCTTGTGGTCTAGTATTTAGGAGAGTCTAGAGTTTAACTAGAGTGTCTAGGTTAGGTTAAATTAGGTATATTTTATAGACCATTCCGAGCACATCAGTCACCAACCCCGGAGAGGAATACGTACCAAATTCCGACAATGAGGACACATATGATGAGCGTTTGAGGAACCATGATCCATGGGAAGACGAGTGCTCAACGGATTCGGACTGCTCGTTTGATTCAACCGAGCATCTTTAAATATGTTTAATATTATGTGTTCTAGTTTTAGGTTATGTGATTTCTAATTTTTAGGCTATGTAATTTTTATTTTTTATGTTATGTAATTTATATTTTTTAGGTTATGCAATTACTAATTTTTAGGTTATGTAATTTTTAAGTTTCAAACCTGCAATTGTTTAACCATAAATAGTTTCATACTTATTTCACAATAAAACGGCTCATTCAAATATAGTAAACCACTAAACAATAAACAACCACATATAGTAGACAATCAAACAATAAACAAAACACAATAAATAAACAAACAATAAGCACCCAAAAGTTTAAACATTTATACCACAAGTTTTTATACATCAAAAGACAAAAAGAAAAGTACAGAAGCTAGTAATACTACTAAGTCTTACTGAGCGAGATCATCCTGCTGATCCGGATACTATCGGGCCGGTGGTAAAGGAGGAAGATTGATCCCTGCAGCCGTCGCCCGATCAATCTCTCAAGCAATCTGCCACTGATGCAAGTCCTCCACCCACTCCAAATGATGACTAATATCCTGTAACAAGGTCTCTACCCATGGACGGAGCCTCGAATATCTAATAGCATGTTGGTGATGTGGCGCCCTATGGCGGCTGGTCTGGATGGTGGGGCTGGCCTTGTAGAGGCTGGTCAAGCTGAAGGTACGGGCCCTGTGGTTCTGGACCCTACTAGTGTTGCTTGGTGGCTCCCAAACGGTCCGCCTATCCAGAGAGAATCGAAGACATTGGCTTGAAATATCTGGTGCGATACCCATCAGCATACAGGTCTGACGACATGTCGGTGAAATCGGGTAACTCATCATCATGCTGTGCCGAATGGGCCTCTAGAAAACACCCAATGTGTTAGCAAGACACGTGACATAAGTGCCACAAGTGATCGCACCATCAGGTCTCGGGGTGACATGGTGGGCAAAGTAATCGGCCATCAACCAAGCCAAGTTGCACCTCTAAGGTGCTAGTAAACAATACAAGTAAAATAGGTCCCTCTAAGCGGACCCACTCCTGGCTCTGACCCCGCCCCGATATGGTGGTCGCAATCAATCGATGTAAACATCTGTGTAGTGGGTCTCTGATATTGGTGACCATTTCCTTCGAAAGGAAAGGCCTTTCACCAATCTGCGACCACCACGCTTGAAGGACATTGTCATCCTCCGCTACCCTACCCAACAAAAAAAGATGTGTAACCGTCTCTGGCTCGGTGTATAAACCAACATAAATAGCAATCTGAGGCAGCGTAATTTGGCCACATAAACAGGAAGCGGACCGCCACATGCTCCTGAAGGCCTGCTAGTCCATCGGCCTCTCGAGGCACAAAACTAAAAGTAGATAAAAACTCCAAAGTAATCTCCCGGTAGGTTGGGGGTCAACAATCGACTCAATGGGGTGTCGTCCTCGATAATAGCCACTGCGCGCTCTCGGTGACCGAACGTCTGTAAGAACTCCCAATCGATCAATCTCGGGGTAGTTATCTGTAACCTCCTCGGGACTGCGTTGGCGTCTAGGTGGCATATTCTGTTCAACAACATAAACAATATTATGTGACTCGTATAGTGCTCATACGACTCGTATAACATTCTATACGACTCATATAGGAGCTATACGACTCAATTAGTATACCCCCCCGTATAGTGCTCAATTAGCCGAGCAACATCCGAGAATATACGTTTATAGGCATTCATAAGAGCAAGATCTCTATCGGTTATTATTACACGTGGCTACATACACTAATTCAATGTCTCCTTTAGTTTCTCTAACACCCAGATAAAGTTATCTTCCTTTTCTTGACTTATAAAGGCAAAAGCAACATAAAAAGTTTTCCTAGTCAGAGTTACACCAGCAATCTCAACAAATGGTAACTTGTACTTGTTTTTGTACGTTGTGCTATTATAACACATGTGGGAATGCACGCCACATCATAAATGACCTTTTATGTACAAAGAATAACTCATCCAAGATACTATTATATTCATTATGTTCGTAAACATACTCTTTAGAATGCAATATTGGGAAAAGAACATGCATTAGAGTTGTTTAGCTTTACGTATCTTTTTGTTGTGCGCTGTATATAGTTTTCAGCGAAGACACATTTTCGGGGTTCTGGTCCATTATTGTTGACAGAATGTTACGTTGCTGAATATTGTGTTTTGACAGGTCCTCCACCAAAGGCATCTCTGGATCAGTTAATCTCATTGCAAATGGATGCCCCTCCCAATGTTGAGTGGGTGGATGGTTATTCACCCGTAACTTCAAACCATTAACCTTTTTCTCGTATTTTCCCACCAGTTGAAACAGACAATTAGTTTTTTTTATATCAAAGCGTCTCAGTATTGATGTTCCCTTGTATTCACCATCACGATCATATTTAAGATGTACTTTAATAACATTTTTTCTTGCGTTTTTCTTTGATCTTTCGCTAACTATGACATAACCATACTCACGTCTAGTATTTTGCACCCAAATGTAAGGTCCCAAACCCGGGAACCCTACTTGTTGGCATAATCAGAAGCTAAGTAGTCTTAGACATCCAATAATATTAAAACATGTAGTGGAAATATCAAAGTTAACCCATAGTCGACGTCCCAACGTCGAAACACAGACAATAGTCAAGTACTAAATTCAATTAAACTCTTAAGAACACGGGAATGTCATAGTCATCACATGCCAGGTAACCATTCGCCATCCAAGAGCCGCCAGTCCATTCCTTCTATTTACCAGAAATACATGCTAAAAAGTCAGCTACGCTGAGTGAGTTCTATAGTGAATTATTAGGGATGGTAAATCCCGAAAACTGTTTATCAAAATGATTTCGTCACAAAAAGGTTTACCACATTTCCCGATACATAATTCATCTCAAAACAATTAGTTAATAACAACGACACACCAACATATCCCGTCTACTGTATTCGTACAAGCAAACATAGTTCTCCTGCCTGACTTCCGTCAGACACAATAACCCGTTTGAAGTCGTCGAACACAATATCAAGTTTTCTCTTGATCTCCGCCACGACAATTAAGTACGTGACACAAATAACACACATACGCAAGCATAACGATTATTAAAAATACTAATTTCACCACAAAACATCATTTATGCATTACGTATAATAAAACGTTTATGTCACATGTAATTCATGCCCAAAAATATAAAACATTTAAAAAGTGGGCGATAGAAACTCACCTTTACGTGACACACCTCGATTACTAGAACTCGTTAGTTTTCCTCGTTCGTCTTTCGACCTCGTACCTACAATACGCATAACACATGCGTCAACGCGCGATACTAGGTTCAAAACCCAACTCACTCGATTACTATGTTGTCATGCATGGCCAACCCGCATCTGCATGTTGCCATGCACGGCCGTATTTCCAAGTGAACACCTGCTCACGTTCCGGGGTGCCAACATGCATACGCCTCCCCTCGAATCATCGAGCTTACGAACCGTAGACACCAGGCGTCCTGGTTCTCACCCCGACCCTTATTATGCATTGACAAACCCGTTCCAGCCTTTCCCCGACTCCCCGACGGTTTCGAGCACCACCACCGCACCGTCACAGCTAGGACCGGCTCCCCCTTGCGGCTGTCGTTCGGCTTTCGTCCCTGTCCGGCCACCCCACATGGTGCCGGGTCCCCTGTTTCTCCGCCGTAGGCCTCCCAACGGCCGCCTCTCGGCTCTCGACCAACACCATCCTCACACACGACCAACGTTCTAAACGACAAACGAATAAATAAACGAGTAGGGTTTTAGGATTATACCTTCGAATCAGAAGAACTCGTGCAAATCGAATCTCCGATCACCCGTCTCCTCCTCTTGCTCTCCTTGCGGCCGAAAACACAAATAGGATCCCCCCATTACCGTCGTACCCTATAGGGTTTCCCTTATGGGCCGAGTTTGGCCCACACACATACTTGGTCTCTTGGGTTCGGCCTCTTTCACGATTTAGAACAATACCCGTTAAGTTCCCACTAGATCCCCGTCAACTATATACGAAATATACAATTACACTAATCCCGTTTATTCTATAAAATTCGGGTTGTTACACCAAAGCATCAAGTCCGAGTGAGACATGAAAATCCGGAACAAAATTTGTTATTGTTAAAAATGATATAGTTTGATAATATAAACATATAAAGAACTGAATGAACAAATGAATGAATATATAATCATTTATATATCATTGTTAACGAAATCTTGTGTCATATCAAATAAGTGGCGGAATATTGTGTCGTATCACATAATTGACGAAATCTTGTGCCGTATTTCAAATAATTGGCACGCATAACGATAAAAACTTGCATGGCATGGAAAACAAGAAAAATCGCACGGGAGGAATCCTCACATAATAATATACGAGTCGTATAGCAGCCATACGACTCGTATAACTTTGTTTTATACGAGTCATATGGCTACTATTCGACTTGTATAGTAGTATGTTCGGATAGGGGGGCAGGACCTGCAACAATGTACGGAATCTGACTTCTATACGAGTCGTATAACATCTATACGACTCGTATAGGTGACAGGTGATGTGTGATTAGATGTCAGGGTCGTGTATTTAGCGGCCCACTTGGTTATTAGGTAAGGATTTGATTATAGGGGTAATTACATGTATTCTCTAAAAACTTTATTAATTACATATATGTCCAGTTCAAAATTTTATTTACGTATTTCCCCCTCATAATTACAAATATACCCAAACTGGATGATAAAATCGATCAGAAGCGACGCTGAATGTTGTAATCGATCGGAAGCGGGAATCAGAAGGTTAGTGTTGGGATCAATGGAATATGAATAGGTATATTTTTTATAAGGTTAAAAGACTAATTTTATAAAGTGGGGGATATATGTAATTTAATTTTTGAATTGGTTGATGTAATTAGAATTAAAAATAAGATATATATATATATATATATAGGTAAAAGTTATGCTAAAAAGACCCCTACTTCTAAGAAGGCTAAGAAGCCATGAAAAGCTGACATGTGTCAACTTGCAATTAATAAGGCTACTTATTAGCAAATTGATCTAAAGGCTGAAAATGATCTAAAGGCTGAAAACTCTTCTTACCTTTCTTAAACTCTCTAGCCTTTTTAGCATAACCCCACCCTATATATATATATATATATATATATATATATATATGTAATTCTGCTTTGATTATATTCTGGGTGGTGTGCTCGAGGAACTCATTTGAGTGGTCTTCTAACCTATTAAAAAGGAGGTCGCACTTTTCTTGGCTGCCTTTCTTTGAGAATCTCATCATCAAAACAAAACAAAACACCTTTCTACCGAATTTCCCAGCAAAATTCCCATGAAAATTTCCCATTTGTTTCTTCTTTCATTTCCCTTCAAATTCATCTAAAATTATTCATCCGACCTTTCTTCCATAACCAATCTTTCAATCCATACACCCACCCAATGAATCTTCCCGCCACAGCCTTTTCATCGTCTTCATCTTCATCTTCATCTGCTGTTGTTCGAGTGGATAAAGCCACCAGCGAGTTCTTGAACGGACCGGATTGGACTCTCAACATCGATATTTGCGATGCCATCAACGCTAATCCTTGGTAATCTTTGCTTTTTACAGAGAAAAAATTCAACCTTTTGATTTGGGGTTTGTTGTTTCTAGGGTTCTTTACATGTTAATCACTCAACAACTGCAGATATTAGAAATATTTTATGTATTTTGAACTGTTTCTTTAGTACCATGTTGAGTTCATGCTGTGTTGACCCATAAATTTCATAGAAGAAACCATAAGTTGAACTTGCTCTAGGGTTTGATATAAGTTTTCATGATATTTAACTCTAGATATAAGTTTTCATGATATTTAACTCTAATCAGAGGAGATAGGAGATTTTTTTTTAATTTTTTTTTACAGGTCATAATTCTAGCATGTCAACTGCATAATAGAATACAAAAATGAAAAATCTTCTGCTTAATATGATTAATGAATTTTTGAATCATGGGGTCTCATGTGTGTTTTTGTTATGATTGTTAAGTGAAAAAAGAGAAAGCAACTATGGGTTTTGATTATTTTCTTTACAAATTAAACCTTCATGAGTTGGGTTTTCCTTTTCAATCCTAGGGTTCTATAGATGTTATTGTTAAGACTGTCAAGCGCAAACCGAAGTAACAAGTTGCTGCGATTGAATCATTTTGTTATTGAGTATGCAGTTTAAACATTTTGTTATCCAAAATGTTTAAAATCTTTGGAGTTTATTTCGTACTTTTTTTTTCAATCGTATGGCTCGATGATTATGTGGTAGTTAGGATTATGAAGTGAAAACAGAGTAGACAATTAAGGTTGGATGATGATTTCCTTTAATAGTTGCAATTGAACTTATAAAATATAACTATAAGAATATATTTTACGAGTTGAGTTGTCTTTATATTTGTCAGGACTTATATATGTCGTTTATTATATGTACACATAGGAAAGTTGGCTTTCTTGTGTCTTGTAACTTGTAAGCTGTAACGGATGCAAGAAATTTTATTCATGTTCAATTTAATGGCGTATGTTTTAGTTATTGAGGGGCAGAGTAGCCAAGAGAAGGCTGAAAATACTGAATACACGAAAATTACTTGAATATGTAAAGGAAATGTTATGGGCATTATTATGATTACATTGGGTCTTGGTTTAAAAAAGCGCTAGGCGAGGCGAGGCGAGGCGTTTCGGTCCCAAAATCCGAGGCGCCACGCCTCAGGCGCGAGGCGAGGGTTTCACGTATGCGAGGCGCTAAGCTAAAAAAGTAATAAAAAATTTAGTAACATTCTTAAAACCTCCCAGTAAATGTTGTTTCAGTCTAAAAACTCCTCCTTTTGAGTAATTTTCACAAAACTTGCAAGAAAAACAACTTAAAAAACTGATTTAAGTAAAGAGGAACTAAAATTGGAACTCAAATTCATAAAAAAACAGTGAAAAAAAGGCAAAAATACATGAAAAAAAGGCAAAAAAACAGTAAAAAAACAATGATTGGGTTATTTTTGTCCTATCACATCTGGTTTCATGTAATTGACTATTTATTCTCATTGTTGGATTTACATGAAATATATGGAGTTCCATCTTGTCATTATTAGCTTTCACAATAATACAATATGCTACGCAATGTTTTGTTGCTAACTCATTTGTATTAAATCAAAACAAAATAATACAATTTGTAGTAGTGATTTTTTGATAAATTGTAGAAATGTAATTATAAATGAAACCATCATTTTGGCATTTATTGTCCAAAATCATTAGTTCTTGTTGAGTGGAAGTATGTGATGAATTATGTGAAAATCATTTTGGCATATTCTTGTAGCAAATCTTACATGCCTATAATTTTCCAGGCTTGCAAAAGATGTTGCCAAGACTCTAAAGAAAAGGTTACAACACAAGAACCCAAATGTTCAACTACTTTCCTTGACGGTATTATATCTTTTTGGTCTTCTTGTACAATAATATTTTAAATTTACAAATCTTGAAATGGTTTGATTTTTAATCGAGTATAATCATTGTTAATTGTAGCTTTTAGAGACGATGGTTAAGAATTGTGGTGAACATGTTCATTTTCAAATAGCCGAGAGAAACATACTCCCGGAGATGATCAAGATTGCTAAGAAAAAGGTGAATTTTCTTTTTCACTTGAAATTGATGATATTTCCATCATACAAGGAAGTTTGGAACTATATCGAAAACGGGTTGATACCCCTACCTTTCAAAGATTGATGGTAAAAATATGTTTTGCAGACGGACATGCGTGTGAGGGAGAAAATTTTAGTTCTTTTAGACTCTTGGCAAGAAGCTTTTGGTGGCCTAGGAGGAAAATATCCTCAATATTACTTTGCTTATGATGAATTACGGGTATGTTAATTATATATATGCGTCTCCTTTGTCTTGTTTAGAAGCATCATTTTCATCAATAATATGAACTCCGTCTTTGGAAATTGCATAAATGTCCTTCCTTGGAAAGTACCCATGTCAAATTTAGCGGTTTGTACGATTAAAAAAAATTTAATAATATTTTTTTTGGATACACAAGATTTTCTTTTTTGGGCAAGTTTCCAGCTTAAAAAGCTATTTTCTAATACTTAAATTATATTAATTTGGATACAAGATTTTCTTTTATTGTTTTGACTTGAAGATGTATTGATGTTAATTTAACAAGTGTTTAAGACATTTGAGAAATATTTGAACGCTCGACACAATGGCTCTTGAATCTTTTTATCTTTTTTTGGATTATGTTTATGAGGACAGCAATCTGGAGTACAATTTCCACACCGGTCACCCAATGCAGCTCCAATATTTACACCTCCTGTTACCCATCCATCTTTCAGACCCCCTCAAGCAAACAATGGCATACCAGCTTATTCTTCAACTAGGCTTGATGAAGCCATGGCTTCTGAGATTGAAAGTTTAAGGTTTTTTCCCATCTTTTTCCACATTATTTTTCTTTTATCTTTAATGGTTGTTTGATGAAATTCTATCATCCTTTTTTCTTTTTAGCGTGTTAATGATCGAGTCGATGAGGAATGTTTCAGATCTCTTATCTGAAATGTTGCAAGAAGTTGACCCAAATGACCGTGCAGTACGTCTGTTACTTATTTTTCATGTAAAGGTTATGGTGTATGATTAGTATAAGATTTGACTCATCTTTTCTGTTGAAAGGCTGTAAAAGATGATGTCATTGTTGATGTTGTTGACCGGTGTCGATCAAACCAGAAGAAATTGATGCAAATTTTAGCTTTCACAAGGTATGTAAACCTTCTCCTTATCAACTTCCAAACTCTATAAACGTCTATTACTCTGCTGTGCACGCGTGTATATTTGTTTCTGATTGTGTGCAGCGATGAGGAGCTTCTTGGTCAGGGTATTGAGTTAAATGACTACCTGCAAACCGTTCTTGTGAAACACGATGCTATTGCATCCGGTTCTCCAAAACCTGTTCATGTTACAAACTCTACTAGCCCATCACCTTCTAATAATGCCCCAAAGCCGCAAATAAAACCTCTTACTAAAGAAAAAGAAGAAAGCCCGAAAGCAAGTGTTGCATCCTCGTCCCCAGTAGCTCAACAGTTTAAAACCGAGCCTCAAGAAGAAGAGGAAGTTGAAGATGACTTTGCTCTGCTAGCTAGAAGGTTGACCCTCTGTTTATTAGACGGAAAGATTCTGTGCATTTACCCAAACATGGACTTCACTCAATAGTAACCAAGTTTCTCATCTGTTCCACTAAAGTCACTCGAAGTTTTTTTTTCTTCTCTCTTTAAGTCACTCAACTTTTAGATGTTCCAATCTTGTGAATTTTTTTATAAACATTAATTTTTTTTAAATTAAGTCATCTAAATTGAACATATATGAATCTTGGTTACTGTTTAGTGATTATTATTATTTTTTTCTAGTTTGACTTGAATCGAACAATTATGAATCTTGATTATTTAGTGATTTTTTTCTTCATTATTATCTTCTACTTCAAGTTAAGTTTGAAAAAAATAATCACTAGATAGTAACCAAGATTCATATATGTTTCATTTAGATGACTTAATTTTTTAAAAATTATAAGCTTTATAAAAAATTTCACTAGGATTGGAACATGTAATGAAAGTTGAGCGACTTTAGAGAGAAAAATCTTTTGAGTAACTTAAGTAGAACAAATGGGAAACTTGCTTACTATTGTGTAAAGTTTTCCCTATTTTTATCTAAAAAAGATTATTAACTTAACAAGGAAGTCAACTGACTAATGAACTACCTGTTTTGACCCGTTATCCAACATACATATTTTTTTCAACTCTACTGTTTATTGTCTAAAAAACGGTTTTTTTTTTCATTTATTTTGTGTCTTTTGAGTAACTTAAGTAGAACAAATGGGAAACTTGCTTACTATTGTGTGAAGTTTTTCCTATTTTTATCTGAAAAAGATTATTAACTTAACATGGAAGTCAACTGACTAATGAACTACCTGTTTTGACCCGTTATCCAACATACATATTTTTTTCAACTCTACTGTTTATTGTCTAAAAAACGGTTTTTTTTTTCATTTATTTTGTGTCTTTTGAGTGACTTAAGTAGAACAAATGAGAAACTTGGTTACTATTGTGTAAAGTTTTCTCTATTTTTATTTGAAAAAGATTATTAGCATAACATGAAGTCAACCAACATAACATTTTTTTTTCAACTCTACTGTTTATTGTCTAAAAAATGTTTTTTTTTCATTTATTTTGTGTATTGGCAGGCACACGAAAGCACAAACGGCTATGCCTCAAAATGGGGCGGTGGCAAACGAATCAGAAGCCACTCCCTCAGATCCTTCAATGAGTATGGCTTTAACTCTAACCGATCCACCACCACCAACGAACACAACAAGAGCAGATGACATGATAGAATTTTTGAGCCTTGCCTTGTCTGTAACTACAACCTCTCCCACATCCCATCCGCCACCCACCACTTCCCCACAAAAAATTGACCACTCGCCGCCAGTTACAGCCGCCACACAGAATCACCACCACCACCCTCATCAACCACCCTTAAATAATTACGTCGTACCATGGGCTCTGCCCGAACCACAACCACAGGTCCAGCCTGAGCCTCAACATCAACAGCAGAACTACTACTCATCTGGTTACATCCCACCACCATGGGCTGCAACTCCTGGATACCACACCAGCCCGTATGCACCTCCTCCGTATAATAACATTCCTTCGCAGCAAGTAAACTCGTATTCCAGTAATCTGAGGGCAGCAGGGATGAATGTAGATGGTGTGGGCGTGTCAAACACTGCTGGTGTTGCGGGTCAAAGACCCTCCTTTATTCCTTCATACAGATTATTTGAAGATCTTAATGTACTTGGAAACCAAAAGACAAGTGGCACATCATCCAACTTTCTGGGGAGTTCTAGCCAAAGTATGATGGGTGGGAAGAAATGAAATGAAATGTAAAATAAACTTCTTAAGTTTGGTAAAATGAGATTGTGTTCTTGTGTATACAATGGTTGGTTTAGAATATTTTATTATTGTCTAAAACAAGAGAGTCTCTCATTTGATTTGTTTGTTATGAACAGTTGGATTAGAAAGTAAATAAAAATTAAAATTTAGATTGTTATTACAATTACCTAACTCTTGTGTTAGATAGTCCAATAATTGAACATGACCAATTATGCTATGTAGGCAAAGTAAAATCTCTAGATAATGTTTATAACTAGTGGATAAGTTTGTGTGTTTGCGACTGCTCGTATTTGAATAAAATTTATATGCAAATGCTCGTATTTGAATAAAATTTATATGCAAATGTACATAAACACAAACATGTCGTTAGTGGCGGACCAAGGTGATCCTGATGGGGTCGGCGGAACCCCATGAAATAAATTTTCTTGTAGTATATATATCTAATCCTGACCGACTCTCAATAGATTTTGACACAAACCCCTATGAAATTTTGATACCGACCTTATGAAATTTTTGTAACAGGAAATCAGAGCCCACATAGCCGTTGTTCTTGAAATTTTGATACCAACCTTATGGTATTTGTTGTGGTTAATGACCACTATTTGACAAACTCAATTGGATATTAATAATATTTTATTATTTTTCATGTGTTGTCAATTTCGTATAGCAAAGTTAGGCTAACTAATGAATCACCTCAATAACATTACCGGGAGCATTGCACCCACTATCCTATCAATAGTCAATAGTAATAATAAAATCTTTAATATTTAAATTAGCTACTTACTTTTATTATTTTTCTAATTTAGTTCTTTTTATAAAAAAAAAATTATATACAGCCATAATAAGAAAAAAACTTCATTCAAGCAATAATATGAGTGATTTTTATAATGCAATTGTAATAAAGATTGTTTTATATTTTTACCAGGTGACTGAAAAAAGCTAAAATTTATCATGAAAACCCGAAAAATCTAAAATTTAGCGAAAAACCTCTGTCACACTCGTAACACAGGACAGTCATCTGACCAGAGTAGTACCTATAACAGATATGTTCCCAGTTAAGAGCGACGGGTCTAGGAGAGATTTATACACCGCTCTTTCCTAGACAGAACATTTCGTTCGTCAGATAATTACATACTGGTTGAAGGTCGCCTTCTAATTACTGTGATGTTGATACCAAAAACACACAGCGGAGGACTTACCATCATAAACTTATTTTATTTCATAACATAACGTTTGTACAATAGGGACCGACTGACAAAATACAACATAAACAAACTCTGGACCTATAGTTCACGAAGAACCATGCCATTCACTCAGGCCTTATGGTCACTCTGGGACCGGCCCTCAGTCATCCCTATAACCAACATCTGTACACCTCCTAGAATGCCAACTAATAGCTAGGGTTCACCTGTGCTCAAAAACATTTGAAAACAATTTGGATCAGCTTAATGCTGGTGAGTTCATAAACAAAATCATTTTTTAAGATTATCTTTCATATAGGAATGAATGCCCCGACAGGTCTTACAACCATCCCCTCCAATACATCACCCGAATTGCCCTTAAATTATGAGTCTACAACATACATATATTCAGGAACCTTCCGGGCGCGCTGGTCACCCTTAGACCAGATCTAACCAAGAGGATCAATTTTGTCTCTAGGTCCCACCCCAATCATGACCATAATAAGTACTTATTATAGCATAAATGCACGGATAGTATTGGGATATCAGACAAAAATCATTTACAAGACATTTCATATAGCACAGTTCAGAGGAACTCACCTCAAGCAGAACCTCCGCCTGTATCGAATATAACAATCAACACTTTGACAGAACCCTAAATTATATCCAACATTATCATAATTAACATCCCTATCTTAGGTTTACACGAAGAAACCTCAGGGTGGTCAGAAACCTTACCTCGACACTATCTATGACAGTTTTGCGGACGAATTGTGAGAAACCGGACTCGAGGAAGTGGACCAGAACTTCGGGAATCGAGCCAGCAAAGCTCTAGTGTGAGTTTGTGAAGTGTTTGTGTTGTGCAAATGAGCCTAGATCGATCAAGTATTTATAGGGTGATCATTAGGCCCGTAGCGGACCGCTAAGCAAGGGTGTGGCGGTCCGCTACCCCTTGTGGCGGCTTATTCTGCTTGGCTTCCACGTAGCGGACCGTTAAGGTTAAGGCTGGCGGTCCGCCACCCTTCCACGCGTCAGATTTCAAGCAGTGAGTCACAGGGACACGTGTCAACTCCCGGTGGTTTCCTTAGTCCACACGTAGCGGACCACTAAGACTTAGGGTAGCGGTCCACTACCCCTTCCTCTTTCAAAATTTTCAATTTTGGTCCTTTAACTTTAGAGAATTAAAGTTCAACCCCTGAACTTTATATTTTTACACTTTTGGCCTTTGGGAATTATCCGGGTGTTACAAATCTCCCCTACTTAAAAGAATTTTGTCTTCAAAATTCAGGGTCAGTTAAAATAGATGAGGATACTTATCTTTTATTTGTTCTGTTAATTCCCAAGTTTTGTCGGCTCCTTTCCTACCTTGCCATTGTACCAATACCATTGGTATAGTTTTCTTTCTCAATTTTCGATCTTCGGTTCCTAAGATTTTAATGGGTTGCTCGGTAAATTGAAGCTTGTCATTAACATGTACGTCGTCTAATGAGATTGCCTCATCTGGGTCTGCTAAGCACTTGCGTAAATATGACACATGAAACGTGTTATGAATACCTTGCAATGCTTCAGGCAATTCAAGTTTGTATGCTACAGCTCCCACTCTTTCTATGATCTTATAAGATCCAATGTACCTTGGGCCTAATTTTACACGTTTCCTGGAACATACAACACCTTTCCAAGGTGATACTTTTAACATGACGTAGTCACCAACTTGGAATTCTAACGGCCGTCGACATTTATCTGCATAACTCTTCTGTCTGTCTTGTGTAGCTTTTAACCTTTATTTGATTTGGACTATCTTATCAGTCGTTTCCTGTAAGATTTCTGGTCCAGATAGTTGATTATCTCCAACTTCAGTCCAATAAATTGGAGTTCTGCACTTCCTACCGTATAATGATTCAAACGGTGTAGCTTTTATACTTGAATGATAGTTGTTGTTGTAAGAAAATTCTATTAAGGGTAGATGATTATCCCAGCTACCTCCAAATTCTATTACACAAGCCCTCAGCATATCTTCTAGGGTTTTAATTGTTCTTTCACTTTGTCCATCGGTTTGAGGGTGATATGCCATGCTCATATTGATTCGTGTTCCCAACTCTTTCTGGAAACTAATCCAGAATCTGGAAGTGAACCGAATATTTATATCGAAGATAATATATAGCGGTATACCATGGCGACTCACGATCTCATTGATGTAGAGTCGGGCTAACTTATCCATTGAACAGTTCTCATTGACAGGAATAAAGTGTGCTGATTTGGTTAATCTGTCAACCACAACCCAAATAGCATCATGCCCTTTCTGGGTTCTCGGTAATTTTGTAACAAAATCCATAGTAATTCTATCCCATTTCCACACAGGTATCTCTAATTGCTGTAGTTGACCTGTGGGTCTCTGATGTTCAATTTTGACTTGAAGGTAAGTTAAAGATTTTTCTATGTACTGGGCTATGGATTTCTTCATATTCGGCCACCAGTAATGAGTCTTCATGCCTTTATACATTTTATCAGATCCAGGTTGTATTGAGTATTTGGATTTGTGAGCTTCATCCATCACTTTTGTTTGAATTTCCCTAACTCTAGGAATCCAAATTCTGTTTTCAAATCTTAGGATTCCGTCATTTCCTTTGTTTAGTAACTTCTCCTTACCAACCATGCGCTCCTTCTTGATGTTATCTTCATGGAGTGCTTGGATTTGAGTTTCTTTAATCTGATCCATCTAGTATATCTTGATTTCTAACCTTAAGGCTCTTATCTTGATAGGATTAATTCTTTCCTTCCGACTTAATGTATCTGCTACAACATTAGCTTTCCCGGGATTGTATTTAATTTCACAATCATAATCATTAATGAGTTCCATCCATCTTCTTTGTCTCATATTCAATTCCTTCTGATTGAATATATGCTGGAGACTTTTATGGTCTGTATATATCACACACTTAGTACCATATAGATAGTGTCTCCAAATCTTTAGAGCAAATACTATGGCACCAAGTTCAAGATCGTGTGTGGTATAGTTTTTCTCATGAATCTTAAGTTGTCATGATGCGTAGGCTATAACATTTTCTTGCTGCATCAATACATAACCTAGACCAATACGGGAAGCATCATAATAGATGACGAAGTCATCATTTCCTTCGGGTAGTGCTAAGATTGGTGCGGTACTTATTTTCTGCTTAAGGGTTTTGAATGCCTCTTCTTGCTTCTGACTCCCCATTCAAACTTTATAGCTTTCTGAGTTAGAGTAGTTAGTGGAGTAGTGATATTTAGTAGTGATATTGGAGAAATCTTGTATGAATCTTCGGTAGTATCCGGCTAGTCCAAGAAAGCTTCGAACCTCAGTCGGTGTCTTTGGAGTATCCCATTTCATAACAACTTCGATTTTGGTTGGATCTACTTGGATTCCCTGATGATTTATAACATGCCCTAAGAATTGTACCTCTTGTTTCCAAAACTAGCATTTGGAAAACTTAGCGTACAGTTTCTCTTCTCTAAGAGTTTCTAGATCTATCTGAAGGTGTTTAGCATGATCTTCCTGAGTTCGGGAGTAGATAAGGATATCGTCTATGAACACTATAACGAATTTGTCCAAGAATGGTTTACAAACTCGGTTCATTAGGTCCATAAATGCTGCGGGAGCATTAGTTAGACCGAATGACATAACAAAGAATTCGTAGTGTCCATATCGGGTTCTAAAGGCAGTCTTAGGTACGTCTTTCTCTTGTACCTTCAACTGATGATATCCAGATCTAAGATCTATCTTCGAGAAGTATTTAGCTCCTTGCAACTGATCGAACAAATCATCTATCCTTGGCAATGGATATTTGTTCTTCACAGTGAGTTTATTCAATTCTTGATAATCTATGCACATCCGCATGCTTCTGTCTTTCTTCTTTACAAACAAGACCGGTGCTCCCCAATGTGAAGTACTTGGGCGTATAAAGCCTCTATCTAATAATTCTTGAATCTGCTTCATCAGCTCTTTTAATTCTGAAGGTGCTAGACGATAAGGTGCTCTAGCCACGGGTTTAACTCAAGGAATGAGTTCGATTCGGAATTTGATTTGTCTATTAGATGGTAGACCAGGTAATTCTTCCGGAAATATATCCGGGTGATCGCATACTACAGGAATGTCCGTAATCTGCTGTTTGGGTTTTGAATCTAAAGCATAAACTACGAATACACTACATCCTGTATTCATACATTTATTAGCCTTAGCAACAGAAATTGTTTTAATCTTATTTTCATTACTATCAAATTGTATCAACATGGACTTTTCGTTAGGCCTACAAATCCTAACAGTTCGTTGATCACAATCGATCTGAGCATGGCATTGGTTTAACCAATCCATTCTAATGATAACATCGTACTTGCTCATACTCATTGGCATTAATTCAATCATTGAATTTTCGTTGCCCAGAGTCATCTTGCAATTCGCGTACGATTCGGTTATCCTAATTTGCTCACCACTCGCCGTCTCAACTACGTAAGCACGCTCAAATGGAGTTGGTTTCATGCCTAAATGCGAACTAAAAGTATCTGAAACAAAACTTCTATTTGCTCCTGTATCAAATAGAATTTTAGCATAAATATCGTTAACTAGAAACGTACCAACTACCACCTTAGCATTTCCGTTTCTCCTTCCTTCACCTACTATAAATACTCGACCTTTAGCTCTTACCCTGGGCTTCTGCTAAACAGGTTTTGTACAATTTCTTGCCAGGTGTCCCACCTCATTACAATTGAAACACTTAAAATATGGACAACTTGTTGCAACATGTCCCGACTTTTGACATCTACCGCATTTCATCTCTTGGGAATTTCTAACGAAATTGTTTCCCTCTCTCCTAGGGAATTTGAAATTTCTTGGTTTAAATCGGTACGTCACTTCCTCACTCTTTCTCTTTGTTTCTACAGGTTTTACTTCCTTAGCCTTCTTAGCTTTCTTCTTGGCTTCTTGAGCTGCCACATCATCATAAATCGTGGCACTCAATGCAAGAGCCGCATCCATTGTTTGGGGTGCAACAGTTTTCACCAAGGTACGGATTTTGAGTGGTAAACCCCTGATAAAGTGTTTGATTCTTCGGGGTTCAGGTGTTACCAGGTGTGGCACAAATTTTGACATCTCGTCAAATTTTGTCGCATACTCCTTATGCGTCATAGTCCCAGCATCCAAACGCTGAAATTCGTCCTCAAGCTTATCAAGTTTGTTCTGAGGACAAAAACGTTGTAGAATTAGTTCCTTAAATTCATTCCACTTCATGTTTTCCACAGTTTGCTCCCCTTTGGCTAGTTTTACAGACTCCCACTAGTCTAGTGTTGTGGTTTCTAGAGAATTGGAAGTAAACTTAACTGCCTGATCGCTTCTGCATTCACTTACGCTGATCACCACCTCCATCTTTCTTATCCATTGAGTGGTATCAATAGCTCCCTTCTTGCCATCAAATGACTTAGCTTTGCAACCTTCAAAGGATTTGTAGTTGAATCCTTTGTGATTCTCAGTTTTCGTCGCTGAGCTAGTATTGGTGTTTCCATTTGTACCTCTGGTATTGTCATTGGTTCCTCCTCTAGCATTTCCAGTACCCATCCTTCATGTAAGAACCTCGTCTAATAGTCGGGGTAGTGTGGTTCGTAAAGATTTTTGTTACCTCACTAGCCACAACATCTTGAAACTGGGTCTCAGACATAACTACTTCTTCAGTATGAGTATTTGTAGTATTATCGTTCTCATTTACCTCGTGATAATCGTTAGTATCGGTGTTATTTTCAGTGCGCCTATGGCTCCTAGTAACCGGAGTACGTCATGTTCCCTTACCTCTTCCTATTCCTTATACAACCATTATTACCTATATACATAGATGTATGATATCAGAATTCGTATAACTGGTTATGATCCAGAAAATCAGAAAATAAAGACATCTGGCCAAGAATGTAATTAATATCTGTTTTCTCGACATCTCCTGTTATATTCATAATGAAAATCAACATCTCAACTTATATCATGTTGGCATTCCAGCTATTCTCAGAGCTCTTAGTTTAAGTCTAGATACTAATCTTTCCTCTTAGTATCTAAATCCCTTAAACTGCGGCTCTAATACCAACTTGTCACACTCGTAACACAGGATAGTCATCTGACTAGAGTAGTACCTCCAACAGATATGTTCCCAGGTAAGAACGACGGGTCTAGGAGAGATTTATACACCGCTCTTTCCTAGACAGAACATTCGGTTCATCAGATAACTACATACCTATTGAAGGTCACCTTCTAGTTACTGTGACGTTGATACCAAAAACACACAACGGAATACTTCACATCATAAACTTATTTTATTTCATAACATAACGTTTGTACAATAGGGACTGACTGGAAAAATACAACATAAACAAACTCTGGACATATAGCTCATGAAGAAACATGCCATTCACTTAGGCCTTATGGTCACTCTGGGACCGGCCCTCAGTCATCCCTATATCCAACATCTGTACACCTCCTGGAATGCCAACTAACAGCTAGGGTTCACCTATGCTCAAAAACATTTGAAAACAATTTGGATCAGCTTAATGCTGGTGAGTTTATAAACAAAATCATTTTTCAAGATTATCTTTCATATAGGAATGAATGCCCCGACAGGTAGCGGACCCTTGTGGAGTATTATTCTGCTTAGCGTCCACGTAGCGGACCGTTAAGGTTAAGGCTGGCGGTCCGCCACCCTTCCACGCGTCAGATTTCAAGCAGTGAGTCACAGGGACACGTGTCAACTCCTGGTGGTTTCCTTAGTCCACACGTAGCGGACCGCTAAGATTTAGGGTAGCGGTCCGCTACCCCTTCATCTTTCAAAATTTTTAATTTAGGTCCTTTAACTTTAGAGAATTAAAGTTCAACCCCTGAACTTTATATTTTGACACTTTTGGCCCTTGGGAATTATCCAGGTGTTACAACCCCAATGCAAAAAAAATCATGGGTCCGCCACTGCATGTCGTAACGGTATATTCAAAATTTAAGAAAACATTAAAATGAACGTTAAGAAACACGAAATCGAATTTAAAAAGTAAAAATATATTATATTTAACAATGTTCGGTTTTGAATAAAGTTCATTTCAAAATGTGGATGAAAATAAGCACGTCGCAACCTTATGTTCGGAATATTTTAAAACATTATATTTTAAAAGTTATAAAAGAAAAAAAACCTTAAATTTTTTATTTAAAGTAAAAAGATGATTACAATAAAGTGAAAGGTAAACAAGCAACAAGTTGCGCCGCAACCCCCTTTTGGATAGCAAAACTAATCCTACTAAAAACAAATCTTTGGGTCTTAGGGGACGAAAAATTACTAAGCATGAGCTGCTGAACCCTATTCAACAATTCCACAGCCTCCGGAGCTAGGAAACCAAAAGTATCAAAGACAAAAAGGATAACTACATGTTGATTCTCTAAACAAGCTTTCTCGTGTTTAGAAACTTTGCCTGCTTCCGCCTTCAGCGTAGTCTGGCACGCAACAAACCCATTGTCCCTAAGCCCCACAAGAGGGGACACTCCTGTAAGATCCACACACGAGAATATCAGCTGGCCGAAGAATAGACCTCCCTTCAAGCGGATCTGTCAGGAAGTTCACAGGGGCCTCCTTTTTAGCAGAAATTCCTACCCATTTAAGAACATAAAATAGACATCCCTAACCAAATTATGCCTGTATTTATACCATGTAGCTCCTTGCAATGGACCGCATGCTCCCAAAAATAATCCAAACAAACCTTGCGGCAAACTGGGCATGGCTCATCGGTCGGAAGCAAGGGATCATTAGTCGGTACTTAAGGATAGCCCGATACTCCACAACTGACATATGTTGGCCCAATCCTTCGATGGGGATGACTGTCAGGAAATCCTAAGCCCGAGGAGCCCGGAGACATTCAAACCCCCCTTTTTGGTGAGGGGATAGATCAAACTTCCCTCTCAAAGTCTGGACGATTCTACTAAACAGGGAAGGGACATGTGCAAATGATCTATCGCACACCCGTAATCAGAGTCTAAACCATTAATACCACACCCCCAAAGAATGAGGTCATGCAAACTCCAAGATTGTGTCCTCGAGGCCACAAAAGCATATTCAGATACATCCCCAGCCGAACATAAACCAAAACCCCCAAAACGGGTCAGAAGTGATGCCAACCTCCATTGAAAATCCCCAAAAAAAAGTACCCCCACAAACCACGATATCCTCGATCGCCCTCCAAAGTCCATTGTCAAAAACCAAAAAAGCTTCCCCCACATACATGGGCCTACACGTTCTGAGACCAAACAACTGCTTTGCGACTCCCATACACGAGCGAAGCAAAAGGAGCTCGCATTGAGGGTCCCGTATTCAGGCCTTTGATATATTTTTTTCAAAGGGATAAAAAGATGTTAATTCTCCCTTTTGCCTTTGATATTTTTTTTCAAACCTTCTAACCGTCAGGAGCACATGTTTGGAAATAAGAAGTCTTTGCAATGTCATAGTATTCAGCGGTCACTAGCAGCTTAGGGCGATGAGGATTGTTTCACTGAGCTCGTTGTATCAGTTTTTATCCAACCATTTAGGGCAGCCTCGTGTTGTGATAAGCTTGTCCCTCAGTTCGATAATTCTACGGTGTGCACTAATGTTAAACAATGTTTGCGAAAAGTTACGGATGGGCATTTCACTACGACGGTTAAAGTATTATGCTCTTCGGGGGTTGCACCTTTCGGTAAGGATACTTTGAAAGAGTTTGTGGCAAAGCATCCCATCCCACCCCCTCCGGTTATGCCTGTTTCCTTGCTTTCTGAGCCTCCACTTGTTGCAGATGCTGATACCGTGCTGGGGGTGCGATCTGGAGGAGGCTAGTCTCTAAAGTGGGTATGAGGGGTGTTGGAAAAGAAATATCTAAATATCTTTGTGACTTTCAATTTGGTGTGGGGGTCCCTAGTGGGGCAGAGGCCGTGCTTCATAGCGCGAACAGGTTCTTAAACATCTGTATCGAAGGATTAAACTCAAACCATAAGTGCTTGTGATATAAATAGGGATTCAATTTGAAGCCGTCCAGGGAAGCATGCATTTTTAAATTCTAGTGCTAGAAATAAAGGTGTGAGTATACGGGTGCTGAATTTTGTGTAAGATAAACTCCATGTGATATTTGGGAGTATCATGACGCGTAACACATATTGCCTCATACCTGGCCAGTATGAGAGTTAATGTATGGGACCATCATGATATCAGAAACATCATATGATAACTTATATCAGTAGATAGTAAACCAGGGATGTGAAGGTGCATAACCGAATGTGTATATGTGGAAAATGCTTAATTGGCCTTACATAAAACCCTAGAATGATTGAATAGGAATAAAATAATATGAGGCTTGTAAATATGAAACCCTAGACTATGAATAGGGAAAAACGAGTGAGGATTTAAACGAATTCATGTCTCAGCAAACGATGGTTGAACGACAAAACATGGAAATACATGATAAAGGGAGCCATGGTAGAAATGCATCTCCACCTCCCGATGAGAACGAAGTTGAACAAGTCCCGAAAAATATAGGGAGACATATTGCATTTGAAGTAGGAAAGGCATTCGATGAAAATCTTCCCATTATGCAAGCTGAATTACAGAGTTCATTGGAGAGTTGGTTGAGAATCAAAAGGAGGTCGAGAAACCCCATAATGGAGAATGTTGAATCCAAAGGTTGATGTGAAGTCAACCCGTTGCACGTACGAGGACTTTATGAGGTGCAAACCAATGGAATTCAAGGGAACAGTTAATCCATTAGAAAGCCAAATATGGATAGCCGCAATGGAAATGGTTTTTAATACATGCCATTGCGAGAAGGAAGATGAGTTGACATTCGCCACCAACCAACTAAAAGAGAGAGCTGACGATTGGTGGGGAGTATTGAAGAGCGAGAAAAGGAGAGATAGGATTAGAGAAATGAGATGGGAAGAATTTAAGGATATCTTCCTAAAACTCTATTGCCCGTGAGCGGCAATAGAAAGAACTACTGAGGAGTTCCTTCAACTCCATCAAACAAATGAATCAGTAGACGAGATCACTTGTATTTTCTTCGACAAGGCTAGATTCTGCCCTGCCTTGTTAACGACTCCCAAGATGTGGATGACTCGATACCATCTTGTTCTGAAAACAGAATTAGGGAGTTTATTCATCCATCCAAGTGTGTTAACTTAGGGGTGATGATTGATTGGGCCCGAAGGAGAGAATCGGAGCTCAAGAGATAGGAGGAGAGAGACGAAAAGAGGAAAGGGAAGGATTATCCATCTCCTATGCCTCTTAAAAAGTTTAAATTCAGGAAAACATGAAACAGCCCCTCTCCGAGGAAAGATATGAGGTATTGTAGGGTTTGTGGAAGAAAACACCTGGGGGAGTGCCGACTCAGGCCTCTCAACTATGCTAAGTGTGGAAAGACTGAACATCCAATGCATCAATGCATGTGTCCAGTGAGGCTATGTTATAACTATTATAAACCAGGACATTTCAACAGAGAATGTCCTGAGTTACGATCTCAGACGAAGAAAACGGGAGAAGGATATAGGATGGCAGATAATGAGATTAAATGGATCGAAGCTTCGAAGCCAAGGGGTAGGGCTTTTCAGATCACAATAGAGGAAGCAAAAGATATCACTGACGTTGTATCAGGTACCTTGATCTTGAATTCCCTAACTGCTTGTGATTTATTCGATACATGAGCTGGTAAATCGTTTATTTCATTAAAATTTGTAAATTCTGGAAACTTCAATATAAGTAAATTGGCTAAGGCATTAGAGGTTGAGACCGTGAGTGATAAGAACTGGATAGTAACCGAAATATGCCGAGAGTGACGACTACTTATCGAAGCAGAAGAATACATTGTCGACTTAATTCCAATAGCAATGCAAGAATTCGACGTGATCATTGGAATGGACTGGTTATACTCACATGCTACAACGATTATATGCAATCAAAAGATCGTGCGATTTACGACACCTGCCGTAAAAGAATTTAGTATCATCGGAGAATGAAGAAGTAATATCACGCTGTGTATGATGGCTAAGATAAAAACCAATGTGAGGCAGGGGCACCTAGCCTTCTTAGCTTACGTAGCTGATATAATGATGAAAGGGAAGGAATTGGATCAAGTTCGAGTTGTGAATGAATTTTTGGTAGTATTCCCTGACGATCTCCCTGGTGCTCCGCCTGAGAGAGATATCAAATTCATAATCGATTTAATTCCTAAAGCTAAGCTGGTGGCTAAGGCTCCTTACCAGTTAGCACCAAATGAAATGAAGGAATTGATGTCACAACTGCAAGAGTTGCTAAATAAGGGATTTATACATCTGAGTGTGTCCTCGTGGGAGCACCAATCCTGTTTGTCAAGAAGAAAGTTGGTAGTATGAGAATGTGTATAGACTACCAAGAACTGAACAAGATGACTATCAAGAGTAGGTATCCCTTACCTAGAATTGATGATTTGTTCGATCAATTGCAAGGATTTAGTTGGTTTTCCAAGATCGTCTTGAGATGTGGTTACCACCAAGTCAAGGTACAAGAAGACGATGGGCCTAAAACAGCATTTAGAACTCGTTACATACATTATGAATTTGTGGTGATGCCTTTTGTAGTGACTAATGCTCCGACAGTTTTCATGGATCTCATGAATAGTGTATGTCGGCCAATGTTGGACAAAATTGTTATTGTTTTCATTGATGACATTCTGATATATATTCGAGACGTGAGGAAGAACACGCACAACATCTTCATGAAGTTATTACTACTTTACAAAGGGAGAAGTTATACACGAAATTCTCGAAATGTGCGTTCTGGTTGAGGGAAGTTCAATTTCGAGGCCATGTTGTAAATGTGGAAGGCATCTCAGTGGACCCAACAAAGGTAGAGGCTGTAATGAAATGGTATCCACCTAAGAATCCGTCAGAAGTTAGCAGTTTCTTAGGGTTAGCCGGCTATTATAGAAGATTTATTCAAGACTTCTCCAAAATAGCCACCCCATTAACTAAACTAACTCGAAAAAAATTCAAGGTTTGAATGGAATGCAGAATAAGAAAAGACATTCCAAACACTAAAAGAAAGGTTAACACAAGCTTCGGTTCTTGCATTGCCAGAAGGAGTAGAAGATTTTGTGTCATATTCTGATGCCTCAAAACTTGGGTTAGGATGTGTCTTAATGCAAAGAGAAAAGGTGATAGCCTATGCCTCTCGACAATTAAAGACACACGAACCAAATTATCTAACCCGTGATCTGGAATTAGTTGCAATAGTATTCGCGCTAAAGATCTGGAGGCATTATTTGTACGGAACGAAGTCTACGATTTACACATACCATAAAAGTCTCAAATATCAGAAGGATCTAAATATAAGGCAACAAAGGTGGTTAGAACTGGTCAAAGATTACGACTGTAAAATTTTATATCATCTGGGAAAGGCTAACGTGGTAGCCGATGCTCTGAGCCGTAAGGAAGAGCATCATCCCATTCGGGTGAAAGCATATAAGTTAGTAATAACTCCTGATTTCATGAGCCAGCTTCGAGAAGCACAAATCCAGGCATTGAAAGATGAAAACATCAAGAAAAAATAATGGTTGGTCTGGAGAAATTTATGTAAAAAATGAGTATAAAGTTAAAACTCGATTTGATCGTAAGTGGATACCATGATCAGGTTTCATACTAAAAATACTCGATGAAGCTCATAAATCACGATATTAAATTCATCTAGGTACTAAAAAGTTGTACCAAGATCTACGTAAAGGTTATTGGTGGTCCGGAATGAAGTTTGATATCATGAAATATGTGGCTAAATGCTTGACTTGTTTATAAGTTACCAAAGACAGCTAGGGGTTATGATACCATTTGGGTGGTTGTAGACACACTAACTAAGAGCGCTCATTTCTTAGCAATACGAGAGACACACTCTTCAGAGAAGTTAGCTGACTTATTCACTAAAGAGATTGTTTTACGGCATGGAGTGCCAGTCTCGTTGTCTCTGATCGAGATACGCGTTTTACTTCGCGTTTCTGGAAGAAATTTTTAAAGAAATGGGAACTAGATTATTGATCAGCACAACATATTATCCTCAGCGTTCTTGTATAGTTAACTTTGGTGGAAGTTGGGATAATCACCTTTCATTATTAGATTTCTTGTACAACAATAGCTACCATTCGAGCATTGGTATGCCTCCATACGAGATGTTGTATGGCAGAAGGTGTAGAACACCCGTATGTTTGGGAGAAATTGGTCAAAAAGAGTTGCGAAACAAAGAAATTTATCAGGCTACAACTTAAAAGCTTGACCTAATCAAAACTCGATTAAAGGTTGCACAAGATAGACAAAAGTCATATGCAGATAAAAGACGTAGACCAATAGAGTTCCAAGTTGGAGATTTCGTTATGTTAAAAATATCTCCTTGGAAAGGTCATATTCGATTCAAGAAATGTGGCAAGCTAAGTCCATGATTCATCGGTCCTTTCAAAATCATTAAGCGAGTGAGGAAGGTGTCTTATCAACTCGAACTACATGAAGAATTGAATAAGATACACAACACGTTCCATGTATCTTATTTACGAAAATGTTTGGCGGATGAGGCTGCACATATACCTCTGGGAGAAATAGAAGTTGATGAGAAATTGACTTATGTCGAGGAACCTATAAAGATTCTAGACACGAAAAAGAAGCAGTTACATCACAAAACGATTAAGTGTTAGTGGAATGGAAGCACAGAAAGGGATCAGAAATGACTTGGGAAAGTGAGGATGATATGAGAAAGAATTATCCTCAATTATTACAAGGTTAATAAGTTTTAATGACGAAACCTAATTTAAGGGGGGGGGGGGTTGTAACACCCCAAATTTCAAGAAAATATAAAGTACATGGGCTAGAATGCAAGTATTCCAAAAATTCAGGGGTTAAAAAAGCAAAAAAATGTGAAAGTTGGGACGTTAGCAGACCGCTACAGGGTTCTCTGGCGGTCCTCTATGTGGTGAGAAAGGAAATGATGAGGGAATGATGCATGTCAGACGCGTGGATGCTGACTCAGCCCTATAGCGGTCCGCTATCGGGGCGCGTAACGTTCTGCTAGCCGCAAAAAGGGTCCGGACAACGAGAGGGCTACACGTTGCATATGACGCGTCTGAGTTGAGGCGGTAGCAGACCACTAAGCAGGTTACAAAGGTTTAAGAGTATAGACTAAGGATAAAATAGCATGGCACGAACACATGCTAAACAAATGGGAATACGTGATAAATACGTAATGGAAGTTTAATTCTAAATAAAGGAGTATTCATGAGACGTTAAAGGGGTGGTGGGTACGTCGCTTGTACACCCTATATATAAACCTCTTTAGCGTAACATGGAGAAACCTTTACGAGGAATTAGAGTAGGATTGGGTGAAAGAATGATAAGGAATCATGATACGAATGATACACAATCATGCAATACGTGATGAATGTGAAATGTGAATGCATGATAATGAATCATGTAATACGTGCTAAGTGTGAATGTATGATAGAAATGAGTCTAAACCCTAAAATGGAATAACGGAGTACTCACAAAGTATTAAAAGGGGTGGTGGGTACGCCGCTAGTACACCCTATATATAAGCCTCTTTAGTGCATTGTGGAGAAACTGCTACGAAGTTTTAAGATGAGAACAAGTTGGGATTAAATCGAGCATAAACATGCATGATAAATTAAATATGCATGATATAAATAAATGCTTGATAAATTAGGAAGTTGTGAGTCAATATCACTCAAGGTCCCAATGGGAAACAAGGTGCCGAGCCTACAGGGCGAAAGGGCCTTGTAAATGAATAACCTACGGGGTTAATGGAAAAAGGGTGCCGAGTTTACGGGATGGAAGGGCCCTATGATAGGGATGGCAAAATAACCCGAGCCCGACGGTTATACCCGAAAGCCGAAACATTCGGGACTGGTATACCCGAAACCCGACGGGTAGGGTCGGGTATGGGATTATTTTTAAAAATTTCCGTGGGTATGGGACGAGTATGGGATTAGGTGATACCCGATCCGATTACCCGAAACAAGATACCCGTTTACCTGAACCATATACCCGAATCGTATACCTCAAAATTTTTAATTTTTATTTTCCCTTGACACATGCTTACTAATGCATCATTTTAGTAGGTTTATTATGTGGAAAATTAATTGTTCTTTTAAAATATGTATTTATAAGTATAAAAAATAGAGTCATAGAAAAGTACACGACACATATTTGACGGGTATTGGCCGATACCCGTAAAATAACCCGATACCCTATATTAATGGTTATGCCCGATACCCTATGAGTAATTACCCGACACAAACCAGACGGGTAATGGGTCGGGTATGGGACAAGATTTTAGAACCTGGTATGGGTTTGGGATTATCGATACCCGGCCCGAACCCGACGCATTCCATTGATGTGTCATTTTTAATATATAAAAATATGATATATTTTTATTATGGTTTTACGAGATCAGGTTTTAAATTTATAAAATGATAACTTTAACTTAAAAACACACACAATAGGCAAGTGTACCTATCGCAACGTAATATTGTTTCGGTAAGAACCAAGTATCGAACCAATGGACACGGTCGAGTTCCAATACTCAACTTTTGTTATTGTTTAGCCGGATTAATTAGTGAGTGAATTTTGTGTGTTTGTGAAGCAAAAAAGTAAATAACGGTAAAGTAAATAATAAAAAAGTAAAAATGTGCGTGATGTGTGTAACAGGAATGTAAATACAGAATAGTAAATAGCAGAAAAGTAAATATCTCGAAAATGATCAGGTCACGAAGAGTATTGCTTTGGGCTTCGAATCCGCTTGATACGTGATAATATTAAGTTGACTAATCAGTGATATGACTACTACAAACTTGGACCCGGGTCACCGCTAGAATCTCGTTCTCACGACATTTGATTCACGAATTCAAATCTTTAAATTAAAATAGTAGTGACTCCCGCTAGGGACAACAATTATCCTCAACCCTTCGAATGGTCATCTCTGGATTTGTTTAAAAACATCGAACTTAAATGCTTAATATTATTGGCAAATAGGTGATTGTATTTTGCTCACCGGGAGGCGGTGCAAAAATGGGACCGGGTATAAAGACGTACCGTTCACAACATGAGTTCACCAATTCTGGTTTTAAGAGAGAATAGTTAAAGACATAAACATATCACTAGATTAATACGTCAAAAATTAACATGACCAAACTTTATCTTTACCCTAGCGATACAAAGAGTTTAGCCATGAATGGCCATACTAACTAGTGTAACGCTGAGTTTCGTAGGCTCCCCTATTGCGGGACAAGGAGGAAGAGCCTCTCTACTCTAGACTACAGAAATGGACTTTCTTTAGCTCTGGTTGGGTTTATAAGGGATGTCTAAATGAAGAACTCAAGCCATCTATTTATAAGCCTCAAAACAAGCAATGCACGGCCTTGCATTGGATTGCACGGGCGTGCAAACACCTCGGGAATCAAACAGGGTACACGTGACATTGTACTAGAGCCTTGGGGAGCAAGATAGACTTTGCACGACCGTGCAATGGGATGCACGACCATGCATTGCCCTCCTGCTTCCTAGTTTCATCTTTTACCTGCTGGTTTGACTTATGTTGACATGGTTTGACTTCTTGGGGGTCATTGCTTGGGAACGATCTTCCAAAAGGCTTGGTTTCTTGGTGTTTTTATAGGTTTTATCTTGATTTATATTTATAACACAGAATAACCTGCAATTATGAAATATAAACGTTTTAAGTATCAATTGCAAAGCTTTTAATCAATTAGTACCATAATATGGTGATTATTATGCATGCAAAACATGTATAATTTAGGGCATATCATAATACCCCACACTTTGACTTAGCTTGTCCTCAAGAAAACTCATGCATGATCAGACCCATAACTAAAAACTTTACAGAAGGTAAGGGAGCTCCAAGTAGTTGGAAACCCTGGGATAGCTCATGAGTCGCTTTATTCTATTTTTATGCTTTTCTATGATGGAATCCATAACAAGCCTACTAGAACTTCAATTATGCATAATCTATCACACTTCACAATGTTCACTGAACCCTAGGGTTAAATATATGTGGATAATATAAGTTTAAGTGAAATACTCAAGTTCGAATCGAATTATGCAATGGCCATAAGCATGCATTAATCAAGAGGACTTTAAAAGGGTTACAATGTGGCTAAAAGAAAACAAAAGGTGAAAATGAAAATATTTTTTGGGTTTTTAGGGTTTTTAGGGTTTTAAGGATGGTTTTGTAGGCTGCAGCTATCGTGGAACACACGGCTACGGCTTCATGTTTTAATATGGAAGATATTAGTGGGACCCTCTACAGTACTCAGATAACGAGGGTATAACTAATATGAGGGCTCGTTTATAGTCAGATTGCCAAAACTAAGATCTCTTATCATTCTCCAGTCTTCCCTCACTGCGTAGTACACATTGCTACCTTTCCGTATGGATCTTTCGGCTTGTAGCCTAACAGCTCCTACTTTGATCAGATGCATATACTCATGTTGGAAATAAGTTTGATTCTTGCTACACTTTCCATCGTGGCTCCAGTTGCCACACTTCACATATTTTTCGTATCTTTTGGCGGCACTTTTTGACAAACCGTAGAATGGTGGCAATTGTTCTTGGTTGCGCCACCGTTTTCTTTCATCACTTGTTGCTTTGAAAATCTTCTCTCGGAGTTCGGGTAGTAATCCAAGCTTTGCGAAATGAATACAAGAAAACAAATTGAAATCAAAAGAATGCATGTCCAGCTCTTTAGTGTCTAACCGGTAAAATACCAACTTCTCTCTTTCCTTTTTCTTTTCTCCTTTTTCTATTTTTTTCTTTTCTTTTTGTATCAAGACAAATTCTTCAGTAATTCTTTTTCCTCAATTTCCTCGAAATAATTTTTTCTTAAGTTCCTTGCAGATAGTTTGGCTGTTTCTTCCTAATACATCCACTTCTTGTATATTCCAATTCCTTGAGTGAAACAAATTCTTTCAAAATTGCCTCAATGGTTGCAAACTTGAAATAACGACATAAGATAATCTAATATCCCTCCATCTTGAAGACAGTTAGCAAATAACCGGTGTTTATGAAAAGCTGGTATAGTGATGAATTTGGGTAGTAGAAACGAAAAGGCTAAGGCTCAAAGGGCTATCTAGGCGGATAATGTTTTTGGTGGTTTTGGTTTAAGGATAATATATAAGGGTGCACCATAAAGTCCTAGGTGCCTCAATCATTTCCATACAATTACTAGTTCATGGTCTTGATATGTATAAGTCATACAAGTTCTAATTATGCATAAAATTCAATCTAAAAACACTCAGTAATGCCAAACGAAAGAGCATGCGAATAATTATACACTGCGCTAAAAACTTGATGTTGTGTAATAGGCTTGATTATTCTCACATAAAAACGGATGGGATAGGGTTTAGCGAACCGTTATGCATGATATCCATTTGTTTCTACTTGCCATGTTTTCATTTTATTTAATTAAGTGCGAACTCAAAGAGGTTTAGATTTTAGGGTTTAAAATTTTTAAAATTTTTTCGGGTTTTACGAAAAGTAGGTTTTGGAAATAAAGTTTTAGTCAAATGGGTAGAAAATCACGAGCTTAGTTTTACTGATTTGAGGTTACAAATAGTCCTGAATCTCTAATTCCCCACCCCACACTTAAAACTGTGCATTGCCTTTAATGTACAAACACATGTAATGTAATGCTATGCAAGAATTTAAATGCATGAAGTTTTAAGGGAAAAGAAACTTGTACTCCCCCGGCCAATTCGGTATATAACCTATGGCTAAAACTTATTGCTACTGTCAGGCTGTGCCTATCAGCTGCTTGTCAACACTTTGCTTCAAAGGCGTCATCGAATTTCTCAGAAATTTGATGTGGCTTCCGACTCCTCATGCTGTAGAGATGGAGTGTAACTCCTCAAAGAACTAGAGAAACTACCTGGTGATGTTATGATACACACAAAGAAAAACATAAAAATAGAAACAGAAATAACAAGTAGTAGTTAAGCTACTAAGGTCCTAGTATCGAGAACGTATACCTGGGGTCTGAAGTATAAGAAACTTTAAATTTGGAAAACCAAACCTGAGGTCCACGTGTTCTGCCGTATGCACCAACTTCTCAATTTATTCATAATCATCGGGTTGCCTCCCGGAAGCGCTACATTTATTTAAGGGTCGTTGGCCAGACCCGTACGTGCTTCATCAGTCTTTCTTCGGGTGGGGTCCATTGGCTTCCACCGTGTCTCTTGTTCCTTCCTTCAAGTCCTTTAGTTTTGGTAGCTTATCAAAGTATTCATCGATCCAGTTAGTGTTGTCAAAACCCTTGCCAAGATCCAATTTCTTTCCTTTATTGAATTCTTTGGCTTTCTTCAGCTCGTAGTCCATATTGGTATCGATGAACTGAGCAATTTCAAGGGGATCATTGGATAAGCATTCATTTCTTCCGATGTTGTAGGTTACTGATTGTTTTCCGACACGAATAGAATTCCTTGATTCATGTTAATGACATCTCTAGCGATAGCTAAAAATGGGCGACCCAAGATCAAAGGTACAAGTAGTCGGGTCGCATTTCTAAAACCATGAAGTCGGCAGGGAAGACAAAAATGCCAACTTTAACTAGTAAATTCTCAATGACTCCTATAGGTGACTTAATCAAACCATCCGCGAGTTCAGTTGTTGCATTAACAGGCTGCATATTTCCAATTTTTAGTCTTTGGAACATGCTATATGGCATTACATTCACACTTGCTCCTAGATCAGCGAGTGCGAAGGTTATCGACCGTGGTCCGATGGAACATGGTAGAGAGAACTTTCATGGATATGAAAGTTTCTTCGGTAGGCATCTTTCAATAAGAGCGACACAATTGTTGGTCCTTTTTACTTCCTCTTCAATGTTTCTCTTGTTTGTGAGGAAATCCTTCAAGAAACGTTCATACTTAGGCATTTGTTAAATGATATGCAGGAAGGGAAGATTAACATGGATTTGACTTAGCAGCTCGATAAATTTCTCATATTGTTCGTCAGTCTTCTGCTTTACTAACCTTCCTAGGTAGGGTGTGTGAGAGTGGAACACTCTTTTGTCGGAACTTTTGGAGGAGTATCCACTGGAGCAGGAGGTGGAATTACCTTTGATTGCGATTCTTGAGTAGTTGTTTCTGCGACATGCGGATGAAGTGGTACTTCGGTGAATATTTCTCTCCTTTGTGATTGAACCTCTTCTTCAGGCATTGGTGGTCCTGGATAAACTTTGCTATTTCTAAGAGTGACAACGCTTACATTTTCTTTTGGATTGGTTTCGGTATTACTTGGGAGACATCCTGGTTGTCTTTCGGACATAAGTTTTAGAATTTGTCCTAATTGCGTCTCAATGGATTGAAGAGTTACTTTTTGTGTCCAAAAGTTAGCTTCGTGAAGACTAAACTTCTCCTCGTATTGTTTGTGACGAGCATCCGCTAAGAGGGCTTGACTTTCAGTTGTAGATATCAACTTAGTTACCTCATTCTCCAAGCTCAACCCATTAGTTGGCTTGTTAGTTCCCTGAAATTGTTGCCGAGGCTGGTAGTTCTGAGGTTGTCTTGGTTGAAAATGTTGTTGTTGTCCGAAGCCAGATTGTCCTTGATTGTTATTATCCTTCCAACTGAAGTTCGGATGGTTCCTCCATCCAGAATTATAAGTGTTGCTGTAAGGGTTGTTCTGCGGGCGGTTTTGTCACACCCCGACCGATGGCGGAATCATCAGGGCGGGACATGTAAAACTGTTCATAGCACAAGGTTGACTAAATTGAAATATGTTAAAGTCAAATTTCCATTTCACATAATCCAAGTACAAACCAAATCCAAACAAAGAAACAATAAACAACTCATAAACTTCTTGATTTAATATTGCTAAGTCCAAATCCTATATTGAGCACGTCTTGAATCATTCTCACATATTAGGGCCTGAAACATGAATAAAATAAAGTCAACTAAAAAGTTGGTGAGTATAACACAGTTGTATATAGATAGCATATAGTTGAAAACAAATCCTTTACAAGACATGAAAAATAAGGCATTTATGGGGAGCAGCTATTGTGTAATCAAGTACAACCAAACCTTTGTAACTAGTATGCAAATTGTGTTGTCGGTATCAATCACCTCCACTTGGGTGGGTTTGTCAGACTCAATAGATCTATCATTGAAAACCGTCGGCTTGTATAGTTAATGATTGCACATAGTTTTCACAAAGACTAGCACAACTAGCACTCGGGCACAAAGCTCAAATTTCGCACACATGTATGTAAGTAGGATTTTGCACTTGTGTTGTTTGAGTAAATGTAAATGTGAAATGTGTAATGTGTATAAAGTTCATGTTCCACCCCAAAAGTGTAAAAGAGTAAAAAGGGGTTGTGAATACTCACTTGGTATGGAAGTGAAGCTGACAAAGATTATAGATAGCAAATATGATCCTCGAGATGCACAAATTAACCTAAAGGGTAAATGTGTATTGAATCAAATAGATGCATAAAGTTTAAGTCTAAAATGAAAGTTGAATTTGGGTATAAAACTATTGATTTGTATTTAAAAAAAAAGTATTGAATAAATTATATAGAGTTTGAAGTAAAATATATTTGAAACAATTTGATTAGGTTTGAATTGAATAAATAAATATATAATTATAGTTTATGAAATAATGTAAATATTAATTGTAATTAAGTATAAATAAATAAATGATTTTGATTTAAAGTGTAAATTAAATAAATAATCATTATTTATAAATTTTGTAACTTAATTATTTAAATACCATTTAAGTGTAAGATAATAAATATAAATTTAATTTTTTTTATAAACTTTTCAATAAATTATATTTATGCCAAGATTAAACTTTTAATATATTTTTAAATACAGAAAACATATTTTTATAAAATCTGAAACATTTACTGATTAAATTATATTTCTGTTAAAAATTCTGAGTCTCACACGACCGTGCCTCGGAAGGACACGATCATGCTCAAGCCACGGGCACGACCGCGCTAGTCGGGGCGCGACCGGGTTGATCAACAGAAGCACAATCTAGACCAGTCAACAGGCACGACCGTGCCTTGGCCCGGCACGGTCGTGTCTATGATCTTTAGACACAACAGAGACTAGCCCAGAGGGCATGACAAGGTCTGGACAGGAGGACACGACCGCGCTGATATTCGGCACGACCGCGCTACATGAGGCATGGCCGCGCTAGATGATTAGCGCGACCGTGTCTCTTCCAAGTCAGACACGAATTGACAATTTCTTGTATTTTAAACGCTGGATTTGTTAGGGCTTTTGATTAATGGGTTACTACGAGTCTTTTCATATAACTCAATTGTATGAACATCGCGTTTAAGTAGGGATTCGATTAAATCATTTTCAATAAAATATGAGTTCTGATTCGGATCGATTTCTATAATGGAAGCCCAAATTGAATAGGGGCTTTCGATACTGATACAGTAGAGAATGAAATAGAAGATTCAATTACCCGGAATAGAAGCGAATCGTTAGAGAATGGTAGGAAGGAATTCTGTCGACGGCAAGCTTGGTTTCCGGCGACCTATGCTGCGGTTCCGAATGTTTCAGCGGCTTCGGATGATTCAGAGATGGTCTGGAAATGTTTGACTGGATTGCTTTGAGAAAATTGAGAGAATTTGGGTTCTCCTTGAAATGTCCAAGAGTTTGGAATTTGGTAGAATAAAACCGAAGTGATTTCGAGTAATGGAAATGTTTATTGTGTTTGTTAATGTGAATAAAGTGTGTTGATGTTACGAATTTGAACGATCGGATGATTAAAGTCACAATTACGATTCAACTGTTACGCAGGCGCGACCGTGCCATGATAGGCGCGACCGTGGCTAGGCACCGGGCGCGATCGTTCCAAAGCAGGTCGCGCGACCGTGCCAAAGCACCTGGCGCGACCGTGCTAGGACGAAGCACGACCGTGCTAGACTAGGGTTTGTTGACATTTTTCAATTTTAGTCCTTGACTTTTCTGATTTGATAAGTTTGAATAAAATAGTTTCTTGTATAGTGTCTAAATGTATATAACCGAGTAAAACTCGCGAACTTGTATAGAATCATTGCATTTAATTTACGGCGAGAAAATAATGAGACAGTGCACGAGTATTGAATTCGAAATTGCATTACATTGAATTGAAATATGAATACTAAAAAAAAAATCAGGAATGTTATAGTCTCCCCATGTTGAGAGAATTTCGTCCCGAAATTTAGCTAGGGGAAACAACATGATTAGAAAAAAGATGAGGGTACTTGAGCTTCATTTGGTCTTCTCGTTCCCAAGTGAACTCAGGACCACGCTTAGATTCCCAACGAACTTTAACGATAGGAATGCGACTTCGCTTGAGCTGCTTGACTTCACGATCCATAATTTCCACCGGCTTCTCAACGAAGTGCATCGTTTCATCAATGCGCACGTCGTCGAGCGGTATATGGAGATTTTCATCGGCGAGACACTTCTTTAGATTAGATATGTGAAATGTAGGATGTACATTGCCAAGAGATGGAGGTAACTCGAGCTTGTAAGCCACTTTCCCAATCCTTTCAAGGATTTTGAACGGACCAACATAACGAGGTGCTAACTTGCCTTTCTTTCCAAAACGGACCACACCCTTCCATGGAGACACCTTTAGAAGAACAAGGTCACCGACTTGGAATTCCAAGGGTTTTCGACGTTTGTCGGCATAACTCTTTTGCCGACTCCTCGCTACTCGAATATTGTCACAGATTTGAATAATCTTGTCGGATGTTTCTTGAATTAACTCGGGACCGGTGATTTGTGCTTCACCAATCTCGTTCCAACAGATAGGAGAACGACACTTGCGGCCATAGAGAGCTTCGAATGGAGCCATGTTGATACTTGTGTGGTTTCTATTGTTGTAAGAAAACTCAATAAGGGATAAATGTGAATCCCAATTGCCACCAAAATCGATTACACAAGCTCTAAGCATGTCTTCAAGAGTTTGGATTGTTCGCTCGGTTTGACCATCAGTTTGCGGATGGTAAGCCGTGCTCAAATCCAATCGAGTACCAAGAGCCTTTTGGAGGGATTGCCAAAATCGAGAAGTGAACCGAGCGTCTCTATCAGATATTATGTTCAAGGGAACACCATGACGGCTCACAATTTCATCAATGTAAATTCGGGCTAATTTCCCCACTTTGAAGTCTTCACGAATAGGCAAGAAGTGGGAAGATTTGGTGAGTCGATCAATGATCACCCAAATACTATCATAACCACTCGAGGTGCGAGGGAGCTTGGTAATGAAATCCATAGCTAAATTCTCCCATTTCCACACGGGAATTTCTGGTTGTTCGAGTAAACCAGAAGGACGTTGATGTTCGGCTTTGACTTTGGAGCAAGTTAAGCATTTGGCCACATAAAGAGCAATGTCTTTCTTCATACCGGGCCACCAATAAAGTTGGCGAAGATCTTGGTACATTTTATCCGCACCAGGATGAATAGAATAACGAGTCTTATGAGCCTCGTTCATGAGAAATGCACGGAGATCATCGTGATCGGGAACCCAAATACGGTTCAAGTAATATAGTAAGCCATTGGGTTTTGATTCAAGAAGAAGTTCAACACCACACGACATTTCTTCATACATGTTGCCCTCGGTTACCGAGACGTGTTGAGCTTCTAAGATACGGGTTTGAATATCGGTTTGAATACGGGCACAATGAAGCATAACATGGTCCTTTCGACTCAAAGCATCAGCTACCACATTCGCTTTGCCGGGATGGTAACGAATTTCGCAGTCGTAATCGTTAAGGAGTTCGACCCAACGTCGTTGCCTCATATTGAGTTCTTTTTGGTTGAAGATATGTTGAAGACTTTTGTGGTCGGTGAATACCACACATTTCGTGCCATATAGGTAATGTCTCCAAATCTTTAACGCGAATACGACCGCACCCAACTCGAGATCGTGCGTCGTATAATTTTTCTCATGAATTTTGAGTTGCCTTGATGCATAAGCGATTACTTTTCCTCGTTGCATGAGGACACAACCAAGACCTTGGTTAGAAGCATCACAATAGACAACCAAATCATCATTCCCATCGGGGAGAGTCAAAATGGGAGCATTACACAACTTATGCTTAAGAGTTTGGAAAGCTTCTTCTTGTTTCTGTCCCCATTCATAAGCTTTACCCTTATGGGTCAAGGCGGTAAGAGGGACAGCAATCTTTGAGAAGTTTGAGATGAAACGACGATAATAACCCGCAAGACCAAGAAATGAACGAACTTCGGTAGGAGTCTTCGGGGCATTCCAATTCTTAACCGTTTCAATCTTAGCAGGATCAACATGAATACCCTTGTCGTTGACGATGTGACCAAGAAATTGAACTTCTTTTAACCAAAATTCACATTTGGAGAACTTGGCATATAGTTGTTCTTTCTTTAAAAGGTCCAAAACCAATCTAAGGTGTTCTTCATAGTCGGCTTTAGTCTTGGAATAGATTAAGATATCGTCAATGAAAACGATCACGAATTTTTCAAGGTACGGTTTGCACACACGGTTCATGAGATCCATGAAAACTGCGGGTGCATTGGTTAACCCGAAAGGCATAACCATGAACTCGTAATGACCATACCTTGTTCGAAAAGCAGTCTTAGGAATGTCATCTTCTTGAACACGGAGCTGATGATAACCGGATCGAAGATCAATCTTCGAGAAGCAAGTAGAACCTTGAAGTTGATCAAAGAGGTCATCGATCCTAGGCAAAGGATAACGATTTTTGATAGTAAGCTTGTTGAGTTCGCGGTAGTCAATACACATGCGAAATGATCCATCCTTCTTCTTAACAAATAAGACGGGTGCACCCCACGGTGAATGACTCGGGCGAATGAAACCTTTGTCGGAGAGTTCTTGAAGTTGGCTTGCGAGTTCTTGCATTTCCGAAGGTGCAAGACGATAAGGAGCTCTAGCAACGGGGTTAGCTCCGGGCATAAGATCAATACGGAACTCTACTTGACGAACATGAGGAAGACCGGATAAATCTTTATGAAACACTTCGGGAAAATCCCTAATGATAGGAATGTCTTGAATACTCTTCTCCTTGACGTCCTTTTGAACAATATGAGCTAGGAAGGCGATGTACTTCTTTCGTAAGTACTTTTGAGCGGTAGTACAAGACATCAATTTAAGACCCTTGCAAGGCTTTTCACCAAAAACCCTTAAGGTTTCTCCCGATGGTAGCGGAATTCGAATACACTTTTCAAAGCAAATAACTTCGGCATGATGATTTGATAGCCAATCCATACCTATGATAATATCAAAGCTTCCTAGTGGCATTGGAATAAGATTGATTGGGAATGTATGATTATTAAGTTCTAAGGAGCAATCATAGATGATAGACTCAATTGTAAGGGAGTCACCATTTGCTATTTCAATGGTGAAGGTTTTCTCTAATTGGGATCGTGTCTTTGCAAGTAAAGGCTCAAAATTAAGTGACACAAAACTTTTATCGGCACCGGTATCGAACAAAATGGAGGCATATTGACTATTAACAAGGAACGTACCATTAACCACGTCGTTGTTGGCTTGAGCTTCGTTGGCGTTTATGTTGAACGCACGCCCACGAGCTCCACCTTGTCTAGCATTTGCAAGTCTTGGACATAGATTTCGAAAATGGTTCGGGTCACCACACTCATAACAAGCACGCCTATTAGCAATGGCGGAAACACCTTGATTAGCCACTCGCGGGTTGGGTTGGTTCGGTGGGTTGACTTGGCCCTCAAAAGCTTTGGCCCTACAAACATTGATAGTGTGACCATATATCCCACAATGAGTACAAAGGCGACATGGGATATTTTGAGGATGATGAAAATTGCAGGTGGCACAAAGAGGGTAGATCCCAACATATGGCTTTTTAGCCGGTGCTTGAACTACGGGTGCAACTTGATTAACGGGCACCGCAGGAGTAACCACAGCAAAGTTTCTAACCTTCCTCTTTTTGTTATTGCGAGAGGGTTCAGTTGTGGCTTCTTTGTTGTGGGCAGGAGGGGTTACGGTTTCAGCAACTTTCTTAGATCCCTTTTTGGTAAGAGTCCCAGCTTTCACATGATTATCAGTCAGGGTAGCAGACAGGCGGATGGCATCTTCCAAAGTAGCAGGATTTCTACCTAAGACAGTATCTTGGATTTGTCTTGGTAGCCCACCAATGTACTTTTCGATACAACGAGATAACGGAGTGACCATGTGGGGCACGAGAAGACTCAACTCATGGAACCGAGTTGTATATGCTAAGTTTTCCCCACTATCTTGGGCAAGATCCCAAAATTCGGCCTCTAACTTCTTCACTTCATTTCGAGGACAGAATTCCTCGGTCATAAGCCTTTTGACCTCATCCCAAGGTAAAGCCATAGCTACATCAATACCCCTATTCCTTTTCTCCCCATTCCACCATGTAAGTGCCCGCTTTTGGAGGACACTTGTAGCATGACGAACACGGAGGTTGTCGGAACAGTCACTATTGAGAAAGGTATTCTCAATACATTCAAACCATTGAAGGAGTCCAGTAGCTCCTTCGGTTCCATAAAACTTTAGGGGATTGCACGAATTGAAGTGCTTGAAGGTGTATTGAGATGGATTGTTTCCACCATTTCCACCATTACCACCATTGTTACCACTATTGCTTCCATTTCCACCATTGCCATTAGTGGCACCATTGGCTTGGGTGAGTTGTGTCACCAATTGGGTAAGAATAGCAGCAATGTCTGAGTTGGCGTTGGTTGCGGGAGCACGACGAGGAGGCATTCTACAGATTTTCACAAGACCAGAAAAATAAATTGTAAAAACTTATGAGAATTGCTAGTATTTAATAGAATGAGAAAACCAAATAAAAGATAGATATTCATAGTTTGGATTGTACTCAAAAGTGATAAAATCACTTGAATACTAAGGCACATTAAGGTTAATTTAAACTCATATAATTTTCAAGGAGACATGCTTTAGCCTATAAGTAAACACTCATCTCGGGAATTCCCAGGAAAGCATACGGGTCCCTCGGTTGATTGAGATTTATGCGAAATGCTTTCCTAGACAAAAAACTCAAAATACAGGTGTCACCCTTCCAGATTGCACGTGTCCTCAAATAATTTAACAAGTTTAAAAACCTTAACGAAGAAATAAAAATTTTTAAAGATTTTTTTTTTTTTTTTTTGCTTCAAGAATTTTCCACATGCTAAGAAGGATAAAGATAGAAAAGAAGATAGAAATATTATGAGGTTTTAGAATATAGGAAATGATATTATTTATTAAATTATTATTTAAGAAGATCCTAATAAGTCATGAATTTCTAACAAGTAAGGTATCAAATATAATAACAATTTATCATGGTAAGCATGTAGCACATAACATGTAACACATAGCACAAAATCATGAAGCATAGTATAAGTGGGTGTCCTAAAGTTATAGTCTAGGTCAAGATGTCTAATAACCTAAATCCCTATAACCAAGGCTCTGATACCAATCTATCACACCCCGACCGATGATGGAATCATCGGGGCGGGACATGTAAGACTGTTCATAGCACAAGGTTGACTAAATTGAAATATGTTAAAGTCAAATTTCCATTTCACATAATCCAAGTACAAACCAAATCCAAACAAAGAAACAATAAACAACTCATAAACTTCTTGATTTAATATTGCTAAGTCCAAATCCTATATTGAGCACGTCTTGAATCATTCTCACATATTAGGGCCTGAAACATGAATAAAATAAAGTCAACTAAAAAGTTGGTGAGTATAACACAGTTGTATATAGATAGCATATAGTTGAAAACAAATCCTTTACAAGACATGAAAAATAAGGCATTTATGGGGAGCAGCTATTGTGTAATCAAGTACAACCAAACCTTTGTAACTAGTATGCAAATTGTGTTGTCGGTATCAATCACCTCCACTTGGGTGGGTTTGTCAGACTCAATAGATCTATCATTGAAAACCGTCGGCTTGTATAGTTAATGATTGCACATAGTTTTCACAAAGACTAGCACAACTAGCACTCGGGCACAAAGCTCAAATTTTGCACACATGTATGTAAGTAGGATTTTGCACTTGTATTGTTTGAGTAAATGTAAATGTGAAATGTGTAATGTGTATAAAGTTCATGTTCCACCCCAAAAGTGTAAAAGAGTAAAAAGGGGTTGTGAATACTCACTTGGTATGGAAGTGAAGCTGACAAAGATTATAGATAGCAAATATGATCCTCGAGATGCACAAATTAACCTAAAGGGTAAATGTGTATTGAATCAAATAGATGCATAAAGTTTAAGTCTAAAATGAAAGTTGAATTTGGATATAAAACTATTGATTTGTATTTAAAAAAAAGTATTGAATAAATTATATAGAGTTTGAAGTAAAATATATTTGAAACAATTTGATTAGGTTTGAATTGAATAAATAAATATATAATTATAGTTTATGAAATAATGTAAATATTAATTGTAATTAAGTATAAATAAATAAATGATTTTGATTTAAAGTGTAAATTAAATAAATAATCATTATTTATAAATTTTGTAACTTAATTATTTAAATACCATTTAAGTGTAAGATAATAAATATAAATTTAATTTTTTTTTATAAACTTTTCAATAAATTATATTTATGCCAAAATTAAACTTTTAATCTATTTTTAAATACAGAAAACATATTTTTATAAAATCTGAAACATTTACTGATTAAATTATATTTCTGTTAAAAATTCTGAGTCTCACACGACCGTGCCTCGGAAAGACACGATTGTGCTCAAGCCACGGGCGCGACCGCGCTAGTCGGGGCGCGACCGGGTTGATCAACAGAAGCACAATCTAGACCAGTCAACAGGCACGACCGTGCCTTGGCCCGGCACGGTCGTGTCTATGATCTTTAGACACAACAGAGACTAGCCCAGAGGGCATGACAAGGTCTGAACAGGAGGACACGACCGCGCTGATATTCGGCACGACTGCGCTACATGAGGCACGGCCGCGCTAGATGATTAGCGTGACCGTGTCTCTTCCAAATCAGACACGAATTGACAATTTCTTGTATTTTAAACGCTGGATTTGTTAGGGCTTTTGATTAATGGGTTACTACGAGTCTTTTCATATAACTTAATTGTATGAACATCGCGTTTAAGTAGGGATTCGATTAAATCATTTTCAATAAAATATGAGTTCTGATTCGGATCGATTTCTATAATGGAAGCCCAAATTGAGTAGAGGCTTTCGATACTGATACAGTAGAGAATGAAATAGAAGATTCAATTACCCGGAATAGAAGCGAATCGTTAGAGAATGGTAGGAAGGAATTCTGTCGGCGGCAAGCTTGGTTTCCGGCGACCTATGCTGCGGTTCCGAATGTTTCAGCGGCTTCGGATGATTCAGAGATGGTCTGGAAATGCTTGACTGTATTGCTTTGAAAAAATTGAGAGAATTTGGGTTCTCCTTGAAATGTCCAAGCGTTTGGAATTTGGTAGAATAAAACCGAAGTGATTTCGAGTAATGGAAATGTTTATTGTGTTTGTTAATGTGAATAAAGTGTGTTGATGTTACGAATTTGAACGATCGGATGATTAAAGTCACAATTATGATTCAACTGTTACGCAGGCGCGACCGTGCCAAGATAGGCGCGACCGTGCCTAGGCACCGGGCGCGATCGTTTCAAAGCAGGTCGCGCGACCGTGCCAAAGCACCTGGCGCGACCGTGCTAGGACGAAGCACGACCGTGCTAGACTAGGGTTTGTTGACATTTTTCAACTTTAGTCCTTAACTTTTCTGATTTGATAAGTTTGAATAAAATAGTTTCTTGTATAGTGTCTAAATGTATATAACCGAGTAAAACTTGCGAACTTGTATAGAATCATTGCATTTAATTTACGGCGAGAAAATAATGAGACAGTGCACGAGTATTGAATTCGAAATTGCATTACATTGAATTGAAATATGAATACTAAAAAAAAAATCAGGAATGTTATAGGTTTGTTCCGATAAAGTCAACTTGCTCAGTATTAGCAGTGATGCTCTTTACTTCTTCAATAGTTTCAGTGATTGCTTTGCCCTTGCTAAATTGATTGAGTCGAGTGGTGAGGGCGTATACTTGAGTAGAAAGTGAAGTGACAGTATCGACAGAGTGAACACCTTGCCTGGCTCCCCTATTACTTCGTGGATTGTACCATTGATAGCTGTTCATAGCTATTTCCTCAATTAGGTTATAAGCTTCATGTGGTCTTTTGTTTCCAAAAATTCCACATGTAGTAGCTTCGAGTGTCTGACGAGCTTGATTGTGTAATCCATTGTAAAACGATGATACTTGTAGCCAAACTTCTAGCCCATGATGAGGACATTTCCTTAACATGTCCTTAAAACGCTCCCATGCCTCATATAGTGACTCACCATCTTCCTGGGTGAGAGTGGTAATATCATTTCTCAGTTTTGCTGTCTATGCTGGCGGGAAGTATTTTGACATGAACTTCTGAGCTAGATCATCCCAGGTAGTGATTGAACCGGTAGGAAGAGAGTTTAGCCATGCCTTAGCTCGTTCCCTTAAGGAAAAGGGAAACATTCGGAGATGAATTGCATCATTCGAGACTCCGTTCAGTTTGAAAGTGTCACAAATTTTGAGGAAATTTGCTATGTGTGCATATGGATCTTCGTCGGGCAATCCATGGAAAGTGCATGATGACTGGATCATGTGAATGACATGAGATTTGATCTCAAAGTTTTTAGCGTCAATCGTTGGCCTTGTGATACTAGACCCCAAAGCCTTTAGTAACGGTCTTGCGAAATCAGAAACAGTGCGGTTTTGTACGGCCAATCTTCTAGTACGGTTTTCTCGTATTCGACGGTTGAAAGAATCTTTCGGGCTCTGCTAACGACTAATATAAACCAGTAGTGGAGCTATGGATCATACACTACCTGTAACAAACGTAATAGAAAAAAAATGATGAAAAATGATAGGCTAATCCGTTAACTTGAATTTTTCTTGAAATCCTCGTGTCCCCGGCAATGGCGCCAAAAACTTGATGTGTTGTTTTTAGTATATAAAAATATGATATATTTTTATGATGGTTTTACGAGATCAAGTTTTAAATTTATAAAATGATAATTACTTTAACTTAAAAACACACACAATAGGCAAGTGCACCTATCGTAGCGTAATATAGTTTAGGTAAGAAACAAGTATCGAACCAATGGACACAATCGAGTTCCAATCCTCAAATTTTGTTATTGTTAAGCTGGATTAATTAGTGAGTGAATTTTGTGTGCTTGTGAAGTAGAAAAGTAAATGACAGAAAAGTAAATAACGATAAAGTAAATAACAGAAAAGTAAAAACGTGTGTGATGTGTGTAACAGGAATATAAATAAAGAATAGTAAATAGCAGGAAAGTAAATATCTCGGAAACGATAAGGTCAGGAAGTGTATTGCTTTGGGCTTCGAATCCGCTTGGTACGTGAAAATGTTAAGTTGGCTACTACAAACTTGTGACCCGGGTCACCGCTAGAGCCTCGTCCTCACGACATTTGATTTATGAATTAAAATCTTTAAATTAAAATAGTAGTGCCTCCCACTAGGGACAACAGTTACCCTCAACCCTTCGAATGGTCATCTCTGGATTGGTTTAAAAACATCGAACTTAATTGTTTATTATTATTGGCAAATAGGTTATTATAATTTGCTCACCGGGAGGCGGTGCAACAATGGGACTGAGTATAAAGACGTACCGTTCCCAACATGAGTTCACCAATGCTTGGTCGCATAATAAGTTCATATAAAGACGTACGACCTTACTAGTATAGACCAAGCCTTGGCTTTTCAATCTCTGCTTGTATAAAGCCATACAAGTTTCAAAAGAAGTTTGATTAAAAAGGTTTTACGGTTTTACACTTTAAAATCAAGAACACTCACAAATATAAAGACGGATTTGAACAAAATAAAAGCCCACCAAATGGTGGTTTTAAGAGCGAATAATTAAAGACATAAATATATCACTAGATTAATACGTCAAACATTAACATGCACCAAACTTTATCTTTACCCTAGCAAAACAAACAGTTTAGCCACGAATTGCCATACTAACTAGCGTAACGCTGAGTTTCGTAGGCTCCCCTATTACAGAACAAGGAGGGAGAGCCTCTCTACTCTCTACTATAGACTACAGAAACGGACTTTCTTTAGATCTGGTTGGGTTTGTTAGGGATGTCTAAATGAAGAACTCAAGCCATCTATTTATAGGCCTCAAAATGAGCAATGCACGGCTGTGCATTGGATTGCACGAGCGTGCAAACACCTCGGGAATCAAACATGGTACATGGGACAGTGTACTAGAGCCTTAGGGAGCAAGATAGGCTTTGCACAGCCGTGCATTGGGATGCACGACCGTGCATTGCCCTCCTCCTTCCCAGATTCGTCTTTTAGCTGCTGGTTTGACTTATGTTGACCTGATTTGAGTTCTTGGGGGTCAATGCTCGGGAATGATCTTCCAAAAGGCTTGATTTCTTGGCTATTTTATAGGTTTTATCTTGATTTATATTTGGAACACCAAATAACCTGCAATTATGAAATATAAACGCTTTAAGTATCAATTGCAAGGCTTTTAATCAATTAGTACCACAATATGGAGATTATTATAAATGCAAAACATGTATAATTTAGGGCATATCAGCTATCCCTACCCTATGAATAAAATAAAAAGGTGCCTAGTCTACGGGAAGGAAGGGCCTTGCGAATGGAAAATGAAAATGTGCAGAGACTATAGCAGAAGGGCCTAAATAAAAGGTGCTGAGTCTATAGGTGGAATGGCCTTGTTAAGGTGCTGAGCCTATGAGAAGGAAAGGCCTGAGATGAATAATAAAATAAGAAACGCAGTGTACTTAATTACTGTAAGCTAATGCAAAAATATTTTCTAAACACTACAGAAAAAAGGTATGTGGAATGAAGCTTCCTGAGGACGTGGCAGTGGACCAAGAGAATCCCTTGATATTGTGTAATGTAATATTGTATATAATACAATATTTATAAATAAAATAAACCTGTGTCACCTTAGTGGAAAGGATTTGAAAACCGAGACCATTTTCCACATAATAACCCTTATAAAATAATAAGAAAAAGGTAGGGTGTTTCATATACACATATATAACATGTTCCAAGATACCAAAAATGTTTTCATAAATCAACCATGCCAAAAATAAAGTTTAGCATGGCCATGGTTGTTTTAAATGACTTACGCATCATAGTTTAGAAACTCACCTCAACCGCACCTCGGCTTAGTTCAACTGGAATTATACAAACACCTTGCACAATACCCTAAACCATATTGGCATTACTTAATCAAGCATTAATTAACTTAATAGTACTTAACTAAATCATAACCAGTGGGTTAGAACCTTACCTCGAACTACTACGATAATTTGTAGGCGAAATGCTAGAAACCGGACTTGCTATTGCGAACTAGGGCTTCGGAATGGATCACTAGTGGTTTGTGTGCGTAAGATTGGTGTTTGGAGTGGTGTAAAAAGACTGAGATCGACCAAGTATTTATAGGGCAAATTTCTGAGCCGTGACGGGCCGTTACCGGGGGTGACGGTCCGTCACCCATTTGCTTGGTGAGCACGCTCTTGCGGACCACGTAACGGACCGTTACGGGCCGTGACAGTCCATCATGTGTCAGAAACCCTAAAACCGCCACATGTTTTTGTGGCACGGGCCGTCATGACAGGTGAGAGTCCGTTACGAGTCATAGAGAACCGTTATGCATGGTGACGGTCCGTCACAGGCCGATTTTCCAACTTTTTCACTTTTGGTCCTTGTAGTTTGATTCATTCGTACCAGCTTGTCACACCCCAGTCCCAGGCACTGGTTAGTCATGACTAATGGTACAAAACACACAACGAAAACTAAAATCTCAAACTTTTATTTATTTCAAACAATTTATTTAAATTGTTTCAAGTGAAATGTTACATCATTGTCCCTAATTATGAACATAACACCACAAGACTTATTGCCTTTAGACATGCTTTCCTTTCATACATTTAAAGCCTCCTATTCTAGTCCTCGAATGCCACTCTATGGGTTACCTGAGATGTGCTCAAAAACATTTGAAAAATATTGGGTCAACATAAAGTTAGTGAGTCCATAAACAAATTATTTTCCAAAATGACATGCCAAGGTATGTTGTAACCCAAATCATGGAATACAATGGAATGTCCCTTTCATAGAACACCTTTGAGGAATAACCTTATATATATATATATAACCCACAACGGTTCCACGGGTCTGTCCAACGTGCCTTTCCAGGGGTCACGTGAAACATAATAAGAGCTTCCATTGTGTTATACACATATATAACATGTTCTAAGATACCAAAAATGTTTTCATAAATAGAACATGCCAAAAATGAAGTTTAACATGGCCATGATTGTTTTAAATGATATACACATCACAGTTTAGGAACTCACCTCAACAACACCTAAGCTTAGTTCCATTAGAATTGTATAAACACCTTGCACAATATCCTAAACCATATTGGCATTCTTAATGAAACATTAAATAACTTAATAGTACTTAACAAAATCATATCTAGTGGGTTAGAGCCTTACCTCAAACTATCTACGACAATTTGTAGGCGAAACGCCAGAAACCAGATTTGCTATCGCGAACTAGGGCTTCAGAATGGATCACTTGAGGTTTATGTGTGTAAGATAGGTGTTTGGAGTGGTGTAAAACAGCTGAGACCGACCAAGTATTTTTAGGGAAAATTTCTGAGCCGTGACAGACCGTTACCGGGGGTGACGGTCCGTCACCCATTTGCTTGGTGATCGCACTCTTGCGGACCACGTAACGGACGTTACGGGACGTGAAGGTCCGTCTCGAGGCTGAGTCAAAGGACACGATTCATAAACCCTAAAACCACCTCTGGTTTTTGCAGCAAGGACCGTCATGATAGGTGACAGTCCTTCATGAGTCACAACAGACTGTTATGCATGCTGACGGTCCATCACATACCGAGGGGAACCAGGCAAGGAGTTCACTCTATCGATACTGTCACTGCACTTTCTGCTCAAGCAGACGCTATCACCACTCGACATAATCAACTTAGCAAGGGTAAGGCAACCACTGAAACTATTGAGGAAGTGAAAAGCATCACTACCAATACTGAGCAAGTTGACTTTATCGGAACAAATCGCCCGCATAACAACCCCAACAGCAACACTTAAAATACGGGATGGAGGAACCATCCAAATTTCAGCCGGAAGGATAATAACAATCAAGGACAATCTGGTTTCGGACAATTCCAGCAACACTTATAACAACCAAGACAACCTCAGACTTTCCAGCCTCGTCATCAATTCCAGGGAACTAACAAGCCAAGTAATGGGTTGAGCTTAGAGGATGCGGTAACTAAGTTGATATCTACAACTGAAAGTCAAGCCCTCTTAGTGGATGCTCGTCACAAACAATACGAGGAAACGTTCGGTCTTCACGAAGCGGAGTTTAGAACATAGAAAGCAACTCTTCAGTCCATTGAGACGTAATTAGGACAAATTGCAAAACTTCTATCCGAAAGGCAATCAGGATGTCTCCCGAGCAATACTGAAACAAATCCAAAAGCAAATGTAAGTGCTATCACTCTTAGAAATAGCAAGGTTAATCCAGAACCACCAATGCCAGAAGAAGAAGTTCAATCACAAAGGAGATAAATATTCACCGGAGTACCACTTCGTCCACACGAAACAACTACTCAAGAATCATAATCAAAGGAAATTCCACCTTCTGCTCCAGTGGATACTCCTCCAAAAATCTCTACAAAAAGAGCGTTCCATTCTCACATACCCTACCCAGGAAGGTTAGTAAAACAGAAGACTGGCGAACAATATGAGAAATTCATCGAGTTGTTGAGCCAAATCCATGTCAATCTTCCCTTCCTGGATATCATACAACAAATGCCTAAGTATGGACGTTTCTTGAAGGATTTCCTCACAAACAAGAGAAATATGGAAAAGGGAGTAAAAATGACCAACAATTGTGTCGCTCTTATTGAAAGATGCCTTCCAAAGAAACTTTCAGATCAGGAAAGATCTCTCTACCATGTTCTATCAGACCACTACCGATAACCTTTGCACTCACTGATCCAGGAGCAAATGTGAACGTGATGCCGTATAACATGTTCCAAAGACTGAAAATTGGGAGTCCGCATCCTATTAATGCAACAACTGAACTCGCGGATGGTTCGGTGAAGTCACCGATAGGAGTTATTGAGAACTTACTAGCCAAAGTTGGCAAGTTCATCTTCCCTGTCGACTTTATGGTTTTAGAAATGGGACGCGACTACTCTGTACCTTTGATCTTGGGTCGCCCATTTTTAGCTACCGCCAGAGCTGTCATTGACATGAATAAAGGAATTCTGACGCTTAGTGTCGGAAAACAATTAGTGACCTACCACATCGAAGGAAATGAGTGTTTGTCCAATGATCCCTTTGAAATTGCACAATTCATTGACACCAATAACTGAAGAAAGCCAAAGAATTTAACAAAGGAAAGAAATTAGATTTTGGAAAGGCTACCAAAACTGAAAGACTTGAATGAAGGAACAAGAGACACGGTGGAAGTCGTTGGAGCCCACCCGAAGAAAGACTAATGAAGCACGTACGGGTTCGCCAACAACCCTTAAATAAACGTGGCGCTTCTGAGAGGCAACACGATGATCATGAATAAATTTAGAAGTTGGTGCATACGGCAGAATTCATAAACCCCAGATTTGTTTACAAATTCAAAGTTCATGTACTTCCGCCCCCAGGTATGCCTTCTCGATACTAGGACCTTAGTAGCTTAACTACTACTTGTTATTTATGTTTTCCTTTGTGTGTAGCATAGCATCACCATGACGTCTCTCTACTTCTTTGAGGAGTCCCACTCCATCTATAAGGAATCGACAGCCACATTAAATTTCTGAGAAATTCGATGAAGTCTTTGAAGCAAGTGTTGACTAGCAGCTGATAGGCACAATCTGACAGCAGCAATAAGTTTGGCCATAGGTTACGTACCGAATTGACCGGGGGAGTACCAGTTTCTTTCCCTTAAAACTTTATGCATTTAAATTCTTGCATATGATTCCTTTACATGCATTTGTATATTGAGGGCAATGCACAATTTTAAGTGTGAGGTGGGGAATTAGAGATTCAGGACTACTTGTAACCTCAAAGCAGTAAAATTCAACTCGTGATTTTCTACCCATTTGACTAAGACTTTATTTCCAAAACCTACATTTTAAAAAACCCAAAAATTTTCAAAAATTTTAAACCCTAAAGTCAAAACCTCTTTGAGTTCGCGCTTAAATAAACTAAAAAGGAATAAATGGAAACATGACAAGTAGAAACAAATGGATATTATGCATAGCAATTCACTAAACCCTATCCCATCCGTTTTCATGTGAGGATAATCAAGCCTATTACGTAGCATCAAGTTTTTGGCGCAGTGTATAAATTAATCACATGCTCCTTCATTTGGCATTACTGAGTGTTTGTCGGTTGGATTTTATGAATAATTAGAACTTGTATGACTTATACATATCAAGACCATGAACTAGTAATTGTATGAAAAATGATTGAGGCACCTAAGACTTTATCACCCCTATATATTATCCTATATACCCAAAATTCCAAAAATATATCCGCCTAGATAGCCCTTTGAGCCTTAGCCTTTTCATTTCTACTACCCAAATTCATCACCACACCAGCTTTTCGTAAACACCGGTTATTGGCTAACTGTCTTCATGATGGAGGTATAATAGATTATCCTACATCGTTATTTCAAGTTTACAACCATTGAGGCAATTTGGAAAGATTCAGTTTCACTCAAGGAATTGTAATATACAAAAGAAAGTGGATGTATTAGGAAGAAATAGCCGAACGATCTACAAGGAAGATATGGAAAAAGTATTTCAAAGAAATTGAGGAAAAAGAATTATTGAAAAATTAGTCTTGATGATATGTTGTCCAAAAACACAAGAAAAAAAATAGAAAACGAAAAGAAAAGAAAAAAATTAGAAAAATGAGAAAATAAAAAGAAAGAGAGAAGTTGGTCTTTTACCTGTTAGACCCTAAAGAGTTGGACATGCATTCTTTTTATTCCAATTTGCTTTCTTGTATTCATTTCGCAAAGCGTGAATTACCACCCGAACTCCGAGAGAAGATTTTCAAAGCAACAATTGATGTAAGGAAATGGTGGCACAAGCAAGAACAATTACCACCATTCTGCGGCTTGTCAAAAAGCGCCGCCAAAAGAAGAGCAAAAAGATATGGAAAATGTGTGAAATGTGGCAACTAGAGCCACGATGGAAAATGCAGCAAGAATCAAACTTATTCCCAACATGAGTATACGCATCTGATCAAAGTAGGAGCTGTAGGCTACAAGCCGAAAGATCCATACGGAAGGGCAGCAATGTGTACTACGCAGTGAGGGAAGAGTTGGCATTGATGAGAGATCTTGGTCTTGGCAATCTGACCATAAACGAGCCCTCAGATTAGTTATACCCTCATGATCTGAGTACCGTAGACGAAGCCCACTAGTATTTTCCATCTTAAGTCATGAAGCCGTAGCCGTGTGTTCCACGATAGCTGCAGCCTATAAAACCATCCTTTAAACCCTAAAAACCCAAAAAGATTTTCATCTTCACCCTTTATTTTCTTTTAGCCACATTACAACCCTTTTAAAGTCCTCTTGATTCATGCATATTACTTAGTTAGTTGGTGGAGACTTGATTTGCATACAAGCTTATGACCATTGCATAATTCGATTCGAACTTGAGTGACTCACTTAAACTTACATTATCCACATATATTTAACCCTAGAGTTGAGTGAACATTGTGAGGAGTGGTAGATTATGCATAATTGAAGTTCTAGTAGGCTTGTCATGGACTCCACCATCCTAAAAATAGAAAAACAAAAAAATAAAATAAGCGACTCATGAGTTATTGTAAGGCCCCAAACCAGGCACCATACAGTTGTTCTCATAACTGGTTTTGCCCTTTTAAACGTACTTTACTTTCATTTAAATAAATAGCGGAAGTCTTTCTCAAAATAATGTTATCTTTGAAACTCGTTAATTTTCATAACGTTACCTGACGAATGCGTGCACGCCAACCCGAGTAGTCCCGCTCCCAAGCCAAGATACCTCATCAAGCAGACTCACCTGCAAAATAATCTAACGTATATACAAAGTCAGCTACGCTGAGTGAGTTCTAATAATTTAATTTAACAAAAGCCAACTCGTCTTGTTTATTGTCTATCCCTACTCAAGACCTTCTGGTCATTAGAAGATAGTCGTATAGATTTTCATCATTTAAATAATCCCTGTAACCTCATAATATCCCAAAGGATTCACCACACCAGACTCTACCCAGCATTTTAACTTAGAAAGTCTCTCCGACATGAAACGAGCTTACTACTCTGATAACACGCAATCTACTATACATATATTAACCATACACTGGTTAACTCAACCAATCTCTAGACACCGACTTACCAATCCTAACCAGGACTCTGATAAACCGACAGACTCAACTGTTATACACCATGTACTCATCCCGACACAACGGTCAATGTAACTCAACACAACACATTGATTCCATCTATTATCACATCAATATCATCTCGTACATAATTAATATAACTCATCACCTGCATGCAAATTAACACACATATATATATGCATACAAATACATACCTCGTCACTGCTCCCTCGTCAGTGTTATCCCCGTCGGGATACTCGTCATAAGCTCAGCTATACCCTTGTTACAGGGCCCCGCCACTAATTATAGTGACACACTCGTCATCCATGATGACTACCTAGCCACCCACACGGTGACTATATCATCTACCATACGGTAACTGACACGTCACACGTACAATGATGACCCTGAAGGACTCCGGCCTCCACAACACTGTTGACCATACACACAGACAACAATGCAAGCACACAAAGCAACACATATACATACATATGACACTACCTGGACATGTACTACGACTCACCACCCTTTCACGTATCACTTACGTGTGTAAACCATCACATACTTTAGACGTATCCTTTTAACGCCTTGACACATTACCCAACTCTTTTCAAATAATTAATTATACGACACACAAACAACATACTGACTTCTAGCCCGTATATACTATGGACACCCCATAGACCCATGCAAACAGGATACCCTACGTGTCACGAGGACAACGACACAACTACGCACAACTACACACAACATCAAACACATGACGCTTAACAACATACTAGCATTTACTTGACTCGTTAACGAACCATGTACGGGTTCCCATGCTAACTCTCCTTATATAACCGTCACATGTTTAACTAAATTCTCGACTAGCTCATAAGATGACACACACAGATCATCACACTCTTGTACACCCATCCTAAGGACTCCACAACGACCCTTAGCTTCATTATTACATAACGATCTCATAAAACACTTCTTGTTTAAATCATAACTCGTAATACGTTTGATTAATAAAACATGTGAGTATGTACGATAGCCCCAAAACGGTAAAACATTTAAAAGAGGGGATTAGAAACTCACTGGTTATATCGCGTCCAAGTCCTTGCTTTGCAACTCGCCAGTCCATGGTCAAATCCCAAACCTTTCAAGTGGTGATCACATGATCAGAACACATTTGAAACATACATTGAAAGACTTATAACAGTGTAATAGCTTCTCAATTTTTGTATCGTCTTCTTATCGACGCATTCCCAAGAAACCCTAGTTTCACATGCACGCACGTACATGTGTCATATGACCCTTAACCGTCCTTTACTTGTAAGAACCTACTCGTTCGGATCGCCCTCGACCCTTTAAACTCAAACCGGGTTCTCATGCATGCATGTACGTATACATGCATACATATGCCAATCCTAATCCACACTGGTACGCGACGCGAACTCGGTTCCAATCACGCATGCATGCAGTACAAGGTGAAACCCTAACCCCACGGATCGTATGAACCCGGGTCGGATTTCCCATGCACGACCTTAGCCCGGTGAAACACTAACTAGTCGTGTTCCCGTCTTCCTCCCCCATCTCGCACACCACCATGCCAACCTTCGAGCACCACTACCGAGTGCCTCCACCTTCTTCCTCGGCCAAAGCCCTAGCCAAGCCCACCACCGTGCCACCTACTTCATCTTCCTCGAGCCAACCCAAGCTCGGCAGCCTTCCCCACTCTCCGTCTTCAGCCGCAGCCGTATGCCACTACTTTTGTCCTCACTACTGCCGTCGAGCATCATCACGGTTAACGTCGGCCGCTTTCTCCTCGTTGCTCCTTCGTACTCGTTCCCTCCTTCTCTCTTCTTCCCTTGGTCATCCGTAACCACAATAGTAGGACACCACCTGGTCTTGTACTTGCCATTTTACACAACCACTCGTAAACTGTGAACTCCCTTTTCGGCTTTCAATGGCCAATGCAAATCAACAACCCAAAACCCTAGCAATCCACGCAAGAAAATAATATAAGAGCGTGCATAATCGAAACGATGATTACCTCAAAGATGTTTGGAAGCCGTTGGTTCAAATCCTTCATCTAACCACTGCTACCGTCCCCATCCGACCGTCCCCCTTTCCGTCGGCTCCCAACTCCTTTCTCTCTTCCAGCCGTAAGCGCACTTAGGTCAAAAAATGACTTAGGGTTTGCGTAAATGTGATTCATATACTCCCACTAGTTACATTTCGGGTCCTTCTTCTTTCGTTAGTCGCGTTTCTAACTCCATATGTCTGTTAAACAGCTAAATGGATCGTTTCAATTCTTTAGATCCGGTTTTACATGGAAACCCCAACAACCAACTCGCTTATTAAAGATTCCGGTCGCACGATGGCCCGAATCATTAAAGGTAGATTTTCGGGATGTTACAAGTCTACCCCCCTTAAAAGAGGATCCGTCCCCGAATCCTACGTTGGCGCGAACCAACATCTCCCATCCTTAGGCTACTCACCGTCGTGGTCAGTACTCTACTTTGCAATACGCCCACCCTCTTTGGTGTTCAAATGAGTCTATTCTGATTCCCGCTTTCAACTTTGGGCCTTGTAGGTTTAACCTACATATTTCTCCTTTCTTCTTGTCCCTTAGCCAAACGACTGCATCTGTCACTATTACTCTACCAGCTCATGGTACATTTGCCTTTGTCCCTCGCATAACCCTAATGAACTCGCCATTCCGATGATCATCCTTCTGAGTAAGTCCTTGTCCTTCACAGATAGGAGTAATAGTGGCTTTACTATCCCGTGTCCATCACGCTCGTCTCTTATGCTCCAATTGCCATCTTGCAATGGTTTCTCAAACTAAATTCCACTACCCCCATAAGAGTATTCTTTTGTCCTTTCTAAAGCTCTCCAGGAGCTTGTGTAAAGCTGCACTGGTCCCTACCAACTTCCTCTACCATGGTATCTCTTTACTTCAATATCACATTTTCAATACGCTCCTTAAGTTGCACATTCATCCAACACTAGGGTCTTCTTTACCAGCTCTCGATGTTTCTTGAAACTTACTCATCATCATCATGTCTATTTCAACAGCCAAACATTTGCTTCCCTTGAATACTACATAGGAATTCACTTTAAACTAGCCATATGTTTACCAGCGTAGGCATCTCCTTCCCAGTCACTCATGTGCAATCCTGCACTTATGCCTCCTAGATTTCACTTTTCTCGTTATTGCTCTACTATTACCATGTGATCATCGACCGCGTCTCATTTACTGCGTATGAACATTAAGTCCGTCTGCTCACAAGCCTTGGCTATCCATGGCCTCGTCTAGGGAAAGCATCCCTATTTATTTGGTATCTTACCTTGGCTGAATTCTTCATATGGAACGTGTTCCATGGAGACTCTTTCGTCACCTTGTTTACTTCGTACTGAATTCTTCAGCGTCGTCACTTTGATCTCATCACGGATATCTCTTGTTCAGCGTCCACATAACCGCTTTCATCACTAACTCTTCAGCTCCGCACATTGGCTTCGTGCTCCGAATTTTCTCGAGATATAAGAATAGGCATCTCATAACCTCACCGATCATCGAGGAAGACGTCAAAACTCGTCACATCACCTCGATGTATCAACGTCGAGAAAATCGTCAGGATAGAAATACTATACTTGAGCACACTGACCACCCGTCCTATTCATGACTAAGCGTGTACTATAAGTACACACACCGACACACATAATTACATAACACACATTGTTCTACACATGTACTAGTAATCCCAAACTGTAAACACACATCACGTGCACACACACAAATGCTAGGTCTGATTAAATCTACGTGCATACAATATGACCTCGTCATTTATGGACACAGAAACTCCTGAAACTTATCTCTTACTCACCACAATGGTAGCCCCTGCCACACGTCATCATATACTCATACAAGGTTTTTAGTCGGTCATACCCATAGTTCAAGACGACACACTACTCAGTCTAGACACAAAACATCCCTAAACATTCTTACACACAAGATATAAAAATATCTTATTTCCCCACAGGATCTGGTCCTGAACAAGCATACCTAGACATAAGGTATGTAACTACAATTTTCCCACAGGACCTCGTCCTGAACATTTATACCTACCAAAGATGTAAATTTATGATTCCCCGCGGGACCTAGTCCTGAACAGTTACACAGGGTGCAACACACCCCCTTACACTTTAAACATCACCTAAACATAACACATAGGTGACACTATTTTAAGACCGTGGACACACACAAATAATCAAAACTCTGGTCTACCCAGGTCTACTCATACAATCAAATCAACCAAGCTCTAACATCACATCAAAGATTACATTTCGTATGAACTCGTGCTGTTCAAAAAGGTAATCACATAATCACACATAATTAATACTGCACCACCAATAGCAAGCTATCACACATGCAACTGTCATTAACTACGTTTTAAACAATCACATGGTAAGACTCACTGCCAAGGTCAAATTCAAGTGATTGAAAAACCAAGAACAAGTATTTCGTCACAAAAGTGTCTGACGGCCACTACTCAAAATACCCTAGTCCTCTCGTGGTAACCTCTGCTGCTCTAATCACTGAACAAGTCAAAGTTATCACCCACTTGTTCCTCGTCGTCAGATTCCTCCAGCCATCCGTTTGCCGATCCAGTGTTGTGCCTCGAAGGCTGACTCCTAACTGCAAATGCAATTCTTCCTCTACTATAAAAGGAGCTGCTGAGTCCACCTCTCGTAGTTTCCCTGACAGTACTGGGAGCATTAGGCGCCGAAAGCTCCAAGATCACTTCATGTGCTGGTAGCCCCTGCTCATCCTCAACTGCCGGTGGAACCACCGTCAATGGAACCGATGCTATGATCCGTCTCCTGCCGATGATAAATGTGCGAACAACAGCCAAACGTGTAGCTCGCCGCTCTATCAATCTCCTGATAAGAGCTCCTCGCCTAATCCATCAAGTCCGAATCGTCATGGCCATCAGTACCTGCACAAGATAGAACGTTGGAGTGATTACTATGAGCATCAAGTTCAGAATATGGGAGTAATCATAGGCTACCAAATCACAGTGATCCAATGCAATTTGGTGGTCCACATTACTGCTCAAATTCTAAACCTTCCCCATCATATTCACACTGACTTTCTACCCTTCACACATTGGATGCGCATGCATCCCCCACCACTCAGATAGCACCACCCAATAATGTAGCAAGTCTTCAAATTTATCACAATTTCATACCATCCAAGGTTACACACAAAATCACTAAATCATATCGACACACCAAACTATCTCACATAGTTGCAATTAATGCTACTTCACATTACTCAACTCACATCATAATCTCATTTAACCATACTACATAACTTCACGTAGTTCCACATACTACTACAGCACATAGCACACATCATGATCCCACACGGAATCATAAATCACTTACTCACACTAATGACTTCATCTGGTGTAACATTACACCAACGATACTCCACAATTAATGTATAACTCAAGACGTACCTCTTGGCACGTGGTTACTCATGGTGGTATTCGTTTTACCCTCGTCCCATTTTCGGTTTAAGTTAAGGCATTTTATTTGTTTAAAAAAAATACCGGGTTTCTCTTAAACCATGGTTCTGATACCAACTTGTAAGGCCCCAAACAAGGCACCCTACAGTTGGTTCTCATAACTGGTTTTACCCTTTTAAACGTACTTTACTTTCATTTAAATAAACAGCGGAAGTCTTTCTCTAAATAATGTTATCTTTCAAACTCATTAATTTTCATAACGTTACCCGACGAATGCATGCGCACCGACCGGAGTAGTCCCGCTCCCAAGCCAAGATACCTCATCTAGCAGACTCACCTGCAAAACAATCTAACGTACATACAAAGTCAGCTATGCTGAGTGAGTTCTAATAGTTTAATTTAACAAAAGCCAACTCGTCTTGTTTATTATCTATCTCTACTCAAGAACTTCTGGTCATTAGAAGATAGTTGTATAGATTTTCATCATATAAATAACCCTCGTTACCTCATAATATCCTAAAGGATTCACTACCCCAGGCTCTATCCACCATTTTAACTCAGTAAGTCTCTCCGACATGTAATGAGCTTACTACTCTGATAACACGCAATCTACTATACATATATTAACCATACACTAGTTAACTCAACCAATCTCTATACACCGATTTACCAATCCTAACCAGGACTCTCATAAACCGACAGACTCAACTGTTGTACACCATGTACTCATCCCAACACAACAGTTAATCTAACTCAACACAACACAGTGATTCCATCTATTATCACATCAATATCATCTCGTACACAATTAATATAACTCATCACCTGTATGTAAATTAACACACACATATATATATGCATACAAACACATACCTCATCACTGCTCCCTCGTCAGGGTTTTCCCCATCGGGATACTCGTCATAAGCTCAGCTATACCCTTGTTACAGGGCCCCGCCAATAATTATAGTGACACACTCGTTATCCATGATGACTACCTAGCCACCCACACGGTGACTATATCATCTACCATACGGTGACTGACACGTCACACGTACAATGATGACCCCGAAGGACTCCGACCTCCACACCACTGTTGACCATACACACGGACAACAATGCAAGCACACAAAGCAACACATATATATGAATATGACACTACTTGGACATGTATTACGATTCACCACCCGCTCACGGATCACTTACGTGTGTAAACCAACACATACTTTAGACGTATCTTTGAACGCCTTAACATATTACCCAACTCTTTTCAAATAAATAATTATACGACACACAAATAATATACTGACTTCTAGCTCGTATATACTATGGACACCCCATAGACCCATGCAAACAGGATACCCGCCGTGTCACGAGGACAACGACACAAGTACACACAACATCAAACACATAACGCTTAACAACATACTATCTTTTACTTGACTCGTTAATGAACCACGTACGGGTTCCCATGCTAACTCCCATTATATATAACCGTCACAGGTTTAACTAAATTCCCGACTAACTCATAAGATGACACACACAGATCATCACACTCTTGTACACCTATCCTAAGGACTCCACAACGACCCTTAGCTTCATCATTACATAACGATCTCATAAAACACTTCATGTTTAAATCATAACTCGTAATACGTTTGCTTAATAAAACATGTGAGTATGTACGATAGCCCCAAAACGATAAAACGTTTAAAAGAGGGGATTAGAAACTCACTGGTTATACCGTGTCCAAGTCCTTTCTTTGCAACTCGCCCGTCCATGCTCAAATCCCAAACCTATCAAGTGCGTGATCACATGATCAGAACACATTTGAAACGTACATTGAAAGACTTATAACAACGTAACAACTTCTCAATGTTTGTATCGTATTCTTATCGACGCATTCCCAAGAAACCCTAGTTTCACATACACGCACGTACGTGTGCCATACGACCCTTAACCGTCCTTTCCTTGTAAGCACATGCTCGTTCAGATCGCCCTCGACCCGTAAAACTCAAACCGGGTGCTCATGCATGCACGTACGTATACATGCATACACATGCCAACCCTAATCCACACTGGTACGCGTACGCGAACTGCGTTACAATCACGCATGCTTGTAGTACAAGATGAAACCCTAACCCCACGGATCGTATGAACCCGGATCGGATTTCCCCATGCACGTGTGTAACCGTGCCATGCACGACCTTAGACCGGTGAAACACTAACCGGTCGTGTTCCCGTCTTCCTCCCCCCACCTCGCACACCACCATGCCTATCGTCGAGCACCACTACCGAGCGCCTCCGCCTTCTTCCTCGGTCCAAGCCCTAGCCAAGCCCACCGCCGTGCCACCTCCTTCATCTTCCTAGAGCCAATCCTAGCCCGACAGCCTTCCCCACTCTCCGCCTTCAGCCACAGCCGTATGTCGCCACTTGTGTCCTCACTACTGCCGCCGAGCATCATCACGGTTAACGTCAGCCGCTGTCCCCTCTTTGCTCCTTCATACTCGTTCCCTCCTTCTCTTTTCTTTCCTTGGTCATCCGTCACCACGATAGTAGGACACCACCGGGTCTTGTACTTGTCGTTTTACACAACCACATGCAACCACTCGCCACCGTGAACTCCCTTTTCGGTTTTCAATTGCCAATGAAAATCACCAACCAAAAACCCTAGCAATCCACGTAAGAAAAGAATATAAGAGCATGCATAATCGAAACAATGATTACCTCAACGGTGTTTGGAAGCCGTTGGTTCAAATCCTTCGTCGAACCGCTGCCGCCATCCCCATCCGACCGTTCCCCCTGTCGTCGGCTCCCACTCTTTTCTCTCTTCCGGCCGTAAACGAACCTAAGTCAAATAATGACTTAGGGTTTACGTAAATATGGTTCATATACTCCCACTAGTTACATTTCAGGTCCTTCTTCTTTCGTTAATCACGTTTCTAACTCCATATGTCCATTAAACGGCTAAATGGATCGTTTCAATTCTTTAGATCCGGTTTTACATGGAAGCCCCAACAACCATCTCGCTTATTAAAAATTTGGGTCGCACGATGGCCCGAATCATTAAAGGTAGATTTTCGGGAAGTTATAGTTATCTCGGAGTCTCCAACTACTTGGGACTTCCCCACCTCTATAAAGTTTTTAGTTATGGGTCTGAACATGCATGAGTTTGCTTGAGGACAAGCAAAGTCTAAGTGTGGGGTATTATGATATGTCATAAATTATACATGTTTTGCATGCATAATAATCCCTATATTATGGTACTAATCAAACAAAAAGCCTTACAAATGATACTTAATGTTTTAATATTTCACAATTGCAGGTTATTCGGTGTTCCAAGATAAACAGAGCAAAAACCAGCCTAAAACATAAAGAAATCAAGCTTTTGGAGGACCAAACCCAAGCATTGACCCCCAAGAAGTCAAACCAGGTCAACACAAGTCAACCAGCAGCTAAAAGACGAGCCTGGGGAGCAGACATGGGGATGCACGGCCATGCATCCCTTTGCACGGTCGTGCAATGCCCTTCTGTTCTCCCTAGACTCTGGTACACTGTCCTTTGTACCCTTTTTGATTCTCGAGGTGTTTGCACGCCCGTACAATCCAATGCATGGCCGTGCATTGCTCATTTTGAGGCCTATAAATAGATGGCTTGAGTTCTTCGTTGAGGAATCCCTTCCAATCCATTCCACACCCAACCAGAGCTAAAGAAAGTCCGTTTCCGTAGTCTAGAGTAGAGAGTAGAGGGGCTCTTCCTCCTTGTTCCGCAATAGGGGAGCCTACGAAACTCAGCGTTATGCTAGCCATTCGTGGCTAAACTATTTGTATTGCTAGGGTGAAAATGAAGTTTGGTGCATGTTAATGTTTAACGTATTAATCTAAGTGGTATGTTTAAGTCTTTAATTATTCGTCCTTAAAACCACCATTTGGTGGGCTTTTGTTATTGTCTAAATCCGTCTTTATACTTGTGAGTGTTCTTGATTTAAAGTGTAATATCGTAAAACCTTTTAAATTAAAATTCCTTTGAAGCTCGTATGTCTTTATACAAGCTGAGATTGAAGCCAAGGCTTGGTTAGCGTTCTTAAGGTCGTATATCTTTATACGGACTTATTATGTGACCAAGAATTGATGAACTCATGTTGGGAATGATGCGTCTTTATACTTGGTCTCATTGTTACATCGTCTCCCGGTGAGCAAAGTATAATCACCTATTTAACTATAATATTAAGCATTTAAGTTCGATGTCTTCAAACCAACCCGGAGATGACCATTCGAAGGGTTGAGGGTGACTGTTGTCCCTAACAGGAGGCACCACTATTTTAATTTAAAGATTATAATTCATGAATCAAATGTCATGAGGACGAGGCTCTAGCGGTGACCCGGGTCACAAGTTTTTAGTAGTCATACCACTGGATTAGTCAACTTAACATTATCATGTACCAAGCAGATTCGAAGCCCAAATCAATACTCTTCGTAACCTGATCATTTCCGAGATATTTACTTTCCTGCTATTTATTATTCTGTTATTTACATTCCTGTTACACACATCACGCACGTTTTTACTTTTATATCATTTATTTTACCGTCATTTACTTTTCTGTTATTTACTTTCCTGCTTCACAAGCACACAAAACTCACTCACTAATTGATCCGGCTAAACGATAACAAAAGTTAAGTATTGGAACTTGACCGTCTCAATTGGTTCGATACTTGGTTCTTACCTAAACTGTATTATGTTGCGATAGGTACACTTGCTTATTGTGTGTGTTTTAAAGTTAACGTAATTATCATTTTATAAATTTAAAACCTGATCTTGTGAAATCTAATAAAATAAATATATATTATATATATATATATATATTTTTGTATATTAAACACATGCTATCAACGTGACCCTTAAAGTTCAGCAGGTGTCGTTGTACGGAGTGGCAATGCTTGAAGTTTGGTACTCATTACTCTTTGAAGTAGTAATACTTGTAGTTTGTTATGTGTTACCCTCTGGAGTAGCCATGCTTGAAGTTGGAATTGACGGTTACGAGAATGCACAGAGTATGATATATATGTTGACTTATGTTTAATTATGTTTACGTACGATTTTATTAATGAAGTTAAATGTTTATGTTTTGGCAAAAATATTAGAAGTTTACGTTTTTTTATGAAAAGCTAAAACTCACTCAGTAAAGCTGACTTTTAGTATACACATCTGGTTAACTGTAGGTCAGAATGAAGCTTGTGGATGCTTGGCTAGCGATGAAGAGTTACCCGACTGTTGAAGAATCTGGCATCATGTTATGTTTTATATTTCAAACCATGTTTAAGACAATACTTTTGGTTATTGTTAAGAACAAGCTTATAATTTGAATGAGTTTCCTCTGCTTGAAATATTATCATACGTTTAAGAACTATGTGTTAATAAGTAAATATAATGCGTGAGTTCTCCCGGGATTGGGGCCTTATATTATCCAAGTTACAACAAATTCTTGAATATAACGTAAGCTAAGCTTAGACGACGAAACTTCCTTAATAAGGGAGAATATAACAACCGCTCGAAAATCGTTACAATTTGAAGTTTAAAATACACGAGGAATATAATAAAAATATCTACGAAGGAAAAGTCATGTAAATAACAATGGACTTCATATATGATTCATCATCCAAATAATGGAACCCGTCAAGAAATAGATAAGTTATGGAGTTTACGCCCAAGAAAATTTAAGAAAATAAGTTTTTAGAATACTAGATTAAAAAAGAACTATAGCGCATGGGATTGGTGATCCTGTGGTAGAAGAAAATCCACAGGTGTTTCTAAACTTTTAAAGGATTTTCTTCTACTACAGGATCGTCAATCCCAAACTTTGGTGTTTCTAAACTGGTTCAAGTCTCACTCCCACTCCCATATGGCATCCTTAAACTTTAGTGTTTCTAAATGGATTTACATTGGGATTGGTGATCCTGTTGTAGAAGAAATCCTTTAGAAACGTCAAAGTTTGAGGAGGTCATGGTTTCAAGTCCCACTCCCAAAGGAATTAAGAAATTTGCCTTAAAAAAGAGAAGTGCTTTAAACGGTAGCTTTGCCGTTCAAAATGTCACACGTGTACGTGGCCTTTTTTTCCGTTTTCACCCCTCATACTACATATAGAATATGCTTTTAACCCGTTTAATTATTTCATAATTTTGTTTTTCTTTAATAACTTTCGTTTGTTAACGTTTTTCAAAATAGCAAGTGCGCGACAGTTTTAGTTTTTTTTAATATTCCGATATATTTTTTTTTAAAACAGAGTTTTATTCAAAATCGAGGTTTTTTTGCTATCGTAGCCTATAGCGCTTGCCGTTACCGTTGTGATACCGTTTCAATATAATTTCCGTTATTAATATTATCGGAACCGGTATCTGTCTTCGTTTTTTTGGTTTTCTGCTCCCCCTTTTTTAGTTACGCCTACGTTTTTGTTTAAAATTTATTAAAAATCAACCGGCTGCCTGCGGCGTAACCCCAATGTCTGAACTTAAACAGATGATTAGACCAAATCAAGGATTTTTTTGAACGTTCAGATATAAATTTATTTGAAAACGGAGTTTTTTTTCCAATTTGGGTTTTTTGTGTATCGTAGTGTATATCGATTGTCGTTAGCATTGTGATACTGTGACGAACCAAACTTATTATAAGCGAATTAGGCGACCTGACACCCGCCACGAAGTACGGGTAATCAACTAGTTATTATAATTTTGTAAGTTATCGATTAAATAATTACAGAGCACGTAGTCCATCGCAGTCCAACAAAAAATCACCGTTATAGACCTGCCACTAAAAATTTAACATGATAATAACAACTTAATAAATAAAATATTTAAACATGAAAAATTATTAATGTAGGATCGAATTCATACGAATTTTAACTGTTTTATGAAGAATCAATAAGAGAGATAAACAATAATGGAATACAATCAAAATGTCTAATTTTTTCATCGAAGAGTATATGTTTATACAAATGTTTTTTTTTAAATTGGAGCTCGTGCAAAATTTGGAAATTCTAGGTGAAACTTTTACAATTGAAAACAAAAAACTCATTATAGTATAAAACTCACTCAAGATGCTTTCTTCTGAAACTTTCACCCAAGATACTTTTTTCAAAACTTTCATACAAGATCCTTTCCCCCGAAACTTTCACCTGAAACTTTCATCTGAAAGTATATTTTTCGTTCAAGTCTTGACTTATCACGTGAAACTTTCATCCGAACTTCCGTGTTGATTTACGCGTTGACTCTGACTTGATGACTGACTTCGCTTTGACTTTGACTTATTGACTTTAAAAACAAAATTAACTTTTTTTAACATTAACATCTAGATTTTCTAAGATAAATAAATACAGCACAACCGAAAACATGGTATTTTTATATCATGTTCCACCTATTAAAAATTTAATAACATGGATATTAGCATGATAAAACACATCTTTAAAAATTAATTTATTGTTTTTAGTCAAAATTGATCCGAACACATTTAGACTAAACCTAAAGCCATGAATTTCATGTTACGTTTGTGTTGTCTCGGAAAATCCACTCTATTGTATAAATTAAATTACGTTACTACTTATTCTCTATTTTATTAACAAAGTGTGTCAGTTATGATAATATTTATAATAAAATTTATATAAAATAATATCCAATATATGTCCAATATAAAAACTTCTAAAGAACTTTGAGTTCTAAAATAGTTATTAAATATATATATATATATATATATATATATATAAGTATGGAATCGGTTTTGAAACAAGAGTTGGGAACTAACCTGATAGTACTTATTTTTATCAACGTTTTAATATAAATTTTATTCATAGCTGACTCATGTCAAATATAATATATTTTTTAAATTTTTTTCACAACGTAATGTTTTTTTAAATTATGAAAATACTGTACGATTTGATATAAATTTTACTTAAAATCGAGCCGTCGCAACACGCAGGAAGTAAATACTAGTTAGCTTTAAATCTCAATATCATAGGGTGGATGAAACACATGGAATATGTGCGGGACAGAAAGAAATATGGGTCGGTGTCGGTAATAACACCGCCCCGGGTGTCGGGGTACCACCCAAAACTCATATCACACGACACTTGCTTCCGCAAGCCCATCATGCTGCTTTTGTTCTCTTGACTTGTACATTATATTCTCTTGAATTGTACTTGGATGGGACATGGATAAGAAAGATGCATTGCAAAGATTTAGGGATGGTTAGGGAGGTGATGGAAAAATCTGATGTGACGTTAATATGAAAGAAATAGTGTTTAGGGATGGCTAGGGATGGAAAGATGGAATCCCTCCGCCCTTACAAATCATCTTATTCTAAGTAGGGTCGACAAAACATGTCCAGTCATGTTAAACGGTCGAACAAGACATGATAGATTAACACGGGTACCAAACACGAACATGACCAATTTAACTAAACATGTCACTTACCCAAACACGAACACAACCCGTTTAACATGATTAAATATAACTTGTTCAGTAACACGAATGACACGACAAGACACAAACGGATCTGTTTAACCTAGTTAATAAACAACAAAATAAAATATAAGTCACCAAAAATTACAATCCATAATATCATTAAATAACAGAGTTTTATAAATATATATTTAATTATTTTAAAAAATAAAAAAATATAAACGTGTTTAATCGTGCCATAAACGGGTTATGCGGGTGAAACCCGTTTAGACACGATTTTAATCGTGTCAACTTTTTTTTGACCCGAAACCTGTTTAACTCAAACCCAAACTTATTTAACTCTGTGTTGTATCGTATTAACAGGTTGTGTCAGAAATCACGAGCCTTAATTTGAAGTATTATTTATTTATTACTACATATTTAAATTCACCTTAACCAAAACTATTTTAGAGTAAATTTGGTTTTAAAAGCACGTGTATAGTAACGCAATTTCATTAATTATAATTATAAACTTAATTTAAAGGAGAATGTAGGTGATAAGTAACTCCCCCAGTGTCACGTGTTAAGTAATATTTTTTTTTGTATATTTTAATTTTCAACCCTTATAGTATATATAATATACGCTTTTTAGTCCGTTTCATTTTCTATTAGTTTCGTTTTTCTTAAATAACTTTCGTTCGCTAACTTTTTTCAAAATACGGAGTGCGCAGCTATTTGTAGTTTTTTTTTGTCAACTTTTCGATATTTTTTTTTTAAACGGAGTTGTATTCAAAAGCAAGTCTTTTATCGTTGTCTATAGTGAGTGTCGTTACCGTTGTGGTACCGTTACGAGCCGAACCTATTATGGGCGAACAGCGATATTGGTATTATCGGAATCCATATCGATATTCGCCTTATGGTTTTCGACGACCCGAAGTGGTTTTTTTTTACTTTGTTTTTTCCCTTTTTTTATTATTTAGTTTTATATTTCATTTCTATTAACATTATTTTTACCGTTGCGCCTACGTTTTCGTTTAAGTTTTATTAACGATGGGCCCGACACCGTTTTCTATGATAGCTATTGTTCGTTAAGTTTTTTATATAACAGAATGCGTCGTTTTCTTAAAATTTTTTGATCAACGTTCTGGTTTAAATTTTATTGAAGACTAAGTTCAATTCAAATTCGAGTGATTTTTTTGGTATCATACACTATAACAAGTCTGCGATTCGATTTAAGTTTTATTCATGCAAACGAGTCAAATCAACCCGCCGCGAAGCGCGGGGGGTAAAAACTAGTTACACTTAATCACAAGTGATTTGTCACTGACAAAAACACCCTTCCAACTTTTGTAGAATGATAAAATCGACCCTCAACTTTGTAAAATATCACTTTAATTTTCTTAAGTTTATAAAGTTTAGAGTGTACCCATGTAATATATATAATCTATTTTTTTCAATAACTTTCGTTCGCTATATTTTTTTAAATAAATTGTTGTTGTGTTTATCTATTTTTTATTAGCATCTTGGTATAAATTTTATAAAAAAACGGAGTTGTATTCAAAATATGGTATTTTTTAGATACCGTTAGTTATATCGACTGACGGTAACGTGCTGGTGTCTAAAAGAAGGAGACCGGCACCCACTGAAGAACATCGGTACCATTATATAACTGTCTTTGTTACTAACTTTTTTAACGAGTTCTTCGTTTCAATGTTAAGTCATGTTAACGCCACAACATTAATTTTATACGTTCTTTTTTTTTTGCGAAGCGACGTTAATGTCACCGTTTCAACCGTTTAACGTCTGCATCCTGTCGTGGAGCGCGGGCCTAAGTTTCTCAGCACATAAAACAAGTAATTACTACATTCAAAGCATTAATTAATATCAATATTTAACAAAAAAAAACTATTTTCCTCTTATAAGTGGTTTTAACACATGTTTGAATCAACATTTTAAAACATTAATATAAGTTGTTTAAAAATAAATAATAAATTGCATTAATAAATTTTAAAACATCCATTCACTATATTCACACTTACTAACCATGACACATGTTAGTAAATGTAAGTATGACCACCACCACTTCTTACATGAAGCCAACATGACACCATTTTTTATCTCATAATCATTAACCATAACACATAGCCTTATTTAATTATTAGTTATATTTTTAACTACTGATTATTTAATTATTAGTCAATGACGACTTTAATGTTTACATATTATTTTATTATGAACTAGTAAAAACACACCCGCACGCTGCGGCGGGGCGCACATAGCGACGATTCGATTCTTAACAACGTAGATAAAAATAAAAATGTTTCAACAGTACATTTGGAACCTAAACAAATATAACATTTAGACTTAAACTGTGAAAACGAAATAAAAATTATAATATATATATATATATATATATATATATATATATATATATATATTTTTTAGTTGTATCTATTCACACGTTTATTAAAAGAAAAGGATTTTTTTTTTGAAAAACGAACATTAAATGTTGTGACGTCGCACCCCCTCCCGTCCCATGGGAGAGTGATGTCGATTAAACAGTCTACTAAAATAAACACAAAACTAACCTAGACACACTAGTTAAACTCTAGACAACTAACAAAACTAAGATCACAAGTACAGGCTGTCACACCCCCAAATTCCACTAACGGAGTTTTACCGTTTGGAATGTGACACACCAGGATCTCAGTCATTAGTTACATCAAACGACACTATATGGGACTTAAAAGTCATAACATAAATGCTCAGAGTTAATGCGGAAGCGTAAACGTTAATATAAACTTAAAAGTAATTACACGCAACAAGCGTCAATCAATATAATTAAGTAAACTGTTTATCATGTTTGAAATGAATGAAATGACAGTAGGACTCCATGCATGTCCTAAGTGTGCAACCTGTGCCAAAGTGACCTGAGAAACATGTAAGAAAAAGTGTCAACACGAGGTTGGTGAGTTCACAGGTTTCAAGTTTACAATAAGAGAGTGTTTGCCAGATTATGTACATTCACTATGCGTATCTATAGGTAGCTAGCCTATGTTCATGTCTTACTAAAGCGCTCGCAACCGAAGCTGACTGTTTGTGTATTTGCCTTCTGCCAGGTCTATCAACTCTGGCAAATGTGAGTAGGCTAACATTTCACCCGTTCGATCTCCAATCAAGTTAGCGCGACTAACGCGGGTGGGATTTGCCAAACCCAGTAGTACTACTAAACATTACCTCGCTAAGATCCATATTAATGGTTCGATGTATGATGAGCACTTTTTGTGATAGTGTGTCACGCTTAGCCTCAACAGTAATAACATTTGAATTACAATAATCTAAAATAGTTGTGTCATGTTTTCTCCCCCAACGGGAAAAACATGTAACATAATGTTTGTCTGCGTACATGTTTCTCCCCCACGGGGAAAACAAGTAAAAGTATGATAGTTGGTGTTCATGTTTGTTTCTCCTCAACAGGAAAACAAGTAAAATACGTTTGTGTGTAAGCATATTTCTCCCCCAATAGTAAAACAAGTAAAAGGGGGCCGTGAAACTCACCTGCGTTGCGTAGTAGGTAGTATCACACAAGTATGAGATTGAAACCACAAGTGTTATGTAATATCCAGTATTTTCCGATGTACCTTTCCTAAACATTTACCTGTATTATTTTAAACTTGAATCTAAAACTATCTTCCTAAATAATAAAAATCATTTATTTAATATGGATTTAAGGAAATCATTTATGCTTATATATATACACACATAAAACTTATTCAAAATATGTATATATATATACCTTATAATAAAACTCTTGAAACTTTATAAATTTAAGATTATTATTATGGAAATAATGTAAACTTAAAACTTAGAAATCATTTTACATAATTTAAACTTATATAGTTTCAAAAAAAAAATAATATATTTATTTTTATAAAAGTTCAGGGACCAAAACTGTCAAAAGCGGAAACTCGTTTTAAACTAAGAAGTTAACTTTTAACATGAAATGTTACAACAGTGAAACTCCAAGGGCCTGTTTTGCCATTTGTTCAAACTTCCAGTCTCAGAATCGGTCATGGGTTCGAAACCCATAACCCCCGACTTTTGCCTCTTTTCGACCGAAATCACGAAATAGTCCAGGTTCACCGAACCTCGGGCTCACACTCGCGCATGCGACCCGTCCCCGAGGTGTCTTAATGATCCACTTCGACCGAGGCATCGCGTGGAGTCGAAATTAACTCGTCGGCCCTAACCTTAAACCTCTCAACCAATTACGCATTTAATGCCCAAATCGCCTATAAATACCAGTCGCGATCGACTAGCGACATCACCCTCTAACTACACACACCCTCAATTTGGTCGTTCATCACTGGCATTGCTCATTTGATCCTCGCGACAGCCGACGTCCAACCCAGAACCAATCTCCCTCGAATCGACATCAAATCAGATAATCTTTGTATGCATCACGATCGATTTCACGAGAGGACCAAAAGCCCTCTGTTTAATTTCATAAACAGAGGGTGATTCGATCCGTATTTGTCGAATTTCGTTTATAGGGTTCATCAAGAGATTAGGGACGATTTGGGAATATACTTATCTATTTGATTTTCCATGTATTAAACCACCGAGACCCGTAGGCGGGATGGTTAGATGTGTGCGTATGGTTGGTGACCCGATCACAGACCCGGGTTCGACCCAGGCGCACCCCACTTTTGTTTTTCATTTTTTTTGATGCTTTTTACTCAAATTTAAAAATTCTAATAATTTTTATAAATTATATTAAACTGTTATAATCATAAAAATGAATTCTTTTTATATTTTTGCATAACAAGGCTATCTTATTTAATTAGAATTAGTTAGAACCTATAACATTTTATAGTTTTAAAGGTTTAAAAAAATTATAAAAAAAGGGAAAAAGAAAAACATTTATAAGACTTTATTAAACCTATTTATTAAACAGAAAATGATTTATAAAACTTGAAACTTTAATCTAACATAAAAACTTTAAATTGTTTTCTACTCAAAACTTTAAATAATTTATATAAATTTTATAAGTAAAACTTATAAAATTTACACACTACTTAGAAAACATAAAATTATAAACTTTTATAAATTATTAGGAATCTAAATCAAGGCTATTTGTGTATCTATTTTAAAACAAGAAAAGTAAATAAACATCGTTTATTTAAAAAAACTAGAAAACCTATGAATCTATAAACTTTATAAAGATAGGGAACCGTTTACTCATTCATCCTAAATTTATAAACCCTATAAATCCTAAATAGAAACTTTAAACATTTCAAACTTACAAACTTCATTTTAATACTTAAGAAACTTTATAATTTATAAACTTATAATTTAAAAACTATGTATTCTCTAAATACTTATTGTTTATCCTCGCAATAATTATTAGTAATCTTTAATAATTATCCATACTTTAAATAATTATTTTAAATCTTTAAATAATTGTTTAGCCTTTCGTTTAAACAATACGTACGATTACTTAGAAAACTATTTTAATTATTATTACCAATTGGGCGTAATAATTGTGAAACTTTTGAATAATGATCTTACTAAATCATTCTAAGCTATAAACTTATTTAAACTTTGATACATAAGTCTTGAAACATTCATTCAAAAAGCTTTTGTTTTAAACTTGATTTAAAAACTTCATAAACACAACCAACCCATCTCCCATTTAGAACCCTAGTCAATCTTGAAATCCTAGATCCTTTGTCTTAAACTTTTTACTTAAAACTTTATACTTATATTCTTAGGATTATTGTGAGGATATTCTCCCGCTCCAATTCTTGCAAACTCTTGTCGGATACTCTTCATCCAAATCCAAGTGAGTATACTTAGCCCTTTTTCCTTTCTATTCTTTTGGGGTGAAACATGTTCAAAACTTTAAACTTATACAATTCTTGTACAACTATGACTAGATGCTTATTCTTATGTTAAACTTGAGACTTGTATGCTTAGATTAAACTTAAAACTAGCACATTCGTTAACTTTGATCAAGCCTATGGTAACAATGATAGATCTATTGCATTTGACCAATCGACCTTGATTGATTGACCCCTTCGGGGGGGAGCCCTTGGTGATTGTTACTGAATTAAACTTTAAACTTGAGACTTATAAGGGTAACCTGCGGGTTATGCCTAAACTTGGTTGGAGGGTTGATGTGCACAATGTTTAAGATACTTGTTCTCATACTTACATTATAGAATGCATATATCATAGTGAAATGTAATTCTTTCCAAATACTTGTTAAACTGTGTCAAAACCTTTGTATCTCACCAACTATTTTGTAGTTGACAGATTCTTTCACATGTTTCAGGTTCTACAACATGAGACTTTATCGTGATCACATAGGATGCTTGGACCTAGAATGCTTAATCAGTTAGACTTGTATTCTTGCTATGTATTTGATTTATTCCTTGTATTGGAACCTTGAAGTTATTTAATAAAACTATTTAAACTTTAATAGTCAACCTTGTGCTATTGAACAACCGCGTCCGCCCCGACGTATAATCCGCCGTCGGTTGGGGTGTGACAGATTGGTATCAGAGCCTTGGTTATTGGGAATTAGGTTATTAGACACATGACCTAGACTATAACTTAGGAGACCTAAACATGAGTTATCTCATGTCCTTTACTAGGAAATTCTCTCCTCATTCTATTCTTAAAACTTATACGTGTACGCTTGGAGATTCTACGTTTCTACTTACCTACGTGCTACAAGAGTCTACTACATCGAGGATGCATTCTTAGGCTTTAAGTCTAACCCTCCAACAAACTGTCGTCAATAGTATTTAAGTTCTAAACAATGTATGAGAACTTGTGTGGACCGGAAGGGTGGATACCTGTATTCTGGGAAATTCTGTCAAGGAAAGCATTTCGTATAAATCCAAATCAACCGTTGGACCCGTATGCTTTCCTGGGAATTCTTGGGATGAGTATCCACTTATAGGAATGCATGACTTCTCTAAACATTAGTGAGCTTAGATCTCTCTTGATATGTCAAAGTACTTACTTAGTGATATGCACCAAATGAGTACCATCTCAAATACTTTACGCTTCATAAATTCATGATTCGAAAACTTTCCTCTATAACCTTTATTCTATGATTCTTAAGTCCCGTCTTGTCACATGACAACATGCTTACTCGTCATGACCTAAAGGAGTTACCTTCAAGAAGAAATTCTTACGAGACTATACTTAAAGACTATATACATAAACTTATATTTATATAGATACTACCCAATAAGCTTCATGATCGTTGTAATACAACCCTTAAAACTATGTATTACCCTACAAATTCTTCTATAAAGCTTCATTATTTTATAAATATGACACCTAAGAGGTAACCCTTGTATTTTTACCTTACCTCCTTAGCACGTAACCAAGTTTCACTTGATAACTAACTCAAAAACTTTTGTTACATTTTTATACATCTCAAAACTTTCATACGTCCTTAAACTTCATGATCCTTGTAATACCAGCACATTTAAAACCATGTATTATCCTACAAGTCCTTTTACAAACTTCATTACTTTATAAACTTGACACCTAAGGAGAAACTCTTGTGTTTTCATTTTATCACTCACAACTTCATTTGATGATTTACTCAAACTTTGTTTCACTTTATTACATCCTGAAACTTTCATACGTCTTTAAAACTTACACATCACCGTTTCTTGTAAAACGAGACTTAACGTCTTTTAAATCTAAAGTACATTAACAAAGGGATTAGTAACCTGATCGTTTTCCCCGCAAGAGAAGAAGCCTACCATGGAATAGACAAGCTCCACGTTTAAAGACTCTAAACCCATAATGAACCTCGACATAGTACCATAAACCCAAACATCGGTGACAACAACTGAGAGAAGTTGTAGGCCCATGAGGATGTTCTAGATAGGGAAATAGGGTACATAAGTGAGTCCTTGCGACCCACCCCTTCTTCCGGGAATTCTCTTCGTTAGCCCACCAACTTCAAGCCAAAACCCATTTTTTTATATATTACTGTGATGACTCAGTATTATGAGTAAAAACCTTTTGAACATATTAAATCAACTTACTTACACACCTTAACTTTTCCGTTTAAATTGTATTATGTAAGGGCTAGAAGTCCCATTTTTGAAACATTTAACGAAAGTTATTTTGAAATTTATCTTGTTATCACTTACTAGCTTGACTTTCTTTCTAGCACTACAAACTTAACACTCTTACCCACACACCTTCGTCAAGAGCAGCTCACGTTAGTACTCGAGATAATTAAACAACGTTGCATTAAACTATAAAAAAAATCCTAAGCAACACACACATACTTGAAGAATAAACTTTGAACAAACCTTCTAATTCGTAAGCACCCTCTTAAAACAACACGACTTACGAACCACTGCCGTAATCAACTATGATCCTTACCCCTTATATAGACTTCACACTTCTAAACTTGACCAACTTTTCATTTGACAATCATACATACCTTATTATGAGTCCTACTTATACTACTTATCATTGCCTAACTCGTCGTTTTTGAACATCTTAATTACATTCTATACAAAAGAACACTATGCATGCTATTATGAAACAAGATAAATCAACTATAAACACACTATCATAAACCTTATCAAAACTTTTCCCGTTACCCTATGCTAGGAGACTTTCCTCATCCAACTCTTGTCACGTAAAAGATTTGCTATAAATCACAACGGGAACTAAAATCTTAAATGCACGTTGCTAAACATCAAACTTCGTATACACAACTATAAGGTCAGAAACTTTTGAGCCATGTAAAAACTTATACAAACATTCGAAACCTTATTCTTAAAACTAAACATGATCAATAAAGGATCATGTAAAGCTTAATGTTGAAACTTGAAATCAACTGACTTATCATATCTTCAAACTCATATTTGGATTCTTAGTCTTGAAAACTTATTGTGTTCACTAAACTTTATAAGACGTGATAAACATTCATTCCAAATACACGAGCAAACTTCATTCTTTATACTAGAAACTAATGTGAATGGAGACATTGCTCCCTTTTGCAGAGCACCTCCCTAGTTTTCTCTTCAAACCCAAACATCGAGATCCACCTACTCTTCTGGACAACTCGAATCTTCCGTGAGAAAGTGTATAACGGTAATCCTGTTCCAAACGCTGTCCCACACCTCTCTTAAATACTAGAGTATTTAGATAACCGCTTTATACTCAAAACGTAATCGTATACTTTTATACACTGAAGCTAAACTAAAAGACTTTAAACTATTATATGTTTGACGTATTCTTGTTCAAACACAATTTAAACTATTCTATGTTTAACGTTTTCTTGTTCAAACACAATTTAAACTATTCTATGTTTGACGTATTCTTGTTCAAACACAATTCTATGTTTGACGTATTCTTGCTCAAACACAATTCTATGTTTGACGTATTCTTGTTCAAACATAATTTAAACTATTCTATGTTTGACGTATTCTTGTTCAAACACAATTCTATGTTTGACGTATTCTTGTTCAAACACAATTTAAACTATTCTATGTTTGACGTATTCTTGTTCAAACACAATTCTATGCTTGACGTATTCTTGTTCAAACACAATTCTATGTTTGACGTATTCTTGTTCAAACACAATTTAAACTATTCTATGTTTGACGTATTCTTGTTCAAACACAATTCTATGTTTGACGTATTCTTGTTCAAACACAATATAAACTATTCTATGTTTGACATATTCTTGTTCAAACACTATGAACGTGTAAAAAATTTAAACTACTCCATGTTTGACGTATTCTTGTTCAAACATGACGAACGTATAAGACTTTTAAACTACTCAAGGTTTGATGTATTCTTGATCAAACACGAGGAAAGTGTAAAGACTTTAAACTACTCGATGATTGAGGTATTCTTATTCGAACACGAGGAAACTTTGAAACTCTAAATCTTGTCACATTCTTTTCTCTTTAATTATTGAATGACGATTCTCTCTAAAAAGGACTCGTTAATCAATAATCACTCTTACGTGGAAACACTAGTCATGAGTTAAACAAATTCTTATACTCTTTCTCGATCCACACACAAACGGAAGGATCTATGCGGACTATACGACGATTCAAATGCTTGTGGGTGCACACGTAAGTATGAAAATCAGCGTGTGGGAAGACAGAGTGAACTCTGCCGTGTGCTATGATCTAAGACCTATCGTAAAAGGTAGCCACGGAACTTAGGTACCGTAGCAAATCCTTAGACGTATTAAACTACAAACTCAAATCACTACACTATCATCGAATCCATTCTGAGTGATGCATCTCACCTTGAACCTTGAATGGAAATCCATCAGCTATTCTCTCAAATACATTTCTGAAAACAAATCTTCGCATATTTCGATGAAACTATATACTTCTTAGGGAAACTCTTGGTAACCATACGCTTTGAAAACTGAGAAACTCAAGCGAAACCTTATTCCTATAGATACTTTCCCTTCAGAACTCTAAACGTAACCCAGGGTTTACTTGGGAACGTAAAGTATCCTTCTCATCATCCTTGTACGTATCGTAGATTCAAATCCTAAACTAAGCCCTTTTACTTTAATTTCGGGACGAAATTTCCTAAAGTAGGGGAGACTGTAATATCCAGTATTTTCCGATGTACCTTTCCTAAACATTTACCTGTATTATTTTAAACTTGAATCTAAAACTATCTTCCTAAATAATAAAATTCATTTATTTAATATGGATTTAAGGAAATCATTTATGCTTATATATATACACACATAAAACTTATTCAAAATTTGTATATATATATACCTTATAATAAAACTCTTGAAACTTTATAAATTTAAGATTATTATTATGGAAATAATGTAAAATTAAAACTTAGAAATCATTTTACATAATTTAAACATATTTAGTTTTAAAAAAAAAGTAATATATTTATTTTTATAAAAGTTCGGGGACCAAAACTGTCAAAAGCGGAAACTCGTTTTAAACTAAGAAGTTAACTTTAACATGAAATGTTACAACAGTAAAACTCCAAGGGCCTGGTTTGCCATTTGTTCAAACTTCCAGTATCAGAATCGGCCATGGGTTCGAAACCCATAACCCCCGACTTTTGCCTCTTTTCGACCGAAATCACGAAATAGTCCAGGTTCACCGAACCTCGGGCTCACACTCGCGCATGAGACCCGTCCCCGAGGTGTCTTAATGATCCACTTCGACCGAGGCATCGCGTGGAGTCGAAATTAACTCATCGGCCCTAACCGTAAACCTCTCAACCAATTACGCATTTAATGCCCAAATCGCCTATAAATACCAGTCGCGATCGACTAGTGACATCACCCTCTAACTACACACACCCTCAATTTGGTCGTTCATCACTGGCATTGCTCATTTGATCCTCGCGACAGCCGACGTCCAACCCAGAACCAATCTCCCTCGAATCGACATCAAATCAGGTAATCTTTGTATGCATCACGATCGATTTCACGAGAGGACCAAAAGCCCTCTGTTTAATTTCATAAACAGAGGGTGATTCGATCCGTATTTTTCGAATTTCGTTTCTAGGGTTCAACAAGGGATTAGGGACGATTTGGGAATATACTTATCTATTTGATTTTCCATGTATTAAACCACCGAGACCCGTAGGCGGGATGGTTAGATGTGTGCGTATGGTTGGTGACCCGGTCACAGACCCGGGTTCGATCCAGGCGCACCCCACTTTTGTTTTTCATTTTTTTTGATGCTTTTTACTCAATTTTAAAAATTCTAATAATTTTTATAAATTATATTAAACTGTTATAATCATAAACATGAATTCTTTTTACATTTTTGCATAACAAGGCTATCTTATTTAATTAGAATTAGTTAGAACCTATAACATTTTATAGTTTTAAAGGTTTAAAAAAATTATAAAAAAAGGGAATAAGAAAAACATTTATAAGACTTTGTTAAACCTATTTATTAAACAGAAAATGATTTATAAAACTTAAAACTTTAATTTAACATAAAAACTTTAAAACATCTTTTCTATTCAAAACTTTAAATAATTTATATAAATTTTATAAGTAAAACTTATAAAATTTACACACTACTTTGAAAACATAAAATTATAAACTTTTGTAAATTATTAGGAATCTAAATCAAAGCTATTTGTGTATCTATTTTAAAACAAGAAAAATAAATAAACATCGTTTATTTAAAAAAACTAGAAAACCTATGAATCTATAAACTTTATAAAGATAGGGAACCGTTTACTCATTCATCCTAAATTTATAAACCCTATAAATCCTAAATAGAAACTTTAAACATTTCAAACTTACAAACTTCATTTTAATACCTAAGAAACTTTATAATTTATAAACTTATAATTTAAAAACTATTTATTCTCTAAATACTTAGTGTTTATACTCGCAATAATTATTAGTAATCTTTAATAATTATCCATACTTTAAATAATTATTTTAAATCTTTAAATAATTGTTTAGCCTTTCGTTTAAACAATACGTACCATTACTTAGAAAACTATTTTAATTATTATTACCAATTGGGCGTAATAATTATGAAACTTTTGAATAATGATCTTACTAAATCATTCTAAGCTATAAACTTATTTAAACTTTGATACATAAGTCTTGAAGCATTCATTCAAAAACCTTTTGTTTTAAACTTGATTTAAAAACTTCATAAACACAACCAACCCATCTCCCATTTGGAACCCTAGTCAATCTTGAAATCCTAGATCCTTTGTTTTAGACTTTTTACTTAAAACTTTAGACTTAGGCTTATTGTGAGGATATTCTCCCGCTCCAATTCTTGCAAACTCTTGTCGGATACTCTTCATCCAAATCCAAGTGAGTATACTTAGCCCCTTTTCCTTTCTATTCTTTTGGGGTGAAACATGTTCAAAACTTTAAACTTATACAATTCTTGTACAACTATGACTAGATGCTTATTCTTATGTTAAACTTGAGACTTGTATGCTTAGATTAAACTTAAAACTAGCACATTCATTAACTTTGATCAAGCCTATGGTAACAATGATAGATCTATTGCATTTGACCAATCGACCTTGATTGATTGACCCCTTCGGGGGGGAGCCCTTGGTGATTGTTACTGAATTAAACTTTAAACTTGAGACTTATAAGGGTAACCTGCGGGTTATGCCTAAACTTGGTTGGAGGGTTGATGTGCACAATGTTTAAGATACTTGTTCTCATACTTACATTATAGAATGCATATATCATAGTGAATTGTAATTCTTTCCAAATACTTGTTAAACTGTGTCAAAACCTTTGTATCTCACCAACTATTTTGTAGTTGACAGATTCTTTCACATGTTTCAGGTTCTACAACATGAGACTTTATCGTGATCACATAAGATGCTTGGACCTAGAATGCTTAATCAATTAGACTTGTATGCTTGCTATGTATTTGATTTATTCCTTGTATTGGAACCTTGAAGTTATTTAATAAAACTATTTAAACTTTAATAGTCAACCTTGTGCTATTGAACATCCGTGTCCGCCCCGACGTATAATCCGCCGTTGGTTGGGGTGTGACATGTTAGCCTGAAAAGGATCACGTATGCCCTAGAATATAAACATAACAATTAGGGATACGATGGGATTTGTGACGACGACACGGAAGGTTAGAACGTCTTAACACATTCTAAAGATTTAAGAGTGGACGAACGTGTCTACGGGAATAAAGAGTCTTAATACCAAATTTACGATCGACGCGTTACGTGTCGTATGTTAATAACGAATAATAATTAAACAAATACGTAAATTCGTACGTTCGATTCGTTTACAAAGATTAGGAAAATAATATAATTTAATATATTATTCTTAGGTTCGTAGGATTTACCAAATAATCATTTGTATATAAAAATAATAAATATATTATTTTTAATATAAGAATATTATTTTTAAAAGTGGAAATAATATAAAAATGGGTTATAAAACCAAACCCGAGCCTACGGGTGTTTTCTGGTGTCAAAATATAATTATATAACATTATAATATCATAGGGAAAGATTTTATAAAGAGGAAATTAGTGAAAAAGCCCCAAAAAAAGAATGCAGGAGACCGGACTCGAACCCGGGTCTCCTGCGCATGGGTCCAACAACTTAACCACCCCGCCCGCCAGGGTCATCGCATATAAGGATCAGATCAAATTGGTTTTAACATCCACGCTCCCGTGTTCTTCCCCCTATATGAACCGATTGAATCTCCCCCCCTGAATCCACTGAATTCGACTATGATTGAGGCAAAAGGCATAGGGGTTTTGTTAATTGAAGGTTTACGAGCCTGCATGTGAGTTTAATTCGAAACACACTAAGTTTTAGATCGTTTAATTTCTGTTTTGAAAGCCGAAACCCTAGGTTCTTAGTATGGATTCGATTTGAACAATCCAGATAATAAAACTCGTTGGAATCACATGGCTTTTGACAAAAAAAGGATGGCGAATCTAACTCTATGGTTTAATTTGATTGAAAAGGTGATTGGATTGGGGTTCGACCAATCCGAAAATGTATGAACCCTAGATATGGGTTTGTGTTTAATTCGGTGTTATGGATCCAAATTATCATAGGGTTTTTGTTCTAGAGATTAATACGAAGGTGTGTGAGGTTTCAATTACCAGAATGAAGTTCGACTCGATGGTGCCCGGCTAGAAGTCAGTCGCGAGTTGAACGAGTTGGTCCCTGGTGCCTCCGACTTCGTCTCCAGCCAAAATGTTTTGTGGAACAGGTTTAGAGGAGTCCGTTCAAGGTGCGTAGGTGTTTGATTTCGGGAATAATGATCGAATCGATAGAATTTGATTGTCATAGATGTGAGTTCGACGGTTACGGGTTTAGGAACTTAATTCACAATCATGGGAGAGTTAAAACGTATGAACACGCCTTATTGATTCTCGACATCATCAATGCCATGATTATCACTTATGAATTCGGACCGTTTTGTAGTTATGGAACGAATTTGGATCAAGGATCATTAGGGTTTGACTTTTAAAGGTCAACAGAGACAAAATCTCTCAATTTTGACTTAGCAAAGTCAACAAAATGGTTTTAGGGTAATTACAACTTTGGTCCTTGAAGTTTCAGTTTAAATCTTGATAGAACAAGTCCCTTGGATTTGCAACTGGGTTAGTGAGGTTAAGAAATAATGGATTTAACTGAGTTTGTGTTAATGGGGTTAACTCTAAATGGCCGGATGTCACATCATCCCCTTTTTGAAAGAATTTTCGTCCCGAAAATTAAAATAATAAAAAAAAATTCTGGGGTGTCACATCATTCCCTAGTTGAAAGATTTTTCGTCTCGAAAATTTGAATAGTAACATAAGAGTTTGACGTGGAGTGCTTGAACATATGAGGATACTTGAGCATCATCTGGTCCTCGCGCTCCCAAGTGAATTCTGGTCCGCGTTTCGAGTTCCAACGAACTCTGACAATAGGGATTTTACTACGTTTGATCGTTTTGACGTCCCTATCCAAGATTTCTATTGGATCCTTGATGAAACGCAATTGTTCACCGATGTGTAGTTCCTCGAGAGGAACCGCGAGTGTTTCGTCTGCTAGACATTTCTTCAAGTTCGTGACATGAAAGACATCGTGTACACCACTAAGTCCTTCAGGTAGGTCCAGCTGATACGCTACTGGGCCAATTCCTTTCACTATTTTGAACGGTCTAACATAAAGAGGATTAAGTTTGCCTCGCTTCCCGAAGCGAAATACACCTTTCCAAGGTGAGGCTTTGAGTGAGACCATGTCGCCTACTTGAAACTCTAATGGTTTACGACGCTTATCGGCTTATCTCTTTTGACGATCACGAGCTGCCGCCATACGGTTTCGGATTTGAACAATATTTTCAGATGTTTCGAACACAAGTTCAGGACCCGTAAGTTGGCTATCCCCAACTTCTGCCCAACAAATAGGAGAACGGCATTTCCGTCCATATAGTGCTTCAATGGAGCTGCCTTGATGCTAGTGTGATAACTGTTGTTGTAGGAGAACTCCACCAACGGTAGATGAGACTCCCAAGTGTTACCGAAATCAATCACACAAGCTCATAGCATGTCCTCCAGCGTTTGAATAGTACGTTCTGTCTGGCCATCAGTTTGAGGATGGTATGCTGTGCTCATATCTAGGCGCGTGCTTAAAGCTTTATGTAACGATTGCCAGAAACGAGAGGTGAATCGTGCATCACGATCCGAAATGATAGAGATTGGCACCCCGTGCCGAGAGACTACTTCTTTCAAGTAAATACGAGTAAGCTTGTCCATTTTGTCGGTTTCTTTGATTGCTAAGAAGTGAGCGGATTTTGTTCTCATACTTATAAGGGTAACCTGCGGGTTATGCCTAAACTTGGTTGGAGGGTTGATGTGCACAATGTTTAAGATACTTTTTCTCATACTTACATTATAGAATGCATATATCATAGTGAAATGTAATTCTTTCCAAATACTTGTTAAACTGTGTCAAAACCTTTGTATCTCACCAACTATTTTGTAGTTGACAGATTCTTTCACATGTTTCAGGTTCTACAACATGAGACTTTATCGTGATCACATAGGATGCTTGGACCTAGAATGCTTAATCAGTTAGACTTGTATTCTTGCTATGTATTTGATTTATTCCTTGTATTGGAACCTTGAAGTTATTTAATAAAACTATTTAAACTTTAATAGTCAACCTTGTGCTATTGAACAACCGCGTCCGCCCCGACGTATAATCCGCCGTCGGTTGGGGTGTGACAGATTGGTATCAGAGCCTTGGTTATTGGGAATTAGGTTATTAGACACATGACCTAGACTATAACTTAGGAGACCTAAACATGAGTTATCTCATGTCCTTTACTAGGAAATTCTCTCCTCATTCTATTCTTAAAACTTATACGTGTACGCTTGGAGATTCTACGTTTCTACTTACCTACGTGCTACAAGAGTCTACTACATCGAGGATGCATTCTTAGGCTTTAAGTCTAACCCTCCAACAAACTCTCGTCAATAGTATTTAAGTTCTAAACAATGTATGAGAACTTGTGTGGACCGGAAGGGTGGATACCTGTATTCTGGGAAATTCTGTCAAGGAAAGCATTTCGTATAAATCCAAATCAACCGTTGGACCCGTATGCTTTCCTGGGAATTCTTGGGATGAGTATCCACTTATAGGAATGCATGACTTCTCTAAACATTAGTGAGCTTAGATCTCTCTTGATATGTCAAAGTACTTACTTAGTGATATGCACCAAATGAGTACCATCTCAAATACTTTACGCTTCATAAATTCATGATTCGAAAACTTTCCTCTATAACCTTTATTCTATGATTCTTAAGTCCCGTCTTGTCACATGACAACATGCTTACTCGTCATGACCTAAAGGAGTTACCTTCAAGAAGAAATTCTTACGAGACTATACTTAAAGACTATATACATAAACTTATATTTATATAGATACTACCCAATAAGCTTCATGATCGTTGTAATACAACCCTTAAAACTATGTATTACCCTACAAATTCTTCTATAAAGCTTCATTATTTTATAAATATGACACCTAAGAGGTAACCCTTGTATTTTTACCTTACCTCCTTAGCACGTAACCAAGTTTCACTTGATAACTAACTCAAAAACTTTTGTTACATTTTTATACATCTCAAAACTTTCATACGTCCTTAAACTTCATGATCCTTGTAATACCAGCACATTTAAAACCATGTATTATCCTACAAGTCCTTTTACAAACTTCATTACTTTATAAACTTGACACCTAAGGAGAAACTCTTGTGTTTTCATTTTATCACTCACAACTTCATTTGATGATTTACTCAAACTTTGTTTCACTTTATTACATCCTGAAACTTTCATACGTCTTTAAAACTTACACATCACCGTTTCTTGTAAAACGAGACTTAACGTCTTTTAAATCTAAAGTACATTAACAAAGGGATTAGTAACCTGATCGTTTTCCCCGCAAGAGAAGAAGCCTACCATGGAATAGACAAGCTCCACGTTTAAAGACTCTAAACCCATAATGAACCTCGACATAGTACCATAAACCCAAACATCGGTGACAACAACTGAGAGAAGTTGTAGGCCCATGAGGATGTTCTAGATAGGGAAATAGGGTACATAAGTGAGTCCTTGCGACCCACCCCTTCTTCCGGGAATTCTCTTCGTTAGCCCACCAACTTCAAGCCAAAACCCATTTTTTTATATATTACTGTGATGACTCAGTATTATGAGTAAAAACCTTTTGAACATATTAAATCAACTTACTTACACACCTTAACTTTTCCGTTTAAATTGTATTATGTAAGGGCTAGAAGTCCCATTTTTGAAACATTTAACGAAAGTTATTTTGAAATTTATCTTGTTATCACTTACTAGCTTGACTTTCTTTCTAGCACTACAAACTTAACACTCTTACCCACACACCTTCGTCAAGAGCAGCTCACGTTAGTACTCGAGATAATTAAACAACGTTGCATTAAACTATAAAAAAAATCCTAAGCAACACACACATACTTGAAGAATAAACTTTGAACAAACCTTCTAATTCGTAAGCACCCTCTTAAAACAACACGACTTACGAACCACTGCCGTAATCAACTATGATCCTTACCCCTTATATAGACTTCACACTTCTAAACTTGACCAACTTTTCGTTTGACAATCATACATACCTTATTATGAGTCCTACTTATACTACTTATCATTGCCTAACTCGTCGTTTTTGAACATCTTAATTACATTCTATACAAAAGAACACTATGCATGCTATTATGAAACAAGATAAATCAACTATAAACACACTATCATAAACCTTATCAAAACTTTTCCCGTTACCCTATGCTAGGAGACTTTCCTCATCCAACTCTTGTCACGTAAAAGATTTGCTATAAATCACAACGGGAACTAAAATCTTAAATGCACGTTGCTAAACATCAAACTTCGTATACACAACTATAAGGTCAGAAACTTTTGAGCCATGTAAAAACTTATACAAACATTCGAAACCTTATTCTTAAAACTAAACATGATCAATAAAGGATCATGTAAAGCTTAATGTTGAAACTTGAAATCAACTGACTTATCATATCTTCAAACTCATATTTGGATTCTTAGTCTTGAAAACTTATTGTGTTCACTAAACTTTATAAGACGTGATAAACATTCATTCCAAATACACGAGCAAACTTCATTCTTTATACTAGAAACTAATGTGAATGGAGACATTGCTCCCTTTTGCAGAGCACCTCCCTAGTTTTCTCTTCAAACCCAAACATCGAGATCCACCTACTCTTCTGGACAACTCGAATCTTCCGTGAGAAAGTGTATAACGGTAATCCTGTTCCAAACGCTGTCCCACACCTCTCTTAAATACTAGAGTATTTAGATAACCGCTTTATACTCAAAACGTAATCGTATACTTTTATACACTGAAGCTAAACTAAAAGACTTTAAACTATTATATGTTTGACGTATTCTTGTTCAAACACAATTTAAACTATTCTATGTTTAACGTTTTCTTGTTCAAACACAATTTAAACTATTCTATGTTTGACGTATTCTTGTTCAAACACAATTCTATGTTTGACGTATTCTTGCTCAAACACAATTCTATGTTTGACGTATTCTTGTTCAAACATAATTTAAACTATTCTATGTTTGACGTATTCTTGTTCAAACACAATTCTATGTTTGACGTATTCTTGTTCAAACACAATTTAAACTATTCTATGTTTGACGTATTCTTGTTCAAACACAATTCTATGCTTGACGTATTCTTGTTCAAACACAATTCTATGTTTGACGTATTCTTGTTCAAACACAATTTAAACTATTCTATGTTTGACGTATTCTTGTTCAAACACAATTCTATGTTTGACGTATTCTTGTTCAAACACAATATAAACTATTCTATGTTTGACATATTCTTGTTCAAACACTATGAACGTGTAAAAAATTTAAACTACTCCATGTTTGACGTATTCTTGTTCAAACATGACGAACGTATAAGACTTTTAAACTACTCAAGGTTTGATGTATTCTTGATCAAACACGAGGAAAGTGTAAAGACTTTAAACTACTCGATGATTGAGGTATTCTTATTCGAACACGAGGAAACTTTGAAACTCTAAATCTTGTCACATTCTTTTCTCTTTAATTATTGAATGACGATTCTCTCTAAAAAGGACTCGTTAATCAATAATCACTCTTACGTGGAAACACTAGTCATGAGTTAAACAAATTCTTATACTCTTTCTCGATCCACACACAAACGGAAGGATCTATGCGGACTATACGACGATTCAAATGCTTGTGGGTGCACACGTAAGTATGAAAATCAGCGTGTGGGAAGACAGAGTGAACTCTGCCGTGTGCTATGATCTAAGACCTATCGTAAAAGGTAGCCACGGAACTTAGGTACCGTAGCAAATCCTTAGACGTATTAAACTACAAACTCAAATCACTACACTATCATCGAATCCATTCTGAGTGATGCATCTCACCTTGAACCTTGAATGGAAATCCATCAGCTATTCTCTCAAATACATTTCTGAAAACAAATCTTCGCATATTTCGATGAAACTATATACTTCTTAGGGAAACTCTTGGTAACCATACGCTTTGAAAACTGAGAAACTCAAGCGAAACCTTATTCCTATAGATACTTTCCCTTCAGAACTCTAAACGTAACCCAGGGTTTACTTGGGAACGTAAAGTATCCTTCTCATCATCCTTGTACGTATCGTAGATTCAAATCCTAAACTAAACCCTTTTACTTTAATTTCGGGACGAAATTTCCTAAAGTAGGGGAGACTGTAATATCCAGTATTTTCCGATGTACCTTTCCTAAACATTTACCTGTATTATTTTAAACTTGAATCTAAAACTATCTTCCTAAATAATAAAATTCATTTATTTAATATGGATTTAAGGAAATCATTTATGCTTATATATATACACACATAAAACTTATTCAAAATTTGTATATATATATACCTTATAATAAAACTCTTGAAACTTTATAAATTTAAGATTATTATTATGGAAATAATGTAAAATTAAAACTTAGAAATCATTTTACATAATTTAAACATATTTAGTTTTAAAAAAAAAGTAATATATTTATTTTTATAAAAGTTCGGGGACCAAAACTGTCAAAAGCGGAAACTCGTTTTAAACTAAGAAGTTAACTTTAACATGAAATGTTACAACAGTAAAACTCCAAGGGCCTGGTTTGCCATTTGTTCAAACTTCCAGTATCAGAATCGGCCATGGGTTCGAAACCCATAACCCCCGACTTTTGCCTCTTTTCGACCGAAATCACGAAATAGTCCAGGTTCACCGAACCTCGGGCTCACACTCGCGCATGAGACCCGTCCCCGAGGTGTCTTAATGATCCACTTCGACCGAGGCATCGCGTGGAGTCGAAATTAACTCATCGGCCCTAACCGTAAACCTCTCAACCAATTACGCATTTAATGCCCAAATCGCCTATAAATACCAGTCGCGATCGACTAGTGACATCACCCTCTAACTACACACACCCTCAATTTGGTCGTTCATCACAGGCATTGCTCATTTGATCCTCGCGACAGCCGACGTCCAACCCAGAACCAATCTCCCTCGAATCGACATCAAATCAGGTAATCTTTGTATGCATCACGATCGATTTCACGAGAGGACCAAAAGCCCTCTGTTTAATTTCATAAACAGAGGGTGATTCGATCCGTATTTTTCGAATTTCGTTTCTAGGGTTCAACAAGGGATTAGGGACGATTTGGGAATATACTTATCTATTTGATTTTCCATGTATTAAACCACCGAGACCCGTAGGCGGGATGGTTAGATGTGTGCGTATGGTTGGTGACCCGGTCACAGACCCGGGTTCGATCCAGGCGCACCCCACTTTTGTTTTTCATTTTTTTTGATGCTTTTTACTCAATTTTAAAAATTCTAATAATTTTTATAAATTATATTAAACTGTTATAATCATAAACATGAATTCTTTTTACATTTTTGCATAACAAGGCTATCTTATTTAATTAGAATTAGTTAGAACCTATAACATTTTATAGTTTTAAAGGTTTAAAAAAATTATAAAAAAAGGGAATAAGAAAAACATTTATAAGACTTTGTTAAACCTATTTATTAAACAGAAAATGATTTATAAAACTTAAAACTTTAATTTAACATAAAAACTTTAAAACATCTTTTCTATTCAAAACTTTAAATAATTTATATAAATTTTATAAGTAAAACTTATAAAATTTACACACTACTTAGAAAACATAAAATTATAAACTTTTGTAAATTATTAGGAATCTAAATCAAAGCTATTTGTGTATCTATTTTAAAACAAGAAAAATAAATAAACATCGTTTATTTAAAAAAACTAGAAAACCTATGAATCTATAAACTTTATAAAGATAGAGAACCGTTTACTCATTCATCCTAAATTTATAAACCCTATAAATCCTAAATAGAAACTTTAAACATTTCAAACTTACAAACTTCATTTTAATACCTAAGAAACTTTATAATTTATAAACTTATAATTTAAAAACTATTTATTCTCTAAATACTTATTGTTTATACTCGCAATAATTATTAGTAATCTTTAATAATTATCCATACTTTAAATAATTATTTTAAATCTTTAAATAATTGTTTAGCCTTTCGTTTAAACAATACGTACCATTACTTAGAAAACTATTTTAATTATTATTACCAATTGGGCGTAATAATTATGAAACTTTTGAATAATGATCTTACTAAATCATTCTAAGCTATAAACTTATTTAAACTTTGATACATAAGTCTTGAAGCATTCATTCAAAAACCTTTTGTTTTAAACTTGATTTAAAAACTTCATAAACACAACCAACCCATCTCCCATTTGGAACCCTAGTCAATCTTGAAATCCTAGATCCTTTGTTTTAGACTTTTTACTTAAAACTTTAGACTTAGACTTATTGTGAGGATATTCTCCCGCTCCAATTCTTGCAAACTCTTGTCGGATACTCTTCATCCAAATCCAAGTGAGTATACTTAGCCCCTTTTCCTTTCTATTCTTTTGGGGTGAAACATGTTCAAAACTTTAAACTTATACAATTCTTGTACAACTATGACTAGATGCTTATTCTTATGTTAAACTTGAGACTTGTATGCTTAGATTAAACTTAAAACTAGCACATTCATTAACTTTGATCAAGCCTATGGTAACAATGATAGATCTATTGCATTTGACCAATCGACCTTGATTGATTGACCCCTTCGGGGGGGAGCCCTTGGTGATTGTTACTGAATTAAACTTTAAACTTGAGACTTATAAGGGTAACCTGCGGGTTATGCCTAAACTTGGTTGGAGGGTTGATGTGCACAATGTTTAAGATACTTGTTCTCATACTTACATTATAGAATGCATATATCATAGTGAATTGTAATTCTTTCCAAATACTTGTTAAACTGTGTCAAAACCTTTGTATCTCACCAACTATTTTGTAGTTGACAGATTCTTTCACATGTTTCAGGTTCTACAACATGAGACTTTATCGTGATCACATAAGATGCTTGGACCTAGAATGCTTAATCAATTAGACTTGTATGCTTGCTATGTATTTGATTTATTCCTTGTATTGGAACCTTGAAGTTATTTAATAAAACTATTTAAACTTTAATAGTCAACCTTGTGCTATTGAACATCCGTGTCCGCCCCGACGTATAATCCGCCGTTGGTTGGGGTGTGACATGTTAGCCTGAAAAGGATCACGTATGCCCTAGAATATAAACATAACAATCAGGGATACGATGGGATTTGTGACGACGACACGGAAGGTTAGAACGTCTTAACACATTCTAAAGATTTAAGAGTGGACGAACGTGTCTACGGGAATAAAGAGTCTTAATACCAAATTTACGATCGACGCGTTACGTGTCGTATGTTAATAACGAATAATAATTAAACAAATACGTAAATTCGTACGTTCGATTCGTTTACAAAGATTAGGAAAATAATATAATTTAATATATTATTCTTAGGTTCGTAGGATTTACCAAATAATCATTTGTATATAAAAATAATAAATACATTATTTTTAATATAAGAATATTATTTTTAAAAGTGGAAATAATATAAAAATGGGTTATAAAACCAAACCCGAGCCTACGGGTGTTTTCTGGTGTCAAAATATAATTATATAACATTATAATATCATAGGGAAAGATTTTATAAAGAGGAAATTAGTGAAAAAGCCCCAAAAAAAGAATGCAGGAGACCGGACTCGAACCCGGGTCTCCTGCGCATGGGTCCAACAACTTAACCACCCCGCCCGCCAGGGTCATCGCATATAAGGATCAGATCAAATTGGTTTTAACATCCACGCTCCCGTGTTCTTCCCCCTATATGAACCGATTGAATCTCCCCCCCTGAATCCACTGAATTCGACTATGATTGAGGCAAAAGGCATAGGGGTTTTGTTAATTGAAGGTTTACGAGCCTGCATGTGAGTTTAATTCGAAACACACTAAGTTTTAGATCGTTTAATTTCTGTTTTGAAAGCCGAAACCCTAGGTTCTTAGTATGGATTCGATTTGAACAATCCAGATAATAAAACTCGTTGGAATCACATGGCTTTTGACAAAAAAAGGATGGCGAATCTAACTCTATGGTTTAATTTGATTGAAAAGGTGATTGGATTGGGGTTCGACCAATCCGAAAATGTATGAACCCTAGATATGGGTTTGTGTTTAATTCGGTGTTATGGATCCAAATTATCATAGGGTTTTTGTTCTAGAGATTAATACGAAGGTGTGTGAGGTTTCAATTACCAGAATGAAGTTCGACTCGATGGTGCCCGGCTAGAAGTCAGTCGCGAGTTGAACGAGTTGGTCCCTGGTGCCTCCGACTTCGTCTCCAGCCAAAATGTTTTGTGGAACAGGTTTAGAGGAGTCCGTTCAAGGTGCGTAGGTGTTTGATTTCGGGAATAATGATCGAATCGATAGAATTTGATTGTCATAGATGTGAGTTCGACGGTTACGGGTTTAGGAACTTAATTCACAATCATGGGAGAGTTAAAACGTATGAACACGCCTTATTGATTCTCGACATCATCAATGCCATGATTATCACTTATGAATTCGGACCGTTTTGTAGTTATGGAACGAATTTGGATCAAGGATCATTAGGGTTTGACTTTTAAAGGTCAACAGAGACAAAATCTCTCAATTTTGACTTAGCAAAGTCAACAAAATGGTTTTAGGGTAATTACAACTTTGGTCCTTGAAGTTTCAGTTTAAATCTTGATAGAACTAGTCCCTTGGATTTGCAACTGGGTTAGTGAGGTTAAGAAATAATGGATTTAACTGAGTTTGTGTTAATGGGGTTAACTCTAAATGGCCGGATGTCACATCATCCCCTTTTTGAAAGAATTTTCGTCCCGAAAATTAAAATAATAAAAAAAAATTCTGGGGTGTCACATCATTCCCTAGTTGAAAGATTTTTCGTCCCGAAAATTTGAATAGTAACATAAGAGTTTGACGTGGAGTGCTTGAACATATGAGGATACTTGAGCATCATCTGGTCCTCGCGCTCCCAAGTGAATTCTGGTCCGCGTTTCGAGTTCCAACGAACTCTGACAATAGGGATTTTACTACGTTTGATCGTTTTGACGTCCCTATCCAAGATTTCTATTGGATCCTTGATGAAACGCAATTGTTCACCGATGTGTAGTTCCTCGAGAGGAACCGCGAGTGTTTCGTCTGCTAGACATTTCTTCAAGTTCGTGACATGAAAGACATCGTGTACACCACTAAGTCCTTCAGGTAGGTCCAGCTGATACGCTACTGGGCCAATTCCTTTCACTATTTTGAACGGTCTAACATAAAGAGGATTAAGTTTGCCTCGCTTCCCGAAGCGAAATACACCTTTCCAAGGTGAGGCTTTGAGTGAGACCATGTCGCCTACTTGAAACTCTAATGGTTTACGACGCTTATCGGCTTATCTCTTTTGACGATCACGAGCTGCCGCCATACGGTTTCGGATTTGAACAATATTTTCAGATGTTTCGAACACAAGTTCAGGACCCGTAAGTTGGCTATCCCCAACTTCTGCCCAACAAATAGGAGAACGGCATTTCCGTCCATATAGTGCTTCAATGGAGCTGCCTTGATGCTAGTGTGATAACTGTTGTTGTAGGAGAACTCCACCAACGGTAGATGAGACTCCCAAGTGTTACCGAAATCAATCACACAAGCTCATAGCATGTCCTCCAGCGTTTGAATAGTACGTTCTGTCTGGCCATCAGTTTGAGGATGGTATGCTGTGCTCATATCTAGGCGCGTGCTTAAAGCTTTATGTAACGATTGCCAGAAACGAGAGGTGAATCGTGCATCACGATCCGAAATGATAGAGATTGGCACCCCGTGCCGAGAGACTACTTCTTTCAAGTAAATACGAGTAAGCTTGTCCATTTTGTCGGTTTCTTTGATTGCTAAGAAGTGAGCGGATTTTGTTAATCGATCAACAATTACTCAATTAGTATCACATCCGGTAGGAGTTCGTGGCAATTTTGTAATAAAGTCTATGGAGATTTGTTCCCATTTCCACATGGGAATTTCTGGTTGTTGGAGAAGGCCAGAAGGCTTTTGGTATTCAACTTTGACCTTCGCGCAAGTTAGGCACTTACTCACATAGGTGGCTATATCTGTAACATCTCTGATTTTTATCATGTATTTTTTGGTGCAATAAACAAAAATTCAATTATAACACAATCTTGATACAAACATTTCACCCTAAGATTTCAATTAATACATTTCTAGGGTTACATGAATATATTTTTAAAACATTCTAATATTAATTCAAAGAAAACAAAAACTTTCCAAGTGGAACATACATATATGCATATGACATGCATGATCACACATATATTGGAGCTTGGTAATTATCTATAAAAACTATGAAGCTTCCATAATCAAAAACCTAATTACGCATATATGTAAAAAAAATATATATGTATACATTAACCGATAACCATGTAAAGTCTGGTACGTTAACAAGGAAGGGTGCCAAGAAAGTCCTAGACACGGCAACACCTTCTGAGCCCTCCAAATGGATTAAACTCGAACCTTTCTCCAACAACAAGAAACGAAAGACTAGGAACTATGCTGTTGTTACCCCAGCTGCCCCAGTCAATCAGGTTGCTCCTATGACTCAGAATTCAGCCAAGAAACATTATGTGGGCAGCAGCCCTTTGTGTAACACGTTCAATTACCATCACTTCCCAAATATACCGTGTCGGATATCTGCCAGCTGTGGAAGATATGGGCATTTAGCCAACACCTGCAGAGTCAAACCACCCGGCAATACAGCCAACCAGGGAAACAAAGGGGTTCCAACTATCACTAATGGGAATGCTTGCTTTGAATGTGGTAACCCAAACCACTTCCGAAACCGATGCCCAAAACTTACCAACTCTAATAAAGGTGGAGCTAGAGGGCGTGCTTTCAACATAAATGCTAATGAAGCCCAGACCAACAATGATGTGGTCAACGGTACGTTCCTCGTTAATAACCAATATGCTTCCATACTATTTGATACCGGTGCTGATAAGAGTTTTGTTTCACTTAATTTTGAACCTTTGCTTGCTAAAACACGAACTAAGTTAGAGAGAATGTTTACCGTTGAAGTAGCGGATGGAAACCCCATCCACATTGACTCCATTATCCGCGATTGTTTCATCAAACTTAATGAATATTCCTCTCCCGTCAATCTCATACCTATGCAACTGGGAAGCTTTGATATCATCATTGGCATGGATTGGCTATCTAGTCATCATGCCGAGGTCGTTTGTTTTGAGAAGTGCATCCGAATTCCTCTCCCCTCGGGTGATACATTAAAAGTCTTTGGTGAGAAACCATGTAGTGGGCTTAAGCTCATGTCGTGCACTACGGCCCGAAAGTACTTACAGAAGAAGTATGTCGCCTTTTTATCCCATATCGTTCAAAAGAAGGACCAAGAGAAGAGTATTCAAGACATCCCCATCATTTGTGAATTTCCCAAAGTATTTCCTGAAGATCTATTCGGTCTTCCACCTGTTCGTCAAGTAGAGTTTCGTATCGACCTTGTACCTGGAGCTAATCTTGTGGCTAAAGCTCCATACCGTCTAGAACCTTCTGAAATGCAAGAACTTGCAAGTCAGCTCCAAGAACTTTCCGATAAAGGTTTCATTCGTCCCAGTCATTCACCATGGAGTGCACCCGTCCTATTCGTGAAGAAGAAAGATGGCTCATTCCGGATGTGTATTGACTACCGTGAACTCAACAAACTTACCATCAAGAATCGTTATCCTTTGCCTAGGATTGATGATCTCTTTGATTAACTCCAAGGTTCCACCTACTTCTCGAAGATTGATCTTTGATCCGGATATCACCAACTTCGCATGCAAGAGGAGGATATTCCAAAAACTGCCTTTCGTACAAGATACAGTCACTACGAATTTATGGTTATGCCTTTTGGGGTAACCAATGCACCTGCGGTTTTCATGGATCTTATGAATCGCGTATGCAAACCATACCTAGCTAAATTCGTGATTGTTTTCATTGACGACATCTTGATCTACTCCAAGACTAAATCAGATCATGAACAATACCTTAAGTTGGTTTTAGACCTTTTAAGAAAAGAACAACTATATGCTAAGTTCTCCAAGTGTGAATTTTGGCTAAAGGAAGTTCATATTTTGGGTCATATTGTCAACGAAAAGGGAATTCATGTTGATCCCACAAAGATCGAAGCCGTAAAGAATTGGAGTACCCCTAAGACCCCTACCGAAGTTCGTTCATTTCTTGGTCTTGCTGGTTATTACCGTCGTTTTATCTCAAACTTTTCCAAGATTGCTGTCCCTCTCACGGCCTTGACCCATAAAGGTAAACACTATGAGTGGGGACCAAAGCAAGAGGAAGCCTTCCAACTCCTCAAGCAAAAATTATGTAACGCTCCTATTCTCACTCTTCCTGATGGCAACGATGATCTGGTTGTCTACTGTGATGCATCAAACCAAGGTCTCGGTTGTGTTCTTATGCAACGGGGCAAGGTGATCGCTTATGCATCAAGACAACTCAAAATTCATGAAAAGAATTATACGACGCACGATCTTGAATTGGGTGCGGTCGTTTTCGCATTGAAGATTTGGAGGCATTATCTCTATGGCACGAAATGTGTGGTGTTCACTGATCACAAAAGTCTCCAACACATCTTCAATCAAAAGGAACTCAACATGAGGCAAGTACGTTGAGTCGAACTCCTTAACGACTATGACTGCGAGATTCGTTACCATCCCGGTAAAACGAATGTTGTGGCCGATGCCTTGAGTCGTAAGGACCACGTTATGCTTCATTGTGTTAGGATTCAAACCGATATACAAAATCGCATCCTAGAAGCTCAACACGTCTCGGTCACCGAGGGTAATCTGTATAACGAAATGTCATGTGGTGTTGAACTCCTATTAAAAACCAAACCTAATGGCCTCTTCTATTACTTGAATCGTATCTGGATCCCCGATCGTGATGACCTTCGCGCAGTCCTTATGAATGAGGCACATAAAACTCGTTACTCCGTCCATCCCGGGGCGGATAAAATGTACAAGGGCCTTAACCAACAATACTGGTGGCCTGGGATGAAGAAAGACATTGCACTTTATGTTGCAAAATGTCTAACTTGTTCCAAAGTCAAAGCTAAACATCAACGCCCTTCTGGCTTGCTTGAACAACCGGAAATTCCAGTGTGGAATGGGAAAATCTAGCCATGGATTTCATTACCAAACTCCCTCGTACTTCTAGCGGTTATGATAGCATTTGGGTGATCATTGACCGTCTCACCAAATCTGCTCACTTTCTACCCATCCGAGAAGACTATCGGGTAGAGAAATTAGCCCGAATCTACATTGACGAAATTGTGAGTCGTCACGGGGTCCCACTTAACATAATCTCTGATAGGGATGCTCGTTTCACCTCCCGCTTTTGGCAATCTCTCCAAACTGCTCTTGGTACACGCTTGGATTTAAGCACGGCTTACCATCCCCAAACTGATGGTCAGACCGAGCGAACAATCCAGACTCTCGAGGACATGCTTAGAGCTTGTGTAATTTATTTTGGTAGCAATTGGGATTCCCATCTATCCCTCATTGAGTTCTCCTACAACAATAGCTACCACACAAGCATCAACATGGCTCCATTTGAAGCCCTCTATGGTCGGAAATGTCGCTCTCCTATCTGTTGGAACGAGATTGGAGAAGCACAAATCACTGGTCCTAAATTAATCCAAGAAACTTCTGACAAGATCCTTCAGATTCATAACAACCTTCAAGTGGCAAGGAGTCGGCAAAAGAGTTATGCCGACAAAAGACGTAAACCCTTGGAATTTCAAGTCGGTGATATTGTACTTATAAAGGTATCTCCTTGGAAGGGGGTGATCCGTTTCGAGAAGAAGGTAAACTAGCACCTCGCTATGTGGGCCCATTTAAGATCCTCGAAAGGATCGGGAAAGTGGCTTACAAACTCGAGTTACCTCCATCACTTAATGTACATCCTACTTTCCACGTGTCCAACCTAAAGAAATGTCTTGCTGATGAGAACCTACAGATACCTCTTGACGACGTGCATATGATGAAACGATGCACTTCGTTGAGAGAGCGGTGGAGATCATGGGTCATGAAATCAAGCAACTCAAGCGAAGCCGTATTCCTATTGTCAAAGTTCGTTGGGATTCTAAGCGTGGTCCTGAGTTCACTTGAGAACGAGAGGATCAAATGAAGCTTAAGTATCCACACCTCTTTTCTGATTCAGCAGCCTCAACTAGTTGAATTTCGGGACGAAATTTCCTCAACATGGGGATACTGTAACATCTCTGATTTTTATCATGTATTTTTTTGGTGCAATAAACAAAAATTCAATTATAACACAATCTTGATACAAACATTTCACCCTAAGATTTCATTTAATACATTTCTAGGGTTACATGAGTATATTTTTAAAACATTCTAATATTAATTCAAAGAAAACAAAAACTTTCCAAGTGGAACATACATATATGCATATGACATGCATGATCTCACATATATTGGAGCTTGGTAATTATCTATAAAACCTATGAAGCTTCCATAATCAAAAACCTAATTACCCATATATGTAAAAAAAATAGATATGTATACATATATATATATATATATATGTATATATATACTTTTTTTTTAAAGCAAAGTGGTCTTGAACCTCCTCAAAGTCTTTGAACCCTAAACTTGAACCCCCAACCCTTGTGATTGAACCTTTGGACTAGATTTGACCCCATGAGAGTCAAATTTGACCCTCATTCGTCAAGTTTGACTTTAAAAGTCAAACCGGCCCATTTCAATAAAATCCAACATAGGAAAATCGATAAACATGTTATTATGGACTTTCCTACACACGAATTCAATAATCAACCTCAATCCAATCCTGATAAATGGCCCAACTCTATCAAGAAAGCGGGGATTTCAAATTTTGAATAAGTTTGACTCCTCAGAGTCAAACCGGACACAAATCGTTTCCAAAAATGAGAAATCTAACGCGTTCAATCACGGGAATCAAGTGTAGACTGTTTCCTCATGTACCACACCTGTTATCGCGACCCAGTTCATTCAGTTACAATTGTAATAACGCGTAATCGAGACTAAAACCGACACCCGTAATCCTCTCAATCGAATCAGACCTTAATGATGAAATTAATCAAATTAAATCGCCATAGGCCTTCGCACGACTCTATACAAACTTGCCAAAACCTCATTTGAGTCTCATTCCATCTCTGTTTACCGATCGAGCACCAACAACTCCGCCACTGAACGTCTAGTCGTCGGCCCTCTGTACTCAACCGATTCAGGTATGGTTTGAATCATTCGAATCGTTTTCATGTTAAGATCGAAAGCCCTATGTCAATTTCATATGATAGAGGGCATCAAACCCAAATGTGTTTGAGATCGAGAGCTGTTCATACGGGTTCTAAATGGGGATTTTTCTAATTCAAAGGGCTTAGTGTATTTACTCATTTGAACAATATAATCTAACAGCGAACCATCTGGTCCGACCGGTTAAGACATTGCACCGTGGGACCAGAGGGCGTGGGTTCGAAACCCACATAACCGGTCCTTTTTGTGCGTGAACTCAAAGCCAGACCTTTGGTTATATACAAATCAAACCAGTTCCATAACACGGGTTAGTCCCCTGGTCTAGTGGTTGAGACGGCTGCATCACACAGAAACCACCCGGGTTCGAACCGGGTGGTCTGTTTTATTTTTAAAAATCAATTTTTAACAACCTAAACTTGTTATAAAAATTATTTTTATAAACTATACATTATTAAAAACATAACACATAAAGAATTTACAATTTTTGACCTAAAATACATATTTTTACAAATTAGGTTGTTTAAAACCTCATTTTAGTTATTTTTTTTAGAAAAAAAAAATATATATATTTTAAATAATTAAATTCCCTAGTTTATAAATATTTTGACAAGAAATTCTTATATAAAAATATGATTATACACATTTTTCCAATCAATTGTTTTTCTTATATATATATATATATATAGATATATATATATATACATATATACACACACACATACATGAACTTCATTTTTATTTACTTATTTTATACTTTAACAATAAACAAATAAATAAATAGACTTTTCAATTACATTACTTTTTTAACAAAAAAAAAATATTATTTTTAAATAAATAAAAATAATTTATTTATTTAATTATAAACCCTAAAATAATAGTGTCATATTACACTTTGAACTTCCAAAGTTTACACCGAACTTTTGACAACTTATTCTTTCACATAAAATAACACAAACTTTATAAAAGTTTTCACATAACAAAACCCGATGAACATTAGACCTATCCTTAGACTTGTGCACGTTATAATCTAAGATCATGCCTTTTCACACTAGGTTAACTTGTGATTTGAAAATCACTTGTGCTACATACTTGCTCGTGTTACCCACACAATATATCCAAGTCAGTTTACATAGTCCCTTTTTTTCATTTTGTACTTTTGGGATGAAACATGATTTAACTTTTTGAAACCTTTTTGCATAGACTTAAATACAATTCAACAATATGATATTATGTGTTATGTGCTTTATGCTTGAATGCTATGAGTTAAGACTACATGTACATGACATTAGTACAATCATTAACTCTGTACAAGCCAACGGTTAACATTGATAGATCTATTGTGTCTGACAAACCCACCCGGTTAGGGTGTTTGTTACCGACTTTACATTAGGGTAACCTGCATGTTATGCCTCAGTCACAAGGTTTGATTGTACACACTTAGTTTAACTATATATTCTCCATAAATGCCTTATACACGTGTATCGTATGAATCGTATAAAACACTTTAAACTTGGTTGTGTGTCAAAACCTATGTATGCTCACCAACTTTTTAGTTGACCTTGTTTTCATCATGTTTCAGGTACTAATGCTTGAGAATAAGTACAAGTTGCTTCACTTAGGACCGAGGACCTAGAATCTAATTTAAAGAAACTATTTATGTATTTCTATTTTCCTTGTATTGTTGGATTCATGTTTATTTATGATATGAAGTTGGTTGTTTAAATATTTAAACTTTAGTAATCCTTGAGCTTTTGAACAGTCTACATGTCCCGCCCTGACGTATTCCGCCGTCGGTTGGGGTGTGACAATATTGGCCTTCATCTTTGGCCACCGATATAACACCTTTAGATCATGGTACATTTTGTCAGAATTTGGATGAATAGAGTAACGAGATTTATGAGCCTCATCCATGACTAGTTCCCTTAAATTTCCGAATACCGGAATCCATATTCGCTCGGCGAGGTAGTGAATACCGTCAGATTTGACCTCGAGTTGTGCTTCCATACCGCGTGTACCTTCCAGCGGTAGGTTTTCCTCTTTTAGGGCTTCGAGTTGAGCACTGCGGATCTTGTCAGGTAATCTGGGGTGAATAGTGAGTTGTAATGCTCGAACTCGTTTGGGTTCATTTCTTTTTGACTTAGTGGATCAGCTACAACGTTAGCTTTACCCGGATGATACCGGATCGCACAGTCATAATCATTTAAGAGCTCGACCCAAAGACGCTGTCGCATGTTCAAATCTTTCTGCTCGAAGATATGCTGAAGACTCTTGTGATCGGTATAGATGGTGCATTTAGTACCGTACAAGTAGTGTCTCCATATCTTAAGTGTGAAGACTACGGCTCCCAACACTAGGTCATGAGTGGTGTAGTTTTTCTCGTGAACCTTTAGTTGACGTGAAGCGTATGCGATCACCTTTTCACGTTGCATTAAGACACAACCCAGACCCTGAATAGATGCATCACAATACACCACAAAATCACCGGTTCCTTTCGGAAGAGCTAGAATAGGTGCACTGTAAAGTTTTCTGTTTAAGATGTTGGAATGCTGACTCTTGGTTATCTCCCCAGTTATAGGGTTTACCCCTTTTGAGTTAAGGCAGTGAGAGGTTGTGCAATTTTTGAAAATACTTCGATGAATCGACGGTAATATCCACCCAATCCCAGAAATTATCGCACCTCAGTCGGAGTCGTCGGTGCTGCCCAATTCTTGATGGCTTCTATCTTTGATGGTTCGACATGTATTCCTTTCTCGTTAACCACATGTCCTAGAAACTGAACTTCCTGGATCCAAAATTCACACTTGGAAAACTTAGCATACAGTTGCTCTCTCTTAAGAAATTCCAAAATTAGGCGTAGATGTTCCTCATGTTCTTCCTTGTTCTTGGAATAAATGGGGATGTCGTCGATGAAAACGATAACGAATTGGTCAAGGCAAGGCTTACACACACGGTTCATGAGGTCCATGAATACCGCGAGTGCGTTGGTTAATCTGAAAGGCATGACCATAAATTCATAGTGGCCGTACCTTGTTCTGAATGTAGTCTTAGAGATATCCTCTTCTCGGACTCTTAACTGATGGTAACCGGACCTAAGATCTATTTTGGAATAGAAGCTTGATCCTTGGAGTTGATCAAAGAGATCATCTATACGAGGCAAAGGGTAGCGATTCTTGATTGTGACTTTATTCAGCTCACGGTAGTCAATACACATACGGAAAGTCTCGTCCTTCTTCTTGACAAACAGTACCGGAGCTCCCCATGGTGATGAGCTAGGTCGAATGAAACCTTTATCCAAAAAATCCTATAACTGAGTGGACAACTCTTGTAATTCACTAGGTGCTAATCTATAAGGTGCCCGAGCGATCATTGCCGCTCTGGGTGCTAGATCGATTTGGAATTCAACTTGACGGTACGGTGGCAGACTAGGCAAGTCCTCGGGAAATACTTCCGGATAGTTACGTACGATTGGTATATCATCAATTTTCTTCTCCTTAGATGACTGCTCGGTGACGAGAGCCAAAATAGCAGTATGACCTTTTCGAAGACATTTCTGTGCTTTTATGAAGGATATGATGCCAACGACTGTACCACTCCTTTTGCCTTGGACAGAAAGGATTTCCCCTCTAAGGAGAGGAAGGCAAACACTTTTGTCACAACAGATGGCCTCAGGTTGGTTCTTGGATAACCAATTCATACCGACAATAAGGTCGAAACTGCCAAGTGTAACTGGTAGAAGGTCAATGTCAGGTTTATGACTAACCAATACTAGTTTACATCTGTAAGAATGCGAGTTGTTTCGATTTTTTGAGCGTCTGCTATCTCAATAGTATACTTGTCTTTTAATAGAGTTGGAGCACGACACACTAATATGGAATTTGTGAAATCATGCTGAGACTTCTAGTGAGACCCGCGCTTATAAAGTAAGTGTCAGCCAATGCATAGGCTAAGGGAAAAGGTTCACATGTAGGAATGAAAAGTCTAATGAGATATAGATTCTAGTAGCATAACAGATAGGATGTATGTTTAAGTAATTACGTTCAACTGATGGTTGGTTAGGTTAAATCTTCATTTCCTAATGTCATTGGATCAACGGGATCATTTGGTGAAGAAAAAAATTTGTTTACAGGATTGAATATGCTGGGGTAACATTCGAAGTTAGACTAAGGATTAGTTACATGATGATGTAACAAGTTCAAATGCGATCTATTGTTGGAGTGTAAGGAATAACATGTTAGCATAGAGAGAATTCCTCAAATTCTGTGTACATAGTTGGAGTCGGTGGTTTTACCCTGAGGTTCTACTAGAGTTTCACTCTAGGTGGTTCCATTGATTAAGTTTGAATGATAGTCGTAAGATCACTAAGACTCTTACATGAGTGAAAATAACATTGATGGATTCCATTGATGATAATTCAGTGTGTCCGTAAACATTTTCAACCTGATAGTCGCGTCTATCAGCTGTTAAACGAATTTAACGATGCCAACTAGTCGTTGAGTGGGTTATGAGAGTCTCTACAGATAGTGGAAACTTAAGTCTGTAAATCACTGATCAGGACAATTCATCCACACACTAGGTTTCACCAGGACTTACATGCACCTCAAATTACTATTACGTGTGCACCCGTAATGATAATTTGCTTTGCATGCTCCTTAGTTTTCCCTGTCCTTTTTCAAAATGTCCTTTAATTTGTATTTCCGAGTACAGAGGATTGTCATATATGATAAGTCATCGAGAGGCTTAGTCATCAACCACAAGTTGGTCGACTAGGACTCATATCAGGATGAGTAGTCAGGAATCATTTGATCCGAGTATTCACTCGAGTTGAAATACAATACGATAGTCCAATCCCGCGGGTTGTAGATGGTAACATGCATATGAAGCAAACGTGTACATGAAATACGATTTTGAGAAGTGAAACTAGTTCATGGATATGTGTCAGGATAGGGTTTGAGTATGCGTTCTCAACTTTGTGGTCCATCTATTTTCAACAGAATATTGACCAAGGAAGCGAGCCCATGGCATGGAAATGTGATATGTGTCAATGGGATTCTTCCATAGTGTGCGCAACGGTATGCCTTCACTCGACGTATTGTTGCTAGTGGGTATAGTAGGGACTCGCCTTCGACGATCCTTACTCCCAAAGAGACATATGCTAGCTGAGTGTCATCCATAACATGGACCTGAGAAAGCCCGCCATACCCAACAGGGGATGGTTGTATAAGTGACTCCTCCGAAGGCTCCATCTCGCTGCCCTCGGACGTGAGTGGATGATGTTCTGGTGATTCCCCGAGTGTCGTCACTGGGAATGATGATGCAATGAAAACGATGTGTCCCTCACCAACTGAGGGTGATACAGATGGTATTAACATGCCTGCACTGCAATTTATGTATAGTTGCTATATGTATCATGTATAAGTGTCTGTGCCATGTAACTAATGTGTGAGGTTATAGTCTAGTATGCGATCCTAGTTCTCTATAACCAATGGCTCTGATACCAATCTGTCACACCCCCAAATTCCACTAACGAAGTTTTACCGTTTGGAAGGTGACACACCAGGATCTCAGTCATTAGTTACATCAAACGACACTATATGGGACTTAAAATTCATAACATAAATGCTCAGAGTTAATGCGGAAGCGTAAACGTTAATATAAACTTAAAAGTAATTACACGCAACAAGCGTCAATCAATATAATTAAGTAAACTGTTTATCATGTTTGAAATGAATGAAATGACAGTAGGACTCCATGCATGTCCTAAGTGTGCAACCTGTGCCAAAGCGACCTGAGAAACATGTAAGAAAAAGTGTCAACACGAGGTTGGTGAGTTCACAGGTTTCAAGTTTACAATAAGAGAGTGTTTGCCAGATTATGTACATTCACTATGCATATCTATAGGTAGCTAGCCTATGTTCATGTCTTACTAAAGTGCTCGCAACCGAAGCTGACTGTTTGTGTATTTGCCTCCTGCCAGGTCTATCAACTCTGGCAAATGTGAGTAGGCTAACATTTCACCCGTTCGATCTCCAATCGAGTTAGCGCGACTAATGCAGGTGGGATTTTTCAAACCCAGTAGTACTACTAAACATTACCTCGCTAAGATCCATATTAACGGTTCGATGTATGATGAGGACTTTCTATGATAGTGTGTCACGCTTAGCCTCAACAGTAATAACATATGAATTACAATAATCTAAAATAGTTGTGTCATGTTTTCTCCCCCAATAGGAAAAACATGTAACATAATGTTTGTCTGCGTACCTGTTTCTCCCCCACGGGGAAAACAAGTAAAAATATGATAGTTGGTGTTCATGTTTGTTTCTCCTCAACAGGAAAACAAGTAAAATACGTTTGTGTGTAAGCATGTTTCTCCCCCAATAGTAAAACAAGTAAAAAAGGGGCCGTGAAACTCACCTGCGTTGCGTAGTAGGTAGTATCACACAAGTATGAGATTGAAACAACAAGTGTTAGCCTGAAACGGATCACGTATGCCCTAGAATATAAACATAACAATTAGGGACACAATGGGATTTGTGACGATGACACGGAAGGTTAGAACGTCTTAACACATTATAAAGATTTAAGAGTGGACGAACGTGTCTACGGGAATAAAGAGTCTTAATACCAAATTTACGATTGAAGCGTTACGTGTCGTATGCTAATAACGAATAATAATTAAACAAATACGTAAATTCGTAAGTTCGAGTCGTTTATAAAGATTAGGAAAATAATATAATTTAATATATTATTCTTAGGTTCGTAGGATTTACCAAATAATCATTTGTATGGAAAAATAATAAATATATTATTTTTAGTCGGATATATAAACGTGGGTAAATAATATAACAGATTATATTATTTAAAATTTTAAAATGTCACACTAATTAATTAAACGAGGCGAAATAATATAAGAATATATATATTATTTTATACTAGGAGTCACGGTTTGAACATAATATAAATATATTATTTTTATTCGATAATAACATAAATATATTATTTTTAAAAGTGAAAATAATATAAAAATTGGTTATAAAACCAAACCCGAGCCTACGGGTGTTTTCTGGTGTCAAAATATAATTATATAACATTATAATATCATAGGGAAAGATTTTATAAAGAGGAAATTAGTGAAAAAGCCCCAAGAAAAGAATGCAGGAGACCGGACTCGAACCCGGGTCTCCTGCGCATGAGTCCAACAACTTAATCACCCCGCCCGCCAGGGTCATCGCATATAAGGATCGGAACAAATTGGTTTTAACATCCATGCCCCTGTGTTCTTCCCCCCATATGAACTGATCGAATCTCCCCCTGAATCCACTGAATTCGACTACGTTTGAGGCAAAAGGCATAGGGGTTTTGTTAATTGAAGGTTTACGAGTCTGCATGTGAGTTTAATTCGAAACACACTAAGTTTTAGATCGTTTAATTTCTGTTTTGAAAGCCGAAAACCTAGGTTCTTAGCATGGATTCGATTTGAACAATCCATATAATAAAACTAGTTGGAATCACAGGGATTTTGACAAAAAAAGGATGGCGAGTCTAACTCTGTGGTTTAATTTGATTGAAAAGGTGATTGGATTGGGGTTCGACCAATCCGAAAATGTATGAACCCTAGATATGGGTTCGTATTTAATTCGGTGTTATGGATCCAAATTATCATAGGGTTTTTGTTCTAGAGATTAATACGAAGGTGTGTGAGGTTTCAATTACCAGAATGAAGTTTGACTCGATGGTGCTCGACTAGAAGTCAGTCACGAGTTGGTCCCCGGTGCCTCCGACTTCGTCTCCAGCCAAAATGTTTTGTGGAACAGGTTTAGAGGAGTTCGTTCAAGGTGCGTAGGTGTTTGATTTCGGGAATAATGATCGAATCGATAGAATTTGATTGTCATAGATGCGAGTTCGACGGTTACGGGTTTAGGAACTTAATTCACAATCATGGGAGAGTTAAAACGTATCAACACGCCTTATTGATGCTCGACATCATCAATGCCATGATTATCAAGGATCGTGAGGGTTTGACTTTTAAAGGTCAACAGAGACAAAATCTCTCAATTTTGACTTAGCAAAGTCAACAAAATGGTTTTAGGGTAATTACAACTTTGGTCCTTGAAGTTTTAGTTTAAATCTTCATAGAACTAGTCCCTCAGATTTGCAATTGGGTTAGTGAGGTTAAGAAATAATGGATTTAACTGAGTTTGTGTTAACGGGGTTAACTCTAAATGGCCGGATGTCACACAGGCAAGTGTACCTATCAATTGTAACACAGCTATGTAGATGTCCGGATATTGAACCCACAAGACATTGACTCTAACTAACACTAAACTATGACTAGAACTTAAGTAAAGGTTTGGATTGGGGTGGTTTTCTATCAACTAAGATTAAACTAGGCAAATAATACCAAATAAGACAAACGACTAATTAACAAGGATTGGGATGAAATCAGTAAGAATGGAAAGGACTACCTAAGCTGTGAATCATGGATGCTAAGATTGGCTTATATGGTTAAGGAACATGATATGGAACTGGGATCCTAAAATGTGACACCCTAAATATTACCTAATGGATTCCCGATCACTCTTGGTCTCGGGATGTGACTAGAAGACAACTAAAGGAGCAATTTATTTGCTTCAATTTGAATTCAATCTATTTGACACGAATTAGCAACAATACTAGACCTCTAAGGAAACACCCTCTTAGACAATTCACACTCAGAAACCCTAACACTGAAGACTAACCGATTACCTATCACTTTTCAGGTATTTAGATAAGAAGAACACTTGCTTCAATTGGTTACTAGTTGATAATCCTATGGTGAGTATGTCTAGACAACCACAAACTAATCTCAAACACACAGTAAACGATCTACTACAAACCTGTTCATGAAAGACATTCAATAAGGCATGTATGGACGGATCAACCAACAAACAATCAATAGCAAGCATGCATATTCATCAAACATATCAAATCAGATCTGGACTAGAACATAAAATCACATCAATATCCCAAAAAACCAATAAAAATCCAAACTTTAACATTCAATCATCGTAAACCTAGGTAGCTCTAAAGTTTTAGCCAAGAATCATAGTAAAATCAGAAGATTAAGAAGTAATAAGATCAAACATAGTCACAAAACAAAGATCAAACATCAATTGAATGATTAGCGTGACCGGATGATTGATTCTAACCCGTTTCTTCTTCGAATCCTTGAACTCTTGATCAAAATCCTTGCTTTCTTGCCAAAATCGCCCAAGATCCAAGCTTTGATGGCAATTAGTCGATCCTCCAGAAGAACGGCCGTTCTAAAACATAAAAACCCTAAAATTCCTTTAAATTTGGATCTACGGCCCTCTCGCGTACCGTGAGAGGTTTCTGGCCGGTCCCTCGCATACCGCGAGGGACAAATTAGTCGGGCGCTCTTCTGGCTTCCCTCACGTACCTATAGGGTTTGTCTGTTCCTCCCTCGCGTACCGCGAGGAACCGAAATTCTCAAAAAATTAATTTTTAAATCTTTTCTTTTCTCTAATTCCTGTGTGCTCGATTCTTCCATAATTTTGCTCTATTTTCCGCTTCCTTAGCACACTATAGCCTGTAATTCCAAAACAAACTTAGAATGAACTAAAAACGACATAAAACGAATACAAAACTTGTACAAATACGCTCAAATACACACGGATTATCGTATGTGTTTTGCAACACATCAAACATCCCCACATTTACACTTTTTTCGTGCTCGAAAAAGAAATCTGCAATGGAATCATAACTGGACAAAGCTTTATCATTCTCAATTTTTTTTCAACACATATATAATAACGCGTTAAAGTGTAATAACCGGTATTTCTATCCGACTAAACCCAAGCACCAAATTTCAAGCCCCCGAGAATTGTTCTAATCCAATTTATATAGCATATCAATCAAACTATGGATCTCACACTTAAAAGCTACAATTTCACTTACTCCCGTCTCACGGTCATGTCTAGGCCCGGGTTAGATCTTATAAATCTTCCCACCACAGCAAACTAAAAAAATTATGTTTTCAAAATATTGATGATTGAATGGAGTGAAACGGAATGAGTATTTTCTTATATATGAATCAATCTCACCTAGGGGTGCATCTCCCGAGTCACCATCGCAGAAGGAAGCACACATGATACATTTTTATCAATAAAGCACATAAGAATTCAACTTAGAGGTGTATCCAAAGAGTCACTATCCCCATGGGAAACACATAAATCAAACTTTATTTATCCCACTGTTGATCACTTAAGCCTCGACCCATGGGTGTATCAACCAAGTCGCTATCCCGGAGGGTAACACGTAGGTCAAAACTCAAGCTTTCAATTTTTAACTTATACTCATAATGGATGTAAAGACGGAATGCAGACGCCATCAACTCTCGGATTCATTTGCATAAAAGGAGAATGATGTGCCAAACTTATTTAAGAAACATAAAAACCTTAGCTTACCGCGTTACCTATCACCCTATGTTGACAGTTTCAGTTTTATCGACACCCTAAGATGAGAACCCACAAGATTTCATGATTTAATTAAGTTATTACTCCTAATTAACACTTTTCAGGATATTTAAGATTTTCAACTGGCTGGGCCTACCAATTCATCAAAAATTAGACACGCTTTCTATTGTTTATTTTATTTTTCTTTAGCATGCTATGACCAGTTGTACTATCATTTTCCATGTACGTGCAAGACTTTAATTCAAAAGACTGATTTTTTTGAAAAATTTTCTACAATTTAAAATAACAGACTTAAAATACAAAACCTAGACGAATGTCTCCCATACCCACAATTAAAATTCACATTGTCCTCAATGTGGAACGAGAAACGACGGTTAAAAATAAAATTAAAGAAAAATTACAAAAATAAGTTAGAAATAAAAATAAAAATAAAAAGAAATATAAAAAAAGCGGAACAGACTTCCCTGTTTATAATATGTGAAATGCCTCATAAGTCGTATTCCCTTGCCTTCTATTCGAATGCGCTAAGCTATCAAATTCCAATAATTCCCCACGAACGAAAGCTGCTGATTCTAACAAGTACTAGCAATCACGTCAAATTTAATAATAACAAAAACAACACAACTAACCCTGTCGAGCCCCCAGAAATATATACACTGATATATATACAAGAGTTTATATACATGGAATGAAATACAGAAATGAAATACATAAAAAGATATACAGAAATAAAAATACATGAAATAGAATATACAACCCGGCAAAAGGTGCTACTGATGATCACGGCTCGTCACCTCCCGTCTCTGGCGGATCCTGCTGATGCTGGTCTGGTGCCCTGAAGAACGGTGGGATCTCAATGCCCTGCTGCGTCATCATATAACGGATGGCCGCATCCTATCAAAAATCTGATCTCAAAGCTCCTCGAATGTGAGCGGGGCTGGTGGCCTCATCCTCAACGGGTGCTGACCCTGGGGGCGCTCAATGTGGTGTACGATCCTCTGTCATGGTGTGGGTGCCCCCATCTGAACCGCCTCTGCGGCAGGCGTCCCGACAGGTGGTGGAACCTGCGAACCCTGCCGTGTCTCCATGAACCGTGGCGGAACGTCCATCGTGACGATCCCCGCCAATCTAAGCTCTACCAGACCGTATGGGATGGTATCCGGGCCAGGTGTGAGTAAACGGCCCGGATAACGGTAAAAAACTCCTAGACGCTTCGCAAGCCGACTAATATAAGGCACGAGCTCTAGCCTAGCCTCTGGCCCACCTCTACGACCCCTGGCTATCAAAGAGATAAGAATGCTAGCTAAGTTGGCCTCTCCGCGGCCAATGATGCAGTAGAGGCAGAAAAGATCGAGCTGGTTGCACTTCTCAATGCCGGACCGGCGTCCGATGAGAGTGCACGCCAGGATCCGGTGAATGTATCGGATGAGGGGGTCGCGAATGGATGACTCAACCAAGGAGGAAGAGTACGGTCCATCGACGATGGAATGCCAGAAGTCACGCAATTAACTGTCGCTGACCCCCTAGTCGTGCTGCCTCCGGAAAAGGCCCCGGAGGCTTTGCAGGAGTGGCTGCGCCGCCACCTCCTGCTCGGTGTACCACCCTATGGCAACCACGAACTGCGGGACCGGCAACTCGTAAACCTTTAGGCCTAAAGCAAAAGAACAGCGGTCGGCTCCGCAAACTGGCCTGTGACGTACAAGAATGTAGAATAGAACTCAACGGTGAGCTCACGGTACTGAGGAGTGTCACAGGCCATGGCTGACCGCCATCGGGCATCAAGAAGCCCCTCTAGTCTCTGGAGCTGTCCTAGCTCCTCCACCAGCCCCTAGTCGATCGTCATGTGCTGGAATGGCTCCATATCCACGAACCGCTCTAGATGAACCGCCTCCTCGGTCATCAGCTCGAAACGGAGAAGCGTGTGGTGCTGAAGGACTCGATCCTCTAACGGCGTCAGCTCCGCGTCGGGTGCGAGACGTGCCTCAGGAACCGCGTATCGAATGACCCGCGGCGCCCGACGAATCGGACACGGCTCCTCCGGCTCTCCCCTGGGAGGGGAACTGGGGCCCGCCTGCGCTTCGGTGCGCTGGAAGACTCACCTCGATCAGACGTGCCTGCATTTACAAGTTAGTACAACATATATATAATAATAAAATAATACAACAGGCCGGACGACCGTATAACATTTCATTCGCGGTCGTTCGGCTAATTATTTACTAATAATGTACTACAAAAATAAAAAAAAATGAAAAATTCGGGATACCCTATTTGTATATTTAAAAACCAGACAACCTCGCCCAAATGGAAATTGAGTACGGGCGAAGCGGTCTAAACCTGCGTAAAAAACCATAGGGATAACCCAATACAAATTTGTACAAATCTACAACAATTTAGTAGACTATAAGACATAAATGTCTAATAGTCTCCGATTAACTAATATTACAACATAAATCTTACACAAAATGTATAAATGACTTGAAACATGACTCTCTTTAATTTGAAGTACTCACCGTGTGCTTGATACCCGACTCCATCTATCCTAGACTCGATTTAATTAAATTCATACCGACTCGATGTACAAACTCTATAATAAACCGTCAAACTATGTCAAATACACACCGATGGTTATTAGCAACCATAATTGCAGGCCTAATTGATATATCATTTAGAATAAATAGCAGCAGTTATTTACAGGGTCTAAATCCCGCATCCTGTGTGCACTTTACTGGACTCAAAATAGTCTAATTACGACCCAAACAAACCTACAATGTTGACATATGACTCAAATTACAATTTACTAATTCACTGTACACGGGTTTGGACCCATATCCACAAAGACACTTGACCCGACTCAATTTACACTACTATTGACGCGAGTTCATCATGAAACAAGGAATTTTTACCTCTAAGTGGAGCTAAAGGTGAGATCTAAGTGAAGAAACCAGAGTCCGAACCCCTGTGTAGCTCGAAACCGTGGTGGTAGCTGGTGGTGTCCTGCGGTGGTGAGTCGGGTTATGACATGGTGGTGGATGCGGTGGTGTTGGGTGTAGGAGGTGGAGTCGGAAATGGAGAATGGAGAATCGGGGGGAGGTGGTGATTCCCGATGGTGGTTGTCAAAAATTGAGAGTGGTGGCGGTTGATCGGTGGTGGGAGAGATGGTGGTCGCCGAGATAGCGTGAGTAGTGGCGATGAAGGTGGCTGGTCGTGAGAGTGGTGGGCCGTGGTGTGATGGAATGGGGAAAGAAAAGTTTTATATTTTTTTCTGGATTTCCCAATCTCTCGTGTACCGCGAGAGATATGTGCTCACAGTCCCGTGTAGCGCGAAAGGTGAGTAGGCGGAACAGCCCTTTCAATGCCCCGCGTACCGCGAGAGCCCAAAGAAACTTTCTAGCGTACCGCGGGGGACAAAGATTCTGGCAAACTTCATTTGTCTCTCGCGTACCGCGAGAGACTCTCCCCAAACCCTTCGCGTACCACGAGGAGCACTCCTTCACAGAAAGTTAAGCATGTTTTTTATATTTAGAAATTTTTTTACCATTTAAAGACTTTTTGCATCTTGTTTTCAAAACTTGTTCCAACCTTAGTTTCTGAAGTATATTTACCTGGAGTATCGTCTTTGATGGTTTTCCTCCTCCGCTTAGGTCACGAATCCCTGAAACACACTAATACACAAGAACACACAAACCGAAAATGCACAAAAACTAAAAATTGAAAATAAAGATCGAAATTACAAACTCTACACTCGGGTTCTACCCCGAGGACTTACTCTCCTTCAGTTTTGGGTTCCGGTCTTGCCAAAGAGGATCTCATCCCCTCAACATTCTCAATAGGTCCTCCGATGTAGTGCTTTACCCTGTGACCGTTTACCTTCGACGAGCTACCTTCCCCATCGTGTAGCTCCAACGTGCCATAAGGAAATACTTCTTTAACTGTGTATAGCCTTGTCCATCTGGACTTAAGCTTACATGTGAAGAGTTTCAGTCTAGAATTATACACCAACACTTTATCCCCACACTTGAAGTCTTTCACTCCCTTCAACCGACGATCGTGCAATGCCTTAGTTCGCTCTTTATAGCTCCAAGAATGTGCGTATGCCTCGTCACGTAGCTCATCCAACTCATGCAACTGGAGAAACTGGTTTCGTGCTGCTTGTGGCAAGTCAAGATTGACTGACTTTAAGGCCTAATATGCCTTGTGCTCAAGTTCCACCGGTAGATGACATGCCTTGCCATAGATCATCCTAAAGGGTGTGGTCCCAATAGGTGTTTAGAAAGCAGTTCTAAACGCCAAAAGCGCATCATCTAACTTGTCGTACCAATCTTTCCTATTCTTCCCGACAGTTTTCTCTAGTATCCTCTTGTCTCCTCTATTCGCAATCTCGACTTGCCCACTAGATTGTTGATGATAGGCAGTCTATAGCCGATGGGTCACCCCATAGCGTGACAACACTTTCTCCATCTGGGCATTGCCAAAGTGCGTGCCCCTATCACTGATTAGGGCTCTAGGAGTACCAAACCTACTAAACAGCTTCTTTAAAAATCCCACCACAACTCGGGCATCGTTCGTAGGTAGAGCTTGAGCCTCGACCCACTTAGATACATAGTCAATCGCCACGAGAATGTATCGGTTCCCTCTTGATATAGGGAACGGGCCCATGAAATCAATGCCCCATATGTCAAATACTTCAACTACTTGAATCTGGTTTTGGGGCATTTCATTCCAGGATAAGATATTACCGGTGCGTTGACACGCGTCGCACCGCTTTACCAACTCATGAGCATCCTTAAACACCGTTGGCCAATAGAATCCAGAATCAAACACCTTCTTGGCGGTGTATGAGGGTCCGTTGTGACCTCCTGTCAAACCCTCATGACAATGCTTAAGGATCTCCGCACCTTCTTCTTTGCTCACACACCTCCTCAAAACTCTATCAGCTCCCGCACGAAACAAATGTGGAGCGTCCCAAATGTAGTGGTTGGCATGGGCAAAGAATTTACGTCTCTGTTGTGATGTCATGTCTTTAACCACTATGCCATCCGCTAAGTAGTTTGCTATGTCAGAAAACCATGGCAAACCTTGCTCCTCCGCACTCATATAGAACATCGGCTTCTCGGCTGGTATCACACTCACCATCATCAAGGACTCATGTGGGAACGTGTCCCCTATAGCCTCCTCCCGGATGTCTTCCCTTTCGGGGTCCTCTAGCCTCGACAAATGGTCTGCCACCACATTCTCCGCTCCCTTCTTGTCTTTGATCTCAATATCAAACTAAGAGAGCAAGAGAATCCATCGTATCAATCTAGGTTTGGCATCTTTCTTAGTGAAAAGGTATCGCAATGCCGCATGATCAGTGTATACGATGGTCTTAGAGAGCACTAGATATGATCGAACTTATCGAATGCAAACACCACTGCTAACAACTCCTTCTCAGTAGGTGTGTAGTTCTCTTGGGCATCATTTAGAGTTTAGCTCGCATAGTAATCGGGTGGAAGTGATTCTCTCTCCTTTGGCCTAAAACTGCCACGACTCCATAATCACTCGCATCACACATGAGCTCAAAGGGTAAGCTCCAATCGGGGGCAATCAAGATAGGAGCTCACACTAGCTGCTCCTTCAAGAACTCAAACGCCTTCAGACAGTCCACATCAAACTCAAAGGGACGTCTTTCTCTAGAAGGCGGGTCATGGGTCGGATGATCTTTGAAAAATCTTTAATAAACCGTCTATAGAAACCCGTATGACCTAAGAAACTCCTCACTGATTTCATGCTAGTCGGGGGTGGAAGGCTACTAATAGTATCAATCTTCGCTCTGTCCACTTCAATCCCGGCTCGTGAAACCTTGTGCCCTAGCACATTCCCCTTGGTCACCATGAAGTGACACTTCTCCCAATTAAGCATCAACTTCGTCTCTATGCATCGCTGCATCATCTTTTCGAGGTTCTGCAAACAATGATCAAAAGAACTCCCAAACACAGAAAAGTCATCCATGAACACCTCCATGGAAGTCTCGATCATGTCCTGAAATATAGCCACCATGCACCTTTAGAAGGTGGCTGGAGCATTACACAGCCCGAATGGCATACGCCTGTACGCAAAGGTAGCGTACGGGCATGTAAAAGTGGTCTTCTCCTGATCCTCCGGTGCAACGGGGATCTGGAAATAACCTGAGAAGCCATCTAGGAAACAGTAGAAATGTTGCCCTGATAGGCGCTTCAGCATCTGGTCAATGAATGGACGGGGGAAATGGTCCTTCCTAGTGGCATCATTCAGTCTCCTATAGTCAATACACACTCTCTAACCAGTGACTGTCCTAGTAGGGATTAACTCATCTTGCTCATTCTTTATCACTGTCATCCCACCCTTCTTCGGGACGACTTGAGTCAGGCTCACCCATGTGGAATCAGATATGGGATAGATCAAACCAACATCAAGAAGTTTCAGGAACTCCTTCTTCACCACATCCGACATGTTCGGGTTAAGCCTCCTTTGAGGTTGCACAACAGGCTTGTGCTCCTCCTCCATCAGAATCCTATGCGTGCAAAAGGATGGGCTGATGCCCTTTATATCGGTGAGCTTCCACGCAATGGCTTGTTTATTAGCCTTTAGGAATTCAATCAACTTTTCTTTTTCTTCCTCCGTCAGTGCAGTAGAAATCACGACGGGTAAACCGGCCTAGCCATCCAAGAAAGCATTCTCCAAATGGGAGGGTAGCTCTTTGAGCTCTAGGGATGGTGGTGCCTTAACCGAGGGCTTCTTCTACTCCTCGGGGTTTTTATAAACCTCAAAAACCTTTGGGTAATCGGGAGGTATAACAGTCGGGTGGCTTAGACTTTGCTCGGGTGGAGCATCTGTCTCAACCTCCTTGTCATCGTCACCCAGGTGATGTGAGTTTAGAAAGTCAGTGCCACACACGTAGTCAAGGCATCGATCCATGTGAGATATGAAGGTGTCTAGAAAGAACACGGAATCGTCCTGACCACTATAATTTTTCATTGATTTCATGACATCGAAGGTGACATCTCATCCCCTACACGAAGTGTAATCTTACCGTCGAAGACATCGATCAATGCCTTGGCGGTGCACAAAAAGGGGGGTCCCAAGATTAGTGGGACTCTATCGTCAACCTCCATATCAAGAATGACAAAATCCATGGGGAAAACAAATTTATCAACATTTACCAACAGATTTTCCACTATTCCCCTTGGATATTTGACCGATCGGTCGGCCAATGAGATGCTCATGCGCGTAGGGCATCAAATTGATGATAGCGCCGAGATCGGCTAACGCATGGTGCAAAGTTGAGCCACCAACCAAAAACGGGATCGTGAAGACACCCGGATCTGCTAATTTTTCCGTTGGCTTGTTCTGGACCACCATAGAACACCTCTCATTCAGAGTGACAGTCGAAAGATCCTCCAGCTTCTTCTTGTTGGAAAGAAGATCCTTTAAGAATTTAGCATATTTAGGCATATGCTGGAGGGCTTCAACGAAAGGCAAATTGATTTTTAGTTTCTTAAACAACTCCAGAAAGTGTCCATAATCCTTAGCAAATTTCTGCTGCATAAGACGGGCAGGATATGGAACACGAGTCAGATCAACATCAGGGGTCTTCTTCTTCCCCTCAACTCTCTCATCTTCTCCTTTATTCTCAGCCGGAGACTCTCTATCGGGCGCGTTACTTACTGGGACTCGCCTCTCATGCACCCCTCCAGGAGCCTCCATCTCTATCTCCTCATCAACCGGCTCATCATCAACCTCAGCCGGTGTCTGCTCTATCTCTCTCCCCTTGCCACTGTGGGTTGTCACCGCCTTAAAAGTGGCTTTCGGTTTAGTTTCAGTACTACCTGAAAAGGAACCTCCAGATCTATCAGTCAGCTGGTGTGCTATGTCACCCACTGTGCGCTGCAAATCTAAGAATGCAGACGGCTGACTCCTCAGTAATGTATCATGCTCTTTCAGCTTGTTCTGAGTCTCCTGATCTGTCTTCACCAACTTAGCAAGCAGCTGGGTTTGAGTAGCTAACATCTCCTCAATCCTCTTCTCCCCAGCGCTGCTACCAGTCTACTATCCTCCATCTCTATCTCCACCATAATTATTCTGACGGTTCTGAAACCCAGGTGGGTTCTCGCCAGATCTCCAATTAGAGTTAGGGTAGTTCCTCCATCCAGAGTTAAAAAGAGGGGGCTTTTGATTCCCCAAGAAGTCTACCTGCTCCTGTTGAGTGACAGGGCAATCAATGGTGTCATGGCCACCTCGACACACCTCACACTTCATAGCGCTCATCTTCAAATTCCTTGGCCATAGCAGCCAAGGCAGCAACCATGTTAGTATCAGGAGTGACCTGATGAACACCTCTAGTGGAAGAAGTGGGTGTCTTAGCATTAGGAATGGAATTCCTAGAAGAAGGTTGTTGTTGCTTAGCTTGAGCAAAGCTCTCAAACATCTCCTCACACTCCTCCGGTTCTTTTTTGTCCATGATGTGACCTCCTGCAGCAGTATTGAACATTTGTTGTTTCTCAAAGGTGAGTCCATTATAGAACTTTTCAACTAATGCCCAATCGGAAAGGCCATGTTGAGGACACTTGCTAAGCCATGTGGTAAGGCTCATCGGGGTCCATACGGAATGAGTGGATTTGATCCCTTAGACGAGCTGCTTTAGATGGAGGATAGTTTTTCTTCAGGAATTTTGTTTTCAGATCTTCCCAAGTGGTAATAGAATCTTGCAGTAGGGTATCTAACTAAGTGGCAGAATGCCCAGAGAGGGTGAATGGGAAAAGACGCCACAATATGGCGTCACCGGTAGCACCAGTAATGCGAAAGGTATCGCAAATGCGCGTAAAGCGGGATTGATGTCCTGGCGCATCCTCATCCTCAAGTCTGTGGAAATGGGTTGAGTTACTGATAGTAGTCATCACATGGGACGGAATCTGCCAGGTATTAGTGTTAGGCAGAGTAGGACAGGTAATAAAGGACATAGCACCCGTGAAACCGTCACATGCCCTATGGTGGATGGTATGCCTAGCAGGAGGATTTGCATCACCCATGTCAGCAGTAGGGATAGGAATTGTAAGGCCCCAAACCCCGAGAGGCCTCACTTGTTGGATTTAATCATTTACAAACAGTTCTTAAACTTGAATATCCAAAATAACGAAGCGGAAAATACTTCATTAAACATAACCATTACATTGTTCAACATGCGGAAGCGTAACATAGTCTAATACATGAACATACCATAAACTAAACATAACGGGATGCCAGTATTCATAATCAACCGGGTAACTCTTCTCGCTTGCCAAGCATCACCGTCCATCATCCATACTTGCCTTAACCTGGATGTGCATACTAAAAAGTCAGCTACGCTGGTGAGTTCTAGCTTTACATAAAACCTTAACATAAACATTTTGCCAAAAAACATAACATACATTTGTTTAAAAAAAGCGTACGTAAAACATGCAATAACATAACATCATCTTAACATCATAACATAACATCATAACATAAGTCAACATGAACCGAATCTGCGCCTTCTCGTAACCGTCAATTCCATACATCGCATACCAGCGGATGAACTTAAGGCTCGTTACCTCTAAGCCATCCTTCACACAGGTCCCCTAAGGCTCGTTACCTCTAGGTGGACCAAACATATGTCTCCTAAGGCTCGTTACCTCTAGGTAGACCAAACATACGTCTCCTAAGGCTTGTTACCTCTAGGTAGACCAAACATATGTCTCCTAAGGCTCGTTACCTCTAGGTAGACAGAACATAACTTAGGCACTATTTCCCCGCAAGGAATAGTACCTTCCATCGGGATCCTGATAATCCCATGGGTGACTGTCGTCACCCCATCATCAACCAGTTGTACAACCATTAGCCAGCCACAAAGGCCCCCCGTAAGGTGAGGCCAATACATATATATACATACATACCTTAGCTCCCGTAGGAACTCATGGCAGATTCGTTCATTCGTGACTTTCATAAAACCTTTACCTCTTTTTAGTTAAAGCATTCGTACGTTTTATTAAACAAAACATCAACTCTTTCTTAAACCTTTCGTAAACTTCATTTGGCAAAACATTTCATAAACATCATCCCGTAAACATCATTTCGTAAACATCGTTTCGTAAACATCATATCGTAAACATCACGTCATAAACATCGTTTCGTAAACATCATTTCGTAAACATCATTTTGTAAACCTCATTTCATATGTATGCACACCAGCCCAAAAACATTTAATTAAAACATTTAAAAAAGGGCTTCTAGAACTCACCTTATAAGCTAGTCTCGGTTGTCCTAAACAAAGGCCCAACAACGTCACCTCCGATCTGAATTGATTAGTTAAATACACATCAGACCCAATCCCGACTCTAACGGTTAAACCATTCTAAATATGCTGACTTTACTTAACCAGCCTGATACCTGCGCACTTAGCAAGTGCGCAGGGCCTTGCTCTTGCGTACTTAATAAGTGCGCAAACTTTGCTTCATGCCTACTTGATAAGTACGCATGACCCTCTTCATGCGTACTTGATAAGTACGCAGGATCCTCTTCTTGCGTACTTGGTAAGTACGCAGGATCAGCTTCATGCGTACTTGATAAGTACGCACGAACTGCTTCCTCACAAAAACCCTAACTTTCGCCTTCGGGTCTGATCATGTCAAGATCCCGAGACTTCAAAACGTTTGCTTTTCATTAAGGAATCCAAATATATGTTTTCCTTCCAATTTCAACTGTAAAAATGTTACATTTTTATCCAAAACCCGAAAAACCCAAAAACGAACAAAAACTCAGATTTAGGGCAAATCGTTACCTGAATCAAGTTTCTGATCCGGAGGTTCTTCTCACGAGCTCTGGAGCAGCACACTTCTCAAATCTCAGGTTGATCCGCCAACTTTCTCTCTCTACGGTTTCTCTCTCTAGAAGTTGCAAATGAGAGAAATTGGTGGTGGCCTTGGCTATTTATAGGGAAGGATCCCCTTCCAGCCCGACCGACATGACTCGTTCGTTTATTCCGTTATTTTAACTGTCGTTTTATTTTTGGGATGTTATAGGAATGCGTACCTTTTTGTCAACTAACTCACTCAAACAGTTGCAAAACTTCCGACCGCGCTCGTGAAGCTCCCGCTCTGGCTCTGAATATGCTTCAAAGTCTGGTGATCCTTGTGAGCGAGTATGTTACATAAACTGACAAAGGACATAAGAATAACAGAAGATAACTATGAACAAATAGAAAGACTCACACTAAGACGCACACATGTAGCAAGTAGGACAAAGAAACAGCACAAAACTTAAAGATAAAATTACTAAAACAGCTAAAAATAAAAAGAGAAATTAAACAAATAAACCAAATAAGAACTAATCAAAGCTAGTGTTGCTATTGCCAAGTGTCCCCGGCAACGGCGCCAAAAACTTGATGTTGATTAAACGGTCTACTAAAATAAACACAAAACTAACCTAGACAGACTAGTTAAACTCTAGAAAACTAACTAAACTAAGAACTCAAAGACAGGCAAGTGTACTTATCAATTGTAACATAGATATGTAGAAGTCCGGATATCGAACCCACGACACACTGACTCTAACTAACACTAAACTATGACTAGAACTTAAGTAAAGGTTTGGATTAGTGGGGGGTTTACTATCAACTAAGATTAAACTAGGCAAAGAATACTAAAGAAGACAAACGATTATCTAACAAGGATTTGGATGAAATCAGTAAGAATGGAAAGTACTACCTAGGCTGTGAATCATGGATGCTAAGATTGGCTTCTATTGGTTAAGGAACATGATATGGAATTGGGATCCTAAAATGTGACACCCTCAAGAATATTGATGTCGTCTAGACGGTCTATAAAAATACTAATAAAAACCTAATCTATGCTCCTAAGTAATAAATGTAATACATATGAACCAGACCGCACTGACAAGCAAGTGTAGTTATCGAGTGTAGCACAACTTAATGGTAAACCGGATTATCGTACCCTAGAGACATTGAATATTAATACTAGACTCTGACTCGGACTAAAGATGATTTGGTTGGGGGTTTACACTAAAGATTAAACTCAGAATGCAGAAAACTAAGATCGACTCAAACTATCAAGACAAGGAACTATGGAAATAATCAGAGATGGGAAGAATACCACCGAGGTCGGAATCCTACTCACAAAGCTCAACTTCTATCGGTTCTGGACACAATAATGGATCTGGGTTTCTAAGGATGACAACTAAAGAGTACCTAGTGGATCCCTAATCACTCTCAGCGTGTCACCAACTAAGCTACCTAAAGTGTACTAACTCACCAGATGGATAGATCACCTCTCGGGTATTTCCAACGAATGATAACGTACCCTAATAGACAGATTACCTCACAGTCGCAATGTCCACCATACATTCGAAGAATGCACGGGGTAATCTTAGGATAACAACTATGATTTGAACTAGCAACAATCACTAGACACCTAACACTAACGCCCTCTCAGACTGTTAACACTCGGATTCCTAATGACGAAGACTAGACAACTAATTCTCACCTCTCGGGTATTGAACTAGGATACACACTCACTTCTAATCCAGGATCAACAAATGTTCTTATGGATTACTACGTCTAGCAAGCCACTCAGGTCATCAACAACAAGCAAACAACCTAAACATGCATCTATTTATGAAAGACATTCATCAAGATAACATGAAACACATTAATCAACTCAAAACCAGAATTAAACATGCATATTCATCACAATTGTTAACTCAAGATCGTTTACAAAATCATTAATCCATTAAACGAATCCAAAAACTGATAAAAAACAAAGCTTTATCAAATATTCATCAATGACCTAGGCAGTATTAAAGTTTTAGCCTAGGATCATACTTAAAACATCCATAACAGGAGTAAATAAGCAAAACATAGGTTCAATCTCAGAAAACAAAGATAAAGGTTGAATCTTGGAAACCGAAAACATAAATCAAACGAACCCGGAATCAAAAGTCTTCAACTTTAGCCTTCAATCGACTTCCAAACTCCTAAAATCGCCCTAGAACCCTCTCTGGATGGCTAATGATCGAACTCCTTCTCTAATGGTAATCAAAATCTATTTAAATTCGATTTCTAGGGTTTCGCGGATTTTAGGTCTCTCGCGTACCGCGAGAAATTCTGGCCAGCCCTTTGCGTACCGCGAAGGACAAATTAGTCGGGCGGGTTCCTGAGTTCCCTCGCGTACCGCGAAGGCATAGATTTCTCCTCTTCGCGTACCGCGAAGGACTAGATTTCAACATTTTTCACTTTTGAACCCTATAATTCATTCTCTTGCTCGGTCTTTTCGTACTTTGAACTTATATTCCACACGAGCTCCTGAAAACATAACAAAGACTCAGTATTAACCAAAAACGACTCAAAAACGCACAAAACATTAGGAATAAAGATGTGTGCTTTGCACTACATCAAACATCCCCACAGTTAACCTTTTTTTGTCTTCGAAAAAGTCTGCAATTGAATCTTAACTGGCATCTCAGTTAACAAATTATCAGAACATACTCACGCGTTAAAAAACAATAATTAGTATTTCTGTCCGATTAAATCCAAGCACTAACTTTCAAGCCCCCGTAGTGTGTTCTAATGTTATTTTACCAAGCATATCAATATATCTATGTGACTCACACTCAAAAGTTACAATTTCAACTACTCCCGTCTCACGGTCATGTTTAGGCCCGGGTTAAACCATATAGATTTCCCACCACGTTAAACTACGATTTATTTGTTTTAGAAATTAAGACGAATTATGAAAGAATGATTGATAATGAGCATTAATAAGCAAATTAAACTTCATCTAGAGGCGTTTCAACCAAGTCACTATCTTGGAAGGTAACACATAGACTAAGTCATAATCAATAAAGCACATAAGTATCTAACCCAGTGGTGTTTCAATCAGGCTGTGACCCGACATGTGACACATAGGCGAAACTTAGATTTCTATTTAATTAAGCTCATGAATTATGGAAACATGGATTGCGGATGCGGGCACCACCAACACTCGGATTTATTCTCATAAAAGAATGTGATGTGCCATGAAATTTTCAAAAACCAATAAATTTTAACTTAACGTGGTACTTATCACCCTATGTTGACAGTTTCAGTATAACCATTTACTTAAGATGAGCACCCACAAGATATCATGATCTAATCACGTGATTAATCCTAAGTAACACTCACATGATATTTAAGTTCTACTAGTTGGCTGGATCTACCAAAACATCACTAATTAGACGCGTTTTCAATTATTTATTCATTTAAAACTCAACTAGCAGATCCAGTTCTACTATCATTTTCCATTTATTATGCAAAACTTTTGCTTTCAAAGGACATTTTTTTTTAAATTTTTCAAGTTTTCGTATTCTTGAATTTAAAAAAAAACAAATTAGACAAACTAGACACTCACATCCCCACACTTAAAAGACACATTGTCCTCAATGTGAAGCAATACACAACTAAAAATAAAAAAAAAATGCAAAAATAAACAGGAAGCGACTTAGCTGGTAATGTAGCACTCGAATGTCCAGCTTCGTTCTTCCACGTGTGCACCGTATAGCATTTCGGTTGCGGTTGCATAACTCTGCCGGGTTGCCTGTATAAGATAAATAAGATTATGATCGACCCCGCCTGAATGGAGATTGAGTACGGACGGGATGATTAATACCTGCAAAATAAACCTCTGTAGGTCCACATGACTCATCTTAGATCGATCTCGTGACAGGACGTCTCGTTAACACGGAGTACGGAATCCTACCGTATTAACGTTCATATACTAATTCACAATAGAAACAACATGTAAATAAACTTCTCTTTGTATTCCACAAAACACAGAGTTTACAAGATTCACTAATTACAATCGATTCAGTCCCTTCTGTTGCTCTCGTATTCTACTCTGAAACTGTAAACTCCTATTTATAGACACAAACTTGCTATAGGCGAACTTAACAAATTCGCTTCTAAAGATGCTTAGGAGAACTTATTAAGTTCTCCTCTAATAGGCTAGGCGAACTTATTAAGTTCGCTCCTAAAGATAAGTTCGCCTCTCTACGAACATAAACAAAATTTTATCAACGGTTACAAAATATGTCCTAACATAAATTAAATTTTAAACAATGACAACGTAAACCTCATTGGTGATATGAAATCGATGCACACGATAAACAAGAAATTAAAGGATAATGAGAATGTGTGTATTGAGAGAATAGAATCTCTGAAGAGGGATATAAATTCTCTGACTTTGAAGATCAAAGAGCAGGCATATCACCTGGATGTGTCCTTTGCGGATTTTGAGAAAAGAAATAATGATCTTGTTGACAAAGATAAGGAACTAGCTTGTAGGTCCCTCGGGTGTGGCGGATCGTCACATGCAAGTGCGTTGGCTAGTCAGACCGGGTGCGGAGTACCCGTGACTAGGTGTAGAATCAAACAACACAAAGTAAACCGACGAGAGAATCACTTTAAACTTTCATCTATTATAAACACTTGAAGGTTTCAGAGAGAAAAATACCGAGTGCATAATAGTCTACGTACTTATCTACTGTTAACCTATCCTATTTATACAAGACCTAAACTCTGCGCACTTGCTAAGTGCGCAAGGCAAATTGCTCATGTGTACTTACCAAGTACGCACAGTATTCTTACGTACTTGCTAAGTACGCAGGAACTAATTCCTGCGCACATACTAAGTGCGCAAAACACTTAGAGAATTAAGCAACTAACAACATGCATTAGTAAATACAACTCGATAACAAATACAAACAATGAAAGTACATAAACTAAGACTCTATCCAGAGTGTTTGTCACACAAAAGTGCTTCAACAAACTCCCCCTTGACAACAGCTCTGGATCGTCTTCGGTCTTCACAGATCTGCATCTTTAGCTTCCATCTTCTTCTTGTAGTCGAGACAAAACTTGATTACCTTGTCGTATTTAGAAGCAATGAACTTTGTCCATTCATCCGTATGCATGCAATACCTGTCAGCTAGAGCCTCCAGATCTTTCACAGAGAAGTTAATGAAGCAGACTTCATCAAATACTCTAATCAGTTCCCTTGGCACTAGGCTTCCACTATCTGACCATACCTTTCCTATCACCACTGCCTCGCCCGTTTTTGGATCTACGTACCAGTACCATATGTTACCAAGGATATCCTGAGATAACTTGCTTAGGGGAATCTTGGTTTCACATAGCACTGGCTTGTATACCAGTTTCTTTAAGCTTTTCTTAGTCACAGGATGTCTAGCTTTCTTATCCTTGACTCGCTTGGGCACTTAAGGCTTAAACACTTCAAATTTCCCAGATCTTACTTCACGATGTAGAACTTGCCACAAACCCATCGCTACTGCATGATTTAAGTGACCCAGCATCTCCCGGTTTGCTAGGTTCACGAGGTCGTATCTAGGTAAGGAGTTGAAAGCTTCACTGGTTGGTTTCAAGTATTGAACCCCCCCTGATCGCTTGATTGCGAACAACTGCTTATCTTCCTCGAACCTCACAGCTAAGATCATCCCTGTTTGTCTATGATAGAAGTCTTTTGCCAGACTGGAGCCGGATCCTTTGATGAACTAGCAGGCATATCTTTGTTTTTCTGTGCCTCTGGATCCACAGGTGCAGGGTCGGCAGGGGAGGCTTCAGTCGATGCTTCAACATTGCTAGCATTCTTGATTGAACCTGTGTCGAGCTGAGATTCAAAGGATGGAACTTCAAATATCTCTCCATCTTCAAACTCATACTCGCCTTCCCCGTCGCCCTTGGAATTTCAATAACTACATCATCATCATCATCTTCATCCCAATCATCACCAGAGTCGATATCTCCTTCTTCAAGATTGTCGAGAGCCACGATCTGTGCTTCTTTGGAATAGTCAGGCTCTAAGAATAAGATCTCATCATCAGATAGATCTCTTAGAACATCAGCCACTGACTTTCCTTTATCACCACCACCGGAAGTATCACCACCTTCCTGATGAGTCGACTCCCCCTTAGCCATTGGAATAGCATAAATGGGCACGATTGCCAAAGCTTGATGCTCACTTCCACTAGGACCGACTTCAGGATCCTTGTCTTTGTCATCATCCTTAGTTAAGTCAACCAGATGACAAGCCTCATCACCGGTAGGTTTAGATGTCTTTTCCTTCTCTTTCTCTTTCTCTTTCTTCTTCTCCCCCTGAGCAGCAAGCTTTTCGGTCAGGTCAGTTACTAACTTGACCATCATTTCATGTTCTTTTCGCTGCATGTCAAACCAAAGCTCTAGAGACGACATGTGACCCAGAATCATATTGTTTGTTTTGATTAGCAGTTCATTCTGGGCCATCACATTTGCTAGTCTCTCCTGCGTCCCAGCCCTCTGGCTTCTTAGAATGGTAACCTCATCCACCAATGAATTTATCTAAGCCTGTAGAGCCTCAGATTCCTCCCTTGATTTCTGAACAATTTCCAGTAGAGCAGCAACTTGGGTTTCTAAAGTATCAATCCTTGCATCATTCGGATCAGGATTCCTGTACGTAGAAGCTTTAGCATTATAAAGTGGGCATGAGAAGATTGTATCAAAGTCAAAGCCCTGAGTAAAGTCTCCATAGTTGTAGGGTTGACTGATGTGCTCAATGGTCGTAGTAGGGATTGTGGATAGGATGGTGGTTGTAGGAGTGATATAAGGTGTGATGGTGACTGACTCTGTAAGAATAGGTGTAGTCACCGCCACAAGGACAGATGGTACAGGGAGGGTCACTATCACAGGAACCTCCTCTGTGATAGAAGTGACCGCCACATCAGGTGTTACCTGTGGCCTTCTCCGCTGTCGGCGGTACAGCTGCTGTGAAGGTGGGGTAGAAGCTGAATCAGTACTCACAGCCGATACTTCTACTTGCCTCTGAGCACGATCCTCCACCTCACGAGGAATAGCTTGTTGCTGCCTATCCCCTCGGTTTTTGTTTAAACTTTCACGTCTTTGTCTTTGTATAGCGTCAGAGTCAGAATCTGGCTCGTATTCACTGCTCGTCGTTTGTAGCTTTCTCTTTGAAGATGACTCAGGAAGGGTTACCTTTGTCAATCTTCTCGGGTGTACCTGTGATGGTGCATCATCAGAATCAGATGAATCAGACTCTGTATCTTCGGAGTCGGATCCTTCAGCACCATCATTAACTGCTTCTTTGTCTCCTCCTTCAGACGATTCATCCACACTTTCAATGTCCTCCTCTTCTTGTTGCTCATCAGAATGTTCACTGAGTTCAGGCTCAGAGTCATGACTAAACCATCTCCAGTCATCTGGTGCCACATACGCTTCATTTATCAGGTGGCCAAAGAGTGCTGTGTGCTCAGTGGTAGGTTCTACACTGCCTGGCTTTAGGAATTGGGCAAACACTCTCTTGTCCACCCGTTTAACTTACAATCTCTCCCCAGTAGCATGTAGATTTGGCAATGCATCTTTTATCAGTAGTTGCACAAATCTTGGGTATAACAGGAATCTAAACCTCTCAGCCGTATTTATATGATCATTTAAGGCTTTGAAGATGTATCTTGAGAAGTTATAGCCCCTGTTGAGAGATAAGCCAACCATGGCTGCTGCAAGATCATGTCCCATTGCATCCTTCCCCGCTTTTCTCAAAGAGATGCACATGATCATCAGGTGGGTAAAGTACCTCCACTGATCGAGCACCCACATCTTCTTGTAGGAAGAATAATCTTGAACACCAACATATCCCATACGTTGCCTCCAACATCAATCCACAAAGTAGTCAGGATAGGCTGTTGGGTCGGTGGCAAGATCTCGGAACTGTAAGACCCGTCTAATTGTGTCCTTAGAAAAGGCAACTTCATGACCCGCCACAGTAGCCCGTATAACATTAGGAGTTACTGTGCAACCATGTTCCGATGTCTCCTAGAACTGCTCCAGGTACGGTCTTGATACTATAGGGTCTGCTGATATAGCATAGCTGATCTTTGAATGGTTCAAGAAGTCAACTATCTCTTGGTATTGTAGTGCAGCACCCTTCCATTCTGGTTCTGTATGTGCTAGAAGGTTGAACTCACTGGTAAGGCACGAGCCATCACTGCAAAATCACACAGAAAACATAATAAGAACAAGAAGATTCGTTGGAATTGAATACACATGACTAAGTATAGCAGTTACTCATTGAACTGAATTTCAGACTTAGAAAAATTTCACAAGTGTTGGTCCTGCGTACTTAGCAAGTACGCAGGGATTTCTTCTTGCGTACTTAACAAGTACGCAAGAATTACTTCTTGCGTACTTGTTAAGTGCGCAAGAAATGCACTTAGTCAAATTTTTCAGAGATCCAATTTTTTAACTGATGATCAACATTGATGTGGATTAGGGTCACCACAAGGTCGAAATCAGTGATAAAGACCTATGGAACCTCTATCTTCATCAATGAACTGCTATCCTATCAAAGTTTGACCTAAAAGACAACCCAGACTAAACGACGGTCAATCGAGGGGTCAAGGTCAAAATCAAGAGTCATTAAGGACGATTAAGGACTGATTAAGGATCGATTGTTGATTCTAAGCAAGTTTTAATTTTAGTGAGTTACCAAAACAACCAAAAATTTGTCCAAAAATCAAGATTCAACTCTAAATATTCAAAGTTCTAAATCGGTTCTTAAGTCGAGATTTAATGGATGAAATGCTCTACGATTCTCACCACATGATATTAAGACAATGATGATACTAGAATCGTGATGAAAAACCAGTTATGAACACATGAAATTTTGTGAGTAAAAGTGTGCAGAGGGAATTCAACAGTAGAAATAGATTTGAATGAGATAAACTTCTGAAATTTTTCTAAGTCCTATATATATACCCAACACAAAATAGTCTTGTGTACTTGCTAAGTGCGCAGGACTTAACTCCTATGTACTTACTAAGTACGCATGACTTAATTCTTGCATACTTGTTAAGTACACAGGGTTTACCTCATGCGCACTTATCAAGTACGCAGAGACCCTTGTGTGCACAAACTTTCAACTTAATTTATGAAGATTTCAAGTCAAATAACGAACAATATAAAAGCATTCAATTAAGAGGATTCAAAGTCAATTCAAGAAGGTTAAACAAACATATTTTTGGCTTTTCTGATTAAAGTTGAACTATACACAAACTTAGAATCTTTTTGATCTTTTCAAGGTAGAAATATACAAGTATATACACACACACTATTTTTGTTCAAAGACACGAGCAGAGGATCATATCAGGCTAAACTATAGAAAAAATGATACAAGATAAACATCAAAGAATATGGGATCATGTCATGTATTACTATTTATTCATACGTAATAAGCATATGAACAAGTAATTCAAGTTGACAATATTATAAAATTTGAAACCATAAGCATCTCTGTATCATGTTCTTGTGTGTTAAGGTATTAATTATAAGATATACAACGTGTATTCCAATGATATGCCACAGTAATGTAAATTACACTATCTCAAGGCATCGAAGATTTTCCCAATGATTTTCTAAATTTCCAGAATGAGGCTACATCAATTAGCACAGGAAAAATCAAGCAGAATCCATAAGGATTATCAGGAATCATAAGATTCAGAATCGAGTGATTCATTTGTCTTGGTTTCATTTGATTTCTTCATTGAATATCGATATGATGATTCAGGATAATGAATATGGTGTTTGAGTATTAGGGTAGGGAATCCAACTTTTATCTGGATTTGAATTCAATGAATCAGGAGTGATTCAAGGGTGAATACTTGTGAGTATGGGCAGTGAGATGAACCGCATTAATTGTGCTAACGACCTAACCCAAAACTGGTCTCTTGAGAGAATTATTGCCAAAATCTAACATCCTTTTTCTGATAATGATCTTTTTGTATTCTTTTACACACCCACACATGCATAATATGGGTTCAAATCACAGTTGTAGTCTATATTTAGTTTCCACACTACTAATTATTCAAAGATGCCTACAGCCTACTGACAATTCAAATTACTTGTAAATAAGCAGATTAAAAACATAACAATTTAAACAATTAAGTAAGCATGACGCAATCATTTCCCATATGAGCAATCTATGGCGTTTAGATCATTTCCGATATACTATCATTTCCTCTTTTCTCAAGATTACTTTGAAAGTTTTCTCCATTTTCTATTTTGTTTGAAATTTTTTTTTATAAAATATTTGAAAATTAAAAGAACTATACATAAAGTTTAAAAGAAATAAAATTTAACTTTCATGAATTGAGTTGATTTAAGAAAAACAAGTTTTCACTCTGGATTGAACATTCCTATCAATTTGACAAGATGCTCAAAACAGGATCGGTCAAACGCCTTAGTGAAAAGGTCAGCAAGATTGTCATCCGTGTGAACCTTTACAAGTTCAATGAGATGCTTTTCAGCACAATCACGGATGAAATGATGGCGAATTTCAATATGTTTTAGTTTTGGAATGTTTCACCGGGTTATTTGTGATGGAGATTGTGGCATTGTTGTTAATTACCATAGGAGTTCCAGTGAAGTTCAAGCCGTAGTCTCTCAATTGCTGTTGAATCCACAATATTTGAGAACAACTGCTAGCTACAGCAATTTATTCTGCTTCACAAGTTGAGACAGAAACCGTTGACTGCTTCTTACACTGCCAGGAAACCAGTCTGTCTCCTAAGAATTGACATCCACCAGAAGTTGACTTTCTATCAAGGTTACAACCGACATAATCTGAATCAGTGTAGGCTTTGAAGTCAATAGACTGCTGTTTAGAGTACCAAATACCCAATCGGGGTTTCTCTTTCAAGTATCTAAAAATCCTCTTTACAACTATCATATGGGACTCCTTCAGTTGTGACTGAAACCTTGAGCACAAGCATACAGCCAACATTATATCTGGCCTTGAAGCTGTGAGATACATAAGAGATCCGATCATCCCACGGTAAAATTTGCAATCCACATCCTTTCCATCTCTGTCAGGATGCAGACCATGATTGACTAGGATAGGTGTGCCATAAGTACTGTTATCATTCATCTTGTATTTTGACAAGATGTCCTACACATACTTTGTTTGATGCAGAAAAATGCCATTCTCTCTTTGACTGACTTGCAGACCTAGGAAGAAAGACAGTTCACACATGTTACTCATTTCAAACTTGGACTTCATCACCTATTCGAATTCCCTACACATCTCTTCATTTGTAGACCCGAAGATAATGTCATCAACATACACTTGTACAAGAAGAATATCACCTCCTGCTTTCCGTATGAAGAGGGTCGAGTCGATCTGTCCACGGTCGAAACCATTAGACAGTAGATGCTTAGATAAAGTCTCATACCATGCCTGAGGTGCTTGATGAAGACCATAAAGTGCTTTGTCGAGCTTGTACACATTATTGATATTATGTGGATCTTCAAAGCCGGGAGGTTGAGTGACATAGACCTCTTCATGTACTTTTCCATACAGGAAAGCACTCTTCACATCAAGTTGATAGACCTTAAAGCCAACATATGAGGCATATGCCAGAAACAGTCGAATGGCTTCAAGTCTAGAAACTGGGGTATATACTTCTATGTAATCCAAGCCCTCTTGTTGATAAAAACCCTGAACAACCAATCTTGCTTTGTTCTTCACCACAACATGTCGATCATCCGTCTTGCATTTGAACACCTATCTGGTGCCAATTGGTTGTACGCCCCTTGGTAAGTCAACCAAATCCCACACATGCAACTTTTGGAATTGAGACAGTTCGTCTTGCATTGCCTTAATCCAGCAGTTGTCAGTGAGAGCCTCTTTCACATTCTTCGGCTCTAACTGGGACACGAATGCAGCATGCAGACATGCTTCCATGACACCAGTGTCAAGTATCTCAGAGTAGAGACTAGTGCTCTCAGCAATGGTTCGATGACGAGTTTGAACACCGGCACGATTCTTATACACTCTCATCTCTGGTACATTCGGTTCCTGAATTTCTGAATCGAGGTTCGTGCTTAACTCCCCCATATCATGTGTTCCAGAAGAAGAAGATTCAATGTTAATTGGATCAGCTGGAGCTTCATTTCCTACACTAGTGTTAGGTATAGCTTAAGCGTCATTTCCGTCAACATGAACATCTTCACTGTTAACACCATTAAGAGTTCCAGATGCAGATGCAGCATGGGAATCAGGAGTTACAATCGGTACAGTAGCACGTGTTGAGAAACTGGAGTCATCACCGCCACCAAATAATTCATATACATTTGCGGCATCATTTGCAGACAATTTTGGAAGATTTAAAGATTTGAATAGCGCATCATAATCAAAACCCCAAGCTGGACCAGTTGGTTCTGGTGGAATGTTGTACTTACTACAATCCACTATAAAAAACACCTCGATAGTACGAGTTCCTATATTATACACTCTCTTGCAAGGCGAGTTGGCAACATATCCTAAGAAGATGCCTTCCACCGCTTTTGCATGAAACTTAGACTTGCGGTCTTTGTTTTGTAGCAATAAGGAACAGGGACTACCAAAAGGAACTAGATAGTCAAGATTGGGAGGTCGATTGTTGATCAACTCATAACAAGTCTTGTTGTGCCTCTTCACAACCAGAACTCTGTTCAAGACGTGACAAGCTGTATTAACTGCTTCTACCCAGAAAGTGACAGGAAGCTTTGCATCTGACAGCATTGTCCTTGCAGTCTCAATCAATGTTCTGTTCTTCCGTTCCGCGACTCCATTCTGCTGAGGTGTGTATGGGGCACTAAATTCATGACGGATACCCTTCTTGAGACAGAAAAGTTCCATCAAATTATTCTTGAATTCAGTTCCTTTGTCACTCCGTATTCTTCTAACCTTCAGCTTGCACAGAGATTCCAAGCTCAGGATCAGGTATTGAAGAGTGTCAGCAGTTTCGTCCTTCGTGCCTAAAACATGCACCCAAGAAAAACGTGAGAAATCATCAGTTACAACCAGACAGAATGACTTACCTCCAATACTGCTGATACTTATGGGGCCAAACAGATCCATATGTAATAGCTCCAAAGGGGTATCGATAGAGTTTTGGAGCTCGGGCTTGTGAGACTTCCGTTGCTGTTTGGCCTTTTTACAAGGCATACAGTCATCTGCAACGGTAAATCTCAGCTTAGGAACACCGGTTACCAAACCGTTTCGGACAAGATGATTCATTTTATGATAAGAAATATGTCCGAGTTTCCTATGCCACAAGATAGAGTCAAGTTCTGTCGCTTTGGTAAGCAAACATGTAGCAACTGATTAGGTGGTTGTTGCCACGCTCATATCAATCTGATTGATGTCGTTTGTCCTTGGCGCTCTCATCAGAATCCAATCTTCAGGAACCTCAAAACCAAGTTTGAGTATCAAGCATTCATTCTTGTCAAACATCACTGAGTACTCCTTGTCGCACATTTGGGAGACACTCAACAAGTTATGCTTCAGCTGCTCATAGTAGTTGACATTATCAAAGCTAACACAAACATTTGACACCACGCCTTGACACGTGATACTACCGCCTTTCTCTCCAGCAAAGGCCACATAGCCGCCTCTAAACGGTTTAACATCTTGAAGCAGGGCCATGTTACATGTCATGTGCCGGGAGCATCCACTATCTACATACCAACGATTAGAGATATTACCCTTCGGATGTCCCTGCACGAGTCACAAAAAGAATTAATTAGATTTGGAGACCCAAGCCATAGTGGTCTTGGGTTGTCCGTCTTTCTTAAAATAAACAACCTCAATTAACTCACAGTCGTGACTGTTAAAAATGGATGAATCTTTAGAAGAATTGGGACTAGGAGATTGAGAATTTTTATCTTTGTTGTTCCAGGATCTCTTCTGTTTCTTAACTGGAACAGTAGACTTAGATTCAACAGCCACAGGTGAACTAGTGGAAGCTTCACTTGATTGAATTTTAGTCAGCTGTTCAAGCTTTCTCAACCTCTTGTTCCTTCTCATTCTCTGTGGCTTAGAGAGTTTCACCACAGGTTTCTCACCAGTAGGTGTACTACCAGAGGTAGATACACAAGGTTTCGCAGGTTGCTTTCCTTTTCTTGAAACATGTGGTTTAGCCTCAGATGTGATCTTTGGCTTTACCATAGGTTTTACTGGTGGTTTCACCACACTTGCTTTTGGACTTTTGGGATGCTTCACTGGTGGTGACTTAGGGATGACAGCCGGTTGTGAAAAAATTGGCCGTTTCCCATGGTTCTTAGAAGGGCAGTTCACAAAAATGTAACCAACCATACCACAGTGAAAGCAAGTCCTCTTGTCTGTGTAAGTCCTCCTATAAGGCTCATTAGATCTGACATTAGATGACTCAGCATGATGAGTAGGAGGAGTTGGTTTGTAAACAAGAGTTTGACCCGATAAAAATTGGTTTTGGGAGTATAATATTTTTGCAAATTTTCTTTATAACCAAGCCCATGATGAGCTGAAAAGGCTTCTTTCTTAACTTGATTAATGTGTTTATACCCCCCATAAAGCATTACCTTTAATTTATCATTTGATTCAATGATACCGGGTTCAGTCAAAATACAATTTTCACTATTCGTGATAATGTTTTTCTTAACTTTCTATTGACATAACAACTCCTCAGATACTACTCCTTCAGGGAAGGTGCTATCAGACCCATCATCAGAAGCAGTAAAGAACTCCTCATTAGATGCAGAGTCAGCCTTACTTGAGGAATCATCCTTGTTAGAGGAATCATCCTTACCTGAGCACTCATCAAGGCAAGACAAATCAATATCTATTAAGCCGTTGACAAATTTCCCGCTAACTGGTGGAGGAATAGCATTAGTACCCAACCCTAAGCCATTCAATTGCCTCACTACAGACTCGTAGTGTTCCACCACAAAACGAGAATTTTTCAACTTCTCATTAGTACATTTCAACTGCAAGATCTCATTTTGCAGTTTGTTGAACTCATTGTTCCTTTTCTCTAACTCCTTATATGCAACATCCAAGTGAAATTGTTGATCGCTGATTTTAAGTGAATAATCATGTTTTTCTTTCTTCAACGTTTCAATTGAATCTTTAAATCGTTTTTCATTTTCCTTGTATCTTAACGCTGCAATACGAATGTGTTCGACTTTTTCTTGAAGCTTAGAGTTTTCAACCTTAAAGCTTAGACATTTGGAACAAGAAATAACAGCAAAAGGATTAGAATCTACCTCATTTGATGAACAGGATGCCTCTCCAATAGCCATGAGGGCAACAACAGTTGTAGACTCTTTTGGATCAGTCATAAAAGCTTCCCTTTCCTCAGCTTCCATCATTTCCATAATCTCAGCCATGAGACCAACCTGAGTTTGTGCAATAAGAGCATCCTCCAGATGAACGCCCCAATCAAATCTATCATCCTGTTGAGCTATCAATGCATTGGACGTTCCACCTTGGCTTTGATTGTGGTTATTTGAGTTGTTGTAGCCTTGGCTGTTTTCTTGGCTAGGTCTGGTGAAACCCGAAGCTGGTGCTCTGTCCTTTTGACATTCACGAGCAAAGTGTTCAAAGTTCAGACACTTGTAGCACTTGGCATTGGATTTGTCAAAACCAAACTTGGCATTAGAATGGCCACCAATGAACTTTCGGCCAGTTCTGTTCAGGAAACGCTTTGCCCTCCTCAAGATCATGGCCATATTCCATTGAATATCCATATCCTCCATATCATCCGGATCAACCTGATTAAAGTCTTCTTTGATAGTTTCAGGATCCGTTAGCTTACTTCCAATGAAGTTCTCATAGGCAAGCATGCAAGATGAGAATAAAGCCACATGATCTTCAGGAGTTCTGATAATGAGATCCAGAACCAGATGCTGCATAGCATGCATGACCACCACAAGCCTTTACAGTTTCTTCCTCATGAGAGTTTCCTGAGAAAAGGGCAATTCCAGAGCCCGCTGACTTTGTTGTAGAAGACGTTCCATGATACATAGAAGGGTCTTGTATTTGAGGTCTTCTTGAGCTCTCCTTTCTTTTTAGGTTCATGTCATGAGCTTAAACCTTTCCAATTGCCTCATCAATTGTCATCTCATAGAACTTAGAATTCTCTCTCATCAAGGTTGTATACATCTCAAACTTGGGTGGCAAAGCATCTAGAAAATTTTCAACTAATTCTTCATCAGGATACTTCAGCTCAAAAGCTTTCAACTCAGTCTACAGATGATAGAATCTAGAGATGAGTTCATCTATGGATTCATTCTCCAGAAATCTGAAACACTCATACTGCTTCCTGAGTAGATCCCGTTTACTTTTCTTGATGTCACTATTGCCCTTGAATCTCTTCTGTAATGCCTTCCAGAGATCCTTGGAGTTATCGTATCCTCTGAAGCTGTGGAATAACTCCCTAGTTAAGGCCATAGTGATAGACCCGTGTGCCTTCTTCTCTCTATCATAAACTTTCTTTTCTTCTTCATCAAGTTTAGAGATCGGCTTGGGAACTTCGTCATCAAGGTAAATGTATGTGGGATGCTTATAGCCCTCTAAAATGGGTATCCACAATGAAGAATCGGTATAAGAAATATAATGCTCAAAGCGTGCTTTCTAGTTTGAATAATCATTTACATTAAGCAGATTTGGCGGTTTCTGAGGGGTTCAGATCTCGTTGTCATAGTTCAGAAGGTTACCGAGGTTCTGAAGATATGACATGGTGAACACTTAGTCAAATTTCAGAAAAAAATCACACAAACTTGCGCACTTAAACTGGCCTTGCGCACTTAAGAAGTAGTCTTGCGTAGTTAGGATTTGCTCTTGCGTACTTGACAAGTACGCAGGAGTAAATGATAAGTACGCAGGAAATAACTTAAGTACGCACCAAGATTCGTCTTGCGTACTTGGTAAGTACGCAGCAAGACTCTACTTTTTGCCAGAAAAGGTAAGTAAGCAGATAACCTTTTCACCAACTCTCACCAAACTTTTCCGGTCACTGGAAACACACCGGAGATGGCAGAAATTAGAAAAATTGACCAAACAAAATGAGCCAAAGGGTCAGAAACTCGTTTCTAACCAACCTTTGATGCTCAAAACACTCAAATACACAACAAAAGTCAGTTTTTGAGTGATTTTTTCTTCTAAATTAGTGCTCAAGAGCTACCCCTAATTTATCACAAAAATCAACAAAAATACCCACTTTTGCTTGCAAAAACTTTGTAAGATGTGAAGAAAATGCTCCAAACACACTCACAACACTCGAAATGAAGAGCAATGCTCTGATACCACTTGTAGGTCCCTCGGGTGTGGCAGATCGTCACATGTAAGTGCGTTGGCTAGTCGGACCGGGTGCGGAATACCCGTGACTAGGTGGAGAATCAAACAACACAAAGTAAACCGACAAAAGAATCACTTTAAACTTTCATCTATTATAAACACTTGAAGGTTACAGAGAGAAAAATAATGAGTGCACAATAGTCTGCGTACTTATCTACTGTCAACCTATCCTATTTATACAAGACCTAAACTCTGCGCACTTAGCAAGTGCGCAGGGCAAATTGCTCATGCGTACTTACCAAGTACACACAGTATTCTTGCGTACTTGCTAAGTACGCAGGAACTAATTTCTGCGCACATACTAAGTGTGCAAAACACTTAGAGAATTAAGCAACTAACAACATGCATTAGTAAATACAACTCAATAACTAATACATACAGACGCTTACAAACAAAGACAAATACAAACAAAGACAAATACAAACAATGAAAGTACATAAACTAAGACTCTATCCAGCGTGTTTATCACACAAAAGTGCTTCAATATAGCTGAATCTAAAGCAGAGGTGATCAGATTGCATAGAAAGTTAGAAAGCTTTGGAAATTCATCATTCTTATTAGCACATTATCATGATAATACTAAAGAGGGGAAGGGAACTAGTGGTATTGGTTATGTTCCTCCACCATTCAACGGAAATTATTCTGTTACACCTGAGATTGTAAAAGATGAAGAATTAGATCCTAAGACTGTGTTGAAGGTGAATCTAGTCACAGGTGAAGATATGGTGTATTCTGATGAGAGTGATGATGAATATTTTGATGAAGCTAAGGTGGAGGGGATACCGAAAGAGGATAAGAAAGAAGACTCAAAGGTTGATTCTAATTCATCTGGAAATTATACATTTGTAATTTCTTCAAATTCAAGGAGAGTTCCGTATGTCAGAGATTATAAAGACAGGCGTACATGCTTTCATTGTAATGAGATGGGACACATTGTGGTGAACTGTCCTTACAAAAATAAAGGAAAGAAGCATGTAGTTACTGAGAAGATGAAGCCTGAATCAAAACCTGTTGAGAAAAAGTTTATTCATTCTCAAACTCCAAAAGAAGTTCATGTAGACGAATCTTCTTCAAGTGCATCTTATAGTGTGAGGATTCCTTATATGAGAGAATATCGTGAGAAGAGATCTTGCTTTTATTGTAGTCTTGAGGGTCATATTCGGATTGCTTGTCCTCAGAACGCCAAAGGTAACCGATATGTTACTCCAGAAAAAGGTAAGAACTCCTGGTATGCCTTATGTTAACCCAAATTTGGTTAAACCTCATGATAATTCAAAATCTGAGGCTAGGCTTTCTAGACCTCAAAGAAGGAGGAGAAACAGAAGATTGAAAAAACATTTAGAACAACAAGAGCTTTCACAATCTACACATTTTTCAAATGAACAACAATGTTCAAACACTTCACATTTTAAGGAAAAAGAACTTAATGAACAGAAGTATGTTTGGAAATATAAAGTTTCTGTTTCTGACTCGTCGGAACAATCTCTGAAAATCGATGAGAGATTCGATTGTGAATGGAGTGAGGTTTATTATTTTGATACAGATGGACGACCCATGACTACCATGGCTTGGGTCCCAATTTTAAATTAATGTTTTTTGTTAGTTGTGCAGGTTTTACCAAGAGGGACTATTAATACCATTTTGGTTATTGATAGTAGTGGTTCATGCTAAAGGGAGAGAATATGTCACACACAATATTTTGGAAAGAGTTTTACAAAGTCCAAATGATAACCTGAAACATAGGATGACGATGGTGAGCATAAAGTCGTTGATGCAACCATTTGACTAGTTGAGGGGGAGTCTACAGGACAGGGGGAGTACAGAACTGTGTTGACAAAGGCAAAGACATTTAATTACATTACATTGGTTTGAGTTTTTTAATTGATTGAATTACTTAATCCTGAGTAACCAAGTAAAATGTTTTCATGGAAGGTTTATTTTCGTTTGTTTTACTTTCTTTGCAAAAGATTTTGAAAAAGCCAAACAAATTGAAAAAGATAAAATCGACATTACTTGAAGTTAAAGAAGAGATGATAGTACATCAGTAGTTGTTCTTTCACACATGACCTTAGATTAACTGGTTGGTGCTTTATGTTAATATATCTGAATTATATGTTTTGATCTAAACTTCAGTGACTGCACAAATAGGAATGATAGTGTTGTGTATGCATATAATTTAAATTGTCAGTAGACTAAAAGCGTCACTGAACCATTAGTAGTGTGAAAACATAATTGCATATGTTACAACTGTGATTTGAACCCATTTTATGCCTGGGTGTGTATGTTAAAAGATCAATATCAGATAAAGAATATTAGCTTTTAATAATGATTGTCCTATGAGATCAGTTTCGGGTTATGTCCTTAGCACTATTCATTCGATTTGCTTCAGTGACCATGTCCCGAAAAGCATGCAATTTGAAGTATAATCAAAATATGTACTTGACAACATTTGTCAAACATATACTAGCCCTTGGATCATATTGATAAATCATCTTTACTGATTCCATTGAATTCATAATCCATATAACAGTTGGATCCACGTACCTGAATCTTATGATATCACATATATAAGCCAAAACATTGAATCATTCGATTCTGAATCTCATTGATTCCTATATAATCCAATTTGGTTTCTACTATTCATGTGCTAAGTGATGTCTCCTCATTCTGGAAATTTGGATAATCTTTAGTAAAATCTCATATTTCTTGAAGATAGTGCATTTACTTTCTGTTGGCATACTAGTGGGGTACACGTTGTATTTCATACTTAAATGGTACCTTAACTCACAAGAAAGTGGAATGAGATGCTTTAGTTTCAAATCTTATAATATTGACAATTTGAATTTGTGTGTCATAGCATGATCCTATTTTCTTTGAATGTTTATCGCGTATCATAACATGCAATATGAAAGTCTTGAAAAGATAGAGTGTGATAATCTTGGTTTGATTGGTCAAGGCTTGAAAGAATGACATAGGATACCCTTAGAATGTTTAGGGATGTTTATCCAAAATGTATGATTGATGCATTGTTTTTACTGATATGATCTTCTTACTCATGATGTTTGACCAAAAATATGTGATTTTGTATTTTACATTTCAGTTTATATAGAGAAAAATCAAAAAAAAAATTGTGTTTCTTATGTTTGAAAAACCAAAAAGATTTTTTTTCCAGCTTCCATGGAAATCTTAATTGTTGGTTATTCTTGGTTGTTCTCCTTTGCAAAAACTGAATATTGCAGACAGAAGTTAACAAGGGGTCCTTCTCCCAAGTTTTCTTCTAAATAGAAAGAGAGAGTGTGCAGATGAACAAGACGAAGACTACAGTGTGTTTGATGATATATGAAGACGGATGACAATCTTCTAAAGTTGTTGTCAAGGGGGAGTCTATTGGAGCATATTCTGGTAACAACGAGCTTGAAGATATTATGTCTTAGTCTTAGAGTCTTTGACTTGTAATTGATAGAATTGTTAGCAACAGTTAAAGGGGAGTCTGTTAGGACATGTTTTGTAACTGTTGATAAAATTCTGTCAATTACAAGTCAAAGACTCTAAGACTAAGACATAATATATTCAAGCTCGTTGTCACCAGAATATGCTCCAACAACCTCACAACAAACCCGCATCATTAAACTAACTCAACATAAAAATAAAAGATTCGACTGACTTACTAAGACTCTTGATAGATAACAGGGATTCATACTCGAAGGGATTCATAATCCCGAGAATCCTCGCGTACCGCGAAGAAACCTGGAACACTCCTCGCGTACCGCGAGGAGTTGATTTTTAAGCCGGCTACAATCCTTATCCCTCGCGTACATCGAGGGACCGATATTCACAGAAAGTTAAGAACTTTTTCAATTTTTTTATACTTAGAATATTTTTTCCTCTCAAAAAACCTTTTTCACCCAATCCTTTTTAAAAACCTGTTCCAATGATAAAAACCAAAGTAGAACATACCTGTAACTTCGTTTCGGATGATTTCCTCACCGAATCAAGCGCGTATCCCTGCAAAAACTGACACGAACAAAACACATACCGAAAACACAAAAATTGACAGACTCAAATTGAAGAAAGCATAAAAACTCTACATCCCGGGCACTTGCCCGAGATTCAAGCAAGCCTATCAGGAGGCTTCTCCTTGATTCTAACCGGTACCGCCTTCATCCTACGCAGTCTATCGGCTTTCCACAGCCTCAATAAACTCCTACTCCTATTAAACCTCAAATGTATATCATATGCACCAATCCAGTCTTTCCACCACAACTTAAACTTACCAGGTCCAAAGATAACACGATTCAAGTACTTCAACAGGCTGTCACACATAAACATCCCCACATTTGGGGTTTGCTCTATCCTTACATCACAAGATTCACTTGACTCTCGGAGTTTCTTACGGGGCGGCCTGGATTTAGGAGGTGACTCGGCTTCTATCCCCTCAGCATCGACATAAGTAAATGTCAAAGGCTCAATATGTGATATCATTAAAGTTGTAGCCTCTAACCTCTCGCTCGGATCCTCATGATCCTCTACATTTTCAACCACTGGTGTCTCACAGATTAATGACCCGACTTGTGCTAATATCTCACTTAAGCTGCAATCACCATCGTCAACACCTAAAAACACGGACCCTATCAAATTCCTTTCAAATTCAGCTAACCAATCCGACGGGTCCTCTCGCATACCTCCTCCACCTCCAGCAACAACATCCTTTACTGGACTAGAGCCCTTAAATTTGTCCATTAAGGTAACAAGCATGCACACGGAGTGGCTATGCTCACCAACATCCTTCGTGGACTTCATAGTATCGAATGTGATCGACTCATCCCCCACACGAAGTGTGAGTTTCCCGTCAAAGACATCGATCATTGCCTTGGCGGTACGTAGGAACGAGCGTCCTAGGATGAGTGGGACTCTATCATCCACTTCCGTATCCAAAATAACAAAATACACGGGGAAGAAAAATTTGCCTACTTTCACTAACAGATTCTCCACAATTCCCCGTGGATACTTGACTGAACTGTCAGCCAAGGAAATGCTCATGCGCGTCGGTTGCGGTTCACCTAGGTCTAGCTGCTTATATATGGAATATGGCATCAGATTGATGCTAGCACCTAGATCAGCCAACGCGTTGTTCAAAGGTAAACTGCCTAGCAGGCAAGGTATCGTGAAATGACCCAAATCCGGTAGCTTCCTAGGTAACTGGTTCTGAACTACCGCAGAGCGTTGCTCACTAAGTGAGACTTTAGAGACCTCCTCTAGCTTCTTCTTGTTGGAAAGAAGATCTTTGAGGAACTTGCCATACTTTGGCATATGCTGGAGGACCTCTATGAATGGGAGATTGAACTTGAGTTGTTTAAACATATCAAGGAAATGACCGTGTTCCCTAGCGTGTTTATGTGGATAAGGAACAAAACTCAAGTCAATTTCGATGGTTTTCATCTCCACCCCCTTCTTCTTCTCCTCTGCCTTTTCGGCAGGCTTCTCGACCACTATTTCCTCGTCCACCGGCTCTTCTTCTTCTACTACCATTGAGTTCTCTTTCTCCTCTACTCTCCTACTCCTAGTCGACACAGCATTCGACTCGGCCTCCTCTAACATCCTAGCTTCGATCTGGGCAAATCGAGCTCTCTAATCTATCTTGTTCACTTCCTCTACCAAAGGTATGTTAAACTTAATGGAGTGGGAGTCATCCTCTACAACCTCTTTCTCCTCCACACTCCAGACTGACACGGCCATCAATGAAGCATTTGGGCCCGAATATGGACCTCATTGTCTTTCCCTCAAGCTCTTCGCGATGTCTCCTACCGTGCGTTGTAAATCTTGAAATGTCGATTGCTGATTCTTTAATAAAGTGTCATGGGCATCCAATCTCTGGCTAGAGTCCTTGTCATTCTGCACTAGTTGAACGAGAAGCTGTGTCTGATTTTGATCATCTCCTCAATTTTTTTTGTATTGACATTGCTCCCTGAACTCGCTCCTGCTTCTCCTCCATACTGTTGCTGGCGACCATTATACCCAGGTGGGTTATTTCCAGATCTCCATCCCGAGCCAAATGAATTATTGTTGTTGTATCCTCAGTTCTGGTATTGGTTGCCAGCAAAACTCACATGCTCCTGATGATTGACTAGGCAATCTCTGGTGTCGTGTCCTCCCCTGCACACTTGACACCGGTGAGCACTGAGCTTCAGCTCCTTAATCTCGTTAGCCATTGAGGCGAGTGTAGCAGCCACGCTAGAATCAGGAGGGACCTGATGCACACCTCTAGGGGAAGAGGAGGCTGCCCTAGCACTAGGAATGGAAGTCCTAGTAGATAGATGCTTCTTTTCGGCTTAAGCAAAGCTCTCGAACATTTCCTCACACTCGTCAGCCTCAAGCCTATCCATAATATGGCCTCTCGCAGCTGTGTGGAACATTTGCTGCTTCTCGAAGGTGAGGCCATTATAGAACTTCTCCAGTAGTGCCCAGTCTGATAGACCATGCTGGGGACATCAGATCAACAGCGTGTTGAACCGCTCCCAGGCCATGTGATAAAGCTCGTCGGGATCCATTCGGAACGAATGGATTTGATCCCGAAGGCGAGCGGCCCTGGATGGTGGATAATACTTTTTATAGAAATTGGCCTGAAGATCCTCCCATGTAGTGATAGAATTGTCGGGGAGGGTGTCAAGCCAAGTAGATGCACGACCAGATAGGTAGAATGGAAAAAAGACGCAAGTAGATTGCGTCCTTAGACACACCCGTGATATTGAATGTATCACATATCCGCGCGAAGCGGGTCAGATGTCCCGGTGCATCCTCATCCTCGAGTCCATGGAATTAAGTCACATAAGTGATGGTGCTCATGAAATGTGATGGGATCTGCCAAGAATTTGTATTAGGAATAGTGGGGCGTGTGATCGAAGATCTCACGCACGTGACCCCATCACTGGCCCTCTGGTGCACGGTACGTCTCGTTGTTGAGTCAGCGTCGCCCATGATAGGAAATGGAATTGGGCTAGTAGAACGTACCTAAGATTTGCACAACTCTTTCAAACGCTTCTGGAAGTCGCGGGTGCACTCGTGAAGCTCTCTTTCAGGCTCTTCGTAAGCTGAATATGGTGGTGGTCCCTGTGAACGAGTATAGTGCATAAACTGACACACAAAAACAAGAAAGACGCAAAGACTCAAAAACAGAAAGACTCGATCCTATATTAGATCGTACCTTAGATTGAGCTAGTAGAACGTACCTTAGATTGTTATATTAGAACGTACCTGGTGGGTCAGCGTCGCCCATGGTAGGAAATGGAATTGGGCTAGTAGAACGTACCTTAGATTTGCAAAACTCTTTCAAACATTCCCGGAAGTCGCGGGTGCGCTCGTGAAGCTCTAGTTCTGGCTATTCGTAAGATGAATATGGTGGTGGTCCCTGTGAACGAGTATAGTGCATGAATTGACACATAAAAACAAGAAAGACACAAAGACTCAAAAACAGAAAGACTCGATCCTATATTAGACACTCAGTTAGCACGTAGACAGCACACAAACACGACTCAAAATAAACCAAAAAATATCACTAAAAGAACTAGTCAAAGCTAATATTGTTATTGCCAAGTGTCCCCGGAAACAGCACCAAAAACTTGATGTCATGCAGACGGTCTATAAAAATACTAATAAAAACCTAATCTAGACTCCTATGTAATAAATGGAATACCTATGAACCAGATCGCACTGACAGGCAGGTGTACCTATTGAGTGTAGCACAGCTTAATGGTAAACCGGATTATCGAACCATAGAGACACTGAATACTAATACTAGACTGTGACTCGGACTAAAGATGATTTGGTTGGGGGTTTTACTACACTATATATTAAACTCAGAATGCAGAAAACTAAGATCAACTCAAACTATCAAGACAAGGAACTAAGGAAATAATGGATCTGGGTTTCTATGGATGACAACTAAAGACTACCTAGTGGATCCCTAATCACTCTTAGGGTGTCACCAACTAAACTACCTAAAGTGTACTAACTCACCAGATCGATAGATCACCTCTCGGGTATTTCCAACGAATGATAATGTACCCAAATAGACAGATTACCTCTCTGTCCCACTGTCCACCATACATTCGAAGAATGCACGGGGTAATCTCGGGATGTCAACTATGATTTAAACTAGCAACAATCACTAGACACCTAACACTAATGCCCTCTCAGACTCTTAACACTCGGATTCCTAATGACAAAGACTAGACAACGAATTCTCACCTCTCAGGTATTGAACTAGGACACACACTCACTTCTAATCCGGGATTAACTAATGTTCTTATGGATCACTACGTCTAGCAAGCCACTCAAGTCATCAACAACAAGCAAACAACCTAAACATGCATCTATTTATGAAAGACATTCATCAAGATAACATGAAACACATTAAGCAACTCAAAACCAGAATTAAACATGCATATTCATCACAATTGTTAACACAAGATCGTTTACAAAATCATTACTCCATTAAACGAATCCAAAAACCCATAAAAATCATAGCTTTAGCAAATTTTCATCAGTAGCCTAGGCAGTATTAAAGTTTTAGCCTAGGATCATACTTAAAACATCCATAACATAAGTAAATAAGCAAAACATATATTCAATCTCAGAAAACAAAGATAAAGGTTGAATCTTGGAAACCGAAAAGATAAATCAAACGAACCTTGAATCAAAAGTCTTCAACTTTAGCCTTCAATCGACTTCCAAACTCCCAAAATCGCCATAGAACCCTCTCTGGATGGCTAATGATTGAACTCCTTCTCTAATGGTAATCAAAATCTATTTAAATTCGATTTCTAGGGTTTGGCGGATTTTGGGTCTCTCGTGTACCACGAGAAATTCTGGCCAGCCCTTCGCGTACCGCGATAGCCAAATTAGTCGGGCGGATTCCTGAGTTCCCTCACGTACCGCGAAGGCTTAGATTTCTCTTCTTCGCGTACCACGAAGGGCTAGATTTCAACATTTTCCACTTTTGAACTCTGGACTTCATTCTCTTGCTCGGTCTTTTCGTACTTTGAACTTATATTCCACACGTGCTCCTGAAAACATAACAAAGACTCAACGGTAACCAAAAATGACTCAAAACAAACACAAAACTACTCAAAAATGCACAAAACATTAGGAATAAAGATGTATGCTTTGCACTACATCAAATACCTAATTGATTCCTGATCACTCTCGGTCTCGGGATGTGACTAGAAGACAACTCAGTTGTTACTAAACTCACCAGTTATCGTATTACCTCTCGGTATCACTATTATGCTATAGAATCGATAGAAAAGCTCACCTCTCGGTTATGCTGTCTCAATACATCGAAGATGCAAGGAGCAATCTAAATTCAATCTATTTGACACGAATTAGCAACAATACTAGACCTCTAAGGAAACGCCCTCTCAGAAAATTCACACTCGGAAACCCTAACACTAAAGACTAACCGATTACTTATCACTTTTCAAGTATTTAGATAAGAAGAACACTTGCTTCAATTGGTTACTAGTTGATAATCCTATGGTGACTACGTCTAGCAACCACAAACTAATCACAAACACACAGTAAACGATCTACTACAAACATGTTCATGAAAGACATTCAATAAGGCATGTATGGACGGATCAACCAACAAACAATCAATAGCAAGCATGCATATTCATCAAACATATCAAATCAGATCTGGACTAGAACATAAAATCACATCAATATCCCAAAAAACCAATAAAAATCCAAACTTTAACATGCAATCATCGTAAACCTAGGTAGCTCTAAAGTTTTAGCCAAGAATCATAGTAAAATTAGAAGATTCAGAAGTAATAAGATCAAACATAGTCACAAAACAAAGATCAAACATCAATTGAATGATTAGTGTGACCGAATGATTGATTCTAACCCATTTCTTCTTCGAATCCTTGAACTCTTGATCAAAATCCTTGCTTTCTTTCCAAAATCGCCCAAGATCCAAGCTTTGACGGCAATTAGTCGATCCTCCGGAAGAATGGCCGTTCTAAAACATAAAACCCTAAAATTCCTTTAATTTCAGATCTACGACCCTCTCGCGTACCGCGAGAGGTTTCTAGCCGGTCCCTCGCATATCGTGAGGGACAAATTAGTGGGGCGCTCTTCTTGCTTCCCTCGCGTACCGCGAGGGTTTGTCTCTTCCTCCCTCGCGTACCGCGAGGAACCGAAATTCTCAGAAAATTAATTTTTAAATCTTTTCTTTTCTCCAATTCCCGTGTGCTCGATTCTTCCATACTTTTGCTCTATTTTCCGCTTCCTTGGCACACTATAGCCTGTAATTCCAACAAATACATAGAATGAACTAAAAGCGACATTAAACGAATACAAAACTTGTACAAATACGCTCAAATACACACAGATTATCGTATGTGTTTTGCAACACATCAGAGAGCCTTGTCCAACTCCGGCCAATATGTTGTCTTTACCAGGCCCACTTAGCGTCAGAGTTGGAGAGATTTCAATGAAAAACCCCACTCAATACGGCCCTTCCGGGCTTGAGGGAGAGCTAATGCTCGAACCCTGGATCGGCATGGGTAATACTCTGCTGCATCAGCATAAGAGGTAGGCATCATTTACGATGCCGCGGAAATTAATGGTGATGGTAGGGATCGAACCCGGGTCCCTTGGGACTTCGGGCCTTATCTCAGTCACTACACGATAACCTTTTTGGCTAAAACAAGAGGAATTAAATCAAATTATTTATCACTTTAAGAAATAATTTAAATACATATTTTATGAAGAAGTCTTATTGTTAATTTGTAAGCAACGTGGCATTGATAAAAATTTATAGTGGACAAGTGATATTCTTTAGATTTACCTTGGAAAGGGAATAAGTAGCCAGAAAGTTTTAGAGAATAACATATTTGCCATCAACGCATATGAACTTGTACTTCAAGCTGTACTTGTTTTCATTTTGCCTTTTAAGGTATTAGTAATGTAATTAAATACTTAAACTCACCTGAAATGTCATGTTATTGGGATTAAAAGTATTAAATATTTACAGTCAAATTTATATCAGAACTGCGGTAAATTTTAATATGGTAAGAGCGGTTAAATGAATTCTTTATCATCATTCAAATAATTTAACTAAAAAACACATTATCTTATTAATTTAAAGTTTTTAAAAAAACCTCACATCTGATACTCTTTTAATTAAAAAAACCTCCTTATATTTATCTCTTTTCAATTAAATAATACTCTTTTAATCATTTTCTTTATATTATTTCTCTCTCTTCCACTCAAAAAAGAATTAGAAAAGATGAATATTGTGTTAGTAAATATAAGAAATTACAATTCAATCAATATATATTATCCTTAAAATTTAAGTATAAGGAAAAATATAAAGAATAGGATGGAGTGTGTAATTTGGAAAGTTTTTTTTAAATTTTTCTTAAAATATAAGGATAATGCATGATTTACAAAACTCATTGTGAGTGCTCTAAGAGCACCTTCAACGCAAGCGTCCGATTAAAACGGACGGAAGGCGCTGTGTTGGAGAGCTCATCCGGCCAGCGTCCTGTTGAGCGAGATCCGGATTTCCGGATGCTTTCAAACGCAAACGCAAGTATGTGGGCCCCCTTTAAACAAAATGTTACTTTTTAAATTTTAGTGGTTATTTTAAACTAATTTAATTTGAATCATTTTAAAGAGTTAAATACGGTTTAGTCCCTATGGTTTGACCAAAATAATCATTTTAGTCCAAAAGTTTAAATTTGATTTTTTAGTTTAATAGTTTCATTTTTGTTTCAATTAAAGTCCAGCCCACTGACCCCGTTAAATAATTCTGTTAAATATTGTATAAAAAGACAAAAATACCCCTTTTAAGTTAAATAAAAACTCACCCGCTTTATCATCTTCCCCAAACCAATCTACCCAAACCCTAGACACCCCATCCACCCAAGCCGCCACCTCCCCACCTCTGGCCAGACCGCCGCAACACCTCCGGCTACACCACCTTCGGCCAGACCACCGCCACCACCTCCTGCAAGGCCACAACCCTCGCCGCATCTAGCCTCTCCTCTCAATCCATCCAAGTCGATAAACACACCACAATCTACTTTTGGGGACCTAACATTTTATTAAAAGGTAAATGTCATTTTGAAGGAAGGAACCACCGTGAACCACCCTTGATTCGTAGAGATCGGTAACAAGTAAGGCATACCAGTTTTTTTGGCCTTCGCCAAAATCACGAACCATTGCCGCCGCCTAGGACCTCCAGAACCCTAGCTTCCGTTGTTCGGTGGCTTCTTACCGCCGTCGTCTCCCTTTTTAGACCCGGAGCCTCCACTATTTCTTCTGGTTATGTCTGAATATCATTGGGTTAGAGGTTCCTGTCGCTTGCTCCACCATCAGCGTCGCCGCTGGCCTGAGACCACCACTGCCGAGTGCGCCACCACCCTCGCAGTACTACCCCGTCATTTGTCTTGCTCCGTCGTATCCCCATTGGGGAAATGCCGGGAGTAGCTGTCGGAGTTTGGCCGGTCCTCCTCCCCTCTCCATCATATCCTCATCTCTCTTTATATGAATATGTGTGTGTGGATGTGTTTGGGGATGAAGGAAAAGGTTTATATGGCGGCCGGAGGTGAAGGGGCGGTGGAGGTAGATGATGGCATCTGTGGTTTTCTTGAATTGGGGGAAAAACGTAGGGAGATATATTTATATATTTTTTATTACCAGGGGTATGATAGTCATTTTATACATACTTAACAAAAAAAATTCTAATGGGGTTAGTGGACTGGACATTAATTGATGCAAAATTGAAACTATTGGATTAAAAAAGGTTAATTTTAAAATTTTGAACGAAAATGGTTATTTGCGTGAAACCATAGGGACTAAAACCGATTTAACTCTATTTTAAAATTAAATTTCATTTGACAGCTATTTTAAACTAATTTAAACTTTTGCACTCTTTGTCAAACGATCCACTATAACCCAAATCGTGTCATGGCCTTTAGCTGTGCGGGGCAGCTTTGTAATAAAGTCCATGGTGATACGCTCCCACTTCCATTCGGGTATTTCCAGAGGCTTAATTTTCCCGTATGGTTTCTGATACTCTGCTTTAACTTGTGAGCAAGTCAGACACTCGCTTACGTATCCGGCCACATCATTCTTCATGTTAGGCCACCAATACTCTTTCTTCAAATCATGGAACATTTTCGTGGTTCCTAGGTGGATGGAATATCGAGAGTTATGGGCCTCGTCGAGTACTTTGGCCCTAATCTCTCCGTCCTTCGGTACCCGCATGCGACCACATCTGGTCCTCACTCCATGAGTGTTTATTTGTAACTTCATCTGTTGACCGACCATTCTTTCTTTCTTTCTTTGTTCTCTCTTCCTTTAGTGCTTCTGTTTGTGCTTTTTCAAGATCTGCCATAAAATCTGGGGTTATCACCAACTGGTACACTTTCACCCTAATAGGATAATGAGTCTCCTTACGACTTAGGGCGGACTGGTAGTGTAATTAGTCAAAACTCATTCAGTTGACTTTGAAGTCAAAATTCACATGCCTTTGTATTCCCGTTGACTTTTGATAGTCAAAACTAACAAGTTCTTAACCTAATTACCTCATTTCAAACCTTAGGGACTAAATTTGCCATACCTCTAACCCAAACACATGAAATCCCAAGGACAAAATCTGTTATTAGTCCAATTTCTATTGGGTTGACTTCCAAAAGTCAAATAGTGAGCCTTTGATCCAAATTCGAATCCTATAACCTTGAATTCTTCCGATTTTGTAACCGATATGCACGTCTAGTACATTAACGACCATTATCAGGTCATTAAACCCCGACATTGATTCGAATTAAATCCATTTATGATCCTTTAAACCATAATCCTCGACTCCTAATCATGAGACCATCAAATTGGTTCGTTTCGATCATTAAGCTCACAACTGAACTGTAAGGCCCCTCTTTCAAGACGCAATAAAACCTAACTCGTTGGATTTACTCATAAACATAGCCAATGATACTGAATTAAACATTTAAAACATTCAAGACGCAACGGAAGCATTCATCATTCAAGTACATAACAGCGGAAGTCTAAAACATAAACATTGTCTTAACATAAATTAAAATGGGATGCCAGTCTCAGTCGGATAGCCATCACTCCTTCGCACGACCCTTCCTCTTGTTACCTGAAATGTATACTAAAAGTCAGCTAACGCTGGTGAGTTGTAGTTTAAAGCATTAGGTATAACGTTAGTCATTCATTCGTATCATTGGTTCATATATATATATATATATATATATATATATATATATATACACTTACAACATTGTTTCAGTGAACATACATTGACTATGCACGCAAGTAAGTGCATATGCATACATTGAACATTCATTGGCCATACACATAAAGGTGATCAACCCGTCATTGATTGTGTAAGTCACAAAGACAGACGCTCCGTCCTACCTTCGTAGGCCGTAATTCATACCGTGTCTACCGAAGTAGTCCGTCCTTCGTTACCGTCCAACAACCTTTGGCCGTCCGTCTACCGTGTTCACCGTCATAGTCCGTCCTTTCGCTCGTCTGCCCGAAGGCATCCGTTTCTCATGTGAACTATTATTCATGCAACCATTCTACTTATCATTGATAAGGCATTTCCTTCGGCCGTCCATTGATTGCCTTTCATACGTCCTAGCTGATGAAGGAACGTATATGTCCCAGTTACATGATATTCACATGGTCGTCCGTCTACCGTAGTAGCCGTTAGCATCGAAGCGTCCATAACATTCACATATATTCATAACATGCAGTATAAAGTATATATATAAAGCACGATTTCATACTTTTGTGTTATATCATACTTTCATTCATAATTCATAACATACTTGCTATGTTTCTTTGTTTATAAGCATATCTGTCATACATATAACTATCATGCATTGACATATAACACATAACATAACATTCATTAATATTATGTATACACTTCAGCCCCAAAATCATTTAAAATCATTTGCACGTAACACGTAGGGGGCACATAGAACTCACCTGATGAGTGGTTTCCAAAATATACTTAGCGGGTTACTGAGCGCCACTAATGTCACTCACAATCTGTATAATGAAGTCATACACATAAGGTAGTGCTCCTAGATAATACGAGACGTTACTATGCTTGAACCCAGTAGTTTCAACGGATGAATCACATCGAAACTATGGTAGTTTCGGGTCATGGGTTTATATCGAAACTATGGTAGTTTCGGGTCATGGGTTTATATAGAAGCTATGGTAGTTTCGGTAAGTAACTTATGTAAAATCTTAGTAGTTTTGGGTTATGGTATATATCGAAACTAGGTAGTTTCGATGGATTCGCCTAAATCGAAACTAGTAGTTTCGATGCATCGGTCTTCTTCCTCGACCAGAAACCCTAGATCTGGCCAATTATTTCTAGTTGATCAAGTCTTGAACATTTCACGTTCAAAATGTTCCTTTTTCATTCATGAGCACAAATATGTGATTTGTTTCAAGTTTAATACGTAAAAACCATGTCTTTATGCGACTTAAACCCGAACCCCAAAATGTGTAAAAACTCAGATTTAGAGGTGATGCTTACCTCTTGGAGTCCAGTTTCCGTTGCTATGTGTTGATGTGATGTAGGCAAACGATTCTTGAGCCTTTGAGCTTTTTTCCCCGCTTTCTCTCTATAGAGCCGGTCTCTCTCTCTCTCACTCTAGAAACTTGTGAATGTGGTGGAAATTAGGGGGAAGGGTTGGTGGCTGCTGATTAGAAGGGTTTCCCTTCATATTTCGGGCCCATGGGCCGAAACTTTGCCAAGCCCACCTTGATATTCTTTTATTTGTCTTCTATTTATTCGAGATGTTACAAGTCTACCCTCCTTATTGAGGTTTCGTCCTCGAAACCTGCTACAAGTTAAACAACTTCGGATACATTCCTTTCATCTCGTCTTCCTTCTCCCAAGTAGCTTCGGACCCTTTCCTGTGCTTCCATTGTACTCATCGGGTAAGTCGAGTCTGTAAGCAACCTGACCAACTCTTGCTATGATTTTGAAAGGTCCGAAAAATCTTGGACTTAGTTTGCCACGTTTTCTGAATCGGATGATCCCTTTCCATGGCGATACTTTTAACAGTACCTTGTCCCCTGCAACATTCAGGATTTTTCCATATATATATACACACATTTTTTTTTCTTTCTCAATAGTTATTATCAATTATCTTAATAATATAAGTTTTTATGATAACTATTATACATTCGAAATTACGAATAATAATAACATTTTTATGAGAACTATGCATTACGGAATTATTCATTATAAAATTTAATAAAAAAAATTATCGAATAAATTATCTTATTTGGAATTATTTAATTCATCAAAATTATTTGTGTTTTTATAAAAAAAATTGAATTCTTATTATGGAATTTACCAAATTTTAATTAAACTGTATAAAAATTTTTAGAAACTTATTTGATTTATCAAAAAAAGATTTTTATAATTCATGTTCTAAATTAACAACCAAACCCAAGGGACCTAACCTGCCAATCCTGAAACTCATTTTTTTCCAAGGAAATCAAACTCCGGGGATCACTTCCGCCATTACTTGAAACTTCAAATTCAAAGAGAAGAAACCGCGTCCTTCTTTCCCTTTTCCCGTATCCCGAAAGCAATCCCCGGAGATCCCCTTACCTGAATTTCTGGCAAATCATAAACCTTCCCCTTACCGATTCACCCGACTTGTCATACTTAGCACAAATCACCCACACGTGATTCCAGGATCTCTATGCGTCAATTGAACCACAATCTCACTGTCAATCGACCCGATCATCGCTAAATATCACGGACCATCCAATTTGAGCACACGCGCACCAACCATTTTATAAACAAAACACTTCGTGCCCTGATCGTTTTTCTTTCAGACATTTACCCACTCTCAAACGTGTTTCCTTGCTCCTTGCTCTTGGATTCGATCACCATTCGATTGTCTCCGGCCAAGTCTCCAAACCTTTGTATCGGCACTCATCTGAGGTAACTCGCACACCATTAGACTCGAAATTCTTTGTTGATTAAAAGCCCTTTATCAATTTAAACTTAGAGTACCTTTGTTGATCGAATTGGGCTTAGGAAAATCTAGGGTTTCATGGGGGATCGAATTTGGGGAAGAACAGACATCTCAACAAGCTTTTAAAATAATTTCAGTCCCAAGTTAGTCGCGGCCACGATCCTAGTTTAAACGGTTAGTACTCGAATTCTTTTCCGGGAGTACCTAAGTTCGAAACCCGGACCTTTCCCGCCGGTGTAGCCCTTTTTTGGTTTGTTTTAATTCAGTGATCATGGTAGCAAGTAGTCACGGTTAAAATGAGTTTGATCGGAAGAATTACCAAGGCAACAGCCCTGGTGAACCGGTTAGAACTGGTGTGCGCTACCAGGGAGGTCACAAGTTCGAACCCGACCAGTACCTCCTCCCCCATTTTTTTCCTTTTTACTTAATTATTTAAATCAGATTATTTCCTTAATTTACCTAGATAAATAATTACAACATTTTTTTTATCTTAATATTTATATATTACAACTAAATCGATTAAATAATTAGTTATAATTTATGAAATTCATTTTTATAAACTCCATCTAAGTCAAACTATATCTTTTAACTTAAAAAGATTAATTGAGTTTTAATAATAATTTTAAATAATTATTTTCCCACACTTAAACAATCGATTTTTTATCTAAGGTTATTTTTTTTCTTAACTCTAAAATAATTAATTAGAAGTCTAATTAATTATTTAAAACTTAACATTTTATTTAAATTTGTTTAACCATTATTTATTTATTTTATTTTTACATAGACAATTATTTATTTAAATAAACAAATACTTAAATAAATAATACCAACACGCTTGTTATTTAATAACATACATTCCAAGTCTTGTATTTATAAATAATGTAACAATTATTTATAATTTAAATTATTTTTAACTAATCGAATCCCAAATCCGATCCAAAATCCCTAAGTCTCAATTCCTTAGAATTTGGAAATAGTGTATCTATTAAACTAGCTTTGCTTAAACTATCTAGGTTAACTTGTGGGTTTCATCAAGCTACATCAACTACAACCATTTGTGCTTTTGCTTGCTATATCGAGGTGAGTTTACATAGCCCCTTTTTTACACTATTTACATTTTTGGGGTGGAACATGAGTTTTAATTATACAATGTTACAAATTACACATTATACAATTCCACCCTACACTCATGTGTACAAATTTGAGCCTTATGTTTGAGTACTAGGTGTGTAAACTATTTTGTGTGCAATTTACATATGCAATCATTAACTGTACAAGCCGACGGTTAACAATGATAGATCTATTGAGTCTGACAAACCCACCCAGGTAGGGTGATTGTTGCCGACAACACAATTTGGTTATTTGTATGCGAGTCACAAATGTTTGATTGTACAACTTGGTTTCACAATAATAACTCTCCATAATTGCCTTATTAACCATGATATGAATGGATTGTATACACGTAACACAATGATACTATTTAGAGTCAAAACTTATGTATGCTCACCAACTTTTTAGTTGACCTTGTTTTTACCATGTTTTAGGTACAAATGTGTGATTAAGTGATTCAAGACGCTCAACATAGGGATGAAGTCCTAGTTAAATAAAACATGGAAATTATGTTGTTCACTTTTGATTATTCAATATGTTTGGTAAACATTTACTTGTAATTTTAATCAAATTTCAATCTATGAAACTATTTAGTTGATAATGAGCTATGAACAGTCTATATGTCCCACTCCAACGTATTCCACCGTCGGTTGGGGTGTGACAGATTGGTATCAGAGCCATGGTTATAGGGAATTAGGTTATTAGACACCCATGACCTAGACTATAACTGTAGGACACCCATATTATGCCATGCTACATGTTATACGATACTTGCCACATTGTTAAGTGCTACATGCTTAAAACTGTGTGTGATTATCTTACATGTTATTCTAAGTATTATATCGTATGACATAATACATGATCGTTTATGTGCTACACTACTTGATAACCCATATACTTATAAACATTGCTATCTGCATGCTACCTATTTGATCCCATTAAGTACTATCCTAAGTCTTAACCCACACTTATTCACACCTAGGTCTTTGTGCACCCTCATTCCTACACACATGTCACCACTATCTTATGTGAATAAAACTTAAACCTTTGGGCCTAATGCCTACTAATAAGAAACTAAGGAGCCCACTTACCCTCCAAGAAGAGGAATCCTACTGGAGTAAATAACCCTCACCATTGTGCCTCAAAGCCCAGCCCATAATGATTCTCATCGTGATCATGAGCCCAAACGATAGTGTTATTAGTACATGATGGTTGGAAGAGTGTGTGTAGTCCCATGAGAGATTCTGGCTAAGAAAGGACCGGGTACTTAAGTGGTTCCTTGTGACCCACCCCTCTTTCCTGGGAATTCTCCTCATGGATACCCTACTTATAGGTCAAGTGTTACTTCTAAAATACCATTGTGAAGACTCGATGTTGTGACTAGTCAAACTCTAAATTCATGAAAACTCCTATATTTAACACTTAGTATTTTTTTATACCGCTTACGATCTTTTCCCTTTCTCTAATAGACATGGACTCCTACTCTCCTCCCTCCCCGGTATACTATCCCGAAGAAGAGCCTAAACAGGAAGAAAACATTGGATCGCCAGGCTATCGGTCACCAACACCCCCAGTTGCTAGGTCAATGTTTGACATAAGGGCAGATTGGATCAAGAACACTAGACTGACACTTCGAGCATCTGGCATCAAGAAACCCGTATTAGGCACCCCATCTACACAACCAGTTACCACCCCCATGAGAGACCCCTACTTAGCACCTGACCCGTACCACCCTGACCCAAGGGCAAGGCAAACCACGGCACACACTAGTGCAACGGGAGTCCCATTTGATGCCATCAACCAATACATGAGAACCTCAGAGTTTGTGAGATAAGGGACGGAACACGAGATGAGACACAACCTGCTAGGTCAGAGAATTGATAGTGTAATCCCCAGGAAATTTCCGGCTTTATTTTGAACTTTCCGGCACTTGTAATTATTATATGTTGGTATCTATCCATTTCAATAAGTTATCTTATATATCCATTACATCTCATAAGTGCTCATGCATGCATACATTAAGTACAATTATTGTAAAAAAAACAATAGATATTTATATAAGGAAACTATATAAATATTTGTTATTATCCTTTTAAATAAATATATATTTATATGCTACATTATTTCTAAACCTATATATATAAACTCATATTTGTAAATAAACAATTTACAAAAAAAAAGAGTTTAAATCTTAAATTCTTTAAATAGGGTTTATAAGACTTTATTACTTATTTATTATTTTCTTTTAGTAAATGGGTTTAATAGAAAAAAAAATATAAATATAATTATGTGACATTAACATCTATTAAATTTTATATAAACTTATAAAATTTGATAACCCTCCTACTTTATAAAAGTTCAGGGTCCACTTTGTAAATTCTGAAACTTCACTCTCTTTTAAAACAAAGTTCATACATAAAATAGTAACTATTGAAACCCCGAGGGCTAAACTGCAAATTCCAGAAACTCTTCCCCCCTCCCAGACCAGTCACGGGTTCGACCCCGCCTTCGACCGGTTCTCAACCCGATTATCCGGAAATCGTTCCTGTGATGTATTCGAGCGAAATCAACAACGGTCACACGTTTAATTCATCCAAACAAACAGTCCCTCGCGTTTAATTGAGTTATTATGATCATTACACTACCTAACTCATAACCGTTCTTAACCTTGAATGCCATTTAATCAATCGAACCCTTACTGCCCAAATGAACTATAAATAGAGGTCCCAAATCATCAACGACATCCAGTGACAACTCCCCACACTCCTAATCCGATCGAAATTCATCTCCAAGCTTGTGTTACAACCGAAGGAAAACGAATCTGCGCATTGAGCTATTCTCCCTCTCTGTGTAACCATTTCAGGTAAGATTGGGGTCATTGAACTCGTTTTGATTAGTAGATTGAAAGCCCTATGGATTCGGGATCGAATAGATGCTCAATCGGGCAAATTGGGAAGCTAGGGTTTCGGGTTTTATAATGGGGACGAAGGGTTAATGGGTTTACTTATCAAAAACCAATCGGAGCGGCCACTGGACAAGGCATCATGCCCAGTCCAGCGGTTAGTGTGTGTGCGCAAGGGATGAACCGCCTCAAGCGCGGGTTCAAATCCCAGTGACCGAATTTTTCTTGTTTTTCCTTTCTTTTAGCTCTTTTATTCACCATTTAATATTCAAAAATTTCAAGTTAATGATGCAAATACATTCTATGATATTTATATAAAACATTGGGTAGACAAACCAAATTTTGTTACTTATTCACTCATTTATTATTTCACAAACTATATTTATACAATTAGACACTTTTAAACTTCTCTAAATTGTAAATAATTATTATTGGTAAGATGAATTAATTAAAAACTTTTAAATTTATAAATGCCTAAATAATTATTTTATACAAGATTTAATTAATTATAGTTAAAACCTACTTAATCCTTTTTAATTCAATTTTAACAAATTAATTAACCATTTAAATTGCAAATTGATAATTAATTGCTCATTTCTAGATCAATTAATTAAAACTTTTACTATATCAAAATTTATTTATAATTTAGAATAAGTTACTATTTAAACTATTCTATAACATTACTTACCTTTAAAATGACTATATAAATTAATTAGAAGCCTAAATTAGTTCTAACTAATTTATAAACTTTTTCTAACAATTCAATACTTCTTTATGCACACGAACCCATCTTCAAACCAAATCTCCATGAAACCCTAAACGTTCCGATATCTCCTAAACACCATTTACACATATGTTGAAATTAGGTTACCATTACGCGTGTAGGTTTGTTGTGAGAGTTCCTCACGAGGCCTAACAATATTTACCAGTTCATACATTCTAGCTTTGATTCAAGTGAGTTTACATAGCCCCTTTTTACTATTTTTACTTTTGGGGTGGAACATGATTACAAATATATTTACATACACAATTCAATACCCTGTGTTCATATTCTATGTCCTTTATGCTTATGTCTTAAACTACTTGGTGACCATTACATGTGTTCATGTCAGTACAATCATTAACTTGTGTGGCAAGCCTAAGGTAGTACCTTTTATGATCATTTATACGGGAATCCGATACATTACTTAACACGAACCTTGGCGGGTTAGTGTTACATTGAGAACTTCACGCAATCCAGGGGATTGTGCATACATATAACATGGCTTGATTGTACGCTTGGAACCCTGTGTGTTTTCACATATGTGCTTTAGACATGCTTTGAACATATTGAATTATAATCTATACTAACTCTTTTGGTGTCAAAACCTATGTTTCTCACCAACTACTTGTAGTTGACAGTTACTTACATGTTTCAGGTGCACCTGTTTGAGGACTACTTGCTCACCTAGGACTTGGACCTAGTTTAATTTAAATTGTGTTTTGAACGTTTCATTTTCCTCTGTAACGGATGCTTTTAATTTGAATAATAAATATTATCATATTTAATAGATGATCATGTGCTTATGAACAACCGCGTCAGCCCCGGCGTTTAATCCGCCGCCGGCCGGGGTGTGACAGATTGGTATCAGAGCCATGGTTATAGGGAATTAGGTTATTAGACACATGACCTAGACTATAACCTAGGAGTCCCAAACATGAGTTTAACTCGTGTCTTTTATTAGGAACTCCACACTATCTTTATTATGCATGCTTACCTACATCTATCTATTTTTGATTACCTGATACAACTCCATGAACTACGACATTCAAGAGTCTACATGAACCTATTTTGAACTACTTGAACTACATGAAACTTACACATTAGACTTAATAGTCTAATCCGAATGAAACTCTCGTCAAAGGTACGTAAGTTCTAACTAATGAATGAGAAATTGTGCAATCCGGAAGGGTGGATGCCAGTATTCTAGGAATTCTGTCTAGGAAAGCATTTCGTATAAATCCAAATCAACCGATGGACCAGTTATGCTTTCCTGGGAATTCTTGGGATGAGTGTCCACTTATAGGCTAAAGCATGACTTCTCAAACATTAGAAAGACTTAAAATACCTTGATAAGCCAATGTGCCCAATAGGGTACCATCTATGTTTCACCTAACATCTCATGATTAAATTGCAAACTCTTGTACATGATTCACATCTTATGAAATTTTTTATTCACCCGTTTGTAGAATGCCTCCCCGTCATGAGCGTAGGAACAACCTCACCGATAGGATCATCTAGCAAATGGCTATCCTTCCAACTATGGTCAACCAACTGAACCAGAATGCTGCACCAAGGAATCCTGCGTGCACATTCAAACACTTCAACTCCTGTAATCCCACCAAGTTCTACGGGAATGAAGGAGCCACTGGACTCCTCCAATGGTTTGAAAGCATTGAGGGAACCTTCATCAATGCTGACTGTCCTGAGGATCTGAAAGTTCGTTATGCTACTAGTGTCTTCCAGAAGAGGGCACTAACATGGTGGAATGGAGAAAAACGTAACCGCGGGATAGAGGTTGCACTAGCTTTGCCTTGGGCCGATGTGAAATCACTCATGACCGATGAGTTTTGCCCCCGTAATGAGGTCAAGAAACTAGAAGCTAAATTCTGGGATCTCAAACAAGACAGTGGTGAAAGCCTTGCCTACACCACTCGCTTTCATGAGCTTAGCCTACTGGTGCCCCATATGGTAACTCCTCTCTCCCGAGCCATTGAGAAGTACATCAACGGTCTGCCCATGCAGATTCAGGATACTGTGTTGGGTAGTAACCCAGCCACTCTTGAAGAAGCTATCCGTTTAGCTGCCACACTATCAGATAACCACGTTAAGGCAGGGACTTTGTCCAAGAAGGGTGCTAAGAAAGTCATTGAAAAACCCACCACTGAAACCACCAAGGAAACCAAAGCTGAGTCCTCCTTCAATGGCAAAAAGAGGAAACGCAGGAACTTCGCCATCATCACTCATGCTGCTCCTCTAGCCCAAGTGGCACCTACTGCCTTCAACCCCAACAAGAAGCCGTATGTGGGAACCCTACCAATGTGCAACACCTGCAAATTTCATCATACTGCAAACGTCCCATGTCGTGTGTGTACCACTTGTGGTCATTATGGACACTGGGCTAACACCTGTCGTGCCCCATCGGCTAACCAAATCTACCAACCTGCTATTCCTATTCCTGCTGCTATCGTACAGGGTCGTACTTGTTACGAGTGTGGTGACCCAAATCATTTCAGGAACCGTTGCCCTAGGTTGGTCATTGTGAACCAAGTCAACATGAATCAGGGCAACATGATTCAAGGGAACGGGAACCAAGGTAATATGATCCAAGGAAACAGGAACCAGGGGAATATGAACCGTGTAAATGTGAATCAGGGGAATGCAAACCCTGTTGCTCGTGGACGTGCCTTTAACATAAATGCCAACGAGGCTCAAGCCAACAACGATGTGGTGAACGGTACGTACCCAATAAATCACCAATATGCTTCTATCCTGTTTGATACTGGTTCCGATAGGAGTTTTGTGTCCTTTGAATTTGAACCACAACTTGCTATGAGTCGAGCTAAGCTAGACAAACCCTTTGACATTTTAGTAGCGGATGGTTATTCTGTTTCATGTGACACCATTATTAGAGATTGTACCTTAACCATGAGCGATCATGATTTTTCAATCAATCTTATTCCTATGGCTCTCGGAGGTTTCGACATCATAGTAGGCATGGACTGGCTGACCAAGCACCATGCTGAAGGTGTCTGTTTTGACAAGTATATCCGTATCCCTCTTGACTCGGGTGAAATTTTGAACGTCTATGGTGAGAAACCGTCAAAGGGACTCAAGCTTATGTCTTGCACTACCGCACAGAAGTACCTACGAAAGAAATGTGTGGCATTCTTGGCCCATATTGTGGAACGAAAAGGCAAAGATAAGAGTCTCCAAGACATTCCTGTAATCAAAGACTTTCCTGAAGTTTTTCCCGAAGATTTACCCGGTCTTCCTCCTATACGTCAAGTCGAATTCCGTATTGAATTAGTGCCAGGAGCAAACCCCGTGGCCAAGTCACCCTATCGTCTTGCACCATCAGAGATGCAGGAACTTTCAAGCCAACTCCAAGAACTTTCTGACAAAGGATTTATTCGTCCTAGCGTTTCCCCTTGGGGAGCACCTGTTCTATTCGTCAAGAAGAAAGATGGTTCTTTCAGAATGTGCATCGACTATCGGGAACTTAACAAGCTTACCGTGAAGAACCGTTATCCACTTCCGAGGATTGACGATTTATTTGATCAACTTCAAGGCTCGACTTATTTCTCTAAGATTGATCTTCGTTCTGGTTATCACCAGTTACGAGTCCTTGAATCCGATATCCCCAAAACAGCCTTTCGTACTAGATATGGCCATTACGAGTTCATGGTTATGCCCTTCGGACTAATCAATGCACCCGCGGTATTTATGGATCTTATGAACCGCGTGTGTAAGCCGTACTTGGACAAGTTCGTTATCGTCTTCATTGACGATATCCTCATATAATCAAAATCCAAAGCGGAACACGAAGAACACTTACGTCTGGTTTTAGATCTCTTGAAAAAGGAGCAATTATACGCTAAGTTCTCCAAATGTGAATTTTGGCTAAAGGAAGTCCAATTCTTGGGTCATATAGTCAACGAGAAGGGTATTCACGTGGATCCCGCTAAGATTGAGGCAGTGAAGAACTGGCAAACTCCAAAGACCCCTACCGAAGTCCGCTCATTTTTAGGTTTAGCGGGCTATTATCGTCGTTTCATAGCAAATTTTTCAAAGATCGCGGTACCTCTCACAGCATTAACTCACAAAGGAAAACCCTATCAGTGGGGACCAAAACAAGAGGAAGCCTTCCAAACCCTAAAACAGAAACTATGTGAGGCTCCTATCCTGACTCTTCCTGATGGAACCGAAGATTTTGTCGTTTACTGTGACGCTTCCCACTTAGGCCTTGGTTGTGTACTAATGCAGTGAGGCAAAGTGATTGCTTATGCGTCCCGACAACTCAAAATCCATGAGAAGAATTATACGGCGCACGATCTTGAGTTGGGTGCGGTCGTATTTACTCTTAAAATTTGGAGACATTACCTATATGGTACCAAATGTGAGGTTTACACCGATCACAAGAGTTTCCAACACATTTTCAACCAAAAGGAACTCAACATGAGGCAAAGGCGTTGGGTTGAACTCCTAAATGACTACGACTGTAATATTCGTTATCATCCTGGTAAGGCGAATGTAGTGGCTGATGCTCTTAGCCGTAAGGAACCTATCAAGATCCACAGCATTCGAATCCAAAATGATATTCAAACTCGCATCCTAGAAGCACAACATCTTTCTGTCACTGAAGGAAACATGTACAATGAAATGTCATGTGGTGCTGAACTCCAACTTGAAACCAAACCCAATGGATTACTTTACTTTCTAAATCGTATCTGGATTCCGGACCGTGACAACCTTCGTACCTTTATCTTGAGCGAGGCTCACAAGACTCGTTACTCTGTGCATCCTGGTGCAGACAAAATGTACATGGATCTTCGCACTCAATATTGGTGGCCTGGTATGAAAAAGGACATTGCCCTATATGTGTCCAAATACCTTACTTGTTTAAAGGTTAAAGCCGAGCACCAGCGTCCATCCGGTTTACTTAAACAACCCGAGATACCTATGTGGAAATGGGAGTGTATTGCCTTGGACTTTATAACCAAACTCCCACACACATCTCGTGGTCATGATAGCATTTGGGTAATCATCGACCGCTTAACAAAGTCTGCTCATTTCATACCCATACGTGAGGACTATCGAGTTGAAAAATTAGCTCGAATCTATATTGATGAAATCGTTAGTCGTCACGGTGTGCCTCTCAACATTATTTCTGATCGTGATGGACGATTCACCTCCCGTTTCTGGAAATCCCTACAATCAGCTCTAGGTACTCAACTAAATCTTAGTACTGCTTATCATCCGCAAACTGATGGTCAATCTGAGCGAACGATTCAAACTCTCGAAGACATGCTTAGAGCCTGTGTCATTGACTTCAAGGGAAATTGGGATTTACATCTACCCCTAGTTGAGTTCTCGTACAACAATAGTTATCATACGAGCATTAACATGGCTCCTTTTGAAGCACTTTATGGTCGGAAGTGCCGCTCCCCTATCTGTTGGACCGAAATTGGTGAATCACAAATCACTGGTCCTGAACTTATTCAAGAGACTTCCGACAAGATAATGTTAATCCGAGACAACCTTCTGGTAGCAAGGAGTCGGCAAAAGAGCTGTGCCGACAAACGTCAAAAACCCTTAGAATTTCAAGTGGGCGATCTGGTTCTTCTCAAGATATCCCCTTGGAAAGGCGTAGTTCGTTTTGGAAAGAAAGGGAAACTTGCGCCAAGATTCGTGGGTCCTTTTAAAATCCTTGAGCGGATTGGGAAGGTAGCCTATAAGTTGGATCTACCAGAAGGACTCAGTAACGTTAATCCAACATTTCATGTCTCGAACCTAAAGAAATGTTTAGCTGACGAGAATCTCCACATACCACTCGACGAGATTCACATTGACGAAACAATGCACTTCGTGGAGAAGCCCATCGAGATCATGGACCGAGAAGTTAAGCAACTCAAGCGAAGTCGAATTCCAATCGTTAAGGTTCGATGGGAATCCAATCGTGGCCCTGAGTTTACTTGGGAGCGTGAGGATCAAATGAAATCCAAATACCCACATCTGTTTCCAGGACCCTCTTCTTAATAAATTTCGGGACGAAATCTCCTAAAGTAGGGGAGACTGTAATCCCCAGGAAATTTCCGGCTTTATTTTGAACTTTTCGGCACTTGTAATTATTATATGTTGGTATCTATCCATTTCAATAAGTTATCTTATATATCCATTACATTTCATAAGTGCTCATGCATACATTAAGTACAATTATTGTAAAAAAAAACAATAGATATTTATATAAGGAAACTATATAAATATTTGTTATTATCCTTTTAAATAAATATATATTTATATGCTACATTATTTCTAAACCTATATATATAAACTCATATTTGTAAATAAACAATTTACAAAAAAAAAAAGAGTTTAAATCTTAAATTCTTTAAATAGGGTTTATAAGACTTTATTACTTATTTATTATTTTCTTTTAGTAAATGAGTTTAATAGAAAAAAAAATATAAATATAATTATGTGACATTAACATCTATTAAATTTTATAAAAACTTATAAAATTTGATAACCCTCCTACTTTATAAAAGTTCAGGGTCCACTTTGTAAATTCTGAAACTTCACTCTCTTTTAAAACAAAGTTCATACATAAAATAGTAACTATTGAAACCCCGAGGGCTAAACTGCAAATTCCAGAAACTCTTCCCCCCTCCCAAACCAGTCACGGGTTCGACCCCGCCTTCGACCGGTTCTCAACCCGATTATCCGGAAATCGTTCCTGTGATGTATTCGAGCGAAATCAACAACGATCACACATTCAATTCATCCAAACGAACAGTCCCTCGCGTTTAATTGAGTTATTATGATCATTACACTACCTAACTCGTAACTGTTCTTAACCTTGAATGCCATTTAATCAATCGAACCCTTACTGCCCAAATGAACTATAAATAGAGGTCCCAAATCATCGACGACATCCAGTGCCAACTCCCCACACTCCTAATCCGATCGAAATTCATCTCCAAGCTCGTGTTACAGCCGAAGGAAAACGAATCTGCGCATTGAGCTATTCTCCCTCTCTGCGTAACCATTTCAGGTAAGATTGGGGTCATTGAACTCGTTTTGATTAGTAGATTGAAAGCCCTATGGATTCGGGATCGAATAGATGCTCAATCGGGCAAATTGGTAAGCTAGGGTTTCGGGTTTTATAATAGGGACGAAGGGTTAATGGGTTTACTTATCAAAAACCAATCGGAGCGGCCACTGGACAAGGCATCATGCCCAGTCCAGCGGTTAGTGTGTGTGCGCAAGGGATGAACCGCCTCAAGCGCGGGTTCGAATCCCAGTGACCGAATTTTTCCTTTCTTTTAGCCCTTTTATTCACCATTTAATATTCAAAAATTTCAAGTTAATGATTTAAATACATTCTATGATATTTATATAAAACATTGGGTAGACAAACCAAATTTTGTTACTTATTCACTCATTTATTATTTCACAAACTATATTTATACAATTAGACACTTTTAAACTTCTCTAAATTGTAAATAATTATTATTGGTAAGATGAATTAATTAAAAACTTTTAAATTTATAAATGCCTAAATAATTATTTTATACAAGATTTAATTAATTATAGTTAAAACCTACTTAATCCTTTTTAATTCAATTTTAACAAATTAATTAACCATTTAAATTGTAAATTGATAATTAATTGCTCATTTCTAGATCAATTAATTAAAACTTTTACTATATCAAAATTTATTTATAATTTAGAATAAGTTACTATTTAAACTATTCTATAACATTACTTACCTTTAAAATGACTATATAAATTAATTAGAAGCCTAAATTAGTTCTAACTAATTTATAAACTTTTTCTAACAATTCAATACTTCTTTATGCACACGAACCCATCTTCAAACCAAATCTCCATGAAACCCTAAACGTTCCGATATCTCCTAAACACCATTTACACATATGTTGAAATTAGGTTACCATTACGCGTGTAGGTTTGTTGTGAGAGTTCCTCACGAGGCCTAACAATCTTTACCAGTTCATACATTCTAGCTTTGATTCAAGTGAGTTTACATAGCCCCTTTTTACTATTTTTACTTTTGGGTGGAACATGATTACAAATACATTTACATACACAATTCAATACCCTGTGTTCATATGCTATGGCCTTTATGCTTATGTCTTAAACTACTTGGTGACCATTACATGTGTTCATGTCAGTACAATCTTTAACTTGTGTGGCAAGCCTAAGGTAGTACCTTTTATGATCATTTATACGGGAATCCGATACATTACTTAACACGAACCTTGGCGGGTTAGTGTTACATTGAGAACTTCACGCAATCCGGGGGATTGTGCATATATATAACATGGCTTGATTGTATGCTTGGAACCCTGTCTGTTTTCACATATGTGCTTTAGACATGCTTTGAACATATTGAATTATAATCTATACTAACTCTTTTGGTGTCAAAACCTATGTTTCTCACCAACTACTTGTAGTTGACAGTTACTTACATGTTTCAGGTGCACCTGTTTGAGGACTACTTGCTCACCTAGGACTTGGACCTAGTTTAATTTAAATTATGTTTTGAACGTTTCATTTTCCTCTATAACGGATGCTTTTAATTTGAATAATAAATATTATCATATTTAATAGATGATCATATGCTTATGAACAACCGCGTCAGCCCCGGCGTTTAATCCGCCACCGGCCGAGGTGTGACAGATAGCCTGGTGGATCAAGTGTGGTGCCAAGAGGAGAAAATTGAAATCCTGGAAGAAGACAGGGAGATACTTGATGCACGCACAGAAGCAGCTAGAGCTAAGGCTCGGTTTTCTATCTGAGTGACCATAGCAATGTTCGTCTTGGTGCTCTTTTGTTTTCTCGTTGAGAGCTATCTGAGACGCTAGCTGGATTATTCTGCTTTTTGTCTTTAAATTCCCGTTTGAAACCGCTACCTTATGTTTGGACTAAGCTTTTGACATTTTATCATTTAATGCTAAGTTTTATTTTACAACCCTAATGCCATTACTCGTTGATTCAATATTACCGTCATATTTTCATCAAGATCACCCAAACATCACCATCTCATTCGTTGCAAATTAGTACGCATACCTAAGCCTCCCTTGCAAACTAATCATTTTATTTATTTAAACAACATCGTTATTTTGCTCAAGCAAAGCATCTATCAAGCCCTTAGTTTATAAATATTATTTGGAATATAAAAATTTTCAACAAACCTTTTCACTTCGAAAGAAAATTTAAAACACGACTCATTTTGTAAAACATTATCTAAATAAATTATGACTTTTTTTTCGCAAAATTTAATTATTATCAAACCTTGGCTTAATTACTAAATAATCCAACCATTATTTTTCCATTGAAACATTACCTTTATGATAATTAAAATATTAATAAAAAGGTTTTCCTATAAATTATCCATTTATTTAGATTATTCAACTCATTAGTTTCACCATCTTAATTATCTACAAACAATAATAAATTAGAATTACTTATTTACAAACAAAATCAGTTATTCGTAAGCACATTACTCAGAATATTTTCAGAACCTCCTCGTTATCTTGCACTTTCGGTAATATATAAGTGTACTTGCCACTTCAAAGAGATGAATCATTTCGCGTAGACGTTAACCCTTCCTATAAACCTCAACAAGATCTAAAATGCTAAAACCCAACTACCCACATTATACATGAACACCAAAACAACACGCTTGTCCGCAACACTCGATCAACTACAAAATTTGTTAATATGCGTCACTCATGAGATTCAATAACTTACGTATGAATGTTCACAAGATACACAATACTAGATTGGTCACATAAAACTTAGTTGTTTGCAATATACATAATGCCAGATTTAGCACATAAAACATGTTGGTTGTAATATAGATGATACTGGATTGGTCACATAGTACATAAGACTTAGTTGATTCACAATATACATAAGATTGATCACATGACACATGAAACTTAGTTGATTCAAAATATACATGAGATTGATTACATAATACATGAAACTTAGTTGTTCACGATACACATGATACTCAATTGTTTACATTATACATGAAAACTTGTTTACAAAATACATAACTACTGAAATGTTCGCCTTATACATAAAACCCATTTTTTTACTATATACATGGTACTAAACTATTCACGTTATACATGAAACCTATTTGCTTACAATGTGTATGACACTAGATCATATATGAAACTTGAGTGTTTACATTATACACAGAACTAAATTGTTTACAATTGTTGCAATTGACCGATCACATCATACGCAAGGCATGATCATACACTTTATTCACTAAAGTTGAAAACTATAACACTTTGAAGCTACTTGGGTTGACGTATTCTTGTTCAAACACGAGTAAGCTATGGAACTTTAAGTTATACTACATTATTACTCTTCCGTTTCCCGGTTGACCTTACTATCTAGGGACACAATTATTTACTAGCAGTTCATACGTGAAAAGAATACACATGAACCAAGTAATGTAGTGTCCTATCTTGACCCGCACACCATGGGATGAACTATACGGACCATGCGACGATTTAAGTAATTACGGGTGCACACGTAATTATAAAAGTCAGCACATGGAAAACATAGGGAGTTCTGTCGTGTGACATAACATAGGGTGTATCGTGATTTAGGGCAACGAAACGAATGTAATATGATAAGTGTATGGTGGATACGCCGCTAGTACTTCCTATATATAAGTGTGCATGTCATATCGCCATGAGTAGCGTTATTTAGGTCGCGTGAAGTTTTATGTTTGGACCTTGACCAATGTTAGTAAGAACTTGTATTTTATTTTATCCAGTGAGCATGTTAGACCCCATTCTAAACTAGTCTCGCATAACAACACTCATCATTCTAACTTCGAACAAAACACTTTCTCTTTGGAAATTCAACTCCATGTTCACAAAAGCGAAATTCATTCCACTAACTTTTGAGCCCATCTTATCATGATATCCAAACTCAAACCCGACGGAATTCGTCACTGAATTCCCACACACATCTTATGTCGCATTTCTTTGGTCAGAGTTCGTTGTGAACCTAGACGTAGCTCAGAAAATACTAGGGAACGTAAGGATCAAATGAATGCCTAGTACTATCATCACCTCCTGAAGCCTCCTCTTAAACAATTTCGGGACGAAATTCCCTGAAGTAGGAGAGACTTTAACATTCAGGATTTTTCTAGATATATATATATACATTTTTTTTTTCTTTCTCAATAGTTATTATCAATTAACTTAATAATATAAGTTTTTATGATAACTATGATACATTCTAAATTACGAATAATAATAACATTTTAATGAGAAGTATGCATTACGGAATTATTCATTATAAAATTTAATAAAAAAAATTATCGAATAAATTATCTTATTTGGAATTATTTAATTCATCAAAATTATTTGAGTTTTTATAAAAAAAATGAATTCTTATTATGGAATTTACCAAATTTTAATTAAACTGTATAATACTTATTAGAAACTTATTTGATTTATCAAAAATAGATTTTTATAATTCATGTTCTAAATTAACAACCAAACCCGAGGGACCTAACCTGTCAATTCTGAAACTCGTTTTTTTTTCCAAGGAAATCAAACTCTGGGGATCATTTCCGCAATTACTTGAAACTTCAAATTCAAAGAGAAGAAACCACGTCCTTCTTTCCCTTTTCCTGTCTCCCGACAGCAATCCCCGGAGATCCCCTCGCCTGAATTTCCGGCAAATCATAAACCTTCCCCTTACCGATTCTCCCGACTTGCCATACTTAGCACAAATCACCCACGCGTGATTCCGGGATCTCTACGCGTCAATTGAACCACAATCTCACTGTCACTCAACCCGATCACCGCCAAGGATCACGGACCATCCAATTTGAGCACACGCGCACCAACCATTATATAAACAAAACACCTCGTGCCCTGATCGTTTTTCTTTCAGACATTCACCCACTCTCAAACGTGTTTCCTTGCTCCTTGCTCTCGGATTCGGTCACCATTCGATTGTCTCTGGCCAAATCTCCAAACCTTCGTATCGGCACTCATCTGAGGTAACTCGCACACCATTAGACTCGAAATTCTTTGTTGATTAAAAGCCCTTTATCAATTTAAACTTAGAGTACCTTTGTTGATCGAATTGGGCATGGGAAAATCTAGGGTTTCATGGGGGATCGAATTTGGGGAAGAACAGACATCTCAACAAGCTTTTAAAATAATTTCAGTCCCAAGTTAGTCGCGGCCACGATCCTAGTTTAAACGGTTAGTACTCGGATTCGTTTCCGGGAGTACCTAAGTTCGAAACCCGGACCTTTCCCGTCGGTGTAGCCCTTTTTTGGTTTGTTTTAATTCAGTGAGGATGGTAGCAAGTAGTCACGGTTAAAATGAGTTTGATCGAAAGAATTACCAAGGCAACAGCCCTGGTGAACCGGTTAGAACTGGTGTGCGCTACAAGGGAGGTCACGAGTTCGAACCCGACCCGTACCCCTTCCCTTTTTTTTCCTTTTTACTTGATTATTTAAATCAGATTAATTCCTTAATTTACTTAGATAAATAATTACAGCATTTTTTTTCTCTTAATAGTTATATGTTACAACTAAATCGATTAAATAATTAGTTATAATTTATGAAATTCATTTTTATAAGCTCCAATTAAGTCAAACTATATCTTTTAATTTAAAAAGATTAATTGGGTTTTAATAATAATTTTAAATAATTATTTTCCCACACTTAAACAATCGATTTTTTTCTAAGGTTATTATTTTTCTTAACTCTAAAATAATTAATTAGAAGTCTAATTAATTATTTAAAACTTAACATTTTATTTAAATTTGTTTAACCATTATTTATTTATGTTTTCTTTACTTAGACAATTATTTATTTAAATAAACAAATACTTAAATAAATAATACCAACATGCTTGTTATTTAATAACATACATTCCAAGTCTTGTATTTATAAATAACGTAACAATTATTTATAATTTAAATTATTTTCAACTAATCGAATCCCAAATCTGATCCAGAATCCCTAAGTCCCAATTCCTTAAAATTTGGAAATAGTGTATCTATTAAACTAGCTTTGCTTAAACTATCTAGGTTAACTTGTGGGTTTCATCAAGCTACATCAACTACAACCATTTGTGTTTTTGCTTTCAATATCGAGGTGAGTTTACATAGCATCTTTTTTACACTATTTACATTTTTGGGGTGGAACATGAGTTTCAATTATACAATGTTACAAATTACACAATATACAATTTCACCCTACATTCATGTGTACAAATTTGAGCAATATGTTTGAGTACTAGGTGTGTAAACTATTTTGTGTGCAATTTACATGTGCAATCATTAACTATACAAGCCGACGGTTAACAATGATATATCTATTGAGTCTGACAAACCCACCCAGGTAGGGTGATTGTTGCCGACAACACAATTTGGTTATTTGTATGTTAGTCACAAAGGTTTGATTGTATAACTTGGTTTTGCAATAGTAACTCTCCATAATTGCCTTATTAACCATGATATGTATGGATTGTATACATGCAACACAAAGATACTATTTAGAGTCAAAACTTATGTATGCTCACCAACTTTTTAGTTGACCTTGTTTTTACCATGTTTCAGGAACAAATGTGTGATTAAGTGATTCAAGACGCTCAACATAGGGATGAAGTCCTAGTTAAATAAAACATGGAAATTATGTTGTCACTTTTGATTATTCAATCTGTTTTGTGAACATTTACTTGTAATTTTAATCAAATTTCAATCTATGAAACTATTTAGTTGATCATGAGCTATGAACAGTCTACATGTCCCGCCCCGACGTATTCCGCCGTCGGTTAGGGTGTGACATCCCCTACTTGAAACTCTAAATCCCTCCTTCTCTTATCCGCATACGATTTCTGTCTGTCTTTAGTGGCTTTCATTCGAGATTTGATGTGATCGAATTTCTCAGAAGAAGTTTTGACCACTTCAAGACTCGGAAAGTCTTTCTGTCCAATTTCTCCCCAGCATACCGGGGTCCTACATCTTCTTCCATACAACATTTCAAAAGGCAGCATGCCGATTGTTGAGTGATAGTTGTTGTTATATGAAAACTCTACCAAGGGAAAATGGCTATCCCAGCTCCCACCGAAATCAATTATACAGGCTCGGATCATGTCCTCCAAAGTCTGAATGGTCCTTTCTGACTGACCGTCGGTTTTGGGGTGGTAAGCGGTGCTGATATTCAATCAAGTGCCCATTTCTTCATTGAATTTCTTCCAAAATCTTGACGTGAATTGAGTGTCCCTGTCGGACACGATCGACACTGGCACACCATGTCTACTAAAAATTTCGTTGATGAATAACTACGCTAGTTTCTCAGAAGAAGAAGTCTCACGTATTGGTAAAAAGTGAGCACTTTTTGTCAAGCGATTGACGATCACCCAAATGGTATCATTGCCTCTAGCTGTTCGCGGTAGCTTGGTAATGAAGTCCATTGTGATCTCTTCCCACTTCCATTCCGGTATTGGAAAGGGTTGCATTTTACCGCATGGTTTCTGGTGCTCGGCCTTAACTAGCGAGCATGTTAGGAACTTGTTCACATATTCGGTTACATCGTTCTTCATGCCGGGCCACCAGTATTCTTTCTTTAGATCTTGGTACATTTTGTTCATCCATGGGTGGATAGAGTAGCGAGACTTATGGGCCTCATCAAGTATTTTGGCCCTAAGTTCACCAATCTTAGGTATCCACATCCGGCCAAAACGAGTTCATACACCATACATATTGGTCTCTAGGTTACCCTGTTGTCCTACTATTCTTTTCCGTTTCACATTCCTCTCCAACAATGCTTCATCTTGTCCTTTTGCTATCTCATTCATTATATCTGGTGTTATAATCAACTGACATGCTTTGATTCGGATAGGTGTTGATCCTTCTTTCCTGTTTAAGGAGTCGGTCACTACGTTTGCCTTGCCTGGATGGTACAATATTTAACAGCAGTAGTCTTTTAGTAGCTCCAACCACCTTCTTTGTCTCATATTTAATTCCTTTTGCTCGAAGAAGTACTTCAGGATCTTGATATCGGAGTAAATGGTGCATTTAACCCCGTACAGGTAGTGTCTCCATATCTTTAATGCGAAATATACCGCCGCCAACTCCAGATCGTGCGTCGGGTAGTTAACCACATGAATCTTTAACTGTCGCGAGGCATACTTTTCCTCGTTGCATAAGTACACAAACCAATCCCTGACCCGAAGCGTCAGAGTGTACTACCAAGTCTTCGTTACCCTCGGGTAAGGTCAAGACTGGAGCCTGGGTTAATCGTGTTTTTAGTTCTTCAAACGCATTATTTTGGGTTGGACCCTGTTAATACTTTACTTCCTTTCACGTTAGTTTCGTCGGCGGCGAGGCTATTCTCGAGAAGTCCTTAATGAACCTCTGATAGTAGCCTGCCAATCCTAGAAAACTTCATATCTCTGTTGGCGTCTTTGGAACGTTCCATTCCTTTACTGTCTCAATCTTTGCAGGATCTACCATAATGCCGTTTGGGTTTACCACATGACTTAGGAATTGGACTTCCCTAAGCCAGAACGTGCATCTGGAGAATTTGGCATATAGTTTCTCCTACTTTAGGACCTCCAAAACCTCCCTTAGGTGACAGTGGTGATCACCATCGTTCTTTGAGTAGATAAAAATGTCTTCTATGAAAACTCTCACTGACTAATCCAACATTGGTCGGCATACTCTATTCATTAAGTCCATGAACGCTGCAGGTGCATTGGTTAGTCTGAAGGACATTACGAGGAATTCATAATGTCTGTATCGCGTACGAAACACGGTTTTTGGTACATATTCCTCCCTTACTTTCAATTGATGGTACCCTGATCTAAGATCAATCTTGGAGAACTAACTTGCGCCTTGTAGTTGATCAAAGAGGTCGTCTATCCTAGGTAGTGGGTATTTGTTCTTTACTGTTCATTTGTTCAATTCACGGTAGTCGATGCACATGCGCATGCTTCCGTCTTTCTTCTTTACAAATAATATCGGAGCGCCCCATGGTGAGATGATCGGTCTTATAAATCCTTTCTCTGTCAGTTCTTCAAGTTGAGACATTAATTCTTTCATTTCTGACGGAGCCAATCGGTAGCGTGCTTTGGCAACGGGCTGAGCCCCTAGCAGTAAGTCAATCTGAAATTCTATTTCCCGATCGGGCGGCAAGCCAGGTAGGTCATCTGGGAACACTTCTAGAAAGTTGCACACCACGGGTAGGTCTTTGAGCTCTTTCGTTTTCATTCTATTGTCAATAACATAAGCTAGATAAGCATCGTAACTGCGCCTCATGTAACTTTCGGCCTTGATCATCGAGATGACGTTCGACATCGTGCAATTCCAATCACCATAAACCGTAATCGGACTGCCGTCAGTGGCTTTGAGATGTATCGTCATTCGTTTACATATGATTTGAGCTTCGTTGGCAGCCAACCAATCCATGCCCAATACTATATCGAATCCTCCTAAGGTCAGAAGGAATAATCTAGAAGGAAATATATGGCCCTCTATTTCTATCATACATTCTTCAGTTACTTGAAATACTGCCGAGTTTCTACCAACGATGTTTTCTATGCTAAAAGCCTTCACTATAGTATCGATTGAGCAGTCTAGTTTACGACAGAAGTTGTTCGATATAAAGCTTTTACTAGCACCAAAATCAAATAAAATAGCCACATGTTCATCATTAACTAGGAACGTACCTGACACGACATCAGGGTTTCTCTTGCCTCCACCTTAGTTAGGGCATAAGCCCGAGTCCTATCCTTTGGCTGTTCGTGTTCCTTTTCTTTTCCCGAACCAGATTGTCTGGTTCTCCTGCAATTCTTGGTCAGGTGTCCAAATAGTCCACAACCTTGGCATTTAGTGTCTCTTAAACAGTCGCGGGAATAGTGCCCCGCCTTCCCACACCTATAACAGATGGTGGAACCAACTAGGCACTCGCCTTGGTGTTTCTTCAAACATTTCTTACAAGCTTCGTATTCTTCAGTTCTTGGCTTCTTAGCCTCAACTGTATAGTTCCCCTGTCCAGTTCCCTTAGACACGTTTTCCCATTTTCTTTTCTGTGTCTTAGGTAATAGACGAGGCAATACGCTCTTCAGTGTTAGCACAACCTCACGGGCAATAGCATCCCTAAGTTTGGGTTCTAGTCATAGTGACCCTTCATTGCCACCTCCCGGTGGGGTCACATTAGTACCATGCACTCTCTCGGTGTGTTTCAAGTGCATGCTTTCTTCTTCCTCTTGTCTTTGGTTCAATGGCGGTCTACTTACTCGGTCCGTATTGCCGCCTTGGCGTGCAGTTCTTCCTCTACTAGCCATAGTTTTCTAGATTTTTCTGTATGTAAAGGGAATACATCAATGTCATTCCTTCATATCATAGTTTGGAACAGTACGAGCAAGGGAAATTCTTCATTACAGTGACCGGTTTGTGATTAATAATTTGCTTTGCTTTTCGGGTTCACAACTCTTACATCAGTAGTGACATTGACATCTAAGCGTTCTAAGTTAAGGCATCTATCCGTAACTACATGCATTAACTTTATCACTTACTTACTGTGTTGGCGTTGGCTACCCAGACTGACATCTGTGCGTTAGTCCCGTTATCAGCTTCGGTCCAGACATTTAGGGATGTCTGAATCTCTCAAACTATTGCTCTGATACCAACTTGTAAGGCCCCTCTTTCAGGAAAACATCACTCGTTGGATTTACTCATAAACATAGCCAATGATACCGAATTATAACATTTAGAACATTCAAGACGCAACGGAAGCATTCATCATTCAAGTACATAACAGCGGAAGTCTTAACATTTAAAACATAAACATTGTCTTAACATAAATTAAAATGGAATGTCAGTCTCATGCCGGATAGCCATCACGCCTTCGCACGACCCTTCCTCTTGTTACCTGAAATGTATACTAAAAGTCAGCTAACGTTGGTGAGTTCTAGTTTAAAGCATTAGGTATAACGTTAGTCATTCATTCGTATCATTGGTTCACATATATATATATATATACACTTACTACATTGTTTCAATGAACATACGTTGACTATGCACGCAAGTAGGTGCATATGCATACATTGAACATCCATTGGTCATACACAAGAGGGTGATCAACCCGTCATTGATTGCGTAAGTCACAAAGACAGATGCTCCGTCCTACCGTCGTAGGCCGTTATTCATACCGTGTCTACCAAAGTAGTCCGTCCTTCATTACCGTCCGACATCCTTTGGTCGTCCGTCTACCGTGTCTACCGTCGTAGTCCGTCCTTTTGCCCGTCTGCCGAAGGCATCCGTTTCCCATGCGAACTATTATTCATGCAACCGTTCTACATATCATTTATAAGGCATTTGCTTCGACCTTCCAATGATTGCCTTTCATACGTCGTAGCTGATCAATGAACGTATATGTCCCAGTTGCATGATAGTCACATGGTCGTCCGTCTACCGTAGTAGCCGTTAGCATCGAAGCGTCGATAACATTCACATATATTCATAACATGCAGTATAGAGTATATATATATAAAGCAAGATTTCATACTTTTGTGTTATATCATACTTTCATTCATGATTCATAACATCATGATTCATAACATACTTGCTATGTTTCTTTGTTCATAAGCATATCTGTCATACATATAACTATCGTGCATTGCCATATAACACATAACATAACATAACATTCATTCATATTATGTATACACTTCAGCCCAAAATCATTTAAAATCATTTGCACGTAACACATAGGGGGCACATAGAACTCACCTGATGAGTGGTTTCTAAAATACACTTAAGGGTTACTGAGTGCCACTAATGTCACACCCCAACCGGCGACGGAATACGTCGGGGCGGACGTGTGGACTGTTCATAAGCTCATGATCAATTAAAGTTTCATATATTAATTACATCAATATTTCATTACAATAGTACAAATCAACAACCAAAATCAAATACATCAACATGTTCAATTTCTTTGTTTACTAAGTCCAAATCCTATATATAGTATCTTGCATATGATCTCATACCCTAGTAACTGAAACATGATGAAAACAGTGTCAACTCAAAATAGTTGATGAGCATACATAATTTTTGACACCACAAACCAAACCAAACGTACCCAGTATAATCCCACACATAGCTAACGCTATTAGTAGGGTCTGGGGAGGGTGTGATGAGGGCAAACCTTACCCTTATCCCAAGGGATAGAGAGGCTGCTCCCGTATAGACCCCCGGCTCCATGTATTTTTTTTTTTTTTGACACCACAAGTAAAGTTCAAATGTTTTGTGTATAAATCATATGATACATGGTTTATAAATCATTTAGAATCTAAGTTAAGCTAGTTGCACAAATGTAACCTTGTAACTGAAGGGCATTACAATACATGTTATCCTGATGTAAATGTAGGGCATAACAACACATGTTATCCTGATGTAAATGTTGGGCATAACAACACATGTTATCCTGATGTAAATGTAGGGCATAACAACACATGTTATCCTTATGTAAATGTAGGGTATAACAACACATGTTATCCTGATGTAGGGCATAACAATCAAATGTTATCATGATGTAATGTGTTAATGATTACACGAGTATGTCATGTATATGTAGCCTTAACAATTAGCATTCAAGCACAAATAAACACATATGATCATATTATAGAATTGTACGTATGTAATTGTAAATAGTGTGTTATTGAGTAATCATGTTTCACCCTAAAGAATGTAAAAGTGAAAAGGAGCTATGTAAACTCACTTGTATAGATGGTGTAGATAGCACGAACAATAGGAAGTAAAAGTGATTCTTGTAAATCACAAAGTTAACCTAGAGTGAGAATTTATGATCTTGAATTAATAATGTGTACGGAGTCTATGTCATGATCAAATGTTCATCGGTTTGATATGTGTGGATTTGTACAAGGGTTATGTCATTTTATGTGACAGGATGTAAATCGAGAAGAGTTTGATATGCAAAATTGTAATTTCAAAGTATATATGAAAAATAATATTTGTCTTTAGGGTTTATGTTTAATTAATTTAAATAAATAAATTCATTTAGGGTTTAAATAAATAAATCTATCTCATTTATTCATTTAATAATAATGTGCCAACAAATATTGTAAATATATATTAGTATATAAATAGTTTGTATAGTTTTTAAATAAAATAATCATATAGAATTTTTAGTTTTATATCCGCTAGGAAGGATCAAATAAATGGTTTAAAATTTTCAAGTTGATAGTTGGGTTTATAAAATAATTTCCGTGCCTTGGGGTTTTATAAAATAATTTCTATAAAGAAATTTGGGTTTAAACAAAATATATTAAAATGATTTTTTTTTAAAAGAAAACTGATCAAGGGACACACGACTGTGCCAGGGTATGGGCACGACCGTGCTTAGGCATGGGACGCGACCGTGCCTAGCCAGGAGGCACAATCATGCCTGGGCACGAGGCACGACTATGCTAATCGATTAGCATGATCGTGTCTGAACTTTTCCAGAAAACGAATTGGTTAAATCTTATAATGTTAAATACTGGAATCATGGGGCATTCAAAGAGTAGGTGATGCCGAATTTGTCCATATAGTTTAATTGAATTTAGATTGATTCTAGGGTGCTGTTTGATCAAACCCGAATGAATATGAACCCTAGAATTCGTTTGTGTTAATTTCGATAATGTAAGCCCCAATTAACATAGGGCTTTTAATCTATGAATGAAAACGAAGATGTGGACATGTTTAATTACCTCTAACGATATCGAATTGATGGAGTTCGAGCAAAATCATGTTTGCCTTCGAGTGGCTTGTTCTCCGGCGGCTCTGTTTCCTTCTCCGGTGAAATCGAATGATGTTATAGGTTTTGTGGAACTCGTTTGAGGTGTGCAGATGGTTAATTGCAGAATGAAAAGAGGGTTGGTGCGGATTCAAGTGTAATCGTTGGGGGCTTCGACGGTTATGACTTAAAGTCCATAATTACAATTAATTCGGGTTAATTGGCAGCGATGAATGGTTAGAAACGGCCTAATGATGTCCGAAACAATCAATGTCGAGTTATGGTTGTGAATTCGAACGTTTTAAGGCGTTACAGATTGAGTTTGCATCTTGAATGTGCATGAGGCTCGACCGTGCTTGGGCACTTTGCGCGACCGTGCTCGTGCACTGGCGCGACCGTGTCTACTTGAGTTTTGATTAAATACAGAAATAATCCTTGTAGTTTGGTGTTTGAGTTTGAGGAATGGCAGAATTACACCCTGTGGTTTGGGATTGGATAACTTGGACTAACTGGACTAATTGTGTTTGTGTGAGATAACAGAACTTGAGTTAACAGAGTTATCTATAAATAGTCGGATGTCACATCATACATATATATATATATATATATATATTTGTATGGCTAAATGATAAATTTGTATGAATGAAATTATGAGTTTAATACACTTTTGTAATTATGATTAATGTGACATAGTGAAATTAACTAGAATTGAAGTTGAAATGTTGTTATTGCACAAAACAAAGCATAAGTAAATCATGGATGTTACAGTATCCCCTAGTTTCGGGAATTTCATCCCGAAATTCAACTAGTTGAAGCTACTGTCTCAGGAAAAGATGTGGGTACTTAAGCTTCATTTGGTCCTCTCGTTCCTAAGTAAACTCGGGACCGTGTCTAGAATCCCAACGAAATTTGACTGTTGGTTTGGGGAGTACGATTGATAATAAGGTTTAGGTATGATACTCAAAGTCAGGCATGAATGATGATTGTAAATTTAGTTTTGAAATGAACTTAAGGAGAAAATCTGTCGAATAATAATTTGGATCCTAAAGGTGAAATAAGTTACTTGGAATGGATTTGATGGGAATTTGATGATTAGGGTTTGTTTTAGATTGTAGTCTAATATGCTCAGGAATTGTTAGTTGATAACGGAATTCACAAACATTGGTCAAGGTCAAAATAACATATAACGCCACATGACACGAACAACGCTATTTCTGACGATATAACCGGAACACTTATATATAGGAAGTACCAGCGGCGTATCCACCATGCCCTTATCATATCGCATCAGTTTTGTTATTATATATCACGATAGGTTTCATGTCATAACGCACGACATAATTCACTATGTTTTCCATGCACTGAATTTTACAATTACGTGTGCACCCGTAATTACTCAATTCATCGTATGGTCCATATAGATCATCCCATCGTGTGTGGGTCTAGATGGGATACAAGATCACTTAATTCATAACTATTGTTTTCACGTATAAGTTGCTAATAAATAACTGTGCCCCTAGATAGTAAGGTCAATCAGAAATCTAAAGAGTAATAATGTGGCATAACCTAGAGTTCCATAGCTTCCTCGTGTTTGAACAAGAATACGTCAATTCCCGAGTAGCTTAAAAGTTTTACAGCTTCCTCGTGTTTAAACAAGAATACGTCAAACCCCGAGTAGCTTAAAAGTTTGTAGCTTTCAACCTTCATGGGTAAAGTGAATTATCATGCCTTGTGATCCATCAATTGCAACAATTGTACCCAATCTAGTTCCGTGTATAATGTAAACATCCAAGTTTAATCTAGTATCATGTACATTGTAAACAAATAAGTTTCACATATAATGTGAACAACTTAGTATCAAGTATATTGTAACAAATAAGATTCACGTATAATGTGATCAATTTAGTATCATGTATATTGTACTCAACCAAGTATCATGTATCATGTGAACAATCTAGTATTGTGTATCATGTGCTAAATCTAGTATTATGTATATTGTATTCAACCAAGTATCATGTATCATGTGAACAATCTAGTATTGTGTATCATATGTTAAATCTAGTATTATTTATATTGCCTTCAACCAAGTATCATGTATCATGTGAACAATCTAGTATTGTGTATCATGTGCTAAATCTAGTATTATGTATATTGTATTCAACCCAGTATCATGTATCATGTGAACAATCTAGTATTGTGTATCATGTACTAAATCTAGTATTATGTATATTGTATTCAAGCACATATCATGTGTCATGTGAACAATCTAGTATTTTGTATCATGTGCTAAATTCAGTGTTATGTATCATGTGAATGATCATATGTAAGTTACTGAATCTCATGAGTAACGTAAACTATCGAATTTTGTAGGTGGTCGAGTGTTGCGGACAAGCGTGTTGCTTGACGTTCATTTATAATGTGGGTAGTTGGGTTTTAAACTCTCAATCTTCTTGGGGCTTGTATGGACGGTTAACGCCTACGCAAAAGGATTCATCTCTTTGAAGTGCCTAGTATGTTCGTATATTTCCGAATGTGCAAGATAACGAGAAAGTTTTGTAGGTGTTTAGAGTGATTTGCTTACGAATAATTGATTTGTGCTTTTCTTTTTTATTTTTTATTTTTTATTATTATTTTTTTTAGTTAATTATTCAAATTAAACCATAAGTCTTTCATTATTAAATTTGAACTTACATTTTTTCATTCAAATGCAAACACAAACGTATACACCAACCCTTTGTACAAGTCCCTATACTCGCTCCCGTTGAAGCCTTAGAATTACCTTAGACATTGTGCATATTATTAATCCAAATTTATACTATTTCACTCTAGGTCAAACCTAGTGATTAGCAAATCACTTTGGTTATCCAAAGCTTGTGTTAACTACTACAACTTGATACAAGTGAGTTTACATAGCCACTTTTTACATTATTTACATTTTTGGGGCGGAACATGAGTTTCAAGTATACAATGTTACAAATTACACAATTCAATTCCACCCTACATTCATGTGTGTAATTTGAGTCTTATGCTTGAGTACTAGGTGTGCAAACTACAATTTTATGTGTAATTTACATGTACAGTCATTAACTACATAAGCTGACAGTTAACAATGATAGATCTATTGAGTCTGACAAACCCACCCAGGTAGGGTGATTGCTACTGACAACACATTTTGGTTTTTTCATGCTAGTTACAAAGGTTTGATTGTACAATTTGGTTTTACAATAGTATCTCTCCATATTTGCCTTATTAACCATGATTTGTATGGATTGTATGCACATAATATAATACTACCATTTAGAGTCAAAACCTATGTATACTCTCCAACTTTTTAGTTGACATTATTTTAACCATATTTCAGGTACGAATGTTTGAGATTGATCAAAAGGATGCTTCATATAAGATGTGGACCTAGTTTAATTTTAAATAGAAGAACTTGTTTTGTATTTCTATATCATGTACTCGTTGAATCTTGTTTGATTTAAATTTTGAATTGAAATATGATGTTTAATCTATTACAACATTAGACACTCCCCGACGTTTCCGCCGTCGGTTGGGGTGTGACAGATCGACGTATTCCGCCGTCGGTTGGGGTATGACAACTAATGTCACTCACAATATGTATAATGAACTCATACACATAAGTTATGTCACACCCCGCCAGGGCGGAAACGCGAGGCGCGACTTTCACTGGTTTCCAAAGCATATGATTACCGCAAACACATACATGTAATTGGATACATAACTGAATTTAAAATATTTACATTACAAAATATCAATTTGAGTTTACAAATGTTTAAGATTTCGCAAATATGACTCAAGACCATGAGTTATACAAGAGAAATCCTCCCAAAAGCCGTATCCACGTGCATGCATGTAACCTACATTGCTAACCTGATGACCACGTTCAATTTCCTGAAAACATATATTACATACTATTTTGTATTCCTTGCAAGCTTACAAATGGGGTCAACAGATCGGATTAGTAATCATATTCATTGGTAATAGAACAAAAGGGTTCTGATCAGGTTAAAGTGATCAGGGTTTACACAAAAGAGTTCTGATCAGGTTAAAATGATCAGGTTTTACACAAAAGAGTTCTGATCAGGGTAAATTGATCAGGTTTATCAAAAGAGTTCTGATCAGGTTAAAATGATCAGGTTTTACACAAAAGATTTCTGATCAGGGTAAAGTGATCAGGTTTAAAGTAAAGAATTTTGATCAGGTTAAAGTGATCAGGTTTAAACGAAAGAGTACACCCCGCCAGGGCGGAAACGCGAGGCGCGACTTTCACTGGTTTCCAAAGCATATGATTACCGCAAACACATACATGTAATTGGATACATAACTGAATTTAAAATATTTACAATACAAAATATCAATTTGAGTTTACAAATGTTTAAGATTTCGCAAATATGACTCAAGACCATGAGTTATACAAGAGAAATCCTCCAAAAAGCCGTATCCACGTGCATGCATGTAACCTACATTGCTAACCTGATGACCACGTTCAATTTCCTGAAAACATACTTAAAACTGTCAACACGAGGTTGGTGAGTTCACAAGTTATTATAAAGAGTTATCATAAACCCAATGTTTAAATCTGATCTTTTTGCCGATCAAAACTCTTTGTTAAACCTGATCATTTTAACCTGATCAGTACTCTTTCGTTTAAACCTGATCACTTTAACCTGATCAGAATTCTTTACTTTAAACCTGATCACTTTACCCTGATCAGAACTCTTTTGTGTAAAACCTGATCATTTTAACCTGATCAGAACTCTTTTGATAAACCTGATCACTTTACACTGATCAGATCTCTTTTGTGTAAAACCTGATCATTTTAACCTGATCAGAACTCTTTTGTATGTATTACCAATGAATATGATTACTAATCCGATCTATTAACCCCATTTGTAAGCTTGCAAGGAATACAAAATAGTATGTAATGTACGAGACCGTAACCAAACCCCAATTTTCTGTGCCTCCCCTCGCCTTTCTGCGAGTAAGACAATATGCGGTCATTCGGCCATTTTGACCCCTGGTTAGCGCGACTAACCATGACCGGAGGCGTCACCCCCAATAGTACTATTCATATAATCCCGGGCTAAATCCATAGCTAATGGTTACTAATTTATTACGAGGACTTTAAGCGCTTTATGTTCCCTCAATACATACATACGGTCAGATCATTAGTTCCATTCATTTATACACAAAAGTCTTTTACAAGTATGTTTCCACCCCAAATCATTTCAAAAACTTAGAAAAAGAGGGATTAGTGAAACTCACCTCGTCAGTATGACTGCTAGCAAAAATTTGAATGACGGCAGATTCGCCTATCCGTATCCTAATTACACAAGGATAACATACACGTTAAGACTACTCGTCTTAAACGCAATTTGTTCACTTGACTTAGCCGATCTGATTACTTTTGTTTTAATTATCTTTTTAGTTTTTCCAACCTTGTTTTGTTATAAAAATAGTTCTGAGTTACTGCCTTATGGGCTGATGAACAGGTATCGAAACTTTCATAGTTTCGATTGAACAGAACAGATGTCGAAACTTCCTAGTTTCGACTGAGTGAAATAGGTATCGAAACTACCTAGTTTCGATTGGCAAGAATAGTATCGAAACTACCTAGTTTCGATTGTACACAGGTATCGAAACTTCCTAGTTTCGATTGAGTAAATAGATATCGAAACTCCTAGTTTCGATAGAACAACCGGTATCGAAACTCCTAGTTTTGATTGAATAACTGGTATCGAAACTCCTAGTTTCGATCAATAGGTATCGAAACTCCCAGTTTCGATTGACTAACAGGTATCGAAACTATAGTTTCGATATCTGCACTTTGATTTACAGAATTCACTCAGTATATTTTTATGTTCAAATCTTGAGTTTGACACAGTTTTCTTGTTATCTTACTTGCATTTGAACGATTTGTATGTTTAGTTACGGTTTTAAAGAAAATAATATGGATGGTATCGAGTTTTTACCTCAAACCGAGAATGGCGATCTTTAGAGAAAAACAGAGAAGTAGTCTTGAATCTTTTGCTAAGCTTTCTTCAAGAACACTTGAAATTCTCCTTATGACACCGAATTATGGTGATTTTCGCTTTAAAACTGGACTTCGAGATGAAAGAGAATTGTGAAATTGCCGTAAGAAAAATGAGAAAGATTGGAAGTGAAGGTGAGGTTTCGACTGAAGAGGTATGGTTTTTCCTCTGAATTTGAGTGAAATAGGCAAGTGGGAGAATGGCTCCCTGACTCTCGGCCAAGAAAGTCAAGAAATAGGTTTAGGGGTTAATGATAACAAATTTTTAAGTATTAATTTATTATGGTATCAGTATCAATTAGAGTTTTAAAGGGGTAATTTAATTCAGTTTCGATTCTTCACGGTATTATAATTTTTAACCATTTTATGGCTCGTTGAAGAAAATATTAGAATCTTGGCTCAACGTAAATTTTGTGTAATATGTATATATATATATATATTTTTCTGGTTATTTTATTTAACCATTTACGTTCGCATTAAGTCGGGTTATCCTGCTTACTTTTTCTAGTAACTCTTTACGGTTTACTAGACTTGGAACAAACTTCTTTGCTAGACTTCTTGACTTTACTTAGTCAAAATAAAATATCAGGAAATAATAATTATGAACGTGCGTTTATGAAATGTGGATATTGACCTGAAATGCTGGGTGTCACATTCTCCCCATGTTACAGAGAATTTCGTCCCGAAATTCAGTTCTTGTCACTCTGACTTGGTGTTTTTGTAACCAATGACGGGTACTTGGATTTCATTTTATCTTCCCGCTCCCACGTATACTCGGGGCTGCGCTTTGAATTCCAACGTACCTTGACCAGCTTAACACGGCTGCGCCTTGTTCTCTGAACCTTCCAATCTGTGACTTCCATAGGTTCCTCAATGAAGTGCAACTTGTCGTCTATGTGAATCTCATCAGGCGGTATTATTAATGTCTCGTCTGATAAACACTTCTTGAGATTTGATACATGGAACGTATCATGTACATTGCTTAGTTCTTGTGGCAACTTGAGCTTGTAAGCTACAGGGCCAACCCTAGCCAATATTTCAAACGGTCAGGCATTTACCGACATAAATAGCAATTTCTCCTTTCATGTTCGGCCACCAGTAGAATTCTTTCAGATCCTTATACATTTTATCCGAACCTGGGTGAATGGAGTACCTGGACTTGTGGGCTTCGTCCATAACCAACTCCCGTAAGTTACCAAAACATGGCACCCAAATTCTATTCATGAAGTATAAAGTGTCATCTGACTTTGGTTCCAACTGCTTTATCATTCCTCGTAAAGCTTCGTTCTGACTGTTTTCTTCTTTGATTGCTTCTTGTTGTGCCATCCGAATTTGAGTCGTGAGACTCGTATGAATTGTCAATTCTAGGGCACAAACACGTAGTGTTTTAACTCGTTCTTTACGACTTAAGGCATCTGCTACGACGTTTGCTTTGCCAGGGTGATACTTGATATCACAGTCGTAATCATTCAGTAGTTCTACCCAACGACGTTGCCTCATGTTAAGTTCTTTCTGATTAAAGATGTGCTGGAGACTCTTGTGGTCTGTAAAAATAGTACATTTTGTACCGTATAAGTAATGTCTCCAAATCTTGAGTGCAAACACAACAGCACCCAATTCCAGATCGTGAGTCGTATAATTTTTCTCATGTACTTTTAGCTGTCTGGATGCATACGCTATGACTTTTTCTCTCTGCATCAATACACATCCCAAACCTTGGTGTGATGCGTCACAGTACACAATGAAATTGTCAGTCCCTTCGGGAAGGGATAGGATTGTTACAACAACCCGAGATACCTCAATGGAAATGGGAACAGCAGGAGGTTCCGGAGGTTCCAGACAGCTAAAAGTAGTTCTACCCAACCATTGATTATAGCGAACTAGGTGTCTAAAACGGAACCTAGTCTATAATTAGAATGACTCACTAAAATGTTTTCATTGCATAAGCATTGCATAACCAGTCATGTGGATATTGAAGTCACAAGTATGTCGTCACATTCACACTCTGACCCCGTCTCTGACTCTGAATCCAACGAGGAACTTTCCGCCTCACGCCCTAAAAATCGAGTACAAGTTCGCAGCTCGACACCACCCAATGTCGCCCTGGGAGAACCGCCCATATTCTACCAAAAGAAAAGCGGAAGGCCAATTAAAGTGCAAAGTGCTAAGAAGAAGGTTCGACTTCCGCGCAAGAGAAACCTGGAAGTCCGTGACGCGAAAGACTTGGAGACCGATGAGGAACCATCTAGAAAACGACCCTGTTGCCATCCTACTGTGGGAACTATCCGTTGGATGCCTCGTGCTCTGGCACGATGGAGGGAGATGGAGAGCATTCCATCTACCTTTGAGCTCGGAGAGTCTTCCAACTCTCCAACACCCCTACCTCACACTGGGGAAGCCATACGCATGAGGAGCGTCTTGATGATCTCCTAGATGACATCCGGGCACAGGGGGATGCAGCCACGCGACTTCGTCAAGGGCTTGGATCTCGAGTTCAGACTCTGGAAGGCCACACCCGAGACATACAGAGTGCCACTGACTACCTCGAGTTGAGAGCTGACATGGACTGGCAGTTCACTGTCACTGTCCGAGACATGGTGGAAGCACTGGAGGAAAGGACTTTGGCTGCAGAATTTGTGGCGAGAGCTAGCTTTGTCATGGCGGGACTTGCCATGATGATTGGGTTGTACTCCCACTTCTTCTTTTAAACCTATTATGGGCGGGTTGTGCCCATAGTACATTATGTAGTTTAAAACGTTAGTACTGATGAGGTCATGTGAACCCATCTCTTTTGTATCCTCGTCTTTTGGGAACAATGTACAATGTATGTTTTGACTATGTATGTAATGGTTTATTTTGTAATGATAGTTGTTCATGTTTGATGTTGTGGTATCCTTATGTCATGATCTATCATTATGGATATATGATGTTGTTTCTTTTTAATTGACATGTTAGAAAGAACGTCATGGCACCTAAGCGTGGGACACCCCGTAACACTACTGGTGACAACAACGAGACAATTTCCCCAAACATGGAACAACTAATAGCACAGCGAGTAGCTGCCGCTATAGAGCAGTATGAAGCAAACCGAAATAGCGGAGGAGGTGCAGGAGGTAGCGGTACCGCAGGGGGTAGCGGTACAGCAGGAGGTTCCGGAGGTTCCGGAGGTAATAAAAAAAAAATAAGCCATAACACATAGTCATGATCCGAATTAATGACGTTATGACTTGTGATCCTGCAGATGCTCCAAATAGGAAGTGTACCTACAAGGCCTTCCTATCTTGCAAACCCCGCAGTTTTAATGGCACCGAGGGTGCAGTAGGACTAATGAGATGGATAGAACATATGGAGTCGGTGATTGATATAAGTGAATGCACCGCTGATTGCGTAGTGAAGTATTCTACCTGCACGCTCACTGATAAAGCTTTAACTTGGTGGAATACTCAAATGAAGACTTTGGGGAGAGAGACGGCGTACCAATTGTCTTGGGAAGATTTGAAAAACATGATGATTGAGGAATACTGTCCTCGGAACGAATTGCAAAAGATTGAAACTGAGATGTGGAACCTACAGATGATAGGAGATGATGTAGCGGGATACACCGACCGCTTCAATGAATTGGCACTTCTGGTACCGCATATGGTCACACCAGAACATAAGCGTGTTGAAAGGTATCTGTGGGGCCTTGCGCCTCAAATTCGTAGCATGGTAACATCATCTAATCCAATAGATGCCAAGAGTGCTATAACTTTAGCATTCAAACTAAAGGATGATGCAGTACGTAATGAATTGTTTGTGAGGAAGGAGAATGAGGAAGGTAGATCTGGGGAGAAAAGAAAATGGATGGGAAATTCAAGTAACAAATCTGGAAAACAAGAGTTTAAGAAACAAGGAACTGTGAAGGCTTTTGCAGCCAACACAGTGGAAAGAAAGGAGTATGATAGGGGCCTACCGAGATGTAAGAGGTGTGGAAATCATCATGCCGGTGTTTGCATCAAGTGTGGAAAATGCGACAAGTTTGGTCACACCACTCAAGCTTGTCGAACTAACAACCGATTGGGAAAAATCAAACCGGGATGTTTTGTATGTGGTGATCTAAAACACTTCAAGAAGGATTGTCCCAAGTGGAAGAATCAGAACAACGCTCAGGCACCAGGGAGGGCATTTGTGATGGGTGCAAGGGACGCACGCCAGGACCCGAACATCGTCACTGGTACGTTCCCGATAAATAATCACTATGCCTCTGTACTTTTTGATTCGGGTGCGGATATGAGCTTTGTGTCGAATGATTTTAAATCCTTACTCGGTATTAAGGCCAGCAAACTAGATCAACGTTATACAATTGAATTAGCAAATGGGAAATTAATAGAAACTGGAGAGGTCTTTAGGGGTTGTACTTTATGTTTAGAAAACCGTACATTCAGTATAGACCTTCTACCCGTCGAGTTAGGGAGTTTTGATATTGTTATTGGTATGGATTGGTTAACCAAGAATCGTGCCGAGATAGTATGCTTCGAGAAGATTGTACGTATTCCCCTACCAAGCGGAGAAATTCTTTCAATTCAAGGCGAAAGGTGTATAACGATGTTAAAAACGATAAACTGCATGAAAACTTATAAGTATCTACGCAAGGGTTATTGTGCATTCCTGGCTCACATCGTCGAGAAGAAACCCGAAGAACGTCGACTTGAGGACATACCAGTCGTCAGAGTTTATTCGGAAGTATTTCCCGAAGACTTACCAGGAATACCACCATCAAGACAAGTCGAGTTTCGGATCGACCTAGTACCAGGAGCCGCACCAGTTGCACGATCTCCGTATCGTCTAGCCCCTTCCGAGATGCAGGAACTGTCGAGTCAACTACAAGAATTAGTTGACAAAGGTTTCATAAGACCGAGTTTCTCACCATGGGGAGCTCCGGTCCTATTTGTAAAGAAAAAGGATGGAACCTTTAGAATGTGCATTGATTACCGGGAATTGAACAAGCTGACAATCAAAAACCGGTATCCTCTTCCTCGAATAGATGATTTGTTTGATCAACTTCAAGGTTCCAGTTTCTATTCTAAAATTGATCTACGATCAGGGTATCATCAACTGAAAATTCAGGAAGAAGACATACCAAAAACGGCTTTTAGGACTCGTTACGGTCACTACGAATTCCTAGTTATGCCATTTGGCTTGACTAATGCACCAGCTGTTTTCATGGATCTCATGAACCGCGTGTGCAAGCCGTACTTGGATAAATTCGTGATTGTGTTTATCGATGACATATTGATATATTCACGAACCAAGGAGGAACATGAATATCATTTGAAATTAATCTTGGAACTACTCAGGAATCAGAAGCTTTATGCTAAATTCTCTAAGTGTGAGTTTTGGATCCAAGAGGTTCACTTTCTCGGACATGTCATTAATAAGAAGGGTATCCATGTGGATCCATCCAAGATTGAAGCTATCAAAAACTGGGAAGCACCAAGAACTCCGACTGAGGTGCGTCAATTTCTGGGTTTGGCAGGATATTACAGGCGATTTATAGAGAATTTTTCAAAAATAGCCTTGCCTTTGACCACGTTAACCCAGAAGGACAAAAAGTTTGATTGGACTGATAAACAAGAATCAGCTTTTCAATTGCTGAAGCAAAAACTTTGCAGTGCACCAATCCTATCCCTTCCCGAAGGGACTGACAATTTCATTGTGTACTGTGACGCATCACACCAAGGTTTGGGATGTGTATTGATGCAGAGAGAAAAAGTCATAGCGTATGCATCCAGACAGCTAAAAGTACATGAGAAAAATTATACGACCCACGACTTGGAATTGGGTGCAGTTGTGTTTGCACTCAAGATTTGGAGACATTACTTATACGGTACAAAATGTACTATCTTTACAGACCACAAGAGTCTCCAGCACATCTTTAATCAGAAAGAACTTAACATGAGGCAACGTCGTTGGGTAGAACTACTGAATGATTACGACTGTGATATCAAGTATCACCCTGGCAAAGCAAACGTCGTAGCAGATGCCTTAAGTCGTAAAGAACGAGTTAAAACACTACGTGTTTGTGCCCTAGAATTGACAATTCATACGAGTCTCACGACTCAAATTCGGATGGCACAACAAGAAGCAATCAAAGAAGAAAACAGTCAGAACGAAGCTTTACGAGGAATGATAAAGCAGTTGGAACCAAAGTCAGATGACACTTTATACTTCATGAATAGAATTTGGGTGCCATGTTTTGGTAACTTACGGGAGTTGGTTATGGACGAAGCTAACAAGTCCAGGTACTCCATTCACCCAGGTTCGGATAAAATGTATAAGGATCTGAAAGAATTCTACTGGTGGCCGAACATGAAAGGAGAAATTGCTATTTATGTCGGTAAATGCCTGACATGTTCAAAAGTAAAAGCAGAACATCAGAAACCGTCGGGATTGTTACAACAACCCGAGATACCTCAATGGAAATGGGAACAGATTTCCATGGATTTCATTACAAAGTTACCCAAGACGTCGAGCGGGTATGACACTATATGGGTAATTGTCGATCGTTTGACGAAATCAGCTCATTTTCTACCCATCAAAGAAACGGATAAAACCGAGAAACTTGCAAGACTTTATATTAAGGAAATTGTGGCTAGGCATGGAGTACCAATTTCTATTATCTCTGATAGAGACAGCAGATTCGTGTCTAGAATCTGGAAATCATTACAAGAAGCCATGGGCACACGTCTTGACATGAGCACGGCATATCACCCACAAACAGATGGTCAAAGTGAAAGAACCATTCAAATCTTAGAGGATATGCTCCGTGCGTGTGCAATTGACTTCGGTGGAAATTGGGATACTCATTTGCCACTAGCTGAGTTTTCATATAATAACAGTTACCACACCAGCATCAAAGCCGCTCCGTTTGAGGCTTTGTATGGTCGAAAATATCGTTCACCACTATGTTGGGCAGAGGTTGGCGACAAACATTTAACCGGTCCTGAAGTTATTCAAGAGACCACAGATAAGATTTTCAAAATCAAGGATCGTCTGAAGGCCGCCCGTGATAGACAAAAGAGTTACGCGGATAACAGACGAAGACCTTTAGAATTTCAAGTAGGAGACAAAGTCATGTTAAAGGTCTCACCTTGGAAAGGAGTTGCAAGATTTGGCAACCGTGGCAAGCTTAACCCTAGGTACGTTGGACCGTTTGAAATATTGGCTAGGGTTGGCCCTGTAGCTTACAAGCTCAAGTTGCCACAAGAACTAAGCAATGTACATGATACGTTCCATGTATCAAATCTCAAGAAGTGTTTATCAGACGAGACATTAATAATACCGCCTGATGAGATTCACATAGACGACAAGTTGCACTTCATTGAGGAACCTATGGAAGTCACAGATTGGAAGGTTCAGAGAACAAGGCGCAGCCGTGTTAAGCTGGTCAAGGTACGTTGGAATTCAAAGCGCGGCCCCGAGTATACGTGGGAGCGGGAAGATAAAATGAAATCCAAGTACCCGTCATTGTTTACAAAAACACCAAGTCAGAGTGACAAGAACTGAATTTCGGGACGAAATTCTCTGTAACATGGGGAGAATGTGACACCCAGCATTTCAGGTCAATATCCACATTTCATAAACGCACGTTCATAATTATTATTTCCTGATATTTTATTTTGACTAAGTAAAGTCAAGAAGTCTAGCAAAGAAGTTTGTTCCAAGTCTAGTAAACCGTAAAGAGTTACTAGAAAAAGTAAGCAGGATAACCCGACTTAATGCGAACGTAAATGGTTAAATAAAATAACCAGAAAAATATATATATATATTACACAAAATTTACGTTGAGCCAAGATTCTAATATTTTCTTCAACGAGCCATAAAATGGTTAAAAATTATAATACCGTGAAGAATCGAAACTGAATTAAATTACCCCTTTAAAACTCTAATTGATACTGATACCATAATAAATTAATACTTAAAAATTTGTTATCATTAACCCCTAAACCTATTTCTTGACTTTCTTGGCCGAGAGTCAGAGAGCCATTCTCCCACTTGCCTATTTCACTCAAATTCAGAGGAAAAACCATACCTCTTCAGTCGAAACCTCACCTTCACTTCCAATCTTTCTCATTTTTCTTACGGCAATTTCACAATTCTCTTTCATCTCGAAGTCCAGTTTTAAAGCGAAAATCACCATAATTCGGTGTCATAAGGAGAATTTCAAGTGTTCTTGAAGAAAGCTTAGCAAAAGATTCAAGACTACTTCTCTGTTTTTCTCTAAAGATCGCCATTCTCGGTTTGAGGTAAAAACTCGATACCATCCATATTATTTGCTTTAAAACCGTAACTAAACATACAAATCGTTCAAACGCAAGTAAGATAACAAGAAAACTGTGTCAAACTCAAGATTTGAACATAAAAATATACTGAGTGAATTCTGTAAATCAAAGTGCAGATATCGAAACTATAGTTTCGATACCTGTTAGTCAATCGAAACTGGGAGTTTCGATACCTATTGATCGAAACTAGGAGTTTCGATACCAGTTATTCAATCGAAACTAGGAGTTTCGATACCGGTTGTTCTATCGAAACTAGGAGTTTCGATATCTATTTGTTCAATCGAAACTAGGTAGTTTCGATACATATTGCTTAATCGAAACTAGGTAGTTTCGATGCCTATTACGTAATCGAAACTAGGAGTTTCGATACCTATTTCACTCAGTCGAAACTAGGAAGTTTCGACATCAGTTCTGTTCAATCGAAACTAAGAAAGCTTAGATACCTGTTCATCAGCCCCATAAGGCAGTAACTCAGAACTATTTTCATAACAAAACAAGGTTGGAAAAACTAAAAAGATAATTAAAACAAAAGTAATCAGATCGGCTAAGTCAAGTGAACAAATTGCGTTTAAGACGAGTAGTCTTAACGTGTATGTTATCCTTGTGTAAATAGGATACGGATAGGCGAATCTGCCGTCATTCAAATTTTTGCTAGCATTCATACTGTCGAGGTGAGTTTCACTAATCCCCCTTTTTCTAAGTTTTTGAAATGATTTGGGGTGGAAACATACTTGTAAAAGACTTTTGTGTATAAATGAATGGAACTAATGATTTGACCGTATGTATGTATTGAGGGAACATAAAGCGCTTAAAGTCCTCGTAATAAATTAGTAACCATTAGCTATGGATTTAGCCCGGGATTATATGAATAGTACTATTGGGGGTGACGCCTCCGGTCATGGTTAGTCGCGCTAACCAGGGGTCAAAATGGCCGAATGACCGCATATTGTCTTACTCGCAGAAAGGCGAGGGGAGGCACAGAAAGTTGGGGTTTGGTTACGGTCTCGTACATTACATACTATTTTGTATTCCTTGCAAGCTTACAAATGGGGTCAATAGATCGGATTAGTAATCATATTCATTGGTAATACATACAAAAGGGTTCTGATCAGGTTAAAATGATCAGGTTTTACACAAAAGGGTTCTGATCAGGTTAAAATGATCAGGTTTTACACAAAAGGGTTCTGATCAGGTTAAAATGATCAGGTTTTACACAAAAGAGTTCTGATCAAGGTAAAGTGATCAGGTTTTACACAAAAGAGTTCTGATCAGGGTAAAGTGATCAGGTTTATCAAAAGACTTCTGATCAGGTTAAAATGATCAGGTTTTACACAAAAGAGTTCTGATCAGGGTAAAGTGATCAGGTTTATCAAAAGAGTTCTGATCAGGTTAAAATGATCAGGTTTTACACAAAATAGTTCTGATCAGGGTAAAGTGATCAGGTTTATCAAAAGAGTTCTGATCAGGTTAAAATGATCAGGTTTTACACAAAAGAGTTCTGATCAGGGTAAAGTGATTAGGTTTAAAGTAAAGAATTCTGATCAGGTTAAAGTGATCAGGTTTAAACGAAAGAGTACTGATCAGGTTAAAATGATCAGGTTTAACAAAGAGTTTTGATCGGCAAAAAGATCAGATTTAAACAATAGGTTTATGATAACTCTTTATAATAACTTGTGAACTCACCAACCTCGTGTTGACAGTTTTAAGTATGTTTTCAGGAAATTGAACGTGGTCATCAGGTTAGCAATGTAGGTTACATGCATGCACGTGGATACGGCTTTTGGGAGGATTTCTCTTGTATAACTCATGGTCTTGAGTCATATTTGCGAAATCTTAAACATTTGTAAACTCAAATTGATATTTTGTAATGTAAATATTTTAAATTCAGTTATGTATCCAATTACATGTATGTGTTTGCGGTAATCATATGCTTTGGAAACCAGTGAAAGTCGCGCCTCGCGTTTCCACCCTGGCGGGGTGTGACAAGTTAGTGCTCCTAGATAATACTAGACGTTACTATGCTTAAACCCAGTAGTTTCGACAGATGAATCACATCGAAACTATGGTACTTTCGGGTCATGGGTTGTATCGAAACTATGGTAGTTTCGGGTCATGGGTTTATATCGAAACTATGGTAGTTTCGGTAAGTAACATATGTAAAATCTTAGTAGTTTCGGGTTAGGGTCTATATCGAAAGTAGGTAGTTTCGATGGATTCGCCTATATCGAAACTAGTAGTTTCGATGCATCGGACTTCTTCCCCGACCAGAAACCCTAGATCTGGCCAATTATTTCTAGTTGATCAAGCCTTGAACTTTTTTACGTTCAAAACGTTCCTTTTTCATTCATGAGCACAAATATGTGATTTGTTTCAAGTTTTATACGTAAAAACCATGTCTTTATGCGACTTAAACCCGAACCCCAAAATGTGTAAAAACTCGTATTTAGAGGTGATGCTTACCTCTTGGAGTCCAGATTCTGTTGCTATGTGTTGTTGTGATGTAGGCAAACGATTCTCGAGCCTTTGAGCTTCTTTCCCCGCTTTCTCTCTCCAGAACCTGTCTCTCTCACACTCTAGAAACTTGCGAATGTGGTGGAAATGAGGGGAAATGGATGGTGGCTGCTGATTAGAAGGGTTTCCTTTCATATTTCAGGCCTATAGGCCGAATCTTGGCCAAGCCCACCTTGTTTTTCTTTTATTTGTTTTCTATTTATTCGGGTTGTTACATGGACACCCTGCGCACCTTGTACGAACTCCATCGAAGCTTTTGCATACATCAAACTCGCCGGAGATAAAACCAAAGACGTCAGGGACCAAGCTGTTCGTAGTCGGAAACCCCATTTGACCAATCTCTATAAATTCGATAACGTTAGAGGTAATTCATCATATCCACAGTTTCGTTTTCATCTCTAATATGAAAGCCCTAATCTAATTAGGGCTTACATTATCGAATTAACCTCGATCCGATTCTAGGGTTCTTAACACATTCGGGATTAATCAAACTCTAACCTTGACACGATTTAAATCTAATTACTTTATATGGTTAGTTTCGCAACACCCTAATCTATGAAAGCCCCATGATTTCAACAGATTTCATTATCGGATTTGACCAAATCGATTCAAGATCAAACCTAGGGTTTTCGATTCTTGAATCTACAATTTAACGATATTAAACTTGTTGTTTTTCAAATTAATTACACCTACTGATTCTCAACACCCCGGTTTCCAAAACCCTATGCATTCGATGCAAATCATTATCAGATTCGTTGGATTTGGAGTCGAGTTTGGGTTCGGTTTGTAAGGGGGGAAGAACACAGGGAGTATTCAGGTTAAAACCTTTTCTGTCTGGGTTTGTGTGCGATACCCTAGTGGGCTGAGTTGGTTAGGTGTGTGTGCTTGTGTGAGAGAGACCCGGGTTCGAGTCTCCGCACACTCTTTTTATTTTTAAACAGTTTTTAATTAAAATTTTCAAATAAAAATCAAACCTTATATTATAATATTAATATATTAATATGTTTTAGCCTGGGAAACCACCCGTACACTCGGGTTTGGTTTTATAACCTATTTTTAATATTATTTCCACCTTTAAAAATAATATATTTATATTATTTTCAACCCATGACTTCAGTTAAAAAATAATATATTTATATATTATTTTCGTCACATTTATGAACATTGTGTAACACTTCAAATTTATAAATAATATAATTATTTATATTATTTACCCACATTTATAATGTCGAGTAAAAATTATATATTTATTATTTTTGACATATAATTGATTATCGTATTAACTACCCAAACTTAAAATAATATAATATATTTATATTATTTTCCTATACCATTATTAATGGTACAAACACACAAATATTTATTAGATAATATTATTCGTAATTAGAGACGTTCGACATGAAACACTTTTATCTTAATTATTATATTAAGAAGTCCTTATTCCCGTGGACAAGTTTGTCTACTCGTTAATCCCAAGCATGTTCTAGGACGTTCAAATCTTTCTTGTCGTCATCACAAAATCCCATGTGTCCCTAACTATTATGCTTATAATTCTAGGGCACTCGTAAGCAGTTCACAAGCAAACTCTCGTGTTTTCTAATTGCATCCTTGTGTATTGCTATCTTCTCATACACAACTCAGGTGAGTTTATATAGCCCCTTTTTCACATTTAAATCTTTGAGGTGAAACATGATTACATTCAAACTATTTTCAACTATTACAATTCAAACATTATGATCATGTGTGCAATTTGTGCATTATACTTGAACACTATTTGTGCAAACAACATTTACATACTTTTTGTGCATAGTGTAAGTGCAATCATTAACTCCGTACAAGCCGACGGTATACAATGATAGATCTATTAAGTCTAACCAACCAACCCGGTTAGGGTGATTATTACCGAAAACACTTAAAGATAACCATCGTGTTATGCTTCTCAGTCACAAGGTTTGATTGTGCGCTCAGTTTAAACACGAGTGGTTTTCCATAATTGCCTTATTAATCCATACATCATATGAATTGTACACAAAGTCTTATGTATGCTCACCAACTATTTTTAGTTGTCCCTGTTTTCATCATGTTTTCATGTACTAGTGTTTGAGATCATATGCAAGATACTACACTTAGGGTTTGGACTTAAAGAACAAAGGAATGGAACATGTTAATGAATTGGATTCTTGGTTATTGATTGAACCTATGTAATGAAATCATGATTTGATGAACATATGAAATTATAGTTGATCATGTGCTTATGAATAGTCTCCACGTCCGCCCCGACGTATTCCGCCGTCGGTTGGGGTGTGACAGATTGGAATCAGAGCCATGGTCATAGGAAATTAAGTTATTAGAAACCAATGACCTAGTCTATAACCTCAGGACACCCTTGTGTGATTATCTTACATGTTATCATAGGTATTACATCGCATGATACATTACAAGATATTTTATGTGCTACACTACTTGATCACTCACATGCGTATAAAATTGCTATCTATGTAATACTTTGTTTACCACACTGTTTGATTACATGCTATCTATTTGATCCCATTAACTGCTATCCTAAGTCTTACCACACACTTATTCATATCTAAGCCTTTATACACCTTCACACTTACACATTGAGAATTATGTCACCATCATTAATTGTGAACAAAATTTAAACTCTTAGGCCTAAAGCCTATTAAAAATTTTAAAATCCTGTCAAAGTTTTTAGTTTTGAAAATTAGTAAAGAACATGTGTAATCCGATAGGGTGAATGTCTGTACTCTGGATCTTCTATCTAGGAAAGCATTTCATATAAACCCAAATCAACCGAAGGATCCGTATGCTTTCTTGGGAATTCCCTACGCGAGTATTCACATATAGGCTAAAGCATGTCTTCTTGAAAGTATAAGAATTTGAATCACTTTGATTTGTCAAAGTATCCATTTGGTTATGATACCAAATGAGTACCATCTAAACACCGTCATTTTATTTATTACAACTTAGTACACATACCTAAACATTTCTTTGTAAACTAACTATTTTATAAACACCATTATCTCGTTCAAGCAAAACCTTTATCAAACCCTTAGTTTATAAATATATTCTGGAAAATAAATTTTCTATAAACCTTTTCACCTTGTAAAGAAACTTAATACAACTCGTTTTATAAAAATATTATCTTAGTTAATAATAAATTAAGACTTTTACTCCGTTAAATTAATTATTATTAAATCTTGGCTCAATTATTAAATGATTTAGCCATTATTTTTCTTTGAAACATTCTCTTTATGATAATTAAAATTAAAAGGGTCTTATTTATTCATCTGTTTATCTAGTTATTCAACTTATTAATTTTCACTATTTTGTTAAATTACCAACAATAAGAAGTTATAATTACTTGTCTATTTACAAACAAAAAGGCACAAATCAATTATTCGTAAGCACACTACTCTGAATTTCCACACAACCTTCTTGTTACCTTACACCTTCGGAAATGTATGAGTGTACTAGACACTGCAAGGAGATGAATCATTTCACGTAGGCGTTAACCATCCATATAAACCTCAACAAGATTTAAAAAGTTAAAACCCAATTACCCACATTATACATGACGCCAAACAACACGCTTGCCCGCAACACTTGACCACCTACAAAATTTGATAGTTTACATTACTCATGAGATTCAATAACTTACATATTAACATTCACATGATACATGAAACTTAGTTATTTGCAATATACATAATACTAGATTTATCACATGATACATGAAACTTAGCTGTTTGCAATATACATTATAATAGATTTATCACATGAAACTTAGATGTTTGCAATATACATTATACTAGATTTATCACATGATACATGAAACTTAGTTGTTTGCAATATACATTATACTAGATTTATCACATGATACCTGAAACTTAGTTGTTTGCAATATACATTATACTAGATTTGTCACATGATACATAAAAATAATATATTTATATGTTTTAGCCTCGGAAACCACCCGGTAGACTCGGGTTTGGTTTTATAACCTATTTTTAATATTATTTCCACCTTTAAAAATAATATATTTATATCATTTTCAACCCATGACTCCAATTAAAAAATAATATATTTATATATTATTTTCGTCGCATTTATGAACATTGTGTAGCACTTCAAATTTATAAATATTATAATTATTTATATTATTTACCCACGTTTATAATCTCGAGTAAAAATTATATATTTATTATTTTTGACACATAATTGATTATCGTATTAACTACCCAAACGTAAAATAATATAATAAATTTATATTATTTTTCTAAACCATTATTAATGGTACAAACACACGAATATTTATTAGATAATATTATTCGTAATTAGAGACGTTCGACACGAAACACTTTTATCTTAATTATTATATTAAGAAGTCCTTATTCCCGTGGACAAGTTCGTCTACTCGTTAATCCCAAGCATGTTCTAGGATGTTCAAATCTTCAGTTTCGTCATCACAAAATCCCACGTGTCCCTAGTTATTATGCTTATAATTCTAGGGCACGCGTAAGCAGTTCACAAGGAAACTCTCGTGTTTTCTAATTGCATCCTTGTGTGGTGCTATCTACTCGTACACAACTCAGGTAAGTTTACATAGCCCCTTTTTCACGTTTACATCTTTGGGGTGAAACATGATTACATTCAAACTATTTGCAACTATTACAATTCAAACATTATGATCATGCGTGCAATTTGTGCCTTATGCTTGAACACTATTTGTGCAAACAAATTTACATAATTTTTGTGCATAGTGCAAGTGCAATCATTAACTCCGTACAAGCCGATGGTATACAATGATAGATCTATTGAGTCTGACCAACCAACTCTGTTAGGGTGATTGTTACCGAAAACTCTTAAGGATAACCGTCGTGTTATGCCTCTCAGGCACAAGGTTTGATTGTGCACCCAGTTTAAACAATAGTGGTTCTCCATAATTTCCTTTATAATCCATGCATCATATGAATTGTACACAAACTCTTGATATTACTTGTGGTTTCAAAACCTGTGTATGTTCACCAACTATTTTTAGTTGACGATGTTTTCATCATGTTTTCAGGTAATAGTGTTTGAGATCATATGCAAGATACTAGACTTAGGGTTTGAACTTAATGAAAAAAGTAATGGAACATGTTAATGTATTGAATTCTTGGTTGTTGATTGAACCTATGTAATGAAATCATGATTTAATGAACATATGAAATTATTGTTGATCATGTGCTTATGAACAGTCTCCATGTCCACCCCGACGTATTCCGCCGTCGGTTGGGGTGTGACAAGACTTTACTCTTCAGGTAATTCTTCTCGCCAAGCCAAACATCCACATTCATCTACAACCACCTACACTTAACTTAAGGGCATACTAAAAATCAGCAACGCTGAGTGAGTTCTAACACTTACATAAAACTTTTCATACATAATATAAAAGAAGGTTTACCAAAACATACTTGACGCCCGTAAGGCAAAACTTTACATACTTTACTTTAACTACTTTACTTTACATATTTTACTTTTAAAAATGATTTAAAAGATACGATAGCCTTCAATTCCTTGTCAATGTCGGTAATGTCCTCGTGATCAATACCGCTTAACCGTCAATTCCTTGTCACAACTTGTATTGTCCTCGTGACCAATACCTGGTATTGTCGTCGTGATTAATACCGCTTAACATGATATGGTCCTCGTAATCCATACCACTTAACATGACATTGTGCTCGTGATCAATACAGCTTAACAGGTACAGGGAAGTTACGTAGACCCCCCTAGTAACCGCCATCACCCATCCCAATTGTACAACCGTTAGTGAACCAAAAAGGTTATTAGAAAAAGGGCATAGCCCATAACTGACATCTTGTACAAGTAACATTTGTACTCGAAGGACCTTAACAAGCTGTTACACATTCTCGTAGGAAAGCTGTTCACTTTCTTTTCATAATACTTTTTTTTAACTTGTTCAAAACTTAACATAAAAATATGCCTATGTTTATGTATATAAAATATAATAAACGTTTGGCATAAATATAACTTCGTTTTACTTAAAACATACTTTGCACATATATCATTCCTTTGTTTATGTATATGAGAATATATTAAATGCTTGCCATAAATAAATCTATAGTTTACATAAAACATGCTTTTGCCTCTTTTAAACATTCCTCTAAACAATAACTTTTGCTTTCGTTTATTAATATAAAATATGTAATAAACACTTTTCACTAAGTATGCACACCACCTCTAAAGCAGGCAAAAAGGGGATTAGAACTCACATGGCATAAGGTCTACTGCAGAAACTAAAAATCTTTAGGCTACACTAGAGTGTCGCCAGGCACACTAGAGTGTCACACCCCAACCAATGGCGGAACATGTTGGAGTGGGACATGGAGAATGTTCATAAGCACATGATTTACAATAGTTTTTATATATTAAAACATCCAATTTCATATCATAATTCAAATAACATAATCCAACATTACAAGAATTTGAAATTACATTAATATAGTTCAATTATTTAAATACTAGGTCTTCAAATCCCAAGTAAAGCAACTTGAATCATAACTCAAATATTTACACCTGAAACATGATAAAACGAGGTCAACTAAAAATAGTTGGTGAGCATACATAGGTTTTGACACCATAAATAGTTTTTAAGAGTTTTATACAATTCATATGACACATGGTAATAAGGCATTTATGGAGAATCTATTGTTAAACTAGGTGCAAAATCAAACCTTGTCACTGAGGCATAACATGCAGGTTACCCTAATGTATTATCGGTAGCAATCACCCTACCTGGGTGGGTTTGTCAGACACAATAGATCTATCAATGTTGCCGTTGGATTGTACTGAGTTAATGAGTGCACGAGTATGTCATGTATATGTAGTCTTAACTAATAGCATTCAAGCACAAAGCACAAATCACACATATGGTCATGTTGTAGAATTGTATATTGTAATTGCAAATAATTTTCAATGAACGTCATGTTTCACCCCAAAATATGCAAAAATGTAAAAAATGGGGCTATGTAAAACTCACATGTATTAGATGTTGAAGATAAGAAGAGTAATATGTAGCACAAGTGATTAGTTTGATTACGACGTTAACCTATAAGTGGATTGCATGTAACTCAAAATATATAAATTAAATAAAATAATGATTGACTTAGGGTTTTATTAGGATAAATAAATGATTTAAAAAAATAAATTCATTTTATTTATTTATTAATATAATAATGTCTTAAAAATAGTGTATATATATATATGTTAGTACATATTTAGGGAGTTATATTTATTTAAATATAATTTAAACCTTAAATAGATTTTATTATAAAAATCATAAAAATATGTTTTTGATAATCCTTTTCATAATGATAATGAATTTTATAAAACCTTAACACAATTTTATAAAAATAGGTAATTTAAATGCTTTGTTTTGTAAATTAATAATTTAATTTAAAAAAAAATTTTGAATGATTTTTATATTGGAAAATGAGACTTTAAACAATTTAAATTGTAAAAATAATTATCTCATTTTGAAAATTTGTTAATTTTTATACTAATCAGTACTAGGGGTAAAGGGGTTTTATAAAATAATTTTTATAAATTATTTGGGGTTGTAAAACAATTTTTAAAAATAAAAGGGGTTAACCCGAACCCGGGTCTGCCCAGTGAAGGTAACAAGCGCCAACCACTGTACTAGGGGCGCATTCATGTTATAGGACCGGTTTGAATTTGTGTTAACCCGTAATTGAGAGGGAGCCGGTCTGGGTTTGAAGCATACGCAAAAAGGTACCAGGGTTGTGGGTTTCGAACCCACGCCACCGGGTCCGATGGTGCAATGACTTAACCAGTCGGACCGGGTGGTTTCGCTGGTCATATAAGGAATCCAAAATATTAAATATGCTAAAAGAATTGAATCAAAATCCTAGTTACAAACCCCTATGAACAGATCGTGGATTCCAAATGAAATTGAGTTCAGTGCCCTCTGTCATATGAAATTGACAGATGGCTTTCGATCACGGGGAAAATACGAAGCTAATGACATGAACATTACCTGAAATGGTTGAGTATCGAATGCCTACGGCTAAAAGGACAGAGACGATGATCTTGGTGCTTGATCAAGGCACAAGGGTGAAATGTGGATCAATTGAGGGTTGAGAGAGTTTGTAAGGCGTTATGCGATGGTGCGTGGATGTCTTAATTTGTTCAATTTCACATTAAAGGCTTGATTCGATGCGGATTTGAAGGCGGCAACTGTTGGCCATAAACTACGCGTTAAATCAATGAATGTGGATGAATTGGGTCATGTCTATGGTCTGAATTCATACAAGGATTGAATGAGCGTGATTTGCGGGTTCTAAAATGCGTTTAATTTCTTTATTTTAAGCTGAATTGATTCGGTTTTGACTCTGAGAAGTCAAACTATTCAAATTCGAATTAAGCCATGCAATTCATCGATTTGGGATGTCAATAGAGCTTGTAACTGGTCGATAATCGATTAGGTAACCATGGAAAGTCCATAACAATTGGAATTAATGGATAATAACTTTGAGTTGTAAGAATTTTGGGACTGTTTGACTTTTAAAGTCAAAATTGGTCAAAATGGGATGAATAGGGTCAAAGTTGAGGTAAAAGGGTTCAAATTCAAGGGGTGGGGGTTCAAGTTGGAGTCCAAATGATGAAAGGGTTCAACCCATTTTGTTTTAAATTGAAATTAATTATATAAATGTAATTAGGACTTGATTTTTTTTTTTTAAAGACCTTATAACTTTATAAGTTTTTTTATAACTAAATAAATTTTGAATGTGATAATGTGTTTAGCACATTTATTTTATAAAAAATATATATATATATATATATATATATATATATATATATGCATATGGAATAAAATATATATAGAATTCTTTAAATTTGAATTAATTCAAAATAAAATGTATATATGTGTATATAAAAAAATAAAGAATTGCATTTAAACCTTGGAATTAAGTGTTTGCAAATAATACCAAAAGTAATGCACTAAATTTGAAAATGAAAAATAGTTTGTTGCACTAGAACAATTACAGGAAAACCAAGGATGTTATAGTAACCCCATGTTGAGGGAATTTCGTCCCGAAATTTAACTAGTTGAGGCTACTGAATCAGCAATGATCACCCAAATGCTATCATAACCACTAGATGTGCGGTGGAGTTTGGTAATGAAATCCATGGCTAGATTATCTCATTTCCACACTGGAATTTCCGGTTATTCAAGCAAACCGGAAGGACGTTGGTGTTCGGCTTTGACATTGGAACAAGTTATACATTTTGCAACATAAAGTGCAATGTCTTTCTTCATACCGGTCCACCAATACTACTAGTGAAGATCCTTATACATTTTATCCGCACTGGGATGAATGGAATAACGAGTCTTGTGAGCCTCGTTCATGAGAAATGTACGGAGATCATCACGATCGGTAACCCAAACGCGATCCAAGTAATAGAGCAAACCATAGGGTTTGGTTTCCAATTGAAGTTCAACTCCACATGATATTTCGTCGTACATGTTTCCCTCGGTGACCTAGAAGTGTTGAGCAACCAGAATATGATTTTGAATGTCGGTTTGAATTTTGACACACTGAAGCATGACGTGATCCTTACGACTGAAAGCATCGGCCATAACATTCGCTTTGCCGGGATGGTAACGAATCTCGCAGTCGTAGTCGTTAAGGAGTTCGACCCAACGTCGTTGCCTCATGTTGAGTTCTTTCTGATTGAAGATATGCTGGAGACTTCTGTGGTCGGTGAACACCACACATTTTGTGCCATAGAGATAATGTCTCCAAATCTTCAATGCGAAGATGACCGCACCCAACTCAAGATCGTGCGTCGTATAGTTCTTCTCAAGAATCTTAAGTTGTCTTGATGCATAAGCGATCACCTTGCCTCATTGCATGAGAACACAACCGAGACTTGATTTTATGCATCACAGTAGACAACAAGATCATCATTCCCCCCAGGGAGAGTTAGAATAGGAGCATTGCACAACTTACGCTTGAGGATTTGAAAGGCTTCCTCTTGCTTCGGTCCCCACTCATATGAAACATCCTACTTAATTTCTTGTTTTATCAAAGTATTTTATTGCGAAAAACGGTCCCAGATTATCAAAACCTTGTCATTAATTAACTAAGGTGTATTTTTCATTTATAAATATTGTTTTACATTTACAATATTCTGTTACATAAAAGTCTAGGGATTCTTCATTTCATCCGGCCTCATCCATATGAAGCTCTATTCCACGTGCTTCTTTCATGCAGTGTTTGGAAATCGTTTTTTATTTAGCTTTAGCTAAGTACACTTCATTGTTCATTTTATTTTGAACCCTTTAGGTTCTTATTATTATTCAAGTTTCCCAGGCTCTCGGCACCCCGTGACCATCTCAGGACGTACCTCCGGTCACGTCATTCGTATATTTTATGGGTGTGCTAACCCCCTCGCAACGATATTAGGCCGTACCTCCGATCCGAGTATTGGTAAGGTTCTTATACTCATCAGTATAGACCCCTCGCATTTTTTACGAAGAGGCATTCATTCCTCAGCCTCGTAGGCTTGGAATCTTTTACTCTTTCAGCCCCGAAGGCCTAGAGTTTCCCTTTTCTTTTCCTTAGCCCCGTAGGCTTAGAATCTTTTTAATTATCTTCTTTATTATTGAGATCCACCTTATAGGCCGGGTACCTCATTTCATTTGGGACCTTGAGTATCTTTGACTCACAGCCTCCCAAATGTATCAAGCATTTGTTTTCATTTCATGTATACGCTTGATTTATTCCTCAACCAGTCCTTACCTTAAAATTTCGTAACGGTTTCTCCACGATGCATTAAAAGGGCTTATATATAGGAAGTACCAGTGGCGTATCCACCACCCCTTTAACATTTTGTGAGTACTCCGTTATTTCATTTTAGGGCTTAGACTCGTTCCATCATACTCATTCATATTTGCACGTATCATCATGCATTCACATATTCATATTTATCGTGCATTCACATATTCACGTTCATCATGTATTGCATGATTTAGTAGCATGATCTATTGTCATGATTTTATCCCATCCCAACTTTAATTCCTCGTACGGGTTTCTCCATGCTACATTAAATAAGCTTATATAAAGGGTTCTTCGAAGCGTTCCCACCACTTATTCAATGTCATATGAATACTCCTTTATTTAGAATTAAGTTTTCCTTATCATTATATATTGTATACTACGGTTATTATCCTTCTAGAGCAGTACCTCCAACAGAGATGTTCCCAGGAAAGAGTGACGGGTCTAGGAGAGATTTATACACCACTTTTTCCTTAGACAGAACATTTCGTTTGTTAGATAACTACATACCGGTTTGAAGTTCTCCCGTACGTTTACTATATTCTTATTACTGTCTTCTAGTCTATACCCCGAAACATTCATAATGGTTTCCCCTTGAGATATTAAAGAGGCTTATATATAGGGTCCCCCGCAACATTCCCACCACTTCTTTGTTACCTCGTGATTACTCCATTATTCCAGTTTAGTGTTTAGACTAATCCTTCATTACCCCGTACCCTTGTCATATTTATAGCACATAACACATAACATTTAATCACATTATTCACATAATAATGTCTAGGGTACGGGTCCAGTGTACTTACATTATCCTAGGGTAGTTCCTTAGTTCGTTCCTTGCTTTAAGCATTTCTTCGAACTCGAACCGCACTCGTAATGTACCACACTTGTACTTAAACGCGCCGCACAGGGTCTCCTAACCTTTCTCATAGTGTGTGTGTGTGTGTTTGTTTTCTCATTTGAACGGCTCTAAGAATCTATTTATAGGATGTTTTGGGACCCATGTCGGACCGTTATCCCTGGTGACGTCGGTCCGACGTCCAGGTGAGGCAGCTTATTGGTTTGGCGAGCACATAGCGGACCGTTATGTGCACGACGCCGGTCCGTTATGGGCATAGCGGACCGCTATGCTTTCATGTCGGTCCGATGTCTGTTTTACACGCGTCAGATCTTAATGATGAGCCGTCCAACACGTGTCATCTTCTGAGAAATTCCTTCCTCATTACACGTCGGATCGCTATCCATTTGATGTCGGTCTGATATCTGACCCTTGGCTCACGTTGGACCGATGGGAAGGATGACGTCGGTCCGACATCCATCCAGATTTCAGAATTTTCATTTTTAACCTTGGACTTTGAAATTTTGAGATGTTACATCATAAGGTTTACCTTTGTGGGTCAAGGCGGTGAGAGGGACAGCAATCTTGGAGAAGTTTGAGATGAACCGATGGTAATAACCAGCTAGACCAAGAAATGAACGAAATTCGGTAGGGGTCTTAGGGGCACTCCAATTCTTAACAAATTCAATCTTATCACGATCAACATGAATTCCCTTTTCGTTGACAATATGACCCAAGAATTGAACTTCTTTAGCCAAAATTCACACTTGGAGAATTTGGCATATAGTTGTTCTTTCCTCAAAAGGTCTAAAACCAACCTAAGATGTTGCTCATGATCTGTCTTAGTCTTGGAGTAGATCAAGATTTCGTCAATGAAGACGATCACAAATTTATCTAAGTAAGGTTTGCATACACGGTTCATGAGGTCCATGAAAACCATGGGTGCATTGGTCACCCCAAAAGGCATAACCATAAATTCGTAGTGATCGTATCTTGTACGGAAGGCAGTCTTTGGAATATCTTCCTTGTGCACACAAAGTTGATGATAACCAGATAGAAGATCAATCTTTGAAAAGTAGGTTGAACCATGGAGTTGATCAAAGAGATCATTAATCTTAGGCAACGGATAACGATACTTGATGGTGAGCTTGTTGAGCTCACGGTAGTTAATAGGACAGGTGCTCCCCATGGTGAATGGCTGGGACAGGTGAAACCTTTATTAGAAAGTTCTTGAAGCTGACCTGCAAGCTCTTGCATTTCAGAAGGTGCGAGTGGGTATAGATTTTTGGCTACTGGATTAGCTCCGGGTACAAGATTGATACGAAATACCACTTGTCGAACGGGTGGAAGACCGGATAGATCTTCGGGAAACACTTCGCGAATATCACGGATGATGGGGATGTCTTGAATACTCCTTTCTTTGTCATTCTTTTGGATAACATGGGCTAATAAGGCCACATACTTCTTTCGTAACTATTTTCGGGCCGTATTGCACGACATGAGTTTGAGTCCACTAAATGGTTTTTCACCAAAGACTTTTAATGTATCGCCCGATGGGAGAGGGATTCAGATGCACTTCTCAAAACAAACGACCTTGGCATGATGTCTGGATAACCAATCCATGCCTATGATGATGTCAAAGCTTCCCAATTGCATTGGTATGAGGTTGACGGGAAAGGAGTGTTCATTAAGTTCAACGGAACAGTCACGGATAATTGAGTCAATGATGATGGGATTTCCATCCGCTACCTCAACGGTAAAAGTTTTCTCTAATTTAGTTCATGTTTTAGTAAGCAAGGGCTCAAATTCAAGTGACACAAAACTCCTATCAGCATCGGTATCAAATAGTATGGAAGCATATCGATTATTAACAAGGAACGTACCGTTGACCACATCATTGTTGGCCTGAGCTTCATTGGCGTTTATGTTGAAAACACGCGCACGAGCTCCACCTTGATTAGCATTGAATAGCTTTGGGCATTGGTTTCAGAAGTGGTTTGGGTTACCACATTTAAAGCAAGCACGCCTATTAGCAATAGTCGAAACCACTTGGTTGACTACTTGCTGATTGGCTCTGCTTCCCTGGTTGACTTGATTACCCGATGGCCTAGATCGGCAAGCGTAGGCTACAAGACCATACCTTCCACAACTAGCACATAGATGTAATCCCTAGGAAATTTCGGCCCATATTTTTACATTTCCGACACTTGAAATTTCATCATTTTATGTTTTGCATTTTTCCTACCTATCCATTACATCTCATGAGTATACACACATACATACATTGGGTATAATTATTCAAATTCAATAATAATAAATATTTATATAAGGGATTATATAATTGTTATTATTAAATAAATATATACATGCTAAGTTATTTCTAAACCTATATATATATAAATATAAACCTATAAAATATAAATTATAAATTCCATAAAATTAGGGTTTATAAAATTTCATTATTTAAAGTTTTAAAGTAAATAGTTTTAAATAGAAATAAAACAATGTTAATTTGCAAAAATTGTATAAATATAATAGTAACGTTTAAATATAATATTTACATTTATTAGATTTTATAAAAATTATAAGATTAAATAATTTTTATGTTTTATAAAAGTTTAGGGTCCAATTGGTAAATTCTGAAACTTTATTTCTAATTAAAACAAAATTTGTACATGAAATGATAAAACCTCAAAACCTCAAGGACATGTTCTGCCAATTCGAATTCATTCCCTTTCCCAAACTAGTCACAGGTTCGAACCAATTTCTACAAACTCGTCTTTGAGTTATTTTCCTTCGAATTTGAAACCGGCTACATGTTTAAACCAACTAATCAACCCACTCTCCGCAATTAATTGCATTTTTATGAATAATTTGATGCTCAAATAGTAACCGAAAACCCCACTCTCAATACTTTAATGGATCGATCTATGCAGTATAAATTAACTATAAATAGAGGCTAGTAATCATTTGTGAAACATAATACAAACTACTCGCACCCCTAATCAAGTCTGAATTAACCCCTGGAGCACGATTGTCAGACGATGAACTCGTCCCTGTTTCACCCAGCCGTTCGTATAGATACGAGGATCAAAAGCCCTATGATTTCGGGTTTGATAGTTTGGTCAATCAAGTCAATTTGATGGCCAGGGTTACAGGTTAGGATTGGGGAAGAAGATGACTTGGGACTTGTTGTTTAAAACTAAAACGCGTCACCCTCAGACCATGGCATAAGCCCTGGTCTGATGGATAGTGTGTTGTGTGCGTGTGACCCGGTATGTGGCGCGGGTTTGAGTCCTGGACACCCGTTTTGCTTGAGAATTAACTCCGATTTCATTTTAGACACATTGTTTCATGTTTAAAAATTCCAAATTTCTTTTTAAAATTTACATAAATATATGCTATAAATTTTATGAAAACCAAAAATATAAATTAGTATTTTTAACTATTTTATTTGATTAAAAAACCTATTTTAAAAAACCTTATAAATTCTTCAATGAATAATATAAAAGAATTGTTAGACAAATTAATTATGTTATTTATTTATGCATTATCAATGCTATTACACAAATTTTAAATCAACTGTTTAGACATTTTGAATTCTTTCAAACTTATAAATAATTATTTTAGTGTGAATAATTATTTAAAAAAAAACACTTTTAAACTTGTAAATTCAAAATAAAATAATATAGATGTTTTGTTTAGACAAATTTAATTATGTCATTTTTCTCTATATTAATAATAGTTATTACACTAATTTTTAACTATATGTATAAACATTATTGATTTCTTTCAGACTCATAAATAATTATTTTTGTGAAAATAATTATTTTAAATATATAAAAATAACTTGAATAATTATTACAAATAATTATTTTATACAAAGCCTAATTAATTTCTTTTAAAGCTTATTTATTTAATTACTCTTTCATAATTCTTATTAAATGAGATCATTTAAATGTTTAACTAATCACTTTATTAAATCTTTTCCATTTCTTAAGTTATTTATAAGTCATTTTATAAATAAATTAAATTACATTACTTTAAACTTATTTCATTTCACAACTTTATTTTATTAATCATCATTAGAATAATTATATAAATAGCTTACCATATAAACAATTAGAAACCCAAATTAGTTCTAATTAATTTCAAAGACAATTCTTATTATTATTGCAAATTACAAACTTATATTTTCTACAAAATATATATACAAGTCCATCTTCAATTCCAAACCTATGAAACCCTAAAGTCTCAAAATTTCCTTATTTTCCATTTAGACGTATATTGAATTTTAGAGTACCACAACATATGTAGGTTTATTGTGAGAAATTCTTACGATGCCTATCAACCTTTGCCAATTCATACTACAATACAAGTGAGTTTCATAGCCCCTTTCTGATTACTATTGTTTACAAACACTCGGGGTGGAACATTCTTACATACTATACATACAATTCAATACCATTGTTCTCATGCTACTTACTATGTGCTTTATGTCTTAAACTACTTGGCGACCATACGTGTGTTCATGTTTAGTACAATCACTAAATTGCAACCTAGGCCTAAGGTAGTACCGTTTATGATCATTTATACGGGAATCCGATTCATTACTTAACACGAACCTTGGTGGGTTTTGTGTATACATCTTACTACTTTTTCAAAAGACAATCAGTTGGATTGTACCTACAGTTTTCCATTTACACGGCTTGATTGTACGCTTGGAAACTTGTATGTTTTCACATTTATGCCTTAGTTATGCTTTGAACATATTGAATTTCAAATCCTTTTACAACTTTTGTTTGGTGTTAAAACCTATGTTACTTATCAACTACTTGTAGTTGACATTTACTCACATTTTTTTCAGGTGCACCAATTTGAGGATACTACTTGATCACTCAGGATTTTGGACCTAGCAATAACGAAGTTTAATTATGTTATGCTTGAACACTTTGTTTTCCCATTTTCAATTGTAACGGATGCTTTTAATTTGCTTAATAAATATTATCATATTTAATAGATGATCATGTGCTTATGAACAACCGTGTCAGCCCCGACTTATAATCTGTCGTCGGCCGGGGTGTGCAAGATTGGTATTAGAGCCATGGTTATAGGGAATTAGGTTATTAGACACACATGACCTAGATTATCACCTAGGAGTCCCAAACATGAGTTAAACTCGTGTCATTTACTAGGAACTCCACTCTATACTCATTATACATACTTACATCCACTTAACTATCTACGTTTACTTATTTCTATCCACGTAGTGCAAATACATGAACTAGAGACTACATGAAAGTATTTGAAAATACATGGATTACTTGAAACATATTCTTAGTCTATAGTCTATAACCTTAGGATGCCCTTGTGTAATTATCCTACATATTATCTAGTGTATTACATTGCATGATACAATACAAATTATCTTATATGCTATGCTACTTGATAACCTACATGTTTACAAAAACTACTACCCCTATGATACCTTCTTTGCTACACTATTTGAATTGTCTGCACAATACCTATTTGATATCACTAAATGTTATCCTAAGTTTTACCATACTTTTATTCATACCTAATACTTTATACACTTTCATACCTAATGCCTTTTAAAATTTTAGAATCCCTTGAAATCCGGAAGGATGAATGCCTGTACTTTGGGTATTTTGTCTAGGAAAGCATTTCATATAAATCCAAATCAACCGAGGGATCCTTATGCTTTCCTGGGAATTCCCAAAGTAAGTGTTCACCTATAGGCTAAAACCTGTCTTCTTGAAAGTATATGAACTCAAATCACTTTGATTTGACACAGTATCCATTGGGATATGTCCCAAATGAAGAAACCTAAACATCATTTGCTTAATTATTATAATTCGGTACACAAGTCTAAACCTCCTATTTGATTCTTACACTTAATCATATTTAATTCAAGTATACCCCTTCATCCTAATGCCTTGAAATTTTTATCACCCTTATTTTCATTTGTAGGGGACTTAAACCCTTAGGACGTACCCCTCGAGGAAAAAAAGTCGCTTGAATAGATGGAGCACACCTTTGAGCCACAAGACACAATCTCTAATGGTTCTCATCATAACCATGAGTCCAAATAATAGTGTTAATGGTACATAATGACTGGAAGAGTGGGTGTGGACCCATGAAAGATTCTGACTAACGAAAGACTGAGTACTTCAGTGTGCCCCTTATCACCCACCTCTCTTTCCTGGGAATCCCTTTCGTGGGTACACTGCTTATAGGTCAAGTATTACTCTCGATATTATAAGAACTCGGTATTATGATTAGGCAAATTTTAACTCATGAACACCTTTGTATTTAACACTTACCATTGCAATATCACTTACGACCTCTTATGTGCTAGACATAGCCTCTTACCCTCCTCACTCCCCGAGAATCACCCGAAGCATAGTCAACACAAGAGGAAGACTTTGGGTCCCCGTCACCGGACAACCCGTCACCGGCACGACTAGCTGCCAGATCCATGTTTGACTAGAGAGTAGATTGGCTTATGAGCAGGCTTGAGACTCTGAGTAGCTGAATCATCACCTCCACGAGACCCTCAATAGTACCTAACCTATGCCATCCATACCCAGGAGCATGACAAGCAAAGGAACCAACCAGTGCCTTAGGAGTTCCAGCTAATACCGCTCATCTATATGTAAGGACCGCAGAGTTTCTGAGGCAAGGAGTGGAGACCGGGGAATACTTGATGCACATACGAAAATAACTAGGGCTGAAGCCCGATTTGCAATACGAATAACCACAACGATGTTCGTCTTGGTGCTCATCTGCTTCCTTGTGGTAAACTATCTAAGATGTTAGCCGGATGTTCTATTTCGCGTTTTCTTAAAACTTAAATTGGAAACCCATATCATGTACTAAAATTAAAATGCTATTATTTTTAACTCTCCTTAATGATTGACATCTAAATCTTCCCCATAAACTAATTATTTTGTTTCCTGATTTGACTAATATAGTTATTTTGTTCAAACAAAACCTTTATCAAACCCATGGTTCAAAAATTTTATCTAAATTATAAATTATTTACGAGCCCCTTTACCTTGTGAGGGAACCTAATGCAATTTGTTTTATAAAAACATTTATCTCATTATCTTAGTTAATAGTTAATTATGAATCGATTAATTATTTCATTACGACCTCTTAATTCGTTAGTTTTAAATTCTTGGTCTGATTATTAAATAATTTAGCCATTATTTTCTTTTGAAACATTCTCTTTATGATAAATAAATAAATAATTTTTTTTTATTTACCCAATTACCTAGTTATTCAACCTATTACTTTCACTTATTAATTTACAAACAAGGAAAAAATTTCAATTACTTGTTATTTACAAACAAAAAAGCTCAAATCAGTTATTCGTGTACGTATTATTCTAAATACCTGTAAAAATTTCTCATCACCTTCCAACTTCGAACATGTATGAACTTACTAGTCATTTCGAAAAGATGAACCATCTTGCATAGGCGTTAACCATCCATCAACAAAGTTGAAAACTTGAAACCCAACTACCTACATTATACAAAACGTTTGTCCGCGGCACTCGATCATCGAGAAGATTCGATAGTTTACGTTACTCATGAGGTTCAATTAATTACATATAAACGTTCATAATATACCTGAGACTAAATTGTTTACATGCAACTTAATTGTTCACGTTATACATGAAACTTGGTTGTATACAATATACATGATTATTTTCATTATATATGAAACTTGATTTGGTAATATACATGATACTAGATTGATCACATTATAGACAAAACTTGTTTACTTGCAATATACATGATACTAGATTGTTCACACGATACATGATACTTGGTTATTTACAATATGCATAATACTAGATTATTTACACTATACATGAAACTTGAGTGCCTACATTACATACGAAACTAGACCATTTACATTGTTCACAACTGATTGTCCACTATATACATGAGGCATGATCATTCACTTTATCAATGAAAATTTATAGATATAAACTTTGAGCTACTCGGGGTTTGACGTATTCTTGTTCAAACACGAGGGAGCTATAAACTTTGAGTTACTCGGGGTTTGACGTATTCTTGTTAAGACACGAGAAAGCTATCAACTTTATGGGTAATATGGAGGGATATGCCATTTACTCAGGACACCCATTTATGGGGTTGTGCCACATTGTTAGCCTTTACATCCTAACTGACTTTACCATCTAGAGACACAGTCACTTATTAGCAACTGATACATGAAAACAATAATAAACTAAATGTTTTTGGTTGTTTCTGTAGGTCCACATAACTCATCTGCAGATCGATCTCGTGACAGGACGTCTCGATAACACGGAGTGCGGAATCCTACCGTGTTAAATTTTTATACGAATTGACAATAGAAACAGCAGCTAAATAAACTTCTCTTTGTATTCCACAAAACACATAGTTTACATATTCACAGAATACACTCGTTCAAGCCCCTTCTGCTCTATTTAGAACAGAATATGTAAACACCTATTTATAGACACAATCTCTACAATAGGCGAACTTAACAAGTTGGCTTCTAAAGATGTTCGCCTCTCTATGAACTTGTACAATATTCTTTAGGCGAGCTTAACAAGTTCGCTCCTAAAGATGCTTAGGCGAACTTGTCAAGTTCACCTCTCTATGAACTTACACAGAATTTTATCAACAGTTATAAAACATGTCCTAAAAGACTCCCCTTTAACTATTGCTAACAATTCTATCAATTACAAGTCAAAGACTCTAAGCCTAAGACATAAAATCTCCAAGCTCGTTATCACCAGAATATGCTCTAACAGACTCCCTCTTAACAACAGCTTTAGAAGATTGTCATCCGTCTTCATATATCATCAAACACATTGTAGTCTTCGTGTTGTTCATATGCACTTTCTCTTTCTATCTAGAAGAAAACTTGGGAGAAGGACCCCTTGTCAACTTCTGTTTGTAATATTCAGTTTTTGTAAAGGAGAATAACCAAGAATAACCAACAATTAAGATTTCCATGGAAGCTGGAAAAATAAAATCTTTTTGGTTTTTCAAACATAAGACTCACAAAATCTTTTTGGTTTTTCTTTGTACAAACTAAAATGTAAAATACAAAATCACATCTTTTTTGTCGAACATCACGAGTAAGAAGATCATATCAGTATAAACAATGAATCAATCACACATTTTGGATAAACATCCATAAACATTCTATGGGTATCCTATCCAGATTCATTCTTTCATTTCTTTCTTTTGAATTTCCAAACAATTATATGAAGTAACATCTTTTGAATCAGATAAGATCAAATATTTTAAGCTTCAACCAAAACATGTAATGATATGCGAAGAACTCCAAAGAAGATGGGATCAGATCATAACATGCTTATAATATAAATTACATACGAATTTGCAACACATAACATGTCAATCTAAGTTGTCAATATTATAAGAATTGAAACCATCAGTATCTTTGTCCCATGTTCTTGTGAATTAAGGTACCATTTATTTTGTAATACAACGTGTACCCCACAAATATGCCAACATAAATTTAAATGTGCACCATCTTCAAGACATATAAGATCATTGTAAGATAATTTTCAATCTCCAGGATGAAATTATACCGATAAACACATGAAAATATCAAGCAGAGAATCATAATGATTCAGAATCGAATGATTCAAATGTCTTGGTTTGGATGAAGTATCATGATTCATAGTAACAGAAAGATTACACCATTAGAATTCTTTAACATAAGATTAATCAAGGAATCGATTGATTCAATGACATAGGGTAGCGTGATCCAACTGTTATCTGGATATATTTAATGGAATCAAGATAATGATCCAAGGGCTAGTATATGTTCCAACAGATGATGTCAGAAACATATCTTAGTTCAGCATCACATTGCATGTTTTTCGTGGCATGGGCAGTGAAGTGAACTGAAAAATTTATGTTTAACGACATAACCGATACCGGTCTCATGAAGTACTTTAGATCTTATATTCTTTATCTGATAATGATCTTTTACACACACACCCGACATACCATGGGTTCAAATCACAGTTGTCACAAAGATCATTATGTTGTCACACTACTAATGGACCAAAGATACTCATATCCTATTGACAATTCAGACTACATACTAGTATCCAAATTGAAATATAAGCATCAAGCATCAATTTTTGTTAAGCATAAGCAGTTATGAAGCTATCATTTCCTATACTGTGCAGTCTAAGAAGTTCTGATCAATACATTTATCACATATATATTAGATAAGAATCATAAAGTCCAACTAAGGTTATGTGTGACTGAACATCTACTAATGTACTATCATTTCTCCTTATAACTTCAAGTAATGTCGATTTAAACTTTTTTAATTTGTTTGGCTTTTTCAAAATCTTTTTCAAAGAAAGTAAAACGAACGAAAATAAACCTTCCATGAAAACATTCTATGAAAAAAAATTTACTTGGTTACTTAGGATTAAGCAAGTCAATCAATTAAAAACTCAAACCGATGTAATCCTGTAATTGAATGCCTTTGCCTTTATCACCAACACAGTTCTGTACTCCCCTTGTCCTGTAGATTCCCCATCAACTAGTCAAATGGTTGCATCAACGACTTTATGCTCATCATTGTCATCCTAAGTTTCAGGTTGTCTTTTGGACTTTGTAAAACTCTTTCCAAAACATTGTGTGTGACATATTCTCCCCCTGAGCATCAAGTCGTTGAATAAAATAGATTTCTCAGTTATCAGCAACTCTTTACTCTTACAGATGTCATTCCTTGTCATGTGCTATGAAGAACCACTATCAACAAACCAAATGTTATTAATAGTTCCTCTAGGTTAATCCTGCACATCTAACAAGAAACATTTATTTGAAATTAGGACCCAAGCCATGGTAGTCATGGGTCGTCCATCTGTAGCAAAATAATAAACCTCACTCCATTCACAATCGAATCTCTCATCGATTTTCGGTGATTACTCCGACGAGTCAGAAACAGAAACTTTAGATTTCCAAACATACTTCTGGTCATTAAGTTCTTTTTGCTTAAAATGTGAAGTGTTTGAACATTTTCTTTCATTTGAAAATTGATTTGATTGTGAAAACTCTTGTTGTTCTAAAAGTTTTCTCAATCTTCTGTTTATCCTCCGTCTTTGCGGTCTAGAAAGCCTAACCTCAGATTTTGAATTACCCTTTGGTGTATCATGAGGTTTAACCACATTTGGGTTAACATAAGGCTTACCATGAGTTCTTACCTTTATTGGAGTAACATGTCGGTTACCTTTGGCGTTTTGAGGACTAGCAATCCGAATATGACCCACAAGACCACAATAAAAGCAAGATCTCGTCTCACGATATTCTCTCATATAAGGAATCTCCACACGATAAGATGCACTTGAAGAAGATTCGCCTACATGAACTTCTTTTGGAGTTTGAGACGGAACAAACTTTTTCTCAACAGGTTTTGATTCAGGCTTCATCTTCTCAGGAACTACATGCTTCTTCCCTTTATTTTTGAAAGGACAGTGCACCACAATGTGTCCCATCTCATTACAATGAAAACATGTACGCATGTCTTTATAATCTCTGACATATGGAACTCTCCTTGAGTTTGAAGACCGTCCAAATGTATTATTTCCAGATGAATTAAAATCAACCTTTGAGTCTTCTTTCTTAAACTCTTTCTGTATCCCCTCTACCTTAGCTTCATCAAAATATTCATCATCACTCTTACCAGAATACACCATATCTTCACCTGTGACAGGATTCACTTTCAACACAGTCTTTAGAATCTAAATCCTCATCTTTTATAATCTCAGGTGTAACAGAATAATTTACGTTGAATGGTGGAGGAAAATAACCAATACCATTAGTTCCCTTCCCCTCTTCTGTATTGTTAAAATATCCCAGTAAGAATGATGAATTTCCAAAGCTTTCTAACTTCCTGTGTAATCTGATCACCTCTGCTTTAGATTCAGCTAGTTCCTTATGTTTCTCAGCAAGATCATTAATTCGTTTCTCAATTTCTGCAAAGGACATATCCAGGTGATATGCCTGCTCTTTGATCTTCAAAGTCAGAGAACTTATATCCCTCTTCAGTGATTCTATCCTTTCAACACACACATTCTCATTATCTTTTAATTTCTGATTTACCGTGTGTATTGATTTCATATCACAAATGAGGTTTACGTTGTCATCCATAACCCTCATCATTTTATCCTTCACTGAAATACAATTAGAACAAAATGTTTCAGAGTTAGAAACTACGATATCCTTTTCTACTAAAGAAGATGCACCAGGACCCATGAATACGTCATCATCAGCTTCACTCTTTTGAGCAACAATGACAAGCTCTGCATCAGTTTCTAATTCACGCAGATCATCTTCAACTGTCTGGAAGCTTACGTCAGTCATCATATCACTCTCGGTAGACTGAGTACTTTCACCAGAACGAATACTCTCACTATCACTTAACTCTGCACTTTGAGAATAACTCGGCTTCTCCAATACTTCTTTGATCAAGACCACAGACGCTTGAGAAGTTGCTTCACCCTTTTTCTTCAATGCTTCCCATAGATCTCTTGAAGTTGGACACTTCCCAAGACTATGAATGATTTCTTTTGGTAAAGACACTTTTAAAGATTCACACATTTTCATCTCTTGATCAAACTTCTGCTTTTCTACTTTAGTAAGAGTTGTCACTGGTTTAAGAACATCACGAAATTCCAGAAAATCAAAAGTAGGATGCACATATCCTTCTGTTATTGGTCTCCAAAAATTTTCATCAGTTTCTGATATGAACTGTTTGAACAAGACTTTCCAGCTACTGTAATTTGATATGCACAAAAGCTTCGGTGGCATAGTTCCAATCTCATTATAATCACATGAAATTAACATTTTGAAATTTTAGCAAAAATATCCGGAAAAAATTTTCCGCCAAAATACTCTTTTTAAAAATTTCAAAAAAATTCAAAATTTCAAAAATGATTCAAAACAACCATATAAGCTTTACCTAAAAAATTTGGACTAGAAAAAATCACGAGCAAAAGCTCTGATACCACATGTAGGTCCACATGACTCATCTGCAGATCGATCTCATGACAGGACGTCTCGATAACACGGAGTGCGGAATCCTACCATGTTAAAGTTTGTATACGAATTGACAATAGAAATAGCAGGTAAATAAACATCTCTTTGTAATTCATAAAACACAGAGTTTACAAATTCACATAATACAATCGTTCAAAGTCCCTTCTGCTCTATTTAGAACAGAATCTGTAAACACCTATTTATAGACACAATCTCTGCAATAGGAGAACTTAACAAGTTCGCTTCTAAAGATGCTTAGGCGAACTTGTTAAGTTCGCCTCTCTATGAACTTGTACAATATTCCTTAGGCGAACTTAACAAGTTCGCACCTAAAGATGTCGCCTCTCTATGAACTTACATAGAATTTTATCAACAGTTACAAAACATGTCCTAACAGTTTCCCCCCTCTGTACGCACACACAATAGAATGACTTATACCGACCATACGACGATTTGAGTAATTACGGGTGCACACGTAATTATAAAAGTCCGCGCATGGAAAACATAGTAAATTCTGTCGTGTATGATGACATAAACCCTATGGTGATATACAGTAACGAAACTAATGGGATATGATAAAGGCATAGTGGATATACCGCCGGTATATCCTATATATATATAAGTGCTCCTATCATATTATCAGAAGTAACGTTGCCCGTATCACGTAGGGTTTCCTATTACCTTGACTTTCACCAATCCTTATCCAGTGACATTACTCGAATTTCTTAGATTACATCCTAAACAAGTTTAGATCTTAAATTCCCATCATCCTCACTACAAGTGATGCATCCCATGACTTGAGTCCAAAAATCATTCTAGGACAATCTTCTCCTTATTTTCACTCAAACAAAATCTACTACCACCATCCATACCTGACACTTGAAATTTCATCATTTTATGTTTTGCATTTATCCGACCTATCCATTGCATCCCATGAGTATACACACATACATACATTGGGTATAACTATTTAAATTCAAAAATAATAAATATTTATATAAGAGATTACATAATTATTATTATTAAATAAATTCATACATATGCTAAACTATTTCTAAACCTATATATATAAATATAAACTTATAAAATTAAAATTATAAATTCTAAAAAATTAGGGTTTATAAAATTTCATTATTAAAAATTTTAAAGTAAATAATTTTAAATAGAAATAAAATATGTTAATTTACAAAAATTATATAAATATAATAGTAACGTTTAAATATAACATTTACATTTATTAGATTTTATAAAAATTATAAGATTTAATAATTTTTATGTTTTATAAAAGTTTAGGGTCTAATTGGTAAATTCTGAAACTTTATTTCTAATTAAAACTAAAGTTGTACATGAAATGATAAAACCTTAAAACCTCAAGGACATGTTCTACCAATTCGAATTCTTTCTCTTTCCCAAACCAGTCACAGGTTCGAACCCTTCCACCAACGGTTTTCAAACCAATTTCCACAAACTCGTCTTTGAGATATTTTCCTTCGTATTTGAAATCGGCTACACGTTTAAACCAACTAATCAACCCACTCTCTACAATTAATTGCATTTTTATGAACAATTTGATGCTCAACTAGTAACTGAAAACCCCACTCTCAATACTTTAATGGATCGATCAACGCAATATAAATTAACTATAAATAGAGTCTAGTAATCATTTGTGAAACATAATACAAACTACTCGCACCCCTAATCAAGTCTGAATTCACCCATTGAGCTCGATTTTCTGCCGATGAACTCGTCCCTGTTTCACCCAGCCGTTCGCTTCTATTACACAACCATTACGGGAAATTATGGTGTCATTAGGTTTGTATAGATACTAGGATCAAAAACCCTATGATTTCGGGTTCGATCGTTTGGTCAATTGAGTCAATTTGATAGCTAGGGTTACGGGTTAGGATTGGGGAAGAAGATGACTTGGGACTTGTTGTTTAAAAGTAAAACGCGTCACCCTCAGACCATGGCATAAGCCCTGGTCTGATGGTTATTGTGTTGTGTGCGTGTGACCCCGGAATGTGACCCGTTTTGCTTGAGAATTAACTCCCTTTTTCATTTTAGACACATTATTTCATGTTTAAAAATTCCAAATTTATTTTAAAAATCACATAAATATATGCTATCAATTTTATGAAAAAAAAATATAAATTAGTGTTTTCAACTATTTTATTTATTTAAAATCCTATTTTAGAAAACCTTATAAATTCTTAAATGAATAATATAAAAGAATTGTTAGACAAAGTAATTATGTTATTTATTTATGCATTATCAATGCTATTACACAAATTTTAAATTAAATGTTTAGACATTTTTAATTCTTTCAAACTTATAAATAATTATTTTAGTGTGAATAATTATTTAAAAAAACACTTTTAAACTTGTAAATTCCAAATAAAATAATATAGATGCTTTGTTTAGACAAATTTAATTATGTCATTTATCTCTATATTAATAAAGGTTATTACACTAATTTTTAACTATATGTATAAACATTATTGATTTCTTTCATACTCATAAATAATTATTTTTGTGAGAATAAGTATTTTAAATTTATAAAAATACTTGAATAATTATTACAAATAATTATTTTTTACAAAGCCTAATTAATTTTCTTTAAAGCTTATTTATTTATTTACTCTTTCATAATCATTATTAAATGAGATCATTTAAATGTTTAACTAATCACTTTATTAAACCTTTTTCTATTTCTAAAGTTATTTATAAGTAATTTTATAAATAAATTAAATTACATTACTTTAAACTTATTTCATTTCATAACTTTATTTATTAATAATCCTTAGAATAATTATATAAATAGCTTACCATATAAACAATTAGAAACCCAAATTAATTCTAATTAATTTCATAGTCTACTCTTATTATTATTGCAAATTACAAACTTATATTTTCTACAAAATATATATACAAGTCCATCTTCAATCCAAACCCTAAAGTTCTAAAATTTCCTTATTTTCCATTTAGACGTATATTGAATTTTAGAGTACCCAGGCCTAAGGTAGTACCGTTTATGATCATTTATACGGGAATCCGATTCATTACTTAACACGAACCTTGGCGGGTTTTGTGTATACATCTTACTACTTTTTCAAAAGACAAACAGTTGGATTGTACTTACAATTTTCCATTTACACGGCTTGATTGTACGCTTGGAACCTTGTATCTTTTCATATTTATGCCTTAGTTATGTTTTGACCATATTGAATTTCAAATCCTTTTACAACTTTTGTTTGGTGTCAAAACCTATGTTACTCACCAACTACTTGTAGTTGACATTTGGTTACATGTTTCAGGTGCACCAATTTTAGGATACTACATGATCACTTAGGATTTTGGACCTAGCAATAATGAAGTTTAATTATGTTATGCTTGAACACTTTTTTTTCCCATTTTCAATTGTAACGGATGCTTTTAATTTGAATAATAAATATTATCATATTTAATAGATGATCATGTGCTTATGAACAACAGCGTCAGCCCCGGTGTATCATCCGTCGCCGGCCGGGGTGTGACAATAGACGGCATGGTATGTTCGGGAAGTGATGGTAATTGCATGTGTTGCACAAAGGGGTGTTGCCCACATATTGTTCCTTGACCAGATTATGAGCCATAGGTGCAACTTGGTTGACTGGGGCAGCAGGTGTGACAACAGCAAAATTTTAAGCCTTTCGCTTCTTGTTGTTGTGTTAAGGTTCGGGATTGATTTCTTTGGTGGGTTCAGAGGAGGTTGTTATGTCAGTGACTTTCTTTGCACGTTTCCTTGTTAACGTGCCCGCCTTCACAAGATTATCAGCTAACGTGGCAGCCAGGCGGATAGCGTCTTCAAGGGTAGCAGGATTTCTTCCTAAAACAGTATCCTGGATTTTCATGGGTAAACCACCGATCTATTTTGTTGAAGCACTTTTGTGTGACAAACACTTTGGATAGTGTCAGTTTATTATGCTTGTCTTGTATGTTTTTTCTTTGTATTGTAATGTCTGTATGTATTAGTTATCGAGTTGTAATTTCTAATGCATGTTATTGTTGTAATATTTCTCTAAGTGTTTTGCGCACTTAGCATGTGCGCAGGAATTAGTTCCTGCGTACTTAGCAAGTACGTAAGAATACTCTGCGTACTTGCTAAGTACGCATGAACAATTTTCCATGCGCACTTGTTAAGTGCGCAGAGATCAGGTCTTGTATAAATAGAATAGGTTGACAGAAGATACGTAGACATTTGCACTCAGTATTTTCTCTCTGTAACCGTTCGAGTTTATAATAGAAGGAACTTTAAAGTGATTTCTTTGTCGGTTTACTTTGTGTTGTTTGATTCTCCACCTAGTCACGGGTATTCCGCACCCGGTTCGACTAGTCACACACCCACACGTAACGATCCGAGACACCCGGGGACCTACAAGTGGTATCAAAGCTTATCTCTTGATTTCGAGTGTTGTGACTGTGTTAGGAGCATCTTCTACACATCCTACAGAGATTTTGCAAGCAAAAGTGGGTGTTTTTGTTGATTTTTATGATAAAATAGTGGTAGCTTCTGAGCACTATTTAAAAAGCAAAAATCACTAAAAAAACCGACTTTTGTTGTGTATTTGAGTGTTTTGAGCATCAAAGGTTGGTTAGAAACGAGTTTCTGACCCTTTGGCTCATTTCGTTTGGTCACATTTTCGTTTTCTGCCATCTCCGGTGAGATTCCAGTGACCGAAAAAAGTTGGTGAGAGTTGGTGAAAAAGTGATCTGCGTACTTACCTTATTTGGCAACAAGTACAGTCTTGCTGCGTACTTACCAAGTACGCAAGACCATATTTGATGCGTACTTACTTAATCTCCTGCGTACTTATCATTTACTCCTGCGTACTTATCAAGTACGCAAGAGCAAATTCTAAATACGCAAGACTAGGTTGGTTAAGTGCGCAAGGCCAGAGACAAGTGCGCAAGTTTCTTTGACTTTTCTGAAATTTGACTAAGTGTTCACCATGTCAAATCTTCAGAACCTCGGTAACCTTCTAAACTATGACAACGAGACTGGAACCCCACAGAAACCCCCAAAGCTGCTTAATGTAAATGATTATTCAAACTGGAAAGCACGCTTTGAACATTATATTTCTTATACCGATTCTTCGTTATGGATACCCATTCTAGAGGGCTATAAGCATCCCACATACACTTACCTTGATGAGGAAGTTCCCAAGCCTATCTCTAAACTTGATGAAGAAGAAAAGAAAGTTTATGATAGAGAGAAGAAGGCACACGGATCTATCACTATGGCCTTGACCAGGGAGTTATTCCACAGCTTCAGAGGATACGATAACTCTAAGGATCTCTGGAAGGCGTTACAGAAGAGATTCGAGGGTAACAGTGACATCAAGAAGAGTAAAAGGGATCTTCTCAGGAAGCAGTATGAGTGCTTCAGATATCTGGAGAACGAATCCATATATGAGCTCATCTCTAGATTCTATCATTTGCAGACTAAGTTGAAAGCTTTTGACCACATCTATCCAAATGAGGAATTACTTGAAAAATTTTTGGATGCTTTGCCACCCAAATTTGAGATGTATACTACCATATGAGAGAGAATTCTAAGTTTTATGAGATGACAATTGATGAGGCAATTGGAAAGGTTCAAACACATGACATGAACCTAAAAAGAAAGGAGAGCTCAGGAAGACCTCAAATACAAGACCCTTCTATGTATTATGGGACGTCTTCTACAACCAAGTCATCGGGCTCTGGATTTGCCCTTTTCTCAGGAAACTCTCATGAGGAAGAAACTGTAAAGGCTTGTGGTGGTCATGCGTGCTATGCAGCATCTGGATCTGGTTCTAGATCTCATCACCAGAACTCCTCAATAAATCCTTCTCCCACATCTTCCTCTAACCAATCAGCAATAGCCAAGATAGCTGAAGATCATGTGGCTTTATTCTCATCATGCATGCTTGCCTATGAGAACTTCATTGGCGGTAAGCTCACGGATCCTGAAACCATAGAGGAAGACTTCAATCAGGTGGATCCAGATGATATGGAGGATATGGATATTCAATGGAATATGGCCATGATCTTGAGGAGGGCGAAGCATTTCCTTAACAGAACTGGCCGAAAGTTCATTGGCGTGCATTCAAATGCCAAGGTTGGTTTTGACAAATCCAAGGCCAAGTGCTACAAGTGTCTGAACTTTGGACACTTTGCTCTTGAATGCCAGAAGGACAAAGCACCTACCTCTAGATTCACAAGACCAAGCTAGGGAAGCAATCAAGGAAACAACCAAGGGTACAACTCTAACAACCGCAATCAAAGTCAAAGTGGAACATCCAATGCATTGGTGGCTCAACAGGACGAAAGCTTTGATTGGGGTGTTCATTTGGAGGATGCCCTTATTGCACAAACACAAGTTGGTCTCATGGCTGAGATTATGGAGATGATGGAAGCTGAGGAACGGGAAGCTTCTGTGGCTGATCAAGTAGAATCTACAACTGATGTTGCCCTCATGGCTATTGGAGAGGAATCATGCTCATCGAATGAGGTAGATTCTAATCCTTTTTCTGTCATTTCTTGTTCCAAATGTCTAAGCTTAAAGGTTGAAAATTCTAAGCTTCAAGACAAAGTCGAACCCCTTCGTATTGCAGCGTTAAGCTACAAGGAAAATGAAATACGTTATAAAGATTCAATTGAAACTTTAAAGAAAGAAAAACGTGATTATTCACTTAAAATCAGCAACCAATAGTTTCATTTGGATGTTGCGTACAAGGGGTTAGAGAAAAGGAACAATGAGATCAACAAGCTGCAAAATGAGATCTTGCAGTTGAAAGGTAATATTGAGAAGTTGAAAAATTCTCATTTTGTGGTGGAACACTACGAGTCTGTAGTGAGGCAAGTGAATGGCTTAGGGCTGGGTACTAATGCCATTCCTCCACCAGTTAGCGGGAAATTTGTCAACAGCTTAATTGACATTGATTTGTCTTGCCTTGATAAGTCCTCAAGTCAGGATGATTCCTCTAACAAGGATGATTCTTCAAATAAGGCTGACTCTGCAGCTAATGAAGAGTTCTTTACTGCTTCTGATGAAGGGTCAGAGAACACCTGTCCTGAAGGAGTAGTCTCTGAGGAGTTGCTAAGTGAACAGAAAGTTAAGAAAAACATTATCACTGATAGTGATAATTGTATTTTGACTGAACCCGATATCATTGAATCTAATGAGAAATTGAAAGTGATACTTTATGGAGGATATAAAAAACATTAATCAAGTTAAGAAAGAAGCTTTTTCAGCTCATTTTGGGCTTGGTTATCAAGAAAATTTGCAAAAATTTTATACTCCCAAAAGCCAATCATCATCGGGTCAAACTACTGTTCACCAAACAACTTCTCCAGCTCATCATGCTGAGTCATCTAATGCCAGATCAAATGAGCCTTACAGGAGGACTTACAAAGAAAAGAGAACTTGCTTTCACTGTGGTATGGTTGGTCACATTCTTGTGAACTGTCCTGCTAAGAACCAAGGGAAACGGCCAATTGTTTCACAACCCGCTGTTATCCCTAAGTCACCACTAGTGAAGCATTCCAAATGTCCAAAAGTAAATGTGGTGAAACCACCAATAAAACCTATTGTAAAGCCAAAGATCACATCTGAGGCTAAACCATTTGTTTCAAAAAAGGGGAAGCTACCTGCTAAACCTAGTGTGTCTATCTCTGGTAATGCATAAACTGGTGTGAAACCTATGGTGAAACTCTCTAAGCCACAGAGGAGAAGAAGGAACAAGAGATTGAGAAAGCTAGAACAGCTGGCTGAAATTCAATCAGGTGAAGCTTCCACTAGTTCACCTGTTGCTGTTGAATCCAAGTCTACTGTTCCAGTTAAGAAAAAGAAGAGGTCCTAGAATAAAAAATCCAAATGTTCTCAATCTCTTGATCCCAAATCTTCTAAAGATTCATCCATTTTTGACAGTCACGACTGTGAGTTAATTGAGGTTGTTTATTTTAAGAAAGAAGGACGACTCGAGACCACTATGGCTTGGGTCTCCAAATCTAATTAATTCTTTTTGTGACTCGTGCAGGGACATCCGAAGGGTACTATCTCTAATCATTGGTATGTAGATAGTGGATGCTCCCGGCACATGACAGGTAACATGGCCTTGCTTCAAGATGTGAAACCATTCAGAGGTGGCTATGTGGCCTTTTCTGGAGAGAAAGGCGGTAGTATCACTTGTCAAGGCGGGTTTCAAATGGTTGTGTCAGCTTCGACAACATCAACTACTGCGAGCAGCTGAAGCATAACCTGTTGAGTGTCTCCCAGATGTGCGACAAGGAGTACTCAGTAATGTTTTAAAAGACTAAATGCTTGATACTCAAACCTGGTTTTGAGGTTCCTAAAGATTGGATTCTGATGAGAGCGCCAAGGACAAACGACACCTATCAGATTGATTTGAGCGTGGCAACAACCACCTCATCAGTTGCTACTTGTTTGCTTACCAAAGCGATAGAGCTTGACTCTATCTTGTGGTATAGGAAACTCGGACACATTTCTTATCGAAAAATGAATCATCTTGTCTGAAACGGTTTGGTAACCGGTGTTTCTAAGCTGAGATTTACCGTTGCAGATGACTGTATGCCTTGTAAAAAGGGCAAACAACAACGGAAGTCTCACAAGCCCAAGCTCCAAAACTCCACTGATACCCCTTTGGAGCTATTACATATGGATCTGTTTGGCCCCATAAGTATCAGGAGTATTGGAGGTAAGTCATTCTGTCTTCTTGTAACTGATGATTTCTCGCGTTTTTCTTGGGTGTATTTTTTAGGTACGAAGGACAAAACTGCTGACATTCTTCAATATCTGATCCTGATCTTGGAATCTCTTTGCAAGTTGAAGGTTAGAAGAATAAGGAGTGACAACGAAACTGAATTCAAGAATAATTTGATGGAACTTTTCTGTCTCAAGAAGGGGATCCGTCATGAATTTAGTGCCCCGTACACACCTCAGCATAATGGAGTCACAGAACGGAAGAACAAAACCTTGATTGAGACTGCAAGGACAATGCTGTCAGATGCAAAGCTTCCTGTCACTTTCTGGGCAGAAGCAGTTAATACAGCTTGTCACGTCTTGAACAGAGTTATGGTTGTGAAGAGGCACAACAAGACTTGTTTTGAGTTGATCAACAATCGACCTCCCAATCATGACTATCTAGTTCCTTTTGGTAGTCCCTGTTCCTTATTGGTACAATACAAAGACCGAAAGTCTAAGTTTCATGCAAAAGCGGTGGAACGCATCTTCTTAGGATATGTTGCCAACTCGCCTTGCAAGAGAGTGTACAATTAGGAACTTGTACTATCGAGGAATGGTTTGAAGTGGATTGTAGTAAACACAGCATTCCACCAGAACCAACTGGTCCAGCTTGGGGTTTTGATTATGATGCGTTATTCAAATCTTTCAATCTTCCGGATTTGTCTGAAAATGATGCCGCAAATGTATATGAATTATTTGGTGGCGGTGATGACTCCAGTTTCTCAACACGTGCTATTGTACCGATTATAACTTCTGATTCCTATGCTGCATCTGTATCTGGAACTCATGGTGGTGATAACAGTGAAGATGTTCATGTTGACGGAAATGACGCTCAAGCTACTCCTAACACTCGTGTAGGAAATGAAGCTCCAGCTGATCCAATCAACATTGAATCTTCTTCCTCTAGAACACAGGATATGGGGAGTTAAGTACAAACCTCGACTCATAAATTCAGGAACCGAATGTACCAGAGATGAGAGTGCATAAGAATCATCCAATTGACAATATTATTGGTGATCCTCATGCCGGTGTTCAAACTCGTCATCGAACCATGGCTGAGAACACTAGTCTTTACTCTGAGATACTTAACACTGGTGTCATAGAAACATGTCTGCATGCTGCATTCGCGTCCCAGTTAGAGACGAAGAATGTGAAAGAGGCTCTCGCTGACAACTGCTTGATTGAGGCAATGCAAGAAGAACTGCCTAAATTCCAAAAGTTGCATGTGTGGGATTTGGTTGACTTGCCAAGAGGCGTACAACCAATTGGCACCAGATGGGTGTTCAAATGCAAGACGGATGATCGTCATGTTGTGGTGAAGAACAAAGCAAGGTTGGTTGTTCAGGGTTTTTATCAACAAGAGGGCTTGGATTACACAGAAGTATATGCCCCAGTTGCTAGAATTTGGGCCATTCGACTGTTCTTGGCTTATGCCACATATGTCGGCTTCAAGGTCTATCAACTTGATGTGAAGAGTGCTTTCCTTTATGGTAAGGTGCATGAAGAAGTCTATGTCACTCAACCTCTCGGTTTTGAAGATCCGCATAATATCAATAAAGTGTACAAGCTCGACAAAGCACTTTATGGTCTTCATCAAGCACCTCGGGCATGGTATGAGACATTATCTTAACATCTACTGTCTAATGGTTTTGACCATGGACAGATTGACTCGACCCTCTTCATATAGAAAGTAGGAGGTGATATTCTTCTTATACAAGTGTATGTCGATGACATTATCTTTGAGTCTACAAATGAAGAGATGTGTAGGGAATTCGAACAGGTGATGAAGTCCAAGTTTGAGATGAGTAACATGGGTGAATTGTCGTTCTTCATGGGTCTGCAAGTCAGTCAAAGAGAGGATGGCATTTATCTGCATCAAACAAAGTATGTGCAGGACATCTTGTCAAAATACAAGATGAATGATAGTAGTACTTATGGCACACCTATCCCCATCAATCATGGTCTGCATCCTGACAAAGATGGAAAGGATATGGATTGCAAATTGTACCGTGAGATGATCGGATCTCTTATGTATCTCACAGCTTCAAGGCCCAACATAATGTTTGTTGTATGCTTGTGCTCAAGGTTTCAGTCACAACCGAAGGAGTCTCATATGATAGCTGTAAAGAGGATTTTCAGATACTTGAAAGGGAAACCCCGAGTGGGTCTTTGGTACTCTAAGCATCAGTCATTTGACTTCAAAGCCTACACTGATTCAGACTATTGGGGTTGTAACCTTGATAAAAAGTCAACTTCTAGTGGATGTCAATTCTTGGGAGACAGACTGGTTTCCTAGCAGTGTAAGAAGCAGTCAACGGTTTCTGTCTCAACATGTGAAGCAGAATACATTGCTGCAGCTAGCGGTTGTTCTCAGATATTGTGGATTCAGCAGCAGTTGAGAGACTACGGCTTGAACTTCACTGGAACTCCTCTGTTCATTAACAACAATGCCACCATGTCCATCACAAACAACCCGGTGAAACATTCCAAAACTAAACATATTGAAATTTGCCATCATTTCATCCGTGATTGTGCTGAAAAGCATCTCATTGAACTTGTAAAGGTTCACACGGGTGACAACTTTGCTGACCTTTTCACTAAGGCAATTGATCGATCCCGTTTTGAGCATCTTGTCAACTTGATAGGAATGTTCAATCCAGAGTGAAAACTTGTTTTTCTTAAATCAATTTAATTCATGAAAGTTAAATTTTATTTCTTTTAAGATTTATGTATAGTTCTTTTATTTTTAAATATTTTACAAAAATTCAAACAAAATAGAAAATGGAGAAAATTTCAAAGTAATCTTGAGAAAAGAGGAAATGATAATACATCAGAAATGATCTAAACGCCATAGACTGCTCATATGGGAAATGATTGCGTCATGCTTAGTTGATTGTTTAAATTGTTATGTTTTTAATCTGCTTATTTACAAGTAATTTGAATTGTCAGTAGACTGTAGGTGTCTTTGAATCACTAGTAGTGTGGAAACTAAATCTAGACTACAACTGTGATTTGAACCCATGTATGCATGTGTGCGTGTGTAAAAGAATACAAAAAGATCATTATCAGATAGAGGATGTAAGATTTTAGCAAATATTTTCTTAAGAGATCAGTTTCGGGTTATGTCTTTAGCACAATTACTGCGGTTCATCTCACTACCCATACTCACAAGTATGTAATGAGAGATTGAATCAAGACATGTCTTTACATCAACCATTGAGCATGTATTCACCCTTGAATCATACCTGATTCATTGAAATCAAATCCAGATAAAAGTTGGATCACCTTACCTAAATTCTCAGACTCCATATCTATTAACCTGAATCATCATATGATATTCATAGAAGAAAATCCAATCAAACCAAGACATCCGAATCACTCGATTCTGAATCTTATGATTCCTGATAATCCTTATGGATTCTGCTTGATTTTTTCTGTGCTAAACGATGTAACTTCATTCTATAGATTTGAAAATCTTTGGGAAAATCTTAGATGCCTTGAGATAGTGCAAGTTACATTTCTGTAGCATATCAGTGGTGTACACGTTGTATATCCTAAAATTAATTCCTTAACACACAAGAACGTGATACAAAGATGCTTATGGTTTCAAATATCATAATATTGCCAACTTGAATTACTTGTTTATGTGCTTATTACGTATGAATAAATTGTAATTCATGACATGATCCCATATTCTTTGACGTTTATCTTGTATCGTTTTTGCTAAAATTTTAGCCTGATATGATCCTCTACTCGTGTCTTTGAGCAAAAATAGTGTGTGTATATACTTGTATATTTCTATTCAGAAAAGATCAAAAAGATTCTAAGTTTGTGTACAGTTCAATTTTAATCAGAAAAACCAAAAAAAAAATATATTTGTGTTTAACCTTCTTGAATTGACTTTGAATCCTCTTGATTGAATGTGCTTATCTTGTTCGTTATTTGATTTGACTTCTTCATAATTTGAGTTGAAATTTTGAGTGAACACTAGTTTCTGCGTACTTGTTAAGTGCGCAAAAGTTAAACCTTGCGTACTTAGCAAGTGCGCAAGAGTTATTTCCTGCGCACTTATCAAGTACGCAAGAACTAATGTGTCAGGGTATTTAAACAAGTGTTAGAATTTTTTTCATCACTTTCTCATTCAAACTTCGAACTGCTGTTAAATACCCTCTGCCCATTTTTCCTCAAAAATTTAGTGTGTTCCAAAGAGCCTTTTCGTCCCGATCATTGTTTCATCTACGGATAAATAACATTTGGTGAGAATCTTAAGGAATTTCATCCGCTAAATCTCCTGTTTGGGACTTATTTCTGCCCTCAAGAACTAGGGTTTGATGATGTTTTTTGGACCGTATTTGGTTGTTATTGACTAAAATTGTGACCTAATACATGGTTAAATGCATTAATCGAACCTCAATCTTCAAGAAATCGTCCTTAACTTGTCCTAATTTTAGTTTTGATCTCGTGTTTGAACCGAAGATAGCGTTGGTTCACACTTAGGTCAAAATGACCATCTTATGATACTTTATTAGGTTGAAATAGGTTACATTGGTCATAGACATTGTTTTCGACGTAATGGCAACCATATTCAACATCAATTTCACAAGTTTCTGATTTTGACTTTTCAAAATTTGTCTAAGTGTTAAGTCATGCGTACTTAACAAGTACGCAAGACATTAGTCATGCGTACTTGCTAAGTACGCAAGACCAAAAACCTGCGTACATGACAAGTATGCAGGAAGGCTTTTTCTGAAATTTTCTAAGTCTGGTTTTCCGTTCAGTGTGAATGCACTATAGTTGGTCATGTGTATTCAATTCCAATGAATTTTCTTGTTCTTATTATGTTTACTGTTTGTTTTTGCAGTGATGGCTCGTGCCTTTACCAGTAAGTTTAATCTCCTTGCACTTACAGAACTGGAATGGAAGGGTGCTACACTACAATACAGAGATATTGTTGATTTCTTGAATCGTTCAAGGATCCGCTATGCTATATCAGCAGTTCCAATAGTCTCAAGACCGTACCTGAAGCAGTTCTGGGATACAGCGGATCATGACTGCACGGTAACCCCTAATGTCATTCGGGCTGCTGTGGTGGGTCATGACATTGCTTTTTCCGAGGACACAATTCGAAGGGTCTTACAGTTCCGGGATCTCGCCACCGACCCAACTGCCTATCCTGATTACTTTGTGGATGGATGTTGGAGGCATTGTATGGGATACGTCGGTGTACGAGATTACTCTTCCTACAAGAAGATGTAGGTGCTAGATCAGGGGAGGTACTTTGCCCACGTGATGATCATGTGCATCTCTTCCAGGAAGGCGGGGAAGGATGCTATGGGACATGATCTTGCAGCATCCATGGTTGGCTTGTCTCTCAAAAGGGTTAACTGATCAAATCAATACGGCTGAGATGTTTAGATTCCTGTTATACCCAAGATTTGTGCAACTACTGATCAATGATGCGTTGCCAAATCTGACTGCTATTGGGGAGAGACTGCAAGTCAAAAGGGTGGACAAGAGAGTGTTGCACAATTTCTAAAGCCAGGAAGTGTAGAACCTACCCCTGAGCATACCCCACTCTTTGGCCACCTGATTAATGAAGCATATGTGGCACCAGCTGATTGGAGATGGTTTAGTCATGAGTCTGAGCCAGAACTCAGTGAACATTCTGATGAGCAACAAGAAGATGAGGAAGTTGAGAGTGAGGATGAATTGTCTGAAGGAGGAGACGACGAAGTGGGTAATGATGGTGCTGAAGAATCCGACTCTGAAGATACAGAGTCTGATTCATCTGATTCTAATGATGCACCATCACAGGCACACCCGAGAAGACTGACGAAGGTGACCCTTCCCAAGTCATCTTCTAAGAGAAAGCGACAATCGACTAGCAGTGAATATGAACCAGATTCTGATTCAGACACTGCTATACAAAGACGTAGGAGAGAAAGTATCAATAAGCAACGGGGGGATAGGCCGCAACAAGCTATCCTTCGTGAGGTAGAGGTCAGTGCTCCGAGGCAAGTAAATGTATCGGCTGCGAGTACTGATTCCGCTTCTACCCCACCTTCACAACAGCTGTACCAGCGACAGCGGAGGAGGCCAGAGGTTACACCTGATGTGGCTTTCACTGCTATCACAGAGGAGGTTCCTGTGATAGTGTCCCTCCCTGTAACATATGTCCAAGTGGCGGTAACTACTCCGATTCTTACCGAGTCAGTCACCATCACTACTTCCACCACTCCTACAACCACCATCACATCATCAATCCCCACTACCACCATTGAACCTATCAGTCAACTCTACAACTTTGGAGACTTTTCCCTGGGTTTTGACTATGATACGATCTTCTTATCTCCCTTCCACAATGCTGAAGCCTCTACGTTCAGGAATCCTAATCCAAATGATGCCAGGATTGACGCTTTGGAAACATAAGTCGCTAGTCTACTTGAAACAGTTCGGAAATCAAGGGAAGAATCTGAGGCTCAACAGGCTCAGATAAATTCGTTGGTGGACGAAGTTACTAATCTAAGAAGCCAGAGGACTAGGACTGAAGAGAGACTTGCAAATGTGATGGCCCAGAACGAACTACTGATCAAAACGAATAATATGATTCTGGGACACAAAACGTCCTTAGAGGTCCGTTTTGACATGCAGCGGAAAGAACATGAAATGATGGTCAAGTTAGTAGCTGAACTGACCAAGAAGCTTGCTGCTCAGGGGGAGAAAGAGAAAGAGAAGGAAAAGGCATCAAAATCTACCAGTGATGAGGCTTGTCATCCGGTTGATTTAACAAAGGATGATGACAAAGACAAGGATCCTGAAGTCGGTCCTAGTGGAAGTGAGCAACAAGCTTTGGCGATAGTGCCCATTTCTGCTGTTCCAATGGCTGGGGGAGTCGACTCACCAGGAAGGTGGTGATGCTTCAGGTGGAAATAAAGGAAAGTCTGTAGCTGACGTTTTGAAAGATCTATCTGACGATGTGTCGGATAATGCAATCTTATTCTTAGAGCCAGACTATTCCAAAGAAGCACAGATCGAGGCTCTCTGCAATATTGAAGAAGGAGAGATCGACTCTGGTGACGATTGGGATGAGGAAGATGATGATGTGGTGATAGAAGTTCCCAAGGGCGACAGGGAAGGAGAGTATGAGTTTGAAGATGGAGAGATCTTCGAAGTTCCACCCTTTGAATCTCATCTTGACACAGGTTCAGTCGAGCCTACTAGTACTGTTGAGGCGTCGACTGAAGCCTCCCCTGCCGACCCTACACCTGTGGATCCAGAGGCAAAGAAAGACAAACATATGCCTGAAAGTTCATCGAAGGATCCGGCTCATGTATGGCAAAAGACTTCAATCATAGACAAACACGGAGCGACATGGATGATCTTAGCTGTGAGGTTCGATGAGGATAAGAAGTTGTCTGCAGTCAAGCGAGGTGGGGGGTTCAATACTTGAAACCAACCAGCGAAGCTTTCAACTCCTTACCAAGATATGACCTCGTGAACCTAGTAAACCGAGAGCTGTTGGGTCACTCAAATAACGCAGTAGCGATGGGTTTGTGGCAGGTTCTACAGCGTGAGGTAAGATCTGGGAAATTCGAAACGTTTAAGCCTCAAGTGCCCAAGCGAGTCAAGAACAAGAACGCTAGACATCCTGTGACTAAGAAAAGCTTAAAGAAACTGGTATACAAGCCAGTACTATGTGAAACCAAGATTCCCCTGAGCAAGTTATCTCAGGATATCCTCGGTAACACATGGTACTGGTACGTAGATCCTAAAATGGGCGAGGCAGTAGTGATTGGAAAGGTGTGGTCCGATAGTGGAAGCTTATTGCCAAGGGAACTGATCAGAGTGTTTGATGAAGTCTGCTTCATAAACTTCTCTGTGAAAGATCTGGAGGCACTAGCTGACAAGTACTGCATATACACGGACGAGTGGACAAAGTTCCTTGCTTCTAAATACGACAAGGTGATCAAGTTCTGCCTTGACTACAAGAAGAAGATGGAAGCTAAAGTTGGGGAGCAGTGAAGACCGAAGACAATCCAGAGTTGTTGTCAAGGGGGAGTTTGTTGAAGCACTTTTGTGTGACAAACACTCTGGATAGTGTCTTAGTTTATTATGTTTGTCTTGTATGTTTTGTCTTTGTATTGTAATGTCTGTATGTATTAGTTATCGAGTTGTAATTTCTAATGCATGTTATTGTTGTAATATTTCTCTAAGTGTTTTGCGCACTTAGCATGTGCGCAGGAATTAGTTCCTGTGTACTTAGCAAGTACGCAAGAATACTCTGCGTACTTGCTAAGTACGCATGAACAATTTGCCTTGCGCACTTGTTAAGTGCACAGAGATCAGGTCTTGTATAAATAGAATAGGTTGACAGAAGATAAGTACGCAGACATTTGCACTCAGTATTTTCTCTCTGTAACCGTTCGAGTTTATAATAGAAGGAACTTTAAAGTGATTTCTTTGTCGGTTTACTTTGTGTTGTTTGATTCTCCACCTAGTCACGGGTATTCTGCACCCGGTCCGACTAGTCATACACCCACACGTAACGATCCGAGACACCCGAGGACCTACATATTTCTCAATGCACCGAGTCAGTGGTGTGACCATGTGATGCACAAAAAGGCTCAATTCGTGGAAATGAGTTGTGTAGACTAAGTTCTCACCACTGTCTTGGGTAAGATCCCTAAACTCATCCTCTAGCTTCTTCATTTCATTACAAGGACATAACTCCTCAGTCATGAGCCTCTTCACTTCATCCCATTGCAAGGCCATTGCCACATCCACACCCCGAGTCCTTTTCTCACCCTTCCACCAGGTGAGCGCTAGTTTTTGAAAGACGCTGGAGGCATAACAAACCCGGAGATTGTCAGGGCAATCACTGTTGAGTAAGGTGTTTTCAATGTCTTCAAACCATTGAAGGAGACTCGTAGCTCCTTCGGTACCATAGAACTTGATGGGGTTGCACGAGTTAAAGTGCTTGAAAGTGCATTGGGGCGGGTTTGCACCACCATCACCATCATTAGCACTACCACAACCACCATCATTATCGTTGTTGTTGGCCTGGGTGAGTTGGTTCACAAGTTGGTTGAGGAGGGCAGCAAGATCATTGTTGTTGTTGTTGTTGGTCTCGTTGGCACGACGGGGAGGCATGCTATAGATTAAACAACACAAGGAAAGATATGAGAATTCTTGAGGATTTCTTGCATAAATATAAGAGAAATAAATAGACATAAGTAATCATAATTGGATTGCAAACATAATCATTTGAATGCTATGACATATTAAGGCTAATTAAACTTATATAACTTTCGAGAAGACATGCTTTAGCCTATAAGTAAACACTCATCCCGGGAATTCCTAGGAAAGCATACGGATCCCTTGGTTGATTGGGATTTATATGAAATGCTTTCCTATACAGAAAACCCAGAATACAGGTGTCACCCTTACAGATTGCACGTGCTCTCTAATAATTAACAAAGTTTAAAACCTTAAAGGGGTGTAAAAAGAAGATTTAATAGACTTGTGTCTATGAGTATGACCTTCCACATGCTATGATGATGATGATATAGAAGAAGATAAGAATGATGAGAGGCTTAGGATAGGGGTAAGGGTATTATTGTTTAGTTTATTATTTGGATGAAACTGTCACACCCCAACCAGCGGCGGAATACGTCGGGACGGGACATGTAGACTGTTCATAAGCACATGATCAACTATCTTCATATTGTTTAATAAACCAGGATTTCATTACATAAGTTCAATTAACAAACAAAATCCAGTACATCAACATGTTCAAATTCTTTGTTCACTAAGTCCAATTTCTAGATGTAGTATCTTGCACATGTTCTCTAACACTAGTACCTGAAACATGATAAAAATAAGGTCAACTAAAAATAGTTGGTGAGTATACATAGGTTTTGACACCACAAATAGTTTTCAAGTGTTTATACGATTCATATGACGCATGGTAAATAAGGCATTTGTGGAGAATCTACAGTCAAAACTGGATGTACAATCAAACCTTTGACTGAAGGGCATAACCCGGAGGTTATCCTAATGTAGGGCATAACACCTAGAGTTATCCTGATGTAATGTCGGCAACAATCACCCTACCTGGGTGGGTTTTTCAGACTCAATAAATATATCATTGTTAACCGTTGGCTTGTACAGAGTTAATGATTGTACGAGTATGTCATGTATATGTCTAGTTTCAACTCATAGCATTCAAGCACGAAGCACAATTTACACGTATGGTCATAATTATAAAATTGTATGTTATAATGCAAGTAGTTTTCAATGTATCATGAATCACCCCAAAATATATAAAAAGTAAAAACAGGGGCTATGTAACTCACCTTGCAATAAGAAGTTTTGTATGTCACACAAGCGTATTGTTTGTTGCACAACAAGTTCAAGCTAACCCTAAGTTTTGATGAAGTATATGAGTCAATAGTTCGTACATGTATAGTATAGAAAATAAAGGAAACAAGGATGGGACGGTTGGGATTTTAGGGTTTTGGAATGAGCTAACGAAGGAAAGATCCGAATCTTAACAGTAGCTAAAGTGATAATGTATAGACAGAATTGTATGAAATAATGTTTCATGGATGTTACTCATAAAAGAAACTTAGGGTCAACAACAAGTATTAGTTGTAATTTTTCTTATTTAATACTATCTCGTTAAGGCCATTAAGTAAAAATTGTCAATAAGTTGGGACATTTTAATGTGGTATACTTTGAAATAAATAAATTTATTATTTATCAAAATATAAAAAAAAATATCTTTAGTATATGGGAAAGTAATAATATTAACATGATTAATACACTTACGGTATTAATAATACTCATTTTAAAATTTATAATTTGGATCATATCATTAAAATGGGTTAGATAAAATATATGTATATTTCTTTTCGTTTAAAGGTCATGACACGACTATAATTTTAAAAGACATAAAATAATAGAAGTTTATGAAAAACACTTAAAAAATTTGTCATCTCTTAGAGTATATATATATTAGTAATGAAACAATATACGCATAGAAGTGAAAATGTCCACATATTATTCGTTATATGTTTATGATGATTAAAGTAATTAACCGTAGTTGTAAGTATAATGCAAGGATATTAACTGTGATTCCTAGGACATATCTAAAAGGTAGGTTTAATACAACATTTGTTTATATGATATACACACATATATGTATATCCTTATATGCATGCTTCCACACACATGAGGATTATGAAATAAATCATAGAGATTAGAATTTATTTGTATATATTTTGTTATAATTATAAAGGCTTCAAGATCTATATATACATATATTTATATGTGTGTAAGTGACAAGGTCTAACAATCAACAAAAATATTAAAAGGACGAAAATAGGCGTGGACGGGATTGAATCCGCGACCTACGTTTGGAGGGTGAAGTGCCTTGTTAAAGCATGATATTGTTTTCATTTTAATATAAAGGCTTCAACCATATCCAATCGTTCAAAAACCCTAATCCCAAAATTGGTATCAATTAAGAGCAGGCTCGTAGGCCCATCGTTAGGGCTTTCGATCTAAGGATCGAAACGAGTAAGAAGGGGGTCTAGTTACCTGAGATGGTTGGTAGCTGAGTGAGATCGGTAAGAGCCGCGAGTCTCGAGTTCTTCGGTGCCTGATCGAATTCCAGAGACTATTTGGGATGGGTTTGAGTGTTTAGGGAGTACGGGAGGGCTGTCGCGATGGTGTATGACCTGATTATAAGATTCAATTTCGTTCGAAACACATAATTTAGTACTAGGTTTAAGAGGAACGGTTACGCGAATGATTAAGGATTAATGCTATTGATTTCGGTTGAATTGGTCCATTAAATGCATTTGAATTCGATGGTGTAACGTATCCGCATAATTTGCAAGTAAGAACAGCTTTGAATTCGTGTATTTTAATTCGATTTTGATTGGTTTGACTCTAGAAAAGTCAAAATCGATGGATGCGGTCCGAATTTGGATCTAGGCATCGAAATTAGTTGAATTAGTTTGTAGTAAGCATTTGCCTCTTGTCGCGTAACAGTCCCGAAAATCGGTAGACATTAACACACTCGAATTCGAAGGTTTAGATGTGGATTTGGCTTGTGTTGACTTTGGAAAGTCAAAGTACGGGGAAAGGGGTCAAATTCATAGAAAAAGGTCCAATTTGAAATGCACGAGTTCAAGTTGAGGGCTCGATCACATAGGGGGGAGGGTTCAAACGTAATAGTTGGGGTCTAAACCACACTAATTTAATTAAAAATCATTTTTAATAATAAATTAACTTTTATTATTTTCTAAAATTTATAAAACTACACACTTTAGGTTAATTTTTAAATAATTTATGAGGGTTTATCCAAAAGGGTCAAATATATATTTTTGTTTAGAAACCATTTGTAAATTTCAAATATATACTTAGATATGTTTATATACTCATATTTATAAATGATAACATTTATATCTATATATATATATGTGTATATATAGGTGTGTATATATATAAATTATATATACATGCTAAGGCTAAAGTTTGAATTTGTATGAGTGAAATCCTAGATTGATGCACATGTAATTAGGGTTTATGTGACACAATGCATTGATCTAGAAATGGGATTGAAATATTATTATAATTCTAAAACAAGGCATCAGAAAATCATGGATATTACAGTATCCCCATGGAGAGGGAATTTCGTCCCGAAATTCAACTGGTGAAAACTACTAGAAAAGAAAAGAGATGAGGATACTTCATCTTCATTTGATCCTCATGTTCCCAAGTAATCTCTGGGCCACGTTTGGATTCTCAACGAGCCTTGACTGCCGGTTTGAAGAGCAAGACCTAGTTCTGATATTTAAAGTCAGACATGAATGATGATAGTGGATTGAAGAGGATTGAGGGGAAAACTGTCGAAGAATATTTTGGACTCCAAAGATGGAAGGCATCACTTGAAACGAGAAAGATGAGAATTTGATGATCAAAACTTGTTTAAGATGTAGTCTAATATGTTCAAGAAATGTCACTAGACAAGGGGTTTCACAAGGATTGGTCAAGGTCAAAATAACATAAAACTTTACGTGATATGAACAACGCTACTTCTGACAATATGACAGGAACACTTATATATAGGAAGTACCAGCGGCGTATCTACCACGCCCATATCATATCATATTAGTTTTGTTACTATATATCACAGTAGGTTTTATTTCATAACACACGACATAATTCACTATGTTTTCCATGCACTGACTTTTATAATTACGTGTGCACCCGTAATTACTCAAATCATCATATGGTTCGTATCGGTCATCCCATTGTGTGTGGGTCAAGAGAGGACATAAAAACACTTAGTTCATAACTATAGTTTTCACGTATGAGTTGTTAACAATTAACTGTGTTCAAAGATAGTAGAATCAATCCAAGAATAAAAGAACAATAATGTAGCACAACTCCATGGTTGTCCTAGATGGATGGCATAATTCTTCAAGTTTACCCATAAAGTTTATAGTTCTCTCGTGTTTGAACAAGAGTACGTCAAACACCGAGTAATTCAAAGCTTATAGCTTCCTCATGTTTGAACAAGAAACACGTCAAACCCCGAGTAGCTCAAAACTTGAAGCTATCAAATTTCATGGATTGAGTGAAAAACCATGCCTCGTACATAAGATGGACAATCAGTTGCAAACAACCTAATCAATCTAGTTTCATGTAGAATGTAAACAATTTAGTTTCGCACATAGAGTAAACACTCAAGTTTCATGTATAATGTAAACACTCAAGTTCCATGTTAAACGTAAACACTCTAGTTTCATGTATAACGTTAACACTCAAGTCCCATGTATAATGTAAACACTCAAGTTCCACGTATAATGTAAACGTTCAAATTTCATGTATAATTTAATATCATGTATGTTGCAAACAATTAAGTTTCATGCATAACGTGAACAATTGAGTAATATGTATGTTGTGAACACCCAAGTCTCATGTATAGTGTGAACAACCTAGTACCATGTATATCGTGAACGTCCATATGTAGATAATTGATTGGTATGAGTAACGTAATCTATCAAATTTTGTAGGTGATTGGGTTTTGCGGACATGCGTTTTGCTTGGAGGTCATGCACAATGTAGGTAGTTGGGTCTTGACTTTTCAATTTCTTTTGAGGTTTACGTAGATGGTTAACGCTTACGAGAATCGATTTATCTCCTTGAAGTGCCTAGTATGCTCATGTATTCCGAAGGTGCAGGATACGAGAAGGGTTTGTATGTATTTTAAGTGATGTGCCTACGAATAACGGGTTTGTGTTTTTTATTTGTAAATAAATGAGTAAAAACCTTATTATTGTTTGTAAATTAATAGTGAAAATAATAATTTGAATATCTGGATGAATAGATAAAAACCTTTTTATTTAATTTTAAATATCATAAAAAGAATGTTCAAAGGAGAATAATGGCTAACTTATTTAATAATTAAGCCACGGTTTAATAATAATTAATTTAACGAAATAATAGTCATAATTAATTATTAATAAAGATAATGTTTTTATAAAACAAGTCGTATTACGTCTCTTTATAAGGAGAAAAGGTTTATATAAAATTTTTATTACAGATATATCTATAAACTAAGGGTTTGATAAATGTTTTGTTAGAAAAAAATAACAATGTTGTTTAAATCAGATAATAAAATGATCAGTTTACCAAGGAGGTTTATGTACGTGTACTAGATTGCAATGAATGAAAAGATGACGTTTGAGTGATCTTGATGAAAATTTGACGAATGTAATTTATACTCATAATATTAAATCAACGAGTATTGGTATTCAAGTTGTAATATGAAACTTATCATTGAATGATGAAATGTTGAAATGTTGAATACTTATTCCAAACATAAAGTAGTGATTTTCAAACTGGAATTTAAAGACAAGAAATAGAAAGTCTGGCTAACGTCTCAGGTAGCTTTCCACTAGGAAGCAGATGAGCACCAAGATGAACATCGCTATGGTTACTCGGATAGTGAACCGGGCCTTAGCTCTAGCTGCTTCTGTGCGTGCGTTAAATATCTCCCGGTCTCCTTCCATCATGTCAATGTTGGTACCTAGATTTGTAATCAGGTCTTCCTAGTACCGTACTTGACCCAAAAGGTTGTCTATCTGATGCCCTAGCAGGTCATGACGTATCCCGTGCTCCATCCCTTGACTCATATATTCTATGGTCCTCACATAGTGGTGGGTGGCATCCACCGGGAATCCTATAGCACTAGTAGGTGTCATGGTCTGCCTCGGTCCTGGGTTTGGGTGTTATGGATCAGGTGTTAAGTAAGGGTCTCTCCGCGGGGGTGGTAGCGGGTTGTGTAGGTGAGGTGCTTGGTAAGGATTCCTTGATGGGGGTGGTTTAGATGCTCGAAGTCTCAAGCCGGTGCTTCTGAACCATCCTGCCATTATGTCAATCATGGATCTAGCAGCTGGGGGTGTTGGTGACTGATGGAATGGTGATGGTGATCCAATGTCTTCTTCCTATTCAGACCCTATCTCAGGATAGTATACCGGGGAGGGAGAAAAGTAGGAGTCCATGTCTAGCAGAAAAAGGAAAGAGATTGTAAGTGGTAAAAATACTGTTTGTTAGGTACATAAGTTTTCATGGGTTTAGAGTTTGACTAGCCATAACACCGAGTTTTCAAAATAGTACGTTAGAAGTAACACTTGACCTATAAGTAGTGTATCTATGAAGAGAATTCCCATTAAAGAGGGGTGGGTCGTAAGGAACACACTTAAGTACCCATTCTTTCCTCAGTCAGAATCTCTTATGGGTCCACACTGACTCTTCCAGCCATCATGTACTAGTAACACTATTGTTTGGGCTCATGGTCATGATGAGATTCATTTTGGACTAGGCTTTGAAGCCCAAAGATGAGATTCACTTACTCTAGTAGGCTTCCTCTCCTTGTAGGGTAAGTGGGTTCCCTAGTTCTTTATTAATGGGCATTAGGCCCGAGGATTTGAATTTTGTTCCCAAGTGATGATGATGACATAGTTCTCAATGTGTAAGGATGAAAGGGTATAAAGGCTTAGTTATGAGTAAGTATATGGTAAAACTTAGGATAGCATTTAGTGGAGTCAAATAGGCATCATGCAGCCTAATCAAATGGTGTAGCATATGAGGTATCACACAGGTAGTAATCAATGTGAGCATAGAAGATATCAAATAATCATGCCCTAAGATAACATGTATTGTAGCATGCAATATAGTACATAAAATGACATATAAGATCATCACACAAGGGGGTATCCTAAGGTTATAGACTAGGCCATTGGTTTCTAATAACCTAATTCACTATGACCATGTCACTGATACCAATCTGTCACACCCCAACCAGCGGCTGAATACGTCGGGGCGGGACTTGTAGACTGTTCATAAGCACATGATCAACTATATTTCATATTGTTTAATAAACCAGGATTTCATTACATAAGTTCAATCAACAAACAAAATCCAGTACATCAACATGTTCAACTTCTTTGTTCACTATGTCCAATTTTTAGATGTAGTATCTTGCACATGTTCTCTAACACTAGTACATGAAATATGATAAAAACAAGGTCAACAAAAAATAGTTGGTGAGTACACATAGGTTTTGACACCACAAATAGTTTTCAAGTGTTTATACAATTCATATGACGCATGGTAAATAACGCCTGTGGAGAATCTATAGTTAAAACTGGGTGTACAATCAAACCTTGTGACTAAAGGGCATAACCCGCATGTTATCCTTAAGTAGGGTATAACACCTAGTGTTATCCTGATGTAATGTCGGCAACAATCACCCTACCTGGGTGGGTTTGTCAGACTCAATAGATTTATCATTGTTAACCGTTGGCTTGTACAAAGTTAATAATTGCACGAGTATGTCATGTATATGTTTAGTTTCAACTCATAGCATTCAAGCACGAAGCACAAATTACACATATGGTCATAATTTAGAATTGTTTGTTGTAATGCAAGTAGTTTTCAATGTATCATGAATCACCCCAAAATATGTAAAAAGTAAAAAGAGGGGCTATGTAACTCACCTTGCAATAAGAATTTTTGTATGTCACACCAGCGTATTGTTTGTTGCACAACAAGTTCAAGCTAACCCTAAGTTTTGATGAAGTATATGAGTCAATAGTTTGTACATGTATAGTATAGAAAATAAAGGAAATAAGGATGGGACGGTTGGGATTTTAGGGTTTTGGAATGAGCGAACGAAGGAAAGATCCGAATCTTAACAGTAGTTAAAGTGATAATGTTGTTAGGGGTAGATTTTACAGCTCGGGATCCCGGATTCCTATTACGGTTTGGTATCCTGCGTACTTGTGTTGTTAACCATATTATTCTCCTGTATTTGACTTATTATCGCAGGTTCAATGGTAAAATCCAAGCTTGGACCTAAAGACTTGGAGGGAATTCGGTAGAGAACATGGGAAAGAGCTTGAACAAGTCCACCAATGGCTATATTTGAAGAGATCAAGGACTACCCTGATTTTTTGGGATATCTGTTATAAACTTGTTATGTAAGAGGTGCTAAGTCGTATTGGTCAAGCCTACCACTGAGTAATCTCCCCTGAAGTCAAGGAGAATGTGCTAGAGTAGGGAGCAAGTCAGCTAACGGTCATATTTGACCTGAAGACTCTCCACCTTTTTCGGGATAGTTGTTATCTTCATTTTACTATATAAAGAGGCATAATGATCGAATTAAGACACTTCACACACCGCAACCACACTCATTGTACTACTTAGCATCGATTATTACTGCTCTCAACTTGTATTCTCACTTTTGCAATCAATAATAGAATAGGAGGCAAGTGACGTTTAGTCACTTCCCGAGGTTTTATGCCGGAGATCCCCAGGGATCAAGGGCTTTCCTCGTAAACACTCGTGCCGTTTACAGTTTTCCTTTATATTTTATTAATGATTCCTTCAATCACATTACCTCACAAACAAAGTTTGATCGCTTAATTAGCTTGGTTAATTTTTTGTCAAAACAATTTGGTGCCCGCTATGAGGCAAGTGGTGCTTTTTATCCTAAAATCTTTGTTAAAACTTGCGTTCAATCATTATTTTTACAAATTGATTTCAAAAATGTCATCCCAATCCAAAATGGTTTCTGTTTCAACTCCCTCTTCAAGCTCTGGGTTGAACGACCCTCTTCCTCGTCCTCCGTCATTCCAGAAAAAGAAAGATAATCTGCCAAAGAAGACTACTTCTGCGGGTTTTTTGGGTTCTGGGATACCTGTCGGAGGACCTGTTCTTGTTTCAAACAACGAAATCCTGACCTTGTTCTCTGAGGTAAAGCAGCAATTGGAACATAAGAAAAAGACCAATCAGATGATGTTTAGAGAGCTTGAAAGAGTCAAAGAATCGAAGAAACCGGTAGAAGTGACAACTCCGCTGCTACCAAGGATCCTGGACTTTGACCATGCAGGATCCTCAGGAAACCATAAGGGAGACTTCGTCCCCATGCAGACTGGAACCACTACAGTTGGCCCGACTCCAGCTGTTGGAATCACCGCAAACCAGAATCTTGGAATCACCCCAGGATCCTCATCGCGGGATCCTCAGATTGGTAACAGTTTCATTCATTTTTCAAACGCTAACGAACTTATGCAAGACACAGGGATCAGTCCAGTCATGGCCAAGGAGTTGAAAAAGCTGAAGGATATGATCTCCAGCGTACCAGGTGTGGTCTAACCAATACCGGAAGCATCCTTAGCCAGTCACAGGATTTCCAGATTCGCTCCTCCGATATGCGATGCAGAGATCCCGAAATGCTTCCAGACTCCTAACATGAAGTTGTATGTTGGAACTACGGATCCCAAGGATCACGTCGCGCAGTACATGGAAAGGATGGAAATCAACCACATTCCATTGGACCTGAAAGAGGCTTGCCTATGCAAGGGTTTTGGCTCCACCTTAACAGGATCAGCCTTGAAATGGCTACTTAATGTTCAACCTTATTCAATAACTTCATTTGCTCATTTAATCAACTTATTTAATAAACAATTCTCTTGCAGCAGAACGTTCGAAAGATTGACAAGTGACTTATACAGGGTAACTCAGAATACCGGAGAATCCTTTCGGGATTATGTCAGCAAATTTGGCCAGGAATCCTTGGATAGGCCGAACCTTGACATTGCTATGGCAGTTCAAGCTTTAAAAATGGGATTGTTAAAGGACTCCCCCTTCTACAAAGATCTCGTAATGAATCCATGCAGGAACTTGGACGAAGTCAGGAATCGGGCTCTGAGGTTCATAAGACTCGAATATGACAAGAAGATCCAAAAAAATATTAATGCATCTTCCAACTATGATTATCCCAATAAGAAATTTGAATCATCATCTTTCAAGCTTCAAATATCAAAGCCTTACTCGAGAGCAGACAATCACAGATTCAATGTTGTAAAGGGCGATGAGGAAGAAGAAAATTATCCTAAACTGATTGACTATTATTTTTCTGTTGTTGTTTCAGGACTCATGTATGCTATGAAGGATCTTGGGGATAAGGTCAGATAGCCTAGGAAAACTGACAAGGCATCCAGATGGAAGGACAAATCTAAATGGTGTGCCTATCATGAAGACTCCGGGCACAAGACTGAGGATTGTATTGCCCTTAGAAAAGAAATAACCTATCTTCTTAGCAAAGACCACCTGAAGGAACTCTTGGGAAGAAAGAAAGAAAAGAACCAGAATCCTGATGCTACACAAGACGAGCGGCATCCCCACCTAAGGATGTCAAGGTAATAATTTTCATATCTGGTAGGTCTAATATATGCGATACTTCTTATTCTGCAGCAAAGATAAATGCTAAGGGAGCAAAGACAGAGAAAAGGGACAGGCCTACCAAAACATCCACCTTAACCGAAAAGAAAGTAATCTCTTTCAAAAAAGGGGACAGAGATGATGTATAGGATCCTCACCATGACGACTTGGTAATCACTCTATATATAGCCAATCACTTCATCCGTCGGATCCTGATTGATGGAGGAAGCTCAATGAACATCATACAATTAGAAGTCCTAAAAAGGATGGGGATCTCGGATTCTGAGATCATCTCGAAATCCTCAGTGTTAGTAGGATTATGTGGAGAGGTTAAAAACACAGTTAGAGAAATAAAGCTACCAATCTACATCGAGGGGGTAAACTCTATACAAAAGTTTTGTGTTATTGATTCTTTATCTTGCTATAACATTATTATAGGAAGACCCTGGATACACGGCATGAAGGCGGTACACTCAACATATCACCAATGTGTCAAGATGCCGACCCCTTGGGGAGTGGTAAGGATCAACAGCGATCAACAAGAGGCTAAAACTGTTATACTTCTTCGATAAAAGCCTCTGTCAAAACCAGGCTAGCATAGCAATTAACGAAGCAGGCCGGGGATGTTCTAGAAACTAAAGAACAGGATGTTAAAGAGGTATACCTGAATGCTGAGAATCTAGATATAAAGATCCTGGTAGGGAGCAATATACCTGAGGACATTGAAAAAGATATCCTGGACTTCCTGAAGGGCAGAAAAGCAACCTTCGATGGAAGCACGAAGACATGACATAAGCGAAGGAAATTTGCTTCTGAAAGAAATATGATCATCCAAGAAGAGATCGAAAGGCTCCTTAAATCTAGAATGATAAGGGAGGTAAAATTCCCAAGGTGGCTAGCCAACGTGGTGGTAGTCCAAAAGAAGAATGGGAAGTGGAGAGTTTGTATAGACTACACAGACCTCAACAAGGCGTGTCCTAAAGATCCCTTCCCATTACCGCATATAGACTCGATGGTGGACGCTACAGCAGGCCATGAAATCCTGACTTTCATGGATGCCTCTTCGGGATTTCAATACATCCAAATGGAACCATAGGATCAGGAAGACACGGCGTTCATGACTCCGGCATGTATTTATTGTTACACAGCTATGCTATTTGATCTTAAAAATGCAGGTGCCACATATCAAAGTCTGGTAAATATTATGTTCAAAGACAAGATTGGGGACACTATGGAAGTCTACATAGATGATATGGTGGTAAAGTCGAAGAAAGCTAAGGATCATCTCAGGGATCTAAGAGACGCATTTGATATCCTGGACCAATACAACATGAAGCTGAACCCTTCGAAATGTCACTTCGGAGTGAGGGCAAGAAAGTTCTTGGGCTACATGGTAACCAAGAGAGGGATAGAAGCCATTCCAGAGCAAATCAAAGCAATTATCAATCTGAAATCCCCAGCAAACACTAAGGATGTCCAAAGACTGACCGGCAGAGTAGCAGCACTCAACAGATTTATATCAAGATCCTTAGAAAAATGCAAATCCTGAAGAACAAGAGATTCGAATAGGAGGAAAAACATGAACAAGCACCCCAATCGTTGAAGGAATACTTGTCATCAGCTCCTCTACTGATGAGACCAGAAGACGGCGAACCATTATCCCTATACATGGCAGTATCCCGAAGCACCGTAGGTACTGTATTAGTCAAGGCTCATGAGGGACAACAGCATCTGGTATACTATGTAAGTAATAGTTTGCTACCAGCGGAAACCAGTGTGTCTTAAGAAAGCCAGAGATGCCAGGAAGGATGGCTAAATGGTCAGTCAAACTCAGCGCATATGACCTTATATATGAACCTGGAACAGTAATAAAGACTCAGGCACTTACGGACTTTGTGGCTGATTTCAGCAGTGACATCTAACACGAAGCAGATCTTGAAGTTCAACAATTAGAAGAATCCAAGGATAAATGGACCTTATTCACTGATGGTGCATCAAATTTTAGAGGAACAGGTCTAGGCATCTTAATGAAATCGCCACAAGGGTACATAATACCCCAATCTATAAGCTGTGAGTTCCAGGCAACCAATAACGAAGCAGAATATAAGTTGTTGATAGTAGGATTACAATTAGCCAGGGATCTCAAGATCAGGTATCTCCAGGTATATGTAGATTCACTATTAATTTCTAACCATTTTAATGGCTCGTATGCAGTAAAGGGTGAGAGGTTAGCCATATATCTCGTAATAGTTATGCAATTATCTATGGAATTCAAAATTTTCAATATTACACAACAATTGAGAAAATAAATGAAGTATCCAACACTGAAGAAGAAGAAGCATTCAAGGATCCTGGATTTTACCCATCAAAAAATATTTACAGGATAGTGAGATCCCAAATGGTGAAAAGAATAACAAGGCTTTTTGAATAAGGGTATCTCGTTGCACAATATATTGTATAGAAAGTCGATTGCAGGCCCATACATGATCGAATCAGAAGCAGACAAGGGTGCATATTGGTTGGCTACTATAGAAGGAGATATTCTGCCAAGATCCTGGAATGCTATCCATCTCAAAGCCTACTTTATGTAAGTTAGAGCTTAAATTATAACTTAAACTGGTATGACTTCTCTTCTCAATTATTTTCATTTTTATTACTCATTTATAAAGATACCGAATTGAGCGTCGGAGGGGTGTTAGCCAGGCTAACACCCACCTTCACCAAGGTTTCATGTTTTGCAGTAAGAATCCTCAAGGATCCTGATAGAGATTGGCCATCTCTCCTACGTCGAAGGTATTCAAAATCCCTTCAAAGGCTTAAACTGCTTTCTCATTTCTAAGTAGATTGGGTTTCTACACCCCGCCAGGAGCGCACGATATCCAAGTATAGTTCGAGGTGGTGCGACCGGTCTATGTAACAATGGCTGATAATTTCATCAATGTTGGCTATATCTTGGACCTTACGAATATTATCAATGGAGTAACACGGACGTGTTATACAACCGGCATGACCCAAGCAATTTAACATTTACATGTTAACCAAAGTTTATTGGCATTTACATGTCACTACGGGTACAACCCACTACGTTGGCATGCCCCAAGTTAATAACTCAAGTAGGTTGTTTAGAATCATGTTTTGCATAATGGGGACATCCCCAACAATCCTACGATTTGTATAAGAAGTTTATCCATCACTGATGCACTGGGGACATCCCTGAGGATCCTAAGGTACGATTACTAATTAAATAATCTGGTTATACACAGGGGACAACTAAGGAATTCCAAAAGGATATGATATACTTAAATCTCCTTATCATTATCTGGTATGTATATCTACCCAGCCTGATTCTCGATGAGGGTATTGCTTATTAATTTTCAATTTTGGGTAGACTCGGAATATTTGATGACTAAGTCATGGTATACTTCTACTATATTTGATGTAAGGTCAAATATCCCATGTTTATTGTGTCGATTTTTATGTGTTTTTGATAGTTTAAGTGTGTTTATTGAGTCAGTTTTATGTGTGTCTTGTAGTTTGATGAGTTACAGGGTAAATGTGTTTAAAGAGCATGAATTTGCGAAGAAAATAATGAAGATACAAAGCCCGAGAAGTCAAAGCCAAGCAGAAAAGTCAACTCCATGGAATTTATGGTCTTCGCGCCACTCGAAGATCTTGGTGGAGACGATCGCGGTACGCGAGGAAGCTGAATATGGGCCGCGACTATTTTGACCTTCGCGCCACGCGAAAGGCCCGCCAAGAAGGTTCGCGACACGCGAAGGAAAGGAATACGGCAAATTTTAACCTAATTCTAATTATATAGCCTCAAGGATCCCATTCTCGAATTACCTTCTTCCTGGTCGTCCCAGAGCTTCCCTAAGGCGATTTCAAAGCTTGTTTGGCCAATTGTTCTTAGTTTTGAATGATTATAAGTTTAAACGCTTTTATGATCCCTTTGGGTGAACGATTTATGCATGTACTCGTATGATTTCAGTTGATTATCAGTTTGGATTGAAGTTTTGTGAACCTCTTAAGTTCTTTGAATTCAATTGTGTGGTTGATTTATTAACAACTGCGTTTTTTGATTTATTGCATCTATCATCGTTTCTTGGTTTTCTTGCATCGGGAATAATCTAATTTTGTGACTGAATTGATTATTGTGTAGTTGGGTTAAACAAGGTTATGTCTATGTAATCTCTAATCTGATTTGAAACTGAAATTGCACGGGTGCTTTGCTAAATCCGAAACCCGGGGTGGTCATTCTTCTCCCTCTATTTTCATAAATTAATTTAAGTGTTTTTAACAATCCCAAGTCTTCTAAGTAATAAAGTTTAGAACTTTAGTAGTAATTGAATCAGTTTAGTTTAAATAGCATTCTCCACTAGTTCCCTGTGGATTCTACAACCCTACTTCCCGGTTTACAGTTTAAGGTAGCTAAGGAGTAGTTTTTATAAATGTTTTTTGATTAGCCTTGACAACGCGATCAAAATGGTGCCGTTGCCGGGGAACTTGTGCGCAAAGTGCTATTTTTGATTTATTTTGTTCAGTGCTACTAATTTTGTGCTTACGTGTGAATGGACAGTTTTATGCATACTAGGCGCTCAGGAAGAACTTCACCATTACGTTTTGATCCATAGATAGAGAAAGCAGCAAGAGCTAACAGAAAGCTCCAAGGAACAGTCCAAACTATTCTTGAAAAGCTTGACAGTCTATCTGTGAGAATGTCACAGAACCAATCGGTAAACCAAGATCCTAATCAAGGTGGGAATCAAAACCCACCAATTCCACCACTTCCAGACCTCCTATTCCTAAATCATCCACAAAACCAACAACAGCAGCATCAAGCTCCTAGACCACAACCTCCACAAAACCAAGATCAACCTCTACAAAATCAACCGCCACCACCCCAATTCCAACAACCTCTACCACAACCCCTATTCCGTAACCAGCCCTATCAACCTTATGATAGCTACCCAAGCTACTCCGACTTTAGAGATGATGAGCCTGTGTCACCGGGACACAGCCATCGGCCACAGCATGGTTCTCAACATGAGAACTGGAACGAAGAAGAAGAGTGGTATGACTTGAACCATCAGGAGGCATTCCCTCCTAGGAACCAAAGATTTGATGGGATAGATGGTTGGGTTCAACCACCGCCGAAAGCAGATTATGGGTTTCAACCGAGAAACCATCGTCAGGGATATTTGGGTAATTTGGAATGAGAGAACAGGTATAGACAGCTGGAAACATACAACCACCAGGACTTGATCAAGGGGTGGACAGTCACTTCCGCCCCGCTCTAGCTTTGAATGCATCTCCTATCATCCCTCCAGTTCGTAGGGGGAATGCATTTAAAATTAGACCAGGTTGTCTTGGGATCCTCCCACACTTCTTTGGGAGAGCCACTGAAGAGCCTTACACACATCTTTCTGAATATGAAGCTACGTGTGGGACCATTGGTGGTCAAGGATTCACAGCTGATGAGGTGAAACTGGTACTCTTCCGGTTTTCACTTAAGGATCGAGCAAAGCAGTGGTTTTTATCCTTACCAGCTACAAGCATTGCCACATGGGCAAAGATACAGCAGCATTTTCTTAATGAATATTTCCCACCTCATAAAACCAATGAGCCCGAGCTACGATACAGGATTTCAAGCAACACTCAGGGGAGCCTTTCTATGAAGCATTCAAAAGATTCAAAGAGTTGCTTTGAAACTTCCTACATCATGGAATAGAGAAGTGGGAGCTCATACAGGACTTCTATGATGGGTTATTACCTGAGGATGTGAGAGATGTCAACGCTACCAGTGTAGGTTCGTTCTTTGTAAACCATGTAGACGATGACTTGGAAATTTTGAAGAAGATGGCAGTGACATCAAAGAGGCAAGCCAATGTCAGTAGAAGAGCAAAGACTCGAGTAACTGCGAAAGCAGTTGACTATGAAACTCAAAAGCGTCTGAATGCCATGGAACTTCAAATGGCAAGGTTGGGCAACCCTAGTGGAAGAGAGGTGTCCAACGTCTCACAGTGATACCCAGTGTGTGATGGATGTGGAGATCTGGGCCATACTGTGGCAAACTGCCCGAGAGACTAGGGCAAGGCAGAAGAAGTTAATCAAGTTGGAGGAGAAAGGAAGCAGGACATGAATGCAACCTACTACCATCCGGGGCTCTGGAACCATCCAAATATCAGGTATGGTAATGCATCTAATCAATTAAATCCTAACTTTCAGGTTCCTGATTTGCAGGTTGGGAGTCAGCAGCAGTACCATAACCGCCAACAAAGCTATAATAAAGGCGGGTATCAAAGAAATGCAGGTAATCAGGGGTACCAACAAGGGGGTTATCGGCAGAGGAACTACAGCCAGAATCAACCCTAGTAGTATCAGCAACACGGAAACCAACAGAGCAAACCCGCCATTGGTGGTGACCCACAGCTCACAGCCATATTAGAATCCTTAAAAAGAATTGAGAAGGATAAAGAGATCCAAATCAAAACCAATAAAGCCTTTGAGAGACAACTGGGACAACTGGCGGAAAAGTTAGCTGAAGTGGCAAGGAGACCACAAGGGCAATTACCGAGTGACACTAAGTTAAACCCCCAACATCAAGGTGCCAACTCCTCTGGTTTAAGGAATGTTAATGTCTCCCAGGTAAGTACCCTCAGAATTGGTAAGGTTTATAACAAAGTTACCTCGGCATCACCGGATGTTGAGGGAATGCTAGTTGACCTAGGAGAAGATGGTGAGAGTGACAGCGATTCGGAAGCAGTTTTTATTAAACAAGCTAAAAAGGTAACTTTTTCTGAACCAACTAAATCTAAACCGAACACAGTTGTCACTCAAGGTGTAGGGGTGGAGAATAATACCATTCCTTATCCTGCTGCTCTATTGGAACCATCTTAGAAGAGTGTGACTAAAAGGGGCCCACAAAAGGATGAGTTGTGGGAAATGTTCAAACAAGTAAAAATTAATCTTCCCCTTTTAGATGCAATTAGGCAAGTACCTGCTTATGCAAAGTACTTGAAAAATTATGCACCCAAAAACGGCACCTTAAAATGCCTAAAAAGCTTGACCTAACAGACAATGTTAATGTCATTTTGTCGGGTACATTGCCACATAAGCTACAGGATCCAGGAGCACCTTTAATTTCTGTGCAAATCGGTGAACTAAAAATCAATAAGGTTCTCCTAGATCTTGGAGCTAGTGTTAGTATCCTCCTAGGAAGTTTGTATGACCGGTACGACTTTAGTCCTCTACAAAAGGCCGACAACACCGTGGTGCTGGCAGATCTTACTCTTAAACTTCCTAGAGGGATACTAACCGATGTCATAGTAAAGGTGGAAGATTTTTACTATCCTGTCAATTTCTTAGTACTTGATTATGCAGCTCCTACTAATGACAGGCATCCTAATGTTATATTGGGAAGACCATTCCTAAGAACGGCTCAATGTGTAATCAATTGCTTGACAGGTACAGTGGACATGGAATTTGGCAACCGAAGGTTAAGGTTAAACATATTTGCTAGTGCTATTCCTATTCCAATCAATGGCGAATGCTTTATGGCAGACATTGTTGAGGGGTGTCGTCCTCATGAAAATGAGGGTGAAACCCTGGAACCATGCATTATTTGTGACAAGAAACGGGAAGAGTATGAGCATGAGATGAAGGAAGCAGAGGCATAAGTGGAGGTGTATACATTGAGAGAAAGAGTGCCAAACTGGTCACTCTAGGTTGAGATTTTGCTAGAACATATTGATACCCAGTTAAAGCCATCACTGGAATCACCACCTAAGCTGGATTTGAAGGACTTGCCTAAACATTTAGAATATGCATTTGTGGGTGATAATAACACTCTTCCTATTATTATTGCAGCGGGTTTAACTGAGGAACATGAGCAAGCGTTGATGAAGGTTTTGATCGCCCATAGGGCAGCAATTGGGTGGACCATAGCAGATCTAAAAGGGATCAACCCAGCAATCGTCATGCATAAGATCATCACAGAAGAAGGAGCGAAACATCGGGATGCTCAACAACAGTTAAATCCCAACATGAGGGAATTAGTAAAGAAGGAAGTGCTGAAATGGCTTGATACAGGCATCATTTACCCCATCTCAGACAGCACATGGGTGAGCCCGACATAGACTGTCCCAAAGAAAGCGGGTATCCAAATAGTCAAAGGTGAGAATGGGGAGGAGGTTGCCACCCGCCCGGTAACAGGGTGACGCATTTTTATTGACTACAGGAAGTTGAATGCTGCCACTTCAGAGGATCATTTTCCGTTGCCATTTATTGCCCAGATTGTTGAGAAGTTGGCAGGTCAGAAGTTTTATTGTTTCTTAGATGGGTACTCGGGTTATAATCAAATTGCAATACATCCAGAGGACCAACAAAAGACCACGTTCACGTGTCTGTATGGCACCTTCGCATTTAGGCGAATGCCTTTGGTTTATGCAATGCCCTGGCCACCTTTCAACGGTGCATGAGGAGTATCTTTTAAGATATGATCGGGGAGTCCATGGAGGTTTTCATGGATGATTTTTCAATCTTTGGCACAACTTTTGAAACATGTTTAAATCAATTAACTAAGGTCTTAAAAAGATGTATTGAAACTAATCTAGTACTCAGTTAAGAGAAAAGCCACTTCATGGTTCAAGAAGGGGTGGTTTTGGGGCATGTTATCTCTAGTAAGGGTATTGAGGTCGACCATGCAAAAATCCGGGTCATTTCAACTCTACCTCCACCAAACAGTGTCAAAGGCATTCGTTCTTTCTTAGGACAGGCCAGGTTTTACAGAAGGCTCATTAAAGGTTTTAGTGCCATAACCAAACCATTATGTAATCTACTACTTAAAGATGTTCCCTTCATTTTTGACAAAGAGTGTTTATAGTCATTTGAGTTAATAAAACAAAAATTGGTGGATGCTCATATTTTAAAATCACCGGATTGGTCATTACCCTTTGAAATAATGTGTGATGCAAGTGACTATGTTGTGGGAGCAGTGTTGGGACAACGGGTAGATAAGAAACCCGTAGTGATATACTATGCAAGTAAGACTCTTTCTGATGCTCAGCTTAATTACACCACGACTGAGAAGGAGCTACTAGCAGTAGTATATGCATTGGATAAGTTTAGATCATATATCTGGGGCAGTAAAGTTATTGTTTATTCTGGTCATAGTGTAGTCAGGTACCTTATGGAAAAGAAGGATGCCAAACCACAGTTGGTCCGTTAGATCTTGTTATTGCAGGAATTTAACTTGGAGATTCGCGACAAGAAGGGGAGTGAGAATGTGGTGGCAGATCATTTGTCACGTATTGTGCAGGATGAAAGTGATTCTAAGGGATAGATTAATGAAGCATTCCCCGATGAACAATTACTATCAGTTTCCACTACTCCTTGGTTTGCTAACATTGTTAACTATTTGGCTACAGGTGCACTCCCAAAACATTGGTCTAAGAAGAAGCGGCGCCAGTACATCTTGGATGAACAGGACTTATTTAAAGTGGGCGCAGATCAACTGGTTAGAAGATGAATACCATAGCCAGAGATTCAATGTGTGTTAAGTCTGGTACATGCATCGGCATGTGGAGGACATTTCAGTGGGCAAAAGACGGGGCGAATGGTATTTGAAGCAGGCCTATTTTGGCCATCCATCTTTCGGGATGCTTTTGAGTTCGCTAAGAACTGTGTGAACTGTCAGAAGATGGGCAGTATTTCAAAGAGGAACGAGATGCCACTACAGCCAATTTTGGTTGTGCATTTGTTTGATGTATGGGGCATAGATTTTATGGGGCCATTTCCGAACACTTGTGGGTATCTCTATATTCTAGTGGATGTGGATTAAGTGTCCAAGTGGGTAGAGGCTATAGCAACAAAGACAAACGACCATGCAGTGGTATGAAAATTTGTGCAAACCAACATTTTTTTCTCGATTTGGAATCCCTCGTGCAATCATAAGTGATGGGGACTCACACTTCAAGAACTTCCAATTCGGGAAATTGCTTAAACTGTATGGCGTAGATCACAGAATAGCAACCCTATATCACCCACAGACCAGTGGGCAGGTCGAAGTTTCCAACCGACAGATCAAAGAGATTCTGCAGAAGACAGTGTAGACAGATAGGAAAGATTGGTCAGCGAAGCTTGATGATCCCTTGTGGGCTTACCACACCGCTTATAAAACTCCAATCGGCACTACACCGTATAGATTGGTGTATGGCAAGGGTTGCCACTTGCCAGTAGAGATTGCACATAGGGAATTGTGGGTAGTCAAAGACGCTAACCTTGATTATGATGCTACGGGTATAGAAAGGAAGTTACAATTGAATGAGTTGGAAGAGTTACGGGATGCAGCGTATGAGTGTGCTTCTGCTTATAAAGATCGGATGAAAAAAGTGCATGACGCTAAGTTGAATAGGATGACGTTTGAAGTGGGGCAGAAAGTTTGGCTCTACAACTCTAGGCTCAAGTTGTTTCCAGGAAAGTTAAAAAGCAAGTGGATAGGCCCGTACCTGATTACACGGGTATGTAACTATAGGGACATTGAGATTGAAGACTTCGATGATCATCTGAGTCAAGTAGTCAATGGCCACAGGTTGAAACCATATCTGGAATAAGCTGATATTAATTTCATTGAAGAGTCATGGAGTGTCTTGAAGAATCCTTAACCATATTAAGGTACATCGCGTCTGGCTAAAGACGTTAAACTTAGCGCTCTTGGGAGGCAGCGTAAGGTTAGTTAGTTTAATTTTCTTATCTAGTTAAATGAACATTGTGGGTGTGTTCTCTAGAAACCTCAGGAGACTAAACTCGTCCACTCGGGCTACCGAGGGGTTTAAAGGCTTGTTGCATATGCTAAATGCCTCCGTGATTCCTACGAAAGAGAGTTAGATTGTCATTTCTTTAATTTAGTTAAATGTTTGCAATTGGCCAAGTGTGGGGACGTCTCTGGGGAGATTATGGTTGGATAGAGTGTGATTGAGGGCAATACACCAACCCGTGGGGGGGTAGGATGTTGTTGTAGAGTTTGTACAAAATTGTTAGTTTTTCGATTTTTCGGTACAATTTTGCGTCTTTTCTAAGTTTTTGTAGGGTTTCATGGCAAGTTGGGTCTTCAAAATCATCATGAAAGACATTCCAGGTATGTGTGCCTATAATCTAAGTGTTGGAGTGAATTTTTGAAGAGTTTGAAAATTTTGAGTTTAAGAGGTGAAAATAATTCTAAGGCAAAAAGTTGGAAAATCTTCTAATCTTTCTGTGATGGAGGCCTCTTCGCGCCACACGAAGATTTGGTGGCCAGTTCTCGCGACACGCGAAGAACAAACTAGGGGGTCGGACATGTTTTGTCCCTCGCGACACGCGAGGGACAGCCCTCTGGTTTTCGCGACACGCGAAGACTAGGTTTGGATTAAATTACCCGTACTCAATCTCCATTCGGGTGACGATAATCTGACTTTGACAAATCTTGTACAAGGCAGCCTATCAGCAGATTTTTACGACGATCGCGAATGAAATGCTATACGATCGTAGGTCCAGCTAAGTTTATTTTTATTTTTGTATATTTCTTTTAGAGTCGCTCTTCCTACATTGAGGGCAATGTAGAGTCCAAGTGTGGGGAGGGGAGACCTTGGTCCAGGTCTGTGTTTGAGTCTGTATTTTGAGTCATAAAAAGTCAGAAAAATCCATAAAAATTTAAAACTTTTTTAAAATGTCCCTGGATTAGAATGTTTGCAATTAAATGGAAAATGATAGTACAATCGAAAATTTTGCGTGTGAATTGAAATGAAAAATAAAGATGATCAAGCGCGTCTGATTTGTAACGTTTTGGTAGGCCCAACCTTCTTAAGAGCTTAAACTTCCTGATAAGTGTATCTAAGTTAAATAAATAATTAATTCAGGATATCTTGTATGTTCTCATCTTAGGGGTGTCGGTAAGGTCGAAATTGTCAATACGGGGTGATAGGTACCACTATAAGCAAGAATTTATGAGTTTTTAAAATTTATTGGCACACCTCTTTCTTTTTATGAGAACAAATCCGAAATTTAGTGGCGCCCGCTTTCCATCGTCCGTGTCATTCATGAATTTTAATTAATTCAATTGAAAGCTTAGGTTTTGCCTACGTGTTACCCTTCGGGATAGCGACTTGGTTGATACACCCATGGGCGGGACTTAAGTAATCAATATTTTGGACATCTAAGTTAGGTTTATGTAATACCCTCCGGGATGGTGACTTGGGGGATACACCACTATTCCGAACCTTATGAACTCCATTGCTTAAAACTACAGCCTATGTGTCACATGTTGAGTTCCAGCTTGATTGAAACACCACTGGGTTAGATTTATTCAAAAATATTAATAAAAGCTCAAAACATTCATCCTATCCATTATCCATCATTAATTTTTAAAACATATAAGTTAGTGTTTATAGTGGTGGGAAATCTATAAGGTTTAACCCGGGCCTAAACATGACCTTGATATGGGAGTAGGCTGAGTCATAGATTTCTGAGTGTGAGACCCATAGATAGACTATCAGTTTGGTAATGTATAATATGATAGATCACATAGTCGGGGGCTCGAGAGTTGGTGGATGGGTTTAATCGGACAGAAATACCGATTGTTACGATTAATGTGTTATGAAGTTTGTGCTGTGTAAAATGAACGTATAAGTTGCAAGTTTTTCGATTATGATTCCATTGCATTATTCTTTTTCGGGACGCAAAAGGTTAAGTGTGGGGATGTAATGTAAGGTCAAATATCCCATGATTCCATTGCATTATTCTTTTTATGTGTTTTGATAGTTTAAGTGTGTTTATCGAGTCAGTTTTATGTGTGTCTTGTAGTTTGATGAGTTACAGGGTAAATGTGTTTAAAGAGCGTGAATTTGCTAAGAAAATAATGAAGGTACAAAGCCCGAGAAGTCAAAAGAAGTCAAAGCCAAGCACAAAAGTCAATTTCATGGAATTTATGGTCTTCGCGCCATGCGAAGATCTTGGTGGAGGCGTCCGCGGTACGTGAGGAAGCTGAATATTTGTCGCGACTATTTTGACCTTCACGCCACGCGAAGGGCCGGCCAAGAAGGTTCGCGACACGCGAAGGAAAGGAATGCGGCAAATTTTAACCTAATTCTAATTATATATACTAAAGGATCCCATTCTCGAATTACCTTCTTCATGGCCGTCCCAGAGCTTCCCTAAGGCGATTTCAAAGCTTGTTTGGCAAATTGTTCTTAGTTTTGAATTATTGTAAGTTTAAAGTTTAGATTTTTCATGTTTTCGACAATCATGAACGGCTAAACGCTTTTATGATCCCTCCGGTTGAACGATTTATGCATGTACTCGTATGATTTTAGTTGATTATCAGTTTGGATTGAAGTTTTGTGAACCTCTTAAGTTCTTTAAATTCAATTGTGTTTTAATTTATTAACAACTTCATGTTTTCGATTTATTGCATCTATCATCGTTTCTTGGTTTTATTGCATCGGGTATAAATTGATTTTGTGATTGAATTGATTATTGTGTGGTTCGGTTAAACAGTTAAACAAGGTTATGTCTACGTAATCTCTAATCTGATTTGAAACTGAAATTGCTCGGGTGCTTTGCTAAATCCGAAACCCGGGGTGATCATTCTTCTCCCTCTATTTTCATAAATTAATTTAAGTGTTTTTAACAATCCCAAGTCTTCTAAGTAATAAAGTTTAGGACTTTAGTAGTAATTGAATCAGTTTGGTTTTAATAGCATTCTCCATTGGTTTTCTGTGGATTCGACAACCGTACTTCTCTGTTTACAGGTTAAGGTACCTAAGGAGTAGTTTTTATAAATGTTTTTTATTAGCCTTGACAACGCGGTCGGTATTTTTGCAAACTATTTATCAAAAACAAGGTATGTTTTCATAAACCAAAGTTTAAACTTATGAAATTATTTACAGATGTTCATAAAGGATCTGGTATCCCAAAAAGATACCTAAATCTATTTTTTCCATGTATCATAAGGCTTAACTGCCTAAGGATCCTTCTTTTCTAAAAATATGTCAAAAACATATCAAACATATAACAACCATAGCACATAGTCATAAGTTATTTACTAATACTGAGAGTGCAGGAAAATTAGTGATTCAGGTTTCATCCAAAAGCTGGACCCATCCACCCAAATCACGGACCATCAGTCAAGAGTTGAAATTATCTATCCCAAACTAGGATCTCCAAAGTAGAAAAAGTTCATAATCCAGGATACTGAAAGTATGTTACCAAATGACTGAGTACATGAAGCTTCTTATAGGCATCAACATAGTCCAGGCCTTCTTAGATAGTTACACCGGCGGCATCACAGAGCTTTCTCTTTTTGCCAACGGTGATCTTGGGGCGTAGAGTAGTATCATCAGGTTTGGGAGCTTCGGTAGTAGCCTGAGTCTTTTCCTTTTTGATGGCTTTGCTTTTAGAGATCGTGTTATCAACGTCGTTGAGAAAAAATCGAGAGCTTGACCTACGAGCGCCTGCTACAGGACAATGGGTTAGACTCCTAAATATACGTTTAACTAAAATATAGATAAAACCTTCTTTTTTTCTTACCGGACAGAAGGCTATCGAGATCAGACAAGGCGAATTAAGAGCTTGACTTTTGGATTCCTACAGAAGATTAGAGCAAATCAGGATCATAGTGTGCAATAATACATATATAAATTGTTCTTTACCTGAAGACATGTTGGACTAGGAGTATTGCATGTCAAAGCTGGCTTCACTACTGGTTGATTCAACATGAAAGGACCTCTCCGCAACAGGTAACTCTAAAAAAGCCTCGATTTTTTTATCCGTGTCACTTCTCTCAGGAACTAATTCAGCAAATTTGAGAGCTACACAAAGAAAAAGCTTAAAGGTTAGAAATAAACCGAAGATTGGTAGTAAAAAGCTTTACCTGATCAGCTTTGAGAAGATCCAAGTGAGGGGAAGCGTGAAGGATTATGATTATATCCTACAAAAGCAATGGTCATTTCGTATTGGAACCCAGGAAGAGTCCTATCGAAACCTTCTAATCAATTGACCGTTTGAATTTTAAAATTTTACAAATGTCGATAAAGCTGACAACCGTTAAATTTGGGGACATTTGTTAGGGGTAGATTTTACAGCTTGGGATCCCGGATTCCTATTACGGTTCGGTATCCTGCGTACTTGTGTTTGTTAACCGTATTATTCTCCTATATTTGACTTATTATCGCAGGTTCAACGGTAAAAACCAAGCTTGGACCTAAAGACTTGTAGGGAATTTGGTAGAGAACGTGGGAAAAAGCTTGAAAAATTCCACCAACGGCTATATTTGAAGAGATCAAGGACTTCCCTGATTTTTCGGGATATCTGTTATTAACTTGTTATGTAAGAGGTGCTAAGTCGTATTGGTCAAGCCTACCACTGAGTAATCGCCCATGAAGTCAAGGAGAACGTGCTAGAGTAGGGAGCAAGTCAGCCAACGGTCATATTTGACCTGAAGACTCTCCACCTTTTTCGGGATAGTTGTTATCTTCATTTTACTATATAAAGAGGCATAATGATTGACTTAAGACACTTCACACACCGCAACCACATTCATTGTACTACTTAGCATCGATTATTACTGCTCTCAACTTGTATTCTCACTTTTGCAATCAATAAAAGAATAGGAGGCAAGTGACGTTTAGTCACTTCCCAGGTTTTATGCCGGAGATCCCCAGGGATCAAGGGCTTTCCTCGTAAACACTCGTGTCGTTTACAGTTTTTCTTTATATTTTATTCACGATTCTTTCAAGCACACTACCTCACAAACAAAGTTTGATCACTTAATTAGCTTGGTTAATTTTTGGTCAAAACAAATATATAGATAGAATTGTATGAAATAATGTTTCATGGGTGTTACTCATAAAAGAAACTTAGGGTCAACAGCAAGTATTAATTATAATTTTTCTTATTTAATAGTATCTCGTTAAGGCCATTAAGTTAAATTGTCACTAAGTTGGGACATTTTAATGTGGTATACTTTAAAATAAATAAATTTATTATTTATCAAAATATAAAAAAATATCTTTAGTATATGGGAAAGTAATAATAATAACATGATTAATACACTTATGGTATTAATAATACTCATTTCAAAATTTCTAATATGGATCATATCATTAAAATGGGTTAGATAAAATATATGTATATTTCTTTTGGTTTAAAGGCCATATCACGACTATAATTTTTAAAGACATAAAATAATAGAAGTTTATGAAAAACACCTAAAAATTTGTCATCTCTTAGAGTATATATATATTAGTAACGAAACAATATATGCATAGAAGTGAAAATGTCCACATATTATTCGTTATATGTTTATGATGATTAAAGTAATTAACCGTAGTTGTAAGTATAATGCAAGAATATTAACTGTGATTCCTAGGATATATTTAAAAGGTCGGTTTAATACAACATTTGTTTATATGACATATATATATACACACACATATATGTATATCATTATATGCATGCTTCCACACACATGAGATTATGAAATAAATCATAGAGATTAGAATTTATTTGTATATATTTTGTTATAATTATAAAGGCTTCAAGATCTATATATACATATATTTATATGTGTGTAAGTGACAAGGTCTAACAATCAACAAAAATATTAAAAGGACGAAAATAGGCGTGGACGGGTTTGAACCCGCGACCTACGTTTGGAGGGTGAAGTGCCTTAACCATTTGTTCTGGGCGAATGCCATGTTAAAGCATGATATTGTTTTCATTTTAATATAAAGGCTTCAAGATCTTTCTTCCCCATATCCAACCGTTCAAAAACTATCCCAAATTTGGTATCAATTAAGAGCAGGGCTTTCGATCTAAGGATCGAAACGAGTAGGAAGGGGGTCTAGTTACCTTAGATGGTTGCGAGCTGAGTGAGATCGGTAAGAGCCGCGAGTCTCGAGTTCTTCGGTGCGTGATCGAATTCCAGAGACTATTTGGTATGGGTTTGAGTGTTTGGGGAGTACGGGAGGGATGTCGCGATGGTGTATGACCGGATTATAAGATTCAATTTCGTAAACACACAATTTAGTACAAGGTTTAAGAGGAACGGTTACGCGAATGATTAAGGATTAATGCTATTGATTTCGGTTGAATTGGTCCATTAAATGCATTTGAATTCAATCGTGTAACGTATCCGCATACTTTGCAAGTAAGAACAGCCTTGAATTCGTGGATTTGAATTCGATTTTGATTGGTTTGACTCTAGAAAAGTCAAAATCGATGGATGGGGTCCGAATTTGGATCTAGGCATCGAAATTAGTTGAATTAGTTTGTAGTAAGCATTTGCCTCTTGTCGCGTAACAGTCCCGAAAGATCGAAAGACATTAACACACTCGAATTCGATGGTTTAGATGTGGATTTGGCCTGTGCTGACTTCGGAAAGACAGAGTACGGGGAAAGGGGTCAAATTCATAGAAAAAGGTCCAATTTGAGATGCACGAGTTCAAGTTGAGGGCTCGATCACATAGGGGGGAGGGTTCAAACATAATAATCGGGGTCTAAACCACATTAATTTAATTAAAAATTATTTCTAAATATAAATTAACTTTTACTCTTTTCTAAAATTTATAAAACTACACACTTTAGGTTAATTTTTAAACAATTTATGAGGGTTTATCCGAAAGGGTCAAATATATGTTTTTGTTTAGAAACCATTTGTAAATTTCAAATATATACTTAGATATGTTTATATACTCATATTTATAAATGAAAACATTTATATCTATATATATGTATATATATATAGGTGTGTATATATATAAATTATATACATATGGTAAGGCTAAAGTATGAATTTGTATGAGTAAAATCCTAGATTGATGCACATGTAATTAGGGTTTATGTTACACAATGGATTGAGCTAGAAATGGGATTGAAATATTATTATAATTCTAAAATAAGGCATAAGAAAATCATGGATGTTACATTATCCCCATGAAGAGGGAAATTCGTCTCGAAATTCAACTGTTGAAAACTACTAGAACAGAAAAGAGACGGGGATACTTCAACTTCATTTGATCCTCATGTTCCCAAGTAAACTCTGGGCCACGTTTGGATTCTCAACGAGCCTTGACTGCCGGTTTGAAGAACAAGACCCAGGTCTGACATTCAAAGTCAGACATGAATGATGATAGTGGATTGAAGAGGATTGAGGGGAAAACTGTCGAAGAATATTTTGGACTCCAAAGATGGAAGGCATCACTTGAAACGAAAAAGATGAGAATTTGATGATCAAAACTTGTTTGAGATGTAGTCTAATATGTTCAAGAAATATCACTGGACAAGGGGTTTCACAAGGATTGGTCAAGGTCAAAATAACATAAAACTTTATATGATATGAACAACGCTACTTCTGACAATATGACAGGAACACTTATATATAGGAAGTACCAGTGACGTATCCACCAGGCCCTTATCATATCACATTAGTTTCGTTACTATATATCACGGTAGGTTTTATGTCATAACACATGACATAATTCACTATGTTTTCTATGCGCTGACTTTTATAATTACGTGTGCACCCGTAATTACTCAAATCATCATATGGTCCGTATAGGTCATCCCATTGTGTGTGGGCCAAGAGAGGACATAAAAACACTTAGTTCATAACTATACTTTTCACGTATGAGTTGTTAACAATTAACTGTGTTCATAGATAGTAGAATCAATCCAAGAATAAAAGAATAATAATGTAGCACAACTCCATGGTTGTCCTAGATGGATGACATAATTCCTCAAGTTTACCCATAAAGTTTATAGTTCTCTCATGTTTGAACAAGAGTACGTCAACCCACGAGTAGTTCAAAGCTTATAGCTTCCTCGTGTTTGAACAAGAAACACGTCAAACCCCGAGTAGCTCAAAACTTGAAGCTATCAACATTCATGGATTGAGTGAAAAACCATGCCTTGTACATAAGATGGACAATCAGTTGCAAACAACGTAATCAATCTAGTTTCATGTAGAATGTAAACAATTTAGTTTCGTGCATAGAGTAAACACTCAAGTTTCATGTATAATGTAAACACTCAAGTTCCATGTTAAACGTAAACACTCCAGTTTCATGTATAATGTTAACACTCAAGTCCCATGTATAATGTAAACACTCAAGTTCCACGTATAATGTAAACGTTCAAATTTCATGTATAATTTAATATCATGTATGTTGCAAACAATTAAGTTTCATGTAAACATGAACAATTTAGTAATATGTATGTTGTGAACACCCAAGTCTCATGTATAGTGTGAACAACCTGGTACCATGTATATCGTGAACGTCCATATGTAGATAATAGATTCATATGAGTAACGTAATCTATCAAATTTTGTAGGTGATTGGGTTTTGCGGACATGCATTTTGCTAGGAGCTCATGCATAATGTAGGTAGTTGGGTCTTGAATTTTCAATGTCTGTTGAGGTTTACGTAGATGGTTAACGCTTACGCGAAACGATTTATCTCCTTGTATTGCCTAGTATGCTCATGTATTTCCGAAGGTGCAGGATACGAGAAGGTTTTGTATGTATTTAAAGTGATGTGCCTACGAATAACGGGTTTGTGCTTTTGGTTTGTAAATAAACGAGTAATTGTAACTTATTATTATAATTCTAAAACAAGGCATAAGAAAATCATGGATGTTAGAGAAGCATAGTGAGCCAGGCAGTCTAACAACTAGGGCATCAAATAGATTAACACATAACATAGTAGACATGTAGCACATAGCATGTAGAAATTATCATATAATATAGAGCATGGCATAAGATGGGTGTCCTAAGGTTATAGTCTAGGTCAAGGGTGTCTATTAACCTAATTCCCTATAACCATGGCTCTGATACCAATCTGTCATACCCAACCAACGGCGGAACATTCAGGCCATAACGCTCATAGAAGTGCTGGAACGTTAGAAAAGCCAAGCTAAGGAGTTGATTCTATAATTTCCTACTTAGAGGCTCATTCCTATAAAGGTGAATACTTTATCTCTTTCAAAAATTGAGTCAAACATTTACGTTTAAGAAAATGGCCAAATAAAGGTTAAGGGAATAATGCTCAACATTCTTCTACGTGAAAGCATTCAGGTCATAGATATACGTAAAACTTGCAAGGGATACACGTGTCTCAGGTGAAATTCCCGGATTATGGCTAGTGCTTATCTTATAACAAGATCATGGGTGTATACCTAACAGTTGTTATAAGGCATGACGCAAGTGTATATTGTGGTGCGATTGAAAAGGACGAGCCTGCTGAATGTGTAGATTGAACATGAAGTTATGATTATGAAATTAATACTTGTTTGTGCCAAATAATTTTTCTTTCAAGATAATTGTATTCACCGGCGTTCGCGCTGACGTTTTATTTTCAAAATGTTTTCAGGTATTGAATAACATGTGAAAGAAAAAAGGATATGGGCAGACATAAGATCTGACCCATAATAAGGGAAGGGCAGACATGAGATCTGACCCAAAGGAATATAAAAGGATAAAATGCATGTTGCATTCTCAAGCCTCATGCGTGGAAAATCCTAAAAAGTAAAAGAGGAGATAGGACCGAGGAACTGATCAACCTCGGATAGTACTATTTCCTGTGGCTTGAACTTGTCTATGAAAGACAAGAGATGTATTTGGTTTCAAATCCAATTTTGTAATCAAATGAAAAATGATATTTAAATCCCTATGTTTATAAAGCAAATACAAGACTTTTGTTTTCCAACTGGGTTTTGATATTTACAATTACAACCCTTGAGGTTGAGAGAATGTTGAAACGATCCTTGTGAAAAAGACTTCAGTTGTGTTTTATAAAAACTCTGAAATCAAAACAGGTACCAATCGGTGTCGCACACGTCCATGGGTGCCTGGGGCGGGGTGTGACATCTATAGTTAAACTAGGTGCACAATCAAACCTTGTGACTGAGGCATAACACGCAGGTTACCCTAATGTATTGTCGGTAGCAATCACCCTACCTGGGTGGGTTTGTCAGACATAATAGATCCATCAATGTTACCATTGGCTTGTACTGAGTTAATGATTGTGCGAGTATGTCATGTATATGTACTCTTAACTAATAGCATTCAAGTACAAAGCACAAATCACACATATGGTCATGTTGTAGAATTATATATTGTAATTGCAAATAGTTTTCAATGAAAGTCATGTTTCACCCCAAAATGTGTAAAAATGTAAAAATGGGCTATGTAAAACTCACATGTATTAGATGTTGAAGATAACACGAGCAATAGGTAGCACAAGTGATTAGTTTGATCACAATGTCAACCTATAAGTGGATTGCATGTAACTAATTAATGTTATGCACAAAAATCTAAGGCAAGTTCTAAGGTTCAACGGGATTTGATGTGTGGAGATTTGTACAAAAGGGTTTGTGTGATTTCATGAAATGAATGTGTATAAGTTGGTGTTTGTATTTGAATAAAAGTTTAATATAAAATATGAATTCAAAGTATATATGAATTAAATAAAATAATGATTGACTTAGGGTTTTATTATGATAAATAAATTATTTAAATAAATAAATTCTTTTTATTTATTTATTTATTAATATAATAATGTCTTAAAAATAGTGTATATATATATATATATGTTAGTATATATTTAGGGAATTATATTTATTTAAATATAATTTAAACCTTAAATAGATTTTATTGTAAAAATTATAAAAATATGTTTTTGATAATCCTTTTCATAATGATAATGAATTTTATAAAACCTTAACACAATTTTATAAAAATAGGTATTTTAAATGCTTTGTTTTGTAAATTATAATTTAATTTAAAATAAATTTTTTGAATTATTTTTATATTAGAAAATGAAACTTTAAATAATTTAAATTGCAAAACTAATTATCTCATATTGAAAATTTGTTAATTTTTGTACTAATCAGTACTAGGGGTAAAGGGAGTTTTATAAAATAATTTTTATAATTTTTTGGGGCTGTAAAACGATTTTTGAAAATAAAAGGGGCTCGCCCGGGTCGAACCCGGGTCTGCCCGGTCAAGGTAACAAGCGCCAACCACTGGACCAGGGGCGCATTCCTGCTATAGGACCGGTTCGAATTCAGGTTAATCCGTAATCGAGAGGGAGCCGGTCTGGGTTTGAAGCATACGTAAAAAGGTACCGGGGTTGTGGGTTTTGAACCCACGCCACCGGGTCCGATGGTGCAATGACTTAACCAGTCGTACCGGGTGGTTTTGCTGGTCATATAAAGAATCTGAAATATTAATTACCTTAAAAGAATTGAATCAAAATCCAAGTTACAAAGCCGTATGAACAGATCGTGGATTCCAAATGAAATTGAGTTCAATGCCCTCTGTCATATGAAATTGACAGAGGGCTTTCGATCACTAGGAAAATAAGAAGCTAATGACATGAACCTTACTTGAAATGGTTGAGTATCGAATGCCGACAGCAAAAAGGACAGAGACGATGATCTTGGTGCTTGATCGAGGCACAGGAGTGAAATGTGGATCAATTGAGGGTTGAGAGAGTTTGTAAGGAGTTATGCGATGGTGCATGAATGTCTTAATTTGTTCAATTTCACATTAAAGGCTTGATTCGATGCGGATTTGAAGGCGACAACTGTCGGCCATGAACTACGCGTTAAATCAATGAATGTGGATGAATTGGGTCACGTCTATGATCTGAATTCATACAAGGATTGAATGAGCGTGATTTACAGGTTCTAAAACGCATTTAATTTCTTGATTTGAAGCTGAATTGATTCGTTTTTTACTCTGAGAAGTCAAACTATTCAAATTCGAATTAAGTCGCACAATTTGTCGATTTGGGATGTCAATAGAGCTTGTAACCGATCGATTGTCAATTAGGTAATCATGGAAAGTCCATAACAATTGGAATTAATCGATAATAACTTTGAATTGTAAGAATTTTGGGACTGTTTGACTTTTAAAGTCAAAATTGGTCAAAATGGGATGAATTGGGTCAAAATTGAGGTCAAAGGATTCAAATTCAAAGGTGGGGGTTCAAGTTGGGAGTCCAAATTATCAAAGGGTTCAACCCATTTTATTTTAAATTGAAATTAATTATATAAATATAATTACGACGTGATTTTTTTTTGTTTTAAAGACGTTATAGCTTTATAAATTTTTTTATAACAAAATAAATTTTGAATGTGATAATGTGTTTAGCACATATATTTTATAAAAAATATATATTTATATATATGCATATGAAATAATATATATATATATATATATACATATATATAAATATAGAATTCTTTAAATGTATATATGTGAAAGGCCCCAAACCAGACATTCTACAGTTGGTTCTCATAACTGGTTAAACTCTTTAAAAACATCTAACTTTCATTTAAATAAACAGCGAAAGTCTTTCTCAAAATAATGTTATCTTTAAACTCGTTAACTTTATAACCTTACCTGGCGAATGCATGCACACCAACCCGAGTAGCCCCGCTTCTAAGCCAAGATACCTCGTCCAATCGACTCACCTGCAAAACAATCTAACGTACATAAAAAGTCAGCTACGCTGAGTGAGTTCTAATAGTTTAATTTAAACAACTGCCAACTCATCTCGTTATATAATTATTTCCATTCAAGACCCTCTGGTCCTTAGAAAATAGTTTATAGATTTTCCATCATATAAATAACCCCATATTATCCTATAATATCCCAGAAGGATTCACCTCCCCGAACTCTACCCATAACTTTGGCTCAGTATCTCCCTGACATAGATCGAGCTTACTACCATGATAACACACAATTTACCCCCCCATATTAACCATACACCGGTTAACTTAATCAATCCTCTAGACACCTACTTACCAGTTCTAACCAAGACTCACACAAATCAACTGACACGACAATTGTACACAATGTACTCATCCCGACACAATGGTCAATACAACTCTGCAAACCACCTTGATAACATCTATTCACCATGTCATTATCATCACACACACAGTATATATAACTCAACACTTGTATGCAAATTTAACACATGCATAAGCACACAAACACATACCTCATCACTGCACCCTCGTCAGGGTTACCCTCTTCAGGGCGTTCCACACACCCCGAGCTCATCAATAACCTGCTCAAAGTTCACCACCTTTGGTGACCTCCCGGAGAACTTAGTCCTCCACAATAGACAACAGTGCAAACACAATACTCGTCGTGTCACGAGGACAACGACATAATACACACAACACATATACAAGCACATGACATTACATTCTATGTATATGACTCATTAACTGCACCAGAACTTCACACATAGTACTAGGATAAGATATCCTACACGTATTCATAAGCGTTTAGCTTATATCTCGACTCACCCCGACTAACTACTAACACAATACTCTAGCTAATATAGCAACACACATATAAATACTAGGTCTCATTAACTATGCACATACTACACACTTGCACCCCTGGTGACACCACCTAGTCACACCCGTGTGACCCTTAGATACAATCCCGACTCACTCTTTTTAGGTCACTATACGACCCACAACCAAGTACCCACCTTTAACCTACACGTTCTAAGGACAGCACACAGTCCTTTAGCCCCATATTTAATTACTTAAGTTCGTAAACTTATCAGGTTAGACCCCAAAACTCTTTACACATTTAACGTAATAAAACACGTCTTGAAAGTATGTACGATAACCCCAAAACATTAAAAATATTTAAAAGAGGGGTTTAGAAACAGATATGCCCTAAATTATACATGTTTTGCATTCATAATAATCCCCATATTATGGTACTAATTGATTAATATCCTTGCAATTGATACTTAAAACGTTAATATTTTCTAATTGCAGGATATTCGGTGTTCTAAACATAAACAAGACTAAAGAAATCAAACCTTTTGGAAGACCAAACCCGAGCATTGACCCCCAAGAAGTTAAACCAGGTCAACAGAAGTTGAACCAGCAGCTAAAAGAGGAACCTGGGAGGCAGCAAGGCATTGCACGGTCATGCAATACCATGCACGGCCGTGCAAATGGCTTCCTGCTCTCCCAGGCTCCGGTACACTGTCCTTTGTACCCTATTTGATTCCCGAGGTGTTTACACACCCGTGCAATCCAATGCACGGTCGTTCATTGCTCATTTTGAGCCCTATAAATAGATGATTTGAGTTCTTCATTGAACCATCCCATACACACCCAACCAGAGCTAAAGCAAGTCCGTTTTCATACTCTAGAGTAGAGAGTATAGGGGCTCTTCCTCCTTGTTTTGCAATAGGGGAGCCTACGAAACTCAGCGTTATGATAGTTAGTATGGCCATTCGTGGCTAAACTCTTTGTATTTCTATGGTGAAGATAAAGTTTGGTGCATTTTAATGTTTAACGTATTAATCCAAGTGGTATGTTTATGTATTTAATCATTTGTTCTTAAAACCACCATTCAGTGGGCTTTTGTTATTGTCTAAATCTGTCTTTATACTTGTGAGTGTTCTTGATTTTAAAGTGTAGGACCGTAAAACCTTTTTAATCAAACTCCCTTCTAAGCTTGTACGTCTTTATACAAGCAGAGATTGTTAAGCCAAGGTCTGGTTAGTATTCTTAAGGACGTACGTCTTTATACGAACTTAATATGCGACCGAGAATTGGTGAACCTATGTTGGGAATGGTACGTCTTTATACTTGGTCCCATTGTTACATTGCCTCCCGGTGAGCAAAGTATAATCACCTAATTAACTCTAATACAAAGCATTTAAGTTCGATGTCTTCAAACCACCCTGAGATGACCATTAGAAGGGCTGAGGGTGACTGTTGTCCCTAACGGGAGGCACCACTATTTTAATTTAAAGATTTTAATTCGTGAATCAAATGTCATGAGGACGAGACTCTAGCGGTGACTCGGGTCACAAGTTTGTAGTAGTCATATCACTGGATTAGTCAACTTAGCATTATCACTTACCAAGCGGATTTGAAGCCCAAAGAAATACTTCTCGTAACCTGATCATTTCTGAGATATTTACTTTCCTGCTATTTACTATTCTGTTATTTACATTCATGTTACACACATCACGCACGTTTTTAATTTTTTGTCATTTACTTTACAGTCATTTACTTTTTCTGTCATTTACTTTCCTGTTTCACCAGCACACAAAACTTACTCACTAATTAATCCGGCTAAACGATAACAAAAGTTGAGTATTGGAACTCGACCATGTCCATTGGTTCGATACTTGGTTCTTACCTAAACTATATTACGCTGCGATATGTACACTTGCATATTGTGTGTGTTTTAAAGTTAACGTAATTATCATTTTATAAATTTAAAACCTGATCTCGTGAACCCTAATCAACTGAATATATATATATATATATATATATATATATATATATATATATATATATATATTAAACACACGCACATCAGAAACTCACTAGTTACGCTGCATTTCTGATTCCGCTCCGCACCCCGACCACTAGCTCAAATCAGATCCTAAAAAAAGTGCTATCATATGATTAGACATGTTCTAATCATGCTTCGGATATGTCATAAAAATAATTAGACGACAGCGTTCGACTCGTCACCTGAACGTTCCTACCCCACGAGACCCTCGTCTCTCGGGTTTACTAGCCACATAGTCCTCGACTCGCTTAGGTCTTGATTCCCTAACCCGGACCTCCCATGCATGCACGTATACGTGACCATGCAGAAACCCTAGCTCTTCGAACATACACGTGCACGCATCGGGTTCCGTGCTCGCATGCAAATTATGCATAAAGGAAAAACCCTAGCCGGATTCACCACCATTGAAGCATGCGTTCGCGCGTGCACCACCATCCCCGATGTCCCCGTCGTTCGGTTATCCTCTCTGAGCTGATCACAGCCGCAAGCTTCAGTCATGAACACAGTCTTCATCTCCGCGTCGCGTAACACTGGCGTCTCCATCAAGCAGCACTACGATACTCGTCCTCCTCGTCTTCTCCATTGTCAAACCCTAACCACTCCACTATCTGTCCCCGTGTAATGCTAACATGCCACCATCATGCACCACTGACTCGCATCACCGCCTCCCTTCAACTTTGTTGTTCCCTCGTCGCGCCACTACGGCAGCCGCCATGGCTGTCGCAGGCTTGCCCCGCTGCCGTCGAGTACCAACACTCCACCCTGCCCCTACGTGGCCCGACCTCTCTTTTGCTCACCCTTCTCGGCTGCCGGCTAATACCCCTACGGGTCACCACCTTCACCTCGCACCACTGTCGCACGTCCTTACCACCTTACCTACACCTTCTTCCCTATCACCATAAACAATAGGAAGCATAAACCCTACTCGATCATTTGCGAAACATGAATGTAACCACAACAAGCATAAACACAAACATACCTTCGAAACGTGAGATATTTCTTGTTTAGAACCATCTCGTCTGATCGCCCGCTGTCGGCCTTCACCCTTCCGGAGTCTCTCCCCCTTTTGCTTGTTTGTGTCGCGCACAACCTTGCTGAATGGACTAGGGTTTGTGTGTAAGGCGACTTTTAAATGGTCCCTATTTTCGTTTCAGGTTCTTGCGCTTCCATCCCATTCGATCCGATCCAGACTGTGCAAAAATAGATATCCGTCTTTTTATTCCTTTCAGTTCAATTTACCTGAAGACCCCATCCACCACCTTATTTAGAAGAGACTTAGGTCCCCCACTAGCACGAATAATCAGTAAATGGATTTCGGGATGTTACAAGTCTACCCCCTTAAAAGAGGATTCGTCCTCGAATCCTACGTCGGCACAAACTAACTCAATTCTTCCTTACCATTCTTACTCATGTTCACCAAATACATTCGGTGTCAAGCATTCATCTTCATACTATTTGTTTCCATTACTTTGCCTTGCAGTACAACCACCCTGGGCATTTAAGAGAGTCATCTCCATTTCCCGCTTTCAACTTTGGGACTTGTAGATTTCACCAACACATTTCCTGACTTCCCATCTTTCTAACCATGAGCCAAACGGATACCTTTCCCACTCTGGCTATCCCGGTACTTGCTAGAAATTGCCTCCCATTATTGCCTTTATTGCCAAACCTTTCACGAAAGTTTCCTTGTCGTTACCCTTGACAATTCCTTTTTGCCCTTAATGTTTTTAGTAACATTGCTTATCTCATCTCTGGTACCACGTAGCATAGCGTAGCTAGTTACCTACTCACTTGCCATATTCCATCCCGAATTACGGGCACAAATGCACTTTGTCTCTTGCATAACCCTAGAGGTTTCATCATTCTGATGGCCATCACCCTAAGTAGGTTCCCTACCTTCACATATAGAAGTACTCACGGCTTCACCATTATATATTCCTCATTCATTTCTTCCTCAAACTTCGATTGTCATCTTGCATTGATTTTTTTTTTCAAGCTCTAGCTCTTTGCCTCACCCGTAAGGGCATCACCGATGTCTTTCTCAAATGATTTTCAGGCACTCGTGCAAAGCTACCCTGGTCCCACTAAATTTCTTTATCATAGTATCTATTTACTTCATTATCACGCGTTCAATATGTCTCTTAGACTTTCACATACGCCCAACACTAGGTCATCTTCACCAACTCTCAATGTTTCTCAAACGCTCACTTACTTCCGTCCCGTCTGTTTTGAAAGCCAAACACATGATTCTCTTGAACGCTCCACATGAGCCCACTTTGAGCTAGCCTTACATTTGCCAGCGTAGGCATCTCCATCCCAATCACTTTCGTGCAATCTTGCACTTACCCTTCCTGAGTTTCACTTTCCTCTATTTTGCTCTACCATTGCCATGCGATCATTGACCGCATCCCATATATCCTGCATGAACATGAAGTTCGTCTGCTCACCAACCTCAGCTATCCGTCGTCTCGTCTAGGGAAAACATCCATATTTCTATGGTGTCTCACCTAGACTGAATTCTTCGTATGGATCGTGTTCCATGAAGACCCTACCGTCTCCTTGTTTACTTCGTGCTGAAATCTCCGGTGTTATCACCTTAAGTTCATCATGAACATCTCTGGTCAAGCGTCCACGTAAACGCTTTCATCATCTACTCTCACAGTTCCGCCCATTGGCTTCGTGCTCCAAATTCCCGAGATAAAAACATAGGCATCTCATAAGAGCACCTCACCGATCGCCTAGAAAGACGTCAAAACTCTTCGCACCACCTCGATGTATCAACATCAAGAAAATTGTCAAGATAGAAATGTTATGCTTGATTACACTAACTACCCGTCCTATGCACGACTAAGCGTGTACTAGAAGGACACACACCGATACACATAACTATAGAACACACAATGTTCTACACAATTACTAGTAACTCAACCTTCTAACTCGCATAAGGTGCACATATACAACTAGCTAGATCTGAGTAAGTCTACACGCTTACAATATGACCCCGTCATATATAGACACACAAGTATATAATGTTGTTTGGTCCGAGGGCACAAGCAAACACAATCTCCCGCCTGACTAATGCCAGACACAATATCAAGCTTACGCTTAATCTCCCGCCTGACTAATGCCAGACACAATATCCCGCTGACTAACGTCAACACAATATCAAGCTAACACTTGATCTCCCGCCTGACTAATGCCAGACATAATTCATGCATATTCATAAGCAACTTAGTTAACGACATACAAGTTTATTTCACAAAACACTCTCATGCCCTTGAGCACCAAAACATTTACCTAGTAAGGATCTATGCCTTAAGATATAAAAACATTTAATCTCAAAGTAAGGATAAACACACCCCATTACTCTTCACACATCACCTAATCATACACACATAGGTGACACTATCTTACGACCGTAGACATTCACAATTAATTAAAACCCAGGCCTACACAGGTCTACTCATACAGTCTAAAAAACCAAGCTCTAGCATCACATCATGGATTACATTTAGTATGAACCCACATTGTTTGAAAAGTAATCACATAATTAACACTGCACCACCAATAGCAAGCTTTCACACATGCAACTATCATTAACTATGTTTTAAACCGTCCCATGGTAAGACTCACTGTCAAGGTCAAATAAAGTAATTGAATAGACAAGAACAAGTATTTCATTACTCAAAATATTCTAGTCCTCTCGTGGTAACCACCACTGCTCTAATCACTAAACAAGTCGAAGTTATCCCCCACTTGCTCCTCGTCATCGGATTCCTCCAACCATCCATTTCCTGATCCTGTGCTGTGTCTCGAGGGCTAACTTTTGATTGCAAATGCATTTATTCCTCTCCTGTAAAAGGAGCTATTGAGTCCACCTCTCGTAGTTGCCCTGGTAATACTAGGAGCATTAGGCGCTGGAAGCGCCAGAATCACCTCTTGTGCTGGTATCTCCTGCTCATCCTCAACCGCCGATTGAACCACCGTCAATGGAACGGGTGCTAAGATTCGTCTCCTGCCGATAACTACCATGCAAACAACAGCCAAACGTAGCCCGTCGTTCTATCAATCTCCCGATGAGAGCTCCCCGTCTAATCCATCTAGTCCGAATCGTCATGGCCATCAGTACCTGCACAAGATAGATCGTTAGAGTGATTACTGTGGGCGTCAAATCCAGAATATGAGAGTAATCATGGAATGCCAAATCATGGTAATCAAATGCAATTTGGTAGTCCACATTACTGCTCAGATTCTAAACCTTCCCCATTATATTCACACCAACTTTCTATCTTTCACCCACCCCGGATGCACATGCATCGCACACAACTCACATAGCACCACACAATAGTTTAGCAAGTCATCATCTTTATAACAATTTCACACCATCCAAGGTTACACACAAAATTACTAAATCATATCGACACACCAAACTATCTCACACGGTTGCATTAATGCTACCTGATCGAATGTCGTCGGTTCGGTCAAAAAGTAATTTATAAACCCTTAATCACTTCTTAAGTAGACAGCGGTAGTAAGGGGTCGATCCAAGGGAATCGTGATCTAGCGTTAATCTATTATCAGAGTTGCACATAATAAATTGTCACAATACTTAAAAATCGGATTTTGTAAAATATTAAAGAAAGCAATGGTTCTCTTTCGGATCCGGGTTTGCCAATCACAAGCATTTCATATAATAACTTAGTGGGAATCTCTTAAATGGAGATTTACAAATGATGAATCTAACCAGTGTTGCAAACAAAACTTAACAGGTTTTGATTATCACAACAAACAATCCAAAAACATATATATGACGGATTAATCTTAACAGGTTTAATCACAACACATAACATAATCAGATTTCTAGCAAACACATCATAATGATTTAGATAAAACTTAAATGGTTTACAATCTAATCCCACAATCAGTTACAAATCAAGAAATACAAGCAAGATTAACAAACCCATTACCTAGGAGAACCATCAAGGATTTAGCCTCTCATTTCTTCCAACGTGGCCTCCATCTTCTTGGTTGATGGATCGATGGCCCCAATCTTCTCCAAGAAGATTTCTTCTTCTCTTCTTTCTTCCTTCAAACGAGTTGCTCCCTTTTCTGTTCTCTGTTCTCAATGATGATGAAAATTATGTTTTTATCAAGTGGGAGCAAGTTGATGGGCGGCAGATTGACTTTTGTGGCATAGGAGCCGTAAGTTACGGTGCTGTAACCGTAAGTTACGGTGAACTCCAACTATTTTCTAGCTTACGGTCTTTAGGTTCTGGTTTACGGTCCATTTTTCTCCCCTGTCCACCGTAAGTTACGCTCGATTCACCGTAACTTACGGCCATCGTAAGTTACTGTGGCCTGGCCGTAAGTTACTGCCAGCCCTTTTTCACTTCTTCGTTTCTTCGTTCCGATTCCCGTAACCTGCGTTCCTACTTGCCTTAACACCTTCGGTTTGTGTGATTTACCTACAAAACCACAAGTTCTTGTAGTTAATCAATTCAAATGGTATAAACACACAAAACACATTAAAACCCATATATTTGTATCATTTAACGCTCGGGTTTTTACCCCTCGATCACATCCCCACACTTGTCTTTTGCTTGTCCACAAGCAAACCATTTCAAAGTTAATAAACAAATTTTCAACAAAACACCTCAACATCCGTATCAACTTTTAGAATTAAGATCCAAAGTCATCCAAGTCCTACAAATGATCACAGTCGGGTTTGATAATGACAAGACAGTTAATTATATGCCAAATCAAGACCTGCCTAACTAAACCTACCATGCTTTAAACTTGCACAAACACAGCATACCCCTCACAATGATACTCTCCTCTCGGCTATATCTGAACTAGTAGAAAATGTACTAGTGTATTCACTCAAGACCAGATGTGTTATCATGTAAGCATAAGCTTGTAAAGCGATCATACCTCCACTGCTGCAGAATAGTTCACAGATCAAAGGACTTTTTCGGTTTTAGGCTTTGGCTAAAGGTAGGGATTAGGCTTTATTTAGTGGCTTTAACAATATGAGAAATCCAATTGATAGCATTCTATATCAAATCTTGAATACACGAATCATTTTGACCCGTTTGTTCTTTTCATTCTATTTTTGACTTTTTTCAATGATTTTTCTCTCTTTTTTTTTTTTTTATCTTTTTTTTTATCATATATATATATATAGAGATTTATCACAGCTATATTTGTAACAAAACTATTGGATTCTCACTTTCAGAAAAATATGTCTTTGATGCTCGGTTTTCGGGTTTAGAAATGAAAAGGAGAATTGTAGGCTCAAAATGGGCAACTAAGGGAAAATTCTTTTGATAATTAGGGTTAATACGGGATAATTGGGTGTCCTAATGCCTTCTCATTTCTGTTTCACACATCATACTAAGTTTCAGCACGAATCAACCAAAACAAGTTCTACCACAATCAACACATAATAGCCACTCTCAACAAATGAATTCATATATATGTGATCTAACCATCTAGTTGAATAGGGCTTCAAAATCTCACACACGGAGTAATAGGGTTACCGACATGCAGTGTATGTGACTATCTAAAGCATGCTAACTTTTGTTAGGCATTTCTATCCGTTTTCTTCAAAAACACTTGTCAAAATACTATCCCAATGCTACAAGAGACAATGATGATTAAGGACCTATATCTGTTTGTCAAGTAAGGAATTATGTGATGAATTGGAAAATCCGCTTTCGGTTGTTTAATCTTGAGGACATTTTTGCTTGTTCTCACCCTTGTAACACAAAATTTTTCAAAATTTTCAGATTTTTCTCTATTATATATGAACTATATACACACAGATAGACAACAGATAGACGCTAGTCTCCCTCCCCACACTTGAGAATTACATTGCCCTCAATGTAGATCAACAAGTGACTAAACGACTATCGACAAAAGGTAAAGCATAAGTTGGAACAAACTAACCGGGTTTCTTTCATTAATTGAAGTTCCAAGCTCCGTCGCGTGGTGTTTGTGACTGTATAGCATTTCTGTCGCAGCTTTAAAACACCAGCCAAAAATCCGAGATGCTTGAGAAAGTTGGATTCAATCGGCCACGTCCAAATGGATATTGAGTATGAACGGGTCAAGATCACTGAATTCTTCTTTCTACCATCTCTACCAAAAATCGCGTGTTTGACCTTTCAAAAGCTTCCCCACACTTGGGTGTTGCACACGCTATCAAAAATCCGGAATTTTACTTCCATTTGGGTTGCCTCCCAAAAAGCGCTAAGTTTACACGTCTTCAGCCAGACGTAGTCCCCTCGACTCTCTAAACTGGGTCATACACAACCGTTTCCACAAAAGGCATTCAGACTGCTTGTCGACTCCATTGATATCATTCGCCTCTAGATATGGTTTTAGGCGATGTCCGTTCACAGTTTGCCTCAAATGATCATCGAAGTCCTCGATTTCGACTTCTCCAAACTCGCCTACCCGGATAATCGAATATGGACCTGTCCATTTGCTTTTTAGCTTACCGGGGAATAACTTGAATCGCGAGTTGTATAACCAGACTTTCTGGCCAGGCTCAAACTTCTTCAATCGAAGCTTAGCATCATGCACTTTCTTCATCTTGTCTTTGTATGCTGATGCTGTTTCATAAGCTTCGTCTCTGATTTCTTCAAGTTCACCCAATGCCAACTGCCTCTGTTTACCTGCACACTCGTAATCCATATTAGCAGTTTTGATGGCCCAAAGGGCCCTGTGTGCAATTTCTACAGGCAAGTGACAACCTTTACCGTAGACCAATCGATAAGGTGTAGTTCCGATAGGCGTTTTATAAGCAGTTCGGTAAGCCCATAATGCATCGTTTAATTTATTTGACCAATCCTTTCGATCTGGTCTTACCGTTTTTTGTAAAATTTCTTTTATCTGCCTATTAGAAACTTCAACCTGTCCACTCGTTTGTGGATGATACGGTGTGGCAATCCGATGATCTACGCCATAGCGTTTAAGAAGTTTGCCAAAGTGAAAATTTTTAAAATGCGATCCCCCATCACTTATGATCACACGGGGGATACCAAACCTGGAAAATATGTTTGATTGGACAAACTTACACACAACGCTATGGTCGTTTGTTTTGGTGGCGATTGCTTCAATCCATTTCGATACATAATCTACCGCCACCAAAATGTAAAGGTTTCCACAAGAATTCGGGAAGGGGCCCATGAAATCAATGCCCCAAACGTCAAAGATGTCAACAACAAGAATGGGTCGTAATGGCATTTGATCTCTTTTAGCTATACTACCCATTTGTTGGCATCTTGCACAGTTCTTAGCAAACATGTATGAGTCTCTAAACAATGTTGGCCAAAACAAACCACAAGATAGGATTTTATAACCCGTTTTCTGGCCACTGAAATGCCCTCCACATGCTGAGGTATGAGCCATCTCCAGTACACAATGGATTTCTTCATCCGGTATACATCTTCTAATGATCTGATCTGCTCCTACTTTGAAGAGGTCCGGTTCATCCCAAATGTAGTACTTTGCCTTTGCTTTAAACTGCTGCTTCTTCCTTTTGTTCCATTCGTCCGGCATTGTACCTGTCACAAGATAATTAGCAATATGAGCGTACCATGGACTGGTGCAGACAGACATAAGGTGTTCATCTGGGAATTGTTCGTTGATTTCAGGGGTGGTGTCTTTCTCAGTCGGTTGGATCCTTGATAAATGATCGGCCACCACATTCTCACATCCTTTCTTGTCGCGAATTTCCAGATTAAATTCCTGCAGCAACAAAATCCATCTGATTAGTCTGGGTTTAGCATCCTTTTTGTTCATCAAATACCTGATAGCACTGTGGTCAGAATACACAACAACCTTGCTACCCCAAATATACGATCTAAACTTGTCTAAAGCATATACAACAGCAAGTAATTCTTTCTCGGTTGTAGTGTAATTCATTTGAGCTTCCGAGAGAGTCTTACTTGCATAATAAATCACAACGGGTCTCTTTTCCACCCGTTGTCCCAAAACAGCCCCAATTGCAAAATCACTGGCGTCACACATTATTTCAAAAGGTAGTGACCAGTTTGGTGATTGTAAAATGGGAGCTTCAACCAGCTTTTGTTTTAACAATTCAAACGATTTTACACATGCTTCATCAAACACAAACGGGACATCTTTTAACAGAAGGTTACACAATGGTTTGGTTATACTTGAAAATCCTTTTATAAACCTTCTGTAAAAACCGGCATGTCCAAGAAAGGAACGAATACCTCTAACGTTAACGGGTGGGGGTAAGGTAGAAATAACTTTAATTTTAGCATGATCGACTTCAATACCCCGCCCCGAGATAACATGTCCCAATACGACACCCTCTTGAACCATGAAATGGCTCTTCTCCCAGCTCAAAACCAGATTTGATTCGATACATCTTTTTAAAACCTTTGTCAATTGTTCTAAACATAAATCAAATGATGTACCAAATATAGAAAAGTCATCCATGAAGATCTCTAAAGACTCCCCGATCATATCAGAAAAGATACTCATCATGCACCTTTGGAAGGTGGCCGGGGCATTACACAATCCGAATGGCATTCGCCTAAATGCAAATGTGCCATACGGACACGTAAATGTGGTCTTATGCTGATCATCCGGATGAATGGCTACCTGATTATATCCTGAGTAACCATCTAGAAAACAATAAAATTTCTGACCTGCCAGCTTTTCAATAATCTGATCCATGAAAGGCAGAGGGAAATGGTCCTTCGAAGTTGCATCATTTAACTTCCTGTAATCTATACAAATCCTCCACCCGGTTACCGGCCGAGTGGCAACTTCTTCACCGTCCTTACCTTTGACGATTTGAATGCCCGACTTCTTTGGAACTGTCTGAGTCGGGCTCACCCATGAGCTATCTGAAATGGGATAGATGATCCCGGCATCTAACCACTTAAGAACTTCCTTTTTTACAACTTCCCGCATGTTCGGGTTTAATCTCCTTTGCACATCTCTCACTGGCTTGACTCCTTCTTCAGTAATGATCTTGTGCATGCAAATAGATGGACTTATGCCCTTGAGATCGGCGATACTCCATCCAATGGCGGCTCTGTGCTCCATCAACACTTCCATTAAAGCATGCTCCTGTTCCTGTGACAAGTTAGAAGCAATAATAACAGGGAGAGTTTTGTTTTCTCCCACAAAAGCATACTTTAGATGGCTTGGTAACTCCTTCAGCTCCACTTGTGGAGGTGATTCCAAAGATGGCTTCAACTGGGTATCAATGTGCTCGGGAAGCTTCTCCACTTGATGTGTCCAAGTAGGTCTTCCCTCCTGCATGGCCACCACCTCCATCTCTTTCTCTTCTTCTGCAAGTTCCCTCTCCAGATCATACCTGTTCCTGTCACACATAAAGCACGTCTCCGTGGCGACCTCCTCATTTTCATGAGGTGGGCACCCTTCAACAATGTCTACCATAAAGCAGTCACTGTTGAACGGAGAGTTAGGAGCATGGGAAAATACATTTAATCTCAACTTGCGATTTCCAAATGCCAGATCTACTATCCCAGTTCTGCAATCGATCACTGCATTGGCTGTAGCTAAAAATGGTCTTCCAAGGATGACCATTGGTTGTTTTGAAGAACCAGCCGATACATGATCCAGAACCAAAAAGTCTACGGGATAATAGAAATTCTCTACCCGCACTATCACATCTTCAACAATTCCCCTACGGAGCTTCGTTGTCAAATCAGCCAATACTACAGTAGTATCGGCTTTCTTTAAAGGTCCAAAATCATATTGATCATATAAGCTCCCTGGGAGAATGCTAACACTCGCCCCGAGATCCAATAACGCCCTGTTGATTTCAAAGTCACCTACTTGTATAGAAATAACAGGCGTTCCTGGATCTTCCATTTTTGGTGGGATTTCACCCGACAAAACGGCACTAACTTGTCCGGTTAAATCAATTTTCTTTGGGACTTTGTTATGCCGTTTCTGGGTGCACATTTCTTTCATATATTTGGCGTAAGCCGGAATTTGTTTGATGGCATCAATCAGAGGAATGTTGATTTTAACTTGTTTAAAGACTTCCCAGATTTCCTCTTGTTGAGGCCCCCGTTTATTACCCTTTGAACCTGATGTTGATTTCAATAAAGCTTGTGGAAAAGGAATGGTATTACCCTCCATATCATTTTCCAAAATTTCAGGTTTATTTTGAAAAGTTACCTTTTTCTTGGTAACGGGTTTTTCAGAAATTTTAACTTCTGACTCACTATCACTATCCTCCCGACCCGTTAAGTCTTCCACCTCACCATCCCGTCCCTGAAGTGGTGTACTAACATTATTATCATAAGTTTTACCTGATCGGAGGATTGTTACCTGATTTACTGAGGGATTGGATGTCTGTTGAAAACTTGAGGACGGATGACTCGGGTTCCTTCTTGTATCACTAGGCAGCTTTCCCGGGTCTCGCCTTCCGGTTGCTATCTCTTCAGCCAATTGACCTACTTGTCTGGATAGAGCTTCATGGCTTTTGTCCCTCACTTGATTGTTCTTTCTGATCTCCTCAAAATTCTTCTTCATTTCATCATTGTCCTTCTTCAGTTCTTTTAGCATTTCGAAAATGGCATCCGTCTTTGATGCTTCATTGTTGGAAGAAGAAACACCTTGTTGGTTGTTGAAGTTCCTTTGAGGTCCACGGTTATAACCACCTTGATTGTAGCCTTGATTGTACCCTTGGTTACAACCCTGTTGACGATTTTGATAAAGCTGGGGGTTGTTTTGTTGTTGTTGCCCTTGATTGGGTGCTTGAAAGTTGGGATTCATCTGGTTGGAGGCATTACCGTATCTGAAATTTGGGTGGTTCCTCAAACCTGGGTGATAAGTATTTGAGTTCATGTCAAACGGTCTTCTATCACCATAAACCTGATTTACCTCAGCAGTTCTATTTGAATCTCCCGGGCATTCTAGATCCGAATGCCCCAAATCACCACAAGCAGAACAAATGGGAAATGAACTTACAGCTTTTGCTTCATCGCCCCTGCCTACAGTTAACTGAGCTACCTGCCTTTCCAAACTCTTGATTCGCTTTTCGGCTTCTACATCAACAACTTTAGCCGACACCCCCTGGTTTTCCTGTTAGAAGCTAATCTTTTAGAAATCACGCTCATTCTCTCCAAGAATTCCCAATCAACATCTTCATGGTTTGTTAAGAACGTGCCATTGCTTGTAGAGTTTACTTCCCTAACATCCTCGGGAAGTAGTCCATCGTAGAATGCTTTAATCAGTTCCCATTTCGGGATGCCATGATGTGGACATCTTCTTAACAAGTCTTTGAAGCGTGTGAATGCTTCATGAAAAGGTTCCCCCATGTGTTGTTGGAAAGCTCGGATGGCTTCTCGAGCTTCTGTTGTTCGATTCATTGTATAATATTTTTCCAAAAAGACCTGCTACATTTGTTCCCAAGTTCTAATACTTCCTGCGGGCAATGTGAGAAACCATTGTTTTGCCCGATCTTTCAGAGTAAACTGGAACATCATCAATTTAACTTCATCAAGGGAGAATCCGTGTCCTCCAATTGTTCCACAGATGTTTTCAAACTCAGCAAGATGTAGATATGGCTCTTCGTTTGGCTTGCCATAAAACGTGGGTAGATAACCCAAATACTGAGGTCTTACCTCAAATGTCCTTCCGTCCTGATTGGGTGGAACAATAGGTGAAGTACTTTGAGCGACCATGGGTCTGAAATGGGTGGTAACACCTTGAGCTGGCCGATGATAATTTCTTCTCGGTACTCCGTCTGCATAAAATCCGGCTCGAGGTTCCCGAAGTGGAGGATTTGGAGCACCCATGGGTGGTACCCCATTGTACATTCGTGGGCCTTGTCGACCATGTCTGACTCTTCTGTGATAAGCTCTCTGATTTCCCCCATAATGTGGGTCAGGACCCTCTTCGTCCATATATCCATCTGAATATTCTTCATAGCTCTCACTACTGTTATAATCATCATTCCAGTCATCTGTGTGAGCTCTGGTTCTTTGATAATAGGCATGCTGGTTAGTTGCGAAGGGTGGGGGATCATAGTTCATGTTCGGTTCCCCTTCGTCAAATACCGATGGATATTGGTAATTTGGATTGGGCGGAAAAGGTGGATTTGGTTGTAGTGGAGGAGGTTGTGTTGGTGGTTGGTTGAATGGTGGTGGTATTGGCGGTACAGGTGGTGGTTGTGGTGGGATACTGGTGGTTGCGACATGAGATGTCACATTTGGATTTACGGGAGTGTTTGGATTGTTGGGTTCCATTTTTGAATTTGTTGTTGGTTTTCTGAGTGATCGTTGATTGGCACGATTATGTCGTGCAGTTCTTTCAATTTCTGGATTGAAAATAAGAGGCGATGTCTTTCCCGATCGACGGGTGTGATGCATCAACCTGTAATTAACCTGCAATGACAAAAAAAAACAACAACGTACACGTAAATCCGAACAATAAGGATGAAAAATAACTAAGAAATCAACTTGGAAAATTTTTGAAAATAGTGAAATACAAATCAGAGATTAACACTAAATGCACCGAATCCCCGGCAACGGCGCCATTTTTTGATCGAATGTCGTCGGTTCGGTCAAAAAGTAATTTATAAACCCTTAATCACTTCTTAAGTAGACAGCGGTAGTAAGGGGTCGATCCAAGGGAATCGTGATCTAGCGTTAATCTATTATCAGAGTTGCGCATAATAAATTGTCACAATACTTAAAAATCGGATTTTGTAAAATATTAAAGAAAGCAATGGTTCTCTTTCGGATCCGGGTTTGCCAATCACAAGCATTTCATATAATAACTTAGTGGGAATCTCTTAAATGGAGATTTACAAATGATGAATCTAACCAGTGTTGCAAACAAAACTTAACAGGTTTTGATTATCACAACAAACAATCCAATAACATATATATGACGGATTAATCTTAACAGGTTTAATCACAACACATAACATAATCAGATTTCTAGCAAACACATCATAATGATTTAGATAAAACTTAAATGGTTTACAATCTAATCCCACAATCAGTTACAAATCAAGAAATACAAGCAAGATTAACAAACCCATTACCTAGGAGAACCATCAAGGATTTAGCCTCTCATTTCTTCCAACGTGGCCTCCATCTTCTTGGTTGATGGATCGATGGCCCCAATCTTCTCCAAGAAGATTTCTTCTTCTCTTCTTTCTTCCTTCAAACGAGTTGCTCCCTTTTCTGTTCTCTGTTCTCAATGATGATGAAAATTATGTTTTTATCAAGTGGGAGCAAGTTGATGGGCGGCAGATTGACTTTTGTGGCATAGGAGCCGTAAGTTACGGTGCTGTAACCGTAAGTTACGGTGAACTCCAACTATTTTCTAGCTTACGGTCTTTAGGTTCTGGTTTACGGTCCATTTTTCTCCCCTGTCCACCGTAAGTTACGCTCGATTCACCGTAACTTACGGCCACCGTAAGTTACTGTGGCCTGGCCGTAAGTTACTGCCAGCCCTTTTTCACTTCTTCGTTTCTTCGTTCCGATTCCCGTAACCTGCGTTCCTACTTGCCTTAACACCTTCGGTTTGTGTGATTTACCTACAAAACCACAAGTTCTTGTAGTTAATCAATTCAAATGGTATAAACACACAAAACACATTAAAACCCATATATTTGTATCATTTAACGCTCGGGTTTTTACCCCTCGATCACTACCCCACATTACTCAACAGACATCATAGTCTCATTTAATCATACAACATGACTTCAAATAGTTGTTCATAATACTACAACACATATCCCACCACATGATCCCATACGGAACCATAAACCATTTACTCACACCAATCCATTCACCTAGTGTAACACTACATAAATGGTAAATAATAATTACTGCTCAACTCGAAAGACGTACCTCTTGTCTTGCGGTTACTCGTGGTGGCATTTGTTTCACCTTTGTCCCATTTTCAGTTTAAGTTAAGGCATTTTATTTGTTTAAAAACACCAGTTTTCTCTTAAACCTCAGCTCTGATACCAACTTGTAAGGCCCCAAACCAGGCACCTTACAGTTGGTTCTCATAACTGGTTAAACTCTTTAAAAACATCTAACTTTCATTTAAATAAACAGAGAAAGTCTTTCTCAAAATAATGTTATCTTTAAACTCGTTAACTTTGATAACCTTACCTGACGAATGCATGCACACCAACCCGAGTAGCCCCGCTTCCAAGCCAAGATAACTCGTCCAACTGACTTACCTGCAAAACAATCTAACGTACATACAAAGTCAGCTACGCTGAGTGAGTTCTAATAGTTTAATTTAAACAACAGCCAACTCATCTCATTATATAATTATTTCCATTCAAGACCCCCTGGTCCTTAGAAAATAGTTTATAGATCTTTCATTATATAAATAACCCCATATTATCATGTAATATCTTAGAAGGATTCACCTCCCCGAACTCTACCCATAACTTTGGCTCATTATGTCCCTGACATAGATCGAGCTTACTACCATGATAACACACAATTTACCCCCCACATTAACCATACCCTGGTTAACTTAGTCAATCCTCTAGACACCTACTTACCAGTTCTAACCAAGACTCACACAAATCAACTGACACGACAGTTGTACACAATGTACTCGTCCCGACACAATGGTCAATACAACTCTGCATATCACCTTGACAACATCTATTCACCACGTCATTATCATCACACACACAGTAAATATAACTCAACACTTATATGCAAATTTAACACATACATAAGCACACAAACACATACCTCGTCACTGCACCCTTGTCAGGGCATTCGACACACCCCGAGCTCATCAATAACCTGCTCAAAGTTCACCACCTTCGGTGACCTCCCGGGGAACTTAGTCCTCCACAATCCCGTTTTCCGTGTCACACAGATAACAGTGGAAACACAATACCCACAGTGTCATGAGGACAACGACACAATACACACAACACATATACAAGCACATGACATTACATTCTATGTATATGACTCATTAACTACACCTGAACTTCACACATAGCACTAGGATAAGATATCTTGAACGTACTCATAAGCGTTTAGCTTATATTTCGACTCACCCCGACTAACTCCTAACACAATACTCTTGCTAATATAGCAACACACATATAAATACTAGGTCTCATTATCTATGCACATACTACACACTTGCATCCCTGGTGACACCACCTAGTCACACCTGTGTGACCCTTAGATACAATCCCGACTCACTCTTTTTAGGTCACTATACGACCCACGAACAAGTACCCACCTTTAACCTACACGTTCTAAGGACAGCACACAGTCCTTTAGCCCCATATTTAATTACTTAAGTTCGTAAACTTATCGGGTTAGACCCCAAAACTCTTTACACATTTAACGTAATAAAACACGTCTTGAAAGTATGTACGATAGCCCCAAAACATTAAAAATATTTAAAAGAAGGGATTAGAAACTCACTGGTTACGCTGCATTTCTGACTCTGCTTCGCACCCCAACCACTAGGGTTTGTGTGTAAGGAGACTTTTAAATGGTCCCTATTTTTGTTTCGGGTCCCTGCACTTGCATCCCATTCAATCCGATCCAGACTGTGCAAAAATAGATAACCGGGTCTTTTTATTCCTTTAAGTTCAGTTTACATGAAGACCCCATCCACCACCTTATTTAGAAGACACTAGGGTCCCCCACTAGCCCGAATACTCAGTAAATGGATTTCGGGATGTTACAATATGTGTACATAAAAAAATCAAGAATTGCATTGAAACCTTGGAATTAAGTGTTTGCAAATAATACAAAAGTAATGCATTAAAATTGGAAATGAAACATAGTTTGTTACACTAGAACAATTACAGGAAAACCAAGGATGTTACATAGAGCGTCGCCTGAACTTGCGTTCAGGGCATTGTGTCGTGGTATAGGAGGGTAGACACTCATAGTGTCTTAGTCCCCGTCGAGTGTCTCTACTTTGGAGGTGGCGACACTAGAGTGTCGGCCGAAGAACAAAAATCTCATACAGGTACTGACCTTTGGAGGCAACCCCTGGACATAATAATGGATCCTCCTTCCTTGGTGGTTACAAGATGGGGAACCAGACGTGCCAACTCATTATAGTTGGAGGTGTATTGTCGATGAGTCATGAGTCCGTCTTATGAAGTCAGGAACTCCCTTTCCACCTTGTGGACCTCCTTCTTAGGGCAGAATTTTTCAGTGACTAGCTCCTTCAGATCCTTTCATCTTAACATTTCAAGTGCTTGATCACCCTTTGCTTGTGTCACAGTCTCCCACCAGTGTGTCGCCTCTCCTTTTAGTGAATTTGTAGCGAAGGTAACTTCTTGATCTGGTCGGAACTTGCTGATATGGATGGTAGACTCCATTTTGTTGATCCTATCCAGGGTATCTGATGCATCTTTTTCCCCAGTAAGCACGGGTGGATCACAACCTCGGAATGCTTTGTCGTTGCATCCACGAGCAGGCAGTGCAACAATCCGCACCTGATTTCGCATTTCCAGTGTTGGAGGTACCACGAGTCCTTTGGTAACTAGGACTATACTAGGACCCTCATTAGCTTTCCTCAAGGCTTCGGCCAGCACGACCGGTAAGATTTCTTTCAGCATTCGAGTGAATTCTCGGTCGAGAGCCGCTTGCACGACTTGTTCAAATTCAAACATCTAGTCAGCTTTCGACAATTACTCATCATTAGGCTGATTGACTGTCGTATTGGTATGAGTGGTGTGGACACTCCCCTCAACTTTGTGCTCCCGGTTCACAGGTGCCCTACCGTGATGACCGGTACGTCCACCACCACGTCCTCATCCTCATCTTCTTCTTCCACATCTAGCCATTTCTCAACTGAAAGATAGAGAACAAAGAAATTTAATTACGTCATGCTAGGGAACAAGTAGAACACAATAAGTAAGGTAAGATGTTAATATACACTAATCATCTGTAATTATCATTACATCGCTTATGCTTTTCTAATTATTCATTTTCATGATTTCACTAAAGCCTCTAATCTTATCTTGACACTTTAACAAGGAAAATATTTACTTATTATACGCTTCTGATGATTTGGCTCCGAGTTACCTGTGCTGACATCCGCTAAATGGTTCCATTCTTAATTTAAGTCTGAACATCGAGGATGTCCAAATCTCTCAAACTATGGCTCTGATACCAACTTGTAAGGCCCCGAACCCTGGAGACCTCACTTATTGGATTAACTCATCAACACATAGCACCTAAACATGAGACATTCAACACATCGCAGTGGAAACGATTAAAACTTTAACATAAACAATGGAAGTATAACATGTCTAAACATAATTGGTCTGGTACGAAATAAAACTTGTCTTATAACAACATAAACTTAAACATAAACGGGATGCTAGACTCTGGTCTTCGGTAAATCTTCTTGCCAAGCCAAGCATCCACATCCACCTACAGCCACCTACACTTAACTGATGTGCATACTAAAAATCAGCAACGATTAGTGAGTTCTAACGCTTACATAAAACTTTTCATACATAATATAAAAGCAGGATTTACCAAAACATACTTGACACCCTTAAGGCAAAACTTTACATACTTTACTTTACATATTTTACTTTCAAAAATGATTTAAAAGATACGATAGCCGTCAATTCCTTATCATTATCGGTATTGTCCTCGTGATCAATACCGCTTAACATGATATGGTCCTCATGATCCATACCGCTTAACATGGCATTGTTCTCGTGATCAATACATTTAACAGGTACAGGGAAGTTGCGTAGACCACCCGAGCAACCGCCGTCACCCATCCCATTTGTACAACCGTTAGCGAACCACAAAGGTTCTTACAAAAAGGGCATAGCCCACAACTGACATCTTGTACAAGTAACATCTGTCCCCGAATGACCTTAACAAGCTGGTACACATTCTCGTAGGAAAACTGTTCACTTTCTTTTCATAATACTTTTTTTAACTTGTTCAAAACTTACATAAAAATATTCTTTTGTTTATGTATATAAAATATAATAAACGCTTGCCATAAATATAACTTTTCTTTACTTAAAACATACTTTTACACATATATCGTGCCTTTGTTTATGTATATGAAAATATAATAAATGCTTGCCATAAATAAATCTATACTTTGCATAAAACTTGCTTTTGCCTCTTTTAAACATTCCTCTAAAACATAACTTTTGATTTCGTTTATTAATATAAAATATGTAATAAACACTTTTCACTAAGTATGCATACCACCTCTAAAGCAAGAAAAAATGGGATTATAACTCACCTGGTATACGGTCTACTGCGGAAACTAAAAAGCTTTGGGCTACACAAGTGCTGCGTGATCTGTACGAATACGATACATGAAATCGGTTAAACTTTTCTAGTGTTGGCTGACACAATATAGTGTCACCTGATAGTGTCGACCAGACACTCTATAATGTCACCTGATAGTGTCGGCCAACCAGGCACACTAGAGTGTCGCCAGTCACATTTAAGTGTCGTCTGATAGTGTCGCCACACACACCTGAGTGTCACCACGCACACCTGAGTGTCGCCAGGCACACTAGAGTGTTGCATGAGCTTGCATTCAGGACTTTGTGTCGTGGTATAGGAGGGTCGACACTCTGAGGGTCGACACTTTAGTGTCTTCGTCCCCGTCGAGTATCGCTACTTTGCAGGTGGCGACACTCGAGTGTCGGCCGAAGAACAAAAATCTCATACAGGCATGTTTTCAACCCAAAATCAAAACTTTTATGTTCCAAAACATTCATCTAGCTTCCATGAAGCCAGATCCATGGTTTTTAAGCATATACACACGTAAAAATCCGACCTTTTTTTGAAGAAAACTCATAAAAACCCATTTTCAACAAAATCTCATATTTAGACAAGTTTCTTACCTCTAATCGGCTCGTTTCTTACTCAAAGCTTTGTGTAATCACTAGAGAAGAAGAATGGAACGAACTTGGGGCAAAATCGACGCTCTGTCTCTAGGTGTTTCTCTCTCTAGAAAGTAGGGAAGATGAAGTGAGAAATGAGGTGCATGAAAGGAGGGTTAGGGTCTTAAGGCCCATCCTCACCTTCATCTCAGCCCACCTAGCGACCCGGTCCATATCGCTTCCTTTTCCTTATGTTCATGTAATTCCCGAGCCCGATCTATTGCTTTTTGAAATCCGGGATGTTACATGACCTCTCCATACAGTTGGGCAATTAAACCACTCACAATGCTTACAATCCAATGCGCCGCGTATAATTGTTGAATGTCATTTGAATTGGGTTTTCTTAGATATCGTTTCCCATATACCTTGATGATACCGTTACAGAATTTGTACATAATTTCTCGTGTGATTCTCTCATACATCTTTAAATATTCATCGAAGGTGTCTGATGTGGTTCTGTAGGCCATTTGAGGAAGTGCAGCAGTGCACTTTTTGTAAGTAGTAAAATCCTAATGCCCTCTCGCATCCCACACTAATATGAAAAATGGGTTATCGACTGCCAAATAATTTGCAATTAGTATGAATAACTCCTTCCTCATTCGAAATCGTGTCTTAAACATCTCTTCTTTATATGTGGCACCGTCAGCAAAGTAACCAACATCTAGGCAATGGTGACGTCCTTCATGATCTATGTTCAAAGCAGCAACATCGATGTCAAACTTTCGCCTTATTTGGTTAGGATAACGGATGCAGCGAACACGATTCTGTTCATAAAAATCGTCAATATAGGACTAGTTTCCTAATCGGATGAAAAATCCATCACCTTTGAATTGTGATTTGTAATTTTGATGTATGGAATTTCAATTTTAAGTGTAAGAAATGTATATGTGTGAAATCCCCCCACCATCTATCTTTCTAGTGGCGCTGGTTAAGGGGGGAGTGTTTTCCGCCTACACCGCTGGCCACATAAGCCCCTCTGTGACGTATCGTGCGGTACACCGGTTAGTCTTAGTTAAGAGACTTGTAAGGTGCTAAATCAAACATACAAAAAATAACAACCTAGATGGCCATCCGGTAAACCTGTTTTCTTAAGAAAAAAAAACAAAATTTCACCAAAAAAATAATCCAAGAATTATAACTTCACCCTATTTTTTAATAATAGAAAAATATTGGCCTTTACCTCCTCCACCACTTTGGAAAATTGTACGATTTTGTTGTTGAATATCATATCGTATTGTGCTTTTCAAATGAACAAAAAATTTCCCAAAAATATCGAATAGAATAACTTTTTTTACACGTACGTTCGTCAAATTATATGATTTTGAGAATTCGATTAATTCCAAAACCAAATAATATAATTAAAAATTTAAACACAGGGGAAGCTAACGTTCCCATATCCTCTCAAAACGTCAAATCAAGTTTCTTTTCTTTGATTTTATCTTTTTGTCGTATTTTTTTTTGTCTTTTAGTGATTATTATATATTTTTATTGCAAATAAAAAACAGATTAAAATTTTTTTTTAAATAAAAAAATGTTTTAAAGAAAACTTTCAGAAGAAACGTTTTTTTTTTGTTTTTTGGATGAACTAAAATGTTTTTTTCAAAAATAAAAAGAATATTTAAAAAAGCTTTCATTATAAACAATTTAAAAAATAAAAATAAAAAAAATGATTTTAAAAAAATTTGAACTTTTTTTATAAAAGACTTTCAAGAGAAACGGTTTTAATAAAAATAAAAATGAATAAAAAAATGGAATTTTTTTAATAAAAAAACTTTTAAGAAAAACGATCTGAAAAGAAAAATAAAAAAATGTTTTTAAAAGAAAACTTTTTTAAAACATTAAAATGAAAGTTTTATATATAAAAAGGTTAAATAAAATTTCTCAAAAAAGTTAAAAAGAAAATACGTTTTAAATAAATTCGCTCTTTTTGAAATTTAAAAAAGACACTTTCCCTAATAATAAAAAAGACAAGAAAAAGTTAAAAAAAAAACAGAGAAAAAGGTATAAAGAGTTGGGTTTTATTTTGATGTAATAACTTGGAAGGATGAGTATTGAATTAACGATTTCAAATGGGTACACAAGTAAAAATGAAGAATTGATACCTTTATCACAACATTTTAAACACACGTAAAAAGTAAGGGGTAATTAGATATATGAGGCAACTTCATTTCAAAATAAGAAAATTTAATAAAAACAGAGGTAACAAATCTAAATTGTTTAATTTTTTTATTCATGATAAAAGAGTTTAAACTTTTATACTTCTTACATACAAATATGTATGTTTATATACATAAAAAAATCATTAAACTAGTTTTTTCATATGTTTTTATATATTTTAAAGTTTACTACACGTGTGTAGGTTATGTGTAGGTAAAACTTTTTATATCATTTTCTTATATTTTAAACATTACATTTATATCATTTTCTTATATTTTAAAACTTTTTAAGATTGAAAAGTGAATGATTCGTTTTGTTCTGCGCTTTCTCGCAATATTTATTTTTCTGAATTGAACCTTCCGCTTACATATATTCCACAAAAAACTTTATTAATTACATATATTCACAGCTCAATTTTTTTTACATGTATCTCCTTCATTAGTTACATATATACCCAACTCGATGATGGAATCGATCAGAAGCGACGCTGAATGTTGGAATCGATCGTAAGCGGCAATGAGAAGGTTTGGGTTGAGATCGATTTAATAAGAATAGTCGTATTTTTTGTAAGGTTTAAGGGGTAATTTTATAAAAGAATGAGATATATATAATTTAAGTTTTGAGTTGGATATATATGTAATAAGGGTTGAAAATAGAAAGATATATGTAATTCTATCAAAAACTAGTTACTGCATTTGAAGCATTAATTACTACATATTATTATTATTATTATTAAAAATTAATTAGGAGGTATTTACATTTAATGTTTTAAAATGTACATGAGTGGCTGCATCTCTATAAATTCAAGCTTCATGTGGTCGAATGTATTCACATATCAGAAATCACAAATCAACGATGAAGAACATCTCCACTTTTGCCATATTTGTGCTTGTGAGCTTCCTTGCTTTTGGTAATTTTCTCCTGCTACGCACTTCTAGAATGCCCTTAACAAAATTAATATAGCTTCTAGAATGCCCTTAACAAAATTAATATACAGGGTTAATTTAAAAACCTTGTAACATTTATGTAACAGATTAAAAATATGTAATTTTTGTTTTATTTTCTGGGATAGATTCTATATTTAGTTTCATCACTTTTTATAAAAAAAAATAAAAAAGCATGGAGTGTTTTTAAAAAAAAAATTACCAAAATGTTTTTTTTTCATTTTTACAGATTTAAAAAAAATACTCGGCGTTTTTTTTTATAAAAAGTAACGAAATTATATATAAAACCTACCATAAAAAAACAAGTTACATAAGGTTTTTTGTTTTTCTCAACTCAAGTGAGTTTTCATTTTATACTTTCCATTAATATATATATATATATATATATATATATATACACACACACATATATATAAGAAGATATTCATTACAGACCACTAAATTACCACAAGAATAAAAAATAACAAACTTAAACTGTTTAATTTATTTATCCATGGTTTATATATTTAAAAATTGTACTTCATGCATATACATATGTATGTCTATATACATAAAAAAATCATATGTTTTTATACATTTAAATGTTTACCTACACATGTGTAGGTTATATAAATAAATGAAATTTGTTCATATATGTATATGTATGTATATATATAATTTCATGAGAGGCAAATAAAATTTTATTTTATTATTTTATTATATTTTAAAATTTTGTAAGATAAAAAAAATGAAGGATTCATTTCGTTCCATGTGTTCTTGTAAATTTATTGTTATGTATAAAACCCTCCCTCTTTGAGTGTGTAATAGTGTTATAAAACAATAATTGTTGTATAGTTTTTTATTCATGTTTTCTCTTATAAGTAATGTATTGTTTTGTGTTTGTATATAAAGGGTATGAGTTATCGAAGGCAGATTTCCAAATATGCACAAGAGACATGAGATTAGTTACAGGATTTTGTAACAACGATAAATGTGAAAACACATGTAAACAATATCATGGAGTAGAAGCAAGCGGACATTGCAAGAGTTTTTGGGTTTGTGAATGCAAATTCATTTGTCCCCCTAATTAATGTTGGTTATGAAATACAAAAAACTAAGATATCTAATCAATAAAATAAAATCATCTTTCTCGCTCTCTCTCTCATTTTGTTTATCGATGATTAATGTGTATTAGAACTTTGTCTCTCAAAAGCTAGTATTATATTAAAAAATTAAATACAAATTAAAAGCTAATATCTATAAGTTTGATCCATATAATTCTCTCTTTTTATGTCAAGTATATTGATGATTATTTATAAAGATAAATAGAGTTTCAATATTGATTGATTGAAATTATATGATAAATGGATTATGACTAACATTATTTTATAACCAGAGAATATATTTAATTATGTCCGTTTAGGTAGGATTGAGATCTTATAATAACCCTTTATTATTGTGTTAACCCTATTAGTTTCATCAAAATCAGTTCAAGTCATTATTTTTTTTAATAAAACATTATTACAATATCTACAAAAGCATTTTCTTTTTTGCATTTTTATAAATTTACTAATGTAAGGTGAGTTTGCACTGGTATATTTTTTTGTTGAAAAAATTTATTAGTGTAATAATGTTTTATTGGTGTAATAATGACATGACATTTTATTGGTGTAATAATGTGAGTTTACAAAAATACAAAAAATAACATGACGTTTTATTGGTGTAATAATGTTATTAAAAAAATAATGATTTGGATTGATTTTGACGAAGTTAATTGAGTTAACATAATAATAGCGGGTTAACCAAGGAAATTCTGACGTCGAGTTTATTTTTTGGTGTAATAATGTTATTCAAAAATTCCGACCCGACACAAGAACATGGCATTGTATTGGTGTAAAAATGTTATTCAAAACGTGACCCGACACGAACCGGAAATTCTGATGTGGAATTGATAGATACATGGGCACCGAGAAAAGTGACCCAGTGGAAAAAAATCATAGCTCTGCCACTGATGAAGAATGAGACTGACACCGACTGAAAAACACGGTACCGTTATCTAACTGTCTTTTATCTATGTTTCGATATCTACAACCAACTCACCGTAACTTAATACGTTTCTTTATATATTTAACTACAATTCTTTTTTGTGTTTAGGCATGTTAATGTCACCGCATCAACCGTTTAAGGACCGTCTCCTATCACGGAACGTGATGCAAAATTTATTTAATCACGTTTTTTTATTTAGTCACGTTAATAACATCGCCCAAACCGAATAAGGTACACCGCAGAGCGTAGAACAAATTTTCAAGTTTATATAATGCATACAAAATGACGCACATGGCTTGTGACCATTTTATTAGATCGAAAAGACAAAACCGAACATGTCCGCTAAAATTTTCTAAAAAATTTATAGATGTGTAGTTTATGTACAACTCATTGACTTATTACCATCAACACGTACCAACACGTGGAGGACCAACTTTGCCCCAATATTCTTGTAGGACAAATAGTACTAATATTTTTAACTCTTTATTTTTTCATAAATTATTTCATTAACCTGCATGTCTCAATCATATGATAACGTCACCAATAGTTATAATTTATTTCGTTTTTTCTTTTCATATTTAAGTGATGGTATATGTTTTACACTAAGTGTAGTAGGTTAACGTCCACGTATATTGTGATGATGGCGTCAAAGAGCGAGGCGTGAAGGGTTTAACATGCACGAGGTATCACACCCTCAAAATCCACCTGCGTGGTTATATCGTGAGGCGCGTGACAAATCAGGATCATTATCATTAGTTATACTGAACGACCTTTATATGAGTTTAAAATTACCTTTGTTGCTTAGAGTCATGAGACAACATCATTAAGTTTGAAAACGTTACGGAAGCGTAAATAAAAACCATGTGCAAGAATAACAAAATGCGCAAACAAGGCGCCCAAAACCAAAGTAAGTAAAGTATGAAAACATGTTTAAAAGCCATGCAACCTCTGATGCATCCTATTCCTGATGTGTACCTTAGCGACCTGTGAAAGACATGCTTAAAGTGTCAACACAATGGTTGGTAAGTTCACAGGTTTGTAAGTAAATAAAAGTTCTATATTTGCCAGATAGTGTAACTAAAGTAAATCAATAGATAGCTAGTCTATGTTCATGCTACTATATAGTGTTTCGCAACCGAAGCTGACTGTTTGGTTTGTTTGTTTGCCTTCCGCCATGTCCACCAAAACAATGGCTAAATGTCTAGGTCAATATTACACTCGTTCAACCTCCAGTCGAGTTAGCGCGACTAACGCGGGTGGGGTTTGTCAAGCCTAGTAGTACTTCTCAAATTTCCTAGCTATATACCTTATACTAACGATTCGAGAGTGTAAGAACTTAGTATGTTATGTTTGCGCTTAAGTAAACAAGTGCTAATGAAATATTATGTGATCCGTGTTTGTTTGTGTACATGTTTCTCCCTCAACAGGAAAAAAAGTAAAAAAGGGCCGTGAAACTCACCTGATGAGTGAATTGTAATCCTGAGTAATGAAACGTGTAGTAAAGCCCGAAATGCAAGACCCAACTCAAACGTGTCCTAGATTATTTAAGACAATCAAGGTCTAACCAATGCATTCTAATGTATGATGAACCAAAGCCAATTTCACCAAATTGACTTAATGTAAAAAAGTATTTCGATTTCAAAAGATTTGACTTGACGGTCCGTTGGTAACGCGTTTCGCTTATGAAAATATATTTATTCCAAAAGTAAATATAAGTCTAAAAATACATATATTTTTAGTTCTTGAACTATATATTTAGTATGACATCAAAACTTAGAAAATATATATTTTTCATCAATAGCAGTGTTAGACGTTAATACGTCTCAAAATATGACAATAATTCTTACCAAAAAATATAAAAATTTTATATATATTTTAGCCCGAAATCATAAGTTTCACGACACGATTAACCCAACACAAACTCAATAGTCCACACAACGAATTCTAAGAACATAATATTAGTTTATATTTATTTTTTCTAACTAAAAATCAATATATATGTAATATGTTTTCGTAAATATTTCTATGAGTTCAAATGACACATGATTCATATTAAATCCCAAAAATCCAATTCATAATCAGAAATTAATATTAACTAAAAATCACAATCCAACCGTGATTCGAACCAAGCAATTGACTAAACACATTGTACCGTTTGTAAATAATATATATTTTTATGAATCTAAAATAAATAATAGATTAACGTGTTAAAACCCTTGATTCAACAATTCGACCGGGTGAAATAGGTGTTTATCACCACTAGAATAAAATATAAAAATTGTAGGTTTAGATGGGTAGATAATCATACTTGAACAAGCAAAGATGAAGAAATTGAATGAACCGACGGTGGATCCTCTTTGAAATAGTCTTAAACCACTTCGGACTTGTTTGAATCTACTTGAAGAACACTTTGGCTTGGTGCGAGGGTCTACGAAAGTTGGGAGAAAGTCCCTGATGGTTTTCGTAATTTGTGGGGGAAGTGGGGAGGGTTTGTGAGGTTTAGTAGGATGTGAAGAGATAATCATGGAACTTCAAAATTTAAAACTAGTTGTTAGGTCATGGGTGGTATCTCACGATTTCATGGGGTGGATGGATAGGGTTTAAGACTTTAAAATTTTGTAGAGTTTAGGATGGAAGTTAATAGGTAATTTTTATAAATGATTTAACTATTTTAATAAAACCAGTATTAGTACTTTTACGAAATCAGTATTATTTAGTTAATTTTTTTTTTGTAAATACAATTCTAGAAACGATAATTATTTTTATTACTAAAATAATTATTTAGATTATTAGTTGGCATAATACGTAGTGAATCGTTGAACTGCATTTCGCGGTAAGATACGAGATAAACCGTCAAATAAACTCTACACAATGTTGTGACTGCGTCTTAAAATATATATTATATTTTAACATAGTAAAATACTTTTATAAGTATTTACTTTGATGATCACCAACGTTCGGGGACAGACTCGTGTGATTCAGAAATTCCCCGAATTATCATTACGTGAGTGTTTGTGTAATAACCGACACACTTAATTAACCCTAATCAAGTGTAATGCATGAATGAATGTTTTAGATAACGGAGTTTGTGTTAACGGTATTAACCTGAAAATGTCGGGTGTCACATCATCTCTTTGTTGAAAGACTTTTCGTCCCGAAAATTAGAGTAATCTCGCTACTTGTCTGAAACAAAAAATTTTGGGTTGTCAAATCATCCCTTTGTTAAAAGAAATTTTGTCTCGAAATTTAACTAGTACCTTCAATGTTTGTCGATGACTTCTTGAAAAGTTGAGGATACTTGCGCATAATTTGATTCTCGCGCTCCCATGTGAATTACGGTCCATGTTTCGAGTTCCAACGGACTCGACAATAGGGATCTTACTATGTTTGAGCGTCTTAACTTCTCTATCCATGATTTTGACCAGTTCTTCAATGAAGCGTAACTGTTCGTCGATTTCTAACTCCTCAAGTGGACCCACGAGTGTCTTGTCTGATAGACATTTCTTTAAGTTTGAGACATGAAAGACATTGTGCACACCACTAAGTACTTCAGGTAGGTTCAGTTGATATGCTACTGGACCAATTCTCTTCACTATCTCGAACGGTCCAACATAACGCGGGTTTAGCACGCCCCGTTTCCCAAAACAAATTACACTTTTCCAAGGTGATACTTTCAATAGAACTTTGTCACCCATCTAAAATTCCAACGGTTTTCGACGCTTATCGGCATAACTCTTTTGACGGTCAGGGGATGCCGACATACGATTTCGGATTTGCACAATTTTCTCTGAAGTTTCGTGCACAAGTTCAGGACCCGTAAGTTGGCTATCTCCCACTTCAGCCCAACAAAGAGGTGATCGGCATTTTCGTCCGTACAGTGCTTCGAACAGTGCTGCCTTGATGCTAGTATGGTAGCTGTTATTGTAGGAGAACTCTACTAAAGGCAGATGAGTCTCCCAACTGTTACCAAAATCAATCACACAAGCCCGTAACATGTCTTCCAGGGTTTGAATGGTAGGATGGTACGCTGTGCTCATATCCATGCGCGTGCCCAGAGTTTTTTGTAATGATTGCCAGAAGTTTGAGGTGAAACGAGCGTCTCGATAAGAAATGATAGAGATTGGCACTCCGTGCCGAGAGACTACTTATTTCAGATAAATACGGGTTAGCTTTTCCATTTTATCAGTTTCTTTGATTGCAAGGAAATGAGCGGATTTGGTTAAGCGATCTACGATCACCCAGATGGTGTCGCATCCGCTAGGGGTTCGGGGTGGTTTTAGTGATGAAGTCCATGGAAATCTGCTCCAATTTCCACATTGGTATTTCCGGTTGCTGGAGCAAACCAGACGGCTTTTGATATTCAACCTTGACTTTGGAACAAGTCAGACACTTGCTCACATAGTTGGCTATATCAGCTTTCATTTTCGGCCACCGGTACAAAACTTTCAGATCATGATACATCTTGTCGGAACCGGGATGAATAGAATATCGAGACTTGTGTGCTTCGTCCATCACAAGTTCCCTTAAATTTCCATACCGCAGGACCCATTTTCGCTCTGAAAAATAGCGAATACCGTCTGATCTAGTCTCTAGTTGTTTCTCCATGCGACGCAAGGATTCTAACTGAAGATTCTCTTTTTTTATTGCTTCGAGTTGAGCATTACAGATTTGGTCAGGTAATCCAGTATGAATAGTGAGTTCTAGTGCCCGAACTAGTCTGGGTTTGGTTTCTTTTCGGCTTAGGGCATCAGCTACTACGTTAGCCTTGCCCGGATGATATTTGATAGTACAATCATAATCATTCAAAAGCTCGACCCAGCGACATGTTCAGCTCTTTCTGTTCGAAGATGTGCCGGAGACTCTTGTGATCGATGTAAATAGTGTTTATGGTACCGTACAAGTAATGTCTCCAGATTTTAAGTGCAAATACCACGGCTCCCAACTCCAAGTTGTGAGTCGTGTAGTTCTTCTCGTGGATTTTCAACTGACGGGAAGCGTATGCGATTACCTTCTCGCGTTGCATTAACACACAACCAAGACCCTGAATGGAAGCTTCGCAATACACTACGAAATCATTCGTTCCCTCTGGAAGGGATAAGATGGGTGCGCTACAAAGTTTCTGCTTCAACAGCTAGAATGCGGATTCTTGGGTGTCACTCCATTTATACACAGTACCTTTGTGGGTTAGGGCGGTGAGGGGTTGAGCGATCTTCGAGAATCCTTCAATAAATCGATGGTAGTAGCCAGCCAAACCTAGAAAATTTTGCACCTCCGTTGGAGTCGTTGGTGCTGCCCAATTCTTGATGGCTTCTACTTTGGTCGGATCGACATGTATTCCTTTCTTGTTGACTACATGCCCTAAGAATTGAACTTCGCGAATCCAGTTATTGCACTTGGAAAAATTTGGCATACAACTGCTCTTGCTTTAGTAGTTCCAGAATTAAACATAGATGTTCCTCATGTTCTTCCCTGCTCTTGGAATAAATAAGAATATCATCAATGAAAACGATGACGAGCTGATCAAGGTAAGGTTTACACACTCGGTTCATGAGGTCCATGAATAATGCGGGTGCGTTGGTTAATCCGAATGGCATGACCAAAAACTCGTAATGGTCGTACCGGGTTCTGAATGCAGTTTTAGAGATGTCTTCATCTCGAACTCTCAGCTGATGATAACCTGATCTAAGATCGATTTTTGAATAGAAGCTTGACCCTTGAAGTTGATCGAACAGATCATCGATACGAGGAAGTGGATAACAGTTCTTGAGAGTCACTTTGTTTAGCTCACGGTAATCGATACACATACAGAAAGTTCCATCTTTCTTCTTGACGAATAGGACTGGGGCTCCCCATGGTGATGAGCTAGGTTGGATGAAACCCTTATCCAACAACTCTTGCAGTTGCATGGATAACTCTTGCAATTCACTTGGTGCAAGTCGATATGGTGCTCGAGCAATAGGCGCTGCTCCGGCTGTTAAGTCAATTTGAAATTCGACCTGACGGTGAGGTAGAATATCTGGAAAATCTTCAGGAAATACTTTCGAAAAGTCACGAACGATAGGGATGTCAGCAATCTTCTTTTCTTCGGAAGGTTGTTCGGAGACAAGAGCTAGGATAACGACATGACTTTTACGCAAACACTTCTGCGCTTTCATGAAAGATATGATGCCTACGACCGCACCACTCTTTTCGCTTTGAACAGAAAGGATTTCTCCACTAGGGAGAGTAAGACGAATGACTCTATCACGGCAAATGATCTCGGCTTGGTTTTTAGATAACTAGTCCATGCCGACAATTATGTCAAAACTGCCAAGTGTAACTGGCATGAGATCGATATCGAGTTTATGACCAGACAGTCCTAGCTTACATCCCTTGAGGATATGGGTTGCCTCGATTATCTTATCATCCGCTATCTCTACGGTGTATTTGGGTTCTAATAGGGTTGGGGTTGCTTCTAACAGATTACTAAAATTATTAGATATAAAGCTCCTATCAGCACCAGTATCGAAAAGAACAGAAGCAAAACAATCGTTTAGAGGAAACTTACCGGTAACCATATTGTGATCATTCCTTGCCTCCCCTGAACCAATCACGAAGGCTCGACCCTTCGCACCATTTCCATTGTTATTACCCTGATTGTTGTTGTTACTGTTGCCACTACCATTCCCATTCATTTTCAACTGTGGACAGTTTCTCTTGAAATGCCCTTCTTTCTCGCACTCAAAATAGCCTTTAGGTGCTTCATTTTGAGGTGTTTGCTTAGCTTGGAGCTCACCTCTGCAGTCTTTGGCCGAATGGCCCATCTTACCACACCGCTGGCAGCGGTAATTGTCACACGGTCCATTATGGTGAAAGTTGCACTTGTTGCACTTCGGGTACTTTCCAGTATATGTACCCCAATTCTGATTGGAAGAGGTAGACTGAGTAGGGGTCTTAGTAGGTTCATACCTACGTTGCTGCTGTTACGGGGGTGGGTTAGACTGAAAGGCTTTAGAGTTGATGTTGTCAAACTATTCTTATTGTCAGCAGTCTTGGTAACCGCACCTCTCAGGGGTAAGGTTCCCTGAGCTACCGCTTGATCAGTTAACTTGTGAGCCAGCCTGATGGTCTACTAGATAGTGGTAGGGTTTGAAGAGGTCACCATACTTTGGATTTGAGGGACTAGACCCTCAATGTACTTCTCAATTCTCTTGTAAGCTGGTGTCACCAATTGAGGACATAGAATTTCCAACTCGTGCGAACGAGTAGTGTAGGCCTCAATCTTTGAACCTTCTATCTTTAGGTTCCAGAATTCACCCTCCAGTTTCTGTACCTCGTCATGGGACAATACTCTTCTCTAGGCATGGTTTTTGAACTCTTCCCAGGGTAATGCATTTTCCATGTCCAAACCCAATATCTGAAGTTGGGAGTTCCACCAAGTAAGGGTCGGGCCCTCAAGTGTGCCAGATGCATACTTAACTCGGTTGACCTAGGGCAGTTGCACATTGTGAAAACCGATTCAGTCTTTTCCATCCAACATAGCAAACCAACTGCTCCTTCAGCACCACTGAATGTATGTGGCTTACAGTCCATAAAGGTCTTGAATGTGCAAGCATGGGGGTTAACATGTTGACCTTGATTGAAAACATAGATACTGTTTAAGAATAAAAGATTCGGAAATGAGTTTAGAATAAGTGCTGACTGCTAGAGTCGATAGACCTACCGCATTGGCAACCTCAAGTTGTGCCTCTAACTTCTTACTCCTCGTCTGAGCTGCTGCAAGACCAAACTCTAGACCATGCACGTGGTCTTCCAAGTCCTTGAATGTCGTGATCAAAATTGCCGTGCACAGCATCCGTCTCGCCTAAACCTACAGACAGCTCCTTCAGCTTACGATCAGCTTGATTCCCCTGTTGCAGTAATCCCGTGATCTCTCCAGCTGCATCACGCATGTTCTCGTTCTCTCGATCCATCTTTGCCACGAAGGCAGTAAAAGCCTGCTCTAGGGATACTACAAGGGTGGTAGAGTCTGCGAGGTAGAGGTAGTGTCAGCAGTAGGTGAGGGTGGGACCTGCTCCTGGCGAACCCAGCTCCTAATCATGTCAGGATACCAGTGCCAGTCCTGCGTGTTATCCCTGACACGAACAACAAAGGGCTCGACGTACACCAAGTGTTAGCAATAGGGTTTAGTCGACGTCTCTTGGGTTCGGGTGAAGGTAAAGTAGGAACAGCAGGTTCCTTGCTAGCTGGGGATGTAGGTGATGTAGACATTTCCTGTAATGTAATGTGTAAGTGCCATGTATGAGTGTCTATGTTGTGTAACTAATGCAATGTGTGTGGTTATAGTCTAAGTCTACTACTAATGCAAACCTAGTTCACTAAAACCAATGGCTCTGATACCAATCTGTCACACCCTCAAAATCCACCTGCGGGGTTATACCGTGGGCCACGTGACAAACCAGGATCATTATCATTAGTTATAATGAACGACCTCTATATGAGTTTAAAATTACCTTTGTTGCTCATAGTCATGAGACAACATCATTAAGTTTGAAAACGTTGCGGAAGCGTAAATAAAAACCAAGTGCAAGAATAACAAAATGCGCAAACAAGGCGCCCAAAACCAAAGTAAGTAAAGTATGAAAACATGTTTAAAAGCCATGCAACCTCTGATGCATCCTATTCCTGAGTTATACCTTAGCGACCTGTGAAAGACATGCTTAAAGTGTCAACACAATGGTTGGTGAGTTCACTGGCTTGTAGGTAAATAAAAGTTCGATGTTTGCCAGATAGTGTAACTAAAGTATATCAATAGATAGCTAGTCTATGTTCATGCTACTATATAGTGTTTCGCAACCGAAGCTGACTGTTTGGTTTGTTTGTTTGCCTTCCGCCATGTCCACCAAAGCAATGGCTAAATGTCTAGGTCAATATTACACCCGTTCGACCTCCAGTCGAGTTAGCGCGACTAACGCGGGTGGGGTTTGTCAAACCCAGTAGTACTACTCAAATTTCCTTGCTATATACCTTATACTAATGGTTCGAGAGTGTAAGGAATTAGTATGTTATGTTTGCGCTTAAGTAAACAAGTGGTAATGAAATATTATGTGATCCGTGTTTGTTTGTGTGCATGTTTCTCCCCCTACAGGAAAACAAGTAAAAAGTGGCCATGAAACTCGCCTGATGAGTGAGTTGTGATCCCGAGTAATGAAACGTGTAGTAAAGCCCGAAATGCAAGACCCGACTCAAACGTGTCCTAGATTATTTAAGACAATCAAGGTCTAACCAATGCATTCTAATGTATGATGAACCAAAGCCAATTTCACCAAATTGACTTAATGTAAACAAGTATTTCGATTTCAAAAGATTTGACTTGACGGCCCGTTGGTGACGCGTTTCGCTTATGAAAATATATTTATTCCAAAAATAAATATAAGTCTAAAAATATATATATTTTTAGTTCTTGAACTATATATTTAGTATGACATCAAAACTTAGAAAATTTATACTTTTCATCAATAGCAGTGTTAGACGTTAATACGTCTTAAAATATGACAATAATTCTTACCAAAAAATATAAAAAGTTTATATATATTTTAGCCTGAAATCATAAGTTTCACGACATGATTAATCCAACACAAACTCAATAGTCCACACAACGAATTCTAAGAACATAATATTAGTTTATATATATTTTTCTAACTAAAAATCAATATATATGTAATATGTTTTCGTAAATATTTCTATGAGTTCAAATGACACATGATTCATATTAAATCCCAAAAATCCAATTCATAATCAGAAATTAATATTAACTAAAAATCACAATCCAACCGTGATTCGAACCAAGCAATTGACTAAACACATTGTACCGTTTGTAAATAATATATATTTTTATGAATCTAAAATAAATAATAGATTAACGTGTTAAAACCCTTGATTCAACAATTCGACCGGGTGAAATAGGTGTTTATCACCACTAGAATAAAATATAAAAATTGTAGGTTTAGATGGGTAGATAATCATACTTGAACAAGCAAAGATGAAGAAATTGAATGAACCGACGGTGGATCCTCTTTGAAATAGTCTTAAACCACTTCGGACTTGTTTGAATCAACTTGAAGAACACTTTGGCTTGGTGCAAGGGTCTACGAAAGTTGGGAGAAAGTCCCTGATGGTTTTCGTAATTTGTGGGGGAAGTGGGGAGGGTTTGTGAGGTTTAGTAGGATGTGAAGAGATAATCATGGAACTTCAAAATTTAAAACTAGTTGTTAGGTCATGGGTGGTATCTCACGATTTCATGGGGTGGATGGATAGGGTTTAAGACTTTAAAATTTTGTAGAGTTTAGGATGGAAGTTAATAGGTAATGTTTATAAATGATTTAACTATTTTAATAAAACCAGTATTAGTACTTTTACGAAATCAGTATTATTTAGTTAATTTTTTTTTTGTAAATACAATTCTAGATTATTAGTTGGCATAATACGTAGTGAATCGTTGAACTGCATTTCGCGATAAGATACGAGATAAACCGTCAAATAAACTCTATACAATGTTGAACCCGCGTTAATTTCTTGTCCACTAAACACAGATACCACTACACCAAACCAAGTCTTTGTTTCTATTTGCTGCAACAATTTTTTAAACAAAAACTTGAGCTGAGAGAAAAAAAAAAGAAAAATGAAAAGAAAAGCATGCAATAAAGGTTTGTACCATATGCCTAGTCACTTGTAAATTTGTTACAGTATACTTAACTCACATACCATTGTTGCCTTTTCATATTTATTAAATGTGAGCTTTTTGTAACACTTTTTTTAACGGCAACGCCTAGATATTCTAGGATAATTGGGTTTTCCTGGGGCAACACCTAGAACATCCAGGGCAGCCCACCCCAGGGGGAACCCCTCAACTTGGTAAACCCCCTGACCTGGTCACAAACCATTTTTTTTTTGCTGTGGCTAGGATTCGAACCCAAGATTTCCACTATGGGAAGTTTTGGAGCTACCATTGCACCAAATGGCCACCGATAGCTTTTTGTAACACTTTTTCAAAATGTTATAAGTCGGGTCATTAATACATACCAACGCGATGAAGATAAGCATCATTGTATCTATCAAAAATCTAGTGTGTTGGATTCCCGCCCTTCTAAGAAATAACAAAAACTTAAACGAAGGAGATTGCATACCATCTTGTGTGTAGAATCGTGCCTTGGTTGTGGTTGAAATGAGAAGTTAGAATACTTTCTTTTTTCATCCTTAAAATCTAAACCAGAAAAACTTCGAGCTGTGGGAGATGGAACAATCTGCAACAAAAGATCATAACCCTTTAACTGAAATTCACAAACCCCATAACAAAAATCACAACTTTATAACAAAAAAAAGTATACAAATTTACATTTGAATTGAAATGAAAGAAAGGAGAGTCCAAGAACTGATTTGGGTTCAAACCAACTGTTGTAGGGTTGCGGTGGTATCTTGGTTTTAAATTGCGCGATGCGATCCGTTGCGTTTGGTCCCAAAATCCGATGCGCGATGCGAGCGCATCATGTATGCGATGCGCTCTTTATTAAAAAAATACTAAAATATTAATTATACATAAAAGTTGTAAAAACATACTTAAACAAAAAAGAACTCATTCAATAAGAAGATATAATTGCATTTTTGTACTTCTTTTAGCTAACTCACCCATTTATTTTAAAGATTCGACTCAATTTTACATATTGCAATGCATCAAGTGCATATTTTAAAGATTCGACCCAATTTATCAATTCAGATATGCACAAATGAAACTTGGTCATACACTATTGAAGAATATCACAAATAATGTCAAGTTTTGGTGACCGAATCATAACTCACTAAAAACAAAAAAATATAATAAAAAATGACAACCCGCCCGGTGCAAGCTGCATTTTATTTGATCCAATGGTTACATTAAAACAGAAATTAAGTGGTATCGTTAAATATTCCCAGATATTGGTGCTAGGATGCCCATATTTTAATTTGAATGAAAGTTTATGTGAAATCGTTTTTCTTGTATTTGGTGGGCTAGAACTTGATGATCTTCTTTTTTCAACTGATGGAACTGTATTAGCAAGACATGGCAAACAATTGCCAGGAATCATTCCACAGCCCATTATCCATTCCAGCATTTTCATCAATGGAAGATTATATTTCATCAAGGTAAACAGGTTTTGTTTCATTAGAAGGTTCATCTGATTTCGACCGAAGCTCAATGCTTGGCCTAGAAGCTACTTTAGAGCCGTTTAGTGACAACATATCTGCAGGTGTATAAAATTAAATTTAGATGTTAGAATGGTAATTAAATATGTTTTCTTAGAGATGAATAAAAAGATCTAACCATCGAGAACACTATGGAAATCTTCGTCACTGCATTCAGATTCAAGAACTGCAACTGAATCATACATTGTTTTGGATCTGTTTTTCGGTTATTGACCAACAAACAATGTTTTGGATGTGTCAAATAGTTTAGTACTCAAAGTGTGGTCATTTCTTGATTACCAAATAATATTACTTGATTCAGTTTATGGTTCGGTTTATGCTCACCTCTAGAAGTGCCCATATGGTGCGATGAGCAGATTGCCAACATTAATCCAGTTGCATGGGGTAGACATTTGTATTCATGATTAATGTGGGATAAACATTTGTAACGTAGGACTATCAGATTCATCAAACATTTATAACAAACATGGGATAAACATTTGTAATCAGGATTAATGTGGGAAAAAAATATAATCGATTTCATTGTAATATTCACAGAACATGGGATTATAAATAATAATAACATATAAAAGTATAAAACCAAGATTCCATATTGAACCCATTACCGAGTGAATTCGGTTTATTAAAGAATGTGAAGTATGTCAAAGAGCTAAGTACGAAAGCTCTTAGCCTATTGAACCCACTAACAAGTCTCAACATCCATATCCATACTCACTCATATATCTATATACTTTATAGGACTAAAGACACAATTTTAACGTTAGATGGATCGTCTCACTAAGCATAGTCATTTTATTCCATTGACACGCTCATTTATAGCAACTTAATTGGCTCAAGTTTTTTCGGATAGCGTTTACAAACTACAGGGTTGTCCGCTAACCACTATCATATGCCGACATATCCATACACAAAACTCATAACTTCTTAAAAGAAATTATCAAAACAGACTTAAAACTTACCACATTACCACATGAACAGTTGCATAATTTACCAAAAAGATTTCATTAAGGCTATCCGTAGTGGTTTCACGTAGGCGTGTACATTAAACGGGTTGGCCCGTGAAAGCCCACAGGACCGGCCGGTTAAACCCGGGCCCGGCCCATGATGTGTGTAACCGGTCCGGTCTTCGGTCCTACCTTTCATGGCTTAACGGTTATGGTCCTGGTCCGGGCTAAGCACGCAGGTTTTCAAAAAAGCCCATAAAACTCGTATATATAGAACAATTAGTAATTTCAAAAAAAAGTCTAGCACTGAATTTATGTTTTACATAAACCATATTTAAAAATTTCCTTTATATTATTATTATTTGAACATTTAACGATTGTGAAAATATTAACTATAGTTATATATCTTTTTTTAGTTTAAACAGTAATCGTTTTCAAGTTTTCTTCTTATTTTAATACGAAAACAATGTTTTTCATAAATATAGTTTTTTTTAACTCTATTCAATTTTGTTATATAAACTCAAATGTTTCTTTATACTTTTCATTCATCGCCCAAGAGAACTATAATTGAATAAAACTGAATGTACAATTTTAAATTACAATTTACAACATCATACTTTTGATTATGAACATTTGTTGTTGCGCAAAAGCTTTTTCAATACTCTACGACCCTACCTATCACTTTTCGATATTTACTACTCATAATTAACAATCCAGATCAATTGCATATATCCCTTACAAAGATTAAAGACTACATATAATGATTTATACATAAATGTAATGTTATTTACACATATATATAAAATAAAATAAATTTTAAAAGGTAAAAAGAAACAAAAACTAAAACATATTCAAATGCATATAACATTAGTTCACAATTAAAATCTTGCATAAATATAAAAAATGAAAAAGAAAATGAAATAAAAAGCAAAGATCTCTTTGAATTGATATTTGTAACAATTCGGCCAATTCTTTCGATGTAATATTTAAGAATATTCTATTTCCGTTAACAAACAAATGAGAATATCGTATGAGAAACGTCTAATAAGTTGGATTTATAGTTACACAGAAGCTAATATGATTAAGGTAATTTAATTAAACGAGTCTGATGCTAAAGCCCGAGGACCGGCCCATTAAAGCCCGTGAAAGCCCAGACCGGCCCATTAACAATTGGTCCGGTCCTCGGTCCCCAGTTTACCCTGTTAATGGTCCCGGTCCCTGTCCGGTCCGGTCCGGGTTGGTCCGGTTAAAGCCCAATAATCACCCCTAGTTTCACGCCCCTCCATGTCTGCGCCACATCAGCACATGGGTTTTCACTGCTCAGAATCACTAAGGTGCGTAGTGGTTTCACGCCCCGCATTTAATTTTTAATCATTACCTAATCATTTAACTAAAATACAACTAAATTTATTTAAAATATAAAGATAACAAAAGACAAATTTATTTAATTAAAACACAAACATATTAAAATATAAAAAATCAATCTCCACTCGTACGATTAGTCCAAATATGCTCGTTAAATCACCGTGTAAGCTTAGATGTGTATCCATGTCGCGTAATGCGTAACGAATTACGTGTTTCTCTTCCGAGCTTAGTTGTGTAGGCGTCGTCTGCGGGTTATCATCATAGTTTTGGCAAATGGCTTGGCCCTTGTCTTCCAATATCATGTTATGTAATATTATACAAGTGTACATAACATTCTTTATTTTTTCTTTGGTCCAAATACAGCACGGATTTTTAATCATATCCCATTTTTTCTTTAAAACTCCAAACGCACGTTCGATATCTTTCCGTGCTGATTCTTGTGCTTTTTTGAAAAGTTCTTTTTTTCTCACCAATTGGGCTAGTATATGTTTTTACAAACGTGGCGTACTCCGGATATATACCGTCGGCAAGATAATACCCGTGCTCGTATTCGACATCATTAACAATGAATGAAGAACCAGATGCGACTCCGTCTATGATGTCATCGAATATAGGTGATTGATCCAAAATATTTATATCGTTGTTTGCCCCCGCAACAACAAAGAATGCATGCCAAATCCAAAGATCATATGATGCAACAGCTTCAAGCATTAGCGTCGGATGTGGATGGTCCCCTCGTTGGTGTTGACCTCGCCAAGCAGTCGGACAATTTGTCCATTCCAAATGTGTGCAGCCGATGCTACCAAGCATCCCGGGAAATCCATGTACTGTTTCATGCACCTCATATATTTGTTGAATATCAATAAACGTCGGTCTCCTTATATATCTCTTTCCGTAGAGATTAATCACACCTAAAAACATATAATAATAATAATAATAATAAAACTAATAATAATAATAATAACAACAACAACAACAATAATAATACCTTCACAAACATATGTAGAGTATCTCGTGCGGTTTTTTCAGACATCTTTAAATACTCATCCCATGAATCACTAGCCGTACCATACGCTATCTGTCGAACTGCACACATGCATTTTTGTAAAGCAGTAAATCCAAGCTTGCGACTCGCATCTTCTCTTTGTTGGAAATATTAGTACTCTCTTTCTAAATCACCACATATTCGCACAAAAAGTTCTCGTCTCATACGAAAACGGATTCAAAATTTTTCTTCATCATACATTGGATTGTCACTAAAGTAATCACGTATTAGATGTTCATTAGTTGCTTCCCGATCCCGCATTACTTGAACTCGTCGTGTTACCCTCTTTGAACTCTCGGCTTCTTCGAGTAGGTCGTACGCGTAACAAATCGCTTCAGCAATCGCTTCATCTTTATCTGTCACACCCCCAAATTTATTCACTTAATAAATAAATAACTAAATAAATTAAGGTTGTAACGATTGGTAACTTTACATAATAGCGGAAGCTAAAACAAAGACTACTAAGGTGTTGAACACCATTACAATACTAACATGAATTAGTGCATTGATCTAAATCCATATAGATCACAATTGACTTGAGGTTTGACAGTCATACGTCTTCGAATTCTAGGGTTTAATCCGAATGGTTAACCTATTCCAACCGTGCCATCGCTATGTTCATGAAAAACATACTTAAAAGTGTCAACACAAAGGTTGGTGAGTTCACAGTTTTAATTGTCTTAGTGTAAAGTAGTTTTCCTTGAAAACATTGATAAAGTGCATGTGGCCATAACATGAAACGCTTTTCCTTGAAAACATTTAAAATGCATACACGGCCATATTATGAAACAGTTTTGTAACATCCCAAAATAAATGAGGATTTTAAATAACGGGTTGAACCGGGACGAACGGGATAAAAGAACGAGGCGTAACGGGCCGGGCCGGTTGGGCCGGCAAACTTGAAGGAAGGGGGGGTTTCCTCCCTTTAAATAGCCAACACACACACCATTTCTCTCATTTGCAAGAATCTAGAGAGAGAAACCGTAGAGAGAGAAAGTTGGCGGATCGACCCGAGATTGAAGGAGCTTGTTGCTACTGAGCTCGTGAGCAAAACCTCCGGATCAGAATCTCGAAATCAGGTAACACCCGAACCAAATCTGAGTTTTTGTTCGTTTTTGGGTTTTCGGGTATTTTCGGGAAAATGACGGGTTTTTATAAACCAAATGAGGAAAGGGTTATAAATCTGGAATCACGAAGGGAAAATACACGTTTTGAATGTAAAAAGTCCGGATCTTGACCAGGTCGGACCTGCATTGCGAAAGTTAGGGTTTTTCACGGGGAAGATAGCTGAGTTCTGCAGGTATCGAAACTAAAGTTTCGAGCGGCCTGCAGGTGTCGAAACTAGAAGTTTCGAGCGGCCTGCAGGTGTCGAAACTAGAAGTTTCGAGGGGCCTGCAGGTATCGAAACTAGAAGTTTCGATGGGCCTGCACCTGTCGAAACTAAGTAGTTTCGATAGGTCTGCATCAGTAAGTGAAGTCAGTGTATTCACCTGTAACAGAACGAGTAAACCGTTAGAGTCGGGATTTAGGTCTGATGTGTATTTAATTAATCAATTCAGATCGGAAGTGACGTTGTTGGACCTTTGTTTAGGACAACCGAGACTAGCTTATAAGGTGAGTTCTAGAGCCCTCTTTTAAATGTTTTGTTAATGTTTTTGGGCTGGTGTGCATACTTACGAAATGATTAACGAAATGATGTTTAACGAAATGATGTTTAAAGAAATGATGTTTAACGAAATGATGTTTTAACGAAATGATGTTTAACGAAAGGAAAGGTTTTGAAATGTTTTTGCCAAAAAGGGTTACGAATGCTTTATGAACGGTTTAATTGAGGAAATGTTTAATGAGAAGAGAAAGAGGTAAAGGTTTTAAAGAAGTCATTACAAATCTAATCTGTCGAATGAATGGAATTGACGAATGAAGTCTGGGAACGAGATTCCCAGCCTTGTGGTAGATTATGGACAGCGAGCCATAGTTGCCACAAGAACAACAGGGGCATGTCTTTGTGGCATGCCAATGGTTATGATGTTGTACAACTGGTAAAAGGGAGTAACGACGGTTACTCAGGGGTTAACGTGACCCCATATAAGGTTAAATTATGATCCGACGATGTTATGGCTGAAAGTCATAACCGTCGATGGAAGTTGTCGGTTTATGGACATGAGAGCCATAAGGGCAACTGAATGGGTATTGTCGGTCCTCGCGCAGTTAGCCTTGGGGGCAATACCAAAAGGGAATTGACGGAATGTATGGTATTGTCGGTCTTCGTGCAGTTAAGCCTTAGGGGCAATACCATAAGGGAATTGACGGAATGTATGGTATTGTCGGTCTTCGTGCAGTTAAGCCTTAGGGGCAATACCATACTAAATGACGGAACGAAGGGTAACACAGATTTAGATAATAATGTATGACTTAAATGAATGTTAAAAGTTTTAATGAACGATCCGTTTAACGGTGTTTATGATTATGATGTTGATGATGATATGGGTACGAAACCTTTTTTTTTTAAAGATGTTAAATTATTACCTGCTTTTGTGAAAGGTTTTTACTAAATGAATGATACGTTTTTGGCAAATGTTGATGTTAAAGTTTTTATGAAATGCTAGAACTCACCAGCGTAGCTGACCTTTTTAGTATGCACATTCAGGTTAAGGCAGGTATGGACGATGGACGGTGATGCTTGGCAAGCGAGAAGAGTTACCCGGTCGATCATGAAGACTGGCATCCCGTTATGAGTTGTTTATGTTAAGTTTAGGTAATTGACAATGTACGCTTCCGCATGTATGAACAAGTTTTTAGTTATGTTAAATGAATGATTCCGCTGCATTATTTGATACTCATGTTTAAGAACTGTTTGTGAATGAGTAAATCCAACGAGTGAGGCCTCCCGGGTTTGGGGCCTTACAAGTTGGTATCAGAGCAATAGTTTGAGAGATTCGGACACCCCTAATGTCTGAACTTAAACTTTGAATGGGACCGAAAGCGGATGCCAGTACGGGTAACTCGAGCCACAGCATCAGGTATGAAAAGTAGAGTATGTGTATGTAGTATGCCTTAGGAAGAGTTAGGAAAGGACTTGTGTTCTGATGGAATCACAAAGGTGGTCAAATAGAAATCGAAAGGTAGTGTAATGGTTAATTACAGATGGCCAGTGTATATTAACATCTTACAGTACTTATTGAATTTTATTTGTTAACTAGCGTGATGACATTAGATTCCTTGTCTTTTAAGAACGAAATGGAGGGAAGAATAGGCGGAAGGCGTGGTGAGGGTCGTACCGGATGACACGGTAGGATTCCCGCCCACCAAGTTTATAGTGAAAAGGCAAGAGTTCTTGCGGAACCGGAAGGTAGTGTGCATGAGACCGTACGAGTGTGATGCGAAATGTCCTCCGTTGTGTTGACTTAGAGCGAAAGTGGTAAGAGGTGTCGATGAGAATGCCGGGACAAAATCTCAACTTTGAAGGGACGCGAGTATTAGAAAGTGTTATAAGAGGAACTAGAATGCTCGAGTAAGGTAAATTGGTAATTTCGTTTGGATCCGCGAAATTGTGAATTTACAGGTGCACGTGCATGATGGTGAATCTTATGGTATTGATTAATGCTTACGTATCAGAGTTGATCCAATTACTCAACCACGACTACGAGATGTTAGTCACCCGAGTAACGATTAAGGAGATTGATGAACATCATTAGTAATGGTAATGATGTCAAAGATGGTGTACCTTACAACGGTGAATGATGTCAGCAAGTACGAGCCACAGACAAGATGAGGAGGAATGAAACTTCGGTTTACCTAAGTCAGACGAGCATACGTATGAAGGATGCCAAGGAGCTAGGATGGGCTACGCTTAGCGCAAACACGTTCTGATGAATAAGAATCGGTCTACTGTTGAAGTATGCATGAGCATGAAAGAAATAACCACACTAGTGTATGTCCAAAGAATATATGAGTGCACGAATGCACAAAGTGCATCTTTCCATGTAGAAGACAGTCCAAGACAACTAATAAGGGTATCTGCTGAAATGAGAAAATAGATATACCAACAACAACAAGAGACGGAAACCGCGATGTTAATTAGGGCGTGCAGACTAAACCAAACCAAACCAGATCCGACCCAAGGATTGTTTGTCTAGAATGAATGTGAAGGACAAGTTTTGACTAACAATGTGAAGCAAGGCATGGGCACTAAGAAGAAATTCAAGGCGACTCAGAGAACGCTCTACTATGTCTAAGTCTAATCAATAGCTGCGAGTGTTACTAGAATTGGAAAGCCGTTGAGGGACCCACTGAAACTAGAAAGGAAATGAAAGTACAAGTGTCACCGTACGTGTCATCTATCCATAGTAAGACCAACGAATGTGACTTTAGAAGAAATTCATGCAGAAAAGGCTAACGGAAACAAGTAGCTAGAGAATATATATTGTCGGTCAGATGGGATGCCAATCCCTAAGACCATCCAGTGATATGTAGGAATAAGGGTGTTCAATGAACCAACGATGTGAAACGTAAAACCTGACAAGTACGTTTGAAAGAAAGACTAGAAGGAGATTGTGTATGAAGATATGAATGAAAAGTTCGAGTGACTAGTGTGCCATCTAAATGAATACCTTCCCGACAAGTTGAGTGTGATAAGGGATACCTCATATGTTTGGGGGATACCCGATACGGTTCCTACGAGGACGAAGCGATACGGTTCCTATGGGGACGAAGCGATACGGTTCCTATGGGGACGAAGCGATACGGTTCCTACGGGGATGAAGCGATACGGTTCCTACGGGAACGAAGCGATACGGTTCCTACGGGAACGAAGCGATAAGGTTCCTTCTGGAATGAAGCATATGGTTCCTTAGGGAACGAGACGATGTGGTTCCTTCGGGAATGAGATGGTACGGTACCTTAGGAAACTTGATAGTAGGAATCATTCAGGAACGGGATATTATGATTCATTCGAGAACGACATGGTATGGTCCTTCAAGGACGAATGCACCATGGACAGCTTATGAGGTATACACAATGATCCAAATAGTTGAGAGACGATCGATAGGAACCGTCCAGATGGAAAGGTGGATAACCTGAACGAGGAGTTGAAATTATGGCCAAGGAGTCTTCTGTGGACGACTCCGAGTTTGATAAGACATTTCACATAGAATGACGATATAAGAACCCTAACGGTTAGATGTGAAAGACCGACTAGGGATGTACGATGCTGAAAAAGATAACGTCTATCAAGAACGAGAGAGGTATAGTCAAGACTACACAAGGATCTGTCAACGGGAGAGTGATTGCATATACGTCGCGGCAGTTGAAAGTTCACGAAGTCAATTATCCGACTCATGATTTGGAACTTACTGCTGTCGTATTTGCATTGAAAATATGGAGGCACTACCTCTATGGGGTGAAGTTTACTATTTACTCCGACCACAAAAGTTTGAAATACTTCTTCGAACAAAGAGAGCTTAATATGAGGCACTTAAAGAGGAAAACATAAAGAAGGAAAGGATGGTTGGCCAACAGGACAAGTTGGAATATAACACCCTTGGTGTTAGGACACGTTTTGGGCGGATATGGATACCTATGGGTGGCGAGCTTAGGACCAAAATCTTGGATGAGGCTCATAAGTCTCGTTACTCTATCCATCCCGGTACCAATAAAATGTACCAAGATCTGAGGAGGGAATACTGGTGGCCTGGAATGAAATGTGACGTGACGAAGTATGTAAGCAAGTGCTTGACTTGCTCGCAAGTAAAGGCCGAGCACCAGAAACCGTATGGAAAGATTCAACCACTTGATATACCGGAATGGAAGTGGGAACACATTACCATGGACTTCATAACTAAGCTACCTCGCACAGCTAAAGGTCATGACACCATTTGGGTAATTGTGGACCGTTTAACGAAGAGTGCTCATTTCCTACCTATTCGCGAGACGTTCTCGTCGGAAAGGTTAGCGGAAGTGTTTATTAATGAAATAATAGCACGGCATGGGATGCCATAGACGATCGTATCTGACCGGGACACACGATTCACATCGAAGTTCTGGAAAAGATTTCACGAGGCGATGGGCACGAGGCTTAATATCAGCACAGCATTCCACCCGCAAACGGATGGTCAGTCCGAAAGGACCATTCAGACATTGGAGGATATGCTTCGTGCTGGTATTATCGACTTCGGTGGCAGTTGGGACAGCCATCTGCCGTTAGCTGAATTCTCCTACAACAACAGTTATCACACGACGATAGGTATGCCGCCTTATGAAATGTTGTATGGGAGAAGATGCAGGACCCCGGTTTGTTGGGGTGAGATTGGACAGAAGGAATTGAGAAGTCTCGAAGTCGTTAAAGAAACATCGGAAAGGTTTGATCAGATCAAAGCACGCATGAAGGCCGCCCAAGATCGTCAGAAATCCTATGCGGATAAACGACGAAGGCCTATTGAGTTTAATGTTGGGGATAGAGTAATGTTGAAAGTGTCGCCTTGGAAGGGAATCATACGATTCAGAAAGAGAGGAAAGTTAAGTCCGAGGTTTATCGGACCATTCAGGATTATGGCACGGGTTGGTGAAGTCGCATATCGGTTGGAATTGCCTGATGAGTTAAGTGGGATTCATCCTACCTTCCATGTATCACACTTGCGAAAGTGTTTGGCGGATGAATCGGCTCACGTACCACTTACGGACATCGAGGTCGACAACAGCCTTAACTACATCGAAGAACCTGTGGCCATCCTAGACAGGAAAGAGAAACGTTTACGTAACAAAGTTATCCAGTTGGTTAAAGTCCAGTGGAAGCACCGGAAGGGATCGGAAGCTACATGGGAAACGGAGACGGAAATGAAGGAGTCGTACCCTCAACTGTTTGACTTATGATAGGTTTCGGGGACGAAACCTATTGTAAGGGGGGTAGACTTGTAACATCCCAAAATAAATGAGGATTTTAAATAACGGGTTGAACCGGGACGAACGGGATAAAAGCACGAGGCGTAACGGGCCGGGCCGGTTGGGCCGGCAAACTTGAAGGAAGGGGGGGTTTCCTCCCTTTAAATAGCCAACACACACACCATTTCTCTCATTTGCAAGAATCTAGAGAGAGAAACCGTAGAGAGAGAAAGTTGGCGGATCGACCCGAGATTGAAGGAGCTTGTTGCTACTGAGCTCGTGAGCAAAACCTCCGGATCAGAATCTCGAAATCAGGTAACACCCGAACCAAATCTGAGTTTTTGTTCGTTTTTGGGTTTTCGGGTATTTTCGGGAAAATGACGGGTTTTTATAAACCAAATGAGGAAAGGGTTATAAATCTGGAATCACGAAGGGAAAATACACGTTTTGAATGTAAAAAGTCCGGATCTTGACCAGGTCGGACCTGCATTGCGAAAGTTAGGGTTTTTCACGGGGAAGATAGCTGAGTTCTGCAGGTATCGAAACTAAAGTTTCGAGCGGCCTGCAGGTGTCGAAACTAGAAGTTTCGAGCGGCCTGCAGGTGTCGAAACTAGAAGTTTCGAGGGGCCTGCAGGTATCGAAACTAGAAGTTTCGATGGGCCTGCACCTGTCGAAACTAAGTAGTTTCGATAGGTCTGCATCAGTAAGTGAAGTCAGTGTATTCACCTGTAACAGAACGAGTAAACCGTTAGAGTCGGGATTTAGGTCTGATGTGTATTTAATTAATCAATTCAGATCGGAAGTGACGTTGTTGGACCTTTGTTTAGGACAACCGAGACTAGCTTATAAGGTGAGTTCTAGAACCCTCTTTTAAATGTTTTGTTAATGTTTTTGGGCTGGTGTGCATACTTACGAAATGATTAACGAAATGATGTTTAACGAAATGATGTTTAAAGAAATGATGTTTAACGAAATGATGTTTTAACGAAATGATGTTTAACGAAAGGAAAGGTTTTGAAATGTTTTTGCCAAAAAGGGTTACGAATGCTTTATGAACGGTTTAATTGAGGAAATGTTTAATGAGAAGAGAAAGAGGTAAAGGTTTTAAAGAAGTCATTACAAATCTAATCTGTCGAATGAATGGAATTGACGAATGAAGTCTGGGAACGAGATTCCCAGCCTTGTGGTAGATTATGGACAGCGAGCCATAGTTGCCACAAGAACAACAGGGGCATGTCTTTGTGGCATGCCAATGGTTATGATGTTGTACAACTGGTAAAAGGGAGTAACGACGGTTACTCAGGGGTTAACGTGACCCCATATAAGGTTAAATTATGATCCGACGATGTTATGGCTGAAAGTCATAACCGTCGATGGAAGTTGTCGGTTTATGGACATGAGAGCCATAAGGGCAACTGAATGGGTATTGTCGGACCTCGCGCAGTTAGCCTTGGGGGCAATACCAAAAGGGAATTGACGGAATGTATGGTATTGTCGGTCTTCGTGCAGTTAAGCCTTAGGGGCAATACCATAAGGGAATTGACGGAATGTATGGTATTGTCGGTCTTCGTGCAGTTAAGCCTTAGGGGCAATACCATACTAAATGACGGAACGAAGGGTAACACAGATTTAGATAATAATGTATGACTTAAATGAATGTTAAAAGTTTTAATGAACGATCCGTTTAACGGTGTTTATGATTATGATGTTGATGATGATATGGGTACGAAACCTTTTTTTTTTAAAGATGTTAAATTATTACCTGCTTTTGTGAAAGGTTTTTACTAAATGAATGATACGTTTTTGGCAAATGTTGATGTTAAAGTTTTTATGAAATGCTAGAACTCACCAGCGTAGCTGACCTTTTTAGTATGCACATTCAGGTTAAGGCAGGTATGGACGATGGACGGTGATGCTTGGCAAGCGAGAAGAGTTACCCGGTCGATCATGAAGACTGGCATCCCGTTATGAGTTGTTTATGTTAAGTTTAGGTAATTGACAATGTACGCTTCCGCATGTATGAACAAGTTTTTAGTTATGTTAAATGAATGATTCCGCTGCATTATTTGATACTCATGTTTAAGAACTGTTTGTGAATGAGTAAATCCAACGAGTGAGGCCTCCCGGGTTTGGGGCCTTACAAGTTTTTCTTGAAAACATTGACTAAAATATTTGCACATGAATGAATGGCAAAACCATTTATATGTAAACGATTGGCAAAACCAATTTGCATGAAAATGATCTCAAGTTTTAAGTATTCAAGTTTCAAGTATCCAAGTTTCAAGTATTCAAGTTTTCATGTGCACAAAAACGTTTTCAAGTATCAAGTATATGCATGTGCACAAAAACGATTTCAAGTATACGTTAAATGAAACCAAGAAATCATATCAAGTTTGACCCATCGTAACTAGCTAGGTATACGAAGTTTATTTTACATGAGTGTTAACCAAACCAAATACAGATTTTTCGCCCCTCACCCATTCCCCACGGGTTCACGAGTTAAGATAAAGTGCAGCCATTGGGCCATACGGACCCTCGGTTAGCGCGCCTAACCATGACTGGGATTGTCAATCCCAATAGTACTATTCATATTATCCCGGTTATTAAAGTTAATGGTTAATAAATTGTTCACGTAGGGGACTTTACGAGCTCTTCCACGATTGTCTCATGTAAACATAAATGGTCGGTCAAGATTCCTTATTTCTACGTATAAAGCAAATATGTTTCGTGTTTTCTCAAATGTATCAAGTAATGTTGTTCCCAAATGTATCAAACGACGATGTTTCCAATTGTATCAAACGACAATGTATCAAACGATGATGTTTCATGTTTTCAAACGTGTTATGCAAGTATGTTTCTCCCCTGATGTTTCTAAAACATTTAAAAGTAAAAAGGGAGCAGTGAACTCACCTGATGAGCTTTCAATGTGTAAGTGCTAGCCAGGCCGATGTGTATGCAAGACTGTCCTAACCGTGACCTAAATAGTGACGGTTATCTTATGACCTTAAGATTTAGTGTTGACATACAATTCGGTCATGTAAAAAGTCCATCCAGTATGTTACTAAAAAAACATGAGTGTTATGTTTAGAAAATGTGACCCGACGAACCGTTGGTGATTTGACTTTGAGTTTCATGATATGTATACGTGTTTAATCATGAAATATATACAAGTTTAATGTTAAATGTATAAATATGTGTCCACAAGTTGTTATATATATGTCGTGTTAGGGTTTTGATAGGAATTTCTCTTATACCGTATTATCAAGTTAACCTTAGTTTGTCTAAATTTCCTGAATTTTAGGTCGTTCGTGCGTTGTCCTTTTGATTAATCAAACGAATTCGTTTAGTCACGAAATTTAATACCAAGATATGTGTATTAGGGTTACAGGGATGTATGAATCACCAATTTATGACATGTTTAAGTATTTTTAAAAATTCATTTGGACATGAGAGGTCAGCAGTGTTCTTTTTTGGAGTACCTTGGGAATTTCTTTTTAGTTGACTGACTTAAGGCCATTTTCATGACCCGAGACCTTACGAATTTGTTTTTATACTTAAAATACTTACTTTTGGAAGTGGAATCAGATCATTTGGACTTTTTATGAAAACATTATGCATTTGACAAGTTGTACCAACTTTCTGCTGAAAAAGTCAGGCTTGACACATTTTCTTGTTTGACCATTTTAGGGTGACAAAACTCAATGAAATCACATGAGACCACTTGGGTTGGATTTATTACTCAAAATACTTAGTTTTAGACCTAGAATTCATCAAGTTTGGAGATGAATTGACTGCGTTATGACCCTCCAAAGTCGGGTTTAAGTTTCTGCCAGCACACTGTTTTACTTGTAGAACACTCAAAGTTACAAACCACTTTTGTTTTGTACTTGTTTGACTCATGTATAGCATACTACATGATGATTATGTTATGTATAACTTGTTCATATGTCCAAAAGTCCAGTTGTGTGTAAGGCCCCAAACCTGGGAGGCCTCACTCGTTGGATTTACTCATTCACAAACAGTTCTTAAACATGAATATCAAATAACGCAGCGGAATCATTCATTCAACATAACTAAAAACTTGTTCATACATGCGGAAGCGTACATCGTCAAATACAGAAACTTAACATAAACAACTCATAACGGGATGCCAGTCTTCATGGTCGACCGGGTAACTCTTCTTGCTTGCCAAGCATCACCGTCCATCGTCCATACCTGCCTTAACCTGAATGTGCATACTAAAAGTCAGCTACGCTGGTGAGTTCTATCATTTCATAAAAACTTTAACATCAACATTTGCCAAAAACGTATCATTCATTTAGTAAAACCTTTCACAAAAAGCATGTAATAATCTAACATCTTTAAAAAGGTTTCGTACCCATATCATCATCAACATCATAATCATAAACACCGTTAAACGGATCGTTCATTAAAACTTTTAACATTCATTTAAGTCATACATTATTATCTAAATTCTGTATCGTTACGCGTCTTTGTGTCCCCGAAGGGACCCTTGATGTTGTGGGCAACCGTTACGTATCGCCGTCATTGCCACAACCATTCAATACGTGGGGTCAACCGTTACGTATCGCCGTCATTGCCCAACACGTATCTTTCCTTTGGAAATCAACCGTTACGTATCGCCGTCATTGATTTCCCATTACCATTCACTTAGGATGATCGTCATCACCCGAGTAACCGTCGTTACTCCCTTACCAGTTGTACAACATCAAAACCATTGGCAGGCCACTAAGACACTACCCTTGTTGTTCTTATGGCAACTATGGCTCGCTGTCCATAATCTACCACAAGGCTGGGAATCACATTCCCAGACTTCGTTCGTCAATTCCATTCATTCGACAATTTAGATTTGTAATGACTTCTTTAAACCTTTACCTCTTTCCCTTTTCATTAAACCTTTCCTCATTTAGACCGTTCATAAACCTTCGTAAACCTTTTTGGCAAAAACACTTCATAACCTTTCCTTTCATAAACATCGTTCCGTTAAAACATCATTTCGTTAAAACATCATTTCGTTAAAACATCGTTTCGTTAAAACATCCTTTCGTTAAAACATCGTTTCGTTAAAACATCATTTCGTAAGTATGCACACCAGCCCAAAACATTTAACAAAACATTTAAAAGAGGGCTCTAAAACTCACCTGATACGCTAATATGGGTTGTCCTAAACGAAGGTCCAACAACGTCACTTCCGATCTGAATTGATTTGTTAAATACACATCAGACCAATCCCGACTCTAACGGTTTAACCATTCTAACATACTGACTTCACTTAATCAGTTCTGATGTCTGTGCACTTGCCAAGTGCGCAGACCCTGCTGCCTGCGCACTTAGCAAGTGCGCAGACCCTGCTGCCTGGGCACTTATCAAGTGCGCAGACCCTTTCTCCTGCGCACTTAGCAAGTGCGCAGGACCCTCTTCCTGCGCACTTAGCAAGTGCGCAGACCCCTCTTCCTGCGCACTTAGCAAGTGCGCAGGACCTGCTCCGTGCGCACTTAGCAAGTGCGCACGACCTGTTCTTCGCGAAAACCCTAACTTTCGCATTCGGGTCTGATCATGTCAAGATCCCGAACCTGTTACATTCAAAACGTTCGTTTTCCATTAAGGAACTCAAATCCATGATTATCTTTCAGTTTCATCCGTTCAAACCTTACCTTTTCACCCAAAACCCGAAAACCCCAAAAACGAACTAAAACTCAGATTTAGGTCGGATCGTTACCTGAATCGAGTTTCTGATCCGGAGGTTCTTCTCACAAGTTATGGAGTATCACTTTGCTGAAGTCTCGGGTCGATCCGCCAACTTTCTCTCTCTACGGTTTCTCTCTCTAAAAGTTGCAAATGAGAGAAAATGGGTGGCATAGGCTATTTATAGCCCGCTGACCCATCCGACCCGACCCGCCATGCCTCGTTCGTTTATTCCGTTATTATAACTGTCGTTTTATTCTTGGGATGTTACATTGTGTCTTTGTTTTATGATAATTAAGTCCAAGATCCAACTTATGTCGAAAATCAAGAAAATAGGGTTTCTTCATGTTTAGTTTTTCATGTAGTTTCTTGTTTGATCTATGATTTTAAGTTCATATACACTTTGCTTTCATATTTCACATGTTTATATGTTTAGATTCCAGATCCAAGTAAGTTAGAACTTAAAGACTTGATTTTAAAGAACTAAAAGCTTGATTTTTACATATATGCTCAAAATCACCAACAATCCATCTTCTTGACCAACTTCTTCTATAATAAAATGTTTGTACCAAGTCTTAGATCTTGTTTAAAACCTTTAGCTTGTTCATAAAGTATGACCACGAATTTTTAAAGAAATCTCAAGTTCAAAGGTCTTAAAACCACGTTTTAACTAGTTTTTGAGCATAAACTTTTGGATGGTGTCTTTTACATGATGATGCTTGTATTTTTCTTGTAAGAATGAAGAAAGAAAGAGGATGAAAGGGTTTTTCACCTTTAGCAAGCAAGGAGAAGGTAATAGAAGGTAGTTCCAAGGCTTAAAACTTACACACTTTTGCTCCTAGATCTTGTAACACCTTGAAAGCACTTAAATCTTCTTGATTCTTGGATGGATTCTTGAATTTCAAGCTTCTTGTGTGTGTGTAATGTGTGTGAACGTGATATAGAGAGAGAAATGAGGGTGAGAGTGTTTAAGTGTGATTGAAGATGGTAGTGGATTGATAGGAAAGACTTTCAAGACTTGGAGTGTATAAGAAGTGAAGGAAGGTATGGTTCATGTCTTTCTTAATTTCAAGGGTTTAGAAAATGGTGTGGGGTGGCCCCACAAGATACATTCAGCAGATATTGGATAAGGAGGGTGGCGTTGGGTGTGTTTAAGAGTTTAAAGGGTTAATTGTGTGGTTAATTAGGTCATTAGGTGCGTTAATCGCGGTTAGGGATCAAAACGGTAATTTAATGCGGTTTTCGATTCTTTAATGACATTTTAAATTATAGTTAACTAGTTTATGACTAGTTTAGTGAAAAACACTTAATTCATGTATTGTATGGGTTATAGATATGTTTTATTGAGTGTAGTTACGTTCTGGATTGACGGTATGCGGTGAAACCTTCGATTTACGTCGTTACGATTCGTTTTATGAAATGTGGTCTTTAAAATATATATTTGAATGTATAAACATATATTTCAAGAATTATGGATCTTTGGACATTAATTTGGACATTTAGGTTAGTCACCAACGTTCGCATTAGTCTAGTTTTATGTAAACGTGACCCGGTAATTTCTAAAATTACCAAAGTAAGAAATGAATTAATGCATGGCTTTTGCTAGGCTTTAGGACCTAATTCGTGCTATTAAGTCAATCAAGATACTTGAAAATGTAAACGCATTTAAGTTACGGATATTGACTTGGAAATTTCGGGTGTCACATTTTCCGTTGAACCCGACGATGTAGAAGACCATTCCATTTTAAATAGTGGAGTGTTATTGGTTGAGAAAATATGAAAATGGGTGAGGTTATTGGTTGAAAATGTGAGAATGAGTGAGGTTATTGGTTGAAAATGTGATATATATATTAAAATTAAAATAATTAATTTTTATTTATTAACGGCTAGAAAAACGGCTAGTTTGACTGGGGTCCCACCAAATTCAACCAAAAGCGCATGTGAGTTGCCCCACGCCCCCTCCCCCCCTTTCACGTCATTTTAACGCTTAAAGGGGCGGTGTTCCTAGGCATGAAAATCTGATGTGGCTCACACCACCCCCTCTCACGCCTGCATTACGATGCTCTAATAAAAACAATTAAAATCTATATAAAAACTTATATACATTTAGGTTTAATATATTACATGTATCACGTCATCAAAGAATCAGTTTTAAGTCAACTGATTCTAGAGCATCCAAAGTAGCATTTTAAAAATTGCTAACACAATTACAATATGTTTTAAATATAACACATTTTAATAAACATAGTTACGGCTATTTTTAGTCACCGGCAACCGGACCGTCCGGTTGATAAATCAAACCACTCAACCGCGGTCTAAGCCTACTTTTCCATATTTCTGTACCGGATTCACGCTCACACTCCCTCCACCGAACTTCCACCACCATTATATCCACCGTCAACTGTTTAACCTCCACCGTCAACGTAAAATGACGAAATTGCCCCGCGTCAAACTTCACACACCACTTCTTTTTCACAGCCACCGTCAACCTCTCTTCCTCCGCCGCACCCACCACCCTCCCGATTATCTCCTCCGGCGAAGCCGTCGACAGAAACCTCTCGCCGCCTTCATGATCACCGAACAAACCTGACAAATTACATCCAGACGAAAACGAAATTAAATCGAACGCATTCAAACTCTTCAAATCGCCGTCTTTTATCTCGAAATGATCGGAACAAGATTTAGTGTCTTTATAACCGATTGTGAACCAAGGATCGTTGATAATTTCACCGATGGTGATCCTCGTTTGCGGATTCGTGTCCAGAAGTCGTGACAAGAATCGTTTCAGCTCCGGCGACATCCATCTCGGAACATGAAACTCGCCTTTGCAAATCTTCCGGTACATCACGATCACATTCGAATCGTTAAATGGTAAATAACCGGCGTTGAGAACGAATAAGATGATGCCACATGACCAAATATCGACCTTCGCACCGTCGTAACCTTTTGTTAAGAATATGAAACATCATAGTATTAAAATAGTGTTTATGTCGTACTTAATTATGTTATAATGTTATAATGTTTTGATTTAGAAAGAAATTATAATTTCATAATTTCATAATGTATTATATTTTTTTCTCTAGTACAAGTATTAATGTTGATTATGCGTATTAGAATAGTTTAGAATTTCGATACCTTTCTTGGTTAAAATCTCCGGTGCCACGTAAGCGGGAGTACCACACATGGTATGAAAAATTCTGTTGTCGTGGGTATAAGTGAGGGCCGATAATCCAAAATCTGTGACTTTCAGTGTCCAGTTTTCGTCTAACAGGAGGTTTTCTAGTTTTAGGTCACGGTGGTAGACGCCTCGGGAGTGGCTGTATCTGACAGCGGAGATGAGTTGTTGAAAGTACCGACGGCTAAGATCTTCACTGAAACGATGTTTAGACACTTTGGAATAGAATTCACCTCCTTTTGCAAACTCTAATACAAAATATATTTTCTTTTGATTCGCGAGTACTTCTTGTAGACGAACGATGTTGTGGTGGCGCAATCGTCGCATGGCGGCGATCTCACGTTTGATATGGTTGGTCAAACCACGTGTTACGATTCTGTGCTTGTTGATGACTTTAATCGCGACACTTTGTTTTGATTCCATGTCCAAGCCGTGGTAGACTTTAGCAAAAGCTCCGTAGCCGAGAAGCTTCCCTAGCTTGTATTTTCCAAAGAGGGTTTTCCCTATCGGCGTTAGCCGTTCTTCGCCGGCGTAATCTCCTAACGCCGGCGACATGTGATCAACGGATCATAAAATGAAATAGTATTGAATAGGTTTTGTTGAACTTAAAGGAATTGTTGGATTAATGTAAAGACATCTCAACGTATTTATTTTGTTTCTTGCAAGGCATGGACTATTTTTTTATTAATTAATAAATCAAATTAATATTCAAACCAAATATCTACTCAATCACAAGAATACAAGCTTTGGATTCTCTAGGGGAACTCATGGATATTACAAAGAGTCACAAAAATAAACTACTCATATCGGTTATTATTTTTTATTTTTATTAATCTTAATATAAGTAATTAATGACAGTGAAGATATTGATTTTCACTACTAAACAAATGATAAACAAATGAGGAGGGTAGATATTGATTTTCAATGACAGTGAAGATATTGATTTTCATTACTAAAATATTAGTTTTGCGGATGGGAGCTTTTCGACGGTCCACATCCGTAATAGATTATTTCCATTAAAATGTAAATTAACTAATACGGTTGGTAATCCGTTGGTCTGTAGTAAAACCAAAAAATTACCGATAGAACTGAATGGAGGAACATGTACAATTTCGTCGCTTTTGGATGGAATTGACTGCCAATGGAATATCCGTCAGTAATACGTCGCTAATGTTGAGATAAGATTTTTTATTGGATTCTCGCTCACGTTTTTTAGTGGTTTGTCCGCGTCGGCCCGTTTGCGACGGAATATCCGTTGGTGACACTTTCTATAAATGAAAAGAGTGGTCATCGGATATTTTAAGCCTAAAAATAGCAACCTTAAATGTATGTCAAATATATTATTGTTCTTAAATTGATTATATGAAGTCATATATTTTTCAATAGGTTTTGTTGAGATAAAAGAATTTGTTGGATTAACGTAAAGACATGTTACCGTATTTATTTTGTTTCTTGTAAGGCATGGATTTATTTTTTTATTAATTAATAAATCTATACATACTAATAAATTAAGGTTTTGGGAGAGACATTTGTCATATTTCTAAGTCTTCATATTCTCATTTTCCCGCATCTCTCTCCTATTAATAATTAACTTCACTATTTTAAGCAACTAAATTAATTTTTGTTTCAATTTTTATATATAGATTTTTAAATTTAAAACTGTGTTTATCATCAATTAAATTGTTCTATCATATTTTTATGAATTCTACAAATCGAAAACAATTTTTTAGCCATTTTTTTTTTTAAAGGCAATTTTATAGTCATCTAAGATCCAAATAAAAACTCTTTAATCATGTATTTACATATTCACATTGTTCCATTTTGACGAGTGTACGTGTTAACAGATTACATTATATGTTATTCAACCCGTACAATACACGGGCTTTTAAAGACATAATATTTTTATTACTAAGTATATAACATTACATTTATTCAACCTGTGTAATACACGGGATTCTATCCTAGTAAAATAATAAATCAAAGTATCTAATCAATCAAAGCAGACAAATTATGGTTTCTGGGAAGAACTCATGCATATTACAAAGAGTCACAAATATTAACTACTCATGTTGGGTATAATTTTTTTTATTAATCATAGTGTAAGTAATCAATGATAGCATAGTGAAGATATTGATTTTCACTACTAAATAAATGAACAGGGAAGATATTGATTTTCAATGACAGTAAAGATATTGATTTTCATTACTAAAATATTAGTTTTATCCAAAGTTTTTAGAAGTGGACGAGACATCAAAACGGTCATTTTAAAGGTCAACTGGTCGGACCGATTTAAACGGATTTAAGAATGGGAAAAAATCATAATTATTTTAAAAATTATTATATAAATATTGAACCATCTAAGCCTATTTTTAAAATTATATAATACAGATTTTTTTTTAATAAGCCCAAGCCTTTAGTTTCTTTGATATCCCTTGCACATTCTAATAGGGGTGTTCACAGCTCGGTTTAAAACCATGAAACCGTCTAAACTGGTCGTCGGTTTGGTTTCATGGATGGTTTTCCTTTTAATTTTAGGTCGGTCTGTTTCAAAATTTTCAAACCGTATAAAACGGTTTGGTTTACGGTTTATAACAAAAACCGGCCTTATAAAACCGGACCAAACCGTAAGAGTGGCTTATATTTTTATTTTTTGTAAATGTTATATATACACATACTAGCTTAAAACCCATGTCTACATACGGGGGGTGAAAAATATCAATACATAAATTTCTTAAATCTTTATGTATATATTTTACAGGTGTAAAAATATATTACATATACTAAAAATAGAAAACAAAATTCAAAATATGTAAAAGTTAATATATAATTGGGTTTTGATAATACGTTAATTACTATTTAATGTAATTTGACTTTCATTTACTATTTGATTGAAAATAAAAGTTACATAATTAGATTTCAAAGTTTTTTTTATAATAAGAGATATTTTAAAATAAATGTGTTTTATTAGTATAATTAATATTTTCATTATTAGTATAATTAGTATAATTAAAAGATAGAGGTGTATTTGATAAGAAAGAGAAGCGGGAAAAAATGATAAAAATGAATATGGAGGCGACACGTGACATAAAAAACTTTTATTTATTATATAGTATAGATTCTCTCATGTATATAAGCTTTGTTTAAAGTGACTAATTACGGCTTTTAGGTGATCTGGAAATATGGCCCGCTAGCAATTGCATTAGTTACCACAAAGTATTCTGATGGAGTGGTAGTCTCATGACCTTCCAAATGGAAGGTCATGGGTCTGAGTCTCGCTTGAGACATTGTTGCAGGTTGAGCCAGAGGGTTTTCCCAGTTGTAGGTTTCCTCTTAGGTGGGTCCCGGCTGCGATTACAACACATTGGGAAAGACATGCATGACTCAAAGGAACACCCGAACTGCTCCAAAAAAAAATAGGGGTTTAAGAAAGTAGCATTTAAAAAAAAACAGAGAGAACAATTGCATTAGTTATTTTCCATTTCCAAACTCCTCTGTTATTCTCTCGTGTGTATTTTATTTCTTTTCTTTTGGTAAATGAGTTTCTAGAAATTGAGGTTTCAAACAATAACCTAATTCGTAAATTCAAATATACATATTTAATCACAGGGGACACGAAAAATAAATGGTGATTGATCACTTGCTTTACTACGAAATTTTCAAGTGATATTAACGTATGCACCTTCAAACCGTGAAATCAAATCATAACCAAACCATTAATAATTATTTGGTTTGGTTCGGTTTCAGTTTTGATGGTTAAAAACCGTTACTAACGGTTTGGCTCACGATTAAACCTAAAAACCGTCAAAATCAGACCATAAACACCCCTACATTCTATGACTTTTAAAAGCCCATTCAAAAAAATTAGGGGTATTTTTGCTACTTTATGTCTTTCTCTTACAACCGTCCCCCATTATCAATACACTTAATATGAAGTGTCGGCAAACTTTTATTAATTTAACTTCTGCCCCTAACTTTATTAATTGTTAAAAGTGACCCTTTAATTTTGTAGGATGTAACTTTTATCCCCTCAAGTTTTTAAAGTTTCAAGTTTATCTCTAATGATATATATAATTTGATTTTTTTAAAACTTTTTAATTTGTTTGTTTAATTTTTTTCTTGACGTCGTGGTAAAATTTTTATTAAAAACGGAGTCGTATTCAGAATAGAGTATTTTTTATGTAGTGTGGGTTATATCGACTGCCGGTAACGTGTTGGTACCGGGAAGAATGAGACAGACATCGACTGAAAAATATCGGTAACGTTATATAACTGTCTTTTATCTATGTTTTGGTCTCCACAACCGAGTCGCCGTAACTTCGTACGTTTCTTTTATATATTTAACCACGCTTTTTTTCTATTTTGCTTAACCACGTTAACGTCACCACCTCAACCGTTTAAGATTCGTCTCCCGTCGCAGAGCGAGGGACAAAATTTATTTAAACATGATTCTTTTTATGCTTAGCCACGTTAATGTTACCGTTTAAGATCCGTTTCCCGCCGCGGAGCGCGGGGCCATATTTCTAGTTTCCATCAAACTTAAATTTCTTATTTTCTCTCTTTCTTTCTTCCAACTTGAGAGCTTAAAAGTTAGAACAGATCTGTTCCTTCTAACGGCCGGTCAGACCAAACTCCGATCTGTTCCACCAAACTCAAACTTTGAATTATTCATTTCATCTCTTTCTGTAACAACCGTCTCTACCAATCTCGGATCTGTTCTTTACATCACTTCGTACCAATTATGTTCCTGGATAGAATGCTTAGTAGCGATTCCGATCTGTTTCCTTCGTCTCTTTGTATCAATTTATTCATTTAAGTTTGTATCAATTTCTATATATGGTGAACGCAGCTTGAAGAACACTTGTTGGACCGTCGGTTACCGGCCACCGGTTCAACCGCACGACCGCAAGAACTGACCAGTTATTTGAAAAACGGCTCTAATACATACGACCGGACTGGCGGTGGTAAAGGTTCTCGATTCGACAGGTCTGACCGGCCGGTCCGGTTTCGAAACCATTGGTTTTACCGATGGGATTTTTGACGGTCCACATCCGTCATAGATTATCGATGATCCATGTTTCCATTAAAATTTAAATCAAAGAATACGGATATCCGTTGGTACATAGTAAAACCGAAAAATTACCGACATAACTATTTGGAGAAACGTGTACAGTTTTGTCGCTTTTGGAGGGAATTGATTGCCGAGGGAATATCCGTTGCTAATGTTGAGGATAAGATTTTTAACTGGATTTTCGCCCAGGCTTTTTAGTGATTTGTCGATGTAGGTTCATTTGCGAACGGATATTCGTCGGTAACACTTTCTATAAATACCAACCTCAAACCTTAAATAAATACAAAAACATATAGTCGTGTGACATCCATGATTTCTATGTCTGATTCTATGTCTTGTTTGATTCTACTTTATAACCGTGATTAAGAATTCTAGTTCTATGAATATATTTGTGCCTCATACTACTTGTTATATCATTTCAATTCAAACTACTAGTCCCTAGTATAAAATAAGTATTCTATTGCTTTTTAGAACGACTTAATTATTCTATTGTGATTCTACGTCTAATTCATGTATACATACTAGAACTTGCTACTTATAGTAACATTGGATGTCCTAAACTCAAATTTTATCAAAACAATCAAAGTTAGTGACTTTATTGAACTATAATAAAACTTAAAGTACCAAAGTTACATATATGTAAATTTAAGGTTTACATATGTAACATTTTTTTTAAATCATGGATAATTATTGATTAAATTATCTAATTATGTATTATTAATTTTTAGATTTTTGAAATTATCTAGTAGGTTATTATATATATTAAATAAATCTAAATATCCTTATCTCTTGTAAATCTATTGATTTTTATTAGTGTTTATCCTAGAAGTTTACCAATTAGATCATAGATGATAACCATAAACCCTTAATTCCTATCTATTCCAACAATATCCATCCCCTCATCCTCTCCTATTTTTTAAAAATATTAAATCCTAGATAAACTATAACTGGTTCCATGCTTATCACAACTAAATTCCTCCACAAAATCCTCCTAACCCAACACTATAAATAGGGACCCTACACATTGGTTTTCTTTACTCCTAAATTTCGAAATTAGTCTCCAAGAGCTGTAGAAAAATCGTCCCCCTCCTCTTGAAGATCCAAGTCCGGTTTCCGCTTTAGGTAAGTTCTAGTCATCTTTGTTCTTGTGTTCTTCACTTTCCTTATTTAGTTCTTTCAATTCTTCTTCTAAACTACCCTAGATCTGTGATTCCATAACCTAAATATGCTGTAATCATAGATCTAGGATAGATCAAAACCCAAATTAAGCGTTTAAACAAAGAAAACTTTCAAAAGATCACATAAACACAATTTTTGGATTTTGACAGATTCACTGAGTCAACTTCGGGAGGCCATATCTCGCTGAAGACGAAACCTTTTTCAATAATTCTTTTTTTTAAACTCAAGTTCAGAGTCTTAGCTTTCCAACTATATAAAGAACTCATTCTAACTCAAAGATTTAGACCTCCAAACTGGTCAAACAAAATCAGTGTGCAAAGCTGTTAAGAATCTATCAAATGTTGTACTTTTGAAATCTTTCCACCTACTTAATATTTTTATATAAAGCAACGATTTTTGATAATATTTGGTTAGTATGATCATGTTTAACATGCTAAAATCCCAAAATTGAATTAATTTTATAAACCTTTCAAACTTGCTCAAACTTTTTATTTAAAAAACTTGGTTTTGATCTTTCTAGTTTCACTTCAATATCTAGAATCATGTTTTTAATAAAACTCTCTAATTTCAATTTTTAAATTGAACCCCTCTAGTATTCAACTTATTCATTTCAGTCCCAACTAAACTCATATTTTCACTTTCAACCCATATATTCTCCAACCTTACCAAACACCCTTAACTTTGTTTTGTATACAAATAGAGTAACCTTTAAACCAGTATGTAGCTATCTGACGAACAAAAGGTCCTGGCTAGGAAAGACGAGGTTCTAATCCAACCAACTCTTTCCTAGGAACTTTTCTATTGGAGGTACTACTCTGGAATGATAACCACTTCTAGTATATAACAACCACTTTCAACTAATTACAATAACAACCCCTCAACTATTCTAAACTTGATTCTAACTTAATCAACAAACTTACTTAGGGTAATCCTTAAGGCATTTCTTAATCCAAGTTACCGAAAGTGCAAGATCAACCCACCAACTTTGCAATATGAGTCCATAGCCCCTCTTTTACTTTTGTACCTTGGGGTGGAAAACATGCTCCTATATCAAAATGGAAATCAAATTTTAGAGTCAAAACTATTCTTTTGCAAAGTCAATAACAAACTTTCTAATTCTAGTAAAACTAAATTGGTTTATACATGTTGCTATTCTATGACGCTTTATACTACAAACTCGCTCTTATTTTCTAAAATCTACACAACCATTAATTTCGGGGAAGCCACGGGAGTAAGTAAATAGATCTAGTGGCCTGACTAGCCCATCCGGTTCTCGGGTTGATGCATGCCAATCAATTTCGAGCGTGACGTATTCTTTTCAACTTGGAAGGATTTGGGTGTTCAGAAACTGCATACTAGACATTCATCCTATAGCTCTAACTTCCTTGTGTCAAGGAGTTAGACGGGAGAGCATTCGTTCACTAGGCTTGGTTATTACTCATGTATAAAAGTTTGTTTACTTGTAATGTTTAATTTGTTTATGACTTGCACTTTGTTATTTCTTACTATCTATCTATTTACACCTATGTTCTCACAAAAATTTTAGTTGACATATTTTAGCATGTTTTTCAGGTGAAGCTAACTAAAATGATGATAAGCTCATGCTAGGATCAAGGACTATGTTTTAGTGGACCTAGTTTCGACTTTTAATTCACTAATGAGACTACTTGTTTATTTGTTCTGTTTGGAATTAATTACACGGATGACCCCTATGGTTTACACGGATTTCACTTATGGCTCATAGGAATGGAAAATTACATGTTTAGACCAATAGTTTGCACGTTTGTAACATAGATGGCTCCTGGGTTGGATGACTGTTAACTTTTTCAGTTAAGTACATATGAAATGACTAAAACACCCCTTATATTTTTAAAAGTAAATTTAAGAATTAAATGTGGGCCACTCTTTTTTTTAACTTTGTCTGCTAATAAGCACCCCCATCATGATCACCACCACCACCAACCCTAGCCCCTCCCCCCTTCACGAATACCGCCTTACCGGCGACCGGAAAACAGACTTAAAAAATCACCAAGGACAGATGCTTGTCTTCCTTCTCCCTCGGAAAACAGACGCAAACACCACCAAGGAAAACATACGCAAACACCACCGGGAACCAGGCGCAAACACCACTGGAAAACAGGCGCAAACCCGATTTCGGTCAAGTATGAAGCTTTGGGTTTAGATCTGTTATAAGCCTAGAAGCTTTGCGTCACAAACCCGATTCCGATCTACAGAACATTTGAGCTTGTTGAAGCAGATTTACAAGGAAGAAACGGTTCAGTTTTCTGCTATGGAGCAACGGGTGCTGGTAAAACTTTCACAATGCTAGGAACGGTTGAAAATCCGGGTGCAATGGTGTTAGCCCTGAAGTTTTATGGGTATTGGGTTTAGAAATTTTAGGGCGAGAGGATGGCATTCATGGCTGCTCTAAAAGGTTTTCGAAGTTTTAATACCTGTGTAATTACATCTTTGTGGGATTATCTATGTTTTATCATTTATCTAGGGTGAGAAGGAGGCATGAACATTTTGACTATTTTACTCCAGCCATTTTAAGGATGAACAAGTTTCATGATTGTGTGCCTACTGATTATCACTGTCCAGGCGGTTTTAAATCATATGGCGAGATTTGGTGTTAATTCTTACTCACCTTAGTCGTCAAAATGTTAATCGTTAAATTTGACGTATGTGTATCCGGGTGTAAGCATATGGGTATTTGAAATTGAAATGCTAGATCTGTTATAAGCAAAGGGTTAGGACGTGAAGTTTTAGAACGAAGGTGAAGATGAATTAAGGTGGAGTCGGATTTGAATTTGGTGCAAAAAAGGGTTACCAGAAATTGCCGGACCGTCGGAAGAGATGGCCGAAAAAAAGAGGGGTGGAAAAGATGACATCTGTTTTTAGTTTAGAATGGGACCCACTGTTTTATTTCATTTTTTAATATATAAAGAGTATTTTGGTCATTTTATTAAATATTAACAGAAAACTTAATAGTCATCCAACCCAGGGGCCATCTATGTTACAAAAGTGCAAACTATTAGTCTAAACATGTAATTTTCTATTCCTAGGGGCCATAAGTGAAATCCGTATAAACCACAGGGGCCATCCATGTAATTAATTCTTTTGTTTGTTTTGAAATTTAATGTAATCAACTATTCGGTTAATTTAATAGACCGTATGAAATTTCTTCGGTTAGTGTTCATGAACCGTTTATAAACAAGTTAAATACTAAACGAACGAAGACGAACAAGGATTCGTTCTATTCAAAATAAAACAGTTTAGTATAAAAATAGTGATTATGAAAAAAGAATGTAAATCAAGCCAGTGAAGCTCCAGACAACTGACCTAAGGCTGTGTTTGGGATTACTTATTTGAAACTCCTTATGACTTATTCAAAAAGGTAATAAGTCATAAGTCATAAGTCACAATTTGTAACTTCTCAAAAACTTTGGGATTTTCTTTGAAAACTACTTATTGACTTATGCTATAAGTTAATAAGTTATAAGTAATAAGTAAGGATGGACTTACTTCTTGAAAAATGATATAAGTAGGCTAAATAAGTAGCTTTCCCAAACACCTTATTAACTTATATAAGTTAATAAGTTAATAAGTAGAGTAAATAAGTAATCCCAAACACCCCCTAATTGTGGAATTATAGATTCTATCAACAATGAAGGCATAAATCAGGCCTTTCAAGAAATTCGATATCATAGACACACTGAAGATGGATTCGTTTTTACCATCGAGAACGATAAACTTGGATTTCTATGGCGTTTTGTTTCTGCTGCTACAGATCGTCGCGTGTTTAAATCGGTTACTCCCATTCGCGTCTGGTAACATCATCTTTGCCAATGAACTCTCATTAATTGATCATCTTACTTGTTTTAGTTACAGAAACCCTAATTGTGTGTCATACTGTCATCATATATTGTTTTCCTTGAAATTAATGAGTCTGTGATTCGTGACATTTTGTTATTTTATGATATTTAGAAGAATAGATTATCCACCAATAGAATTCAGAATTAGTTCTCTCCTGAGTAATATCAGAACTGATATGCAACTTTGGATCCAGACATTTCAATACCTGACTGTTAGGTGCAATCATGTTTGTTGTGGACCTTGGATGATTTGGTTTTATTCTTGCATCTAGATACCACATTTCTTGTAGCTGCTAGTTACTCGGTGGCACCAAAGGGCTTGTAGCCTAGCGGCATCAAGGTGTGTAGCAAGGGTGTTCCTCCCCAAGTGATTGAGGGTTCTAGTCCTGTGGTGGACATTGGTGTAGGCTTAGGATTAGGTTTGGAGAGTGTGTGAGTTAGCTGTTCTGTAAAAAAGTTACTCAGTGGCATAGGGCTAGTAAGGTCACACTTAGCTATGATTTGAAACTCGTATTTTTGCTTATATAGGCTTTTCATGAAAGAGCAAGAGGTGAGCGGTCTGTTATGTATCTAGTTTATTTTCTTGTTTTTCCTGTTTTATATAAATGAAGAATGACTTTTTATCTTGATAATATATTGGAACACTATGCCCACTTGAAGATCATAGGTAATAGGTTATTAGAAGTTGACCACCGAAAAGTGTTAGAAAAATGTTTAAGAAGATATTTGTTATCATCATGTTGTATTTTAGAATTTTACAAATGAACATGTAGTGTTGATTATTTTGTCAAATTTCCTTTAGGAAGATATACATTACTCACAATTCAATAAAAAAGAGGTTCCTCTCTATAATACACACACATATGATATCCTTGGACAAACAATTTATCTTTGATATACATAATACATGAAAGGATGAAACACTTGGACGAGAAATCTCTTAACTCATAATTTTGTTTTAAAAATATATCTGTAAAAGACCGGCAATAACTCATAAAGAAGAGGTCCTTAGTGATACTCTAAGATCTCCAACTCATACGCTTCCTTTTGTAATGAATGAGGGCTAGTAGTATGCATGTAGTTATGTCCTTAGACCTTTTGGTTTAATGTTGTGCCTCTAGTGTTTTTGACATTATCCTTTTTGTATCTCCTGCGATATGAAGTGAGCTTCTTAGGCATTTGAGGTATGGAAGATTGGAAGTGTAAAAGAACACATGTACAGTTCCCCGTCTATTAGTATGTAATGTAACTGTGTGCTCTTTGTGGGAGTTCTACTTATTCATGGATAGCAGTCTTGAGGTATGCCAACATGTCCATTTTACACTGTGATTGAGGCTTCTTGAGTACCTATGTTTATATGCTTTTACTTTGGCTTTAAAGTAGTGACCTGTGACATAGTGTCAAGTTGTCAACTTGATTCTTCAGTTCTCATGTGCTTTTCTACTTAGACTTGAGAGGCAAGTTTCATTTGTTCATTGGGTTTTCTGGTAGAATTATTCCCTTAAGGGCTGTTTGCTTCATAGCATCCATTTATCTGCTAAACCCTTGCGTCGCTGGGTGCCTGGGTCTGTGCATCTTTGCCTATGAGGGCCTTAGTTAGTTAAATCTTACAAGGACTTAGTCTTTGAGCGACAATGATGTATACTGGATATAATACATTAGTAGTAAAACAAATTTTGTGTGGGTTTTTTATTATTTCACTAAGGGCAGAAAATAAATTAACTAATGAGTTTTCTTTTAAGGAATTCAAGTTCGCAAAATTGTACCCAAAAATGTGCAAATCACGTCATATTTTCTAGTTGAGAATTTTTCTGCTTCATAAGATTCAAGTATTAATTTTGTATACAATCAAGGCAAGTATCAGCAAAATAGGCTAAATTAAACATTGTTAGGTTATTATTCAACAAATAATGCTATTGTCAATTTGTTTAGGGTCTCTCAGAGAGGGGGACAAATCGGACAATCTTTAAAAGAGAATTATTTTCTTCACTTAATCTAGATTGGAGAATAAACAGATGTAAGTGACTGTAATCTTTCCTCAGAAGTTGCAGTGCTATTATGACAATGATTTTTCTTATGTCAACTCCTAATATTTCTTTTCTCGAAAGTGAGCTGTATGTCGACTTATAAGGGCTAATTTGTAGCTATGTTCTTATGTATATTGAATGATGCAAATTTTCAACTTATATATGCACTTCAAAGAGGATAATTATTGCACTTCAATGTTCTTTTAAGCTATATTTTTTTTTCATTTTACCTGTTGAACCCATTAGAAATAAAACAATCTGAGTCAACCCATTCATAAGCAGTGTTGTAAAAATCGCTAGGCGCTAGTCTGGCGGTGGGGTAGGGCCTAGGCCTAGGCGGGATTAATCGGGGCCTAGGCAGGATTAATCGGATTGGAATTTTTATATGTAATTTTCAGTTTTTTATACATATACACACATTTTTATATGTAATTTTTATAAAAATGTTCATTTTTAAATATTTATACACATATTTGGCTGGAATTTGAAGGGTTTGGATGGAAAATCTAAGGTTTTGCCGGAAAATCCAAGGTTTTCGCCGGAATTATGCCGAAAATTTCAGGTTTTCGCCGGAATCTGGCCGCCTAGGCGCGATTTGGACCGCCTAGCGATTTTTGGACCGACTAGGTCAAAATTAATCCTTCAATGCCCGCCTAGCGACTAATCGGCGCCTAGGCGCGATTTTTACAACACTGTTCATAAGTAAATCGATTAAAGTTGCCACCTGTACTTGTTAAGCTGTTGTGGATCTTATTGACTAGTTGGAATTTTGAAACAAAGTATGCTAATCGGTTCGTGATGTTAAGGTTACATGTCTATGATATTTAAAATCTTCCTCTTTGTTGGTGCAGCAAAATCTGATGGAGTTTGTGTTTCTCATGGTGGCCGCTTTCCACCGTATTCTATCGAAGGGAAACCTCCAAGAAGAGTAAACAAGGGGCCCAATGATTTGACTCTTTGTAGGGTGTTCCGCAAAAAGACATGTTGTGATGTTACCCAGACTCATCCTGCTTTTTTGGCAATTAGGAGGTTGGCTTCAACTGGAGAGGCCAGTGATGAATGCTTACATTTGTGGGAACTTCTAGAATGTTCTATTTGTGATCCACATGTTGGCGTACAAGCTGGCTCTCCTGTCATATGTGCCTCTCTTTGTGATAGGATTTATGATGCTTGCTCTAATGCCTACTTCGCTATGGATGCAAAGAATCAGGTTTGCAGAATATCAAATACCAATATACAAGTGTTCAAATAGTAGAACCTAATTACTAGAGATGGAAAGATGGGCAGGTTGGGTTGACATGAAAATACTTTTTCATGCATTAATTTTTTTTTTTATTTTGTAAACAATTAATGAGTTAATTGTGATTAGGAAGACAATCTTCTTTCAACATTAATCTCAATCTTTGAATAAAATTATTTAGGACGTAGGCATTAGGGGGACTTTCAACCTGTTTCACCCATTTGACCTGTTCCCCTTTTAGCTAATTATTTAATTTAATCCATTAGAGGTAAAGCATAATCCGAATCCCTTTCATGAGAAAACAGGTCGAAGCATATCAATTTGAATTTATACTTGTTTCCACAAGCATAAGAGCATCTTTTTGTTCCAATTTACGAGCAAAATGAATTTCTGGAACAAATGTCATCATTGATGGAAAAAAAGCATGACTCTTTACGAGTTATAATTCAATAAAAGAGTGATGTTTTTTAACTAAAATTTGTTATATTAAACGGAGAATTTCTTGTATAATCGCATTGTTTTGAACCATTCAAAGTAAATAGTCATTTACAGATTCTTTTTAGTAGCATGTTTTCGGTGCAATAGTGAATGGATAAAGTATTCAACAATTCTAGGAAATGGGTACATCTTTATCATTTACCTCAAACATATAAGATGCAGAATTGTGATGTTGACCATTTTTAGTGTTTTGTATCACCTCAGTAAGATCTGCTGGCTTGGCTTAAACTTATTTGGCTCTCTTATCAAACCCATTAAGTTATATCTATAATTTGTCACAAATAGTAAAATATCTGGTGAAGTTTGACTTCTCATAGTCATTAAAACAATCTGATGTGGCAGGTCCTGGTACCATGTGGAATGAGTGAAACTGTTTGTGGTAGGGCCTCTGAATGGGTCTCAAATGGTACCGAGCTTTGTAAAGCTTCAGGGTTTTCTGTGAAGGCTTCTAATGATTTCAAAGAAACATTTTGCTATGGTGGTAAAGCTAGTCTAGAATCCGTTGTGGATTCATGGAGGACTTCACACACCGGTGTTCCGCGTGATGCTGACAGCTCGGGTTTTCTTTTTGATTTTCAGCAGTGGGTGAAGGAAATGCCAATTAATGAACAAGTGTCGTGGGCAGTTGGAGGATTGGTTCTTACAGCAGGGCTTCTCTTTGTAAGGTCAGATTTTCAGCCATCTCTCATTCTCTCCACAAAAGCTGAATTTAGATATATAATCTTGCTGGCCCCATCTTTTACCTTCCTATGATATTATCTCTAATGAATGAAATTGGTTAAGCTAAATGATCTAACCAAATAAGAAATGGGTCAGAACTCATTCGAAGTGTATGCAAATGCAAAAAACAAAAAAAGAAGTTATTATTGACTTTGATATTTCCCTACCTATAGCTTTGCTATTGGTGGGAATTTACTGGGTATTCTTGTTGTTTTGACTGACAGGACCTGAAATGGTTAGGGTGTAAACGAGCCGAGCCCGAGCTAGTCTAAGCTCGAGCTCGACTCGTTTAACTTAAGCTCGACCACGAGCTCGGCTCGTTTAGAGCTCTATTTCAAAAGCTCGAGCTCGACTCGTGAGAAGCTTTTTAAGCTCAATCTCGGCTCAGACTTGACTCGTGAGTAGTTTTTTAAGCTCAAGCTCTGCTCTGGCTCGACTCGTTTGTTATTTATTAATTATTTAGTTTATATATACATACATATATATATATAATGCGTGATGCGCCCGTTGCGCCATTCATAGCGCATCGCGACATCTGATGCGATGCGTTTACATGATGCGCTAATAATGCGCCGATTTCGCATAATGCGGTCATCGCAAGATGCGCTATATTGCGTGCAATATGGAAAATTTTGTATTTTTCTATTAGGGTCTTTTGAAAATGGGTTTCTGTTTGAATTAGAGTATTAGACCTGTTGTTTTATGTTTAATAATATGTGTTTTAAGTTTGATAATATGTGTTTTCTGTTTCATTGATGTTTTCTGTTTGATGATATGATAACATAATATGTTTTTTGTTTGATAGTTAGAGTATTACATTGATGTTTTTGTTTGATAATATGATTACATAATATATTTTACAACTTTTTATGTATAATTAATATTTTAGTATTTTTTTAATAAAGAGCGCATACGTGATGCGCTCGCATCGCGCATCGGATTTTGTGACCAAACGCATCGGAGCGCATCGCGCAATTTAAAACCAAGATATATATATATATATATATAACATAATATATATTATTTAATTATTTTTGTCATAATTTTATATATAATAATTATTATTATGCAAATATATATTTAGTATGTTAAATAAAAATTATAAAAATAATAGTCTACTTTAAGCTTTTAGCGAACTGATCTCGAATAGCTCATGAGCGGCTTGGCTCGTTTACACCCTAGACTTATAGGGATAATTGACCTTAAATCAAACTAACTTTAAAAAATAAATAAATTTAACAGACAAATAAACAGCCTATATTCGAGAGCTATGTCCGATGCCCAATCTCCATGATAAGGTTCTTTAGACAAATATTTCTCTGATGACTGCTCGGTTTTGATATCAAATCAATTTATCACCTTCCTAATCTATTAAAACAATACATGTCTAATATTTATGCATAAGAGAATTATGACATTTATCCCATGTTTGACATGATTAGAACATTAATTAATTATAAAAGTTGATTAAAAAAGTGTGTACATTTGCCCAACCCGACTTGACCAGAACTTGTTATCCACTAATTGTATCTAATTTGTTACTTGTTTCCCTGTGATGCATGCAGTAAAAGAAAGAGCTACAATCATCGACAAAGACGAGCAGCTATACAACATACTACCAGGAAGCTTGGAGGGAAATTTAGCCCAAAGTATCCTGCTAGTCAAGCAAACAGAAACTGAAACTTTAAACAGATTGTAGTGTAGATGATGGTTCGATATACAACCCGTTTGCCATGTGAGTATTTGTAATATCATTAGGTTCTCAATATTCAAAATCTTGTGCTTATGATTATGATCGTTTCAGTCTATCAGGATTCAATCTTTTTATGGTATTTTGTTCACCAGGTCGAACCATGTTTATGGTATTTTGTTCACCAGGTCGAGCCATGTGTCGACTTGATAACTTGCACCATTAGCGTCCTAAAAACCGAAAACGGCTGTGTTTTTTCTTGGTGTAGCCTGTAGGGGTGAAAACTTGACCCGTATAATCAGAATGGGTCGATTTTAGTAATGTAATATCTCAAACGGGTCAAATAACATAATATTTAATCATCTAGGATTTTGGTAATGTAATATCTTAAACGGATCAAATAACACAATATTCTGAACCGGCCAGTTGTTTGGTTTTGATGGTTTACCGGTTTTGAATTTTTTTTTTCAATAACATAACTTTGTATTATCTTTTTTAAAAATGATAAAAGATGGTTCATGATTGCATTATTTTTTATTATTTACTTGTAGGTAAAACTAGTTCTCGCAAAAGGTGCAAACAAAATATGTTGGTGTGTCATGTATGCAACTTTGTTTGCATGTAATTTTCCTAAACCATATTACTCCTAACCCGACCATCCATTTTAGCTCGGTTTGGGTGGATTGGTCGGTTTCAGCGGCTTTTGAATATCTCTAGTGCTTGAAACACGCCGAGTCCAAACTCTTTTACGTTAAATGAGTTGACCTCAAATTTGGTTAAGCTCGGATCATTTACACCTGTACGACTAAATATATAACAAGGCTAATATGTCTAAGTAAGCTAATGACGTGAAAGGATTATGTAAACTTCCTCCAAGCATAATGCGTATCTTTAAAATACAAGGCTTTGAAATCATGTAATATTAAAAGTTTTGTACTATGAAGTAAAACGTCTGTAAACAATTACATATTAATTTTTTATTAGTCAGACATTTAGGTATGTGATGAATGTGCTTAGACTTCGAAAAATCATCACATGATGGCGTTCAGAGTTTGAGAGGGAGGAGTATGATGAACATATGTTGGTGAAGCAACAATTGCTTCTATCTGTGAAAAGTAGGAAGCCTACTTAAGGGATGGTTGTCAGAGTGACGAGACCATCCAGAATATTTGTGAAACAAAGCTTTTAGTAGTGTTATGCTACATAGTACATGGGACGGTACGTACGACGTTGATGAAGGTAACCAGGACGATGAGGTATTATTAAGGACAATGGCAATGAAACCTTCGTGAAAAGGTTGGTGTACGAATCAATCATGTAATGTCATTCCCAGCGAGTGCCAGGATGGCGGGAGCTGGATATGCGACTCTGTGACTTGTTAGGCAAAGAGGCAGAGTGGAAAATGTGTAGAGCAGTGATGCGCTGTTTGATAAATGGCTGGATAAGATGAGATATAAAGAAACTCCCAAAGTTGAAAGCAGGCAATGGAGAGGACTTCATGAACCCCATAGATGATGTCCGAGTTGGGAAGAAATGATAATGATGATGCATACGAAAGCGAACATATGACGCCTAAGGAATATGATGCACCAGTCAAAGCAGAGGGACGGGTTTACTTGAGTTATACTGACGCAGGATTCGAGGACGAATCCCTTTTTAAGGGGGGTAGACTTGTAACATCCCAGAAATCCATATGATGACGGTTCGGGTCAGTGAGTGACCCGACTCTCTATTAAATAAGAGGAATTATGATAGCTCGGGAGCGAAAGGTGCAAGTCGGAATTGGAGGGACCCGAAACGTAACCCGTGGGGTGGTATTTATATCACCTAAACTTGCAAACCCTAGGTCCTTCTCAACCTAGGGTGTGACGGCGGGAAAACTAAGAAGAAGAGAGAGGGATGGATCAAAGAGGAAAGGAAACCGACGACTGGTGGTTCTTGGATGAGTGGCGTCCGAGCTTCGTAAGGTAACCCTCATTCTAATCCTTTTCCTTTTCCTTTCATTTACGGTTGTGCATAAAACCTGATTTGGGTTTTGGTTTGGTTTATGGTAATCGGAGAAGAAGATGAGCACGGTGGTCCAGTGAAGGCTCAGTTGGGACGGGGAATCTATAGGGACGGATTTAGTCATGGTGGTCGTGTGGGAACAAAGGCCGTGATGGAGGCTGACCAGACGGCTGTGGAGGGGTGTGACCCAACAGGCCGGACAGCAGATGATCCGAGGAAGGACGACAGGAGCCGGTGGCGTTCAGGACATAGTTCGTGGTGGACGGCTATGGTAGCTGCGGGTGGTGGCGGCTGTTGCCGGAGATAGTGGAAGTTGTAAGCGGTGAACGAGGGTGATGATGGAAGCCGACGGAGACGATGACGGGACACGGTGGTGGTCGTGGTGACGACGGGGTGGTGCATGACGATGGTGATGGTACCCGTTGTGGTACATGGATAAGCCGGGTACGGGTTCGTGACAAGCTAGAGTTTTCCTGGAGAGGAAACACAGATTAGGGTTTCCCAACTAGGGTTTTGCATGACCTATATACATGCATGCATGGGAACCCAATTTGATCATACGATTTCTAAACGGGTCAAGGACGATCAGTTACGAGTTGGTAATTGCGAGATGAGGATGGCTAAGGGTTTGCATGACACACGCACGTGCGTGCATGGAAGCTTGGGTTCGGGTACATGAGTCCTAAACGGGCCAGGAACAATATAATACGTGTACTCGTGGGGTTAGGGTTTCGTAGAAAGAAGGGACGGGCAAATGAGACTGGGTGTCATGAATTATTTATATTCATGCGTGTCCGACGTATGTTTAGAACGTATTCGATCGTGTGATCGTACGTTTGACATGTTCAGGATTTGAGCGAGTGATCGGGGTGCAGAGCAAGGATTTGGACTCAGCGTAACCAGTGAGTTTCTAATCCCCTTTTTACAATTCTACTGTTTTGGGGCTATCGTACATACTCACGTGTTTTATTCTATTAACCAAATAAATTACGAGTTATGATTAAACCTGAAGTGTTTTACGAGATAATTACGTGTTAATGAAACTAAGGGTCTATGTGGTGTCCTTAGATTCGTGTGAACTAGGAGTTGGGATGATAAGTGTGTGGGTCATACTATGAATAGTTCGGGATGAATCGGGAAATGAGTTTAGATATGTTATGGTTATATCTAGGAGGTGTTGGCATGGGAACCCGTACGTGGTTCATGCCTAGTTAACGAGTCATGTAAATGCTAGTATGCTGTTATGCGTTGAATGCTTGATGTTGTGTGTGATTGTGTCATTGTCCTTGTGACACGACGGGTAATGATGTTAGGACGAGGTCCTTTGGGAAGTCACCAAGAGTGACAATGACTTTGGGGGCAGTGATGAGCTCGGAGTATGATTAAAGCCCTAACGAGGGCGGTTGTGACGAGGTAGGTGAAATCCTACGAAGGTACTTGTTTGTGTGCATTAGGGCTGTTCACGAATCGAACCGAACCGAGCGGACCTTTGCTCATGCTTGGTTCGTTTACAAACCGAACCGAGCCGATCGGCTCGTGTCACACCCCCAAATTCCACTAACGGAGTTTTACCGTTTGGTGCGTGATAAACCAGGATCTCAGTCATAGTTACATCAAACGACACTATATGGGACATAAATGTAATATCATAAAAGTTCAGTGTTAATGCGGAATCGTTTAAATAAGAAAATAAATACGCAAAACAAGCGTGCCCAAGTTTAGTTTAATAAAACAAGTAAATTGTTTTGAATGTTTGCATGGGGATGAAATGATAGTAGGACTCCATGCATGTCCTAAGTGTGCAACCTGTGCCTTAGCGACCTGAGAAACATGTAAGAAAAAGTGTCAACACGAGGTTGGTGAGTTCACAGGTTTGTATGTAAATAAACTGTTTGAGTGTTGCTGGATCCACATACGTAAGTCACACCTATTGCTAGCTAGACAATGTATAAGTTACTCTAAGCGTTCGCAACCGAAGCTGACTGTTTATGTTTGAGATGCCTTTCGCCATTGCTAACATCCACAACGGCAAGTGTTTAGCACAATTTACGCCCGTTAGACCTCCAATCAAGTTAGTGCGACTAACCCGAGTGGGGTTTGTCAAACCCAGTAGTACTACTCAAATTTCCTCGCTATACTCCATATATTAACGGTCCGAGTGTGTAAGGACTTTGCATGTTATGTTTGCACTTAGGTACACAAGTGGTAATGAAATACTATGTGATCCATGTCCGTGTGTATGTCTCTCCCTTGCTGGGAGACAAGTAACGAATGCCTGTTCGTATGCATGTTTCTCCCCAACGGGAAAACAAGTAAGATGATGTTTGTTTGTACGCATGTTTCTCCCCAACAGGAAAACAAGTAAAATGATATTCGTTTGTATGCATGTTCCTCCCTAACGGGAAAACAAGTAAAATACTGTTTGTGTGTATGCATGTTTCTCCTCAACGGGAAAACAAGTAAAATAATGTTTGTCAGTATGCATGTTTCTCCCCCAATAGGAAAACAAGTAAAATGGGGCCGTGAAACTCACCTGAGTTGCGTAGGTAGATTTACACAAGAATGAGATTGAAACCACAAGTGTTAGCCTGCAACAGCTTACGTATGCCCTATAATTATACACATAACAATTAGGGATACAATGGAATATGTGATGACAACACGGAAGATTGAACGTTCTAAAGAAACGCTCTAATAATCAAGAGTAGACGAACATATCCACGGGAGTACGGGTTTCTAAATAATTAGAGTGATACACGATTCGCGATGGAAAACAATAATTATAATAAATACTCAATTGCTTTCGTCAATACATAATGATCCAAGAAAAATAACATAATATATATATATATATATATATTATTTTTATAATTTAACGAAGTATCACAATAAAAATTGCGTGAAGAAAATAATATATATATACATATATTATTTTAAATAGGAGTTTAGGGTTGAAAATAATATAAGTATATTATTTTATAAATGAGTTTTAATAATAAACATGGGTTACAAAACCAAACCCGAGCCTACGGGTGGTTTCCGGGTTCAAAACACGCTAATATAATAATATAATAATATAGGAATAGGTTAAGTATTTAATTAATAGTTTAACATAATAAGAATGCCAAAAATAGGGGAGGGAGACTCGAACCCGGGTCCCCTCCCTGTAAGCACAATAGTTTAACTAGTTCAGCCCGCTAGGGTAATCGCGATATGAACCAACCCAGAATAGTTTTAATCATCACGCCCATGAGATCCCTCTTTTCCTTTCGAACCCGAGACCAAACCAAACCAACCCAATTAGCAATGAAATTAACCACGGTTTGGATCTGATGAATATGGGTTTTGTTTATCGGGCAAAAACAATATGTTTAGAGCTGTTAATTCAAGTTTTAAATCGCTGAAACCCTAGATTATAAACATGGATTCAATTTGATCGATTCTGATATTAAAAGTTGTTGAAACGACGGGGCTTTTACAGGGTAAGGCATTCCGAATCTATCCATGTGGTTTGATTTGATTGAGATCGATTCGAAGGTAGGGTTTGATTAAACCCCAAATTACATGAACCATAGAATCTGGATTGGGTTCAATTCGGTAATGTAAGCCCTGATAATGATAGGGCTTACGATTTTGATGTAAAAACGAAGCTAAAGGATGTAAGAGTTACCATATCACGGTTCGAATTGATGGATTCCGACTAAAAACGTATTCCGACGACGGCTCCTTGACCTCCGGTGATTCCTGCTGCGGCTGTGGTCAAGTTGGTGGGTGGAATTGATTCTGTGAGGTTCGTCTAGCGTGCGCAGGCGCTCAATTAGGAGAATGACGGATGAATTGGTCGAATTCAGTTGATATGAAGTAATGAGATCGACGATTATGAATTTAATTTCCATTATTTGAGTTTAATCCGGCAATGAAGATGATTAACACCACAGTGATGACCGTAAATGTCATTAACATGTAACTTCTGTTACGATTTGATCAAATCTCGATTGGAATTCGAATCTTTTGGGTCGACTGATGCGATTTTGACTTTCAAAAAGTCAACAGGAACAAAAACTCATCAATTTTGACTTTCAATAGTCAACAGATTGAGTTTAGGGACTTGGCAGGATTAGTCCCTGAAGTTTGAGATCAGGAAATGACAGAATTGGTCCTTGGGGTTTAATTTTGTTAAATAAGTTAAGATTTAACTGGATTTATTTAACGGGGTTAAGTTTTTAACAGAATATTTAATGGGATTGTTAACGGAGTTAACTTGAAAAGTCGGATTGTCACAGCTCGTTTACAAGCGAGCAGAAAATCGAACGATCATTATCCGAGCATTAAATTTTCCGAGTGAGCGTTGAGCGAGCGGCGATCGATTTGGACAGCCCTACTGTGTAGTGTGCCCTTCGAATTGTAGAGCCACAAACATTTCTCATCGCTTGGTGCCGCTGATCGTGAGCTGCAAAGGCTGATCGGCTGACCAAGAGGGAGAGACGATTTGAGACTTGAATCGTAGAGCCGCAATGGCTGCTCATGCGGGCGACGTCCGATTAGGGTTAGAGATTTTAGGCAGAGATGATTTGAGACTTGAATTTACGAGAAGGCTCTGAGAGTGAATTAGTGAAGTAACGTAATTACTAAAGTGGTTTTTTTCTTTTTAGGTTTTAAGTTGGGCTATTCTTGACTCACTATAAGAAGTTCTATAATGGACTGGACAAAAAGAGTTATTTATAAACGTATAAAATATTAATTCAATATATATATATAAATTAAAAATTAAATCGAGCCAAACCGAACGAGCAACGATCGAGCATACCTTTGCTCGTGCTCGGTTCGTTTACAAACCGAACCGAGCCGATCGGCTCGTTTACAAACCGAGCTGAAATCGAATGAACATATTTTTGAGCATTTTTCGAACGAGTTCGAGCGAGTTTCGAGCGTCGAGCATTTTGGACAGCCCTAGTGTGCATTCATATTTAATTAATTGCATGCAAGTGTTTATTGATAATTAGTGTGTTGTGACATTATTGCTTTGATGTTAAGTAACTGATTGACTGTGGTATGGGAACGAGGTCATGTTTACGACTAAAGAGTGGAAGCCCTTTTGTGAGTGTCATTTTTAGGGCTAATCAGGTTGATGTTTAGGAGTTGGTTGTTTCAACTAGATTTCGCGTTGATATGCGTGGTAAACTACAAGTTAGTAGAACGGTAAGTTCGGTCTATGTTGGAGAACTTATCGGATTATGGGTATGGGTTGAGTCTAGGGTTGGGTGACCCTTATGGGATATTGTAGGTGACGAAGGTTATCAATGTGTCAATAAACGACAACCTATTTTATAAAGGACATTAATGTCCTGAGTGGAATTTAATATTATTAGTGACGTGAATGTTTCTAATTAAAATAAACTGTTAGAACTCATTCAACGTAGCTGATTTTGTATGTACGTTAGATTGTTTTACGGTGAGTATACGTGATAGGGTATCTTGGTTTGGGAGCGGTGCTACTCGGGTCGGTGTGCATGCATTCGTAAGGTAAGGTTTACAACGATAGTGAGTTAAAAGCTAAAACTATTTTTAATAAGACTTCCGCTGTTTGTTTTCAAAATAAGATAAGTGTTTTGATAAGAGAATACCTAGTGATGAGAACCAACTGTAGGGTGCCCGGTTTGGGGCCTTACAATCTCTAACACCACGTCTACCCATCCGATATTCTTCTATCCATAACAAGACACCTCTTTTCACCCTTAAGATTATACAATCTATTAAACCGAGATTGAAGACAAGAATCCCCACCCATACGTCATGCCAAAACAGAGTGGTATTCCCATTACCCACCCTCTTTTTCAAAGAAGATAATGGATACTCCCTTTTTCATTAAGCTTCATAATAGATGAAACAATACGACTCTAAACCCCATGACCACTAGATAACCGATTTCCATCACCAAACCTAGCATTTCCCCCATGATTAGATTTAACAATCTTAGCCCACAAATCATGTTGAGTGTAAAAACCTAGAAGGGTTGATTAATTTAAAACTTAATCAAACTTATATGATCAACCCTTATCAACAACGCAATGTATATGTATGTAAATGGACAAACATGTGACAACCGGCAATTTCAGGTCAATACCCCTCCCCGTATCTGTCATAATTTGCATAGATTATAGTCGTGTTAGACTTAATTATGGTTAATTAAGGTCATTTCATAATTAGCAAAGTCCATTCATAACATTTCACGCGTCGGTAATGCGGTAAATTACCGGGTGACACGCAGTATAACCGGCACACACGAACGTTGGTGATAACTAATATTTATGTGTTAATAAATATTTCGAGGTGTTATGACACTATTTTAGAACTTAAATATATGCGTGCGTTTATTTATAGCAACCTAGTATTTTAATGCGCATCCTTTTCCGTTTCACCGGTATATTTTATTTTAACGCGCTATTTCACTATATTAATTTACTAAACATATATTAAATATTAGTAAACAACTAAATTATATAATGTATTATTTTATTGAGCTTGGTTTATTAAAAACTCTAAATTATATCGCGTCAGATTTATACCCGCTACTACCCGAATAGCCGTTTAAACTATATAATCCCATATTTATACTAGTTGTGAATTCACCATCTCCCTCCCTTTTCTCTTTTGTAATGATCGAAATATACACATACACATGGATTGTGTGTGTGTTTAGCTTTTAAGTTGTATATAAAAAGCTCCAAGGGAATGATAAACCCTTTTACACACACATTTTCCAACATGAGTCTTTAGTCCCATCCACCACACTTTTCCCTTCTTTTTTTTTCGGCCAACATGACTACACAAACACACAACCTTTGCCAATACATGGACATACTAATTATGTGATAAATCACTCTTTTGCATCCATGCACATCACATGACCATTAACTCATTCAAACTAAGTCTTATCCACTTTTCTTTTCCCCTATGTTGACCGAGATTTAAACCTCACACACAAGTTCCAATACCACAATTTTGCTTCAAAGGATTTAGACATTATATACCCCATTACCTCGTGAGTTAATTACACAAACTTTTTACAAATTCAAACACTCTTTCTCTCCCTCTTGATTACGGCTCTAAGCCCTCACCACCCACATCCATTTTCCAACTCTAGTTAAGCAATCAAGGGTGTTTAAGATTCTTTTTAGTGAAGATCAAGTGCTCAAGTGGTGATTCCAAACAACCTATTCCAATCATTCCTTCTTCCTTGATTGCTTCTAGTGAGAAATCTCCTACCCGTCTATATTTTTGTTCTTGTTTTATGCTTTCTTTACATATAAGTGGTATGTACCAACTTTCATCAAAAAAATCAATTTTTGTTAAACATAGAGTTTCTATAAAATGACTACATGAGACTTATTTTTGTGTAAAAATATTAGTTATAACTTTATGGTTCATGAACTAAAATAAAGTGTATTCTCAAATGATTCATCAAGTGAGTTTACCTTGTTCATAGAATTTTGTAGTGTTTTTCATGTATTATTATGTATATTTAGTTCCCTATAAGTTTATATTTTCTTGGTTAAGTTATGTCAAGATTATAGAAGTTAAATTATTACTAATTGTTAGGAAAGTTAAAAAGTTATGACTAGTTATTATGTTAATATTTTTGTTAAATGAGTTACATGGTTATTATTTTGATTTTGGAAATATATAAATATTAGGAACTAAGTTTGTATAAAGATAGACAAAAACCTAGTCTTCACCTTATTGTAAAAAAATATTATTTCTAAAAGTATATGTAAATATTAAGAGTTCAAGACTAGATTTTGAAATATATATAATTTTATAAGTATAAATATATATATATATACACTTTGGTCGTAAAACAAAAACCGACTTTATTTTAAGAGTGATAATTCTCAAAGGTATATTTCGTAGAAATAATATAGATATTATTTTTACCTAAAAACTTGACGTATTTCGAAAACATTATTTTGAATAAATATATAAAAAATATTTATTTACCGTTCGCATCGAGTTACGACTCGGATTGAGTCAAACTATATTTTGAAACCAAACTCTAAATTGACACCGAGTTACGTGTAGACATGGACACATTTGATCGAATATATAATTTATATATTTTATGTAAATATATATTTTCGGATAACAAATACATATCACCAACGGGTCGTCGAGTCAAACGGAATTTTATAACGAAATTAAGTTGGGAGAAACGGTTACATAACTCACTTACACACGGATACATTACTTAGACCTTAAGGTGTCTTAATTACATTTTAGGGCATGCGTAGGTCGGAAATCACTTGGACGTTGCTACTTATACATTTCTATACTTACGCGTCAGGTGAGTCTCACGGCCCCATTTTACTTATTTTCCTTTTGGGGGAGATTACATGCATACATATTATTTTCATTGGACACAATTACACTTATATTATTTCACATGTTACATAAGCGGTTTCATATCAGTCCTCTCAAACTGGACCATTAATTTTGTTTCTAAGCGAGGTAATCATGGATAGATCTATTTGGGTTTGACAACCCCCACCCGCGTTAGTCGCGCTAACTTTGACCGGAGGTCAAAACGGGTGTATCATTGACCTAATCACCCCATGCATACGATAGGCATGGTAGAGGCATTACATTACATTACATTACAGTTACAGTTTAGCTTCGATGTGCTTATGGTAATATTGTAGTATTGTCTATACAACAATCAAATCATAGAAAGTTTTGTGGTCCATTACAATGATTTACTTTTACAATTAAACCTGTGAACTCACCAACATCATTGTTGACTCGTTTAAGCATGTTTTCTCAGGTCGTTAGGCTTGCATGGAACTTGGTTGCACATCATGCATGGAGTCTTTTGCTGTTCCCAAGACAATGAACTTTTGAATGTCTTTTGCTTGGCATTGTATTTTTAAAACAATTTATTTTCCTTCCGCATTACTTTTCGCATTAACTCTGTAAAACAACGCTATATTTTGGAACGACTTGGAATGCATGATTTTCAAAACCATATAGAGGTCGTTCTATGTAATCAGTGACGATGATCCATGACCGTCGAGCCCCGCGGGAAACCGCTGTGGCTGGGGTGTGACAAAACAAGTATGTAAAGAGTTAAAGGAAGGAATAACCAAAACTGATTTATAGAGGTTCAAATGGATGTTAACTAATCCACTCTACGTCCTCTCCCTGATTCTCCAATCGAGAGTTGCTCCACTAAACGTCTCTCTTGAACGAAAGAGATCACAAGTACAAACGTCTCACTAAGCAAAAGTAGTGATCACCTTCTTCAACCAATTATCACAAGATAGTTGTCTTTACAAAACAAGCACTATATCAAGATAGTGCAACACTCACAATCTCAAGAACTCTATCAAAGTAGTGCACACTCTCTCAACAAATCACTATATCAAGATAGTGATGCTCACAATCTCACACAACATTATATCTAAATAGTGTGACCTAAACCAATCATCTATGTCAATATAGTATGATGATGAACTCACACCAAGTGAGTGACCCTTACAAATTACAAGACTAGAAAGAATGATAGCTGTTGAACAACTCTTCTAATTTGCTCTTGATCTTGAATCTCTCTCTTGGATTGATGTTAGAATATCAAAGGAACTAGAAAGATTATATTAGATGTATATTTGAAAGTGTTGTGAACGGGTGAGTTAGAATGAAAGATGAGGGATCTATTTATAGCCACAACTAAAGAATCTGAGAGGGCCGATTCACGGTCGCTCCTGCGACCGTGCGTCCTGAATTCCCTCTTTTGACTCTCTTTTGTTGTGAACTTTATGCATTGTCCCATCCATCCATTCTAACCTTTTTAAAAACAGTTTTGATAGGTTTTGAGTCTTAAAGCTTTATTTGTTTGTAGTAAAGTCTTGAAAGACTTTATACAAAAATGACAAGTTTACTTTTGATTCTTTGAAAGTTTTTAAGATGCTTTCTCAAAGTGTTTGTCTTTAAACCATTTACGGTAGTTTTGTGTCTATAAGGTGGATGGAATTTGTATCTTTACCAAGCTTAGCAAGCTCCACCCACCATCTTTCAAATTCAAATTAATTCAAAAACCAATCTTTATATATTTCCAAGACTTGATAAATAATTTGATGTTTCATAAAAACTCTTTGGTAAATAATCTTAGTTTTATAAAAATGATATTTTTATAAACTTTTTTAGGTTATATAAAAACTTATTTTATAATCTATCTCAATTACCGTAATATTCGTTTGTCGTTTTAAGCTTTGACCTTCTTGTGTTGACTTTGTTGACCCGAACATTTTCATCATTGTTGAACGTTTAACTTGTGATTAATGATTTATCAAGTGTATAGGGACATGTATGTGTTATATGACCATCTTTAATTAACAAATAATAACATGAGTCACTAATTCCTTATCATTATCAAAACAAGGGATTAACAATCTTGAATTAGCTAATATTAAACCATTGTTATCCCAACAATCTCCCCTTTTTGATAATGACAAAAAATAGTGACTTGGGAGTACATCGATCTTAAAAATTCCCCTACAAAAACCGACTATCTTGTACAAGGCACCGACGGAGGTAAATGGAACGAGTATTGGGTTGTGGATCTGAATGTCAAACAACATATGTCGGGAAACCGAGATGTGTTTAAGATATTCAAAAGGAACTTCGGGATCAAAACAAACAAGAAAACAAAGAGTTTGTGTTTATCCACATGGTTGAAATGTTTATTGAGGGTCATCGATGTAATTTGAAAAAGATGTTCGAAGGTAGACAAGGGAGTAGATGTTTTTGAAAATAAGTCTGAAATAGAACTTGAACAAGAATACCTTGATATGTTCTATGATCACTTGGATGACTCGACAAGTTATCAAAAGGAGAAAGAAACTTTCAAAACTTACTTGGAGGGTTATTTTGAAAGGGAATTTAAGAAGCATATGAAAGGCAAAGAACCAGAAATTGATCATGAGGAGGTCAGTAGGGAGGAGATAGGATACAAGAACAAGGCTAGGATGGTATGTATTTCAAAAGAGAGAAATATGTACTCGTGTGTTATTTGGAAGCACTTGACAAGGACCCACATCAAGTCCACGAGGAATGCTGAGACCGGGAATGGTCTTATGTGAAGTCGGATACAAACTCAACCGAATTAGTTGTACCGACTTTCTCGAATTAGTGAAGATTCAAGAGCGACTCATGACATTCAAGATATCATTCAAATTGGAGTTTACATGCTTAGTCGCATGGTTCGTGAAGGATTACCTAGAGATCCTAAAGAATGATGAAATTCCACCACATGTATCAAATGGTGATCCAATTAATTTGCTAAACTTGTACGTGGTAATCAACTTGGAAGGAAGTTTTGATGAAGTTAGCAAGCAAGGAAAGTGGTAGCTAATTGCAATAAAGCTTGATCACACTTGGGAAGACGCAAACAATATCAGATTGAGATATATCAGGTATGTTGATCTACTCGAATGGTACTACTACACGATGAAGGAGAGAGTCACGTTAAATGATGAAGAACAAAAGGAGTTGGATGCATGTCACGCATGGGAGAAAGAACATCAAGAAAACCAAGGCAAAGGAACATGGAAAGCAAGAAGCGTGAGTACAACAAGAGATTATCCAGAAGGTTGTGGACCGAGTGGAGGATCTAATGTACTAGGTGAACATGTGATGCAACCGGAAGAAGAAGAGCCCGAGGATGAGGATGACGATAAAGAACTTGTCATCTTGCTTGGTGATAATGAAGATGGTGGACTGTGAAGACTCAAGGTAATTCAGGTGTATGGTTGGGGGAGAGGGGGGGGGGGGGGGGGGTGATGTGGCCCGGTTTCTAATCACATTACATCGAATTGGGCCTTTCTTATTATTATGTTATTTATTTATTGGGTCTAGACTTAAAATAATCTTACATTGGGTTTGTTTATGTTTTATTTGGGTCGGAGGCCATAGTACTCTAAGTTTTTATATGTTTAAAGTTGTGATAACAGGAAGGACGGTTAGGGAGTTACCCTAACGTCGTTAGCAGTTATCCAAGAACTGTGAAGATGTTTCCTAGAAGCATTGCAACGGTTCACTAAGTATATAGGGTGTTGAAACGGTTGGTTATGTAGCCCTATTTTTCTATCTATCAAAACTATTGTGTATTTGTGAAGTTTGTTTCAATCATTGTCCTCTGATTATCATATATCGATTGTGTTCATGGAGTACAAGGATGTTACGGTGAAACTCGAATGTTGGAGTCATGGAGATAACGATCGGACCATAAATACTTTGATCTTTATCCAACTCTCAATTATTTTCAAATCTTGAATTATCTGCTTCCCACTTTTTAAACCTTAATCAATTTATGATTAACTATATAGAACAATAATAAATCATCTCAAATGTCCTCCGTGGCAACCTAACGACCAAATTCCCTGCGTCGCTAAATCTTTTGTAACTTATAGCAACGGTTTCTCATTCGTCTCTATCAAGGATGGAATTGAAAAACAAAATCACATACACACACAATTTGATGAACTCTCGTATTATTATAACCAATAAACTGATTCAAAACTTAGTTATAATAATCCCTCATACAATAACCATAAACATGGTTATGTATTTATAGGAAACCCAAACTTGGTCAACAAGAAAACATTAAACCCCAATACACCTCATAAGCCCATTAACTAAACTTAATGAAACTGCACATGTCTATTGGGTCCGGGCCTTACACCTACTCGTGTTGAGCCCTCCCTTGAGATCGTAAATTACCAACACACTATTGCCCGGTTTTGTCGTAGTTGCTTATTTCTTCCTTCTGCACAAAAAGAAAGAACAACCCTGATCTTACATGTTAAATTTTTTTTAGAACGACTCTTAATTTACTCTAATTAACCATCTATACCTGCACCTTTCAGGATTTAAACCTTCTCATGAATAGAGAGGAAAGACCATACCATGAGAGGTTCAAATACAAAACAAACTTAATTTGATGGATGACATTTTATTGCAATTTGCCTTGTATAATTTTTTTTTGTTGGTTGTTGATGACTACTTAATTTCATTGTTTTAATGATCTTTCTGACAGCAGTAATTAAATACGATAGCATGCACGTTGCTTCTTGCATCACTTTTATTGGTGTGGCCAAAGGTACAAAACCAACCAAATTCATTAATTCGTCAGCAAATTATCACTATTTCTTTACCTAAAAATGAAATTGATAGTAAGAGAGGTGTGGCCTAAACATGTCTGCCCAAATAAGTAAAAGCCCACACACTTAAAAGCCGTTGACTTTATGAACTCATTAATTAGTATACATCATTTAAGGGGGAATTTTTTTTTAACGGCGAACATTAAATGTTGTGACGTCGCACTCTTCGTCACATGGGAGAGCCTCGTCCAACTCCGGCCAATATGTTGTATTAACCGGGCCCACTTGGCGTCAGAGTTGAAGAGCATCCAAGGAAAAATCCCACCCAATACGGCCCCTTCCGGGCTTGAGGGAGAGCCGAGGCTCGAACCCTAGATTGGCGTGGGTAAAACCCTGGTGCATCAGCCTAAGAACTAGGCCTCATTTGCATGCCTTAGAAATTAATGATGGTGGCAGGGATTGAACCCGGGTCCCTTGGGACTTCAGGCCTCACCTCAACCACTACACCACAACCTCTTTGACATTTAAGGGGGAATTAGGTGATCGTACTGTTTGGAACTTAATGCTCTTTTTTACACATTTGGTGTAACTGGAAGGGTAGAATCAGGTTAGTATTTAAAAGGGATTTATTTATTTTTTTTAAACAACGGCAATTATATATAATAACGAGCCAGGCTAAGACAGTCGGGAACAAACAACAGTTTCATTAAAAGGAGAGGGTTTTTAACCAAAAGGGATACTTGTTAACTAGATTAAATATAGGGCCAATGACTTGGTTTGATTGATATCATTCTCCTATTTCTTTTTTACGTAATAACTCGTCTTACTAGTTTTTTACGTGCTATGCGGCTATATTATTGCCGTCGTTATAAAACAAAAAAACCAAGTGGTTAGATTGGTGCCATTCTCCTATTTCTTTTCAATGTTGTAACTTGTAACCTTTGCTAGCGCCTTACAAGTTTTTTGAGTGCTATGCTGCTATATTATTGCGGTTGTTATATAACAAAAAACCAAATGGTTACAACACTCGTAATGCATTTAGTCAAGTTGCGGTTTCTGAAACACTATAAGTAATTGCAACAACGTTAAAGATAGACACGTCATGGATGTTTGTATGAGCCATGCCCTAGTCAAACATATCGAAACAACTTCCATCGTTGCAAGTTTGAAGATCAAGAAGCTTACATGACGATCGAGATGCCTAGCAAATCCAAACTATGAAACTTCAATCAAGTGGAAACATGAACATCATTCCCAATCATATATGGAAGAAAATTGGCTACTAAAATCACATAAAACCCTCAAGATAGTTACTCATAGGTACAAATTTAAGTTAACAGAACCATTGACTTCATTCCCAACCATATGTGGAATTACATAAAGCATTAGCAATTTGGTGGTTGGTGGTGAGGGTTAAAACTTCTTGATGAAATCATGAATGATAGCGGTGGATTCTTGAGGCTTTTCCTGGTTGAGAAAGTGACCGACGCCTTCCATAACCACAATATCTTGAAGCAATGGCACATCATTCTTGAATCCACCACCATGCACATACTCTTTTAACCCTGGTGTTGTATACACCATGTCCTCATCTCCTACTACATAGATCACTGGCAATTTCACTTGAGCTCCGGTCCAAGCCGCTGTGAGCTCCCAGTTCCTAAGTCAAGGACAAAAATAGTTGGCACAATCAATGTGTGTGTGAATATCAATTGGCAAAAAAGATTAGAACATAAAGATTGAAGGTTAGATAAAGAGATCTATTGTGGAGTGGTGTTTGTGGTTCGGATTGGGTTTCACTTGAACCAAAAGAAAGATTTCTATTAGAGCACCTCCAATGCTTGATGCAACAAACACCCACAAACGCGCCACATCAGGTCTCACGTTAGATTTTCAATCATTTTTAAAAACACCCATTTTTACTCCAACACTACATCATTTTTTAAACACCTACCTTTTTTTATATAAAACAATAATTAAATATATGTGTGTGAGAGTGGGTGGCCCACCATTTCACGTTTGCAGGCGTTTGGAGATCCAAACACAACCGGATGAACGTGACAACAAACGCATCTTCCAATGGGGATATTTGAAACCAGACGCCACATAGGCCATCCGTTGGCTCCTGATGGAGCTGCTCTTAGGGTTTGAAAAAGTATCTTGTCCCTCTATCCAACCCTCAATCACGCATTACATCAGTGCAAACCCTAAAGAAAGGGTGAGGCTTTACGCATCCAACTAGTCCTTTAATTTGATTGATTTTTAGGGCTATATGCCCGTTTACCCAAGAAAATGTGAGGGCTAAACGCCCGTTTACTAGAAAACTGCGAGTGCTAAACACCTGTTTACCAGGGATGTCCAAGGGCTAAATGCCCTCATAAAGTAAATGTCTGTTTACGAAGAAATCACCAAATATAAACTCCCCTTTAAAAAGAAGACGCCAAATCTAAACGTCCGTATACAAGTGTACATTCAATAAAACCCTTTTTTTCTAGGGGTGTTCCCTTAGTAGCGCCGCCCTAAAGAAACAATGATTGTGGAAGTTAGAAGCCAACTTGGGCTTTCAAGTTCCTAGCATCCAACCTATGTAATTATGGTTATAAACAAATATATTTAGGGAAAATCACCAAAATAGACAAGCTGATCATCAAAATCACCAAAATAGACATTGGCACCGGCTAAGACGGCTAAACCCTAGCCAACGGTTAAAAAAGCCTTGCAAAATGGAAAAGTGCTTTCGCCAGCTAAGTCCACGGTTTTAAAGTCAAACGTCCATTTTAATGATTTTTATGGTCAAGTTGTCTATTTTGATGATTTTCCCATATATTTATCTTGGGTCAAAGCTTGAGTGGGATGTAACTAAACCTATGCCCCATTTAAGATCAGCCCTGACCCAAAACACACATGCCAACCTGTCACTAACTTCCAACCCATTCATTTATGACCATGAACAAACCATTTGACAAAAAAAAGGTAGGACCAGCTAGGTGTTTGCAAATACGTACAGATCCAAAGCACGATAATAGTTCAAGCCACCCGTGAAGCCGGTTTGGTCAAACTTGTCAACGTTATACTTGATGTCCTTTTCGGATAACCAAGAAGGCAACGGCAACGGTCCATCTAAAGCTTTTAACCCGAAGGGGTCGGATTTAGGCAAACGTGGAGGCCCCGGTGTCCTATCTGTTAGAATTTTCTTAAGCACTTCTGCTGTTTCAAACCCTTTTATCTCATCTTCCATGACTCCAACTTCCTGAAGAACACAAACATTAGCATGTTATATGATAAGGGAAATATTAATGTTTGCCGGTGATAGCTACCCATGTTACATGTTACATTAAAGTCATGTGGTTTCTATTAATGCATTCATACCACTAATCAACTCCATCATATCATTGTTGGAGCATAATGTACAAGCATCCTAAGCAAAATCATGGTCCTTTTAACCTTTTGATTTGACATAAAATCAGCATCTAGAGTTCAAAACTCAATGCTAGTGTTGTCTTTTCTGTCCCCTTATAACAATATAATTATGCTAACACTCATATCAAATGTCAAATTTTAATCGTAAGGGTGAAGCGGGCACCCTACTCACTAAAAAAATTTACTCATCAAACTGGTCAATAGAATTCTGTCACATTAAAACTATTCATTTACTCAGATTTTATTAAAAAATAGAGTTTTAAAGGGGAAGAGTGAGATATATATATATAGAGTTTTTAAAAAATAAATTTTTTATGTGTTTTAACGGCATTATAGCCGTTGGGGGATCCACCAACCAACTCCACATCCCCGAGTAAAATCACTCGGGCATCTAACCCGGACATTGAACTCGAATCGATGGGGGCGGTGTTCCCCATTTACCCGGGCACCCTCTTTCATACTCGGCTTGGGCCGAGTAATACGCCCCCTTCACCCTAAGGACCGCTCATCCAAAGAGTATTACACCCTTTATCATGAAATAATAATTGCTTGTTCAGCCTTGTAAATAAATCATGCAAAAAGAAAAAATAAAGTAGGACGCTAGTCAAAAAGTTTATAAAAGTCGAGAAAACCAAAAATGTGAATAAAGATCCGGTATAAGGTCCACGAATCTTAGTAAAAGCAAATGATTTTCGATAACTTTATTCAGGAAAATGTGTGGACCAAATTTAAAGGCACGTTGTTATGATAGGCTATAACAATAATCAAGGATGACTCGATTACAAATAAAATAAGGTGTCGTTTAAGGCCTCTATATTTAAGAGCTTTCGATTTTTAGAATTTAACTTCGTTTAATTTTTAGCTTTTTGATAAGGAAAATAAATAATCAATATATTTGAAAAGGTTTACTTTTTACTAAAACTCATTACAACTTTAATATTTATGTCTTTAAGGAATTGTATACAAAAAATGAGCATCTTCATATTTCCATCATCTGTTAGGATTTTAAGGAAATTTTTTTTATGAAAAAGGCCCTCATTTCATAGTTTGCTTTGATCCCTTAAAAATATTGAGCCGACCCTAACAATAAGGAATCTTTTGACAAAGTTTTGAAATGATTGCCATAAGAACATAAAATCTTGTTAACGGTTTTTTACTTTGTTGTGACAACGTTTAAAAAAAATAAATAAATCTATACCTAATAAATAAGTAAGTAGTTACCTGACATATCATAATTCTTGAAGTCAAAATTAATTTTCAGCCTTATTTTTTCTTTGTTATTAACTATTTGATATTTTTTTTATTAATTTCTAAATGTTCATTAGTATTTAATATTTTTATTAAAATTATAAATTTTCATTAGTAACTATTTAATATTTTCTTTATTAAGGTATATAAAACACACGTTTCTAACCTTTTTAATAAATAAGTAAGAAAAATATTAAACTTTTGTAGGATAACTCAAAACAGAAGAAGCTAGGAAACAAAATGACAAAAAGAAGTTAAAAATTTAGAAAAAAAAATGTTTTTTTTTTTCTTTTTTCAAGAACGGAGAGGATAAGAGATTGACCTGAAACCTGCACATATAATAATCTTCACCAAAGAACGTTTTCATGGTTTCAACAGGCTTCATCTTCGGATGCCTAGGCCGATACGGGACCGATATGCACGCATACGCCTTCACCTTTTCGGGCCTAAACATGCAAAGATACCATCCAATCATGGCACCCCAGTCATGCGCCACCAGGTACACCGCCTCTCCGCCCAACGAGTCTATAAGTGCCACCAGGTCCCCAACAACATGGAAGCACGTATAGCTTGTTGGGGATGGCGGTGCATCTGTGTCGCCGTAGCCACGGAGGTCTGGGGCTACACAGTGATAGCCTAGGGCGGATAAGGCTTGGATCTGGTGGCGCCATGTGTACCAGAGCTCTGGGAAGCCGTGGAGGAAGAGGATTATTGGGCCTTCACCCTTCTCAGCAACATGCATGTTGATGCCATTGACTCTCACAGTTCTATGCTCGATGCCTTCCATGGGAGAAGTTAGAAAAATTGGAGTGGAAAGTGGGTCGCATTGAGTGAAGTCTGGCTTCCTTTTGTACTGGCAAAAATTCAAAAATATTGTGTGGATCTAGAAATATTATAGTATTTTTATTTTTTTCTATGGAATTTGGATTTTTATGGGTAGGGAAAAGTATGGAATTTTTTTAATAATAGTGGTTGTAACAATAAAATTTGCAACTTTCGAGTCGAAGAAAACTTGGATCTTGAACTTATATACAACCTCAAGGAATTTTAGTCAATCTTAAGTATTAGAGTACTTCTTTATATCTTAAAATAAGAGTTAACTATACGAAATGTCATTAATTATCATTTTGATCTCATGTCTTTAGAAATTATATTTAGAGTCGGCATTACTCATAACATCATAAAATGTTTACTACTCGATACTAAGTGACGTTAAACTTTTATTAAGTTTTTATAAAATAAGTACTTACATTCTTTACTTAAAAGCAAAAGTTAAGTATTTATAAAATAAGTACTTACTACTCGATATTATGACGCGTAACATAGATTGCTTTCATACCTGACCAATATGAGAGTCAATGTATCGGACCACCATGATAACGCAAACATCATATGACATTTATGTTAGCAAATAGTAAGCCGGGAATGTGAATATGCATATTTATAAATGCATATTGGCTTTACGTGAAACCCTAGAACAATTGAACAGGGTTAGAACATATGAGGCATGTAACGTGAAACCCTAAGACTTATGATTAGGATAAACGAGTGAGAAATTGAACGAATTCGTATCTCATCAAACAAATGGCTAGACATCAAAAGATGGAGATTCGTGACGAAGGAAGCCATGGGAGAGCTGCGTCTCCACCTCCCAATTAAAATGAAGTGGAACAAGTCCCAGAAGTTATCCGGAGAAAAATTGCCTTAGAGGTAGGAAAGGCATTCGACGCCAATATTCCTATCATTCAAGCTTAGTTGCAAAGTTCTCTCGAAAGCTGGCTCAAGAACCATAAGGAGGTAGCGAATCCTCAGAATAAAGAAGATGATGTTCCTAAGGTTGAAGTTAAATCAACCCGATGCACGTACAAGGGCTTCATGACGTGCAAACCGAAAGAATTTAAGGGAGCAGCCGATCCCTTAGAAAGTCAAAGGTGGATTTCCGTAATGGAAACGGTCTTCGACACGTGCCATTGCGAGAAAGAGGATGAGGAAATATTCACCACCAATCAATTTAAAGAAAGAGCCGAAGATTGGTGGGGTGTTGTAAAGCAAGAGAAAGGGAGAGATAAAATAAAGGAAATGAAGTGGGAAGAATTTAAGGACATCTTCCTAAAACAGTATTGCCTACGAGCGGCAACTGATAGAATCACGGAAGAATTCCTTCACCTCCAACAAAACAAAGAGTCGGTTGACGAGATCACTGGCATTTTCTTCAATAAAGCCAGATTCTGTCCTGCTATTCTCACAACTCCCGAGATGTGGATGACGCGATATTATCTCGTTCTGAAAACGAAGATTAGGGAGTTTATTTATCCGTCAAAATGTGCAAATTTGGAAGAGATGATTGATTGGGCCCGAGAAAGAGAGTCGAAGCTCAAACAACAGGAGGAGAGAGACGAGAAGAGAAAAGGAGAGAATATTCCCTCTCCCGCGCCCATCAAGAAAGTTAAACTCGGAAAGTTCAGTGGCAACTACACCCCGAGGAAAGAAGCGATGGAGTATAGGTTCTGTGGAAAGAAACATTTGGGAGAATGCCTGTTCAGGCCTCTCAATTGTAGCAAGTGTGGAAAGTCTTAACACTTAGCACCACAATGCATGAGTCCAATGAGATTATGCTACAACACTACTACAAACAAGGACACATAAGCAGAGAATGTCCTGAGTTAAAGCAACAAATAGAGAAGGCGACAGAAGGATCTAGGAAGGCAGAAGATGAAGTCAAACGTATCGAAGCTCCAAAACTAAGGGGTAGCTTCGAAATTACAACGGAGGAAGCAAAGGAGATTCCTGACGCCGTATCAGGTACCTTCCTCTTAAACTCCCTACCTGCTTGTGCTTTATTTGATACTGGGGCTGGTAGATCCATCATTTCTTTAAGATAACTCTGAAACCTTTGTAGAAATAAAATGGCAAAGGCATTAGAAGTCGAAATTGCTAGTGACAGAAACTGCGTAGTAACAGAAATATGACGAGATTGCCGGCTACTTATCGAAGGAGAAGAGTATCTAGTCAACTTAACTCCAATGGAAATGAAAGAATTCGATGTAATTATTGGAATGGACTGGCTGTCCTCTCATTCCGTGATAATCATATGCAATCAAAAGATTATACGATACATGACGCATGCAGGAAAGGACATTAGTATCTTTGGTGAACAAAAAAACAGATCACACTGTGCACGATGGCTAAGATAAAAAGCTACGTGAGGCAAGATCATCAAGCATTCCTAGCTTATGTGGTAGAGGCAAAGACGAAGGGAAAATAACTCGATCAAGTTCTGGTAGTAAATAAATTTCCTGACGATCTCCCGGGCACTCTACCCGAGAGAGAAATTGAATTCAAAATTGACTTAATTCCTTACACTAGGCCGGTGGCTAAGGCTCCGTACCGGTTAGCACCTACTTAGATGAAGGAATTAATGTCATAACTTCAAGAGTAATTAGATATAGGTTTTATACGCCCAAGTGTATCCCCTTGGGGTGCACCGATTCTGTTCGTTAAGAAGAAGGACGGTAGTATGCAGATGTACATAGACTATTGAGAGTTGAACAAAATGACCAACAAGAATAGATATCCATTGCATAAATTGTTGATTTGTTCGATCAGCTATAAGGATCTAGTTGATTCTCCAAAATCGACTTAAGATCCTGATATCACCAAGTCAAGGTACGAGAAAAAGACGTGCCTAAGACTACATTTAGAACTCGTTATGGTCATTATGAGCTTGTGGTGATGCCTTTTGGAGTGACGAACGCTCTGACAGTTTTCATGGATCTCATGAATATAATATGCCAGCCAATGTTAGATAAGTTTGTCATTGTTTTCACTGATGCATTCTAATCTATTCACGGAGCGAGACAGAACACGCACAACATCTTCGTGAAGTTCTTACTATGTTGCGAGAAGGAAAATTGTATGTAAAATTTTCTAAATGTGCATTCTGGTCTGTAAGGCCCCAAACCAGGCACCCTACAGTTGGTTCTCATCACTAGGTAAACTCATTAAAAACACTTAACTTTCATTTAAGTAAACAACGAAAGTCTTTCTTAAAATTGCGTTATCTTTAGACTCGTTAACTGTCACAACGTTACCTGAAAAATGCATGCACACCAACCCGAGTAGCACCGCTCCAAAGCTAAGGTACCTTGTCCAGCAGACTCACCTGCAAAACAATCTAACGTACGTACAAAGTCAGCTACGCTGAGTGAGTTCTAATAGTTTAAATTAACAAAAGCCAACTCGTCTCATTTATTGTTTATCTCCACTCAAGACCCTCTGGTCATTAGAAAATAGTTTAATAGATTTTCATCATGTTATCTTATAATATCCCAAAAGGATTCACCACCCCAGACTCTACCCGTCATTTAAACCTAGTAAGTCTCTCCGACATGGATCGAGCTTACTACTCTGATGACACACAATTTACCATATATATATATTAATCATACACTGGTTAACTCAACCAACCTCTAGACATTGACTTACCAGTCCTGAACAGGACTCTCATAAACCAACCAACACAGCAGTTGTACACCATGTACACTTCACGGTACAACGGTCAATCTAACTCGACACACCACATTGATATCATCTATTCATCACATAACTATCATCTCGTACACAATTAATATAATTAATCACTTGTATGAAATTTTAACACATATAAATGCACACAAATACATAACTCATCACTGTACCCTCGTTAGGGTTATCCCCGTCGGGATACTCATCATAAGCTCAGCTCCACCCTTGTTACAGGGCCCCGCTGCTAAACATAGCGACACACTCGTCATCTATGATGACTACCCAGCCACCACACGATGACTATATCATCTACCATACGGTGACTGACACATCACACGTCCAATGATGACCCCGAAGGACTCCGTCCTCCACATCACTATTAGCCGTATACACGGACAACAATGCAAGCACACAAAGCAACACATATATACATATGACACTACCAGGACATGTACTACGACTCACCACCATTTACGGATCCCTTACGTGTGTAATCCAACGCTTACTTAGACGTATCCTCATAACGTCTAGATACATTACCCAACTCTTTCCGAATAGGAAGTTATACGACACGCAAACACCACACTGACTTCTAACCCGTATACACTATGGACACCCCATAGACCCATGCTAACACGATACCCGCCGTGTCACGAGGACAACGACACAATACACACAACATCAAACACATGACGCTTAATAGCATACTAGCATTTACTTGACTCGTTAATGAACCACGTACGGGTTCCCTGCTAACTCTCCTTATATAACCATCACAGGCTTAACTAAATTCCCTACTAATCCTGACTAACTCATAAGATGACACACACAGATCCCACATCTCTTGTAGGGATCCCATAACGACCCTTAGCTCATTATTACATAATGGTTTCATAAAACACTTCAAGTTTAAATCATAGCTTGTAATACGTTCGTATGATAAAACATGTGAGTGTACGATAGCCCCAAAACAGTAAAACGTTTAAAAGAAGGGATTAGAAACTCACATTTGCTCGACACGCTTCAATCTTAAGAACCTGCTAACTCCTCATGCTCGCCTTTCGACCTCGCACCTATAACACATAACATATGAGTCAATACATGACCCGACATTCGCTCGCTTAATTAACCCGACACCATGCATGGTCCACACTTCACCCGCGTGTTTTCATGCACAAACCCTAGCTTCTCATGAGTACCTATGCATGCCCATGCACCTCATGTTAGGCTAAAACTATCACCGAACATCTATCGGATAATTCCGACTTCAGCTACTGCTTCCCGGTAGTACCTCCTCGTCGCTAACCACCAATCTCGGCCACCACAGCCTTCGGCCAGCCTTGCGCAACCACTTCCAACCTCCCCACCACTACCGTCACCTTCCCATGCCACCGTCGTATCGTCACAGCCAACACCGAGCCATCACAGTCCCCGTTGCCTCCGTTTAGTCCTCCTCCGCCTCACGGTTCATCAACCCATCCCTATCCGGCCCTTATACCCGATCCCGTAACCCTACCGGCCACCTCTACGGGTTCGGCCGAACTCATCTCAGCCCACGTCCGGCTCTCACATCAAAACCGATACGAAGACAAGTCTAGGTTACGAGTTATACCTTTAAACCGGATGATTCGTGCTAGTCAAACCCCTGCTTGGACTTGTCTTCCTCGGAACTCACCTTTTTGCGCCAACCCTTATACCACCACAACACAAAACACAATGATTCGAGGATTCGACACAATAGGGATGTTTAGAAATCATGAAAATACCTCGAATCGGATGCAAATCATGACGAACGGCTTTCTCTTCCCTTCTCCTTGTTCTCGACAGCTGCAAACCCTCAATAGGGAGTCTCCCCCATGCGTAACACCCTAATGGGCGTTGTTCTCGGACCGGGCTTGGCCCTTGCGCTCCACCGACTAATCCCCAGGCTCGGTCCGTCTCATAGTTTTTTAATAAAAACCCCTCTACGTCTTGTTGATTACTCGCTAAATTCTCAATTTAATTACAAGAGAAACCTTCGCTTCTATGCCTTCGGTTAAGTCTCATTAGGTTCCCGCAAATTTTCCGTCCCCTATATACAAACATAAACACATACATATTAATCACATTCATTAGGTAAAAACCCGGGATGTTACAAGTCTACCCCCCTTAAAAGAGGATTCGTCCTCGAATCCTGTGTCGGCACAAACCAACATGACTCACCTTTCTGCTCCAACTCGTGCACCAAAATCTATTTGGCGCCAAGCATCCCCTTCGTTCTTATTGAATCTATGACTTTGCTTTGCAACTCGACCATCACCCTTGGTGTTCAAAGAAGTCTGCTCCATTGTCCGCTTTCAACTTTGGTATTTGTAGGTTTCACCTACTCATTCCCTTATCTTTCGCCCCTTAGCTAAACGACTGCATCTGCCACTATTGCTATACCAGCTCACGGTACAGTTGCCTTTATCCCTCGTATAACCCTAATGAACTCTTCATTCCGATAATCATCCTCCCAAGTAGGTCATTGTCTTTCACAGACAGGAGTAATAGTGGTTTTACTACCGTGTGTCCGTCACGCTCCTCTCTTATGCTCCAATTACCATCTTGCGATGATTCCTCAAACTCAAACCCACTGCCCTACCCTGAAGGGTATTCTTTTGTACTTTTCTAACGTTCTCCAGGAGCTTGTGCAAAGCTACACTAGTCTCTACCAAATTCCTCTACCATAGTATCTCTTTACTTCAGTATCACGCGTTCAATACACCCCTTAAGTTTGCACATACACCCAACATTAGGGTCATCTTTACCAGCTCTCAATGTTTCTCAAAACTTACTTATCATCGTCATGTCTGTTTCAACAGCCAAACATTTTCTTCACGTGCACACTCCATAGGAATTCACTTTAAACTAGCCATACGTTTACCAGCGTAGGCATCTCCTTTCAGTCACTTATGTGCAATCTTGCACTTACCCCTCCCGAGTTTCACCTTTCTCGTTGTTGCTCTACTATTACCATGCGATTACCGATCGCATCTCATTATCATGTACGAACATGAAGTTCGTCTACTCGCAAGCCTCGGCTGGTCGTCTCCTCGTCCAGGGAAAACATCCTTATTCCTCTAGTGTCTCACATTGGCTGAATTCTTTATATGGAACGTGTTCCATGAAGGCTCTTTCGTCACCTAGCTAACTCCGTGCTGAAATCTTCAGTGTCATCACCTTGAACTCATCATAAACACTTCTGGTCAAGCGTCCACGTAAATGCTTTCATCATCTACTCTCACAGCTCCGCCCATTGGCTTCGTGCTCCGAATTCCCGAGATATAATCATAGGCATCTCATAAGAGCACCTCACTGGTCGCCTAGAAGACGTCAAAACTCCTCGCACTATCTCGATGTATCAACGTCGAGAAAATCGTCAAGATAGAAATACTATACTTGAGCACACTGACCACCCGTCCTATGCATGACTAAGCGTGTACTACAAGGACACACACCGACACACATAACTATGAAACACACAATGTTCTACACATGTACTAGTAACCCCAACTCTAAACACACATCACGTGCACACACACAAACTGCTAGATCTAAGTAAATCTATGTGCATACAATATGACCTCGTCATTTATAGACACATAAACTGCTGAACCTTATACCTTACTCACTATAACGGTAGCCCCTGCCACACATCATCATATACTCATACAGAGTTTACTCGGTCGTACCCATACGGGTCGTACCCATACTTCAAGACGACACACTACTCAGTCTAGACACAAAACATTCCTAAACATTTATACACACAAGATATAAAAGTATCTTATTTCCCCACAGGACCTGGTCCTGAATAAGCATACCTAGTCAAAAGGCATGTAACTTCGATTTCCTACAGGACCTCGCCTGAACACTTATACATACTAAGGATGTATATTTAAGATTTCCCACAGGACCTCGTCCTGAACAGTTACACAGGGTGTAACACACCCCCTTACACTTTAAATATCACCTAAACATAACACATATGTGACACTATCTTAAGACCTTAGACACACGTAAATAATCAAAACTCAGGTCTACACAGGTCTACTCATACAGTCTAATCAACCAAGCTCTGGCATCACATCAAAGATTACATTTAGTATGAACTCACGTTGTTCAAAAGGTAATCACATAACCACACATAATTAACACTGCACCACCAATAGCAAGCTATCACTAACTACGCTTTAAACCATCCCAAGGTAAGATTCACTATCATGGTTAAAATCAAGCAATTGAAAAACCAAGAACAAACATTTCATTACAAAAGTGACTGACGGCCACTACTCAAAATACTATAGTCCTCTCGTGGTAATCACCACTGCTCTAATCACTGAACAAGTCAAGTTTATCACCCACTTGTTCCTCGTTGTCAGATTCCACCAGCCATTAGTTTCCCGATCCTGAATCCTGCCTCGGAGGCTGATGCCTAACCGCAAATGCGTTCCTTCCTCGCCAACCAATTATCCTATAGAAGGAGCTACTATGTCCACCCCTCATAACTGCCCTAGTAGTACTTGGAGCATTAGGCACCGGAAGCGCCAAGTCCACGTCCTGTGCTGGTAGCTCCTGCTCATCCTCAGTCGCCGGTGGAACCACCGTCCACGGAACAGGTGCTAAGACCCGTCTTCTCCCAAAGATAACCGTACGAACAACAGCCGCACATCTAGCCGTCGTTCTGTCAATATCATGATAAGAGCTCCCCGCCTAATCCATCTAGTCCGAATCGTCATGGCCATCAGTACCTGTACAAGATAGAACGTTGGAGTGATTACTATGGGCGTCAAATTCCGAATATGAGAGTAATCATAGACTGACAAATCACGGTGATCAAATACAATTTGGTGATCCACATTACTGCTCGGATTCTAAACCTTCCCCCATCATATTCACACCAGCTTTCTATCTTTCACACACCCCGGATGCATATGCATCCCACACAACTCACATAGCACCACACAATAATATAGCAAGTCATCATATTTATCACAATTTCACACCATCCAAGGTTACACGCAAAATTACTAAATCATATCGACACACCAAACTATCTCAAATAGTTACAATTAATGCTACTCCACATTACTCACTCACACTATAGTCTCATTCAATCACACCACATGATCCCGCACGGAACCATAAATCATTTACCCACACCAATTACTTTACCTAGTGTAACACTACGCAAATGGTAAATAATAACTACTGCTCAACTCGAAAGACGTACCTCTTGGCTCGCGGTTACTCGTGGTGACATTCGTTTCACCCTTGTCCAATTTTCAGTTTAAGTTAAGGCATTTTATTTGTTTAAAAACACTAGTTTTCTCTTAAATCTCGGCTCTAATATCAACTTATAAGGCCCCAAACCAGGCACCTTACAGTTGCTTCTCATCACTAGGTAAACTCATTAAAAACACTTAACTTTCATTTAAGTAAACAACGGAAGTCTTTCTTAAAATAACGTTATATTTAAACTCGTTAACTGTCACAACGTTACCTGACGAATGCATACACACCAACCCGAGTAGGACCGCTCCCAAGCCAAGGTACCTTGTCCAGCAGGCTCACATGTAAAATAATCTAACGTACGTACAAAGTCAGCTACGCTGAGTGAGTTCTAATAGTTTAAATTAACAAAAGCCAACTCGTCTCATTTATTGTTTATCTCCACTCAAGACACTCTGGTCATTAGAAAATAGTTTAATAGATTTTCATCATATAAATAACCCTGTTATCTTATAATATCCCAAAAGGATTCACCATCCCAGACTCTACCCGTCATTTAAACCTAGTAAGTCTCTCCGACATGGATCGAGCTTACTACTCTGATGACACACAATTTACTATATATATATTAGTCATACACTGGTTAAGTCAACCAACCTCTAAACATCGACTTACCAGTCCTGACCAGGACTCTCATAAACCAACTGACACAACAGTTATACACCATGTACACTTCACGGTACAACGGTCAATCTAACTCGACACACCACATTGATATCATCTATTCATCACATAACTATCATCTCGTATACAATTAATATAATTCATCGCTTGCATGCAATTTTAACACATATAAATGTACACAAATACATAACTCATCACCGTACCCTCGTTAGGGTTATCCCCGTCGGGATTCTCGTCATAAGCTCAGCTCCACCCTTGTTACAGGGCCTCGCCGCTAAACTTAGTGACACAGTTGTCATCTATGATGACTACCCAGCCACCACACGGTGACTATATCATCTACCATACGGTGACTGACACATCACACGTACAATGATGACCCCGAAGGACTCCGTCCTCCACATCACTATTAGCCGTATACACGGACAACAATGCAAGCAGACAAAGCAACACATATATACATATGACACTACCTGGACATGTACTACGACTCACCATAATTTACGGATCACTTACGTGTGTAATCCAACGCTTACTTAGACGTATCCTCATAAAGTCTAACCGTATACACTATGGACACCCCATAGACCCATGTTAACACGATACCCGCCGTGTCACGAGGACAACGACTCAATACACACAACATTAAACACAAGACGCTTAACAACATACTAGCATTTACTTGACTCGTTAATGAACCACGTACGGGTTCCCCTGCTAACTCTCCTTATGTAATCATCACAGGCTTAAATAAATTCCCGACTCATCTCGACTAACTCATAAGATGACACACACAAATCCCAAATCTCTTGTTCGCCCATCCTAGGGATCCCATAACGACCCTTAGCTCATTATTACATAATGGTCTCAGAAAACACTTCAAGTTTAAATCATATCTTGTAATACGTCCATATGATAAAACATGTGAGTATGTACGATAGCCCCAAAACAGTAAAACGTTTAAAAGAGGGGATTAGAAACTCACCTTTGCTAGACATGCTTTAATCTTAAGAACCTGCTAACTCCTCGTGCTCGACTTTCGACCTCGCACCTATAACACATAACATATGAGTGAATACATCACCCGACATTCGCTCATTCAACTAACCCGGCACCATGCATGGTCCACACTTCTCCCGCATGTTGTCATGCACAAACCATAACTTCTCATGAGTACCCATGCATGCCCATGCACCTCATGTTAGGCTAAAACCATCATTAAACATGTATCGGATAATTTCGGCTTCAACTACGGCTTCCCGGTGGTACCCCCTCGTCGCTAACCACCAACCCCGACCACCACAGCCTTCGGCCATCCTTGCGCGACCACTTTCAACCTCCCCACCACTACTGTCACCTTCCCATGCCACCATCGTGTCGTCACAGCCACCACCGAGCCATCACAGCCCCCGTTGGCTCCATTTGTTCCTCCTCCGCCTCACGATTCATCAACCCAACCTTATCCGGCCCTTATCCCCAATCCCGTTACCCTACCTGCCACCTCTACGGGTTCGGCCAAACTCATCTCAGCCCACGTCCGGCTCTCACATCAAAACCGATACGAAACAAGTCTAGGTTAAGAGTTATACCTTTAAACCGGATGATTAGTGCTAGTAGAACCCCTGATCGGAGTTGTCTTCCTCAGAACTCACCTTTTTTCGCAAACCCTAATCCCACCACAACACAAAACACAATGATTCGAGGATTCAACACACTAAGGATGATTAGAGATCGCGAAAATACCTCAAATCGGATGCAAATCATGACGAACGGCTCTCTCTTCCCTTCTCTTTGTTCTCGACAGCCGCAAACCCTCAATGGGGAGTCTCCCTCATGCGTAACACCCTAATGAGTGTTGTTCTTGGACCGGGCTTGGCCCTTGCGCTCCATCGACTAATCCCCGGGCTCGGCCCGTCTCGTAGTTTTTTAATAAAAACCCCTCTACGTCTCGTTGATTACTCTCTAAACCCTCAATTTAATTACAAGAGAAACCTTCGCTTCTATGCCTTCGGTTAAGTCTCGTTAGGTTCCCACAACTTTTCCGTCCACTATATACAAACATAAACATATACATATTAATCCCATTCATTAGGTAAAAACCCGAGATGTTACATGGTTAAGAGAAGTTCCATTCCTAGGCCACGTTGTAAATGTTGAAGACATTTCTGTAGACCAATCAAAGGTAGAGGCTGTAGTGAAATGGTCTCCACTAAAGAATCCGTTAGAAGTCAGAAGCTTCTTGGAGTTAGCTAGCTATTACAGTAGATTCATCCAAGATTTCTCTAAAATAGCCGCTCCACTCACTAAAATGCCTCAGAAGAATTCAAGATTTTAATGGAATGCAGAACATGAGAAGGAATTCCAGACATTGAAATAAAGGTTAACACGAGCTCCATGTTGGCTTTGCCAGAAGGAGTGGAAGACTTTGTTGTATATTCGGATGCCGTGAGACTCAGGTTAGGGTGTGTCTTGATGCAAAAAGGAAAGGTAATAGCCTATGCCTTCCGATAATTAAAGACACACGAAGTAAACTATCCAACCCATGATATAGAATTAGCTGCGGTAGTATTCACGCTAAAGATCTGGATGCATTATCTGTATGGAACGAAATACACAATCTATACATTTCATAAAAGTCTGAAATACTTCTTTGACGAGAAAGATTTAAACATGAGACAAAGAAGGTGGTTAGAACTGGTCAAGGACTACGACAGTGAGATTCTGTATCACCCGGGAAAGGCTAACTTAGTAGCCGATGCTCTATGCCGTAAGGAAGAGCACCTTCCTATTAGCGTGAAAGCATATATATTAATAATAACCCTTGATTTTATGAGCCAACTTCGAGGTGTGTCGTATGTGGATACCACGATCCGGTTTTGTCGTATGTGGATAGAAGGGAATGTTAAGAGAGAAAGAATGGTTGGCCAAGAAAAGTTATTGGAAGAGAATGAATATAAAGTCAAGACCCGGTTTTGTCGTATGTGGATACCACGATCAAGCTAGTTTAGACTTAAAATTCTTGATGAAGCCTATAAATCTCGATTTTCTATTCATCCGGATACTATAAAGATGTACCAAGATCTGCGCAAAGATTATTGGTGGACCGATATGAAATTTGACATCATGAATTATGTGGCCAAATGCTTAACTTGTTCGCTAGTTAAAGCAGAGCATCAAAAGCCGTATGGGAGATTACAACCACTAGAAATCCCAGAATGGAAGTGGGAACATATCACTATGGACTTCATAACTAAGCACCCAGAACAGCTAAAGGTTATGATACCATATGGGTGGTTGTAGATAGGCTAACTAAGAGTGCTCACTTCTTGCCTACACATGAGACTTACTCTTCAGAGAAATTAGTCGAGTTATTTATCAGAGAGATTGTCTCACGGCATGGAGTACCGGTCTTAATTGTCTCCAACAGAGATACACACTTTACATCACGCTTCTATAAGAAGTTCCACGAAGAGATGGGAATGAAGTTATTGACAAGCACATCATATCATCCACAAACTGACGGTCAAAGCGAGAGAACGATACAAACTCTTGAAGATAGTTTGCGTACGTGTATAATTGATTTCGAAGGAAGTTGGGATAGTCATCTGCCGTTAGTAGAATTCTCATACAACAACAGCTACCATTAGAGCATTGGTATGCCACCATATGAGATGCAATATGGTAGGAAATGCAAAACTCCTGTGTGTTGGGGAGAAGTTAGACATAAAGAGTTGGGAAGCAAAGAAATTGTTTAGTCTACAGCTGAAAAGCTTGACCTAATCAAAGCTCGTATGAAAGCTGCCTAAGATATACAAAAAGCATATGCTGATAAAAGACGCAGACCAATAGAATTCCAAGTTGGAGATTACGTTATGCTAAAAGTATCTCCTTGGAAAGGTCTGATTCGATTCAAGAAACGAGGAAAGTTGATCCCATGATTCATTGGTCCTTTTAAGATCATCAAACGAGTAGGAAAGGTAGCCTATCAATTGGAGCTACCCGAAGAATTAAATATGATACATAACAATTTCCATGTATCTTACTTATAAAAATGTTTAGCGGACGAGACTGCTCATGTACCTCTGGAAGAGATAGACACTGAAGAGAAACTAACCTATATAGAAGAACCCGTAAAGATTTTAGACACAAAGGAAAAGCAGTTACGTCATAAAATGATTAAACAAGTGTTGGTTCAATGGAAGCACAAGAAAGGGTTAGAGATAACCTGGGAGAGTGAGGAAGAAATGAGGAAGACTTATCCTCACTTATTCATGGACTAGCAAGTTTCGAGGACGAAACCTACTTTAAGGGGGGGGGGGGGTAACAACCCAAAATCCAAAGAGAAATAAGGCTCGAGAAACAAGAACGATGAATAAAGTCCACGGTTTAAAATGAAAAAAATTGTGAAAAACCCGTCTGTGATGGACCGTCACCGGTGGTAATGGTCTGTTATGGGTCATGACGGACCGTCATGGGAGATAACGGTCCGTTACGGGTTAAGGAATGAATAGACCGCGGAATGACACGTTTCTAGTGACTCATGATTATGATCTGACGTGTGAAAACCCTATGACGGACCATCACGATGCGTAATGGTCTGTTACATGGTCCGAAAGTGCGTAGCCGCTAAGGCAAAGCAGTGACGGACCGTCAACGGCAGTAACGGTCCATCACGAACCCAAAACTTAGACTATAAATAAATGCATCGAGCCGTTCATTTTAGTATCATCACAAACAAACACACAACCATCACACACTCTGAGAACGAAAGAAACAAGGCGAGTGCGGTACCCTGGGAATGCGAGTCAAATCCGGTGAAGCGTTTAAACGAGGAATTGAGAGTAACAAAGCTTTGAGGTTACCGTAAGTACGTTGGACCCATAACTAGCTTTACTTGTCTATGTGATTATGTGCTTAGGGCTTGATAAGATACGGGTAATGATCATGTGTAGTATAAACTAGTCTAAGCTCTAAAACCATTTAACGGAGTATTCATAAAATATAAGAGGTGGTGGGCACGCGGCTTGTATACCCTCTATATAAACCTCTTTGATACCTCGGGGAGAAACCTTTACACTATGATTCCATTTGAAATCCAAAACCAGTTTTGGGGGATTAAGGTTCACGACTGACTTTCTTTTTGTTTGGGGAAAATGAAGAACTGGAATATTTAGTTAAATATTTGTCCACTGAAACTTTAAGTTAATTGGGACTTAACCCAACCGGTAAAGCAATTAACAAATTGCTAGGGCGCGGGTTCTATCCTTGACGCCACCCCCTCATTCTTTTTTCTTTTTATGTTCCTTGTATCTCACACGCACACACTTAAACACATACATACACACATGTTTATATTTTCTTGCACACCTATATATATACACATATGGGTTAGGTTATAGTAAAAAGGATTTTAAAAATAAGAAGGGTAAGAAGGATTTTAAGCTTGACATGTGTCATTTTATTGTTTTTAAAGAGAGGGCATAATGGTCAATGTGTAATATACCAGGTCAATGTGTATTACACCAGGTCAATGTGTAATACAAGGTCTGATATTATACAATGATCAGACATGATATTACACAATGAACTGATATTACACAATGAGCATATTACACAATGAGCATATTACACAATGACCTGACATATTTGAGTGAATTATACAATGAGCTGGAAAACGTAAAATACAATGATGAAAACATATAACACAATGATGAAAAATATTTGACACAATAAACTTGTATTACACAATGACCTGACTAATTACACAATGAACCTATATTACATAATGACTTGACTAATTACACAATGAACTTGTATTGCACAATGACCAGATGCGGTATTACACAATGAACTTGTATTACACGATGAACTTGTATTACACAATGACCTGACTAACTACACAATAAGCTGAAAAACGTAAAACACAATGATAATAACATATAACACAATGAACTTGTATTACACATTGAACTTGTATAACACAATGAACTTGTATTACACAATGACCTGACTAATTATACAATGAACTTGTATTACACAATGACTTGACTAATTACACAATGAACTTGTATTACACAATGACCAGATGTGGTATTACACAATGAACTTGTACTACACAATGACCTGACTAACTAAACAATGAGCTGGAAAACGTAAAACACAATGATAAATATACATATAACACAATGAACTTGTATTACACAATGACCAGACGTGGTATTACACAATGAACTTGTATTACACAATGACTTGACTAATTACACAATGAACTTGTATTACACAATGACCAGACGTGGTATTACACAATGAACTTGTATTACACAATGAACTTGTATTACACAATGAACTCGTATTACACAATGAACTTGTAATACACAATGAACTTGTAATACACAATGAACTTGTAATACACAATGAGCTGGAAAACGTAAAACACAATGATAAATACATATAACACAGTGAACTTGTATTACACATTGAACTTGTATAACACAATGAACTTGTATTACACAATGAACTTGTATTACATAGTGACCTGACTAACAATGAACTTGTATTACACAATGAACTTGTATTACACAATGACCAGATGTGGTATTACACAATGAACTTGTATTACACAATGAACTTGTATTACACGATGAACTTGTATTACACAATGACCTGACTAACTACACAATGAGTTGGAAAATGTAAAACACAATGATAAATACATATAACACAATGAACTTGTATTACACAATGACCAGATGTGGTATTACACAATGAACTTGTATTACACAATGAACTTGTATTACACATTGAACTTGTATTACACAATGAACTTGTATTACACATTGATCTGACTAATTACATAATGAGCTGGAAAACGTAAAAAAAATTCGTTTTTGTTTATAACGACACTATACTCGTTTTAAAGACAAAAAAGCGCTCGTTTTTAAGATAAAAAAACGCTCGTTTTTATGGTGTAATTTTTTTGAAAAAATAATGTCGTATGTAAAAGTTATGAACCTTTAAAAATGAGGGGGGGAAACTTGATAAAAGTCAACAAAAGTGGCCAAGACTAAAATACCCTTTCAACAACTTTTTCTCCTACAATTTAATCTCAACCATTAAATATTTTCTATAATTTGATCTAATGCCCCTAAATCCTTCTCACCCTTCTTACAATTAAAATATTTTTTAACTGAACCTAATCCATACACATATATACCTTATTTTTATAATATTACGAATATACGAATCCACAAGTGTATAATTTAAATAAACTAAGGTGGTATTATTTTATGAATATTATTACTAATATCTTTGGGTTAAAATGAGTATTTTTATAAAATGAAATTATTTTGTAATTAAAATCATTAGTATTATATTTCTCAAAAACAATATGATGTTATTGTTTTGTTGATTAACCCTAATACGATAATAATACTATTTTATCATTATTATCTTTAATCATTAAGGGTTTACACTAGTAAATGCACGACAATACCACTTAAACCGGTTGACAACCTAATACAAGTATCATTATAGGATACATGACGCCTAAGTGGACCTCATCATGTGAATAGAATATTGAATTGTTTATTAAGTTACGAACCTCTGAACAACTTATGTGCACGGATTTGAGTTTCCACTACCCCATAGTTGGAAAACTAAATTCGTTATTATATGCTACTATAACTGCTAAGAATATGTATTATTAACTATATATAGTTATATTATCTTATTTTGTTAGCAAATAATGAATATGAACATTAAACTACCGAATATGACACACTGAACTACTCAATGTGATTATACGACGCACCGAATGTGAACTACCGAATGTGACGCACTGAACTATTGAATGTGACTCATCGAACGTGTATAAGAATGTTATAATTGTTGTGTGATATATACATATATTGTTATGGAATTTTATATTGTATAGTTGTTGTCCGTCCACTGAGTACAACCCAATTTACTTAGGCGTACATTTTCCTTTTATGTATGTTAGGTTACAGGGCTATCCAGGAAATCTTGGAAAGAGGGCTAGAGGGAATAAATGATCAAGGGTTTTTCATAAACGAAATTAATGATGTTTTGTACTTTATGTTGATTAAATTGAAAAGAAATGGATCGCTTTGTCATTAATTGATTGATGTATTGATTTCTGATTACTTTATAAGTGACACGTCAGCTCTAGTCGGGACGGGGCATTACAGTTATGATATCAGAGCTTAGGCTCTTTTCTATGCAATTATTTTTAGTAAAAAAACTGTAAGGTAATGGGTGTTAGATAACGGGTTGACACCATACTAGGTTTTTGTTCTCTCATATTTGTCACCGTCCTTGAATAACTTTTCTCGCACATTCATCCGATTAGAAGTACTAGTCGACGTAGTTCGGGCACATCTTCTAAGCGTCGTAACTTCAATGACATAGTTCAACGTTCGATCGAAGCACTAGTCCCTAATCTTATGCAAACGGTCACTTAAAACATGCACGTCGAGTTACTCCCTAACCTCATGCAGACTGTTATGCAACGCATGCATGAGGAGAGAAACAACAAGTCACCCCAACTCCTCCCCGCTCTCCTACTCTTCCCCATTTTCCAATTCCTCCCCGTTCTCATACTCCTCCCCGTTTTCCTACCCGTTCCACTTCCAACTCCTGCCCCATCATCACCCAAAACCAACAAAGTGGAAGACACGGTTGCACCACCAGCTGTTGATATTCACAAATGGCTGTCAAGATTTCAAAAGCAACATCACCAACCATTCAGCTTTGCGACGACACCGATAGAAGCATAGAATTGGATTTCTCATATAGAGAAGATTTTCAAAGTTCTAGGGGATGATGACGAATTCAACACAAGGCTAGCTATGTAAAAGCTAGAAGACAACTCACAAAACTGGTGGTGCTCCGTTAACCATTCAAGAGGCGTAGACAAGTCTGTTGCTACACTTCCATGGAATGATTTCAAGACATTGTTCTTCTAGCAATAGTTTCTAGTTTCCTTCTAAGAATAATACATCCGGGAGTACACATCTACCCAGCAAGGGGAAGATGAACCTATAACGAGTTCATGGAACAATTCACGAGACTGGCTAGTTTCATGGGACCTAAAGCCAGATCCCAGTGGATCTGGCCGAGAAACTGAAGTATGCCTTATGTGAAATGATCAAGTGGTTGATTGTAAATCAAGAGTTTTAAGATATCACCGAAGTGGTAAATGCGGTTCAGAATATTGAGATTGCCAACAAAACCATGAAACTCCAATATGATGGGAACCTTTTGAAGAATCTCCTTAAACACTAGACAGCCTGCAACCCAAATCCCACCCATTAGGAACCATAAGTCAAATTCTAATCAAAACTACAGTAACCAACACGGGAACTCACAACGGTCATCCCAGAACGGTAAAATTGTCCTTCCGCAAACCCAAGATCAAATATGATCAACATGCAACACGTGTGGTGAAATATCTCGAAAAAAAGGTATATAAATATATATAATAGTAATACAATGATAATTAACAATAGTAAAGAAATACTTCTACAAATGACAAAGTTATAAATTGTGACAATTCGAACTTTTCCAGTTAACCCCGTTATCAAATTCAGTTAAATCCTAACCTATCTAACCCTATCTCAAACTTCAAGGACTATTTCTGTCATTTCTTCAAACCCTAACTACAAGGACTAATTGTGTAATTAGCCTAAACCCAATTCTATTTGACTTGTAAAGTCAAAATCCAATATTTAAATCCTATTAACTTGTAAAAGTCAACTAACTATGTATTTAACTCAATTAGAACCTCAATGACTATTTCTGCCTTCTTCAAAACTTCAAACCAGAAACCTCAGGGACTAAAACTGTAATTTATCAAATTCTGATTTCTGTTGACTTTCAGAAAGTCAACACAGTCGACTTTAATCCAAATTCGAACTCTACAATCGAAATTCGTTAAAATCGTAACTGATATGCACGATTAAATCATATACGATCATCATTAGAGCCTTAACATCACAATTAATCTGAATTTAAACTTAATTATGGGCATTCAAATCTTAACCGTCGACCATAACCTCGTCTTCATCAAATTCGCATCAATTCGTCTGTTTTTCTCTCATTTGAGCATCTGTACGCATTAGACGAATTCCACAGAAGCTGTTTCACACCTCAAATTGATCGAAATAGCAGCAGGAGTCGCCGGAGACCAACCCTGTCACAGTCGTCAGCCATTTTAGTCGAGCACAGTCGATTCAAACTCAATCCTGGTAATCAAACCAACCCTTAACTTCGTATGAGTCTATCAATTGAAAGCCCTATGCTAAGTCGAGCCTATAACATCGATTGGATCAAGAATCAATTCTAGGGTTCACCATCCGGGTTTAATCAAACCCTAACCTAAACACGACCTAAATCCAATTCATTGTATGTCTAGAACCGCCATCCTTTATTCTTTGAAAGCCACATCTCAATTTAATCACTTAACATCGGATTGAATGTAAACTAGAATCTAGGGCTTGTTCATAATCGAAATTGGGGTTTTTGATCCTAGAGACAATTTTAATCTAATTAAACCACACTAACAGATTCGCAATGTCTTATTTTGTAAAATCCCCATGATTTCAACTGATTTTACTATAGAAACTGATCAAATTGATTCTGGGTTCATATATAGGGTTTCAGCATTTGAATATGTAATTAAACGACCCTAGGCTTGATGATTTGAAATTAAACCTACCCACTGATTCGTAAACCCTCGCTTAACAAAACCCCTATGCAATTGATTCCAATCGTGGCCGACTTCTTGGGTTATTGGTCGAGTTTGGTTCGGCTTGCGTAGGGGAGGAGAACCTGCTGGAACTATATGTTAAAACTTATCTGATCTGATTGTTAACGCGAAACCCTAGCAGGCGGAGATGGTTAAGTCACTTGGCTCGTGTGCAGGAGACCCGGGTTCGAGTCCGGTCTCCTGCATCTCTTTTTATTGGGGGCTTTTCCACCATATTACTTTTATAAAAATAATCCCCATACTATTATATTAATATATTAAAATGTTTTGTGCCTGGAAACAACCCGTAGGCTCGGGTTTGGTTTTATAACTTATATTTAATATTATTTCTACTCTTAAAAATAAAATATTTATATTATTTTCAAACCACGACTCCAAATAAAATAATATGTTTATATTATTTTCAACCGGTGACTCCAATTAAAAATAATATATATTTAGATATTATTTTCACCTCGTTTATAAACTTCGTGTAACGTTTTAAACTAATAAATAATATAATTATTTATATTATTTACTCACGTTTAATATACTCGAATAAAAATAATAGTTTTATTATTTTTGTCATACATTTTAAATAATCATGTTATTTCTTTAAAAATAATATATTAGTTATATTATTTTCATATCCATTATTTTAATGGTACAAACGCACGAATATATTTAATTATTATTATATTCGTAATTAAGAAACCTTCGACACGTAACGCATTTATCTTAATTATTATATTAAGAAACCTATATTCCCGTGGACACGTTCGTCTGCTCAGTGATCCTTAGAATGTGTTAAGACGTTCTAATCTTCCGTGTCATCGTCACAAATCCCATATGTCTCTAACTTATGTGTTTATAATTCTAGGGCATACGTAAGCCGTGCAGGTTAACACATGAGGTTCCAAATCTCATACTTGTGTGATACTACCTACTACGTAACGCATGTGAGTTTCACGACCCCTTTTTACTTGTTTTCCTATTGGGGGAGAAACATGCTTACACACAAACATTAGCTTACTTGTTTTCCTGTTGAGGAGAAATATGCATACTCACAAACATTATTTTACTTGTTTTACTGTTGGGGAGAAACATGCATACACACAAACGATATTTTACTTGTTTTCCAGTTGGGGAGAAACATACATACAAACTAATATTATTTTACTTGTTTTCCTGTTGAGGAGAAACATGCATATACACAAACATCATTTTACTTGTTTTCCCGTTGGAAAGAAACATGCATACAAACAAACATTATTTTACTTGTTTTCCCGTTGGGGAGAAACATGCATACGAACAGTCATCCGTTACTTGTCTCCCAGCCAGGGAGAGACATACACACGGACATGGATCACATAGTATTTCATTACCACTTGTGTACCTAAGTGCAAACATAACATGTAAAGTCTATACACACTCGGACCGTTAATATATGGAGTATAGCGAGGAAACTTGAGTAGTACTACTGGGTTTGACAAACCCCACCCGGGTTAGTCGTGCTAACTTGATTGGAGGTCTAACGGGTGTAAATTGTCCTAAACACTTGCCTTTGTTGATGTTAGCAATGGCGGAAGGCACCCAAACACAAACAGTCATCTTCGGTTGCGAACGCTTAGAGTAACTTGTTCATTTCAAACATTTTAAACAGTTTTACTTATTTACATTAATTGACGCTTGTTGCGTGTAATTACTTTTGATTTCATTCTAACGTTTACGCTTCCGCATTTAACTCTGAACATTTATGTTATTACTTTTTAAGTCTCATATAATGTCGTTTGATATAACTAATGACTGAGATCATGGTGTGTCACCTTCTAAATGGTAAAACTCCGTTAGTGAAATTTAAGGGTGTGACATAAATGAATAAAAATAAATATACGTGAATACTACATATTTTGTGAGTTGTAAATAAATCAAAGAAATTAAAGTAAACGTAAAATAAAGTAAAATAAGAATTTAATATAAAACAAATAAAGAAGATCTCTGCAAACACCCCATTTGCCCCATTTGTAGCAATAGGAGAACATTTTTGAATAATTTTTCACCATATCTATTTTGCTCCAACTTGCATCCTCACAAACAAATTGTCTTCACCCCTTTGGCTATAAATAGAGATGAAAGGAAAACAAATTTCTTCACACGCAAAAAAATATCTTCTTTCTTCCCTTTTAAAATAAACCATATCTAGTAAAATATCAAACACTCTCATGAAACACCAGACATTCGGGAAGACCACCGACAACAACCGTTATCGACTAAGGTAAATTTCAACTTCATTTTCTATACCATTACGAACCATAATAATAATAATAATGATAATGATAATAATAACAACATTAATACTAATTATTATTATTATTATTATAATTATTATTATTATCATAACTTAAATAAATATAGTTATAAAGGTTGCTCGAAATGATTTATGACCTTTTGAGAAAGTATTGATGAATGTATGTTAAAGTTAATGAGATAAAAGAACTTCAAACATCTCTTTTAAACTAACCTTAAACACTTGCCGGTCAACTCTAGAACTAGTTTAAACTCTTTTGAAGTATCTGAACTCTTCTTAAGTATCTGAACTAGTTCTGAACTCTTATGAGTTCCCGGAACTCGTTGTGAACTCTTCTAAAGTGTCTAGAACTAGTTTGAACCGTTCTTAAGCTTCTGGAACTAGTTTCGAACTCTTCTAAAGTGTCTGGAACTAGTTTTGAACTCCTCTAAAGTGTCTGAAACTAGCTTCAAACTCCTCTAAAGTGTCTGGAACTAGTTTTGAACTCTTCTAAAGTGTTTGGAAATAGTTTTGAACTCTTTTAAAGTGTCTGGAACTAGTTTCAAACTCTTCTAAAGTCCTTGAACCAGTTTTGGTCAACTCAGTTGAGTGTTGATCGTTGCTGTTGATCGCCAAGTGTGTAGCTACCAAGAAAACGGCGACGAACCGTCACCATTGGTAACGGTCCGTCACGGACCCAGGAAGTTGGCTATAAATAGATGCCATAAGCCGTGAGTTTTGAAACATCACAAACACCACCACACACACACACAAACGATTCTGAGAAGATCCAAGAGACCCGGTGCAGCGCGTTTGAGTACGAGTGTGGTACGCTGCGAGTGCGATTCAGATCCGGAGAGACGTTTAAGCGAGGAACGAACGTAGCAAACAACATGAGACTATCGTAAGTACACTGGACCGTACCTTAGATAAATTTTTATGTGATTACGTGTTATGTGTTATGTATGTGACTAAGTTATGGGGGAATAGTCTAAACACTAAACCGGAATAATGGAGTATCCACGAGATATCAAAGGGGTGGTGGGTACGCTGCTCGTATACCCTATATATAAACCTCTTTTATACCTCAGGGTGAAACCATTACGAAGGTTTAGGGGTATAGACTAAGAAGAAAACAACATGGCACGAATACATGCTAAATAAACGGGAATAAATAATGGGAAGCTTAATTCCAAATAAAGGAATATCCATGAGATGTTAAATGGGTAGTGGGTATGCCGTTGGTACACCCTATACATAAACCTCTTTACATAACATGGAGAAACCTTTACTAAGGAATTAGAGCAGGAACTAAATAAAAGCATGAAGAAGTCATGCTAATAAATATACGGGAATATACAACGAAAAGCTTAATTCTAAATAATGGAGTATTCATGATATGTTAAAGGGGTGGTGGGTATTCATGATATGTTAAAGGGGTGGTGGGTACATCGTATATATAAACTCTTTAAACGTATCATGGAGAAACCTTTGGGAGGAGTTAGAGTAAAAGCTGGATAAAAGCATGAAGAAATCATGCTATTAAATAAACGCGAATAAATGGAATGCTTATCTCTAAATAAAGGAGTATTCAAGAGACGTTAAAGGGGTGGTGGGTATATCGCTGGTACACCCTATATATAAACCTCTTTAACATAACATGGAGAAACCTTTACGGAGAATTAGAGATGGGATTAGATGAAAGTATGACAAGAGGTCATGATAAGCATGATACGCAATTGTGCTATATGCGATGAATGTGAATATGTGAATGCATGATAAAGAATAATGATATACGTGTTAATGTGAATGTGTGATGTAAACGAGTCAAAACCCTAAAATAGAATAACGGAGTACACACGAAGTGTTAAAGGGGTGGTGGGTATGCCGCTGGTACACCCTATATATAAACCTATTTAGTACGGTGTGGAGAAACCGTTACGAAGTTTTAAGGTAAGTACTGGTTAATATTTATTCAAGCATAAACGTACATATGCATAGTATAAATAAATACTTGATAAATTGGGAGGCTGTGAGTCAATGAAACTCAAGGTCCCAATAGGAAATAAGGTGTCGAGCCTACGGGACGGAAGAGCCTTGTAAATAAATAACCTACGGGGTTAATTTGAAAAAGGGTGCCGATTCTACGGGACGGAAGGTCCATGTAACATTCGTGATTTTTTTATGTAATGTTTTATTTCATTTATTCTTACATAACATAGTGACTTATCATATCTCGTTATAACATACATGTATGTTAAATTATGTCATATGAATTATTCGAACGTATAACGTCCCTAAGTTTTGAGATTTTAAGCCTTTATTTATTTATTTATTTGTTTACTTATTTATATTTCTTTCTTTCTTTCCATATATATATCCTATATATATACACCTATTAAACTAATTAGTTATGAAACTTTCTTTTAGTTTAAAAATAAATAAATAAATAAATGAATAAATAAAACTTTACTTTTGTAGAAGAATAAAATGGATATATATAAGTTTTTATTAGATAAATTGAAGCCTTGAACCCTCTTTATGAGCATTGGAACCTCTTCCTTGCATTTGAACCCCCAAAACCTTAAGTTTGAACCCCCCCTTCACATCCATTGAACCCTGGACTTGCTTATACGTATTTTGACTTCCAGAAAGTCAACCATGCCAAATCAACCTCTAAATTGCTTCAATCTGCATCCAAACCTTTTGTTTTTAACTCCTAAACATTCAAGGCTATTTAATACTCCGTATCAAGCTCAGATTTGTTCATTACCTTGTTATACTTGTTTTAATTCTAGATACTCTCACACACATTTATACAATTACCAACTATAGTTATTTTGTGATGATGAATAAATAATATTTTAAAAAAAAGTAAATAATTATTGTCCTTTAAAAAGTAATGATATTTATATGTTTAGTTATTATTTTTTTTTGAATAGTATGTGAGTACTATTATTTTTAAGCGTATATTGTTTCGTTTGTTACTACCATATTTCTCTAAAATATGACAAAAATTATAATAGCATTATAAAACCTTGTTATTTTTATATAACTTTTGAAATTATAAATTGATCGTGAATTGTAACGTCATGTACTTTATTAAACGAAGGGGTTATATATATATATATTACCTAAACCTTAAAAGTAACGTGATCTATAATATATTATAATATATTCTAATAATATTTTATTAGTGTTACTAATATCATAAGATTTCGTAATTATTTTCATATTATTACCACTTTCACAAATATCATAATCCTTTTTATAATTTGATAAATAATAATTCGAATAACTAATTTATTATTTCAAATTATAACATATTCCCTCATAATGACTATTTTAACCTAATCGTCTTAAAGATATATTAATTATATTAAATTAGCAACTAATACTTATTATTAGCATCTAAAATCCTTTTTATAAATAAAAATCTCAAAACATTATTTCTTGTAATTTTAATTATATGTTATTAGCACTTTAGTTATGGTAAAAAATTCGAATCTTTAATATTCTCGTTCGCTCATTCGTTCCAAATCCTCTCTTCCCAAATCATTCCGTTCCGTTCTTATTCCTTTTAGTCGTTTCTATATATATTAAATAACGTATCTTATTATTTAGGGCATCGTTAAACCGATTCACTCGCTCTCGCGGTATAGTTCAAGTTTAAGACTCAATATCAAGGTGAGAACATAGCCCCTTTTTCTTTTTAACTTTTGGGGTGAAACATGTATATTTTTTATGGCTTGATAACTAAAACCTTTATACTAAAACAAATTCTCAAACACGTAATTTCAATTATGTGCTTGATATTTGAACACTTATAAAAACAGTGCAATCATTAACTTGATCATAAGCCTAAGAAAGTACTACTATGGCCATATGGGGGAAACCGATATAACAACGACACAATATTTTGGATTGTGGATGCATATAACATTTTAACGGCACAATCGTGGATTATGGCTGCACTACTTATAGGTCAAGTATGTCCCTACTTATAGGGGGAAACCGATACTTAAGTATGTCCCTTGTGACCCACCTCTCCTTCCTAGGAATCCTTTTATGGCTGCACTACTTATAGGTCAAGTATACTTCTAACACGCTATTATGAGAACTCGGTGTTTTGATTAGTCAAATTTTAATTTCATTTGTACTTAACACCAAGCATTAAATAAGATAGTGTTTATTTATTTCAATTCTACCTTTGTATAACATTAATGCAAGTGAATTTCTATTTTATGAATAATATCACTTTTATTATTTACATGTGTTTCTCTAACCCGATTAATAATCTTTGTCTTCATACAATGCCTCCTCGCCGTGAAACCAACGACACCACCAATCTGTAACCAGTGATACTGCCTTGACTGCTCCGACTATGGATTACACTGCATAGCCACACTCCTAACTCAGCAACTTGCTGTTGTGTTACCTGATATGGTTACTCGACTCACAAACACTATGAAAGATACCGAAGGAAGCACCTGCACGTACAAACACTTCAACTCGTGCAACCCTCTAAAGTACAATGGATTTGAGGGTGCCACCGGTTTGCTTCAGTAGTTTGAAAGCATGGAGTCAACCCTGGTAATGAGTGAATGCCTCGATGACCTGAAAGTGAAGTATGATTCAAGTGCCTTCCAAAAGAGGGCGCTTACTTGGTGGAACGACGAGAAGCAAACTCGAGGATTGACCGAAGCCTTGGCCTTGACATGGGATCAACTTAAGGAGCTCATGGTTGAGGAATTCTGCCCAAAGAATGAAATGAAAAGGCTTGAAGTGGAAATGTGGGATCTTGTTCAAGATAGCAGTGAAAATGAAGCATACAACAACCGTTTTCATGAACTGAACACCTTGGTCCCACACATGGTCACCCCGTTGAGCCGCCAAATTGACCGCTACATTGGTGGCCTACTCACCAAATTAGGGGTACCGTCATGGGCAGCAACCCTGCTATTCTCGAGGCTGCCATTCATCTAGCTGCGTCCCTGATAGACGATCTTGTTAAATAAGGCATTCTAACCCGAAAAAGTGGAAAGAATGTTCGGGTTGAAAAAACCAAGAAGCCTGAACACCACTTCAAGAAGCAGAAAGTGGTTCGCCATGGTAACCCCAGTTGCTCCAATTACCCAAGTGGCACCAACCAAAGCACAAGCTTCCACAAAGACATTGTATGGCAGGCCTTACCCTTGGTGTGCTAAGTGCCAATATCAACATGATGCTACCTACCATTGAGGCATATGCACTAAGTGTGGTAAAGGAGGTCACTTGGCAGCTACTTGCCGAGTGGTTAATGCTACTCCTACTGCGGTCCCCGCAATTGCAAATGGTAGAGCTTGCTACCAGTGTGGTGCTACCGACCATCTCAGGAACCGTTTCCCCAAATTGGCTAACACACAAGGGGCACGTGGTCGGTCTTTTGTTATTGGTACCACTGAAGCACTTGAGGAACCTGCCGTCGTTACAGGTACTTTTCTTGTCAATAACGTCTATGCATCAATTTTATTTGACACCAGTGCCTACAAGAGTTTTGTTTCCACCAAATTAGAACCTTTGCATGGTAAATGCTCTACTGTTTTAGAACCTCCTAACACGGTTGAAATAGCCGATGGCAAACTAACCTATGTTCGTATGGTTGTTCGCGGTTGTACCTTGACTCTCAACGATCACCCGTTCATCATCGACCTTATTCCTATGACTCTTGGAAGCTTTGACATAGTTGTAGGTATGGACTGGCTATCCGGAAACCATGCCGAGATCGTATGCTCGGAGAAACTTATTCGTATTCCTCTACCATCCAGTGAAATCTTGGAAATCCTTGGAGACAAGCCTTACCGTGGCCTAAAGATCATTTCTTGCATGAAGGCTCGTAGCTACTTAAGGAAGCAATGCTATGCTTTCTTGGCTCACATTGTTGAAAAGAAAACCGAGAATAGAACCATTCAAGGCATACCCGTTATTCGAGACTTTCCCGAAGTATTTCCTAACGACTTGCCCAGACTCCCACCTATTCGACAAGTTGAATTCCGTATTGATCTTGTCCCTGGAGCGAACCCAATTGCTAAATCTCCTTACCGTCTCGCACCATCTAAATTGCAAGAATTGTCTAGTCAATTGCAAGAGCTGCTAGACAAAGGTTTCATTAGACCGAGCTTCTCACCTTGGGGAGCCCCGGTCCTTTTTGTCAAGAAGAAAGATGGAACCTTTAGAATGTGCATTGATTATCGTGAGCTCAATAAGCTTACTACCAAGAACCGATATCCTCTCCCGAGAATTGATGACTTATTCGATCAATTGCAAGGAGCAACTTGTTTCTCGAAGATTGATCTTCGATCCGGTTATCACCAACTGCGAGTACATGAAGACGACATCCTGAAGACCGCCTTTCGAACTCGATATGGACACTACGAGTTCGTGGTTATGCCTTCTGGGTTAACCATTGTACCCGCGGTGTTCATGGATCTTATGAACCGGGTTTGTAGACCCTAGTTGGATCAATTTGTCATCGTCTTCATTGACGACAAATTGATATACTCTCGAACCACCAAAGAACATGAGAACCATCTAAGGCTAATCCTGGAGCTTTTGAAGAAGGAAAATATTTATGCTAAGTTTTCCAAATATGAGTTCTGGCTAAAAGAAGTCCATTTCTTTGGTCATGTTATCAACGAGAAGGGCATACATGTTGACCCGGCCAAAATCGAAGCCATCAAGAACCGGAGTATACCCAAGACTCCCTCTGAAATCCATTCCTTTCTGGGTTTAGCCGGTTACTACCGAAGGTTCATCTCGAACTTTTCAAAGGTCGCCTTGCCACTCACAACCCTAACCCAAAAGGAGAAACCATTCATTTGGGAGCAGAAACAAGAAGATGCTTTCCAACTCCGTAAGTAGAATTTGTGCAACTCTCCTATACCAAGCCTTCCCGATGGAAATGATGACTTCGTCGTTTATTGCGACGCCTCCAATCAAGGTCTTGGTTGCGTGTTGATGCAACGGGGAAAAGTCATCGCCTACGCATCAAGACAACTCAAGATTTATGAAAGAAACTACACCACTCATGACCTCGAATTAGGTGCAGTGGCCTTTTCTTTAAAAATCTGGAGACACTACCTCTATGGTACAAAGTGTGTCATATTCACCGATCATAAAAGCCTTCAACATATCCTTGATCAAAAGGATCTCAACATGAGGCAACGACGTTGGGTTGAACTTTTGAGCGATTACGATTGTGAAATTCGCTATCACCAGGGAAAAGCCAATGTGGTTGCTGACGCCCTTAGCCGAAAAGATCGGATCAAAACCTCTCGCATTCGGGCCATGGGAATGATCGTTCAAACAAGACTCAAGACCATGATTCTCTAAGCTCAAAAATAGGTTCTTGCTAAGGGTGAGTTAAAGCAACAGTTAGATTGTGGTGCCGAAAAACAATTAGAGTCCAAGTCCGATGAAATTCTTTATTTCATGGGACGAATGTGGATTTCGGACTCTCAACCCCTTCTCAATCTTATCCTTGATGAGGCACACAAATCCCGGTATTCTATTCGTCCCGATGCTGATAAAATGTATCATGACCTCACGGAGTTTTATTGGTGGCCCGGAATGAAGAAGGATATAGCTTTATTTGTAAGCAAGTGCCTTACGTGCCTAAAGGTTAAGGCTGAACATCAAAAACCCTCGGGTCTTCTCCAACAACCCGAGATTCCTCTTTGGAAATGGGAGCAAATCTTTATGGATTTTATCACCAAACTCACAAGAACTCCTGTGGGCACGATTCGATTTGGGTCATAGTTGACCTCTTGACCAAATCCGCTCACTTTATCCCTATTCGTGAAGATTTCAAGATGGAAAGGCTGTCAAATCTCTATATCAACGAAATCTTGACTCGTCACGGTGTGCCTTTGTCCATTATCTCCGATCGTGACGACCGTTTTACTTCCAACTTCTGGCGATCCTTACAAAAATCCTTAGGGACTCGTTTGGACCTTAGCATGGCTTATCATCCTCAAACCGATGGCCAAAGTGAAAGGACTATCCAAACCCTGGAGGATATGCTTCGCACTTGTGTGATCGATTTCGGTGGATGTTGGGATAACCATTTGCCTCTCGTGAAATTCTCTTACAACAATAGCTACCATACTAGCATTAAATGTGCTCCTTTCGAAGCCTAATATGGTAGAAAATGCCTCTCCCCGGTATGTTGGACCGAGATCAGCGATGCTCAAATAACCGGTCCCGAGCTTATTCAAGAGACCTCCGATAAGATCTCCAAGATTCAAGAAAGACTTAAGGCTACCCGTGCTCGTCAAAAGAGCTATGCCGATAATCGAAGGAAACCCCTCGAATTCCAAGTCGGTGATAAGGTGTTACTCAAAGTTTCCCCTTGGAAGGACGTGGTCTGTTTCAGAAAAAAGGGGAAATTGGCACCTAGATATGTGGGTCGTTTTGAAATCCTTGAAAGGATTGGCCCCGTGGCGTACAAGCTCAAGCTGCCAGCCGAACTCAGTGGTGTGCACGACACCTTTCATGTGTCTAATCTCAAGAAGTGTCTCGTTGACGACACTCTGCATATTCCGTTTGACGAAGTCCGTATTGATGACAAGTTGAACTTCATTGAACAACCCATTTAGATCATGGACCGTAACATTAAGCAACTCAAGCGTAGCCGTATACCTATCGTGAAAGTGCGTTGGAACTATAAACGTGGCCCTGAGTTCACTTGGGAACGTGAAGATCAAATGAAGCTTAAGTATCCTCATATCTTTGCTAAGTCAGTAGCCTCCACCAGTTGAATTTCGGGGACGAAATTCCTTCAACTTGGGGATACTGTAACATTCGTGATTTTTTTTATGTAATGTTTTATTTCATTTGTGCTTACATAACATCGTGACTTATCATATCTCGTTATAATATATGTGTATGTTAAATTATGTCATATGAATTATTCGAACGTATAACGTCCCTAAGTTTTGAGATTTTAAACTTTTATTTATTTATTTATTTATTTGTTTACTTATTTATTTTTCTTTCTTTCTTTCCATATATATATATATATATATCCTATATATACCTATTAAACTAATTAGTTATGAAGCTTTCTTTTAGTTTAAAATAAATAAATAAATAAATAAATGAATAAATAAAACTTTATTTTTATAGAAGAATAAAATGGATATATATAAGTTTTTATTAGATAAATTGAAGCCTTGAACCCTCTTTATGAGCATTGGAACCTCTTCCTTGCATTTGAACCCCCAAAACCTTAAGTTTGAACCCCCCCTTCACATCCATTGCACCCTGGACTTGCTTATACGTATTTTGACTTCCAGAAAGTCAACCATGCCAAATCAACCTCTAAATTGCTTCAATCCGCATCCAAACCTTCTGTTTTTAACTCCTAAACATTCAAGGCTGTTTAATACTCCCGTATCAAGCTCAGATTTGGCGGATTTGGACCGGAATAGAAGATTTGAAACCATTAAAGGGAATCACATAATTTGGTGCAAGATTTGCAAAATCAAGCCCCGAAATCGCGCGAAGCCTGTTGAAAAACGCGTCCCTAAACGTCTTATAAATCCCCTAACCCATCACACTTGAAAACACCCTAAAAAAAAAAAAATACGAGGTTCTCTTCATTTTACTCCTTCCCAGTTGCGCAGCCCTGTGGATCGAGTTCTTGGCTCGACACTCAAATCAATTGCAGGTAATTTCTTTTCTTTACTAATCGAGTCCCTCCCACCGTGTTTCCCGCTTAAATCGATGGGCAGATTAGGGTTTGAATGGGTTTTAAGGTTGGTCTGCGTTTGGGGCTGGTAAGGGTGAAGATGAATGCATGAAACTTGTTTTTTTTTTTAATTTGTTTTATGGATTCTTTAGCAAGGCTTATGCCCAGGATCGCTGGTTAACATCCTCTACTCCCACTAGAAATGTCACGGGTTCTAAAAATAACAATTACCAACTATAGTTATTTTGTGATGATGAATAAATAATATTTAAAAAACGTATATAAATATTGTCCTTTAAAAAGTAGTGATATTTATATATTTAGTTATTATTATTATTATTTTTTTTGAATAGTATGTGAGTACTATTATTTCTAAGTGTATATTGTTTCGTTTGTTACTACCATATATCTCTAAAATATGACAAACATTATAATAGCATTATAAAACCTTGTTATTTTTATGTAACTTTTGATATTATAAATTGATCGTGAATTGTAACGTCATGTACTTTATTAAACGAAGGGGTTATATATATATATATATATATATTTTACCTAAACCTTAAAAATAACGTGATTTATAATATATTATAATATATTCTAATAATATTTTACTAGTGTTACTAATATCATGAGATTTCATAATTATTTTTATATAATTACCACTTTCACAAATATCATAATCCTTTTTATAATTTGATAAATAATAATTCGAATAACTAATTTATTATTTCAAATTATAACATATTCCCTCATAATGGCTATTTTAACCTAATCGTCTTAAAGATATATTAATTATATTAAATTAGCAACTAATACTTATTATTAGCATCTAAAATCCTTTTTATAAATAAAAATTTCAAAACATTATTTCATGTAATTTTAATTATATGTTATTAGCATTTTAGTTATCGTTAAAAAATCAAATCTTTAATATTCTCGTTTGTTCATTCGTTCCAAATCCTACCTTCCCAACTCATTCCGTTCCGTTCTTATTCCTTTTAATCATTTCTATATATATTAAATAACGTATCTTATTATTTAGGGAATCGTTAAACCGATTCACTCGCTCTCGCGGTATAGTTCAAGTTTAAGACTCAATATCATGGTGAGAACATAGCCCGTTTTTCTTTTTAACTTTTGGGGTGAAACATGTATATTTTTTTATGGCTTGATAACTAAAACCTTTTTACTAAAACAAATTCTCAAACAAGTAATTTCAATTATGTGCTTGATATTTGAACACTTATAACTACATTGCAATCATTAACTTGATCATAAGCCTAAGAAAGTACTTGTGTGGCCATATGGGGGAAACCGATATAACAACGGCACAATATTTGGGATTGTGGATGCATATAACATTTTAACGGCACAATCGTGGATTGTGGATGCTTATAACATATAACATTTAGGGTTGATTGCAAAACGTTTATGTTAATATGCTTGTACATTTGTTTGAACTTGGTTTATGTCTTTTATGACAATTTGTCTTTATAACATTTAAAATCTATGTTTATCACCAACTTTATGTTGACCCATTTTACTTTACATGTTTTAGGAAATAATAACTAAGAGGTGAAGGATCACATAGGATTGCTTTTGGGACTTAGCTAATAAATTTGAACACTATATATATATATTTTTTTGGATGTTGTTTGACTTGTTGAAACAAGGGTTGTTATCAATTATGAAATTTTAATAAATTATGTGATGCCTTAGCATTGTCTTTATACCTTGTGCTATGAAATAAATGTGTGACACCTCGCGTTTCCGCCTTGGCGGGGTGTGACAGTCCCTATGAATAAAATTAAAAAGGTGCTGAGCTTACGGGCGAAAGAGCCATGTGAATGGGAATGAAAAGGTGCCGAGCCTACATGCAGAAGGGCCTAAAGAAAAAGGCGTCAAGTCTATAGGAGGAAGGGCCTGGGAAAGGTGCCTAGTATTTGAGGCGGAAGGGCCTAAAATGAATAATAAAATAAACAACGTAGTGTACTTACTTAGTGTAAGCTAACGTACAAATGTTTTCCAAACACTGCAGGAAAAAGACACTTGGAATGAAGCTTCCTAAGGCCGGGATCGTCGGAGTTGAAAAATCCCTATAATGTGTGTAATAAATTATTTTTATTATAAAATAAGCCTTTGTCATTATAGTGACAAGGTTTTGAAAAACCTGAGACCTATTTTCGCATAATAACTCTGATAAAATTAATAAAGAAAAATAGGGTGTTTCAAGTTGGTATCAGAGCAAAGTTTGAGGGATTTAAGTATCGGAAGGATACTTAAACTCAAACAATAAGTGCTCGTGATATGAATAGGGATTCAATCGGAGGCCGTCCGAGGAAGCAGGTATGTTTAAATTCCAGTGCTAGACATAAAAGTATGAGTATACGTGGGCTGAATTTTGTATGAAATAAGCTTCATGTGATACTTGGGAGTATCATGACGCCTAACATATATTACCTCATGCCTGCCTAGTATGTGAGTTAATGTATGAGACCATCATCATATTGCAAACATCATATGATAACTTATGTTAGCAGATAGTAAGCAAGAATGTGAATATGCATGCTTAGGATGCATAAATGAATGTGCATACGTGGAAATTCATGAATGGGCCTTATGTGAAACCCTAAAATACTTGAGTAGGGTTAAATTAGTATAAGGCCTATAAGTATAAAACCCTAGACTATAATTAGGGGAAACGAGTGAGGAATTAAATGAATTCATATTTTAGCAAACGATGGCTAAATGTCAGAACATGGAAGTACGCGATGAAGGGAGTCATAGGACAACTGCGTCTCCACCTCCCGACGAGAACGAAGTAGAACAAGTTTCAGAGAATATCCGGAGATAAATTGAGTTAGAAGTTGGGAAGGATTTCGATGCAAACCTCCCGATTATGCAGGATGAACTACAAAGTTCATTCCAAGGCTAGTTTGAGAACCATAAAGAGGTCGAAAAACCCCAGAATGGAGACGATGGAAATCCTAAATCAAACCAATGCACGTACAAGGATTTTAAGGCATGTAAACCAATAGAGTTCAAGGGATCCGTTAATCCCTTAGAAAGTCTAAGATGGATAACTATAATGGAAACAGTTTTCGATACCTATCATTGCAGTAAGGAGGACGGGGTAACATTCGCCACCAACCAACTGAAAGAGAGAGCTGATGATTGGTGGGGAGTAGTGAAGAGAGAAAAAGGAAGAGATAAGATCAAAAAAATGAAGTGGGAAGAATTCAAGAATATCTTCTTGAAACACTAATGCCCGTGAGCAGCAATTGAAAGCATTACTGAGGAGTTCCTTCAACTCCATCAAACGAATGAATCGGTAGATGAAATTACTGGCATTTTTTCCGATAAAGCCAGATTATGTCCTGCTTTACCGATAACCCCCGAGATGTGGATGACTCGATACCATCTCATTATGAAAACGGAGATTAGATAATTTATTCATCCGTTCAAGTGTGCGAATTTGGAGGAAATGATAGATTGGGCTCGAGAACGAGAGACAGAGCTTAAGAGACAGAAGGAAAGAGACGGGAAGACTAAGAGAAAGAATTATCCATCTCCTATGCCTCTTCAGAAATACAAATTTAGGAAACCTGGAAATAGTCCCTCTTAAAGGAAAGATGTAAAGGATTGTGGAAATTGTGGAAAGAGACACATAGGACAGTGTCAGCTCAGGCCTCTCAACTATGCAAACTATGGAAAGAATGGACATCTGACACATCAATGCATGAGTCCAGTAAGGCTATGTTATAACTGTTATAAGCCAGGACACTTCAGTAGGGAATGTCTTGAGCTACGATCTCAGACGGAGAAGACAGGAGAAGGGTCAATAGTGGTGGATACTGAAATTAAATGGATTGTGGCTCTAAAATCAAGGGGTAGCGATTTTCAGATCACAGCCGAGGAAGCAAAAGATACTCCTGACGTATCAGGTACCTTCCTCTTGAATTCCCTGCCGGCTTGGGTTTTATTCGATATGGGAGCTAGTAGATCCTTTATTACCTTTAAGTTTACAAACTTTGGAAACTTCAATATAAGTAAGTTGGCTAAGGCATTAGAGGTCAAAATCGCAAGTGATAGACACTGCGTAGTTGTCACACCCCAACCGACGGCGGAATACGCCGGGACGGGACATGTAGACTGTTCATAAGCACATGGTTCAACTAAAATTCCATATATTAAATTTATTACATTTCAAAACAAGTTCAACTAATACAATCAAAGAAAATGAAATACATCAACGAGGTTTAACTATTTATTTAACTAGGTCCTCAATTCCTATGTGTAGCATCTTGAATATGGACTCAAAGCTTAGTACCTGAAACATGTTTTAGATGAAAGGGTCAATTATAAATAGTTGGTGAATATACATAGGTTTTGACACCACAAGTAAAGTTCAAATGTTTTGTGTATAATTCATATGATACATGGTTTATAAAGCATTTATAGAGAATCTAAGTTAAGCTAGTTGCACAAATGTAACCTTGTAACTGGAGGGCATAACAACACATGTTATCCAAATGTATGGCATAAAAACACATGCTATCCTGATGTAAATGTAAGGCATAACAACACATGTTATCCTGATGTAAATGTAGGGCATAACAACACATGTTAACCTGGTGTAAATGTAGGGCATAACAACACATGTTCTCTTGCTGTAAATATAGGCCATAACAACAAATGTTATCCTGATGTAATATGTTAATGATTGCATGAGTATGTCATGTATATGTAGCCTTAACAGTTAACATTCAAGCACAAAGCACAAATAAACACATATGATCATATTGTAGAATTGTACGTATGTAATTGTAATTAGTGTGTTATTGAGTATCATGTTTCACCCCAAAAACGTGCAAAAAGGAAAAGGGGCTATGTAAACTCACTTGGAAGTTGTTTGTAGATAGCACGAGTAGAAGCTTGCACAAGTGATTTACAAATCATAAAATTAACCTAGAGTTGGACTATATGAATTTGAATCAATACTATGCACAAAAGTCTAAGTCACAGTCTAGGGTTCAATGGGGTTTGAGTATAAGGATTTATACAAAAGTGTTTGTGTTATTTCATGTAAGGGATGTGTACATGTTTGTATTTGAATAAGTATTTTAATGAAAAAATGTAAGTTCAAAGTATATGGTTTAATAATAACTGACTTAGGGTTTAATTTGAATGACTAAATAAATTAAATAAATAAATTCTTTTTATTTATTTATTTAGAAAAAGTAGTGTGGAGTTATATTTATTCAAATATAATTTAAATAAATAAATTTATTTTATTTATTTAATTATGATAAAGTTGCAAAATATAGAGTAAATATTTAATAGTATAAATATATAAGAAATTATATTTATCTAAATATAATTTGTTCTAAATAAATGTAACGATAACTAATCTAAATTATTTGTTTATTTATAAAAAAGTATGCTCTTTTAGGGAAAAGGAAAGTGTAAATGTGTATTTAGAACATTTTTTTTATTTAAAAAGGGTCTAAACCCTAATTTATGAAATCAATAGAAAGTAATTTTTTTATTAAAATATAATTATTTATATTGTAGTTGTGGTTTTAAAATCATTTAAATGGTAAAAAAATGCTTCTAATTCAAGGATCTGATATTTTTATATAATTTAGTTCCATTTGATATTAGGTTTTTATAAAATAATTCTTATAAATTAAATTGTTGTTTAAAATGATTAAAAAAATGAAAACACACCACCCGGGTGGGTTTTGTGTAATTATGATGCCTTACCACCAGACAAGAGGACTGGTGCTTACAACAAGCCAGTCCGTATTTTTTTTAACCTAAGCTGGAAAGGGGGCCAGGTCTGATTCATTGAACAAGCACAAAAACCGTTGAGTGTGGGTTTGTGGGTTTCGAACCCACGCCACTTGGCTCGTGGCGCAGTGACTTACCAGCCCAGCCAAGTGGTTTCGCTGGTCTAAAGGGATTCCGTTTATTTAAATATGAAAACGTGAGTCAAGCCCCAAATCAAATAGAATCAACACAACCCTAAAATTCAAATCGGTCCCGATATGTTTTGTAACCACGAATTGGTATGGGGCTATTGATGTATAATCAAATACGAATCGAACGATGTAAAACTTACTCGTTTTAGCTGTGTGACGACTGCGGACAGCTACGAGTTTAGACCCGATTTCTTGGTGCTCGATCGTCGGCAATACGAGGAGTGGGACGCGATACAGAGTTCAGAGAGTTTGAATGAGGTTCTACGAAGGTGTGTGGCTATATTGATTCGTTTAATTTCATCTTAATTACCCAATTCGATTACAGAAGGCAAGTGATAACTGCCGAGGTTAAATCAAGCGTAACTGGTTCGATTTTGGATGAATCGAGTCGGGTTATCGGTCTGAATACATCTTAGGGTTGATTTCTCGTGATTTGTGGAGTTAGAACACGTTGATTACACGAAGTGATTCTAGAATGATATGGGTTTGACTCTATGGAGACAAACACGCGTGAATTTGAAACAGACCGCGCAAAACAAACGAATTAAAGTTCCAATTGGGCCTAGGGATGGTGTATGATCAAATATTTGCATATGGGAAGTCCAATTACACACTATGGATCTGAGGCAGCCTTGAATCGTGGTGTTCTTGGGTTGTGTTGACTTTAAAAGTCAAAACTGATGAGGATTGGGGTCAATAACTTGAATAGAGTCAATTGGAAGGTTTCAATCTTTTATACTTGATTCAAGAATGTGGGATTGTGTGTGTGTGCATGTAAAAGCTTTTTTTTTTTTTTGGGGGGGGGTGTATTGAATGAATAAATTGATCATTAAACTTTGCATGGATAATCCAGGGTATTGCACTTGAATTGAAAAATAGTTTATTGCATTGGAACAAATACATGGGAAAATTTAGGAATGTTACAGTATCCCCATGTTGAGGGAATTTCATCCCGAAATTTACCAAATGGAGGATACTGAATCAAAAAAGAAGTGTGGATATTTGAGCTTCATTTGATCCTTACATTCCCATGTAAACTCGGGGCCACATTTAGATTCTTAATGAACTTTGAAAATTTAGTTGCGGAGTACAATTGATAACCAGATTCAGGTGTGTCTCTCAAGGTCAGGTATGTATGATGATAATGGATTTAGTTTCGAAATGAACTTTAAGGAGAAGAACTGTCGAATAATAATTTAGATTCTAAAAATGAAATGCATTACTTGGAATGGATTTGATGGGACTTTTGAAGATCAGGGTTTGTTTAAGGTGTAGTCTAATATGCTAAAGAATTTTCAGTGGACAAGAGATTTCACAAACATTGGCCCGTTAAACAACATAAAACTTTACATGACACGAATAACGCTACTTCTGATAATATGACAGGAACACTTATATATAGGAAGAAACAACGGCGTATCCACCATGCCATTGTCATATCTTATTAGTTTCGTTACTATATATCATGATGGTTTCATGTCATAACACACAACATAATTCACTATGTTTCCCATACGCTGATTTTTATAATTACGCGTGCACCCGTAATTATCTAAATTGCCGCATGGTCCGTATAGTTCATCCCATTGTGTGTGGGTCAAGGGGGAGCACAAATTCACTTAGTTCATGTCTATTGTTTTCACATAAAAGTTGCTAATAAGTAACTGTGTCCCTAGATAGTAAGGTCACTTAGCATTTAAAGAGTAATCACATAGCATAAATTAGGGTTCCATAGCTTCCTCGTGTTTGAAAAGAATACGTCAAACCCCGAGTAGCTTTCAAGGATTAGGTGGTTAATCATGCCTTGTGTACAATGTGATCGATCAATTGCAACAATTGTAAACCATTTAGTTCCATGTATAATGTAAACACATAAGTTGTATGTATGATCTAGTGTCATTGTAAACAAATAGGTTTCATGTATAATGTGAAAAATTTAGTATCAAATAAGTTTTCATGTATGACGTAAACAATTTAGTATAATGTATTTTGTAAATGTAAACAATTTAGTATCCTGCATTTTGTAAAAAAATGGAGTTTCAGGTATAATGTGAGCAACATATTATCATATATATTGTATAGTGTGAACAATTTGGTATCATGTATTTTGCAAACAACTAAGTTTCATGTATTATGGGATCAATCCAGTATAATGTATTCTGCAAATAAGTTTCGTGTATTATGTGATCAGTGTAACATTATGTATATTACAACTACTAAGTTTCATGTATTTTGTGATCGTGTATAATGTGCTTAGTCTAGTATCAGGTATCAATCCAACAAATTTCATGTATCATGTGATTAACCTAGTATCATGCATATTGTAAATAACTAAGTTTCATGTATCATGTGAATGTTCATATGTAAGCTATTGGATCTCATGAGTAATGTAAACTATTGAATTTTGCAGGTAGTCGAGTAAACTATGTAAACTATTCGAGTTGCAGAGAAGCGTGTTGTTTGACGTTCATGCATGATATGGGTAGTTGGATTTTTAACTTGTAAATCTGGTTGAGGTTTATATGGATGGCTAATGCCTACGCGAAATGATTCATCTCATTGCAGTGCCTAGTACAATTATGCATTTCTGAAGGAGTAAGATAACGAGAAAATTGTGTAAATATTTAGAGCAGTGTGCTTACGAATAACTGATTTGTGCTCTTTTTTTGTAAATAAACAAGTAGTTAAAATTTATTCTTGTTTGTAAATAAAATGATGAAAAATAGTTGAATAATTAACTATATTGATAATTAAACGAAAATCTTTTTATTTAATTTTTAAATTATTATAAGAAGACTATTTTTAAGAGAAAATAATGGCTAGATTATTTAATAATTAAGCCACGGTTTAATAATAATTAATTTAGCGAGAAAAGTCATAATTAATTATCAATTAAAAATAATGCTTTTATAAAACAAGTTGTATTAAGTTTCCTTACAATGTGAAAAGGTTTATAGAAAATTTATACTTCAGATACTATCTATAAACTAAAGGTTTGATAATCGCTTTGTTTGAATGAAATAACGATGTTGTTTAAATCACATAATAAAATGGTTAGTTTGCAAAGAAGGCTTATGTTCATGTACTAAATTGTAATAAATAAAATTATGGTGTTTAGATTGTACCTCATTTGATAACATAATCAAATGGATACTTTGACAAATCAAAGTGATTCAAATTTTTACACTTTCAAGAAGACATGCTTTAGCCTATAGGTGAACACTCACTTCGGGAATTCCCAGGAAAGCATACGGATCCTTCGGTTGATTTGGATTTTTATGAAATGCTTTCCTAGACAGAAGACCCAAAGTACATGCATTCACCCTTCCGGATTGCACATGTTCTTTAATAGTTTTCAGAACTCAAAACTTTGACGGGATTTTAAAATCTTAATAGGCTTTAGGTCTAAGAGTTTAAATTTTGTTCACAAGAGGTGATGGTATCATGTGTGAGAGATTAAGGGTGTATGAATAATTGGGTGTGTATAAGTGTGTGGTGAAACTTAGGATAGCACTTAATGAATCAAATAGGTAGCATGTAGATAGTAATGATTATAAGCACAAGAGTTATCAAGTAGTGTGACACATATACTATTAGGTATTGTATCATGCGATGTAATTTCTTAGAATAACATGAAAAAGATATTCACACAAGGCAGTAATCATGTAGTATTTAGTAATGTGATAAAATAATGGAGCATAGCATTTGATGGGTGTCGTATGGTTATAGTCTAGGTCAAAAGTGTCTAATAACCTAATTCCTTATAATCAAGGCTCTGATAGCAATCTGTTACACCCCAACCGACGGCGGAATACATCAGGGCGGGACATGTAGACTGTTCATAAGCACATGGTTCAACTAAAATTCCATATATTAAATTTATTGAATTTCATAACAAGTTCAACTAATACAATCAAAGAAATTGAAATACATAAACGAGGTTTAACTATTTATTTAACTAGGTCCTCAATTCCTATGTGTAGCATCTTGAATATAGACTCAAAGCTTAGTACCAGAAACATGTTTAAGATGATAGGGTCAACTATAAATAGTTGGTGAGCATACATAGGTTTTGACACCACAAGTAAAGTTCAAATGTTTTGTGTACAATTCATATGATACATGGTTTATAAAGCATTTATGGAGAATCTAAGTTAAGCTAGTTGTACAAATGTAACCTTGCAATTGGTGGGCATAACAACACATGCTATCCTGATGTAATTGTAGGGCATAACAACACATGTTATCCTGATGTAAATGTAGGGCATAACAACACATGTTAACCTGGTGTAAATGTAGGGCATAACAACACATGTTCTCTTGCTGTAAATATAGGGCATAACAACAAATGTTATCCTGATGTAATATGTTAATGATTGCATGAGTATGTCATGTATATGTAGCCTTAACAGTTAGCATTCAAGCACAAAGCACAAATAAACACATATGATCATATTGTAGAATTGTACGTATGTAATTGTAATTAGTGTGTTATTGAGTATCATGTTTCACCCCAAAAACGTGCAAAAAGGAAAAGGGGCTATGTAAACTCACTTGGAAGTTGTTTGTAGATAGCACGAGTAGAAGCTTGCACAAGTGATTTACAAATCATAAAATTAACCTAGAGTTGGACTATATGAATTTGAATCAATACTATGCATAAAAGTTTAAGTCATAGTCTAGGGTTCAATGGAGTTTGAGTGTAAGGATTTATACAAAAGTGTTTGTGTTATTTCATGTAAGGGATGTGTAAATGTTTGTATTTGAATAAGTATTTTAATGAAAAAATGTAAGTTCAAAGTATATGGTTTAATAATAATGGACTTAGGGTTTAATTTGAATGACTAAATAAATTAAATAAATAAATAAATTCTTTTTATTTATTTAGAAAAAAATAGTGTGGAGTTATATTTATTCAAATATAATTTAAATAAATAAATTTATTTTATTTATTTATTTATGATAAAGTTTCAAAATATAGAGTAAATATTTAATAGTATAAATATATAAGAAATTATATTTATCTAAATATAATTTGTTCTAAATAAATGTAACGATAACTAATCTAAATAATTTGTTTATTTATAAAATAGTATGCTCTTTTAAGGAAAAAGAAAGTGTAAATGTGAATTTGGAACATTTTTATTTGTTTAAATAGGGTCTAAACCCTAATTTATGAAATCAATAGAAAGTAATTTTTTTTATAAAAATATAATTATTTATATTGTAGGTGTGGTTTTAAAATCATTTAAATGGTAAAAAAAATGCTTCTAATTCAAGGATCCGACATTTTTATATAATTTAGTTCCATTTGATATTAGGTTTTTATAAAATAACTCTTATAAATTAAATTGTTGTTTAAAATGATCAAAAAAAAAAAAAAAACACACCACCCGGGTGGGTTTTGTGTAAGTATGACGCCTTACCACCAGACCAGAGGACTGGTGCTTACAACAAGTCGGTCCGTATTTGTTTTAACCTAAGCTGGAAAGGGGGACGGGTCTGATTCATTGAACAAGCACAAAAACCGTTGAGTGTGGGTTTGTGGGTTTCAAACCCACGCCACTTGGCTCATGGCGCAGTGACTTACCAGCCGAGCTAAGTGGTTTCGTTGGTCTAAAGGGATTCCATTTATTTAAATATGAAAACGTGAGTCAAGCCCCAAATCAAATAGACTCAACACAACCCTAAAATTCAAATCGGTCCCGATATGTTTTGTAAACACGAATTGGTATGGGGCTATTGATGTATAATCAAATACGAATCGAACGATGTAAAACTTACTCGTTTTGGCTGTGTGAAGACTGCGGACGGCTACAAGTTCAGACCCGATTTTCTTGGTGCTCGATCGACGGCCAGACGCGGAGGGGGAAGCGATACAGAGTTCAGAGAGTTTGAATGAGGTTTTATGAAGGTGTGTGGCTATATTGATTCGTTTAATTTCATCTTAATTACCCGATTCGATTATAGAAGGCAAGTGACAGCTTCCGAGGTTAAATCAAGCCCAATTGGTTCGATTTTGGATGAATCGAGTCATGTTATAGGTCTGAATACATCTTAGGGTTGATTTCGCGTGATTTGTGGAGTTAGAACACGTTGATTACATGAATTGATTCTAGAATGATACGGGTTTGACTCTGTGGAGTCAAACACGCGTGAATTTGAAATAGACCGCGCAAAACAAACGAATTGAAGTTCCATGGGGGCCGGGTCTGATTCATTAAACAAGCACAAAAACCGTTGAGTGTGGGTTTGTGGGTTTCGAACCCACACCACTTGGCTCGTGGCACAGTGACTTACCAGCCGAGCCAAGTGGTTTCGCTGGTCTAAAGGGATTCCGTTTATTTAAATATGAAAACGTGAGTCAAGCCCCAAATCAAATCGAATAAATTTGAACCCTAAAATTCAAATCGGTCCCGATATGTTTTGTAAACACGAATTGGTATGGGGCTATTGATGTATAATTAAATACGAATCGAACGATGTAAAACTTACTCGTTTTGGCTGTGTGATGACTGCGGACGGCTACGAGTTCAGACCCGATTTTCTTGGTGCTCGATCGTCGGCCAGACGCGGAGTGGGAAGCGATACAGAGTTTAGAGAGTTTGAATGAGGTTCTACGAATGTGTGTGGCTATATTGATTCTTTAATTTCATCTTCATTAGCCGATTCGATTAAAGAAGGCAAGTGACAGCTGCCGAGGTTAAATCAAGCGTAATTGGTTCGATTTTTGATGAATTGAGTCGTGTTATAGGTCTGAATACATCTTACGGTTGATTTCGCGTGATTTGTGGAGTTAGGACACGTTGATTAAACGAATTGATTCTAGAGTGATACGGGTTTGACTCTGTGGAGTCAAACACGCGTGAATTTGAAATAGACCACGCAAAACAAACGAATTGAAGTTCCAATTGGGCCTGGGGATGGTGTATGATCAAATATTTGCAAATTGGAAGTCCATATACACACTTTGGTTCTGAGGCAGCCTTGAATCGTGGTGTTCTTGGGCTGTGTTGACTTTAAAAGTCAAAACTGATGAGGATTGTAGGTCCAGATTTCAATCGGAAATCACTCAACATATCGATTACACACACAGGTGGAATTTGTGTGTATGGTGGTGAAACAGAGGGTAGAAACAGAATTGGTGAAGATAAACATGCAAACCACAGAGGAATCAACACAAATAAGATATGAAATTATAAGAACAACAGATGAAATAACTACAAATGTGTGTTGATTCAAAAAACTGTGAAAGAGATAATTTCAGGGTTACAGCCGCTATCCACACCCTAGAAATTCTCAAACTAGGCTATTTATAGTAAGTTGACATGCATCAAAACTATGCTTACCGAAACTACTAGTTTCGGTGAAGCATTTACAAGAGTGATAAGTCTGTCAAAACTAAAATATCTATCAAAACTACTAGTTTTGATTGAACAAATCTCAATCGAAAATAGATAGTTTCGATGGCCCAGACTTAGAAATAAAACAGAAAATTACATTAAAATGAAATTACAAGTAAATAAACTAACTAAACATTGTTCAAAAAGAAATACATTGATGACAACAACTTATACAATAATAAAACTCTACAATCTCCCCTTAAGCTGCTGCATCAATGTTTTCAACTCTTCTCTAAGCAGTTGGCCCTTGACTTGGTTTATGGAAAAATGGCTTGACATTCAACGACACCACTCTTTGATAGGCCTTAGCATCAACTTCATCATCTCCATGAAAGAGCTTGATGGGGTCTTTGAACAATACTTCAAGATCCTCAGGTTAAAATTTTAAAAGCTCCATAGGTTGAAAGATCACAATGTCTTCCTTGCCTTAACACTCGATCACAACACTTCTGATGGTTGAGTTGTAAAACCATTTTCTAAAATTTTATAACTAGACAGGTACTGATCGTGGAAGAACTTAGATTTGACAGTTTCAGTAGGCTTGTACCAAAGGCTTACCGAGGGCTTTTGTGTTCTTGGATGAATCCTGGTTTTTGATATAATCTCTTTGGAAGAGTGGTCTTCATTGACCTGTAGTCATGGAAGGCTTGTTGTTTAAGAAACTGTTCAAAGTTACGTGCCTCATTCTTTTCCAGGGTTCTGTAGGGGGAATTTGGCAAGTGCCCTAAGATCATATCTAGGGAGTGAGCTGAACTCATGAGAAGTTTTGAAGTGTTCTACTACTCCTTTGTATCTCCTGACTATGTATAAGCCCCTTTCATTGTCATATTTCCATCCCACGGGGGGTCTTTTCAGCTCTTCGTACTCCGCGAACCATTCATAATATTTGGGAGGCTCCTCGACAAGTAACTTCCTCATCCAAGGCCTTTTAGGATCAGGATAGTCCGAGTTTGGCTTAGGAGCATTGATTGGTTCAGTTGGGGTGGATTCAGTGTTAGTTGTTTGAGTTGGTTGAATGTGGGTTGGTTCAGTATGTACCAGATCAACTTGAACACTGGCTTCATCTTGATCATCGTCAGAGAGTGTCTGGATCTCTTCTCCTTCCTTTGTGAAGTATCTGACCTTTTCTTCATGCAGATCTTTTGTTGCTAAAATCTCTCGATAACCATCATTAAATCCAAAGTTATCAATCTCATCAAGAAGAGCATTCAGCTCATGATCTGACCCAGTTTCTTCTTCATCAAGAATGACCACATCAACACTTGATTCTATTCCCTTTCCTCTTTCTCTATTTTCTCTCCTTTCATTAATCGATGGAAGATCATACCCGGTTTCTTCAGTCTTGACCTCCACAACATCCTTTGTCTTGGCAGCTTGACCAGTGAAAATTGTTAGTGAAGACTGAGTATTTGAGACAAAGGCAGGGGAAGAGGGTCCACCAGCAGAAGCAGTCTCCCCCTGAGCTACGGAAGGGGTTCCTTGTTGAGAAGACTTAATCATAGAGGCCTTGATTTGTTCAACATCATCAAATAAGGTTTTAAACTCTTGCTGTTGCTGAGAGATTATCTTTTGTTGGTTTCCAGTTGGGTTTGTTGAACATCAAGTTGGGTATGTAAGCCTCCAACTTCCAGCCTTAGATCTTTTATTTCTTCTTTGCACTCACTTGGTTCTGTCTTTAAGCTTTCTATTACTTCATCTCTTTTTGCAACTTTGTTCTGTAGTTTTTTCACTTCTAGGCTTAAGGTTTTAACTCTTGGGACAGATGGTGATGGATCAGGGACAGGAGATGCAATAGGTGTAGGAACAGGTGTATGTAATGGAGATGGTTGTGGTGAAGGTGGTGGAATATTAATAGGTGAGTTAGAGGGGGTTAAATGTTCTGGAACATCAAATAGAGATTCTGAAGAAGAGGTTAAGGACTCTAGTCCTTTCTTTATTTTATTGGCCAATGGTTCTTCCTTTTCATAATTTGAACTTGAATCAGTTTGCCTCTTAGAGGAGGATGCAGGAGGTTAAGTCTGCTCCTCATCTTCAGACTCATAGTCAGATTGATCATACTTAGTACCGTAGATGCCTTCGTCCAAGGTGTCACTAGACTTAGTTTCATCATGTACTTCTGCTTCTAGGTTTACACCAGGTTGCTCTTCAATTATAGGTTCAAGATTCTCTAACAATTGATCCACGAAAGGAGCCTATAAGATAGGCTGTTCAATGTCTTGCTCTATCTGTTGGTCAGCATCAACATCTGGCTCTTGGTTCCCTAGATCATGTTCTACCTCTTCTTCCTCAGATGATGATTCAGCTAGTAGTTGTGGATCTATATCAGGAACATTCTCTTCTTCTTCTCCCAAGATATGACCAAACAGAGGAATGTCAACAATCACTCTGTTGGTTCTTTTGCTTGAACTCTTTATATAGCTTAAGGTCTTGGCAGTCATGTGATCAAAGACAAATATATTGCCATCTTGTTGCAAGTTAGGATGGAGATGATTAACAATAATCTGAAGAAACCTAGGGTAGACCAAGAACTTTTCCTTCACTCCACCAGTCAGGTTTTCTTTTAACTGCCCAAATACTAGTCCAGAAAAATTGTAATCCCTCCCTTTAATCAATCCTGAGACTGCTGATGCCACCATGGCATTGGCTGAATCAAATCCACCTTTTCTGATAGAAAGGCAGTGAATAAAGACATGTACAATGTATCTCCATAGAGGTGGAAGGGCATTCTTGATAATCTGTCTACCCTTGAATTCATCTGGATGCCCCAATCTTCTGAAACATTCTTTAACATAAAAACTTGGAAAATTCACTGGTGCTTCATGATTATCATTAAAGTGCAGCACCTCTCTGATAGTTGCCTCGGAAAAAAGAACTTCTTGGTTATGAACTGTAGCCCTGATATGCTCCACATTGTCTATAACTGTTGTAGTTGCAGTACTCCATAATTGCCTTATAGTAGTTTCAAACACTGGTAGATTGTGGCTTATAGCAAAGCTGATGTTGGAGTTGGCCAGGAAATCATGCACATGAATGAAGTCTGCATTTTTGGGATCAGTAGTATGCAACACAGCAAATACATTGTGCCTTTTGACAAATAAGAGATCCATATCTGCATAAGAAAAAAAATATCAAACATCAGTCCAACACTTAAAAAAATTTCAGAAAGGCCTGACCGAAACTACTAGTTTCGGGTGGAAAAGCAAATCGAAACTACATAGTTTCGGGCACCAAAGGGTATTGAAATAATTAGTTTCGATGGAAAACCGGTTCAAATTCTGATAACTTTTTTTGAAAAACAAAACACCCTTTAATCGAAACAACTAGTTTCGATGCCTGAATTCTTAACAAAAACACAATCATTCAAAAGCAGAGAAAAAGTAAACTAAAAACTATAGACAGATAAACAAAATATAAACAGAAATAAAAGGAAAGATAAAGGTCGCCTGAGGTGTCGAAACTCCATCTTACCGAGTTTTTTGAGGAAATCTGCAAAATTAAACAATAGAAGAGTGAGATATTAGCAATGATGAGTTCATAAACAGGATCTAAGCATAAAACAACCCAAAACACGCGATTTTAGTCGTAACAAGGGTAAAACTGTAACCCTAGCCATTGCCAAATAAAACAGTAGCAATTTGAGCTTGACAAAAGACTAAAGTGACCCTGTCGAAAACTATTAGTTTCGATAGAACAAAGTAGTTTCGGGTCGGAGGTAGTTTCGGGCGGTTTGAGTAGTTTCGATGATAATGTTGTTTCGGGTGAACATGAGATACTTGAGCAGAAACAAAGGAAAAACACTCATATGTACAAAATTTAAACAAGCTAATAAGGAAGATTAAGAAATTTATATAGAAAAATAAAAGTAAAAACAGTAAAAGATATAAACACTTAGCCTTGGAAAAGATCCAACGTGAGATCATGTCTGGTCAAACCCATGAAACACTTCATTTTGCACTCAGCTACTGTGAATCCATAAAGATAGCCGATATTTATGCAAGATAAACCCGAATATTTGCTTGTACAATGTTTTCATGTGATTAAGAGGTACCATTTGAGCACGAAACACGGCGTACCCCACATTTTGAAATAAAATTATTTTGAAGCCTATCAATCCTCAAGAAATACCCGTATTCATCTGATCATCTCTTACAGGTTAACCAGGGTACTATCTTGGTAAGTCGAAATTATCGCCAAAAGTAAAATAAAATCCAACTGGATATAAGAAGTTGTGAAATAAAAAATATCCAAGTGGATATTAAAAGGTATGAACATTCTAGATCTTTGCGAAATCAAAACAGAAGAAGTCGTAAAATTATCCAAGCTTATAGGAAAAGTTTGAACACCTGAGATCTTTGCGTAAACAAAACAGACGGGGTCAAATCAACCAAGTGGATGGGAAAAAGATCTCGAGATCTTTGCGTAGGCAAAACAGACGGGGTCATCGGCGGTAACTCTCGTTAATTTGACGGTCACCTGGCGCATGAATCAGAATCCAACACGTAAGCCTATATCTGATTGAATCGGTTTTCTTAGCTTTAAAATGGGTTAGATGTTTCAAAAATGGGTTCAAACACACGTGTATGATAGAGAATTAGGTTTTCACACTACTAAAGAGTTATAACCGTATGTCGGGCCTACCGGCTATACCTCGGTAAGCACCATCGCTTATGGTCCATTCCATGTTCAAGAAGTGTGATCAGACTCTATCATTTCTCACAAGGTTGGATCCGATTTTCCTAAAACAAAACATGATACATACAGTGAATTTTTCTTAAGCATAAAGCAAACAATTTTTTTTTTTGACTAAACAAAGCAAATCTTTTTCTTACTAACTACAAATTCCAATTTCTCCCCCAAAAGTTTTGCTTTCACAAACTGAAAAAGAAAACAACTATACAGAAAAATAAAATCTTTTTGTAAATCTTCCCGATTAACAAGTTTAAATAAAAGAGACAATATGCACAAAGGTTATTGAAAGTTAATCATGTCGAGCATCTCCACCAATCTCTCAAATTTGGTAGAATCAAATGCTTTTGTAAATATGTCAGCAGTTTGCTTGTCGGTTTTGACCTCAACGATTTTGATATGTTTCTTTTCTACAAAATCACGGATGAAGTGGTGTTTGATCTCAATGTGTTTGGTTTTAGAATGTTGAACGAGATTTTTGGTGATATGGGGAACATCGATGTTGTCACACAGGATGGGAGTTTCATAGAAGGTGATCCCGTAATCAAGCATTTGATGGTAGATCCACCTTACTTGGGAACAACAAAGGGTTGCGGCAATGTATTCGGCTTCGGCTGTGGATTGGCAAACGGTGGTTTGTTTCTTACATTGCTAGGAGATGAGGCGGTTACCAAGGAACTGACAACCCCCAGAAGTGGACTTTCGGTCTAAGTTGCATCCCCCGTAGTCTGAATCTGAATAAGCCAAAAGATCAAACAAGTTGTTTTTGGGATAGCAAAGCCCAAGTTTTGGCTTGTACTTAAAATACTTTAAAATATGTTTGACAACAATTAAATAAGAGAGTTTAGGAATAGCCTGAAAGCGTGCACACAAGCACACTGCAAACATGATGTCTGGTCTGCTAGCAGTGAGATACAGAAGAGATCATATTATCGAGCTATAGAGGTGCTGATCAACGCTTTCACCATCCAAATCAGGAGACAGAAAGTGTGGAACTTCCACGGGAGTATTGTAAGGATGAGACTCAGTCATTTTGAACTTGGTCAGGATTTCTTTGACATACTTCTCTTGATGGATAAGAATTCCCTACTCAGACTGATCTACTTGCAAACTAAGAAAGAACTTCATTTCTCCCATAAAACTCATTTAAAACTTAGAACGCATCACATCCTTGAAATCTTTACACAACCAAGGATTTGTGGATCCGAAAATGATGTCATCAACGTAGATTCACCAAAAATGGTATTCGCACCATCCTTTCGTTTGAACAAAGTTTGGTCAATTGCCCCTCGTTTGAAACCTGTTGAAGCACTTTCATGTGACAAACACTCTGGATAGATAGAGTCTTAGTTTTGTACTTTCATGTATGTATTTGTCTTTGTTTGTAAGTGTCTGTATGTATTAGTTATCGAGTTGTATTTACTTTTACATATTGACTGTTGCAGATTTCTCTAAGTGTTTTGCGCACTTGTATGTGCGCAGGACATAGTTCCTGCGTACTTAGCAAGTACGCAAGAATACCTATGCGTACTTGCTAAGTACGCGTGAGCAAATTGCCCTGTGCACTTGCTAAGTGCGCAGGCATCAGGTCGTGTATAAATAGGAATGGTTTACAGTAGATAAGTACGCAATCTTAGACGCATTCACAGTAGCAAATACACAGAACTTGTAATCTCAGTATTTCTCTCTGTAACCTTCAAGTGTTTATAATAGACGAAAGTTTAAAGTGATTCTCTTGTCGGTTTACTTTGTGTTGTAAGACTCTCCACCTAGTCACGGGTATTCCGCACCCGGTCCGACTAGTAGACCCACTTGCATGTGACGATCCGCCACACCCGAGGGACCTACACGTGGTATCAGAGCTTTGCTCTTGATTTCGAGTGTTGTGAGTGAGTTTGGAGAGTTTTCTACAGAGTTTTACAAGCAAAAGGAGGTGTTTTTGTTGATTTTTGTGATAAAATAGGGGTAGCTCTTGAGCACTATTTTAGAAGCAAAAATCACTCAAAAACCGACTTTTGTTGTGTATTTTGAGTGTTTTGAGCATCAAAGGTTGGTTAGAAACAAGTTTCTTACCCTTTGGCTCATTTTGATTGTTCATCCGTCCGATTTTTGCCATCTCCGGTGTGTTTCCAGTGACCGGAATAGTTTGGTGAGAGTTGGTGAAAAAGTGTTCTGCGTACTTACCATATCTGGCAAAAAGTACAGTCTTTTTGCGTACTTACTAAATACGCAAGACTAATCTTGTGCGTACTTAAGTTATATCATGCGTACTTATCAATTACTCCTACGTACTTATCAAGTACGCAAGAGCAAATCTTAAATACGCAAGACCATTCCTCTAAGTGCGCAAGGCCAATATCAAGTGCGCAAGTGTCTCTGATTTTTCTGAAATTTAACTAAGTGCTCACCATGTCGAATCTTCAGAACCTCAAAAACCTTTTAAACTATGACAATGAGATCGGTACTCCTCAGAAACCACCAAAGCTGCTAAATGTAAATGATTATTCTAACCGGAAGGCACGCTTTGAGCATTACATTTCGTACACTGATATTCTTCGTTATGGATTCCAATTCTAGAAGGCTATAAGCATCCCACACACATTTATCTTGATGATGAACTGCCTAAGCCTATCTCTAAACTCGACGAAGAAGAAAAGAAAGCTTATGATCGAGAGAAGAAGGCTCTTGGTTCAATCACTATGGCATTAAATCGGGAGTTGTTCCACAGCTTCAGAGGTTATGACAACTCTAAGGACTTTGGAAGGCGTTACAGAAAAGATTCGAGGGGAATAGTGATATCAAGAAGAGTAAACGGGATCTACTCAGGAAGCAGTATGAATGATTCAGATTTTTGGAGAATGAGTCTTTAGATGACCTCATCTCTTGATTCTATCATCTGTAGACAGAATTGAAAGCTTTTGAGCTAAAGTATCGCGATGAAGAGTTGGTGGAAAAGTTTCTGGATGCTTTGCCACCCAGGTTTGAAATGTACACAACCCTGATGAATTAAATGACAGTAGAGGAGGCAATTGGAAAGGTTTAAGCTCATAACATGAACCTTAGAAAGAAGGAGAGCTCAGGAAGACCTCAGATACAAGACCTTTCTATGTATTATGGGACGTCTTCTACAACCAAATCTTCGGGCTCTGGAATTGCCCTTTTCTCTGGAAACTCTAATGAAGAAGACCACTCAAATGGTTGTGGTGGTCAAGCATGATATGCATCTGGATCAGGTTCTGGATCTGATCAACAACATACCTCAAGAAATCCTCCCGCTACAACTTCAGCTAACCAATCAGCTATAGCCAAAATAGCCGAAGATCATGTAGCACTACTTTCATCTTGTATGCTGGCCTACGAGAACTTCATAGGTGGCAAGCTTACAGATCCTGAGACAATAGAAGAAGACTTCAATCAAGTGGATCCTGATGACATGGATATTCAATGGAATATGGCCATGATATTGAGGAGAGCCAAGCGTTTCTTAAACAGAACAGGAAGAAAGTTCATTGGCGGGCATTCTAATGCCAAGGTTGGTTTTGACAAATCTAAGGCCAAATGCAATAAGTGTCTAAACTTTGGACACTTTGCTCGTGAATGTTAGAAAGACAGAGCACCAGCTTCGGGTTTCACCAGACCTAGCCAAGGAAACAGCCATGGCTACAACAACACTAACAACCACAATCAAAGCCACGGTGGTTCGTCCAATGCACTGGTAGCTCAACACGACGACAACTTTGATTGGGGTGTTCATCTTGAAGATGCCATCATTGCACAAACTCAGGTTGGTCTCATGGCTAAGATCATGGAGATGATGGAAGCTGAGAAAAAGGAAGCTGAGGAGAAGGAAGCTAAAGAAAAGGAAGCATCTGTAGCTGATCAAGAGGAATCTACTACTGCTGTTGCTCTCATGGCTATTGGAGAGGCAACAAGTTCATCAACTGAGGTAGATTCTAGGCAATTGGAAAGGTTTAAGCTCATAACAGGAAGACCTCAGATACAAGACCCTTCTATGTATTATGGGACGTCTTCTACAACCAAATCTTCGGGCTCTGGAATTGCCCTTTTCTCTGGAAACTCTAATGAAGAAGACCACTCAAATGGTTGTGGTGGTCAAGCATGATATGCATCTGGATCTGATCAACAACATACCTCAAGAAATCCTCCAGCTACAACTTCAGCTAACCAATCAGCTATAGCCAAAATAGCCGAAGATCATGTAGCACTACTTTCATCTTGTATGCTGGCCTACGAGAACTTCATAGGTGGCAAGCTTACAGATCCTGAGACAATAGAAGAAGACTTCAATCAAGTGGATCCTGATGACATGGATATTCAATGGAATATGGCCATGATATTGAGGAGAGCCAAGCGTTTCTTGAACAGAACAGGAAGAAAGTTCATTGGCGGGCATTCTAATGCCAAGGTTGGTTTTGACAAATCTAAGGCCAAATGCTATAAGTGTCTAAACTTTGGACACTTTGCTCGTGAATGTTAGAAAGACAGAGCACCAGCTTCGGGTTTCACCAGACCTAGCCAAGGAAACAGCCATGGCTACAACAACACTAACAACCACAATCAAAGCCACGGTGGTTCGTCCAATGCACTGGTAGCTCAACACGACGACAACTTTGATTGGGGTGTTCATCTTGAAGATGCCATCATTGCACAAACTCAGGTTGGTCTCATGGCTAAGATCATGGAGTTGATGGAAGCTGAGAAAAAGGAAGCTGAGGAGAAGGAAGCTAAAGAAAAGGAAGCATCTGTAGCTGATCAAGAGGAATCTACTACTGCTGTTGCTCTCATGGCTATTGGAGAGGCAACAAGTTCATCAACTGAGGTAGATTCTAATCCTTGTTCTGTTATTTCTTGTTCTAAATGTCTAGGCTTAAAACTTGAAAATTCCAAGCTTCAAGACAAGGTCGAACCCCTTCGCATTGCAGCTCTAAGTTATAAAGAAAACGAAAAAAATTTTAAAGATTCAATTGAAACATTGAAAAAAGAAAAACGTGAGTATTCACTGAAAATGAGCGATCAACAGCTTCACTTGGATATTGCATATAAGGATTTGGAGAAAAGGAACAATGAAATTAACAAGCTAAAAAATGAGCGATCAACAGCTGAAAAACGAAATCTTGCAGTTGAAATGTTCTAATGAGAAGTTGAAAAACTCTCGTTTTGTGGTGGAACACTACGAATCTGTAGTAAGGCAAATGAATGGCTTATGACTGGGTACTAATGCCATTCCTCCACCAGTTAGCGGGAAGTTTGTCAACAGCTTAGTAGACATTGATCTAACTTGTCTTGATGAGTCCTTAGGAAAGGATGATTCCTCTAAAAAGGATGACTCCTCAAGTAAGGCCAACTCCACATCTGATGAGGAGTTCTTTACTGCTTCTGATGATGGGTCGGTTAACACTTGCCCTGAAGGAGTAGTATTTGAGGAGTTGTTATCTGAACAAAAAGTCAAGAAAAAAATTATCACCAATAGTGATAACTGTATTTTAACTGAACCTGATATCATTGAATCTAATGATAAATTAAAGGTAATGCTTTATGGGGGGTATAAAAATCTTAATCAAGTAAAGAAAGAGGCTTTTTCAGCTCACTATGGGCTTGGATACAAAGAAAATTTGCAAAAATACTATACTCCCAAGAACCAATCTGTATCGGGTTAAACTCCTGTTCACAAACCAACTCCTCCTGCTCATAATGTTGAGTCATCTAATGCCAGATCTAATGAGCGTTACAGGAGAACTTACACAGACAAGATGACTTGCTTTCACTGTGGCTTGGTTGGTCACATTTTTGTGAATCCTTCAAAGAACCAAGGGAAACGGCCTATTGTTTCACAACCGGCTGTCATCCCTAAGTCGCCATCAGTGAAACCTCCCAAATGTCCAAAACAAAATGTGGTGAAACCACCAGTTAAACCGATGGCAAAGCCAAAGATCAAATCTGAGGCCAAACCATCTATTTCAAGAAAGGTAAAGCAACCTGCTGTACCTTGTGTATCTACCTCTGGTATTACACGTACTGGTGAGAAACCTATGGTGAAACTCTCTAAGCAACAGAGAAGGAGAAGGAATAAGAGGTTGAGAAAGCTGAGGCACTTAAGGATCTATCTGACGATGAGATCCTATACTTAGAGCCTGACTATTCAATTGAAGCACATCGATGCTCTCTACAACCTAGAAGAAGGAGAGATCGACTCTGGTGATGATTGGGATGAAGATGATGAGGATGTAGTGATAGAAGTTCCCAAGGGCGACGGGGAAGGAGAGTATGAGTTAGAAGACGGAGAGATCTTTGAAGTTCCATCCTTCGAAGCTCAGATCGACATAGGTTCAGTCGAGCTTGCTAGTAATGTTGAAGCCTCGACTGAAGCCTCCCCAGTTGACCCTACACCTGTGGATCCGGAGGCACCAAAAGAAAAAGATATGCCTTCTACTTCATCTAAGGGTCCAGCTCCTGTTTGGCAGAAGACGTCTATCATAGACAAACAAGGGGCAACAGGGATGATCTTGGCTGTAAGGTTCGAGGAGGATAAGCAGTTGTTCGCAATCAAAATATCTGGGGGGGTTCAATACTTGAAACCAACCAGTGAAGCGTTCAACTCCTTACCCAAATAAGACCTTGTGAACCTAGCAAACCGAGAGCTGCTGTGTCATTCTAATCTTGTAGTGGCGATGGGTTTGTGGGTGGTTCTACAGCGGGAAGCAAGATTTGGGAAGTTTGATATGTTTAAGCCTCAAGTGCCCAAGAGAGTCAAGGATAAGACAGCAAGACATCTTGTGACTAAGAAATTTTTAAAGAAATTGGTATACAAGCCAGTGCTATGTGAAACCAATATTCCCCTGAGCAAGTTATCTCAGGATATCCTCGGTGACATGTGGTACTGGTACGTAGATCCAAAGACGGGCGAGGATGTGGTGATTGGAAAGGTGAGGTCAAAAAGTGGATGCTTAGTGCCGAGGGAACTAATCAGATTATTTGATGAAGTCTGCTTCATTAACTTCTCTATGAAAGATCTGGAGGCACTAGCAGACAGGTATTGCATGCATACGGGCGAATGGACGAAATTCCTTGCTTCTAAATATGACAAGGTGATCAAGTTCTGCCTTGACTATAAGAAGAACATGGAAGCAAAAGATGCATAGCTGTGAAGACTGAAGACCGAAGACTGAAGACTAAAGATCGAAGATGATCCAGAGCTGTTGTCAAGGAGGAGTTTGTTGAAGCACTTTCCTATGACAAACACTCTGGATAGATAGAGTCTTAGTTTTGTACTTTCATGTATGTATTTGTCTTTGTTTGTAAGTGTCTGTATGTATTAGTTATCGAGTTGTATTTACTTTTACATATTGACTGTTGCAGATTTCTCTAAGTGTTTTGCGCACTTGTATGTGCGCAGGAGATAGTTCCTGCGTACTTAGCAAGTACGCAAGAATACTTATGCGTACTTTCTAAGTACGCATGAGCAAATTTCCCTGCGCACTTGCTAAGTGCGCAGGCATCCGGTCATGTATAAATAGGAATGGTTGACAGTGGATAAGTACGCAATCTTAGAAACATTCACAGTAGCAAATACGCAGAACTTGTAATCTCAGTATTTCTCTCTGTAACCTTCAAGTGTTTATAATAGACGAAAGTTTAAAGTGATTCTCTTGTGGGTTTACTTTGTGTTGTAAGACTCTCCACCTAGTCACGGGTATTCCGCACCCGGTCCGACCGGTAGACCCACTTGCATGTGACGATCCGCCACACCCGAGGGACCTACAAAACCATTATCAAGCAAATTCATAGATAATATCTCATACCACGCACGAGGTGCTTAATGAAGACCATACAATGCCTTGTCAAGTTTGTAAACTCTATCAAGATAGCTTGGATCAATGAAACCCGATGGTGCTTGACATAAACTTCCTCTTGAACTTTTTCATATAGAAATGTGCTTTTGACATCCATCTGATGAACTGTGGAGTCCATGTAGGTTGCATATGCGAAAAACATTCTGATGGCTTCCATGCGAGCCACTAGTGCAAAGACATCCTCAAAGTCAATTCCTTCTTCTTGATAAAACCCCTGAACCACCAAGCGGGCTTTGTTTCGAATCATGATTCCCCTTTTGTCCTTTTTGTTACTAAATACCCAACGAGTGCCGATTGGAACTTTGTTCTTTGGAAGGTTTACCAGATTCCACAGATGTAACTTGCTGAACTGCTGTAATTCTTCCTGCATGGCCTCTACCCAACTGTTCTCAAGCAAAACAGATTTCATATTTTTAGGTTCAACTTGATAAATGAAGCAAGTGAAGAGACCGTCATTCATTGCTTTGGTGGCACTACGAGTTCGGACTCCCACATTGAGTGGGCCAATGATGTTTTCTATAGGATGATCCTTGTGAATTCTTAACTGTGTAATCTCATCCTCTTCCAAGTGGTCATCCAGATTGGTAACATTGATGTCAGGAATAACAGCTTCCTCATTGATAGGACCTTTATTAGATGATTGTGGAGCAACATCCACTATTTGAGGAGTTTCTTCTTCAATAGTTTCACTTGTTGCCACAAAATCTGAAGCTCCTGAGTGGATTCAGCATTAGCTATAATAGGAGGATCATCTATATGCTAACTTGATGAAGAGGAGCTTGAAGCAGTAAGGTACCTAAAATATTCACAGACATGAGGGGATTAGCTGAGATAGATATGTTAGTGAAATCAGGAAGATTAAATGATTTAAACAAATAATCGACATCAAAAAGCCAATCAGGACCGTCCCCAGCGTCCGTATGATTGCTTTCATGCCAGTTGATATCAATGGACTCCAGCACAATCCTTCGTCTCTTGTTGTAAACACGAAAAACTCTTTGGTTAGAGGAATAACCCATGAAATAGCACTCATCCGATTTGGCTTAAAACTTGTTCAGCTGACCAGAAGTATTCAGCATTGTGCAAACACACCCAAATTTCTTAAATAAATCAATAACAGGCTTGCGCTTATACATAATTTCATAAGGAGTTTTGTTGCAGCTTTTGGTGATGAGAACTCGATTATGAATAAAACATGCGGTATTGACTGCCTCGGCCCAAAACGTGACAGGAAGCTTAGAATCAACGATCATAGTTCTTGCTGCTTCTATCAACGTACGATTTCTTCGTTCAGCCACACCGTTTTGTTGAGGAGTACGAGGTGCACTGAATTGCCAAGAGATACCCTTACTGTCACAGAAAGAATCTAGAGTGGCATTCTAAAACTCTGTGCCATGATCACTGTGAATAGTCTTCACACTTAGATTGAACAAATTCTCGATTTGTAGCAGATGAATCTTCAGGGTCTCCTGCGTCTCATCTTTCTTTGCCAGGAAAAGTACCCAAGTAAATTGAGAGAAGTCATCGGTTACCACTAAACAGTAGGATTTCCGTCCATGACTCATGACACTCACAGGACCGAAGAGATCCATGTGAAACAATTGAAGAGGAGAGTCAATAGAATTAGTGGTTTTGGGTTTGTGAGAAGATTTGTGTTGCTTGCCCTTGGAACAAGAGAGACAATGTTACATGGGTGAGAAATCTTTCAAAGGTAAACCGGTGACAAGGTTTCCTCGAACAAGGCGGTTCATTGTCTTGAAATTCACATGTCCTAATCTCTTGTGCCAAAGAAAGGACTCGTCTTCTGAAGCTTTTGAGAGGAAGCAGGATTCGACTCCTGATGGATTATTCATATCCAGACTATAAGTATTGAATCTTCTAGGAGTACGCATGAGGATTAGGTCTTCGGGAATAACCACTCCAGGCTTCAGAATCAAACATTCCTTGGAGTTGAAGAGGGCACAAAAGTATTTATTACAAATTTGGGACACACTCATCAGATTATACTTCAGCTGTGGGACGAAATTAGCATTCTCCAAGCTATTTACACCATAAGACACAGTTCCTTGTCCTTCAATCTTTCCTCCTTTTGGATTGCCTGCAAATGCAACAAAATCTCCGTCCATTGGATGATAATTTTGCAATAGAGAAAAATGACCAGTCATATGTCTTGAGCAACCACTGTCGACATGCCAGATATTGTCTCTAGTCCTCCTCAATTGTCCCTACACAAAATGAATCATTTAGACGTTGGTACCCAAGCCATTGCTAACTTAGAACTTCTTAATTTTACAAGATGCATTTCGGAAGTCATAGTCAAAATCCTCCTTTAATGGTTTATCAAAAAGATCGTTATTTTTAATTTTCCAAATCCTTTTCGACTAAATTTTGGCATTTTTAATCCTTTTACGTCGCAAAGTTCTACTATGTTGTGATTTAGATAAAACATTTGAAGCACAATCAACTGAATTTTGAAAAACAGATGGTACATTTTCTTCCTCAAAACGATATGTAGACAATTTACATGACTTAAAAACATGATTGGATTCCTCACAACTAAAACAAACTTTATCACATGTTGGCTTAGCCTGATAATTGTCTTCACAAGATGATGAAGATGATTGTGATGTTGAGACATCAGAACTAGAGGCAACTCGTTCTTCAATATTTCTTTCTTGAAGACTCTTATCTTCCTTTAATATGAAAAATTCCAGATTGCTCATTGTTTCTTGTGGAATGTCAGTCACAACAACTCCTGTAATTTTAAAATTTGCAATACAACTCATAGCATTTACAGATTTAGGAACAAAAGGCAAAGCATTCATAAACTTAGAAATAGCATTTCTCAAACTGTCATGCTCAGAAGGCACATAACCAAAATACAAAATTTCAATGTGTTCACAAATATCTGGTTTTGACACGGACATATTATTACATTCATCTGACTCAAGTTCATTTAAAACATTTCCCTTACTAGAACTCTTATCACAATCATCTTCGAAACCTACACAACCTGACTCTGCACAGGAAGCAAAAACTGTCAGAATCTGAAGTTTGGATATAATCATCAGCATATAAATTGCAATCAAAAGGTGTGGAAACATGAGGAACTGGCATATCAGCAAATCTTCCAGACTTGGAATATGGAGGTGGGTGAGAGTTATACCCGATGCCTTCTGTGACATTTTTATGAATTTGGTTGTCAATGATTCCAAAAAGAATTTTCTGATCCATACCCATATGTTCAACTTGAAAATTTTCCTTTTCAGCCTTTTAAAGTCTTTCAGTTAAAATTTGATTATTATTCTTTTGTGTAGTAAGTTGTACAATCAAAGATCAGTTTTCTCTAGAAATATCACGAATTTTCTTTAAGTAAAGTTTCTCACTTTTAGCCACGGAATCATATATCACCTTTATATGATCTCGTTCATCGACCAAAGCCTAGTTGATGAATCTATATTTCTGAATCTCATTTAAACAGGATTTAGCACTGCAAAGTCTAGACATTACCTCAGCTGGTACGGCAGTGAGATCCTTAGATGGTTCAATCATGACACATTTCTCCTTTTCTTCAATGTCTGCCATCATTGACTTGTCAGTTGCTTCCCCTTCTTGATCTCCCCAATGATAGTGTCTATCAGCTTGACAAACCAGAGCTGTTGAGCTGGAAGTTGTAGTGGATTTGGGAGAGATGGCAGCTTGCTTTACAGATGAATTCTTTTTCTCATGTTGCTCCTTTGATGATGGCTCCTTGCAATTCCTTGCAAAATGACCCAGCTGGTCACAGTTGTAGCATCTCACCTTTTTTATATCAAACCCTAGAGTCTTTCCTTGCTTGAATCTATCCATCCCAGTCCTTTTGATGAATCTTTTGGCTCTCAGAGTCAGCATAGCCATACACCAATCAATATCCATCTTTTCCAAATCATCCGGGTTGATCTGCTCCAAGTCATCGGGTTGAAAGCTGACCGGTGTTAGGTTTCTAGAAATCAGTGCATCATAGCACGACATGAAGGCAGTCATGATAGGCAGATACTCATCAGGAATCATAGTGGTTGGCTTCTGAGAGTTGGATGAAGTAGTAGGCTGAACTCCAGAAATCGAAGGTGGGACATCAGTTTGAAAATAAGCCATAGTAGTTTTGTTGGATGAAGTGTAGGAACCTTGACCCGCAAGAAGAGTTGTGTCTCCAGACTGATTAGTTGGAGTGACTACACCCTTCTTTATCTCCAACTCATAAGACTCTAGAATGCTGAAGAGTTCTTACTATGATAAGTCACTTAGTTTTTTAGTTTTCTTGATCATAATCCGGTACATATTCCATTCCTCGGGCAGTGCATCAAGCAGCTTCTTGTTTAACTCAACAGTGGGATACTTGGTTCCTAAAACCTTCAACTTAGAGACAATGCTTGAGAATCGGTTGATCAGTTCATACATGGGTTCTCTAGGGACACTGCTAAACATTTCATATTGCTTCTTGATCAAATCCCTCTTGCTTTCTCTAACCTCAACACTTCCCTCATACCTGGTACATAAAGCAACCCAAAGATCTTTGGCAGTTGTATACTCAGCAAATATGTTGAACACATCCATAGGAAGAGCCATAGAAATAGATCCATAAGCCTTGTTATCTCTAGCAATTAAGGCAATATCCTTTTCATCATATTCGGACACAAGCTTGGGACGTTGAACATCTACAGTGGTAGAAATTGGCTTGTGTGGACCATCAGTGATTGACTGCAACAGAGTATGGTCATGGAACTGAAAGAAAGTCTTCATCTTGTTGGTCCAATCATCAAAGTCTCTAGTGGACACCAAGACAGGTGGCTTGTTTCCTCCAGCATATTCACTGTTGCTTGAAGATGCCTGATGTATTGCAAAATACACCCATTTATCGTGTTTAGTTTGAGTGGTTTTGTTTAGTTTTCTTTTAGTTTTTAGTTAGAATATGTTACTGTTGATCCATTTGTGTTTACCAAGTCTCGAGTGATAGTTGTTGCTGAAATGGGCAGAAAACGAGTCAAAAATATACAAAACCGAGTACCGGAAGAGAGCGGGAGGTCAAGAGACAATTAAAAGCATGAAATTCGAGAAGAAACACCTTCTCGCCACCCGCGAGAAGGTCAGGAGTTGTCCCTCGCGGCCCGCGAGGGAGTTGTATCACAACAAACAGTTTTTAACTCCTAGCCACCCGCGAGAAGGGAAGCCAATGGGCTCCACGGGTGGCGAGGGCCTATTTTCCACAGAATGTTTCGACTTTCAGGTGGGTTGATGCTGGATTGGGGTATAAATACATCTCAATCATATACTTGTAAAACCCTAGCCGATTTTGAAGAATCTAGGACGAATTTTGGAGAGATTTTGGAGCAATTTCAAGCAAGAAGGAGAAACGGTTGAAGGTTGGAGTCCTAGGATCCATCAAGCTCGTGGTTTGGCTATCCGGGTTTATCAATTCTTTGTTTTCTTAATTTTTACCATGTTTTTCCACTTTGTTGAAATTGCGTCTTTGATTTGGATAATGATGAGTAGCTAAATTAGATAAACTACCTAGATTATGATGAATGGGATGCTAAAGTTGTGATTTTTATATTGGATGCTTGTTAATTTTGGATTTCATGATAAAGTAGCAAACTTGATTATTGATTCGTTGAATATGCATGCTTAGAATTATTCTAATTGTTATATATTGCTTCGTATGATCTTTGGTGAATGTCTTTTGCGTAATAGGGTCATGCTAGATCATTAACCTGCGTTGTGATTTGTTGGGTTAATTGGCCAAAATACCTTAGAAGCTATATTTGATAATTGAATAGGTCTAGGTGTTATACTAATCTTAATAGCCGAGAGGTGCGAGATTATTGATAGGTCTAAATTGGTAAATTGCTAGGGTGGTCTTTGAGAGAAGTCTGTCATAGTTGCCTTGCTAATATTTGTCTATCGAGTCGAATCAAGCACCCAAGTCATCCTAGGTTTACAACCCGAGAGGGAGTAGGTCATATTAGGGTACTTTACATAAACATTTAGATAACCGAGAGGAAGTCTAGATCAACTGGTGTTTTCAGCAGCCTTCAGAGTTCCTTAGGTGTCTTCCCGAAAAGGGTCGGGAGTCCTGTTCGGTGTCTCAAGAGGTTAGAAATTTATGATCCCGGTTCCTTATTAACTTGCATCCGTTAAAAGTATAGCTCGAAGCATCCCAGGATTCCAGTCTAGGTAGTTACCCATCGTCATCTGAAGTAAAACACAAAATCACCTTCGTGTCTTAGGTAATTTAGTTAATTGGTAGTAATTTAATCGCTTTTCTTTTAGGATTTTAGACAACACCCCCCCCAAAAAAATATATATAAAAACAATTAGTCGTGTCAGTCAGTCTGTTTAAGTGAGTCTAATTTACGTAATAAATAGAGTTTCGTGGGTTCGATTTCCGGACTTATTTAGCTGTACTAGAGTCGATCGGTTCACTTGTCGGTTAGTAGTTTAGTCGAGTTTTAGAGAGTCTAGAGTATAACTTAGTTTCTAGAATAGGTTAATTTAGTTAATAATTTAATAGCTATACGTATAGAACATCAAGTTTTTGGCGCCGTTGCCGGGGACTCTTGGCGATTGCGTTCATTAGCTTTGATCAGACTGCATAATAAATACGTACTACTTGTGTAATATTTTGAGTCGTAGGTATCTAATCAGTCGTGTCTTTTTAGTTATCTTTCGTAAAAAAAAAAAATTTTTAGTATAGTAATAGAGACTTCTCACCTGTTTCCTTGTGTTAGTTTTGCAGTTTATGCATACGCGCTCAAAGTGGCCGCTACCTAATCCAAAGAAGGAGGACAACTTCCCGCTAGCGGATTTCGCGCCGGAGGTTAGTACTTTTTCTTCACAACCATCAAGCCCACCACCTTTCCAAGTCGACCAAATGGCTGACCGTCAGACTGTTCACCAACAATCCACCCTAGGACTCACTGGTGTAAACTCACATATCGCCAATGAAAATTCGAGGCAAATCCCCTCGTACATCATGACCGCCATCTCTAACACGTGTCAATTTCACGGTCGTGATGATGAGGACGCACCTGCACATATCGCCCGCCTCACTCCCATTTTAGGTACGTTCCATCTACAAGGAGCCACCAATGATGCCATCTTTCTCCAACTTTTCCCGTTCACTCTAGCCGATCGAGCTGCTACTTGGCTCGATTCTCAACCCGCAGGCACATACACTACTTGGGCCACACTTAGGGGTGGATTTCTCAGGAAGTATTTCCCACCCGCTAAGGCATCTCGCCTCCGTGATCAGATTCACTCGTTTCGCATGGAACCCGATGAGTCCTATTACCTTGCTTGGGAGCGTTTCCAAAACCTACTCACTCGATGCTCCCAACATGGTCTCTCTGATTGGGCCCTTGTAGAGAAATTCTATAATGGTCTCAATTATGACACGAAAGCTCGTTTCGATACTTCAGCGGGAGGACACCTCATGGGTAAGAAATCAGTAACCGAATGCCTAAATATGTTTGAGAGTTTTGCCCAATCTGAGTCTGAGCAGCGATCAGCAAATAGGAATACCACTCCTATCACTAGTGCAACCTCATCTTTACGAGGTGTTCACCAGGTCACACTGGATACTAGTGTTGCTGCTGCTCTAGAGAACTTGCACCGTGAGATGAAAGAGATAAAAGCCAAGGTAGACAAATGTGAGTTCTGTAGGGGAGGTCATAGCACTTTACATTGCCCGTTGATGAGTGAGGAACAAGTCGATTTCGTAGTCGGTCAGTCGAGAGGTCCATTAAATGCTTTTAATAATAATAAATATAATTCGAACTGGCGTAATAATAATAATAATTCAAATTGGCGTTCTTCCGGTAATCCCCCTGGTTTCCAATCTAATTTTAATCGGGGTCAAGGTCAGTTCAGTTCTGGGAGTTCAGGTGGACAGGGTCAGTTTGGAAATCAGTTTAACAACCAAGGACAGGGTAATGGTAATGGAGTTTCAGTTGGTCAGGGATCATCTAGTGGTCAGGGTTCAAACAAGGGTTTAGATAGAATTGAGAAACTCCTGTCACAGTTAGTTGTTAAGGATCAGGTCACCCAGAAAACTCTTTCTGAACACGATATTCTTCTTAAGAATCAGCAGTCCGCTTTCCTTGACCTTCAAAGGTCCGTTGGTGACATGGCTAGAAAACTTGAGGAGAGGTTACCCGGTCAATTTCCGGGTGGCACTCAACTCAATCCGAATGCTCATGCGAAAGCCATCACCACTCGTAGCGGAAGAATTTTAGGTGAACCGAAAGTGAGAGAGGGGGTAGAGGTAGAGGAGGAGGAGCCAGTTGATAAAGAAATTGAGTTGAAGGCTCCCGGTAAAGTGCAATCTAGGCTAGACCCAGCAATTACCGCACACACCGTCGAGCCCCAAGTGGAGAGGAGCTTTGAGAAGAGACCGATAGAGTCTAGGACTTCACCAGTTATAGATCTTTCACGAGTCCCGTATCCTGCCCGCCTTAAGCAACAGAAATATGCCAAGGAATACGAGCATTTTCTCGACATGTTCAAACAACTAAAAATTAATCTCCCGTTCATTGAGGCTCTCCAATGCATGCCCAAATATGCCAAGTTTTTTAAGGACCTTCTTAAAAGAAAGGATCGATTGGGGGAGCTCTCAAACATTCCATTGACCGGAGGTTGTTCCGCGGTTGTTTTGAACAAATTATCGGAAAAACTGACGGATCCGGGTATCTTCACCATTCCATGCCTATTCGGTAGTGATACCCAATGTAGAGCTTTAGCCGACCTAGGTGCTAGCATCAACTTGATGCCGTTTTCCCTCTATGAGAAGCTAGACCTAGGTGAACTTTCACCCACTCGCATGACTTTATCCTTAGCCGATCGTTCCGTCAAATACCCTCGTGGTATCATTGAAAATTTACTTGTTAAGGTCGATAAGTTTGTCTTCCCGGTTCATTTTGTCATTCTTGATATGGAAGCTGATGAGGGAGTTCCTATCATTCTAGGCCGTCCATTCTTGCGCACCGTAAAGGCACTCATCGATGTTTATGATGGAAAAATTTCACTCTGCGTTGGTGACGAGAAGGTCACATTTGAGGTAGCTAGATCCATGCAACACCCAAACGATTCTAGTGATTTTAGCGGCCCATGCCATTCCGTCTATTTCTTGAATTCATTCATGTCAGGCGTGGACCAATGTCTCTAGTATATCAGTGGAGTCGATTCGTTGGGAGGGGGAGTGCCTGATGAATTGGAGGAGAGTGAAGAAGAAGAGGAGGAAATCCTGTGGTTTCCCGAGGTGATGGAGCTTAGTGAGGTTAGGAATGAAAGTGAGAGAGCTCCCTTAGAGATACCAACCCCTTTAGAACTAAAAGTTTTGCCTTCACACCTAGAGTATGCTTATTTAGGAGAGGGTTCGAGTCTTCCCGTTATTATCTCCTCTAAGTTGATGGAGGAGGAGAAGTTGAGGTTGTTAGAGGTGCTGAAGTTGCACAAAGAGGCAATTGCATGGAGTCTTTCGGATATTAAGGGCATAAGCCCCGCCTATTGTACTCACCGGATTCTTATGGAGGATGAATATAAGCCGGTGGTGCAACCTTAAAGGCGTCTCAATCCAAACATGCAAGAGGTAGTGAAGAAGGAGGTTTTGAAGTTGATAGATGTCGGGGTGATTTACCCAATTTCTGATTCCCCATGGGTGAGCCCGACCCAAGTTGTCCCGAAGAAAGGGGGGATGACAGTGGTCATGAATGAGAAGAATGAGCTAATCCCTTCGTGCACGGTCACCGGTTGGCGTGTGTGCAGTGATTACCGAAAATTAAACGACGCCACCCGGAAAGACCATTTCCCTCTACCGTTCATCGATCAGATGTTGGAGCGTCTGGCGGGTCAACAGTTTTACTGTTTTCTTGACGGATTTTTGGGATACTTCCAGATTCCCATCACACCGGAGGATCAGGATAAGACGACATTTACATGCCCTTATGGCACATATGCGTACCGCCGCATGCCATTCGGATTATGTAACGCTCCGGCTACCTTCCAGCGTTGTATGGTCGCTATATTCCAGGATATGATTGAGACTTCCATGGAAGTTTTCATGGATGACTTCTCGGTTTATGGAGGCTCGTTTGATCAGTGTTTGATTAATTTGGGGAAGATGTTGAAGCGGTGTACGGAGACGAAATTGATGTTGAATTGGGAGAAATGTCACTTCATGGTGACGGAAGGGATAGTATTAGGCCATAAAATCTCACGAGATGGCATAGAGGTGGATAGAGCCAAAATAGATATAATCAGCAGGTTACCCCCACCGACGAGTGTTAGGTCGATCCGTAGTATTCTCGGTCATGTGGGCTTTTATAGGCGTTTTATCAAGGATTTTTCCAAAATTACTCGGCCCATGACCCGACTCCTCGAGAAGGATGCCCCGTTTGTCTTTGATGAGGAGTGTCTCAAAGCCTTTGATTTTTTGAAAGAAAAGTTAATCAGTGCCCCCATTCTTATATCACCTGACTGGAGCTTGCCTTTTGAGCTCATGTGTGATGCGAGTGACTACGCAGTTGGTGCAATTTTGGGGCAAAGACGGGATAAGCACTTCCACCCCATGTACTACGCGAGCAAAACTCTAAATGATGCTCAAGAAAACTATACCACCACAGAGAAAGAGCTCCTAGCCGTAGTATTCACATTCGATAAATTCCGTTCATACCTCGTGCTTTCGAAAACCACCGTTTTCACTGATCATTCTGCTTTGCGTTTTCTCTTCCAAAAGAAAGATGCTAAGCCTCGTCTCATACGGTGGATCCTATTGCTCTCCGAGTTCGATATAGATATTAAGGATAAGAGAGGAGCGGAGAATGTTGAGGCCGACCATTTGTCACGGTTGGAGGACCCGAAGAGAGAGGAGATTCGAGAGGAGGCGATAGGTGATAAATTCCCTCACGAGTCGGTTGAGTTTGTGGCAGCGGAGAAGGAAGGTATGCCATGGTTCTCCGATTTGGAAAATTACCTAGCGAATGGAGTTGTGTTGAAGGGTATGACAACCCAACAGAGGAAGAAATTTTTTAGGGAAACTAGGAGGTACATTTGGGATGATCCTTTTCTTTTTAGGATAGGAGGAGATAGGATTCTCAGGAGGTGTGTGACGAAGGATAAAGGTAATGAGATCCTTAGGCATGTTCATGAGGGTTTAACGGGAGGTCACCATGGTCCTCACACCACCGCCCAAAAGGTGTTTGATTGTGGGTTTTATTGGCCTTCGGTAGTTAAGGATGCCTTAGAGTTTGTTAGGAGATGTGATGCGTGCCAACGTACCGGCAATATCTCATCCAAGAACAAGATGCCTCAAAATCCAATCCAGATCCTTGAAATATTCGACGTTTGGGGCATTGACTTCATGGGACCATTCCCCATCTCTAGTGGGAATCGGTACATCCTCGTGGCGATTGACTATGTTTCAAAGTGGGTAGAGGCTCAAGCTCTTCCCACAAATGATGGCCGAGTGGTGGTGAGATTCCTAAAGAAGTTATTCACTCGTTTTGGTACACCTAGAGCTCTCATAAGTGACCGTGGCACTCATTTTTGCAACGCCGTGATGGAAAAAGCGTTAGCACGCTACGGGGTCACTCATCGTTTGTCCACCGCATATCACCCCCAAACAAGCGGTCAAGTTGAGAATGCCAATCGAGGAGTGAAGCGAATCCTAGAGAAAACCGTAGGGAAAAATAGGAAAGATTGGTCTGAGAAGCTAGATGATGCTTTATGGGCGTTCCGAATCGCATACAAAACACCCTTAGGAACCACCCCGTTTATAGTCGTTTATGGAAAAGCATGTCACCTACCCGTAGAATTGGAACATCGTGCGCTTTGGGCTCTCAAAACCGTGAACCTAGACTTAACCGAAGCCGCTCGAAAATGATTATTCCAAATTCATGAGTTAGAGGAGCTTAGAAATGCGGCATATGCACGTTCATGGAATATTAAGGAGAAAACTAAGGCATTGCACGATAGGAGGCTTAGGAGAGTGAGGGAGTTTAGAAAGGGGGATAACGTACTTGTTTATAACTCCCGGTTGAAGTTGTTTGGGGGGAAGTTGAAGTCAAAGTGGTCGGGACCATATGTGGTCAAGGAGGTTTTTCCATACGGGACGATTGAGTTGTTAGATGAAGCCGATGGGAATACCTGGAAAGTAAATGGCCACCGTTTGAAACACTATGTAGGGGGACCCATAGATCTTACCGAAGTGGAGGAAACTCCTCTCGAAATACCTCCTAACAACGCCCAAGTATAGAGTCTTGAGTGAAAGCTCAAGTGTAAAGTTTGTATTTTTTCGTAGTTTTTGTTTTTGTGTCTTGTGTTTTTGAGTCTTGTGCAGGAAAACAACACCGTTGGGGAGCAACGATCGACAGGAAAACGAATTTCCAGGTAAGTCTCAGTGTTAGATTTTATTTGGAATGGGTTTTTGGGAGGTTTGGAAAACTTATAATTTTTCTAAGGCATGGGAGCTGGCAACATCTCGAAACTTTCTGTTGAAATAGGCCCCTCGCCACCCGCGAGGGATTTAAGATATACGTCGCGGGCCACGAGGCTCCTCGCCACCCGCAAGACAGATTCCCATAATCGCCGCGGGCCGCGAGCCTTCTTTCTCTTCAGAACAAAACCTCTCATCCCCAAACCTGCAATCACTTTTCTCCTTACAAACCCTAAAATACCTTACGGCCTCCACCACCAACCCACCACAAATCCACCATTTTTACACCCCATTCACCATTTTTGACCCCTCTTACACCTATCATATCATCCTACACCTGAAACCCACCAGAAACTACTCATTTGTTCACTCACCAGCATACATTTTCACAGGGTTCTGGGTGTACCTCTTGTTTCTTAGTTTTCTTACTGATTAACTCGCTCTTCAGGTATGTTTTCTTGTATTTTGTAATTTTGTAATCTTTTAGTCTTCGAGTTTTGATCGGTAGTGGGTAGTTTTGCATGTTTAGGTGTCGGTTCTTCATCGTGTCGTTTAGTTAGTTTGGGTCTTTGATGATAAATGCAGTGCGGATGGGTAAGTTCGGGGCTGTTTTGGTTGTGTCTGTGCCGATGGCTTGGTTTGGGAACATTCGGAAATTGAGGTGGTTTGATTAGGGATAACTTAAGCTCTGTACTCAATGTCGGTTTGTTGTGGCACTTAGGTTTAATTGGGGACAATTAAAGTGCCGAGGGAGGTAATGTACATTGAGTCTAGTTAGTGAGTCGTTTTTTTTTGTTTCGGGTTAGTTTTTGGGTAATTTTATGTTTTGACAGGTTAAAGGCTACTCGCCCGTACTCAATCTCCATTCGGGCGAGTTTAGTCTAAACTTATAATTAGTTCTTGTAAATTGTCGCCCAAAGTGTTTGTAACTTCAGGTTTTCTGGTGCAACCGCGAATGAAATGCTATACGGTTGATTATTTATTAAAAAAAAATAAAAAAAAAATAAAAAAAATAAAATAAAATAGTTTGTGAATACTGACTTTCTGCTTTTCTTTTCTTTGTTTGATTATTCATGTGCAGATATGTCAGGTGAAGGTTCGTCAACTAGATCAGGAAGGAAGCGAAGAGGCCCAACACCGCGCCCGCGAGGGGACGCGGCTGAGCAGGACTATAATCCAAATCTGGGTCAAAGGATGATCAAGTATCATACCAGAGAACGTATCCCTAACTGTAGAGTCACGAGGCTTCGAGAACACCCGCTTCTGCAATTTGAGTTGGGAACTCAGGAATCGTGAAAATTGGATACCTTGATTGATACAAATCTATTACAATTTAGGACCATCGATTGGACGCTTCTAGACAACATTGGCCAAAGAGATAGGATCGAGGCGTTGCTGGGTGATAAGTTCAGGGCTGCATTGTGTTGTATGGCTCCACAATATGAGGAATTGACTTTAGAGTTTCATGCTACTTTCAGGTACAAGCAGGGAAATTTTGAGCAACATGATGCGGTCTCGTTTCTCTAGGTAGACAGCTGTACGAGATGACCATGCCCCAATTTGTGGTGGCTACTCAGTTATATACACAGGCAGAGGTTCAAACACCGGAGTTTATCACTAGTGTGAGGGGTGTCTTTACGAGGCAGCATGATTACAGCTTGGTGAGGAATGATCTGGTTAGGTTTTGGGGTACTATCTCAAATGCTCCCTTCTCAGGGAGTATGTTGAATTCAGAAATTATCGATCCGTTCTACAGGTATATTCATAAGATCTTGACAGCGACACTTGTTGGCAGAGGCTCGGGAGAGAATAAGATCAACCAGGTTGATCTGTTTTGTTTGCTGTGTATGGTGGAGCAGAGGCCTGCAAATGTGGCCAGTATTATCGCATGGTCCATGAAAAGGACCTGGAGGGGTGGTCCGGATGCTGGTGTCTACATGGGGCCTTATGTGACTAGAATTGCTGAAAGTCTTGGGGTGTTTGACAAATATGAGGCGAGGTATTTGAAAGATGGGCCGGTTACAGTTATGATGGGATTCTCAGTATGCATGAACCGCCTAGTTGGGAACCGATTCGAGCAGGGCCACAGGGTCAACCACCAGCAGGATCTGAGGCTGCAGCAGCTATGCAGTCCGGGATACCGACCCGTTATCAGAGACCATTGCATCGGTCTGAGAGGCCAGCACCACAGTATCCTCTCCAACAGCCACGACCGGACCCCCTCACATTGGATTCGATGTATGATAGGATGGAGCATGGGTTTAGGGACTTACATGGGTTGGTGACCACTGGCCATAATGAGATCAGGACGCTGCTTTCTACTGGGTAGCAACGTCAGGAGGAGGCATTGAGGTATATGATGGGAAACATGAATATGAATGTCCTGAGTTTTTTCGCGCCTCAGGGGTCGAGTGGTCAGCAGTACAGTGGTTATGGTCAGTATGGTTGCTATGGACAACCGGGCAGCTCAGGTCAGTATGGTGCCGACCGCTCACCACCAGAGTTTCCGATTTTTGAGGCTGAGAGTGAAGAGGACGAAGAATAGTGTGGGGATGATGCAGCTGTTATTCTGTCCTTTCTATTTATTTTTCGTTTATGATGTTTTCAGTATCTATGGTTTGTGATGTTTTAGTACATTGATACATTGGGTGGGTTGGTTTGGTTGGTTTGTGTTTGGTTTGTGTTTGGCTTGAACAAACTGAATGGTTTTCTCTGTGAGTATTTTGATTATGTTTAGGTTGTTGTGATGTTGCCGGTTCCGTTCATGTGTGATAAATGAGGATTGTTGGCTGGGCACGTTCGGTATGGAGGGCACTAGTTGAAATTGACTGGCACGTTGACAGTCTTGCTTTATTACCAGCTAAGTCTTTTCTAGTCGTGTATCTTGTATTTTCATTTCTTTCCATTCCTGCATTAGGGACAATGCAACATTTAAGTGTGGGGATGGGACATTTAATTTTTCATTGATAAAAAAAATTAAAAAAAAAATAAAAAAATAAAAAAATTATAAAATTGGAAAATGTCTCTATTTTAGAAGTTTGCAATTAAAAGCACGGAAAATGATAGTAAAGTCGGGTTTTTACTTGGTTTTTGAATATGAGATTATAAATAAAGTCAAAGCGTGTCTAGTTAGGGATATGTGGGTAGGCCCGACCGGTTGAGAAGTTTCCTTTGAACTTAAATATATCTAATGTTGGGATATTTGTGGGTTATCATCTATGAGAAGTAGGGAAGTCGATACCGCCACAAATAGTATAAGGAATGCCGTTATAAGTTTTAAAATCTTAGAATTTTTATCGAAAAAAAAAATAGAATAAAAGAGCATATAAAATAACGATGCCTATGGAATGCTCTTGGGGATGGTGACTCTGATTGAAATTCCCGCTAGGATAAGTTAAAATAAAATGATATGATTACCGACGCTCACGTTGTCACTCTTGGGGATGGTGACTCTGATTGAAACAACCTCTGGGTTAGGTATGAATATTGTGTGCTCGTGATTTCTATGAAAAAAAAAGAGAAAATTTTGATGTTAATTCTTTTGATTTTTAAAACATAAGACGGTTAGGAAATAATCAATTGGTTGTTCCTTTTGTTCCATAAGCTTGAGGTGGGGTTAGATGAAACTATAGCTTCCGATGCGTGAGTCCCTACATAATCTGATTGAACTTAAATTAAATAAACATGATAAGGAACATTGATACCGGATTTGGTTTTAAGAGGATAATATATTTGCAATCGCAGCTAACATGTCACTAAGCTTTAATTAAAATAACTGAGTTTTTGAGAACCAAGTTTCTACCTGACTATGATTCCGTATACATAATTCTTTTTCAGGGACGAAAAAAAGAGTAAGTGTGGGGATATTTGATGTATTGCAAAATACACCCATTTATCGTGTTCAGTTTGAGTGGTTTTGTTTAGTTTTCTTTTAGTTTTTAGTTAGAATATGTTACAGTTGATCCATTTGTGTTTACCAGGTCTCGAGTGATAGTTGTTGCTGAAATGGGCAGAAAACGAGTCAAAAATATGCAAAACCGAGTACCGGAAGAGAGCGAGAGGTCAAGAGACAATTAAAAGCATGAAATTCGAGAAGAAACACCTTCTCGCCACCCGCGAGAAGGTCAGGAGTTGTCCCTCGCGGCCCGCGAGGGAGTTGTATCACAACAAACAGTTTTTAACTCCTAGCCACCCGCGAGAAGGGAAGCCAATGGGCTCCGCGGGTGGCGAGGGCCTATTTTCCACAGAATGTTTCGACTTTTTGGTGGGTTGATGCTGGATTGGGGTATAAATACATCTCAATCATATACTTGTAAAACCCTAGCCGATTTTGAAGAATCTAGGACGAATTTTGGAGAGATTTTGGAGCAATTTCAAGCAAGAAGGAGAAACGGTTGAAGGTTGGAGTCCTAGGATCCATCAAGCTCGTGGTTTGGCTATCCGGGTTTATCAATTCTTTGTTTTCTTAATTTTTATCATGTTTTTCCACTTTGTTGAAATTGCGTCTTTGATTTGGATAATGATGAGTAGCTAAATTAGATAAACTACCTAGATTATGATGAATGGGATGCTAAAGTTGTGATTTTTATATTGGATGCTTGTTAATTTTGGATTTCATGATAAAGTAGCAAACTTGATTATTGATTCGTTGAATATGCATGCTTAGAATTATTCTAATTGTTATATATTGCTTCGTATGATCTTTGGTGAATGTCTTTTGCGTAATAGGATCATGCTAGATCATTAACTTGCGTTGTGATTTGTTGGGTTAATTGGCCAAAATACCTTAGAAGCTATATTTGATAATTGAATAGGTCTAGGTGTTATACTAATCTTAATAGCCGAGAGGTGCGAGATTATTGATAGGTCTAAATTGGTAAATTGCTAGGGTGGTCTTTGAGAGAAGTCTGTCGTAGTTGCCTTGCTAATATTTGTCTATCGAGTCGAATCAAGCACCCAAGTCATCCAAGGTTTACAACCCGAGAGGGAGTAGGTCATATTAGGGTACTTTACATAAACATTTAGATAACCGAGAGGAAGTCTAGATCAACTGGTGTTTTCAGCAGCCTTCAGAGTTCCTTAGGTGTCTTCCCGAAAAGGGTCGGGAGTCCTGTTCGGTGTCTCAAGAGGTTAGAAATTTATGATCTCGTTTCCTTATTAACTTGCATCCGTTAAAAGTATAGCTCGAAGCATCCCAGGATTCCAGTCTAGGTAGTTACCCATCGTCATCTGAAGTAAAACACAAAATCACCTTCGTGTCTTAGGTAATTTAGTTAATTGGTAGTAATTTAATCGCTTTTCTTTTAGGATTTTAGACAAAGCCCCCCCCCCCCAAAAAAAATATAAAAACAATTAGTCGTGTCAGTCAGTCTGTTTAAGTGAGTCTAATTTACGTAATAAATAGAGTTTCGTGGGTTCGATTTCCGGACTTATTTAGCTGTACTAGAGTCGATCGGTTCACTTGTCGGTTAGTAGTTTAGTCGAGTTTTAGAGAGTCTAGAGTATAACTTAGTTTCTAGAATAGGTTAATTTAGTTAATAATTTAATAGCTATACGTATAGAACATCAATGCCATAACTCAAAGAAGTTAAAAGAACAAACAGTAGCTAGTTTCGGGTGAACAGGGATGATCGAAACAACTAGTTTCGATATAAAAAAAGCAGATCGAAACTACTAGTTTCCATAGAAGAAACAGAATCCAGAAACAACAAGTTTCGATGAAGAAGACTTAGCAGAAAATCCAGCAAACTCAGTAGAAACTACAAGTTTCGATTGAAACTAGTTTCGATTGAAACTAGTTTCGATTGAAACTAGTTTCGATAGTGCAGTAGTTTTAGTTTCGGGTGATCAATATGCAAAGGTTAGTTTCGATATAACAGGACAAATAACTAGTTTCGATGATACCTTCTCCAGACAAAAAGTTTTGATGACCAACCAAAAGCAGAAATTGTCTCCCAGTAGTTTCGATACCTCCTTCTTCAAGCTTCAGCAGACTCCATTGATGAAAAGCTTCAAAAAATCAAAGATGGTAAAATCCTAATCTGATTCAGCGAAAAGCTTCCAAATATGCTTCTGAATACAAATCAATCTGTAGATCCGAAAAACTCGAAGAAATAGTGCCAAAATCGATGAAAAGTGCCAAAATAGTGTAAACCCAGAAAACCTTCAAATTCCAACTAAAAGTCACCTAAAATCGATCAAAACGTCATGAAAATACTTAGAAATCAAGAGCATAAAGCTCTGATACCAATTGTAGGTCCAAATTTCAATCGGAAATCACTCAACAAATTGATTACACACACACAGGCGAAATCTGTGTGCATGGTGGTGAAACAGAGGGTAGAAACAGAATTGGTGAAGATAAACAGGCAAACCAAACAGGAATCAACACAAATAAGATATGAAATTGTAAGAACAACAGATAAAATAACTCCAAATGTGTATTGATTCAGAAAACTATGAAAGAGAGAATTTCAGGGTTACAACGGCTATCCACACCATAGAAATTCTCAAACTAGGCTATTTATAGTAAGTTGACAGGCATCGAAACTATGCTTACCGAAACTACTAGTTTCGGTGAAGCATTTACAAGGGTGATAAGCCTTTTGAAACTAAATTATCTATCGAAACTACTAGTTTCGATTGAACAAATCTCAATCGAAACTAGATAGTTTCGACGGCCCAGACTTAGAAATAAAACAGAAAATTACATTAAAATGAAATTACAAGTTAATAAACTAACTAAACATTGTTAAAAGAGAAATATGTTGATGACAACAGCTTATACAATAATAAAACTCTACAAGGATGGGGGTCAATAACTTGAATAAAGTCAATTGGAAGGTTTAAACGTCAAAATTGAAAAGTGTGGGGTTCAAGTTGACGGTTCAAGCGGTTAGGGGGGGGGGGGTTCGAACCATTAAATTGCATCTAAATGTTTATATACATATATAAGTGTGTATGTGGTTTGACTTTTGTTTAAAACCTTATATTTATATGTATCTATTTTGTGTTAAGACTAATATATATGTATGTATGTATACAAAGGAGTGAGGAGGTACAAGGTTTCAATCTTTTATACTTGATTCAAGAATGTAGGATTTTGTGTGTGTGCATGTAAGAGTTTTAGGGGGGGGGTTGTATTGAATGAATAACTTGAACTATAAACTTTGCATGGATAATATAGGGTATTGCACTTGAATTGAAATATAGTTTATTGCATTGGAACAAATACATGGGAAAATTTTGGAATGTTACAGTAGTAACTGAAAAAATGTCGAGATTGCCGACTATTGATCAAAGAGGAATATCTTGTCGACTTAATTCCTGTGGCGATGCAAGAATTTGATGTGATCATTGGAATGGCCTGGTTATCTTCGCATGTTATTATCTGTAATCAAAAGATCGTGCGATTCACGACATCCACAAGAAAAGAAGTTAATGTCATTTGCGAACGATGGAACCAGATTACGTTGTGTACGATGGATAAGATAAATGGTTACGTGAGACAAGGTCACCAAGCATTCTTAGCCTACGTGGCTGATGTAAAGATGAAAGAAAAGGAACTGGATCAAGTTCCAGTAGTGAAAGAATTTCCTGATGATCTCCCAGGTGCTCCACCTGAGAGAGAGATCGAATTCAAAATCAATTTAATTCCTGAAGCTAAGCCGGTGGCTAAGGCTCCTTACCCGTTAGCACCAACTAAAATGAAAGAGTTGATGTCCCAATTTCAAGAGTTATTAGACAAGGGATTTATACATCCGACTGTATCCCTGTGGGGTGCACCAATCGTGTTCGTCAAGAAGAAGGACGGTAGTATGAGAATGTGCATAGACTACCGAGAATTGAACAAATTGACTATCAAGAATACGTATCCTTTACCTATGATTGATGATCTGTTCGATCAGTTGCAAGGATCTAGTTAGTTTTCCAAAATCGACTTAAGATCCGGTTATCACCAAGTCAAAGTGCTAGACGACGTGCCTAAAACGACATTTAGAACTCGTTAGGGACATTATGAATTTGTGGTAATACCTTTTGGAGTGACGAATGCTCCGGCAGTTTTCATAGACCTCATGAATAGAGTATGCTGGCCAATGTTAGACAGATTTGTTATTGTCTTCATTGATGACATCTTGATTTATTCAAGAAATGAAGAAGAACACACAGAATATCTCCGTGAAGTTCTTACTACATTATGAAGGGAAAAATTTGACGCAAGATTCTCAAAATGTGCGTTCTGGCTAAGGGAAGTTTAATTTCTGGGCCATGTTATAAATACGGAAGGCATTTCAGTGGATCCAACAAAGGTAGAGGATGTAATTAAATGGTCTACACCTAAGAATCCATCGTAAGTAAGAAGTTTATTGGGGTTAGAAGACTATTATAGAAGATTCATTCAAGACTTCTCCAAGATAGCCACCCCATTAACTAAACTGACTCAAAAGAATTCGAGGTATGAATGGAATGCTAAACAAGAGAAGGCATTTCAAACACTGAAAGAGAGGTTGACACAAGCTCTAGTGCTGGCACTACTAGATGGGGTGGAAGATCTTGTGGTATATTCTGATGCCTCGAAGCTTGGATTAGGATGCGTTTTAATGCAAAAGGGAAAGGTGATAGCATATGCCTCTCGACAGCTAAAGACACACGAAGCAAACTATCCAACCCGTATCTGGAATTAGCGGTGTAAAGTTTCAACCAAATAGGCTAACACATTAAGAAAATACCAGGAAGTTCGGAAGACGTAGAATTGTATAAGCATTGAAGTATACGGCCGCATACTTCAAGATGGCCGCATACTTCATCGGCTGGCCGAATACTTGAAGTATGCGGCTCAAGCCCAAGCCAACCGAATACTTTTTTTAGCTATAAATAGATGTCTTTGTAATAGTATTCAGGTAAGACGAGTAGTTGAACATTTTGTTATGTAATCAAAGGTGTTATTAACTAATACAAAAATAGTTTGATAATCATTGTTTCTCGTTCTCTTTGTTTACCTACAAGTCACGTGTCGAGTCTGTTTTCGCTAGGTTCAACACGTCGTTGAATCCTTTTATTGAAGATCCTCAGGAATTCGGACCTTACAATTGGTATCAGAGCCTTAGCGCTCATTCAGTGAAGCTTACAACGGATTTCTTTGATTCTTGAGGTATCAAAGTTACTGTTTTCGTTTGAATAAACTGACTTGTTTATTTTGGAAGAGTTTGTTCATAGATTCACAGGCATTGGACCTCAGTTCTGTCGTGTTTGTTGAAGAATTGGATTGATTATTTGATTTTCCTGTTGTTTAATCAAAGTATTCGGTTAAATCTTTGTCTGCAAAGTAATCGGCATTCAAAGTTTGCGGGTATTGAAGTTTACGGTAATTCAAAGTTTGCGGTATTTGAAGTTTATGGTAATCTCAAGTTTGCGGCTTTCAAGTTTACGGTACATACTTGAAGTTTGCAGCTTTCAAGTTTGCGGTATTTACTTGAAGTTTGAGGTTCTCTCAGTTTGCAATTTTTACTTCTGTTTGTTGCAATCTCGTGCTGTTCTTTTGTTTATTAAGTCATGACTGCTCAAAACCTTATTGCTACTATGGATAATGAGATCGGTACCACAAATAGACCTCCTCATCTCAGTAATGCTGATGATTTTGATAACTGGAAATACATATATGAAAACTTTGCTAGGTTTAATGATTCATCTGTATGGAAGTCTATTGAGAAGGGTCCTACGATCCCTATGGTTCGAAATGAAAATAATGAGTTTGTTCCAAAGGATCCTGATCTTTACGTAGGTGAAGAAATTACTCAAAGGGAGAAGGATGAAAAGGCTTATGTTGGTTTGACAATGAGTAATTGCTCAGGGCTTCAAGGAGTTCAAGACTGCAAAATCTCTCTAGGATGCATTGGTTGAAAGATTTGAGGGAAACTTGGATATACGTGAAAGTCGGAAGGACATGTTAAGGCAAAAGTTCAACATGTTCAAATATGTTAAAGGAGAGAGCCTTGAATCACAGATAAACAGGTTCACTCATCTAATAACAGAAATGAGCATTGCCGGTATTGACATGACCAAGGGTGAGATAAACAAGAAGCTGCTTAACTCTTTGTCGATAAACTGGAATTTCAACATCACCACTATTAAGAGAACCAAGGACATGTACTCTACTTCGCTGGGTGAATTAATTTCTATTTTGAGGTTCTATGATATGGACGATCAACAGAGGCAAATCATGTTCATGCCTGAGACAGAAAATCTAGTATCTCAAGGGAGTACACTACTCTCCAGTATGTCATCTACTTATACTCCAAATGTTTCTACTGTCTCCAACCAAACAGCCTTTGATGCTCCTGTTCAGCAAAATGCATCACCTTGCTCAAATACTATCAAAGCTGTAGAAATTAATGTTGCTTTGTTCAATGTTTTCTTAAACAATTACAATGCAATGCTCGCTGGAAAACTCTCTCCAGCCAACCTAGTGCAAGATGATGTGGAGCAAATTCATCCTTATGATCTGGAAGAGATGGATATCAATTGACATATGCCAATGGTAGTGCATCGTGCTAAGAAGTTCATCAAAAGGACAGGAAGGAACTCATTTGATTGTCTGGAGTCTGGAACTAAGAATATCGGTTTTGATAAATTTAACTTGAGGTGTTACAACTGCAGCAAACCTGGACACTTTGCCAAGGAATGCCCTGTGACACTCGGCATTTTCAGGTTAACTCCGTTAAGACAAACTCCGTTATCTCAAACATTCATGCATGCATTACACTTGATTAGGGTTAATTAAGTGTGTCAGTATTCGCACAAACACTCACGTAATGGTAATTCGGAGAATTACCGAATCGCACGAGTCGGTCCCCGAACGTTGGTGGTTATTAAATAAAATAATGTTTCGAGCAATAATTAATTTATATTCAATATAAATTATGTAAATTTACGTGTTATGTGATTTTATGCGTAATTTGTAGACTTTCGTGAAATCGCGTACGTTTACGCGTAACGTTGTGACTTTTACTACTTCAGTAATTTTTATAAAGATATTTTATAAAAATATTTATAAGGAACTATTTTATTTAGTTAGATTAATTAAATGTATTTTAAATCCATTTAAATGAGTACACGGGCTTCCTAAACTAAATTTTAATCCATTGAGGGGCCCATGGAATGTGTATAAAAGAACTTTTTAAAAACCCTAACCCCATTCCTTCATAATTTTTGAAACATTCAGCCCCCAAACCCCTTGGAGCCGTCGACTTCTCATCGCCATCAATCCACCACTAAATCGTTTTCCTTTTCACAATTGTTGGTGTTTTCAAGCAATCCAAGTACCAATCTTCATTTCTAACGGATCAAGTAAGGATTTTTACTCACTTTTATATATTATTTTCGAAAAACAGGTTATGTGAAACCCTAGTTTCATCCAAACAAAGATCCCTTCAATAAAGATGCAAACTTTGATAATTAATTGAGTATTGTTATGTTATTTGTGAGATTTAATGATTTGGTGAAACCTTAGATGCCAAAAACCGAGGGTTATTATAAAAGGAAACTTTATTGGTTTTCTATATTGCATGTTAGACATGATTAGGGTAATATGATGATGTGTATATGATAATTGATGCATGTTTATGTGAATTGTGTAACTAAATTTTGAATACCTAGCTTGGTTTTGGAAACTTTCTAAAAGAGGAAACTTTAATCGTCAAAAGTATTCATAACTTGCTATTTAGACATGCATGATATGGTTTAATGATAGTTCTATGCTAGTTAGGATAGAATAACATGTTGTAACGTGTTAGATGATAGAATGCCATTCTTTGCTTACTATATAAGGAAACCCTAATTTGGAATGTGATCAACATGTTGAGTTCTAGGTGGGTGCTATGTGATACGATGATCTAGGACATGTTAGTTTGATCGTATGAGCATATTAGTAACGCTAGTTTCCAGGAAACCGAGTCTCGGACAGACTTACTATTTATGAAAACTTACTATTTATGGTAACTTTCTAAATATGAAAACCTGCTAAATATGGAAACTTGCTATATGTGGTAACTGTGATAGCATACTAGAACGATAAGGAATTGTTGCTAAGTGTTAGTACATGATCTTACATCTATAATATGTTAGTATTATGCTAATCAAACTCTAATTGATACACCGAGTCACCAACGGGTCGTCGAGTCAAACTTGTAACTACTTGAATCAAACTTACAAATATTTTCAAACACTTAAACAATGGGATTGTTTGGATACAACGGGTCTTACAAACCTACTCGAACACACTCACAGACTTATGTAATATAGGTAGCCGTTAGCGGATCACCTATTTATCACTTGTCATTCTAACACATACTCTAAGATGAGTTTTACGGCCCCTCTCTTTTACTTACTTTCCTTTTTGGGGGAGAAAGCATGCACACAAACATTTTAGATCTTGTATTATTGTATCATCACTTGCGTACTAAGGTGCAAACATACCATGAAAGTCCTTACATCTCGAACCGTTAATATTATCACATGACGAGGTAATTTTGAGTAGTATTACTGAATTTGACAAACCCCACCCGCGTTATTTGAATGATATGATGTTAGAACCGATTTTCAAGTAATTTTGACTAGTATTATTGGGTTTGACAAACCCCACCCATGTAAGTCAACATGATGATGTTAGAACCGATTTTCAAATAATATATCAATTACATAAACATAACATAAGCTAATCATAACTGGATCCCAGTCTTCATATCATCCGAGTAACTTATCAAGCCGCCCACCATCACCATCCATCATCATAACCTGCCTTAACCTGAATGTGCATACTAAAAATTCAGCTACGCTGGTGAGTTCTAGCTTTTCATAAAACCTTAACTTCAAATATTTTCCAAAAGTATATCATTTAACTTCATTAATAAAAGCGTACGAAAACATGTAATAACATAACATAACATCATAAACATAAGTCAACGAACATATCGAATCTGCGCCTTCTCGTAACCGTCAAATCCAAACGTCACATACTAGTGGAATAACCTAAAGATCACCACCACTAGGCCCATCAACACCGTACAGTCCATCGGGTGAAGAACTCCTAGGGCCCGATACTTAGGTTATTCAACACCAAACTTCAAGCACGGCATCACAAGGATGACACGTACCAAACTTCAAGCACTTCACCCCATAAGGCACAAGTACCAAACTTCAAGCATAAGGTAAATCGTACCAACTTCAAGGATCACGATAATCCCCTTGGTGACCGTCATCACCCTAGTTGTACAACAGTTGGCCAGCCATAAAGGCCCCTAAAAGGTAAAGGCCCATAACATACTTCCCATACCCATAACCTTCATTCCCTAAGGAATATTGGCAGATTCGTTCATTTGTGACTTTAGTAAACATTCACTTCTTTTACTTCAAAACTTCAGTTAAAGCATTCGTACGTTTTATTAAAAATCATTCCTTCATTCATAAACACTTCATAAACTTCTTTTGGCAAAATATTTCATAAACACTTCTTTCATAACCCTTCCTTCCAAAACATCGTTCATAAACATCATTTTATAAAACGTCACATACAACATTCATAAACATCGTTTTATAAAATAGTCACATCGTTACGTATGCACACCAGCCCAAAAACATTATTCAAAACATTTAAAAGAGGGCTTCTAGAACTCACCGGATAAGCTAATCTGGGTTGTCCTAAACAAAGGTCCAACAACGTCACTTCCGATCTGAATTGATTAGTTAAATACACATCAGACCAAATCCTGACTCTAACGGTTTAACCATTCTAAACATACTGACTTTACTTAACCAGCATGATGCCTAAACACTTAGCAAGTGCGCAGGGCCTTGTTCTTGCGTACTTGATAAGTACACAAACTTTGTTTCATGCGTACTTGATAAGTACGCAAGTTTTGCTTCATGCGTACTTGATAAGTACGCAGGACCTTCTTCTTGCGTACTTGATAAGTACGTAGGACCTCCCTCTTGCGTACTTGATAACTACGCAGGACCTGCTTCCCCGCAAAAACCCTAACTTTGGCATGCGGATCTGATCACGTCAAGATCCCAAACTTGTTTACATTCAAAACGTTTTCTTTTCGTTTAAGAACTCAAATCTATGTTTTTCTTCCAGTTTCATTCGTAAAAACGTTACCTTTTCATCCAAAACCCGAAAAACCCCAAAACGAACAAAAACTCAGATCTAGGCCAGATCGTTACCTGTATTGAGCTTTTGATTCGGAGGTTCTTCTCACGAGCTATGGAGCAACACTTTGCTGAAATCTCGGGTCAATTCGCCAACTTTCTCTCTCTACGGTTTCTCTCTCTAGATGTTGCAAATGAGAGAAAATGGTGCTGACTTAGGCTATTTATAGGGGAGGCTCCCCTGTGTTCGCCCCTTCTAGCACGCCGACCCATCTGGCCCTGCCCGTCATGCCTCATTTGTTTATTCCGTTCGTTCTCACATTCTAACCCGTTATTATAACTGTTGTTTTATTTTTTTGGGATGTTACAAGGAAGATATGTTGAGGCTTTCCAAGAAGCAGCTATTTGTACAAGAAGATTATGAAAGAGACACTAAGCCATTTGTGAAAATCTTGGCAACTACTATAGTTAAAGGCCTCTATGAGGGAGGTGGTGATCACTCTGACGATGTTGATATACTCTAAACATCTTGAGTGCATCAGCCTAGGGGGAGATTATAAGGTTTCAACCAAATAGGCTAACGCATCAAGAAATCACGAGGAAGTTCGGAAGACGTAGAATTGTAGAAGCATTGAAGTATACGGCCGCATACTTCAAGATGGCCGCATACTTCATGAGCTGGCCGAATACTTGAAGTATGCGGTTCAAGCCCAAGCCCACCGAATAGTTTTGTTTAGCTATAAATAAATGTTTTTGTAATAGTATTCGGGTAAGACGAGTAGTTGAACGTTTTGTACTATAATCAAAGGTGTTATTCAGTAATATAAAAATCATTTCATAATCATTGTTTCTCATTCTCTTTGTTTACCTACAAGTCACGTGTCGAGTCTGTTTCCGCCAGGTTCAACACGCCGTTGAATCCGTTTATTAAAGAACCTCGGGAATCCAGACCTTACAAGCGGTAGTAGTTTTCGCGCTAAAGATCTGGAGGCATTACCTGTACGGAACAAAGTGTACGATTTACACAGACCACAAAAGTCTTAAGTATTTCTTTAATCAGATAGATTTAAACATGAGACAATGAAGGTGGTTGGAACTGGTCAAAGGATTACGACTGTGAAATTTTGTATCATCCTTGAAAGGCTAATGTAGTAGCCGATGCTCTGAGCCTTAAAGAAGAGTATCATCCGATTCAAGTGAAAGCATATAAATTAGTGATAACTCCTGATTTCATGAACCAGCTTCGAGACGCACGAATCGAAGATTTAATAGGTGAGAATGTCAAGAATCGAAAGAATGGCTGGTCAGGAGATATTTCTGGAAGAAAACGAGTATAAAGTCAAAACTCGATTCGGTCGTATATGGATTCCGAGATCAAGTGAGTTTAGACTTAAGATACTCGACACAGCACATAAATCACGATATTCAATTCATCCGGGTACTACAAAGATGTACCAAGATCTGCGCAAAGACTATTGATGGCCGAGAATGAAGTTTGATTTTATGAAATATGTGGTATAGTGCTTAACTTTTTTACAAGTTAAAGCAGAGCATCAAAAGTCGTATGGAAGATTACAACCACTAGAAATACCAAAATGAAAATGGGAACACCTTACTATAGATTTCATAAACAAGCTACAAAAAACAGTTAAAGGTTATGATACCAGTCCATTACGGGTCATGACCAACTGTCATAGGAGATAAAGGTCCGTTACATGGTTGCTAAGTGCGTAGCCACCAAGAAAACGATGACGGACCATCACCGTTGGTAATGGTCCTTCAAGGACCCAGGAAGTTGGCTATAAATAGATGCCATGACCTATGAGTTTTGAAACATCACAAACACCACCATACAAACACAAACGATTCTAAGAAGATCCAAGAGACCCGATGCGGCGCGTTTGAGTACGAGCGTGGTACGCTACGAGTGCGGTTCGGATCCGGAGAGTCGTTTAAGCGGGGAACTAACGTAGGAAGCAACCTGAGACTATCGTAAGTACATTAGACCCGTACCTTAGATAAATGTTTATGTGATTTATGTGATTGCGTGTTATGTGTTATGTATGTGACTAAGGTACAGGGGAATAGTCTAAACACTAAAGGTACCAGAATAATCGAGTATCCACGAGATATCAAAGGGGTGGTGGGTACACAGCTGGTACACCCAATAAATATAAACCTCTTTGATACCTTAGGGTGAAACCATTACAAAGTTTTAAGGGTGTAGACTAAGAATAAAACTGCATGGCATGAATACATGCTAAATAAACGGGAATAAATAATGGGAAGCTTAATTCCAAATAAAGTAATATCCATGAGACGTTAAAAGGGTGGTGGGTACGTCACTGGTACACCCTATACATAAACCTCTTTACGTTACATGGAGAAACCTTTACTAGGAATTAGAGAAGGAACTAGATAAAAGCATGAAGAAGTCATACTGATAAATAAACGGGAATATACAATGAAAAGCTTAATTCTAAATAAAGGATTATTCATGATATGTTAAAGGGGTGGTGGGTACGCCGCTGGTACACCCTATATATAAACCTCTTTAAACGTATCATGGAGAAACCTTTGTGAGGATTTAGAGCAAGAATTGGATAATATCATTAAGAAGTCATGCTATTAAATAAAAAGGAATAAATGGAAAGCTTAATTCTAAATAAAGGAGTATTCATGAGATGTTAAAGGGTGGTGGGTACGTCGCTGGTACACCCTATATATAAACCTCTTTAATATAACATGGAGAAACCTTTACGAAGAATTAGAGCAGGGATTAGATGAAAGTATGACAAGAGGTCATGCTATGCATGATACGCAATTGTGCTATATGTGATGAATGTGAATATGTGAATGCATGATAAAGAATCATGCTATACATGTTAATGTAAATGTGTGATGGAAAAGAGTCTAAACCCTAAAATGGAACAACGGAGTACTCACGAAGTGTTAAAGGGGTGGTGGGTACACCGCTGGTACACCGTATATATAAATCTCTTTAGTACGGCATGGAGAAACCGCTACAGAGTTTTAAGGTAAGGACCGGTTGGAATTAAATCAAACATAAACGTGCATATGAATAGTATAAATAAATGCTTGATAAATTGGGAGGCTGTGAGTCAATGACACTCAAGATCCCAATAGGAAACAAGGTGTCGAGCCTACGGGGCGGAATGGCCTTGTAAATAAATAACCTACGAGGTTAATAGGAAAAAGGATGCCGTCGCTGAAGACTCCCTATAATATGTGTAATAAAATATTGTCTGTATAAACAATATTTATAATAAAATATGCGTTTGTCATTATAGTGACAAGGTTTTGAAAAATCTGGAATCTATTTCTTCATAATAACTCTGCTAAAATTAATAAAGAAAAATAGGGTGTTTCATAATGTGAACTCTCTAGAGCTACTTTCAAACTATTTGAAACTACTTTCGAACTATTGTAAACTCTTTGGAACTACTTTTGAACTATTGTAACTTTTTGGAACCACGTTCGAACTAATGTAAACTCTCTGGAACTACTTTCGAACTATTATGAACTGGCATGGACTAATTTTGAAGTGTTGTGAACTCGCTGGAGCTACTTCTAAACTTTTTAAACTAAATTTGAACTCTTCTAAGGTAAGACTGAAGTCATCTAAAGTAAGTTTGAACTCTTCTGAAGTAAGAATGAAGTCATCTAAAGTAAGTTTGAACTTTCTGAATTCTTTTGAACTTAGTTTAAAATCTTGTGAAACAGTTTGAACAAAATTTGAACCCTTTTAAACTAAGTTTGAACCATCCTGAACTAGTCTGAAAAATAAACTACTAATTAAATCTACTCGAAATGAATATATCACAAAAAAGTGTATTTGAATGTACTTAATTAACGAAACCATCAACCTAAATATAGGTTCAATTGAAGAACGATCAAAAGATAAGGTTACTTTTACATCGTGATTAACATCTAAGGTACGGATTCTTACCCCTCCACTTATTATTATAGTGCTAGATTGTTAAACCCATTTGATTTCTCACATTCTTTTGGAACTCCTAAACGTCTTTGAAATAACAGTTGTATCCATTTGATTACTCATTATCGCATGTTCCGAGAATTATTATACCGTTATGACATTGTTGTTGATATGTAACGTACGACCTGTATTTACTTGTATTACGATACCTTGAGTTCTAAGCTTCCCATGGAGTGTCCCACAGGCATGAAATTACGGCATCGACGTTTTATGCACTAACCGCGATGGTGAGATCAGTTCACGGCATCTCCATATGTACTAGTGAGGTACTTGGCCATAAAGAGGGCATATGGATCGATGCTAGGTTATTATCGATATGTATGGTATGTTTGTAGATGGTTGTGTGTATGCCAACACCCCATCGTAATATTTGGTGCATATGTCCGTAGGCCTATGCGAGCCCCACTGGTATGTTATATGTTTCGGCTCAAGGGTATCATCCATTATGATACGATTTACTTCATTGGCTGGTTGACCTGGCATCGTATCATGTTATATTATGTTATCTCTTGAACTTGTTATATCTGATGTTTATTATTACATGAGCCTTTATCCGTACTGGGCATTCGGCGCTCATTCCGTAAATCTATGTACATTACAGGTTCACAAGTTACTCCGGGCAGGGTGTGAAGAGAGAAGAAACCAAGCTATAGGATTTGACCCGTGAAAGTTAACAATCTTTATAATGTATGAATAATGTGTGACTTAACCTTAGGATCCTTGAACTATCTTTTAAATGTTGTAACTCTTTATGTTTAGTTTATGGAATTATGTCCTATGTTTTGATCACCATGCCCAACAGTGCGACGCCACCGGCTAAATCCAGGGTGCGTCATGTCACACCCCGTCTAAGGCGGAAACACAGGTTATCACAGTTGTATGGTATCAAGAACACATTTTTTAAAAGAGAAATACTATCATGCATTCCAAAGTCCAAATATTAGAGTCTAACATGACAAATTGTTTAAGTACATATTAAGATTCCTAACAAAAGTCATTCCAACAAAAGATAGTTTTTTCCTAAAATCTTCCAATGTACTCTTTGTCATGCACACAAGATGAGCTATCAAGTATTACCTGAAAAATATGCTTAAAGTGGTCAGCTATAAAGCCGGTGAGTTCATAGGTTTAAATAACATATGAAATAAGTAACTAAGTAAGTAAGTAAATGAGTAAATAGTTGCACATAAATAATTTCCATGTTATATTGAAGAAACACACAACTGGATAAGATAATATAATACATGAGCCCACAACTAAACCTTATGACCGAATAGAATTTGCCCCAATTAATGCCTTATCAAAGAACATTAACAAAGAGAAGACGGAAATATACATTCACTTCATAGTAGTTGGAGCGACCAACCATGATTGGGGAGGTCACCCTGATAGATCTGTCAATAATAATCCGCCGGCTTCTTAGACGAGTTAAATAGTTGCGTAAAAAACGGGGACTTAAGTAGTGATAATAGTTTAACTCAAGATTATATAGTCAAATAAGCATGTGCATAGCCAACATAGGGAGCAATATTCGAAAAGTATTTAGTTGAGCATATTTTTACCCCAAAATGTTAGAGTAAAAAGGGGCTACGAAAAACTCACCAAGGATTGAGATGTAGAAGATTAAGATCTTGAAAGGAGGAATCGTCCTACTCGTGTCTTACAATAGATGTGACTCTAATGAGTTTTATGGACTTATCCTAAGGTTAGGTTGGACCAAGACGTTAAGTCGTCCAACTTTTATAAGTTATAAGTCGAGGCTTACTCGAAAGTTATAAGAAAAAAAGATTGGAACCAAGGCGTTAGCCGTCCAATGTTATAAGTTTAGAAGTCAAGATGAACTCGAATGGTAGAAGTAGTGAGATATAGAAATTAAGTCAAACACTTGTTAGATGTTAAAGTATAAGTTGGATGGATGAGAATTAAGTGAGAGTTTACACATGCGTTAAAATACCGTTTATATTGTTAAGACATGTTTTGGAATTACCTAAACAGTATAAGTGTTAAGGACTTTTAAAGGACTAATCCTTGGTATCATATAAATTCAAATTCAGAAGTTTTATAAGGTTTTAAACCCCTGTAAGAAGCTTAGACAAAATTAACTTTAAAAGCTAGTCGGTTTACGATTGTTTTCGGTGTATTAAAATTAAAAAAAATAATACGGACATGACTTTGTTAAGACATAGATATGTGACAATTGGCCTTGTAATAGATTAGATCTTTTATGTCTTTAAGTTTTGCATGAATTGGTTAAGTTTTGTAATAGGCGAACATCATAAGTTCGCTTAGGCCTAGTTTAGGCGAACTTGTTAAGTTCGCCTGCATGGCTGAGTGGGTCTATAAATAGGAGTTTATAAAATCCTATTTATAGACCCACTGAGCCATGCAGGCGAACTTAACAAGTTCGCCTAAACTAGGCCTAGGCGAACTTATCATGTTCGCCTATTACAAAACTTAACCAATTCATGCAAAACTTAAAGACATAAAAGATCTAATCTATTACAAGGCCAATTGTCACATATCTATGTCCTAACAGACTCCCCCTTAACAATAGCTTGATCATATGTCTTCATGTTAAACTCTTCCTTTTATCTGGTAGTTTACTCCCTACACACGCTCCATGTCTGATGCAAATCTCCAAGACTCTTTTATACTGCAAACCCTGCTCACGCCATTCACCAGTACACATAATCTCTTTTCTCTTTAACATGTACTGATCTTTCTTTGAGAAGTTAATAAGATTCATAGCATCATAGAAATAAGTTACAACCTTATTGTCTTGATCTTCAATCTTAGCCTCTCCAGTGTTCACATCCACATACCACCACTTCATATTACCCAGACAATCTTGTGGTATTTTCTTCAAAGGTATCTTCTTTACTACTTTGACTGGTTTAAATTTGTAATTCCAAATCAACTTACCAGTTTTAGAATCACTACTCTTTACTCTCTTGCCCTTTTGTGGTTTCAGCTTATCATATTTCCCTGAACTACCTTCCAATCTAATTAACCTTGCTATAGCATCAGCAATACCATTTTTTGTATTGTTGATTAAGGTTTTAGTTGCCAAACCATTCAGCTCACATCCAGGCATAGTATTAAAATACCTAAGTCTTGGTTTCAGATATTGAACACCATCAGATCTCTTTAAGGCAAAAAGATTGATTTCTTCATCAAAGAACCAACAGATAATTCTACCAACACACCTTTCTTTATTCACATATTTTTCCTTCAAAACAAGTGGTGATGGTGACTCAGGTAACACTTTCTTCCAGCTTTTTACCAACTCTAACCATTTTTCTATCGTCATACGTGTATCCCTATACATCACAGGTTCTTCAGTTGTGTTTGACTGAGCATTATCTGAGTTAGAATAAGGCATTGTGACATCTTCAGTAGAGTCCATAGAGTCAGCCATTCCATCAGAAGTTACTTTAGGAATAACATCATCTAGGATGCAGTCAAAAAGCACATTAAGACCATCACACCCTTCATACATCAAACTTGTTGTATCTTTGGTAATCTCCAATTCTACTTTCTCTCCTTCTTCTGTCTCTGAGTCATTCTCTTCATCTTCTAAGTCATCGAATAACTCATCTATACCATCTAAGCAGTCTATCTTTTCAGCTTCATCAAGATCAGAATCATCTTTAAAGAATTCTAGAAGCAATACCTCTTCATTCTCTCCTGTAACTTTATCACCTGAAGCTTCAACTTGAATTAATGTAGACTCCCCATGAAACTGAGATACCGGAGCAACGTCAGAGTATTGACGATCACCCTTGTTGCCACTGGGATCATTATCTTCATCATCATTTCTATGAATTGCCTCCGTATGACAAGTATCATTAACTATGACAGGAATCTCCCCCTGAGCGTCAATACGCTCTATTAACTGTGATAGAAGAATCTGCATCCCAACTAGTTGTTTGCTTTGAGATTGAAGAGTTTGTTCTCTCTGAAAATCATTTGCCCTTAATACATCTACTTGACCTTGAAGACCCACAACTTGGGCTTCTAGGCAAGAGACTTTGCCTTGTAGAGCAGCAATCTTAGCATCCTTTGAAGAACTAGACAGACCAGCTTGTGAAGAAGTATGTGGAGGAACTGGAGCAGGAGTACCTTGGAGTGAAGTAGACTGAGACGGATGTGGAGATATAAGCAAAGAATCCACAAAATCCAAGTCATCATTTACCCGAGTATTTGCAGCAGCAAACATTAGCTTCTGTGACTTTGGAGTAGGTATATACTCAGAATCAGAAGAAGATTCATCTCTTAACGATCTTTTGCCAAGTGCTATTCCAGGAGGAAGACCCCGAACAGACTTGCGTCTTGGTTTAGTAGCCACAGACTTTAGTCGTTTACCAGCATTTGCCGCTGGAATACTAGCAAGTTTAGTATAATGATTTGGATCAAAGTCATGTGTAACTTCAGAATCAGTATTAGACTCATCATCATTTGCTTTTTCAGAGGAACTTGAACTAGTATCATTTACAATTCCTTCTTGATTAGCTAGTGGAGAATTTGCTTGTGCTTCTTCATTAATATTCTCATTTTCAACATTATGAACTTCCGGTATATCAACATGAACCTCCTCATGAACCTCTAAATTAGGGTCTATGACATTCACTTGAGCAGCTTCTTGAACTTGTACATGAACTTGTTCTGGTTGTACTTCAGGTGCAACTTATTGTGGTTGAGGTTGCTGTTGAGCTTATTGTTGCTATTGTTGTACTACCTCTTCTGGATGAATCGAATTATCATTTGGAGGAGCAACATAATCAGGATTAATTAAGTGTCCAAATAGAGGTGTTGAAATTGGAATTAAAGCTGGATTCTGATGCTTTACGGTGTTACAATCAGTGAAAATCCTTTTAGTCATCGGAGTGAGAGTAAGACGATGTGGTAACTGACGTAGATTAGGTATAAGATGATTCAAAATCATTTGTAGAAACCTCGGATACATAAGAAACACTTGACCAGCCGGTGGAGTAATCTGGGTAACTAACTCCTTATAAAAATAGTGAGCAAAGTTGAACCCTCTGTTCAAAGTAAAAGCCACCATTGTAGATTGTAGTGAGGTCTTCAAACCATCAGTTCCAGTTTTCCTAGGAGAAAAACATTGAATAATGACGTGCAAAAAGTATCTCCATTGTCCTACTAGACCACCCTTCCTTGCTTGAGTATCATTTGCTCTTCCTCTGTAATCCATCCTTTGAAAACAACCCATAATCAATGTAGATGGTAAACCTAAAGGTTCTTCATCATCACCTCCAAGATGTAAATCCTGACAAATAGTGTCAACAGAAATTGCTACTTCAGTGTTGATGACAGTAGCTCTAATAACATTCGGATCCACAGTTCAATCATGTTGTGCTGTATCCCAAAATTGTTAAATGTAATTCAAGCTGATGTAGGGATTTGCAGAAACAACAACACTTATCCTTGATCTATTCAGAGAAGTATTGATTTCTCGGTAATTCACAGCTTCAGACAAATTTTGATCCACCAACACCACCTGGTTATGTTTATATTCAACTCGACGATCCATCTGTACAAAGTAAAATTGAAATAGCAAAACCACAAACAATACATGTTAAAACAAAATAAAAAGAATAACAAATCAAAAAAAAATAATAAAACAAAACACAAAAATTTTAAAAAAAATACACCATAAAAATTTTTTTGCTAAATCAAAATCACATATGTCCCCTGAGGCAAGTTTGCTCCAAGTTTAGAAACCCAATCAGAAATCAAAAACCTTTTCAATGTTAAAATTCGATGTCAAAAACAGTCACAACATGTTCGAAACACATCAACGAACCTTTAGCAATCATCAATTTCAAACACAACACATATCATATCAAGGTTTAGGTCCAAAACAGACTTAGCGACACAAACCAAAAACCAGATCTTAAACCTGCTTGATTTGAACAATTCAATGGATAATAGAATGTGATTCTACCTTGGTTTGATGTGCCATATCTTGAATAACCAGAAAAAAAGATCAACAACACAGATCCAATCACTCCGTTAATACCAAGAACAAGTTCGCTTAAAACACAATAAGTTCGCTCAAGACAAGTTTTCTGAGAGTAAATGAATAAGTTCGCTTCAACCAAACGACATAAGCTACAAGAATTAAGTTCGCTTACCAGGCGAACTTAATAAGTTCGCTTACCAAGCGAACTTAACCTAGGCAAACAAGATAAGTTCGCTTCTTTTCCACACTTAGAGAAATATTTGAACTTTTGAACTTTCAACTTTTTCAAACTTTTCATACTTCTCTCCCTCAATTTTTCTGTCAAACACCATGTATCCGATCCAATCCCAAACCTTTTAATAAATAAAATTTGGAATTATCATGGAAGCACGACAGAAAATCTTTTTGGTTTTTATCTATACAAACTTGAAAACACATATTTTTGGTTTTTCTCTATACAAACTGAAATGAAATAAACTGTAAAACAATAAAGCACATATTTTTGTTGAACATCATGAGTTAGAAGATCATATCAGTATAAATGATATATCAATCACACATCTTGGATAAACAATCCGTATATCAAGGTAGTTTGGTATCCTATGCCATTCTTTCAAGTCTCTATTTTTCAGACTTTCATATATGGCATGTAATGATACGCGATAAAAATTCAAAGAAAACAGGATCAGGCTATGACACACAAATTTAAATTGTCAATATTATAAGATTTGAAACTAAAAGCATCTCATTCCCACTTTCTTGTGAGTTAAGGTACCATTTAAGTATGAAATACAACGTGTACCCCACTAGTATGCCAAAGAAAATAACTGCAATTATCTCAAGACATACCAGATTTTACTAAAGATTATCCTAATTTCCAGAATGAGGAGACATCACTTAGCACATGAATAGCATAATCTAAATTGGATTGTAAAGGAATCAATGAGATTCAGAATCGAATGATTCAATGTCTTGGCTTATATATGTGGAATCATAAGATTCAGGTACGTGGATCAAACTGTTATTTGGATTATGAATTCAATGGAATCAGTAAAGATGATGTATCAATATGATCCAAGGGCTAGTATATGTTCCAACAGATGTTTTCAGAAACATATTTTAGTTCAACGTCACATTGCAAGTTTTTCAGGGCATGGGCAGTGAAGTGAACTGAAAAATTATGCTAAGGACATAACCCGAATCTGGTCTCATAGGATAATCCTTATTAAAAGCTAATATTCTTTATCTGATAGTATAATTGCATCACACACACCCAGGCATAAAATGGGTTCAAATCAGAGTTGTAACATATGCAATTATGTTTTCATACTACTAATGGTTCAAAGACGCTTTTAGCCTATTGACAAGCTAAATTATATGCATACACAACACTGTCATCTTCTATTTGTGTAGTCTCTGAAGCTTAGATCAAAACATATATAATTCAAATATATTGAATAAACATAAAGTACCAACCAGTCAATATAAGGTCATGTGTGACTAAAAATCTACTGATGTACTATCATTTCTTCTCGTGCTCAAATGATGTCAATTTTAAGATTTTTCAATTTGTTTGGGCTTTTTATAAATAACAAACTTTTTAACAGTAAATTGAAATGCAAAATTAAAAGAAAGCAGTTAAAAATAGAAAAACAAACCTCCGTGAGAATTATTTTGAGCAGAAAAATTTATTCGGGATTGATCATACCAATCATCTTTAATAGAAATTCAAACCCTGTACGATCAAATGCTTTGGTGAACAAATCTGCAAGATTGTCATCAGTATGAACTTTCACCACCTCAATCAACCTTTTATCTGCACAATCACGAATAAAATGATATCTGATTTCAATGTGCTTTGTTTTACTGTGCTTAAATGGATTATTTGTTATAGACATTGTGGCATTATTATCAATGAACATGGGGGTACAAGTGAAATTCAAACCATAGTCTCTTAATTGTTGCTGAATCCACAATATTTGTGAACAACAACTTGCAGCAGCGATGTATTCTGTATCACATGTTGAAATTGACACAGTAGTTTGCTTTTTTACATTGCCATGACACAAGACGATTACCCAGAAATTGGCAACCACCTGTTGTAGATTTCCTGTCCAAACAACAACCTCCAAAATCTAAGTTAGTATATGCATTAAATTCAAAATTAGAACCATGTGGAAACCATAATCCTAATCTAGGTTTCCCTTTCAGGTACCAAAAAATACGTTTGACTGCTATCAGATGTGATTCCTTTAGTTTTGCTTGAAATCTAGAACAGAGACACACAACAAACATTATATCTGGCCATGATGTTGTTAAGTACATGAGAGAACCCATCATTGCTCTGTACAATCGACAATCAATATCCTTTCCTTCCGGATCTGGATTCATCTTGTGATTTACAGGAATCGGAGTGTCATATGGGGTACAGTCCTCCATTTTGAACCAGCTCAAAATGTCTTTCACATACTTAGACTGATGTATAAAGAAACCATCCTCTTTTTAATTAACTTCTAATCCTAAAAAGAACGACAACTCTCCCATAGCTGACATTTCGAATTTTGATTTCATGACGTTCTCAAACTCCTTGCATAACTCTTCTTTTTTTGAGCCAAAAATAATATCATCCACGTATATCCGAACCATCAGGTAATCTCCCCCTACTTTCTTGATGACCAAGGTGGAATCAATTTGACCATGATCGAAACCATTGTCCAAAAGATGTTGCGACAATGTTTCATACCACGCACGGAGTGCTTGATGAAGACCGTAAAGAGCCTTATCTAGCTTGAACACTTTTGAAGGATACAATGGATCCTCAAACCCCGGTGGTTGACACACAAAAACTTCCTCTTTTAGCTTGCCATACAAGAAAGCACTTTTGACATCTAGTTGATAAACCTTGAAACCTTTCAATGATGCAAAAGCTAAAAACAAACGAATTGCTTCCAACCATGCTACAGGTGCGTACACCTCAGTGAAATCAATTCCCTCTTGTTGATTAAATCCCTGTACGACCAATCTTGCTTTGTTCCTTACCACAACACCACGATCATCCTTTTTACATTTGTAAACCCACTTGGTGTCAATTGGATACATTCCCTTTGGTAGATCAACTAAATTCCACACCCTTAGCTTATCAAATTGAGTAAGCTCTTCCTGCATTGCTTCTATCTAGTTATTGTCTTGTAAAGCCATCTCCACATTTTTAGGTTCTATCTGAGAAATAAAACAAGAATGTAAGCAAACATCAATTACTCCAGTATCTCTAATGTATGAATATAAACAAGTATTTTCAGTTAAAGAACGAGTTTGAACTCCATATAGCAAATTCCCAATGATATTCGTCACCGGATGATCTTTGAGTTCTTTTATGGAAGCCACCTCCGGAACAGGTAAAATATCAACTTGAGAAATATCTGTTTGAGAAGATTGATTAACTTGTATCTTTGAATCTAAATTTGTAGAAATCTCCCCCTGAACATGTGTAGTGTTGGATGAATCATCAACAATTAATGGATCTGCCAAAGAATCCTGAAAAATTCCTTCATCATCCTCACTATCAGTCTCATGAGTTCCCGAACTAGATGCGACATTCAGATCAGGGTGAACTGATGATGATGATGGAACGGAATATGGAACCGTTGATTTTGGAGTTAACCCACAATCTTGGTCACCTTGACATGAATTGTATAGTAAAGCAACTTCTTCATCAGATAAGTCAGGAGCAAAGTTAAAAGACTTGAACAAGCTGTCATAATCAAATGCCCACTCTTGACCAACCGCCTTCTAGGGAATAGATCGATTAGAGCAATCGATATGAAACCATTCTTCGACCTGTCGTGTTTCCTTGTTATACACTCTTTTATTCAACGAATTGGCAACATAGCCCAGAAAAATTCCTTCAATCGCCTTTTCGCTAAACTTGGTAGAAACATCCTTAATCTTCAGAAGAGTACACGGATTTTCAAAAGGAAGAAGATAATTCAAATTAGGCTTCCGATTTTTTAACAATTCATAACAAGTCTTGTTGTGATGCTTCACAGTCAGAACACGATTCAGGACATGGCATGCCATATTCACAGCTTCGGCCCAAAAAGTAACCGATAGCTTAAAATCTGCCAACATTGTTTTAGTTGCCTCAATCAGAGTACAGTTCTTTCGCTCAGCAACACCATTTTGTTGAGGAACATATGGCGCGCTAAATTCATGATGTATACCCTTTTGTAAACAAAAGAGACCCATCTTGCTATTTTTAAATTCACTGCCATTGTCACTTCTGATACGCCTGACTCTCTGATTCAAAAGATTCTCCAACCCAAGAATTAAGTATTGAACAGTCTCTGTCGTTTCAGACTTTGTTGCCAAAAACTTAACCCATGAAAATCTTGAGAAGTCATCCGTTACCACCAGACAGTACGATTTACCTCGAATGCTTCGAATACTTATCGGTCCGAACAAATCCATATGCAGTAACTCCAAAGGAGTGACAATAGAATTTTGTTTCTTGGATTTGTGAGACTTCCTATGTTGCTTGCCCTTCTTGCAAAGAATGCAGTCATCAGGCACAGCAAATTTCATTTTTGGAATACTAGAAACTAAATCATTCTTCACAAGATAATTCATTTTTCTGAAATTTATGTGTGCAAGCTTCCTATGCCAAAGAATATAATCAGATTCAGATGCTTTAGAGAGTAAACATGTCGGAATAGAATCCGTTGTTGTAGCAACACTCATGTCTAAAACATGTGTCATTTCTTCTTGGAGCCTTCATCAGAATCCATTCTTTGGGTATTTCAAATCCCGACTTTAGAAAATAGCATTCAGCATCATTAAAATGAAATGAAAACTTCTTGTCACACACTTGAGATACACTGAGTAGATTATGTTCGAGTTGCTCAGCATAATTGACTTTCTCAAACTTCACCTTTTCATTCTTTAACGTTCCTTGATCTGTTATGTACCCGCCTTTATTACCCGCAAAAGCGACATAACCTCCATCAATTTTAATAACATCTTCAAGCAAACGAATGTTTCCTGTCATATGACGAGAGCAACCACTATCCACATACCATTTGTTGTTGATAGTCTTCCTTGGTTGACCCTACACAAACAAAGGAAATCAGTTAGAAATGGGAACCCAAGCCATTATGGTCTTGGGTCTATCATTAGCATCAAAATAAACAACTTCAAGCAATTCACAATCTCTATTATCATCTACCCTTGGTGATTTAGGCAAATCAGAATTAGACATTTTAGATTTTGAAACATTCTTTTTCTTATAAAAAATTGATTGATTTTAAAATTCAGATTCAAATTGATCATTTTCTAAACGTTTTCTTAACCGTCTGTTCCTTCTTCACCTTTGAGGTCTTGAAAGTTTGACCTCAGGTTGTGAATTCTTTGTGAATCCAACTTTAGGATTCTCAACAAACTTATGAAAAACAACATTTTTTCTAACACCAGATTGGACAAACTCTGGTTTAGAATCAACAAATATATCATAAACATGCCGTGTCATCTCTTTCTTAAACCCAAAAGGTTTAGTAACATGTTGCTTAGGCAAATTTTCTTTGACAGATTGTTTCATCACATTATCAGATGTAGGCTTTCCCACATTCAATCTTTGCAGAATCTTTACTACTCTTGATTGACCATGAACAACAACTGGTGTAACTTTCTCTAAAATAAGAAAATTCTTCTCTTTGTTTTTGTAAGTACAATATAACACTATATACCCCACCTCATTACAATGAAAGCAAACTCTCTTATCCTTGTATTCTCTGATATAAGGAACCCTTGTTGAAGTTGAGGAACTTCCTTATGAATAACCTTCAGTAGATTTAACATCACTACCTCCTTGTTTCTTTGGAACATACATCTTTCTGGATGGTTCACCAACATAAGTCTTTGAAACTTGAGACTGACTATCTTTGGGTTTTTCCACCTTCACCTTTTGTTTAATGAAATCACTTGTTGATTTATTTTCAACTTGTGACACCTCCTTCTTGATATCACCAGCACTTATAAAACCACTTTTAGATAAAATTGGTGAAATAGTTGGTTGTTCAACTTCATCAGGCTCTGTAAGAATACATCGATCTCTTGTGACTTGTTTTACCACTTTTGGTTCATCAAACTTCACATCTTTAGGAACACCATCAATTTTCTGAGTATCAAATAACTCATCATCACTAGCAGAATCATATACCATCTCTTCCCATGTGACTGGATTAATCTTCAAAACTTTCTTTGGATCAATATCCTCTTCAGTAATGATCTCTGGTTCTACAACATAATTTCCATTAAATGGTGGAGAAGCGAATCCAATTCCAGTTGTTCTCTTAACAGGATCAGCATTTTCATTGAAATAACCCAACAATAGTGATGAATTTCCAAAACATTCTAGTTTTCTATGTAATCTGATCACCTCTGCTTCTTTGTCTGAAATTTCTTTGTTTTTTCCAGCAACAATTTCATTTCTCTTTTCAATCTCAGCATAAGCCATATCCAAACGATATGCTTGTTCCTTAATCTTTAAAGTTAGAGAATTAATGTCTCTCTTGAGTGATTCAATTCTGTCAATACACATCTTATCATTGTCCTTTAATTTCTGATTCACTGAGTGCATCGATTTCATATCACATATCAAATTTGTGTTATCATCCATGACTTTCATCATTTTGTCCTTCACCAAAACACAGTTAGAGCAATATATATTACAAATAACATCTTTTACCTTTGATGGATCAGACATGTCTGCCATAAAGACTTTAGCAGTTAGAATCTCTTCAGTCATCTCAGGTACTATTTTAGTCAACAAAATCTCATCTTCAGATACACTTGTTGAAGACACATTTTCTTCAGAATGAACTTTATCAGCACTTTCAGTATCAATTTCTTCATAAATTTCTTCTGCAATGATATTCTCAGAAGATTCATCATTCTGACTTTCTACTTCACTCCCTGAACTTTCACTATCACTTGAACTTTCATCCTCAGATGTCTCATCAGTATGAATTTCAGCCACAAAAGCTTGACTCACAGCACTAACTAGATCTTCTAAATAAATTCCCCAGTCATGGTTATCATCTCTTTGGGCAACCAAAGCAGATGATGTTGAAACATTTGGTGAATTTCTAGAACCACTTGAACTTTGTTGATTTCTGTTACTTTGATAATTGTTGTTCTTCTTTTGAGAGTCAAACTCAACTTTTGGCTTATTACATTCTTTAGCAAAGTGACCATATTCTTGACAGTTGTAACATCAAACTTTAGTCTTGTCAAAACCCATTCTTGTTCTACTGTTTGATCCTATGTACTTCCTTCCGGTCTTCTTAAGAAAATCCTTTGCTTATCTCATCAATATTGCCATATTCCACTGAATATTCATTTCCTCTAAGTCAACCAGATCAATATGACGATAATCTTCTTCACTTGCTTCTGGATCATGAATCTTTACTCCAATAAACTTTTCATACGAAGCAATAAAAGTTGAAAACATTGCCATATAATCTTCAGCTACCCTTTGATTCACATGATGTGAATTCAATGGTTGTGATCCTGAAGTATTTGATGTAGTTGCAGAGAAACCATATTGATAAGAACATCCAGAACCATTTTCATTAGAGTTATCTTGACCATCTCCTAAAAACAAAGCAACTCCTGATTCAAATTTTCCAGATGTTTTGGCAAAATACATTGACGGATCTTGCATGTGCTCCATATTGGTTTCCTTTTTCTTTAAGTTCAGATCATGAGATTGAATTTTTCCAATAACATCTTCAAGTGACATTGTTTTATATTTTTCATTTTCTTTGATGAGAACTGTATACACATCAAATTTTGATGGTAAAGCTTCCAGAAACTTGTCATTAATCTCTTTAGTTTCATAAACCACCTTTGCACTTGCTAATTCACTCAGGAAATGATAAAATCTTATAGCTAGATCATCCAAATTCTCATTCTGAAAGTGTTTGAATACCAAAAACTGTTTCTTCAGTAATTCTTTACGACTTTTCTTCACATCCAAACTACCTTCACATCTCTTCTGTTAAGCTTCCCATAACTGCATGGAAGTTTTAAACTGCTTGAAACTGTGATAAATTTCTTTTGGTAGTGACATTGAAATACTTGCCATTGCCTGCTTTTCACGATCAAATAACAGCTTTTCTTCGGTTGTTAAAGCAGATACAGGCTTTGGAACATTGTCATTATCCATCCATGAATAAGTCGGATGAGTATATCCTTCTAGAATAGAAATCCATAAACTGGTATCAGTAAATGAAACAAATTGATTAAAACGATCCTTCCAGTTAGGATAATCAGCAAGACTTAGCAACTTTGGCGGTTCTGAGAAGTACCAATTTCATTGTCATAGCTGAACATGTTTGTAACCTGCACCATGTTAGCCATAACAACAAATATATGGAAAATATCACAAGAAAACAAAATTTGGAACAACTTTACCCATAAGCGAACTTGATAAGTTCGCCTAAACAAAAACTTAGACTAAGTTCGCCTCTTAAATTCGCATGTAACTTAATTTGAGATAAGTTCGCCTGTTTCAGCTAAAAACTCTCAGGAAGATGAAGTCTTCAACCAAAACATGAACTTGAAACCTTAAAAATCATCATAACTTGCTGAATTGATTGAATTTGATGAAATTAAACTGTAGGATTGAATATAATATGAATTAGAACACTTTGAACGGATCAATTTCTTCAAAAACAACTCCAAATTGATGAAATCAGCCTCAAAATCTTCTCAAGAACTTGAAAACTCCATGGAAATGAATGTTGATAAAAAAAATCAGTCTTTTTGGTGTCAAATCATACACAAACCCTTACAAATCACTCACAATTCACGAGCGCGACGCTTTACATGTTAGTTTCTAAAAGCTTTGCAATTTGTATTCAAGTTCTGTAAACTCTGAGTTTGGTGGAAATAAAAAAGAATATTATTTACATCTTGTGTTGATTCTAGTCTTGATATTGTCTCATATACACAATCATGCATACAGTTGGATTCCGCACTTCGTGTGTTTGATACACGTCACGTCTCAAGTTAGATCCATTGATAACCCGAGTGAACCTACAGACTTATGATAAAATAGTGTTATGACAACTCGAGTAACTTTATTTTAAGTATAATAAGAGTTCTAAAAGTTGGTCGAGTCAAGAGTTCATGTTTAAAGACGTTTTTACCATTTTATTTAGGTTTATAAAACCTTAAAATCAACCATAAATTGGAAAGTATATCTACCCAACTCCAAAATTTATGAAATTTGGTCAGTAGGCTCCTTAGGATTTATAAAAGTTTCTAGAGTTTTCTCAGAATTTATTGAAAGCCTAAGTAAAGTTTCTCCATTCGGTTATCGTAAAATAACCAAAAATGGAAAAGTATATCTAGACACCTCCAAAAATTATGAAATTTATTTTATAAGCTCTTTATAACATTATAAACATTCTTTAACTTTTGCGGTTTTTCTGAAATAGTTAATTATTTTTTTAAAAATCATTTAAAATAGCCAAAATTAGAAAGGATAGCTAGACAAGTTCAAAAATTATGAAATTTATATTATAAAAAAATTATGAAATTTATATTATAACCACCTCATGACGAGTAGGTTACATGGTAATAATTTGAGAATTTACTGAAAAGTTTAAGTATAAAATCTATTTTTGTGTTTACAATATTTATTTTATTACTATAGCTACCTAGCTTCAAAAATTATAATATGAGAGCTTTTTATAACATGTAGGAGCTGCAACAAATATGTGAGAATATTTGGAGGTCTTGATGTAAAAATCATATTTAAGGTTCAAAACTCGACGTTTTAACGGTGTAAGTTTATGTTTAAGTTTTGATGTGGTCATTCTAACATTATTTAATTCATCCAACCTTGTCAATATATGATATAAAGTATAAATAAAAGTAATCTAACAAGTTAGTAGGTGTTTGACATGTTAGTGAAGAAGTTACCACATGATGCATGGTTTTAAGTTTACACATGACATCTTGTGACAATGTCTTATTTCAAGGACTTGTAAGACTTGATTTTAGTGTTTACCAATATAATATTATGTTCATATATGTTAGTAGTGATGTTAGAAGAAATAAAAATGGAAGAAGAAGTGCATGTAAAGTAAAACCATAAAGTAAATGGACTAGTTCTTGAATTGTTGAAGGTCTGTTTATGGTTTGACTTGGCCATTGATCACCACTTGTTTCCATACAATGAAGAGTGTATGATGGTGTCTACTAAAAAAATAAACGTTTGTGTTATCAACAAACAAGATCTAGAGAAGAAGAGTTAGAGCTTACAAATTCAAGTCTTCAAAGTTGAACTTCTAGTTCTTGAATCTTCTTTTGGCCAAAAATTTAGAGTGAAATGTTGAAGTTATATGAAACTAGAACTCACTCAGCAAAGCTGACTTTTAGTATACTCATCAGGTTAAGACATAGGAAGACTAGGAGAGCTTGTGGATATCATGGCACTAGAGAGGAGGCTACCCTAATCGGATCTGGCATCATGTTTATTTCCTTAATGTATTGAACAATTTGTCTTTAGACCAAGAATTACACAATTCATTTTGGATATTGTAATGGATAATTTCTGCCGCGAATGTTTAATTTTCCAGTTTATCTACTATGTTGCCATGTGTAAATCTAATCGCTAGGACCCCCATGTTTGGAGGTTTCATGCTGATAAAAAAATATTATACATGATAAAATGGGAAACTTATTGAGATTGGGGGAGTCCATCTTTCTCCCTTCTAATCTCTCACACTCTTTCTTTTCAACATCACATTTTTTTCATCCCTTCCTAATTCATCCCTAATAAAGATGTGATGCCCATCTGTCTTCATCATAAACCATATGTCGATTTAATTAAATAAATAATAATAACTAGTTTTAAACCCCGCACGCTGGTGCACGTTAACGCGCGAGAAAAATTAACGTTTTCGACCGCGTGTTAATTTTAGAAAAAAAGTTAAACCGTGAAAACTTATAAAAAACAGAAGGAAAAAACAAAAAAAAAGAAAATATTTAAAAAAAAAGCACCGAATATTAATTGCTTTCATTATCCTTTGAAATGTTGATCCAAGCACATGTCAAAGTCGTTTGCGAGCCAAAAAAAAATACTTTATTTTGAATACAACTTGGTTTTCATTAGAAATTATATTGTAATGTTGAACAAAAAGTTAAAGAAAACTGTGTATTTAAATCTTTTAAAATAATTAACGAGCATAAGTTATTAAGAAAAATTAAATTAGATGTTAAATGAAATAATAATAAATAAATAATAGTATAATATTGATAGAAATAATAAATAATATAATATTAATAAAAATAATAAATAATAAGCTGATCCGGAGAGAAACGGGACAATCAACCATAAATGAGATCAAATTGTGCAATACCGATTAGGGATATTCTATATTTAGTTTCAAACGGATTAAACCGATAACCGAATCGAAACCGAAACCGAAACCGTTTAAAACCAAACCAAATTGCATGTTCAAACCAAAAACCGAATATGTATTTTGGTTTTTGGTTTGGTTTAGGTTTCAAGATTTTGAATTCAGTTTGAACCGAAAAAACCGAATTGGGTTATACCACTATTTTAATCCATATTTTATAGTTAACCCAATTCAATTATATCAATAACCAATAGTCATATATATATATATATATTATGAATCATTAATTTTACCTTGGATTTTTTTTATAAAGTTGATTATCCTAAATTGTTTCTTTTGAGCTTTCAATAATCGAAAATAGAATGTGGTATATACAAACATGAAAAACTGATATTACATGATTATGTTCCATAAACAAATCCAAACATTTCTTTAGATTGCTTCAAGTTGATAACTCATTTTGGTTGGATGTACTAAAATGACAATAATGGATGTACAAAAATTAAATAGTTTTCCAATTGAGACTTGTTAATAACATTTACCGAACTTGTGAGTTTAGTTGTGTTTTTTGAACCGGACTTTTTATTTGATTAAGGTATGTTTTTGTTTAAAATTTCCTAAAATATTGTTTTGTTTAAATTGAACTTGTTATGGCTACTCAAAAGAAAAGAAAAAATGTTTTTTTTTAGCTAATTCAGTTTGTTAGGTTTAAACTGAAAACCAAACCGAATTATAAAGTGGTTTTCGGTTCGGATTAGGTTCGGTTCGGATTGTGGTTTCAAAAAAAATCTACCCGAAAAACCTAAATCGAATAAACCGAAAAAACCGTAACCCGAATCGATGGAGGCGGGACGGTGTTCCTACCGGTGCCAAGACACTTTTCATTTGACGCGGATCCGATTTTGCACCTAGGAAACAGAAGGGTGCATAGGGACCATGATGCATTTCAGAATCACTGATATCAAACTAATCGACTACTTCTGTACATCGTTATAAATGTTCTGTGGTCAAAACTCTAATTTCGAAACCACCAGGGTAGTTGGTGAGAGTAAATACCTTTGTCATAACAAAATTCAATTTCTATGTGGATGTTAATTTAATCTTACCAAATTGGGAAAATGAATTTCAAAGAAATGTATCTATTTATTTTTATCGGATAAATGTGTAAAAGCTAAGAGTTGAACATAGAAAAGAATATTAGCAAGTAAAATGAGTATTTAAATCTTAAAAATATTTTAATTTTACACAAACTATATTATTTGGGTTATGAGTATGGTTAGTGATACTCAGTAAAAAGTGAGTGGCACGTATGCATCACCTTACTCACCTCATTCGCTCATTTCCCACTTACTTGGGAGGGGTGTGGTTAGTGAGTGTGACTAGTTTTAATAAAAAAATTATTTTCTAGTTAATTTTCAGACAATTAATTTAGTTAATTAATTAAAAACATAATAACTCGCTTACGAAACCAAGCCTGTGTCAAAACACGTTCATGAGACGAAAAAATATTTTTTTTAAACAACTACACTTTCATTAAAATTTATACCGGATGGCCTTTTAGTTTAAATTGCGGTCATTCCGAAAAAAAATAAAAGTATTTAAATATTTATGGTTTTTAATTCCTAAAAAGGGAATATTAAACGTCAACTTAGTAGATACATAACAAAATCTAGATTTTCTTTTAACAACAATTTATCACCTAAAAAGCACCAAACGTTGCACTTGCAATGATTTGAACGCACACCATTTTTATGAAGAGAAAACTCCATACCACTAAACCACAAGGTCATGGGTATAAGAAAATCAAGATGACCTGGTCCCAAGTGCTTGAGCAAGTCAATAATTGAACGATATGTTGACCTAATCTAAAGTTCTCGAATCTGACCCACGAAATAGGGTGTAAATTAGCCGAACTACTTGTTAGCTATTTGAAATTGGCTTGTTAAAAATTATGTGATCTGAGTTTTGGCGTACTTGAGCCAATCTTAAATTAAAGCTCATTTAATAAATGAGCACGGGCCTAAACTTTATAAGCTATTTAAAATTGGCTTTTTAAAAGTTATGTGATCCGAGCTTTGATAGACTCGAGCCAATCTTAAATCAAAGCTCATTTAATAACACAAGCTTGAACTTTATAAGGTTTATAAATATAATAACTTTTATACATAGCATAAATATTACATATGAAATATTATTATATATAAATAAAAAATAACTAAATAATGTATTTATATATATATATATATAATTATATAAATATATAAAAATATACTTAGATAATTAGTAAATAAAAGTGAGTAGGACTCGAGGATTAAATATAATCTTTAATCGAGCTCCAACTTTCTTAAGTTAAACGACCCATGTTTGAGCATAGATGTGGCATATCCTCAATGGTGGGTTTGAGAGAGTAGTTTGAAGTGGGAGGGTACCACTCCCAACATATTTTAACCAACTTTAATTAATACAATGAAAATTAAATGGCAACCTCAAGCTATAATGGAGCACTTATTTTCCTCGCAAAGAGGACAACATTTGCAACTAATTCCGCCGTCTTCATTAAATTTTCCCTAATACGGTGTTAAGAATCATGTGCGCAACTACCAACCTCCACACGCCATTAATAATGAACACTTAATGCATAAAGAAGTTTATTTCAGTTTGTTAGAACACAAAACCGGATGTGTTAGGTCATGGGGTATACCAAATTGAGTGAGTCTCAAGTGATAACACTTTTTCTACTATGTGTATGCCACGTCACCTATGTGATATACCCACCCAAGTGAGTGAGAGTGGTATTATTGTAGTGTGTGTATGTGAGAGAGAGAAACCTGTTACCAACATGTGTGTGAGAGAGCGAGAGACATCTCCACAAGCCGTGAGATTTCTCACGAAAAAGCTTCACGTCATCGACGGACGGTGTTTCACTTGGGTCCACACTCACAAGCTCCCTCACGCCATCCATACCGCATGCCCTTATTAACCGCGGTATGGTGACAAACGGTAGTGGCCACATCGGTGGAGGTAAAGTATGAGAAATTTTCAAACTATATCAAAGGACCTTTTTTTACTTAATGAACATTAAAGAATTTTAACTCATTATTTTAGTCACATGTTATCTCTTATAATTCCAATTTTAATAAATTTTATAAAAGATTTATACGGTGTGTTTGATTTGTGAATTTATTTTAAAGAAATAAGATGAATTTTAATATGAAGTAACTCGATTTAAAATTTAAATTTGCCAAAAATATTTAGAATTCAAACAAATTGGAATTTATTAAAGCGATTTGAATTTATAATGCATTTACATGGCAAAACAATTATAAAAAAATTAGAATTTATCATCGCGACAACCACCTACCGATGGCGATCGCCCTACCACACCGCCAGCAACAAACCGGCCCACCCACACCCACCTCCAACCCCTCACACCCTCGCCACCACTCTCTGGCATCATAACCCGCACACCTTCCCACCACCGCCATCGCAATCACACTGCCATCACCTGTTGTCTGTCGCCACAACCATTATCGTCGTTGTCTCCAACTGCACCACCACCATCGATGGTGGTGACGATAGGGGGAAGGTGGAGGCGTGGATGACATGGGTGAACGACTATATTGAGTGTGGGGTCAGACGACGCTGCGGTTTTTTCATGTTACATATAATATCATTTTTTAGCCAACCCTCAAGATTTTTGAATGTTGATCCATATTAAAAAAATTATGCACATATACACAAAACAATTTTTTATAATTTTTTAGCCCATTAATATTAAGATAGGAGACAATTTTTTTTAATAATAAGCCGATATATATTACCTATTCTCTCATTTAGCAACGACAAACCTTTTCTAAAATTTTCATTTAGCCCCTATACTATATATAATATATGTTTTTAACCCCATTAATTTTTTTACTAAATTTTATTTTCTCCAATAACTTTCGTTCGATAATTTTTTTTTAAATCGTTAAATATATTTTTTAGGTATCGTTGGTTATATCAACTGACGGTAACATACTGTTACCTAGAAGAATGAGATTGACACCGATTAAAGAACATTGGTACCGTTGTATAATTGTCTTTGTTACTAAATGTTTTAACCAGTTTTTCATTTCAATGTTAAGTCATGTTTACGTCGTAAAGTTAATTTTATACATTTCTTTTTGTGCTTAATCACGTTAATATGACGCCTGGTTTAATAATAACTCTCCAGCTTTCTCCATTTTCATATATTACCCTTCAACTTTCTCAAATTTCTAAACTCTCAAGTTTACCCTCAAATTTCGTTTCTTTTTTCTTTTACTTTTTTTTATATTCTTCTTTAATAAATTTGTTGTTTCAATGTTAACTTCTATTCGCGTTGCAATTTATTTATTTTCGATATCCAGAACTGAGTCGTGACAACTTCATACGTTTCTTTTATGTACTTAGCACGTTATTATCTTCGCTGCGACACGCGTAACGAGGTTCGTAAACCCGTCGCATCGCGTGGGCTTTATTTATGTGATTAAACACATTAATGTCACCGTACAGCCACGCCACAATACGCGGGATCATATTTTCTAGTTTTACCAATTAAACGTCTTCTTATTGAATATAATAAGCCTAAAATCCTTTCACACTGTCACCCTACTTGGAAGCCTATTTCATTTCATTAAATTTGGAAGCCCACTTTTTTTTATTTATCACCAATTAGTCATTTACCCAATTACCCTTACCTAAAGCTAAAAGTTCCTTTTTTTTCTTCTTTTTTTTTCCTCTGAACAATAGTTTTTTTACACCCTAACTTTGCATATAGAACCTTATAAATCAGTAGCTGAATAGGCATATTTTTTTCTTTTTAACTTTTACTTGAAATTGAAAATTGAAACTTCAAACTTGAATGTTTAGATGCTTGTTTGCTTGAATATTGATTGAATTATATTTGAATTTTAAAAGTTTGAAACTTGAATTTTAACTTTAGGTGATTCTAAGCTGACTGAATCTTGGTTGAAAGTTGTTAGTTGATTCAAATTTTCATTCTTAAGCAATATGAAAGAGGTTTTTTTTAATAAAAAATCATCAAACTTCGAATTAGATGTTTTTTAAAGTACTCCATAAAAAATTGAATCGAATGATCTTTCATGAGATCCTTTTGAATGAAAACTAATTAAATCTAATCACTTTTAATAAAAGATAAAATTATACGAGTATATTTGATTAAAGGTCTATCTCAACCAAGTGTTCATGATTCTCTATTAAGAGTGATGAGTGGTAATATTAGACGTTTTCGTCCTAGTTAGTTTGATAAATATGGAAGTTGGTTAGAGTAAAAACAGATAGGACATTTTGCATGTGTTGTTACCTCTTTGTGAAATATGTGGACATAAAAAGGATGCATTTGTGATCAGTGGTTTTAATAGTTGGAATATAACAGAAAGATTTATTCTTCATGTTCGTGATGTGAAGTGCTTTCATAACAATTCACTTAAAAATGTGCAGACCTACTTAGGTAACATCAATCTATACATGTTGCGTTTGAAAAAAAATGTATAAAGCAAAAAAAAAAGAGTATCGAATTTGGTTATGTGCTTCAGTTATTCTCTCTAAATGGTTATTAAATAGTGCATTACCTTTTTGTGGCTGAGATGAGTCAGAATGTTCTCTTTATAAAGGACATTTCTTGGAATTTTTAAAATTATTGATAGAAATAAATGAATCCATTGGTATGGTTATATAGGAAATTCTCTAGGGAATAATCAAATGACGTCTCCAAAAATCCAGAAAGGCGTTTGTAATTGTTTTGCACAATAAATATTAAAACAATTTTTTTGAAGAACTTGATGATGATGTGTTTTCCATATTAGTTGATGAGTTGAGGGACATATCTAGAAAGGAACAAATGGTTATGGTTTTTATATATGTAGATAAATATGGAGTTATTAAAGAGGGATTTATCGGTCATGTTCATGTTATGTGTTGGGACATCAAGGTCAAAATTAAGATGTGGTTGAATCCTTATTTAGATAATGATAGAAATTAATAGAAAAGTTATTAGATTCCACCTTTGGTCTTGTAATACTCGTGCTACGTCCAGTGATGGCTTTGCGTAATTAGAAACTGATCTCGCAGCATTGTTGTTGCCGTTTGCTTCTGCCATTGTGATTCATGTTTGGACACCCTCAATAGTGACTTCTTGTGCTTTTCCCCTTCACCCTCTTGTGTAGCTCTCGCTCAGGTTCAGTAAATGGTAATACAAGGTCACCTGAAGCCTTTTTTGGCATAAACCAACTCCTAAAAGCAAACAAGAGCAACTATCCTAAAGGCACAAGTAGCAAGAAAAGGCAAACTATTTGTAAAATTGAAATGGAGTAATTAAACTAGCGACTCATATATTTTTCAGAATCACCATGTCCCCGAAAACGGCGCCAAAAACTTGATGTGTGCGAATAGTAGTATAAATTTAATAATGAAATTCAGTTGCGCGGGTTAAGTTTTAAAGGGGTAATTACCAAAAAAACTAAACTACACACAAATAGGTAAGTGTACCTATCAAAATATAATATAGTATCGACAAGTAACTGATATCAATCCGTGGACAGTGTGGTTCCAAATATTCAACCGTCTGCCCATAGTTAACCGATGTAGAAGAGATGATGTGATTAAGAAACTAGACGACATCTAGAAAAATAACTAGATAATCTGAGGAAATCAGATAGATAAAACAACTATCTAGGTATCGAATCATCTTGACTAGAATGACTGAATGGAATAACTCTACTTATGATGATTGTTCCTTGAATGGACTAATCCCCCGTTAAGGATGAAACTTAGTCGAGTAAAACCTAAGACCTTAGCCTCACTACCTGGTTACCCTGAATTCTACTACAATGAAGTATAAACAACCATATGAAGTGGTAGAACAGATTAGATCCCGTTAGGTCTTGTAATTTTACAATAGAAGAAAGCTAGTGCTATAGACACACACCCACACACTAAAACTGTGAAGTAAACTCTGATTATAACATTCTTATGACTTAGAACCCCCTAATCACAGTCGAATAGATAAGCGCTCTACGAATTTACAATCTGCCCACTAGGTGAATAAGAAAGTTCTAACAAGTACCTAGATCCTTTTATTCAGACCTATTCCCTAAGCAATGCACCCAGTTAACCAATTATATTATCAATTTGTTTATTACCCTTTAAGGTTTCAAGCCTTAGTTTGAAAAGTGTCAATTAACCAACATAAAGATACCTATTATCAATCAAGAAGCATAACTTCTCTTCGAAAAAAAATAGCCACACAAAACAATCATATAATCAACACAAAAGGGCATACATATGCACCACAAAAGTATAGAAGCAAAATTCTACTAGACTTTGTAGGTTTGTGTATGATGTTGGGAATACACCAACATGTCTTTCAAAATTCAAATTCATATCTTTTCAAAATTTGAATTTTTCAGTCAAAAACCAACTAATAACCTAACTAGTATTTCAAGACTAGTTTTTCAAGTTTTTAGTTTTATAAAGACTAACCTAAGTTTTATAAAAAAATCTTGTGAAAATAACTTTTGGTTCATAAAAATATTTTTGGCTTCTAAATAATATTTTATAAGAACAAGTCAAGTCAGAAGGTCACCAAGGCTGCCCCAGCCACGGTCGATTGCCCCATCAAATCATAGGCCTAGATGCAAGCCTTAGTCACTCATTTTGACCGTTTGAGTCTTTTCCACTCTCAAACACAAAAGTCATTTCTAGAATTTGAACACTTAAAAACACCTTAGTCTCTATGACAAGATTTGTCACTTATTTCCCAAGCATATGATCTTTACCCATTGAACAAAACCTTTTACACAAGTCATTTCTAGAATTTTGACACTTGAAAACACCTTATTTGACTCTATGACAAGAGTCATCACTTATTTCTCAAGCATAGGATCTTTACCCATTGAACAAAGCCTTATATACTTTGGTTGTTATCCAACTTAAGTTTCTAACTAAATCATTTGGATTTAGTTACAAGGATTAGTATTTATAAAATATTTTCTTATTTTTATAAAACCTTGTGGAAATGACTTGATATTTTATAAAGTTAGTTTTTAAAAATCATTTTGATTTTTATAAAAAACTATCTTTGTTATTTTTATTTTCTCACTAATTCCACAAGATATTCATGTTGATCCTTACAACTACCTTTATGAGCATCCTAAGTTATTTTGTTGAACATAACATCTTGATTTTTCACCATACCTACCAATCGCATCTTTAAACATAACCATCACCTCGTGTATGGAATGATTGGACTTCACAACTTTTAACATGTTAGAACTTGTTGATCACATATATTTGTGATACATTGGCATGTTTAGTGATATGAATGTTAATATATGATCATCTTCAATGAACACTTGATTAACACAAGTTATTTGATTTTTATTATTATCAAAATAAGGATTAATATCATTTTTATCTCAACTCAATTGGACCTTGATGTCCAACACATATTTATAGTTTTGGGCCTTAGCGAGACATGGCATGTTTTAATGGGCTACTTTTGGTTATACGAAGCAACATTATCCTATAATAAGTTGGGTTCCATCGAAAATTACTGACATGTTTTGTTTTATGGTTTACATTCAATATCTTGTATATAAAAATATTATATTTCTATATAGTATAGATAGAGGGAGGTTCGAGTATAAAGTGTGTTTTGCCTGAAAAGTGTAGGAAGTAATTTAGACCTTTGATCAAACTAATCTAATGGCTAAAATTGATTTAGAAGTTAATTAATGGTTAGAGGGGTAAAATAGAAAATTTTGCCATTGTATGGACTTTCTTTTTGCATTAAATATTAGTTCCACCATCTTTTTTAAACTCAAATAACCTTTTTATACATTATTATTTTAAAAAAATTACACCATAAAATCGAGCATTTTTATCTTTAGTTTGAGTATATTATTGTTATATTTTTTATATAAAAAAAGAAATTTTTTTAGAAAAAGATAATCATGCTCAACATCTGTGCTGGTTTCCATTATCAACACAATTATATCGTATAACAACACAGTTATAAATGTTAAACCAGCACAACATATACCATATAAATTGTGTTGTTTTTTGCAAGCATAAATGACACAAATACCACTCACTCCTAGAATCAGTACCGTACATGTGGCAAAACGCACTTTGTAAGGGAACCTCCCTAAGTATAGATAATTTATATTACAATTCCAGATCTTACAGATAAATAGCATTACATTTCTAGATCAAACAAATACTCATATTATTATGTGGTTTGCATTCAAGATCAAGATTTGTGTTAGGAAGCTGTGTTATCCGTATTCTGAAGACCAATTTCAGCCGTTATTGCTCAAATCGTAGTACAAGGAAAGCAAACACTTCAATTTTGAGTTAGATCATGATCAGACCGACAAGCTAGTATCATTGTTTACCTAATCAACATTGAATCCTAGAATTTCAAGAAAGTGGAACAACCATTACGCCTCTTTGCCTGGGAATCTCAAAAGGCAAGAATATAATGTTGATGTATCAATAGGAATGACCAATCTAAGGCATGAATTATGAGAGAACCTACAAATAAGTTACATTGCATTTCAAGATGTTATACATTAACACAAAAAATGTTAGTTAACTAAAATACAAAGACGCGTATTGGGAGAATGATGTACACGGAAGGCTCCAAACCTGAGAGACCTCATTGTTGGCCTACATAAGCATACATATTTCAAAAGAGACCAAGACTTAAAAGTCAACATAATCATTGCAGCGGAAAAGTTTAAAAATCCCAAAACACGCCGGTGGTACAGGTAGCTAAGATAAAATAAAGACAAAGTAGTAATGCTTCGGGGTACAAGTAGCTCCATAAACCTGCCAAACGTAATTTACTAATTATAGAGTACACAAGGAAAACTCTAACAAACTCTTAATTCTTTTTATTCATAATTAATTATTTAGTAGTGCTTTTACTTTACCTAAGATAACCTAGACCTACCTTGCTCTCGTCATAGTAGCAAAACCTAGACTATAGTGTCAAGACTATATCCCAAGAATGTTGAATAGTAATTCCAAAGAGCAGTCCTTACACTCTAGAATCAAACCAATATCTAGTTCAAAGATAAGTTAAATAAGAGTAAAAACACATATGCAACACAAGATCTTGAAGTAAGATTAATCAAATCATTAAAGCTTCATAAATATAATCAAACAATTAAATATTCATAGTAAAAATTCATGTACATCCGGACAACACAAATGATTTTAGCTACTCATAGTGTAGAAATAATAAGCAAACAAGTATAAAGATAACATCAAAGATAGACAAAGAAAATAGAACCAAATAGAGGGCTCTAGTCTTCAATGCTTATCCCCGGAAGTGATCTTTAACTCGAATCTCAAGTCTCTGAGGTATATCTCTCTTCTTCTTTTTCATATATTTTTGTACCTTCAAGGTATATTGTGTGTATCTCTTTGTATCTTTTGTAAGGAACAGTATGCCCAAGTAACTACATCTAAAAATACTGCTACTAAGGTAGGATCCAAATGGTTACGCCATGAGCAACGAATATAAATATTATTTAAAGAGTTAAATAATCTAAATACAAATACTGACAGAGAGAAATAATTGATAAATTAAATGTTATCAAGTTAATGATAATTAAGAATTAATTTACAAGGATTAATAATTATCAAGGTTGTTGATAATTTCAAATTGGGTTTGACTATATAAGTTATCAATATTCTTACACCGCTCCCAAGCCGGGTTCACTATGACTGATTGATAACAATCATAGCAGCGGAAACATAACTTAAGTTATAAAATTTTCATTTCACTATTTTCACTATGCCATGTCAGTTTCTTTAACCCATTGTAATTTCACATTTCCAACATGACTTTTTCATTAAATGTTTAAATATGTTTATTTAAACAAGGTTTACACATCTCAGTCCAAAAACCAGTTTCAAAAGAACTCACGAGAATGTGTCTATTCAAACAATCCATTTTGAAATTCACAAGGATTTGCCATTCAAAACCTTTTGGATATCGAAACCATTTCAAGTGTGTATTATAGCCCAAAATTATAGAAAAGGGCATAGTATATAATTTACAGCAAAATCGTTTAATAATATGCCAATAAGCCGAAATAACATTTGAAAAGGGAGTATAGAACTCATATCATTAAAATCAATTTCATAACCTGTGTATTAGCCCAAAGCATCAGAATATTTAAAATTGGGTGTCATGGAATTTACGTAAAACTTGTAATAGGTATGTTAGCCCTAAAACAAGTGTTTTAGAAGAGAGGGCCTCAAGAACTCGCCTTAACAGCTTAACGTTCACAATTTACAATCGAGCAGAACCGACACTAGCACAATATCCTATTTTAAGATCATTTCAGTGTAACAATAGCTCGGAGTCCTCATTTCATGCTTAAGTGTTATACGAGAATTATCGTAACAGATTATCGGGTATTGGTTTATCGAGAGAAAGAGAGTTTGAGAATTGATATCGAAATCAAAACCCTCTCAACCCTATTTATAGGTTGATTTCCAACCTGTACCATAGCGGTCCGCTACCACCCTAGCGTTCGGATAGTCATTAGACACGCATCAGCCTCTGATTCATTGCGGCGTAGCAGACCATTGTGGTATTGTTAGAGATTTGCTACACATGCTATGTGGCAGATCTTCACGGTGAGTCACTAGACACGTGGCACAACGTTTCCACGTATCACCATTGCCTAGCGGACCGCGAAGGAAGGGGTAGCGGTCCTCTACCGGCCTTATTTCATGATTTTCACTTTTAACCTTGGACTTTAACTTTGGTATAATTAAAGAAAAAATCCTCAAATTTATTTTTGTACATTTAGGATACAAGAATTTTACGGGTGTTTCATCCTCCCCACCTTATTATCTCATCATCGAGATTAAGTGAATAGAGGTGGGTATTTCTCCTTCATTTTACTTGCTAATTCCCATGTCTTATCCGGTCCTTTGTGTCCTTGACACAGTACTAATACTAGTGGTATAACCTTTTTTCTTTAACTTCCTTTCCTGAGTATCTAGAATTTTAATTGGTTATCCTTTGAAATGCAACTTCTCGTCTACCTCCACATCATTTAATGGAAAAGCCTGACTTGGGTTTGCTAGACATTCCGTAGATTAAACACTTGGAAAGTGTCGTGAATTCCTTTTAATTGTTTAGGTAATTCCAACTTATATGCTACAACCCTAACGTTTGCAATTATCATGTACGGTCTAATGTACTTAGGGCTAAGCTTTCCTCTTTTTCCCAAATGAACGCCTTTCCGTGACGAAACTTTTATCATAACAAAGTCTATGACCTGAAATTCCAACGGTCGCCTGCGCTTATCAACATAACTTTTTTGTTGGTCATGAGCAGCTTTGAGTCTTTGCTTTATCCGAACAATTTTCTTCGTTGTTTCTAACACAATTTCTGGTCTAAACAGTTGGTTTTCTCCTACTTCTGTCCATCAAACCGGGGTTCTACATTTCCTTCCATATAATGCCTCAAAATGCGCAACCCGAATGCTTGAATGATAACTATTATTGTAAGCAAATTCAACTAACGGAAGATTTCCATCGCAACTTCCACCAAAATCAATAACACATGCCCTGATCATGTCTTCAAGTGTTTGAATAGTTCATTCACTTTACCCATACGTTTGAGGGTGATAAGCCGTACTTAAATTAAAGCGCGTATCTAATCCTTTTTGGAAAGTAGTCCAGAATCTGGATGAAAAACGACTATCCCTGTCAGACACAATGGAAAGTGGTACTCCATGTTGGCTCACTATTTCATCCATATAAAGTTTAGCTAATCTTTCCACTAAATAGCTTTCCTTCATTGATATGAAATGAGCTGACTTAGTCAATCGGTCAACTATCACCCATATAGCGTCATACCCTTTCTAAGTTTTTGGAAGCTTTATGGCGAAGTCCATTATCACATTATCCCATTTCCACACCGGTATTTCTAATTGTTTGAGTTGCCCAACTACTTTTTGATGTTTAGTCTTGACTTGCAAACAAGTTAGACACTTCTCTATGTATCGAGCAATTATTTTTAGTTATGACTTTTCAGGTTCTGATACATCTTATCTGTTCCTGGGTGTATTGAATACTTAACATTATGAGCTTCATCGAGAATCTTATCTTGGACACCACCATGTTTTGGTACCCAAATTCGTTTATCGAACCGTAGGAATGCATCTTGTCCTTTGTTTAACAACTTCAATTTTCCAACCATTCTTTCCTTTCTAATATGGTCATCTTTCAAAGTGAAACGCTCCAAAACCAGGTACATCTCATAGTTGGCATAAAACATAACAACATAGTTCCTAAACTGTTAATCAAAATCTGTTACAGCGGAAGTCTTTAATTTAAAACATTCGTAAATTCAAATCCATAAAACATTGTTTGAAACATAAACTTTCAGGAACAGGAAATGTCAGTCTTCAACGCAGCAACCCGATGTCCATGCTATCCGGCCCTCACGGCTCCTCTACTTTACTTTTCCTTTACCTTTGCTACCTGTCATGCATACTAAAAGTCAGCTAACGCCGGTGAGTTCTATCTTTACTTTAACTGTAAAACTTTCTTTTAGGTAGCTTTGTTTTATAAAAATAAAAATAAGCTTCACTTTAACTTTCTTTGAAAACACTTTAACTTTACTTTAAAAATTTGCAACGTGACAATTATAAAACTGTTACATTATATCTTTCATTAAAACTTTACTTTTGAGGTAACCGGTTAAGGTGTCCTCCTTTGCTCTTTGCAACTTTACTTTTCACTCATACAAGACAAGTGCTATAACATACTTTAACTTTCACACATGGATCATCGCCCGAGGGCAAGATCCCTTTGCTCGCTTACACATCAGGGTAAGAGTTTTACTTTGCTTTGCCCACACCTCAGGGTGGGACTTTCTCGCTTACACCGAATTGAAGACTCCTTTGCTTGCTCACACCTCAGGGTGAGACTTTCTACTTTGCTTGCTCACACCTCGGGGTGAGACTTCTACTTTGCTTGCCTGTAGGACTTTTTACTTTGCGGCTACAATGCAACTACTATGAAATTATACTATGTCACATAATATAAAGCCATTGAAACACATATCACATAGACAAATAACACATAAACATATAATATGTCACTGTCACTGTCAAGCTGCACTGAGATGCCACTTCTTTACCATTCTTTACTTTGCTTTACTTTCATGAAATTACATTTCAAAGATAGTACTATTATCTTTAACACTTTACCTTTCTTTTTATAAAAATAACCTTTTTATAAAAAGCTACGCCTTTCTATTTCATTTTATAAAAATAACATTTTTATAAAATACTATACTTTGTCTTTCATTTTATAAAAATAAACAATTCTTATAAAATATTCTTTAACCTTGAAAACTATCTCTTTAACAGTATGCATGCCAACCCAAAACCATTTTGGAAAAATGGCAATAAGAACTCCCCTGACTTCTTTGGAAACTCATCTCACTTAGCTAGGAAACTTCGAGCTAGGTGGGATGCTATTATATATGTTTCATGAGTCACGAATGGAACAAGGTTATAACCTACATATTTCATCTGAAAACTCCTATGTCCGAATTCTTTTTCGGTCGAAATCTATTTAGACCGAAAACTCTAGTGTTAGACAATTTTCTGTTAAGGGCTTTTTCATTCGAGAACTTTTGTCCGAGAACAGTTTTGTTCGAAAACATCTGTCCGAAATTCTTTTCTGTCATAAATACTTTTCGACTGAAATGTTCCGTCCGAGTTACTTTTCGATCGAAAAGTCTTGTCCGAAATCTATGCTGTTCCGAAATACTTTTCGGGCGTATTCGAGTTTTCAGATCATTCATAGAGATTTCGGACGATTCATCGGTTCTTGATCAAATCCTTCATTTTTTATCCAAGTTCCAATCTTTTTACGTCCAAAACTTATACCTAGCTTCCATGAAGCTAGATATATACTTTTTAATCAAATCTATACGTAAAAATCTTGTCTTTTTATGAAAACCCACTTTGAAACCCTAAGACCCACTTTCAAAACTAAAATCGAATCTGAGAGTGTTTTGTTACCTGTTTCTGTTTGATTTCTCCTTCTTTGATCCTCAGTAAGGTGTAGAAACGATCTCGGGCTTAAACGAGAAGGTCTCGGGTGAGATATGAAGCTTTCTCTCTCTAGTCTCTCTCTCTAGTATTTGAATAATGAAGGTGAAGTGGGGAAGGTGGAGAAGGTGGCTGAGGTTTAACCCTTCCCCTTCCCATTACGCCTCCCTTCGGCCCGGCCCAAAGCCCGTTCCCGTTAGCTTGTTACGTGTTCGTCATTCCCTGAATATCGTTCACATATTCATTTCTATTATTATTATTATTATTATTATTATTATTTTCGGGATGTTACACAAAGCTTCAGTTTAAATTTCCTTAATCTGATCCATCCGGTCCATTTTGACAACCGGCCTTAAGGCTCTCACCCTTATAGGTTTCTCTCTTTCCTTGCGGCTCAGCATGTTGGCAACTACATTGGCTTTACCAGGGTGATACCTTATTTCACAATCATAATTATTTATCAGTTCCATCCATCTTCGTTGCCTCATATTCAATTCATTCTGATAAAAAATATGCTTGAGGATTTTATGGTTCGTGTATATAACACATTTGGTACCATATAGGTAATTCCTCCATATTTTCAAGGCAAACACTACACCTCCTAACTCCAAATTATGTGTAGTGTAATTCTTTTCATGAATTTTGAGTGGGCTAGATGCGTATGCTATAATTTTGTCTCGTTGCATAAGTACACATCCTAACCCAATTCGAGATGCATCACAGGATATCTCAAAATGTTCCGTACCCTCAAGTAGTGCTAAGATGGATGCATGGCTAAGCTCATGCTTAAGGGTATTGAAAGACTCCTCTTTTTTTGTACCTGAATCAAATTTCACTTCATTCTGAGTCAATGCAGCTAATGGCCTAGCTATCTTAGAGAAATATTTGATAAATCTCCGGTAACAGCCTGCCAATCCTAAAAACCTTCTTACTTCAGTTGGGGTCTTTGGAGCTCCCTAGTTTCTAATGGCTTCAATCTTTGTTGGGTCAACTTGAATTCTGTGTTGATTCACCACATAACCTAGAAACTGTACTTCTTTTTTACAAAACTCACACTGGGATAATTTTGCGTATAGCTTCTCCTTTCTTAATGCCTCTAGAATCAGCCTTAGATGTTTAACATGCTCATCTTGATTTTTGGACTAAATTAGAATATCATCAATGAACACAATGACAAACCTATCCAGGTATAAACTACATACTCTATTTGTTAAGTCCATAAATGTTGTAGGAGCATTGGTTAGTCCGAAGGACATAACTAGGAATTCATAGTGTCCATATCTGGTTCGAAATGCTATCTTGGGTATATCTTCTTCTCTGACCTTGAGTTGATGGTATCCAAATCTTATATCGATCTTGGAGAAGTAATTGATTCTGTAACACCCCAATTTTAAAAGAAATATAAGTGGAGGGACTAAAGTTGTCATTTGATAAAACCCTAGGGGGTTAAATGACATTACACTAAAGTATAAGGGGTTAAAGTGCTATATAATCAAAGTTCAGGGACTAAAAGTGAAAATTTATAAAAGTAGACAGATGTCGGATCGACATCTGTAGACATATCGGTCCGTTATTTAAAGCGGAAGGGATCATTCAGGAGGTGACACCTGTCCAGTGACTAATCACTGAACACTGACACCTGGAGGATCGTTATCGGACCGATATGGAATTAGTTGCGGTCCGCTAGCCGCAATTCATTCTTTGCGGACCGACTTGAGAAGTATAATGGTCCGTTATGTGCTCGCTAAGCAAATTACACCGCCATACTTGGATAGCGGACCGACATGTATATGTATAACGGTCCGCTATGGACCCGTCGAGCAGCCTATAAATAGATGGGACTTGTAGTCGATTTTAGAGCATTCAAACAGTCCCATCACACTTAGAAACACACACTTAACCTTGGTAAGCGTGCCAAGAAGCCCCGGTTCATGTAGAGAAATCTAGTTTCCAGCTTTTAAACACAAATAGGCAGTAGATAGTTCTGAGGTAAGGTTCCGACTAGTTCCTAATGACTTGATTATTTTCACTAAGTTAGGAACTTATGATTAAGTAATATTATAAATGACTTAGGATCCTGATCCAAGTCGTTGTGCTAATTATATAAGCACGTAGAGATCATTTGAGAGAGAAGGAACCTAGAGGTGAGTTCTATGAGGCCCTTTTTAATGTTTTACTTTAAATGTTTTTGGGCTGGTATGCATGCTAGAAGATTTTACATAAATGCTATATACCTTGATTTAAATATTTGGGATATCATTCATGTGTTGCAAGAGGTTATGTATGAAAGATGTTTTAAATCTTAAAACTAAGTAACGGAGTATTCATGAAATATCAAAGAAGCGTTGGGTAACCATCCTACCGGTATGTAGCTATCTGGCAAACAAGATGTTCTGTCTAAGGAAAGAATGGTGTATAAATCGCTCCTGGACTTGTCATTCTTTCTTGGGAACATTTCTGTTGGAGGTACTACTCTAGGAAGATAACCACCTTGTCTTACTGATATATCATGGAGAAACCATTACAAGGATTTAAGATAACGAATGATTTTGAAAGAGAAAGAAAGAAAATGAACACTTGCCTTTTTGGCATAAATTCATAAAGTAAAGAGCTTGAGAAAGAAAATGGTTGTGACACATAAAACGTTTTAGAACTTATCATGGTGTGCCCAGATAAGTAAAGACAGATAAGTCAGGGTTTTACCTTAACTAACAGAGGTCTTGACAATTATTATCTTGACAAAGAGTAAAGAGAAAGAGATAGAGTTTTGGCATGTTTTGCCATGTCAAATATTTGGCCATATTGGTTTGTAATGAAAGAAAAGATTTTTCCATGTCTGGCCAAATGCCACATAATATCTTGCAACTTAGATAGACATAGAGAAGTACTGCATTCCTTTGTGGAATGTAGTATAGACACCTTATGCAAGGGTATGTATAAGTGGTGATGACTGCTTGGGGGTTAACGTGACCTCAGAAAGACAAGTGTGCAAGTATAAAAGTATTATGTTTGGGCAAGAAGTTAATGTGATGTTTTAATACGTGTCATATAAATCCATTTATGAATGAGACAGAGGTCAAAGACATTTTTTACTAAAACTTAGAACTCACCAGCGTAAAGCTGACATATGTTTAAGCATGTGTATCAGGAAAAGATATAGCCTCCTACAGTAGAGGCAAGGGACAAGAGTAGAGGCATCGTGCAGACTATCTGACATCCTCTGATGAGCTGGCATTAGAATAGTTATGTTGTACTTTCTTTAGAATGTACATTAAGACAAATTTTATGATCTAAAATAGTATTTTAAAGTATTCCACTGTGTATAATCTATGTTTTACTATATATTCATGAGTAAATCTGACAAGTGGCTCGCATCTCGGAAGAACCGGGATGTGGGTGTCACAGATTTATTGGAGTTGAACAAACAAATCATCAATTCTAGGCAGTGGATATTTGTTCTTTATAGTGATCTTGTTAAATTCCCGTCGTCGATGCACATCCGCATGGTTTCGTCTTTCTTCTTTACAAACAGAACAGGTGCTCCCTAAGGCGAAGTGCTGGAACGTATGAATCCTTTGTCTAACAGATCTTTAGTTTAAGTCACCAGTTCTTTCAATTCTGCAGGTGCAAGTCAATACGGTGCCTTAGCCACAGGCTTTGCTCCGGGTTCCAAGTCGATTGTGAATTCAATCTAACAATTAGGAGGGAGTCCAGGTAACTTTTCCGGAAACACATCTAGGAAGTTGCGAACGATTCGAATGTCGGTAGGTTGCTTTTTTGGTTTGTGTATGGCATAAGCCATGAAAGCTACACAACCTTTCTTAATGTACTTGTTAGATTTAATAGCCGAGATCATTCCGACTTTATAATTTCCGTCACATCCGTGAACTTCCGTTATTTCGCCATTTGGTTTACGTATCCCTACTAACTTTTGGTCACACAAAATCTACGCTGGATTTTGCGACAACCAATCTACACCTAACACGATGTCAAACTCACTTAAGATCATAGGCATAAGGTCTACACATAATTCTATAGTTTCAAAGTTGATGGTACAATCCCTATAGATTTCCAAAATTCTATTGGGTCTTCCATCAGCCGTTTCTACCACATAAGCGTTTTCTAATATACAAGGTTTCCTTCCTAAGTAAGGAAAAACTGTTGTAGAAACGAATCATTTATTTGCACCCGTATCAGATAACACGTTTGCATAAATTTTGTTAACAAGGAACATACCTCGCACTACTTTGGGGTCTTTGTTCTTCCCCTTCTAATTGATCACGAACACATGACCTCTCCCTTTGGCCGTATCCCTAGGTTTCTGGTTCCAGACTTTGGGCAATTCCATTTCAAATACGCGACTCCTCCACAATTGAAACACTTAGTTTCCTTCGTACAATCCTTGGCAAAATGACCCTCAGTTTTACAGTAATAGCAAAAGGGCTTTCTAGTATTTTTCTTCTACTATTCTCCAGCCCTGGTCCAGGTTTCTGTTTTCTTAAAATCTCTTATTCCCCTGTTCAGACTTCTTATTATCTTTCACTTCCTCTTCACACCTTCAGATCGTTTTCCTTGATGAAGCATTTCGTCATACATTGTACCTCCCAAAGTTACAACAGACTAGTATGTCTTGGGTTCAGGTGCGCGTACATGCGTTCGTACCTCTGCCGGTAAACCCCAAATATACCTACTAATTATGTTCTCCTTCAGAGTGACTAGATGTGGCACTAAACGAACTAATTCATTAAATCTAGTGGTATATTCTCTATGGGTCATGCTTCTGGCCTCAAACTTCATAAATTCGGTTTTTGTCTTCTCCATCTCATTTTTAGGGCAAAAGGCTTCTTTCATAATCTTTTATAGTTCTTCCCATGACATTCCATTTTCCGCTTCCGTGCCCATAGCTTGAATGATAGTATCCCACGAATGCAATGCTTCACCTTTCAATGAGTGGGCTACATATTGAACTACGTCCTCCCCCACACACTTGCTTAGATCTATGACTGCTTCCATTTCCCGCATCCATCGCAGGGCTTCTACTACATCTTTGTTACAAAAGAACTTGGGTGGGTCGCCTGCTTTGAAGTCCTTATACATGCACTCTCCTCTCCCATACTTAACCAACATCTTTTGTTTTTTATTGTTGCCATTAGCTTCATTCTTCTTTTCAACCTCGACCTTGTGCGTGTTATCATTAATTCTACTTCCTTCATCATGTTTTGTTTCAGTATAGGGTTTATAAGTATTGCGGCCAATATGGGAACGGGTGTTCCTAGTTCATTTCGAATGCCCCTCAAGATTCTTAACTTCAGCAGCAATTATTAGAATGGCATTAGCAATGTCCTGAGTTATCAGTTTTCCTATTTCGTTTCTTAACTTCTGCATTTCATTCAGATCACAATTTGATGGTTGCTTCGAGAATTCCCTAATAGTGTGTTGTTCCGTATGCACAGAATATCAATGACCTTCCAAGGCCACCTTTTTCTTTCATCTAAAATAAGAACAACATTGTTCAATCTATACCTCATAGTTCTAATAAACAGAACTATTTTAGTTTAGATGAAAGTCGTAGAAAGAATTCAAGTGGAAACAATAATTTAAATGGAATGCATGCACATTCATTTCCACTCAATTTCTTAATTCATGTTCTTGCTTTTCTTACTAAAGCCAATAGTCTAACACCTAAATATATATAATATTTGATAATCCAGAACGCCGAATGTAACTGAAAATCCTTAACCACGTTATTAACCATTTACTTTACGGATGTGTTCTAGTTATCTATATTACATGTTTAGTTGTATAAATATTGTATTTAGTTATTTTGGCAACAAGATAATCAATTTACTGGGTCCTAACTAGTTCCATGAATCTTAGTTTAAGTCTGGTTACTACCTATTTGTATCTAAATCCCTAAACTAAGGCTTTGATACCAACCTATCACACCCCGCCCAGGCCGGATTCACTTTGACCGATTGATACATAATCATAGCAGCGGAAACAAAACTTAAGGTATAAATTTTTATTTCATTATTTTCAAAATTTGGACTACAAGCTTTAATCAAAATGGAATACAATTTTTTTCTAAATATTAAAGTACAGGTCTACAGTTACATGCTCCAAAAACTCGTACTACATGGCTAGCTCTAGCTATCTCCAACCACTAGTTATCCATAGCCACAACTATCATCCACCTGAGATGTGTTTAAAAACATTTTTGAATCAGTTTACACTAGTGAATTCTCAAATCATATTTGGTTGAAAACATTCGTTCAGTCAAGTCAATCAAGTGTCCATGAAACACTTTTAGAAATTAAACGGATAAAACCATGGACATGCAAATATACAATTCAAGATAATGTGGGTTTCATGTCCAGCACCATAAAAAGCCCACTCGTAGCAATCTAACTCCCCTCAGGGCTCGTAATATGTCACACCCCAACCACGACGGTTTCTCGCGGGGCATGACGGTCAAGGATCATCGTCACTGATTACGTTGAACGACCTCTATATGGTTTTGAAAATCATACGTTCCAAGTCGTTCCAAAATAAACCATTGTTTTACATAGTTAAAATGCGGAAGGAAATAAATTCTTTCAAATACAATAACTAAGTCAAAAAACGTTCAAAAGTTCATTACTCCTAGTATGGCAAAAGACTCCATGCATGATGTGCAGCATAATTCCAATGCAAGTTCAATGACCTAAGAAAACATGCTTAAAAGAGTCAATAAATATGTTGGTGAGTTCACAGGTTTAAATGTAAAAGTAAATCGTTGAAATGGACTACAAAACTTTCTATGATTTGATTGTTGTACGGACAATGCTACAATATTACCATAAGCAAACCGAAATCGAAGCTAGACTGTAACTGTAATCTAATGTAATGCCTCTACCCATGCCTATCGTATGCATGGGGGTGATTAGGCTAATAATGCACCCATTTTGACCTCCGATCAAAGTTAGCGCGACTAATGTGGGTGGGGGTTGTCAAACCCAAATAGTACTATCCATGATTACCTCGCTTAGAAAGGAAACTAACGGTTTAGTTTGAAAGGACTTTATACGATATGCAAACCACTTATGTAACATGTGAAATAATATAAGTGTAATTGTGCCCAATGAAAATAGTATTTTTGCATGTAATCTCCCCTAAAAGGAAAATAAGTAAAATAAGGTCGTGAGATTCACCTTAGCAAGCAAGATGATGATATGATTAGCAAAGTCCGACTGTGTCTCCCGACCTACGCGTGTATTAAAACATTCAAGACACCCTAGGTCTAAGTAATGTTTCTATGCAAGTTGGTCTTGTAACTGTTTCACCCAACTCATTTCGTTATGTGTGCTTGACTCAGTTTAAAACATTTGACTCGACGACCCGTTGGTGATATGCGTTTGTTTACCCGAAAATATATATTTACATAAAATAAATATAAGTTATATTTCCATTCAACCGTGTCCATGTATACATGTAATTCAGTGTCGACTTAGAGTTAGGGTTTTAAAATAATGTTTTGACTCGACCCGAGTCGTAACTCGATAAAAACGGTAAATACATATATTATATATTTATTCAAAGAAATGTTTTCGAAATACGTCACATTTTCGAGTAAAAATAATATTTATATTATTTCTACAAAATATAACCTTGAGATATATAACCCTAAAATATAATGTCGGTTTTCGTTTTTTAACCAAAATGTATATATAAATATATTTATAAAGATATATATATATAGTTTAAAATCTAGTCTTAAACTTTTAGTACTTATATATACTTTAAAATAAAAGATCTTTATAATAAAATGAAGACTGGGTTTTCATTCATCTTTTTATATAAACTTAGTACCTAATATACATGTTTTCCAAAATCCATGTAAACTACTTAGCAAAAATACTAACATAATAATTAGTAATAACTCAACTTTCCATTAACTTGACATAACTTCACCAAATAATCATAAACTTTTAAGGAAACTAAAATATACATAATAATACATATTAAGAACTACAAGATAATCCATGGACATAAATAAACCCACTTGATGCATCTTATTCAAGATTTTACATGCACTTAGCTTTCTTTTGTAAAAATTCCCATTTAGTGAAATAATCAAGCATAAAACTAAGGTCACCAACTCATACATTCTATTTTTAGTTTATGAACCACCATTTAGTCATTTTTAGTGTTTTTACACAAAGACTAGTCTCAAGTAGTTATTAGTTTATAAGACTCTATATTTAACAAAAATGGACCTTTGTTGTTGAAAGTTGTTACATAATACTTGTAGGTAAAAAAAATATAAAAGAAAGAGAAATATGAATATGTTGGGAGGATTCTCACTAGAAGCATGCAATGAAAGATGGAAGGAATGGTGTAGGCTGCTTGAAATCACCAAGGACCACTTGATCTTCACTAGAGAAGGCTTGACACACCCTTGAATGCTTGAACTAGTGTTGGAAAGATGGAAGTTGGGGGTGGGGGTTTGGAGAGAGAGAGAGAGAGAGAGAGAGAGATTGCAATTGGTTTTGTGTGATTAAACCATAAAGGATGGGTACATATAGGGTCAAGATTCCTTGGAAGCAAAAAGGAGCATTGGGACTTGATGGTGGGTTTGAAATCTCGGTCAAAGGGGAGGTGGTCTCATGGCCGTAAATGGCTAGTGTCAAGAGATGGATTTTGATGCATACAGTGATTATTCACTAAATTGGTAAGCTTGGTGTTGTCAAGTCACAAGGGCTAGCTAGTGTGTGCATATGGGTAACCTTCTTTTTGGCCGAAAAATATAAGGGGGAAGGGGGTCCTTTCAAGGTTTTTATGGAAATGGGATTATATAGTTTAAACGGGTATTAAGGTGGTAGTGGGTGTAAGTTAGACGCGATATAAAGTAAAACCTTTTTATTAAAACCGAGCTTATTAAAATTGTATGTTACATTTTTAGTGGTTTGCTAACATTTAAATATGTGTCTAGAAATTTATCATTGAAAAAATAGCGCGTTAAAATAAGTTATACCGGTGAAAATGTAAAGATGCGCGTCAAAATATTAAGTTGTTTTAAATACATGCACGCTTGTATTTTAGATTCTAAAATATGTTGTAACACCTTGAAATATTTATTAAAAACATCATTATTAATTATCATCGACGTGCGTGTGTGCCGGTTGTATCGCATGTGACCCGGTAATTCATCGAATTACCGATGCGTGTAATGTTATGAATGGACTTTGGTATGCATGAAATGACCTTAATTATCCGTAATTAAGTCTAACACGTATATGATGTATGAAATTTATGACTGAGACGGGGACAGGTATTGACCTGAAATTGAAATTGCCATTTGTCACACAATATAAGTTAGAGATATGCCACACAAGCACACAATCATCCCCCTTCAATGGAACTTGGAAATGTGTGAAAAAAACACAACCATTTCCAAAAGTTAGTTATATGCATATAACATAATTTAACATGCCATGTTAGTTTCATTAACACGTTGTAATTTCACATTTCCATCAGGACTTTTTCATCAAATGTTTAAATACGTTTATTTAAACAAGGTTTACACATCTCAGTTCAAAAACCAGTTTCAAAAGAACTCATGAGTATGTGTCTATTCAAACGTTCCATTTTACAATTCAAGGATTTGTCATTCAAAAACTTTGCATTTGGAAATCATTTCAAGTGTGTATTCTAGCCCAAAATTATAGAAAAAAGCATTGTATATAATTCACAGCAAAATCGTTTAATAATATGCCAATAAGCTCAAAACATTTGAAAGGGAGTATGGAACTCATATCATTAAAATCACTTTCTTAACATATGTATTAGCCCAAAGCATCAAAATATTTAAAAATAGATGTCATAGAATTTACGTAAAACTTGCAATAGGTATGTAAGCCCTAATCAAAGTATTTAAAAGAGAGGGCTCAAGAACTCACCTTAACAGCTTAACCTTCACAATTTACAATCGAGCAGAATCGACACTAACAAAAGATCCTATTGCGAGATAATTTCAATGTAACAATAACTCGAAGTCCTCACGTTGTGCTTAAGTGTTATAAGAGAATCATATCAAAGTGTCTGGTAGGGGTTTATCGAGAGAAAGAGAGTTTGAGAATTGATATCCAAATCAATGTTTTTAGTTTGCTATAAATAGGGAGTCAGGGGTGTAAAGGTTACACACACAAAATCACAATCAAAACCATAATCCTATCTCTCTCTCGTCCCCCCCCCCACCTGCTCCACCCATCCCATTACCGGCCACCATTCCACCATTGTAGTTTCACCGTCGCCGTCGTCTCGTTTCCACCCCTGGTGCCGTCGATCGAGAATCAAAAACCAGTTAGACTCGGTTTGTTTGTTGGTCGAGTTTTGAAAGAAAACCGAACAAGTTCGGTTGTTCGGTGTTTTTATGTTACCAGATCTAGTGACTGGGTTTGTTATTTCGTGGTGCTAAAGTTTGGTTTTTTCGTTTACTTCCTTGAAGGTATAACCCTAAACATAACTATGGTTGTTTTGTTCTTTTATGTTTGCATATGGACTCCTGGTGGGCAATCTAGGGTTTGGACTGGATTGGTTAGTACATTTATATTTTCCGCTACTTTTATTACAAAACTGTTTTGAAACCAATGCACGAATCCCATAATCTTTTTCTATCCCTTTGGGTATAGCCTACCAATGCTTTATATAGGCATCAATTAGGGCTTTTGTGTCGACTTCCATACGACCTGTATGGTCTTCAAAACAGCTATGTCTTCGGAACTTGGGCACTCATATAGCTCATTAGGAATCCAATGGTCCGTACAGTGGCTTCCACGATTTTCCTCTTTTCTTCCAAGTACTCAAACTTCGATATCTACTGATTTTCTTCTCCATAATTACTTCTATTTTCCAAGTACACCTGTAAATTCACTAATAATGCAATTTAGCACATATAATAGTAATTTACAGTAAAATCGCTTATTATTTGGGATTAATTTAATGCTAAAAAGATGTGTAATTCATAGCACATCAGCCACCAATTCCATCTAAAAGTATGATATATAGAGTATTTTAAAGAAGAATACATATCCAAGACACATAAATTTAGAAACTATAGAATATGTGTGAAAACATGAAGCTTTTTGTGATTTTTGTAGTCAAATGTAAGGAATTAGAAAAGCTAACGCCTACCAAAATGATCAAGAAGAGAACTCTCACGTTAAAGATATAGTTTCGCGTGAAAGAAGTTTCGGGTGAAGGAATTGACTATGGGCTAAATTGTAAAAAAAAAATATCTTGTATTAGGGGTTATAAATAGAGGGATTACTGAGAGATTAGTTAGAGATTTGGGAGGTTGTCATATTACATCACATGCAAATCTAGGGTTTTGTACACAATTCAATCAAGACAAGAAGGATGAAAGTCCCTCCACAGACCCAAAATTTTCCTCTCATAAATAATTTTTCCCCCCAAAATCCAACCCCAAAATTTTCCTCTCATAAATAAATTTTAATTTTGGACATGTGATAAGTTAGAATGATACAGAGAAGATTAGCATTACGCAAGGATGACACGCACAAATTGGTCCAAATTTTGAAGGTGGGTCTTGGAGCAACCTGTAAGATTGCTGCTTAATGACTTTGAGGTCAAGGGTTCGAGCTGTGGGAAACAACCTCCTACACAGGTAAGACTACGTACATTAGATCGTAAATCGATCCAGCCCCTCCCTAGACTTGCGTAAATACGGCAGCTAAGTCAAGCAACGGGTACGTCATTTTTTTATATATCATACTATAAATATTTTAAATATAATAACATTCTTTTTTACTTTTGTGAATTTTTTAATTAACTATCTTTATATGAACATTATTAGAACTACAAAAAGCATCGTCATGAACAATGTTCTCTCACATAAAAGATACATACAACTACTATATGTAGATATAGAGAGAGAAAGGGAGCAGGGTAATGGCGGAGGCGGCGGACCGGTGATTGCCGCTCAGCCGACGGAAGCCAGACGCGGAACAACCGCGGCCGCTCGGCGTGCCGATTGACGGACCAGCGATTGCCGCTATCATCGCCATCTTCAACATGATGATCGGAAGATGCTTCACCCCATTTACGATTGAGTAGTGGCGGTGGTAATCGACGGCCGTGAGAGAGGACCAGACGGAGGCGGCGGCTGTCACACCCCAACCGACGACGGAATACGTCGGGGCGGGACATGTAGACTGTTCATAAGCACATGATTCAACTATCATTTCATATATTAAATTTACATTGTTCAACAAATACAATCAAACAATCAAAGAAAATGAATTACATCAACATGTTCAATTTGTTTATTTCAACTAGGTCCACATGTCCTATATGTAGCAACTTGAAATGTGAACTCAAATATTAGCACCTGAAACATGATAAAAACAAGGTCAACTAAAAATAGTTGGTGAGTATACATAGATTTTGACACCACAAATAGTTTTCCAAATGTTTGTGTACAGTTCATATAAACCATGGCAAATAAGGCATTTATGAAGAATCACTATAGTCAAACTGGATGTACAATCAAACCTTGTGACTGAAGGGAATAACCCGCAGGTTATCCTAATATAGGGCATAACACTTAATGTTATCCTGATGTAATGTCGGCAACAATCACCCTACCTGGGTGGGTTTGTTAGACACAATAGATCTATCATTGTTAACCGTCGGCTTGTACAGAGTTAATGATTGCATGTGTATGTTTGTAATGTAAATGTAGGTTTAAACTCATAGTGTTCAAGCATAAGGCACAAATTGCACACATGTTCATAAATGTAGAATTGTATAATGTATTTGCAAATAGTTTTCAAGGAAATCATGTTCCACCCCAAAAATATGTAAAAATGTAAAAGGGGCTATGTAAACTCACCTTGATATTGTGATTCAAACTAGAACTAGATTGTGAGGACAATTGATCGGGTTTAACGATGCCCTAAAAAAATAATTATACATCTTTAATATATAGAAAATGCCTAAAAGAATAAGAATGGGACGATTGGGACTCTAGGATTTGGAACGAATGTACGGACGAAAGAATATTTAAGATTCGATATATTTCGATAACGAGTTAAATGAGGCGATAATATATAAATGAATTTTACATAAATAATGTTTTATAAATTTTATTTATAAAAGAGATTTTAGGTGATAACAATAAATATTAATTACAAATTCAATATAATTAATATCTCATTAAGACAAATAGGTTAAAATGGTCTTATGTTGGATCCTTATAATATAATAATATTTATAAGAATATCATTTGAACAAATAATTAAGCTAATTATGCGAGTTTACTATTTATAAAAATTGTAATTAATGAGATTGATTAGCGAGAATTTTCATATACTAAACTATTTGTGGAAGTAATAATAGGATAAATATAAAATGATTATAAAAATTATATTATTATTAGTAATGAAATGATGTATGCTTAATGATAATGTTTATATTACGTTCTCTACATTTGTAGCAATCAAAGGCTTTTTTAGAATGCAAACAAAAATATATATATATATATATATATATATATATATATATATATATATATATAAATATATGTATGTTTTTAATTAATAAGAGTATTAATTTATTTTTCCCTTGAACATTTATAAAAGGATTTGTTTATAACATTAATTGTTTATAAAAAAAATATAAATATATATGTGCACGACCATAAAGATAACGTGTTGATGTTAAAAACAATTTATTTGTATATGTTTTGTTTGTAATTAAAATATGAATCTTACATACCTATTTTTATCAGAAATACATGTATGAGGTTATATATCTAAAGATTTTTATATGTGTGTGAGTGACAAGGCTTTAAACCCAACAAAAAATTAAATTGATGAAAACAGGTAGAGGCGGGTTTGAACCCGTGACCTCCGCCAAGAAGTTGTTTGATTTTAACAAATTGCCCTAGGCTAAAGCCTAGTAAAGGATCAGGGACTTTTGGTTTTTAATATAATGAGACAAAGAACCCTTCTTCCCCAAATTGTCCAATCGCAAACCCTAACTCCCCAATCAACAATGGTTAATCACAGATCGTAATCAACACTATGGGGCTTTGAATCTCGGTGTAAAAACGAGTAAGGAGGTGTGTTAATTACCTGAAAATCGGACTCAATCGTCCGGAAGAACCGGGGCTACTTCCACTTAGCCGATCGCGACAGGGAGGAGGGAAGAAGGAAGAAATCGACGGGTTTTTGAGACTGATTCGAGTTGTAAGATGCTAGGAACTATATATAGGATGACAACACACTCGTTACAGCTTGAAATTGACGGAAATTACGGGTTTTTGAGCGTGATTCACGGGTTATTTTTTTAAATCCCGATCGTAACCTCTTGATGGATCTTAAAACTGATGATATACAATTATATCGAATGATTACTAGTCCATAACGGTTGCATACGATTAGGAACTGATTTGGTATAATCAAGGTCCCGGATTTTCAGGGATTAAAGGGGTTTTTAAAACAATTTTGACTTTTGTAAGTCAAAGACGCCAAGAGCTAAGTTTCAGGGTTCAATTTTAATGGGAGGGGGTTCAAGAGCCAAGCGAAGGGGTTCAAGACTAAAATATAGGTTCAAAAGGCTAAAGAGGGGGTTCATGGCTTATATTAATTAATTTAAGTCTATTTTAATTAGTTATATAAATGTTTTTTTATAAAGTTTTACAAAAACTAAAATTTATTTTCTTTATTTAATTTTTTTTAAAAGAAAAGTTTCATTTTTCTATAAACATACAAGTCGTATAATTAATTTAATTAATATAACAAATATATATATTTACATATATTTTTATAAGTAAATACATATATATGAAATAAAGACATAGTTAAAACTCATGAGTTTTATCTTTGATACAATTATTATAATATATATATATATATTTATATAATATACCTCTATATGTTATATATAATAGGTAAATAATAACTAATGCAAATTTAAAAAACTGAGTTGATACATATTGAAATGATAATTGGTGTGATATTTTGTATTGAACAAATACGTGTTTGAAACAGAACGCCTCTATTGCATAAAAATAAGGTAAAATAATACTGGAAAATCATGATGTTAAAGCAACGGTTGTGGTCGATGGCTGATACGGTGACGGTTGTGGTCGATGACAGTGGGCGGTGCGCACAGTGTGAGAGGGCTCAACAATCGTCCTTGGTTCCTGTCAATTGATAGTTGTGGTTCAACGGCGGCGCGTGGCTGGCCGTCATGGTACGTGTGAGCTTCGTTTAGTCCTCTCTCTGCCGCTCTTTATTGCAATACGAGGTAATATTTTGAGCCTGGTTCGATTTTCATGCTAGATTTATTACAAAATCTGATTTGCTTTTGTGATTTAGGTTTTTTGAACATCAGAATCCATATCAGAAGAAGGTAATGTCTTTGTTTACAAACATTCATTTAGTTACATACCTTTTTATTGTTTAGTGCTTTTGATTTTGGTATTTGCTTTTCGTTTCTACCGCCACTCTGATTGGCTTCTTAATGGTTTCGATTGTTGTGTTTTCCTAATTAGGGTTTCCAATTGTAGCGGACAAGAGCAACAACCAGTTCAGTTTATCGTGTAAACCCTAAAATCACGCCATCCTCTGCCGTTTAGCACAACTACAAACAGAGGTGAAAGGTTTTGATGTCGTTCTTTGGTGTGATGCCGACGATAAGGTATGTAGAATTATGGCTCTAAACATCTGTTTTTTTTTCCAGCGATAACGTAACCTTCTCTTTCCCCCAAATCAGTTGAAAGGCTTCAATTCCATGGAAGGTATTTTGTGCTTCTTCTAACTGTAATTGGGGAAAGGGGGCAGCTATCAAAGCTTTGTATTTAAGTAGGCGTTTCTTTTAACTAATTTCATAAGAATATAATTGTGTGTTGTGGCAACCTGATCTTAGGTTGCGATATTAATGAACTAGAATTGTAGGAATCATCAGCTATTATCATCATCAATTGTAAAAAGCTTGGTCAATAAACATGGAACCGGATTCAGGTAAGAATTTCGATTACAAAATTAAATCAAAATGACTCACCTTTGGTGTGAACTAGATTCTTTAAACTGGTCTCAAGAATTAGAAGTTACTTAGATTGATCTTTAAAGATGTTATACTATTAGAACATTCACCTCATAGTTAAGTTGTATTCTGAATGTCATTATGTGATATGAAATTATCAGATTCAGATTGCAGAACATGGTGTTTAGATGTGATTAAGGTGTTTGAAATTGTGATAATTTGATAACCATTTGTTTGAGTGTTTGGAAAAATTTGATATTCAAAGTTTACATGAAAATGACACACTAAATAATCAGATAATGCAATTTATTTTTGCAGGTTTTACTAGGCTGATTAACTGCCCCCTAAGTTATTTGACAGCCAAATCAGTTACACTTGGGGATATTTGGACCCTATGCTTTCAAGTGATAAATGGGATTTGCATTTGCAGCTGGTACAATTGACGGACGTGGTGCTTTTAACTTTAAGCATGGAGACAACACCGTAAGTAAAAAATCACAGTGTTGATATTCTTTGTGTAGAGATGGCAAAATATACAGGTTGCTGAATTTGTGGGAAATCTATTCTAACTATAATTAACACTAATGTAGTGGGGATTATAGATATAGATTCTTTTTTTATAACATGGGTTGAATTTAAACTTAGTAAAGGGCCTTTTGTGACAACCGGCAAAGTCAGGTCAATACCCGTCCCCGCCTCTGTCATAATTTGCATACATTACATTCGTGTTAAACTTAATTATGTTTAATTAAGTTCATTTCATAATTAGTAAAGTCCATTCATAACATTTCACGCATCGCTAATTCGGTAAATTAACAGTCACACGCTGTATACCTGGCACACACGAATGTTGGTGATAATTAATATTTATGTTTTAATAAATATTTCGAGGTGTTACAACACTATTTTTAGAACTTAAATATATGCGTATATTTATTTCTATCAACCGATTACTTTAACGTGCATCTTTACCATTTCGACGATGTATCTTACTTTAACGCGCTACCTCGCAATATTAATCTACTAAAGACATATTTAAACATTATTAACCACTAAATACATAAAGTATAAGTTTATTTAACTCGCTTTTATAAAAAAAAAGTGTGATTTTATTGCGTCTAACTTATACCCACTACCACCTTAACACCCATTTGATTTATTAAAAATTAAAGACCATGTTTTACTAGTTGAGATACTTTATAAATCCATTTTTTTTTCTTCCATCGAGTTCCAGACCACCCACAACAACACATTGTTGACTAAAAAATTTCCTACACATACACATTTTTGTGTTTTACCTTCTTTTCATAAGTCATCTATCATATGTTTGCAAACTTACATACACAAACTAATTTTCATGAAAGTTTCGAGAACCCCTCCCCACCTTTACATCTTTCTGTCAGATTTTTCTTTTCTAACCACACTCAAGCTCCATAAGCCACCCTATTTGATTTGTGACAACTCCCTAGCTTGCCACCTTCTTGTGAATGATCACTTGGACATCAAAACTATCACTTAACCCTTTGCCATTTTGGACCCTAAGGCCTTTTCCTCCCTGGTGGTCGTAAAATTGAAGGCAAACACATCTTCCAAATTATTTGGGATTATAAAATCAACCAACCACTTTCTCATTTCATTCACACAAAAATCCCAAACATTCACACTCTTTCTCTCCCTCATTGTTACGGCTCCAACTCCCAATTTTCATTTTTCAAATATTACTTCAATTAGCCTAGAAGTGGATTGCAAGCTTCCTTTGGTAAAGAACAAGTAAACTTTGGTGATTGCTAGCCACCTACAACCCATTCATCTTGCCTTGCTTGCTTCTAGTGAGAAAACCTTCTTCTCATTTATATTTTTACTCTTGTTTTATATTTTGTTAACATATTGTTGTGTAACAACCTTTACACACAAAAACCCATTTTTGTTAAATTTAGAGTTGTTATAATCTAATCTTTACTTAAAAAAAAATAGTTTTATATAAAAGATACTTAAGGTGTGTCATAAACTAAAATAAAATGTAGGAGATAGTAATTTTAGTTTTATGTATCGATTATTTTCATTAAATGGAAACATTTGCAATAGAAAACCAAGTGTATCATATTTATGACAAGTAACTTAAATTATGTACATGGATTATTGTAAAGATTTTAGTGTGTGTTAATATATATATATATATTTATCGTATTTCAAAGTCATTACTTTAAATAAATATGTAACATATTTATTTTACCGTTCGCATCGAGTTATGAGTCGGGTCGAGTCAAACTTTATTTTGAAACCCGAACTCTAAGTTGACACCGAGTTATTTGTAGACATGGACACCCTTGAGTGAAAAATATAATTTATATTTATTTTATGTAAATATATATTTTTGGATAACAAATACATATCACCAACGGGTCGTCGAGTCATATGGAATTTCATAACGAAACTAAGTTGGGTGAAACGGTTACATAACTCACTTACACACGGATACATTACTTAGACCTTAAGGTGTCTTATATATTCTAGGGCACGCGTAGGTCGGTTTACTCTCGGACTTTTGCTACCTACACGTTTACGGTACTCACGCATCAGGTGAGTCTCACGGCCCCATTTTACTTATTTCCTTTTGGGGGAGATTACATGCATACTTACTGTTTTCATTGGACACAATTTCACTTACATGATTTCATATATTACATAAGCGGTTTCATATCGTATTAAGTCCTCTCAAACTGGACCGTTAGTTTCGTTTCTAAGCGAGGTAATCATGGATAGATCTATTTGGGTTTGACAACACCCACCCGAGTTAGTCGCGCTAAATTTGACCGGAGGTCAAAACGGGTGCATCATTGACCTAATCACCCCATGCATACGATAGGCATGGTAGAGACATTACATTACATTACTGTTACAGTCTAGCTTCGGTTTCGGTGTGTTTATGGTAATATTGTAGTATTGTCTGTACAGCAATCAAATCATTGAAAGTTTTGTGGTCCATTACAACGATTTACTTTTACATTTAAACCTGTGAACTCACCAACATTATTGTTGACTCGTTTAAGCATGTTTTCTCAGGTCGTTAAGCTTGCACGGGATTAGGGTGCACATCATGCATGAAGTCTTTTGATGTTCCCATGACGATGAACATTTGCTTGTCTTTTGCTTGGCATTGTATTTTCAAAACAATTTATTTTCCTTCCGCATTACTTTCCGCATTAACTCTGTAAAACAATGTTATATTTGGAACGATTTGGAATGCATGATTTTCAAAACCATATAGAGGTCGTTCTATGTAATCAGTGACGATGATCCATGACCGTCGCGCCCCGCGGGAAACCGCAGTGGTTGGGGTGTGACAGATTGGTATCAGAGACATTGGTTATAGCGAACTAAGTTGCATTTAGTGGGCTTAGACTATAACCGTAGTCTCATAACATTTACATTACCGCATACACACACTGCATACTTATGTTACATAGTATTTCGAATATTGCCTTGTCACAGATATGACTTCAGTAGACCCGATTGTTATATACGCTTCTGACGAGGAGTACACACCCGCGACCCCACCACCACCACCATCTGGGACACCACCAGCGTCGCCGCTTGCACCCGTACCGGAGGTAAGTTACGAGACCGACCCGGAGGAGGCGTCCGGAGAGTCAGCTACTGACAGCACAGGCGGAGCGACCGTCGGGAGTGACAGCACGAGCTCCGGAGAGACGGTGCCTCGCTCGGTGATCTTCGGAGGGTCTTCCTCAGGAGAGAGTACCCCAGTTTCGACACGACGAGCTCCTACACCACCGAGTCCCGTACCATCAGCCCCACCTGTCCTTCGCACCGGAGCTAAGACGAGGCAGACTGCTAGGAAGCAGGTCCCCATACTAGGGAAGAGGCCCGCACTATCACCACCAGCACCTGCCGGCGAGGCCGCAGGACTGACGACACTCCACGAGAGCCTCCGCGGAAGAAGACTTTGGCTTCTGCGAGGAAGCAGACATGGATGCCACACACCCTCAATGGGTGGTTGGAGGAGGAGGATTTACCCTCTATCCACGAGATAGGCGAGTCTTCTCAGGCGCCCCGTCCCCTACCACTGACCGGGGAGCCGGTTGAGCGCACCGTGCCCACACCAGTGGCACAAGATGCTCACCGTGACCTCGAGACCCACTCAGTTTGGGATGACATTGAGAGGCTCAAGGGCCTCCACATCGAGTCTATAGTGGACCGCCTACATTCCGTGAACGAATGGTCTTACATCATGGACCAGTCACTTCACGCTATTCACTTCCGGGTGGTTGCCATCGAGGAGCAGGCCGCAGCCGCCAATCAGCGTGTTGTTATAGCTGAACAGCAGGCTGCCGAGGCACAGGAGCGAGCAGGGTCTGCTGTGGCACTTGCTGCAGTTAGTGCTCTCTTCGCCTCTGTGGCCCTCTTTGTTGGTGTATTTTCTCGTTTCATTCATTAGCCTATCGTGAGCGGGTTGTGCTCACGTAATATTTTAGATTTGAACTTGTTTTGTGGAGCTTTGTACTCTAAAAATGCTTTGTATCTCGTACAAATTATTTATCAAGTTATGTTATCTTTTATATTGCGTGGTTGTTTGATTGTTGTGGTTGTCTACTTTGTGCATATGTGTTGACTTTATTATATATATTGTCTTATCTTGCTTATCGTTGTGATTTGAAGAAACATGCCGCCACGAAGGAGAGTCCCCCACAACAATGCAGAGGGCAGTGCACCTACGAGCTTAGCGGAGATTGAGGCAATGATCTCGCAACGAGTAGCCGATGCCCTTGCCGCTTACGACACTAACCGGAACGTGGGATCCGGTGGAGGATCGGAGATCAACGGAGGAGACGGAGGTACGACGGAAGTCCGAAGGGATGCGTTGTCATATGTATTAAAGTCGCTGTTTATGATTGTTTAATTTCTAACAAAGCAATTTATACAATTCAGGAACAGAGCATAATGCGAGGGGCTGTTCATTTAAGTCCTTCCTCAACTGCAAACCTCATACTTTCAATGGCTCTGAGGGGGCAGTTGGAATGGTTCGATGGATAGAGAAGGCAGAGTCTGTCTTCAGCATGAGTAACTGCACTGCGGACAGTAGAGTCAAGTTCGCCTCTGGCACATTTGAAGGGCGGGCACTATCATGGTGGAACTCTCATGTTCAGACATTGGGTCTGGATGTCGCCAATGCGATACCTTGGGAGGATTTCAAGGAGATGCTGAAAGAAGAGTATTGCCCTCGCAGTGAACTACTAAAGATAGAGCAAGAGTTTTGGAATTTGACCATGGAGGGTGCTGATGTGGACACTTATACCACCAAATTTCATGACTATGCACGCTTGTGTCCACACATGGTGACCCCTGAATTCAAAAGGATTGAAAGGTACATTTGGGGTCTAGCACCTCAAATCCAAAGCATGGTACTTCTTCTGAACCCGCTACAATCCAGAGCGCAGTGAGACTTGCTCACCACTTGACTGATCAAGCAGTTCGCCAGGGTGTTTTGGTGAAAAAGGGTTCCTTTGTGAGAAGCGCTGACAACAAGAGGAAATGGGATAATAATCATGGCAAGACCTTTGTACCCCCAGTTCAGAAGAGATAAGAAACAGTTAAGGCCTTTGTTGCAGGCCCAACTGAGAAGAAACCAAGAGGTGGGTATACCGGGAACCTACCTAAGTGTAACAAGTGTGGTTTTCACCACATGGGTACATGTGAAGACTCTAAGTGCCAGAAATGCAAGAGGTTCGGCCATGCAACTAAAAATTGCCGAACTACTGAGCCAGCCGCCAACCCAGGGGTCAACCGTGGTTGCTTCGAATGCGGGAGTACTGCACACTTCCGCAAGGATTGCCCAAAACTGAAGAACCACGGGGGCAATAATGCGCGCGGTAGAGCCTTTGTGATAGGAGCAGGAGAAGCCCGTCAAGATCCAAACATTGTTACGGGTACGTTTCTCATTAATGATCACTATGCTTCTATTTTGTTCGATACGGGTGCCGATAAGAGTTTTGTGTCTAGCGAATTTAGTCCATTGCTCGGTATTAAACCAATCATGTTAACTAGTAAGTATACCATAGAGTTAGCCGATGGTAAGCTAATTGAAACCGATAAAGTAATTCAAGGGTGTACTTTGAATTTGGCGGATCACCCTTTTGTCATAGATTTACTGCCTGTAACGCTTGGAAGTTTTGACATCGTCATTGGGATGGATTGGTTGTCAAAGAATCGAGCTGAAATCGTTTGTCGTGAAAAGATTGTTCGTATTCCGCTTCCGAATGGGGAAACACTTTCGATTCAAGGAGAAAGGAGCGGTACTACGCTAAGGATCATTACTTGTATGAAGGCCCGGAAGTGCTTACGAAAGGGCTATCATGCAATCTTGGCGCACGTAATAGAAAAGCCAACGGAGGAGAGAAAAGTCGAGGATATACCGATCGTTCGAGACTACCCTGAAGTCTTTCCCGAAGACTTGCCCGGACTTCCACCTCCGAGACAAGTCGAGTTTCGAATTGACCTGGTACCCGGAGCCGCACCGATTGCGCGATCACCTTACCGGCTAGCGCCATCGGAAATGCAAGAATTGTCTAACCAACTACAGGAGTTGTTAGGCAAGGGATTCATAAGACCGAGTTTCTCGCCTTGGGGAGCCCCGGTCTTGTTTGTCAAGAAGAAGGATGGATCCTTCCGAATGTGCATCGATTACCGGGAATTAAACAAGCTGACTATTAAGAACCTGTATCCACTTCCGAGGATCGATGACTTGTTTGACCAACTTCAAGGATCCAGTTATTATTCGAAGATTGACTTACGTTCAGGATACCATCAGTTACGAATTCAAGAGGAGGATGTTCCTAAGACCGCGTTTCGGACTCGTTACGGTCACTACGAGTTTATGGTCATGCCGTTTGGGTTAACCAATGCACCAGCTGTATTCATGGACCTCATGAATAGAGTGTGCAAGCCCTACCTGGATAAATTCGTGATTGTTTTCATCAACGACATCTTGATATACTCACAAACTCAAGAAGAGCACGAGCAGCATTTGAGACTAATATTGGAATTACTTAAGAACGAGAAGTTGTACGCTAAATTCTCGAAATGTGATTTCTGGATTCGAGAGGTGCAATTTCTCGGGCATGTGGTCAACGAGAAGGGTATACATGTTGACCCGTCCAAGGTTGAAGCGATAAAGAATTGGAAAGCACCGAAGACTCCGACTGAGGTGCGACAATTCCTAGGTCTGGCAGGCTACTACAGACGGTTTATCGAAAATTTCTCCAAGATAGCCCAGCCAATGACGACCTTAACCCAGAAAGACAAGAAGTTTGATTGGGGTGAAAAGCAAGAAGCAGCTTTTCAGCTGTTGAAACAGAAACTATGTTGTGCTCCTATCTTGTCACTTCCAGAAGGAACAGACGGATTTGTGGTATACTGTGACGCATCACACCAAGGTCTTGGTTGCGTATTGATGCAACACGACAAGGTTATTGCTTACGCGTCCCGACAACTAAAAGTACATGAGAAAAATTACACCACCCATGACTTAGAACTCGGAGCCGTAGTTTTTGCACTCAAGATCTGGAGGCATTACCTGTACGGTACTAGATGTACTATTTTCACTGACCACAAGAGTCTCCAGCACATCTTTGACCAGAAAGAGTTAAACATGAGGCAACGCAGATGGGTCGAGTTACTTAACGACTACGACTGCGAGATTCGCTATCATCCTGGTAAGGCAAACGTCGTAGCAGATGCCTTGAGTAGAAAGGAACGAACCAAAACTCTACGAGTGCGAGCATTGGGGATGACAATTCACACGAGTTTAACCACTCAAATTCGCGATGCTCAGTTAGAAGCACTTAGGGAGCAAAACCTGAAAGATGAGTCCTTACGGGGTATGGACAAGCAATTTGAGATCAAATCCGATGAAACCCGTTACTTCATGGATCGGATTTGGGTACCAAGCTTTGGGAGCTTAAGGGATTTAGTAATGGACGAAGCACACAAGTCCAGGTACTCGATTCACCCAGGCTCTGACAAGATGTATCAGGATCTCAAGGAACTTTACTGGTGGCCCAACATGAAAGCTGACATCGCCACCTACGTTAGTAAGTGTCTGACATGTTCAAAAGTCAAGACTGAATATCAGAAACCGTCAGGGTTACTACAACAACCAGAGATTCCACAATGGAAGTGGGAGCAGATTTCCATGGATTTCATCACAAAGTTACCCAAGACATCCGGTGGTTATGATACGATTTGGGTAATTGTCGACTGACTGACAAAGTCTGCACACTTCTTGCCGATTAAGGAAACTGATAAGATGGAAAGGTTGACCAGAATTTATCTCAAGGAGGTTGTCTCGAGACATGGAGTGCCAATCTCCATCATTTCAGATCGAGATAGCCGATTCACCTCTAGGTTCTGGCAATCTCTACAGAAAGCATTGGGTACAAGATTGGATATGAGTACCGCGTATCACCCCCAAACTGATGGCCAAAGTGAAAGGACTATTCAGACTTTGGAGGACATGCTTAGAGCTTGTGTGATTGATTTCGGGAACAAATGGGATACTCATCTACCATTGGTTGAGTTCTCTTACAACAACAGTTATCACACTAGCATCAAAGCCGCACCTTTTGAAGCACTGTATGGACGAAAGTGCCGATCACCTTTATGCTGGACAGAAGTTGGGGATAGCCAGCTTACTGGGCCAGAGATCATTCATGAAACAACAGAGAAGATCGTCCAGATTCGGGACAGACTTAAGGCCGCGCGTGATCGTCAGAAGAGTTACGCTGACGTGAGACGCAAACCATTGGAATTCCAGGTTGGAGATAAGGTTTTACTCAAAGTCTCACCTTGGAAGGGAGTTATTCGCTTCGGCAAGCGTGGTAAGCTAAACCCAAGATACATCGGACCGTTCGAAATCCTTGCAAGGGTTGGTCCTGTAGCTTACAAGCTTAAGCTGCCGCAAGCACTCAGTGGTGTTCACGCAACTTTCCACGTGTCAAATCTGAAAAGGTGTTTATCAGACAAGACACAGGTCATACCACTCGAGGAAATCCAGGTTGATGATCGACTCCATTTCGTCGAAGAACCAGTTGAGATCATGGACCGTGAGGTCAAGAGAATGAAACAGAGTCTTATCCCCATAGTAAAAGTTCGGTGGAACTCTAGACGAGGACCATAGTTTACTTGGGAACGCGAGGACCAGATGAAGCACAAGTACCCGCAGTTGTTTAAAACTGCACAAGTCACTAGCTGAATTTCGGGACGAAATTCTTTTTAACATGGGGAGTATGTGACAACCGGCAAAGTCAGGTCAATACCCGTCCCCGCCTCTGTCATAATTTGCATACATTACATTCGTGTTAAACTTAATTATGTTTAATTAAGTTCATTTCATAATTAGTAAAGTCCATTCATAACATTTCACGCATCGCTAATTCGGTAAATTAACAGTCACACGCTGTATACCTGGCACACACGAATGTTGGTGATAATTAATATTTATGTTTTAATAAATATTTCGAGGTGTTACAACACTATTTTTAGAACTTAAATATATGCGTATATTTATTTCTATCAACCGATTACTTTAACGTGCATCTTTACCATTTCGACGATGTATCTTACTTTAACGCGCTACCTCGCAATATTAATCTACTAAAGACATATTTAAACATTATTAACCACTAAATACATAAAGTATAAGTTTATTTAACTCGCTTTTATAAAAAAAAAAGTGTGATTTTATTGCGTCTAACTTATACCCACTACCACCTTAACACCCATTTGATTTATTAAAAATTAAAGACCATGTTTTACTAGTTGAGATACTTTATAAATCCATTTTTTTTTCTTCCATCGAGTTCCAGACCACCCACAACAACACATTGTTGACTAAAAAATTTCCTACACATACACCTTTTTGTGTTTTACCTTCTTTTCATAAGTCATCTATCATATGTTTGCAAACTTACATACACAAACTAATTTTCATGAAAGTTTCGAGAACCCCTCCCCACCTTTACATCTTTCTGTCAGATTTTTCTTTTCTAACCACACTCAAGCTCCATAAGCCACCCTATTTGATTTGTGACAACTCCCTAGCTTGCCACCTTCTTGTGAATGATCACTTGGACATCAAAACTATCACTTAACCCTTTGCCATTTTGGACCCTAAGGCCTTTTCCTCCCTGGTGGTCGTAAAATTGAAGGCAAACACATCTTCCAAATTATTTGGGATTATAAAATCAACCAACCACTTTCTCATTTCATTCACACAAAAATCCCAAACATTCACACTCTTTCTCTCCCTCATTGTTACGGCTCCAACTCCCAATTTTCATTTTTCAAATATTACTTCAATTAGCCTAGAAGTGGATTGCAAGCTTCCTTTGGTAAAGAACAAGTAAACTTTGGTGATTGCTAGCCACCTACAACCCATTCATCTTGCCTTGCTTGCTTCTAGTGAGAAAACCTTCTTCTCATTTATATTTTTACTCTTGTTTTATATTTTGTTAACATATTGTTGTGTAACAACCTTCACCCACAAAAACCCATTTTTGTTAAATTTAGAGTTGTTATAATCTAATCTCTACTTAAAAAAAATAGTTTTATATAAAAGATACTTAAGGTGGGTCATAAACTAAAATAAAATGTAGGAGATAGTAATTTTAGTTTTATGTATCGATTATTTTCATTAAATGGAAACATTTGCAATAGAAAACCAAGTGTATCATATTTATGACAAGTAACTTAAATTATGTACATGGATTATTGTAAAGATTTTAGTGTGTGTTAATATATATATATATATATTTATCGTATTTCAAAGTCATTACTTTAAATAAATATGTAACATATTTATTTTACCGTTCGCATCGAGTTATGAGTCGGGTCGAGTCAAACTTTATTTTGAAACCCGAACTCTAAGTTGACACCGAGTTATTTGTAGACATGGACACCCTTGAGTGAAAAATATAATTTATATTTATTTTATGTAAATATATATTTTTGGATAACAAATACATATCACCAACGGGTCGTCGAGTCATATGGAATTTCATAACGAAACTAAGTTGGGTGAAACGGTTACATAACTCACTTACACACGGATACATTACTTAGACCTTAAGGTGTCTTATATATTCTAGGGCACGCGTAGGTCGGTTTACTCTCGGACTTTTGCTACCTACACGTTTACGGTACTCACGCATCAGGTGAGTCTCACGGCCCCATTTTACTTATTTCCTTTTGGGGGAGATTACATGCATACTTACTGTTTTCATTGGACACAATTTCACTTACATGATTTCACATATTACATAAGCGGTTTCATATCGTATTAAGTCCTCTCAAACTGGACCGTTAGTTTCGTTTCTAAGCGAGGTAATCATGGATAGATCTATTTGGGTTTGACAACACCCACCCGAGTTAGTCGCGCTAACTTTGACCGGAGGTCAAAACGGGTGCATCATTGACCTAATCACCCCATGCATACGATAGGCATGGTAGAGGCATTACATTACATTACTGTTACAGTCTAGCTTCGGTTTCGGTGTGCTTATGGTAATATTGTAGTATTGTCTGTACAGAAATCAAATCATTGAAAGTTTTGTGGTCCATTACAACGATTTACTTTTACATTTAAACCTGTGAACTCACCAACATTATTGTTGACTCGTTTAAGCATGTTTTCTCAGGTCGTTAAGCTTGCACGGGATTAGGGTGCACATCATGCATGAAGTCTTTTGATGTTCCCATGACGATGAACATTTGCTTGTCTTTTGCTTGGCATTGTATTTTCAAAACAATTTATTTTCCTTCCGCATTACTTTCCGCATTAACTCTGTAAAACAATGTTATATTTGGAACGATTTGGAATGCATGATTTTCAAAACCATATAGAGGTCGTTCTATGTAATCAGTGACGATGATCCATGACCGTCGCGCCCCGCGGGAAACCGCAGTGGTTGGGGTGTGACACCTTTCTTCTCTACCTATTCCTATCCTACTGAAGCCAATACAAAGGTAGAAGTTTTGAAAGATCAGAGGATAGGCACCATTAATGGGTCTCACAATTATGAGGTTATGAGACTTAAATAAAATAAGTCAAATCTTTCTATCTTGAATGAAAGTATGGAATTTTATATGGTGTATTATTGCAAGAGACTTGCATCTTTTATTGATTCATGTGGTTTTGACCCAACATTTGAAGTATTAGACAATTGATCAATTTATTCATGTTTTCTATTGTGTGCAGAAGGAATCACCACTTGGTTTGGCCACACAATCTTGCTAATTTCTCCCATTATGCATCCCGAGCCTACTTTCTTTCTTGAACTTTTTTTATGATTTTATGTTTTTATGGTGTCGAATGATGAAGTATTTTAGTAGATTTTACATACTCTTATGTTGAATTTGTGTTCTTACTGTAATTTAGACATTGTACACCTTCCACTTTGCTTGAATCTTTTGCTTTTGCTAATTATAGCATGATGTTGCAGCAAAGTTACACTCATTTGCACAACAAATGCCAAGGACTATGCATAATGTCAGGCAATGGTTCAGTCTCTGCCGTGCAGCTACACCACTTTGTTCATGGATCCACCCTTTCTATCGGTAACATTATAACATAGCCATGTGTTGGGTCATCTTCTATTCTATTTGTAGTTGTGTTTTTTTCCTACTTAACCCAGTTCCTCTTTGTTGATTGGATACATTCTTTTCTTATTAAATGTATCGATTTGGGTTATGGTTTATTCTTACGTATCAAATCAAATAAATTCAGATATAATGGAAATTGGTCAGACGGGTTGAAAGTTTAAAACTACTTTTTTTTGTTTTCTTCACTGCCTCCTAAATTGTTTTGTTTCGAAAATTAAGCTTTTATGGTCACAACTAACAACCCTGTTTTATACTCATGTAACGGGTTAATCAAATAATTTAGATAAAAAATGAGATTGGTCAGATAGGTTAAGGGTTGCCTAAAAAGTAGTTTTCATGCTTACAGCCTCTTGCATTATTTGTTTGAAAATGGTGGCTTATTATTGTAATAATATTGTTTTTTGCATTCATATTTGTGGGCCAACCTTACCTGACCCGTTTCAACCGTTCTAAAACAACTCATCTTGGATTTTCAATGATTGGTACAGATTTGACAGGTTGTCAGAATTTGATGGCAAGAAGCTGAGTTATCGCCAGACACTCAGACCACAGCCACCGCCGCCGTAAGTCACAGCAGCAAACAATCCACTTAACTCAAGAAGTCTGTCTTCATAATTTTATGGTGCTCAAATCATTGTCAAACTAATCAGGAACCAGTTTCTTATCATACCTTATTCTCAAAAATCTTATACATTTACCACATAATCATATAACTTATTATGCTTTTGCGTTTGCAGATGGCAACAGCAATTAAGTGTTGTGTTTAACAAAGTCCCTCTGCTTCATACTAAATCTACTTCGAATTCTATTTGGGAAAGCACAGGCACTTCCCAACACACAGCAGGTGTTTTTCATCAAGGTTTGTTTTCCTAATCAACAGGGTCCATTGACATGTTTTAGTTTTGATCATTAGTATCATTTAAAGTGGTTTTTTACCCGTCTAATGTGGCTTTCGATCATTATGATAGTCTAAAGTGCGTTTAGATTGTTTTGACCCGTTTAAAGTGGGTTTTCATCATTAAGATTATTTAAAGCGTGTTTGAGTTTTTTTTTACCCATTTAAATTGGGTTTTAAAAAGATTAAGTGGAATGTCTGGGAAGAAGTCAATATCTTGCAAAAGATACGTCACTTCCATCTTGCCGGTTACTCGGTACAAACTATTAAAGTGAGTGATTTTGATTATGTAACTATTTAAATGGCAAGTTATAATTTCATGGATCTGAACTTATGCTTACTTTTCTTTACGGTTGGGTTGAAGAAATGGCTTTGTTTGTTAAATCATAGGATCGACGTCATTTGTTGTAAATCGTTTAGTTTTGTATACCCAAGCTTTTACCAACTTTTATATTGATATACTAATTTAGCACTAGAAAATACTTTTGCAAATGCTCCATCACCATCTACTGATGCAATTGTTGCAGGAATCAGGTTAGTTATTAAATCAACTTCATAAAAAAAAACACAACTCCCAAAGGGAAATTACATAGAAATAGAAGGCAAACGGGCAACAAGCTGCGCCGCCAACCCTTTTTGAATAGCAAAACCAAGTCTTTTAAAAACTACATCTACAGATCTTGGGGTCATAACATTACTATGCATGACCCGCTGTACTCGGTTAAGTAACTCCACGGCCTCTGGTGCAAGGAAACCAAAAGTGTCAAAAACAAATGGTATAAACACGTGTTGGTTGTCAAGACACGCTTTCTCGTGTTTAGTCACTTTGCTCGAAGCAGCTTTTAGAGCAGCCTGACTCATCGTGAAAGCACTAACTCCCAAGCCCACCAGAGGGGAGACCCCTGTTAGATCTACACACGCATGTTTCCCATCTATCCACCCAAAGACCAAAATGTCAGCGGGTCTAAGTGTTGATCTTCCTTCCAATGGGTCCGTCAAGAAATTCACTGGTGCCTCTTTCTTAGTAGAAACCCCGGCACGCCTAAATATGTCAAAAAGAACATCCCTAACCAAGTCGTGTCGGTACTTGAACCCTGGGAGCTCTCTACAATGAATCGCATGCTCCCCATAGGAGTCTAAACACGCCTTACGGCAAACAGAGCATAACTCGTCAACCAGGTATAGTGGAATCATGAGGCGATACTTAAGGATAGTACGATACTCCACCGGCGACATATGTTGGCCTAGCCCATCTATAGGGATCACGAGAAGGTAATCTTGAGCATGTGGTGCTCGTAGACACTAAAAAACAGCTCTTTGTCTAACGGTTATTTCAAACTGGACTTCCATTTCACGGACGATTTTACTAAAAAGGGCACTCGCCAATGCATGTTGTGCTTTAGGGGGGGCGGTGTCCTTATTAGTGAAACCGCTGAAGTCAAAGCTTGAAATCGTATCACGAAGACAAGCCAAAGCACAATCATAATCAGAATCCATACCACATATGCCGCTGTCTTGTAAGATGTGGTCCTGTAACGCCCAAGATTGGGCCCTCGAGGCTACAAAGGCATAAGATGAAGCCTCTACAGCGGAATACAACCCCAAACCCCCAAACCTAATAGGTAGGAAAGCAAGTCGCCATTGGAAGTCTCCAAAGAAAGGACCTCCACAAACAACTATGTCCTCAATCGCCCCACGCAATCCTTCGTCAAAGAACAGCGCTGCCTCCTCCATGTGTATGGGTTGGCACGTCCTCAAGACAAAGAAAAGTTTGGCAATACCCATACAAGATCGAAGCAAGAGTAGCTCACTCTGCGGGTCACGAAGTTTTGGAAGAAGACGCATCAAATTAACAGCGTTAGTAGCTCTCTTCTTAGCTAACCCACTAATAAAATTTGCATCTCTGCTGACGGCCCCCCCCAAGAAGTTTTACCCCGGATAACGGCCTCCCAATGTCCACAGGGAATAAACCATCATGAAACTTGCTACCATCACATGAAGGCCAAAATAACTCAGTTTTCTTAATATTCAGTTCAAGACCCAAGGTAGGACCCACCACCTTAATAATGTCTAACACTCTAGCCACCTCTTCTAAATTTCCAATGACAGTCCCATCATCAAGATACCAAGCATGAAGAAGAAGCTTGCAATTGTCTCTAATTTGATGCACAAGGGGGTGCAAAACAAGAGCGAAAAAAAGTGGTCCCAATGGGTCTCCTTGTTGAACCCCGGTGGTGGACCAAATGTACTCGTCTCTAAGATACAATCTAGCTGGTTGCCCATATAGGAATTCTACCCACAAAGAAATAGACGGGCACCTCATCTGGACCTCGCGAAGTAAGGCTGATCTATCCACCAGATTAAATGCATTAGAAAAATCTACTGTAAGCATGGCCAGAGACCCATCCGTGTGACGTTCATTCAATACCCGGTTGACGCTATGTAATATGGCCTCGGCGCCACCCGATACACCAACCTCAAACTGATAATCATTAAGGTATTTGGCCATCTCTTTACCGACACCCTTCATAGCAACCTTGGACACCAACCGCCTCCATATAGTACCCACTGCAATAGGTCGGATCCCGTTGTCGGGTTTTAAGAGCGGTGTAAGAGGAGCAGACGCAACAAAACCTGATAAACTCGATGGGTATCTCCCCCTAACCATAAATTGACCACTGCGGTGATAGTAGTTAAAAGATCAGTGGCAACTGCAGACCCGTCTCCACATAAAGCATCCAAAATGTGTTGTGCTCGCAAGCCGTCTTTCCCACACGAAGTTCCCTTAGGAAACGATTTAATGCAACCAAGGACACTATCAACCTCCGCAACAAGAGGAGGCTCGGAGTATATTTCACTTGGCATAGATGGAGGTTGCCTGTGCGGGTGTTTAGCCTCTAAAGCTTGTATGGTATCGCCATTGTATGGAGCAACACCAGACGAGCATAACACCTTCACTGCCGCTGTAAAATGGCCATCTGCAACCTTACGAAGACACTGCCTGATGTTGGTATTGCCCACAGCTCCCTACTTATGATTATCAATGCTTCATGGGCCAAAAGATTCCAAACTAGAACTGTTAAATATATTTTTAACTAACATGGCAATACCATCCTCCTTCCCCCAAGTGACTAAAGAACTCAGGATTGAACGTTGTTGCAAGGCCCTCCTATTCCCAGACCTGCTTTCTTGCCTATTTTGTGGTCTAAACACTTGCAAAATGCAACGAGGAAGAAGGAACAACCTAACCCATGCTTCAATGGATCCCGGTTGGGCAACCACCTTGCAGAGAGCGGTCTTCAACGCTTAAGAGAAAGCCAAACGACAACTATGAGGAATGCTCTTGACAGTAACAATAGGCGCTTTAAAGACACGATCAAGGAGAACAACATCCAAAATAAACGACTCATGTATATTGGTCTCATCCACACAGATAGAAGGCTTCACAATACCGACAATGTGTCCATCCATGTCATTATCACGATCAGTAAAACGGACAATACCATCAGGGTGATGGCAGGCACGACTAATGGCATGTAAACTCATACAAATCCCACACATCCATTGACCTAAAACCTTTAAAGTACCCTCCACCAACATAAACAACCCATGGTCCGTGGCAATAGCCTCTCGCAACACACTTCTACGTTCATCGCTAGGAAGGTGCAACCTCTTGAGATGAGAGATCAACCGAGAAATCCCCTTATTTCCCCCTTCACCATCGGGGCAACAATGAAACTTACGAAATGGACATGGCAATGGGCCATTCGAAGACGAAGAAGGGGGTGTCATAAAAAGAGGCGACAGGAGTCACGCCTGGAGTTGAAGCGTGGAATTTGGGTGTAAATACAAAAAAAATAGTATTGGCATTTCATCAAACACCTGGAGTGCATTCATCACAAGACTTTCAATTGAGAGTACCCATATGAGAATTTCGCCCCATTTGAAGAGAAAAGATCAGATAGTCAGCAGCTCCACTGGTTAGAGCATCTGGTTTGCAAAAGGTTACGGTTTAAGAGATTGAGTGTTGTGTTTTGTTAGGTTTTCAAATGTGAAGAATATGCTTTCAAGGAACCCTCAATGGCGACAGAAATTGGTGAATAAAAACGGTAGTAAGTGGATCGAGCAAAGAAAGCTTCCCTGATGCGACGGTGGTGGCGGAGACGGTGAATCAAATCACAATCAAAGAAAACTTCATAAATAACCCAATCAGATCAAACGCAAACACTGATTGATTGATTTTAGTTTGAAATTCTGTGTAAAATCACAATTGAAGAAGATCAGACCAGTGAGGTTATGATCTGAGCTCTGCAACGGTGGCGGATGTTCTTCTTCGTCGTCGACATAGTCTCCTCTCGCCATTGTTGCTGGATAAGAAATTCAATTCATGCTATCATCTTGAGTGAGCTCTGCAACAGTTGTTCTTCATCGTCACCTTTTTAATAAAATAATATTAAATATGAAAAATAGTTATTTAAACTTGATTTACTTAACTTTTCCTTTTTGTCGCTTTCGTTATTAATCTGATTACATTTAATTTTGAAGCTTTTTATTTGTAGCTGGTGTAATCATGTGGTTCGTGGTGAGCCATGTCCTATACAGAATAATAACCCCCCCTCTCTCCTCCATACCAACTTCTGATGCAATTGTTGCAGGTAAACTGTCTATTTCTTTCCTACGGTTTGATTAACGTTGCAGTGTTTTATTTTGTTGAGGGAAGCAATCATAAAAGTAATGTAAAACATTGATGGCTCATAGTAAACATTGTTGTAGGTTTGCTTTTTTGGTTCTTTACCCTTTTTCTGTTCATGAAAAAATGGATGGGTTTAGTGTTGTTAACGCCTTTTTTTTTGCATCAATTCAGTTTTTTTTACTTGTTTTTTCCAGGCATAAAGGAAAAGAAACATCTAATGTTGTTATCTCTGTGTTTTTACCATTTTAAGATGTTAATGAAAGAAAAATAGAAGTTTGTATAGGCATAACGAATGCCTTGAATCATGATATTTTGTAAACGTACAGAGTATCATACCATAATTCCCCGTTGCAACACGCGGAGGGGAAAAGCCTAGTTTATAACAATAAACATGATGGGAATGTAAGGGACTTGTATCCATTAACGTAGTGAAGGACTGAAGGAGAGGACCTCCATGGTTCGTCGATGTGACATCAAACTAACGATATTTTTTATCAAAAATATCTTCTATAAGCAATGCAAAAATTATATATAAGTAACTTCTCAAAGTAAGAAAGTTAAAGTCGTTGACTTTATTCAAAAGTCAAACTTTCTAGACCTAGAAGAAAGTAGTCGCCATTACTAAACATACAATTCAAAATGACTTTTATAGAGACGTCTACAGACATGTGATTTGTTGTTTTGGGCGGTCCTCTTCTTTCATTGGCTATTTTTTGTTTATTAGAAAAAAATCTTACGCTTCTTTTTTAGGCGGCGGAGATATCTCTAATAAAAAAATATTTGTCTTATTATTTCCAAGGGTAAAAGCCTTTCAGCAGTACTTATTTACATTAATTGTCACCCTCTTTCTCTCTCTAACTCCATAGCTCAAACCTCTCATCTTCACATAAGTGTAGCTTTTGAACTTTTTTTTATTTTCATTTCTAATCTTTAAAGTACGTAGAGTAAACGCTTTCAACCTGTTTGACTTCCTAAAAAAAATTGTTTTTCCTATAATAACTTTGGTTACAAGGAATGTGCCCCCATTTTTAGTATTTTTTGTGAACATCAGTTTTTTTAAACGGAGTAATATTTAAAATCGAGTATTTTTTTTATCATATAGCAAGCGACGTTGCCGTTGCGTTATCGTGACAGACGCAACCGCTTATGAGCGAACAACATCGTTGTCACTGTTTTGGTTTATCGTAACCGGTATCAGTATTTGCTTTTATGGTTTTCGACGAGCAGAACCGATAATGACCAAACTCCTGCCGCGTTATGGGGGAAGAAACGCCCACGCTTCCACCTCGAAGCGCGGGGTCTTTATATTTTTTAATCCGGTTTCTTTATTTTTTTGTTTCCTTTCGTACGTTTGAACATTTTCATTTACTATAAAATATGTCCCCGCTAGTTGTTTACAAAATACAATTAAGGGTGTAATATTGATAAATAAAATTGTTAGGTATCATTTTAACAATTACAGCTTTTATAATACTTTAGAACTGAATAATAAAAATTAAAATTAAAATAAAATGTATTTTGTATGTAAAAGTGACAGGATAAATAAAACTTAAAATACTTAGAAGCAATGTGTTCAGAACCGGAACGGACTTCGGACCGGTCTCCTTACCGGTCCACTAGTCGGACCGGTCAGACCGGATTTAAAAACCGGACAACGTCATAAATATTATAAAAATATATCAATCCAAACAACCATTAATCCTTTAAAAAACCACCAACAAGTCAATTCTAATAATCTTAAACTAACAATTAGCTACGAAATACGAAACCAAGAGACTTAAAAAAGATAAAAAAAAAAGTCAACCGGTTCGTCCGGTCCGACCGCCAGATCGCTGCAGGATTGTTTCAACATATGTAACCGTACTGGCCAGACCACCGGTTCGACCGGCCGGTCCGATCGGGATTTCAAAACAATGCTTAGAAGATCATAATCGAAGATAAACATATCCAAATTTAGGACTCTGAGGTTCATAAGTATCAAATAGTGTACCTAAACATTAAACATGAGTTATTTATTACCTAATTTTATACCAAATCTTATATCCAGCATTGACAAAAATATATGATAGTTGTATAGTCTTTTATACTAGCTTTAGAATCATTTATAGATTCCATTTGGCGCACAGGATCAAATCTAATATCTCTATTTGTGTTTTTAATCATTGAATAATTAGTTATAAAATCAGATCCACCCATGCTAATTATACATACATGCTGCAAGCTACACTCATGAGACTTGATCAAGATAAACATTTGCTTAAACTAAAGCATTCAAATGTCATTCTTCTCAGGATCTTAGAATATCTAAATACTTAGAAGGTTAAGAAATCTAACTTCATTGTAGTATTGACAAATACGTGTTGGATGGATTCCAATAATGTAGTTTGATATGAAAGTGATTCTCATTCAAAGGAAAAAGACTTACAAATGAAAGATATAAATACAAGTTGATTGTAACAAACTAAGGTGATCAAGCTAACAAACTAAGCTGACTAGGCTGCTAACAAACTAACAAACTAAGCTGTATTAAGCGAACTAGACAAGTTCGCACACCTGCACATACTAGCGAACTTAATGCAAGTTCGTCGGAATAAGATCGCCGGAACTGGGTGAACACCAACACCCCCCAAGTTGGAGGCTCTTCAAGCTCCAACTTGAGAACATGATTGCCGGAATAAGATCGCCGGACTGGATAGCTGATAACTTGAACATGTGGAGCCGGACTGGATCTTCGTCAGAAAAGAAACGTGAACTGTGCAAGAGAAAAAAAATGATATGGAGCAAAATATGAGGAAAATGTGATCCAAAAATGAAGTGCAGCTTTATCTGGAGCAGAATAACATGAACGTAAGAACAGGAGCAAGAAAATAAATGAATGAAACTGCTTGTAAGGCCTTAACCCGGGAGGTCTCACTTGTTGGATTTACTCATTCATAAACAGTTCTTAAACTTGAATATCAAATAACGCAGCGGAAAGACTTTCATTCAAACATAACAGTAACATAGTCAAACATGCGGAAGCGTAAACGTTGTCTAAACATAACATAAACGTAATCAAAACATAACGGAATGCCAGTCTTCATCGTTAGTCGGGTAACTCTTCATTGCTTGCCAAGCATCACGTTCATCATCCTTACATACCCTTAACCTGAATATGCATACTAAAAAGTTAGCTACGCTGGTGAGATCTAGCTTTAACATAAAACCTTAACTTCAAATATTTTTCAAAACATAACATTTAACATCATTAATAAAAGCGTACGTAAAACATGCAATAACATAACATAACATAACATAACATAAGATAACATAACACATAAGTCAACAAACATATCGAATTTACGCCTTCTCGTAACCGTCAATTCCAACTTCAAGTACGATACCACATAGGGCATCCGTACCAAACTTCAAGCACGATATCACAAGGATGACACGTACCAAACTTCCAGCATGATACTCCGTGGAGTAGTCGTACCTAACTTCAAACATGATTTACCCTACAAGGTAAATCATACCAACTTCAAGGATCATGATAGTCCCCATGGTGACCATCATCACCCCAGTTGTACAACAGTTGGTCAGCCACAAAGGCCCCTAACAGGTAAGGCCCATAACATACATCCCATACCCATAACCTCAATTCCCTAAGGAATAATGACAGATTCGTTCGTTTGTGACTTAAACATTCACTTCTTTACATCAAAACTTCAGTTAAAGCATTCATACGTTTTATTAAAAATCATTCGTTCGTAAACACATCGTAAAATTCATTTGGAAAAACATTTCATAAACATATCGTTCATAACCTTTCTTTCCAAAACATCCTTCATAAACATCGTTTTATAAAAACATCGTAAACATCAAACATCGTTTTATAAAACCGTCACATCGTTACGTATGCACACTAGCCGAAAACATTATTTAAAACATTTAAAGAAGGGCTTCTAGAACTCACCTGAGATGAACACAATCAAAGGTCTATAAAAGATCTTCTAACCTGTGCGTACGCAACCTAGTCTTAACTTTACATACAACTCATTACATTATATCGCTTCATACCGAGAACTTAGGGGTACACGGTTCCTTCGCGTGAACTTAGGAGTTCATGGTTCCTTCCCGTTATCTTAGGGGTTCACGGTTCAAGGGGAGTTCTCAGGGGTTTACCTGTGAACTAGGCCCGAGAATCCTCAGCCGTGAAACCTACCCGGGAATCTCAGCCGTGAACCCTACCCGGGATCCTAGACGTTAACCCTACCCGGGGTCCCAGCCGTGAACCCTACCTGCCATGAACCTTCAGTTTTCACCCTAAAACCCTAGTTTTGCATGGACCCAGATCTAGATCGATTGATCGTCAAGTTTGGAACTTTTTACGTTCACAACGTGTATTTTCCCATCGTGATTCTAGATCTGGAGTCTTTTTATTTTTTGACCCGAAAAAACCCGACATTTACAAGAAGAAACCCTTAAAACCCCATTTCAAGGAAAACTTAGAAAAATGAGAGTTTCTTACCTCAAATGGACTCCTTCCTTCAACAAATCTTCACTCGAGTAGTGTAGCAAGGTAGAGGGTCGATCCTCAACTCAATCCAAAGCTTTCTCTCTCTAAAAGTGGTATGGAGCTTGAACAATGATTATGGAGAATATGTGTGTGTGGAGGCTAGGGTTTAAACCCCTCCCCCCATTTCTCGGCCCATGGATGCGGCCCGGTTAGCGGCCCCCTAATCCCCCCATCCACTTTCGCCCTTTATTTCCTCTTCGCCCCGCTTATTGCCTCGTCGTTATTTTCGGGATGTTACACTGCTCGCCGGAAAATGAAGGAAAAACATAAACCAAAAAATTTGAAGAAACAGAACCAAAAATCTTTCAATTCTGAGTGAAATTGATCAATGAAGATCGATTGTAATGAAATTCAATCCGATTAGGACCGAATGAGGTGAAATTCGATCCGATTAGGACCGAATGAGGTGAAATTCGATTCAATTGCATCGAATGAAATCAATTGCAATAACAATTGATGAAAGGATGAAGAGAATGATAAGATGATCACAAAGCCATGGATTAGATGTAAGGATTCATTTATGTGATCAAATGGAATGAGAATCGTTGATGAGGAAGATGAAGATGATGAACGGAATGATGAAAATGATGATGCAGAATGATGAGGCTGATGATGATCGAAGGGCCTTTGCGCTCTGATACCATGTAGTTTGATATGAAAGTGATTCTCATTCAAAGGAAAAAGACTTACAAATGAAAGATATAAATACAAGTTGAATGTAACAAACTAAGCTGATCAAGCTAACAAACTAAGCTGACTAGGTTGTTAACAAACTAAGTTGTATTAAGCGAACTAGACAAGTTCGCACACCTGCATATACTAGCGAACTTAATGCAAGTTCGTCGGAATAAGATCGCCGAAACCGGGTGAACACCAACAAATAATATCAAACAAATGTTAACAATAATGTTATATGAGGAGTATCGGTTCTAAGTAATCGTTAGAATAATGCAATGGTGCTCTCAAGTGGTTGAGGGTTCATTCCACACGCTACACCAGGGTCACAGTGAATATTTGGATTTAACACAATACATAGCTATCTACAAACAACAAAGTGGAAGTCTCTAGGTCCTCAAACAAGAGGTATATATATATATTAACTCGTCTAGAGCTATGTACTATAAAAATTTCTCCATGCCAATTCAATTCTGGCCAAATAGCTATCCGATGCCTACTAGCCAAACTGTTCTTGCAATGGAGTTCCAACCTGCTTGATATACACGATTAAAATGAGTCAGCTAATGTTGATGCGTTCTAAGTTTATAGTTTTTAAACAATAAAGTATAAGATGTTTTAGTATTTCAAATAATTTGGAACTAAAATACTTTTCAAGGCCAGGATTACATATTTTTAAGCCGCTTGTTAAGTTACAATTACCTATAAGATCCACCTACTCTATGATAACCTTAACCTAAGAATTGTTAGGTTACGGTTATCTATTAGAGCCAGATGTTCTACAATAGCCTCACCCCTAAAGGTCCTTCTATGGCCACCTCCAGTAATGATGTTGTTGAGACTCCATCACGGACACCTCCTCGAGAGCTCTTCATGATCACTCTCATGCACATTGTACAGGTACACCATGCCCCACCTATGGGTTTAGCAACCATCTAGACACCCGAAGGCCTGTAGCAGCTAGCTACCCCTGAATGACTAAAGGTCTCACATGAGTTGTCCCGCCCCAATGCCCATACCATCTGGCTACCCTCCAATGCCAAAACGGACTTACATAGAGTTACTCACCTAAAGGTCCATGGAAACAGGCTGACCTCCAATGCCCTCATAGTCTTATATGGAGATGCTCGCCTTGTCGGGCTGATAATCTTAGTTGCTTCTCTATTGGTTGTATTTTAATATGGGTCATAGTGGATCAAGAAACATTAAGTGAAATGTATTAATATTATGGGCTATAGAACTTGTGTATTAGGCCCATAAGATGATTGTACATATTTGTTTTAGAGTAACGGTGTTAGGAAGTTTCCTAAACACCGCATAACAGTTATAATTGATGAATCGGTGTGTCGATTCATCACATATAAGTATGCAATGATTGTAACAGATTCAACCATCCAGAAATAAAGTTTCTTACATTCAAACTCTACAAATCTTATTTTCGTTTCTGTGCATACTGTTGATATGAACAAGATGAAGGCCAAAGACGGGGCTATGGATTGGTATCAGAGCCAAAGGCTTAACCGGGCAACTATTACAGCAAATCAGAAATTGAATAATACCCAATCGAAGTGGATAGCGGCCAAGAAAACTACTGCATTCAAACCGAACTTATGGAAAGAGAAAAGAAACAAAGTGTTGGGGAAAGTAGGCAATCTGGAAATCGAAACCAGGCACCAAAATATTGGAGGACAAGATATGATACATAAAATGAAGCGTTCAAGATGTTATGTGTGTTTGAAGAAAGGGCATGCTTACTGGAATTTCCCAGCCATGGTGAAGGACCAAAAATTGAAGCAAAATAAAGGCAAATCCAATGAAGACATGGATGTGTAGAAAGAAGGCAGTGAACCAGGGACTGCAGATGGTCAAGATTGGTTCAAGAAGACTGATGTAATTGTGAATGGCACAGACAATGGAGATTGGAGTGTAAGCAAAGTACTTTCTACACACATGACACCTATTAGAAGCCTATTCAATAATTTCAAACCCTACCCGACATACGAAGGAAATAGAGGTGTTTTTCTGACGAGTTTAGGAATTGGGAATGTCATGATAATGACATATGAATATGACTTGTTGATATCACATGTATCATACATACCCAACAGCAGCCTGAACATGCTTAGTTTTGAAAAACTGATTTCACAAGGTTTTGAAATCAAATTAGATGGAGATAGATGCCATGTTAGACACATGTTTGCTAGCACAAACAAACCATTAGAGGAAACTAAGAAACAGAAAAACAAGGAGGAATTAGAAGAATTGGAACGAGAGGCTGCGGTTGATATAACCAAAAGGATGTTGACAGAATACCCATCAAAACACTGTGACCGAATAAGAGAACCAAAGGGTAAAGGCTTTTATGGAGACATACATATGAAGAAAGATGACGTTGTTCCAAAAGACCTAAGAAAGATGATTGGTTTTATAGACGATGTTCTTACAAAGAAGCTACGTTATGACCAAAGGCTACTTTATGTAAGGACATTTGAAAAAATGACAAAATGGTTCTATGGTGAGTACATTAGGAGCCCTCACACTAAGACATTACCACCAGTCATGAATGAAAAAGAGATGTGTGTAACATCCATGTTTTTCCTAGTGTTTTATGCTGTGCAATAAATGACAATTTCAAATTTCATTTTACATTCAAAACTTTGTGTCACAACATTTATTATTTTCATGTGCAATAACTACGGAGTATTATCATAATGATATAGGTACATATACACATTTTTACCTTGTTACAATAACAAATGAAATAAACCTCTATTATCTCACAAACTTCGAGGACCAAAACTGACAAAACTCAAACCAACGTCAAACTACAAAGACTATTCCTGTATTTAACCAAAACTCAAGTTGACACGGTCGCACCGTTGGAGCACGGTCGCGCTTAATTCCAGGCACGATCGTGCCTCGTGCGCAGTCAAGACGCAAACTCAGTCCGTAACACCACAAAACGTTCTAGTTCATAGCCATAACTCAACATTGATTGTTTCGGACATCATTAGACAGTTTCTAACCGTCCATCGCCGTCATTTAATTGAATTAATGCCAATTATGGACTTTAAAGCCAAAACCGTTGACTATATCACCAAATTCGATCATCTGAGTTGTTATTCCTCGCAAACGACCCTCTACGCACCTTACTCGCACCTCTCAGAAGCTGTTGCGCACATCAATTTGGCCAGAGAAGGAACCAGAGACGCCGGGGGCTAAGTCATTTGAAGTCGGAGGTCCATTTGGTCGAGCACCATCAATTTCGAGATCGTTTAAGGTAACTAATCACACCTATGGTTTCGTTTTCATCTATAGATGGAAAGCCTTAACCCAAGGGGCTTACAACAATGAATTGGACACGATTAGATTCTAGGGTTCATACCCATTCGGGTTTAATCGAAATCCACCCTAGTCTCAGTCTCAATTCAATTAAATTGCATGGTTAGGTTCGCAAACATCCACTCTTTGATAACCCCATGAATCCCATTGTTATTAATACATGATTTTGTCAATTTGTTTTCTGGATGAAACCAGACACGGCCGTGCTCATCCATTAGCACGGTCATGCCTCTACTCCAAGCGTGGTTGTGCCTCCTGACTAGACACGGTCGCGTCCCGAGCCTAGGCACGGTCGTGCCCTACCCTGGCACGGTCGTGTGTCTCGTGGTCAGTTTTATTTTTAATCATTTTTTTAAAAGATATTCTTTTTAATCCAAATTTCTTTATAAAAATTATTTTATAAAACCCCAAGGCTCGAGTATATTTTATGAACTAAATTATTAACATAACGATTTTTAAGAATTGTTAACCATTTTAGAGAGTTAAAAACAAATGAATTTTATTAAAGATTTATATAATTAATTAATTTAAAAACCCTATGAGTTATCTTATTAATACCCAATTATTTAGAGCAATTTATGACTATTTATTATTTACTTATTTTAATAAAGAATTATTTTGACTATATAATTAGTTGAGAGATTATAATTATTTATATAAATAATAGTCGAATATTTATTTGTAAAACAAAATAACATATATATATATATATATATATATATATTATTATACTTATATACACATATATTCAGTCCTTTATTAGCAAACAAGTTATTCCTATTTAAACGAACATATTATTTCATTAATAACAAACGTAAATACAGCATTCAATCTAGTGCAATACCTTTATACATTAGTCATTTGAGCATTTTTAATTGATACATATATAAATTCAATCATAGGTTAACCTCGTGTTAGCGAAACAACTAGCGTGACTACTCGTACTTGTGATTTCAAGCTACAGATCCAATGTGAGTTTACATTGCCCCTTTTTCACTTTTACATTCTTTGGGGTGAAACATGATTACATACAAACCATTGGCAAACATTACAATTCAAACATTATGATTATGTGTGCAATTTGTGCCTTATGCTTAAACACTAGTTGTGCAAACAACATTTACATAATTTTTGTGCATAGTGCAAGTGCAATCATTAACTCTGTACAAGCCGACGGTATACAATGATAGATCTACTGTGTCTGACCAACCCACCCGGTTAGGGTGATTGTTGCCGAAAACACTTAAGGATAACCTGCGTGTTATGCCTATCAGTCACAAGGTTTGATTGTGCGCCCAATTTAAACAATAGTGGTTCTCCATAATTGCCTTATTAATCCATGTATCATATGAATTGTACACAAAACCTTTGATAACACTTGTTGTGCTAAATCTATGTATGCTCACCAACTTTTTAGTTGACTCTGTTTTCATCATGTTTCAGGTGCCAATAATTGAGAGTATTGTTCAAGATTTATCACGTAGGAAGTTGCAAGACCTAGTTAATAAATTAAACTTTGTTTGAAGTACTTTGTTGTCTTTTTTTTGAAACAATTGTTATGAATTTGGATTTAATGAAATATGCAACTTTAGTATGATCATGTTCTTTTGAACAGTCTACACGTCCGCCTCGACGTATTCCGCCGTAGGTTGGGGTATGACAGATTAGGTTATTAGAAATCCATAACCTAGACTATAACCATAAGACACCCATTATATACCACACTGCATGTTATGTGATGCCTTACTTGTTAGTTACTTACTAGTACTTCTATCCTAAGACTCTTATCATTCTTACCCCCACCTATGTCAACATCAAAATCCTTAAACCTCATTAAGGCTTTGAATTCTAATAATTAGTAGGGAACATGTGCAATCTGGAAGGGTGACACCTGTATTATGGGTTTTCTGTCTAGGAAAGCATTTCGTATAAATCCAAATCAACTGATGGACCCGTATGCTTTCCTGGGAACTCCCGGGATGAGTGTTCAATTATAAGCTAAAGCATGTCTTCCTGAAAATTTCATGAATTTAAACAACCTTGATAAGTCATAGTATTCAAATGGTAATACTACCAACAGAATACAACCCGAATATAATTATTCTTACCCTTGTGTTGTTTCTTCTATAGCATGCCTCCCCGTCGTGCCAACGAGACTAACGACAACAACAACAATGATCTTGCTGCTCTCCTTACCCAACTTGTGAATCAACTCACTCAAGCCAACAACAACAACGGTGGTGCCAGTGGTGGTGCTAATGGTGGTGGTGGTGCCAACCCGCCCCAATGCACCTTCAAACACTTTAACTCGTGCAACCCCGTCAAGTTTTATGGAACCGAAGGAGATACAGGTCTCCTATAGTGGTTTGAAGGCATTGAAAATACCTTCCTCAACAGTGACTGCCCTGACAATCTTATAGTCCGTTATGCTACAAACGTTTTCTAGAAACGGGCGCTCACTTGGTGGAACGGCGAGAAAAGGAACCGAGGTGTTGATGTGCCAATCAAGCCCAAGCTAACAATGATGTTGTTAATGGTACGTTTCTCGTCAATAACAAATACGCTTCTATTTTATTTGATACCGGTGCCAATAGGAGTTTTGTGTCACATGAATTTGAGCCTTTACTTGCAAAAACATGAACTAAATTAGAGAAAGCTTTTACCGTTGAAGTAGCGGACGGTGATTCCATCACAATTGACTCTATTGTCCGCGGTTGTTCTCTCGAGCTTAACGAACACACCTTCCCTGTCAACCTCATACCAATGCAATTGGGGAGCTTCGATATCATCATTGTTATGGATTGGTTATCCAACCACCATGCCGAAATCATTTGTTTTGAGAAATGCATTTGAATTCCTCTTCCTTCGGGCGACACATTGCAAATCTTCGGTGAGAAGCCAAGTAGTGGAATCAAACTCATGTCTTGCACCATGGCCCAAAATTACTTGCGAAAGAAGTACGTAGCCTTCCTGGCACACGTTGTACAAAAGAAGGACAAAGGGAAGGAGATTCAAGACAATCCAATCATTCGAGACTTTCCCAAGGTATTTCCTGAAGATCTATCCGGTCTGCCGCCCGTGCGAAAAGTGGAGTTTCGCATCGACCTTGTGCCCGGAGCAAATCCTATAGCTAAAGCTCCATACAGACTCGCACCTTCGGAGATGCAAGAACTTGCAAGCCAACTCCAAGAACTTGCTGATAAAGGTTTCATCTGTTCAAGTCATTCACCCTGGGGTGCACCTGTCTTATTTGTCAAAAAGAAAGACGGTTCATTCCGGATGTGCATTGACTATCATGAACTCAACAAACTTACCATCAAGAACCGTTACCCATTACCAAGGATTGACGATCTCTTTGACCAACTTCAAGGTTCAACCCGTTTCTCAAAGTTTGATCTTAGATCCGGTTATCACCAACTTCGTGTGCATGATGAAGATATCCTGAATACTTCCTTTCGTAAAAGGTACGGTCATTAAGAATTCATGGTTATGCCTTTTGGACTAACCAATGCACCTGCGGTTTTCATGGATCTCATGAACCGGGTGTGCAAACCGTATTTAGACAAATTCGTAATCGTCTTCATTGATGACATTATGATCTACTCCGAGAATAAAGCGGATCATGAGCAACACCTTAGATTGATTCTAGACCTGTTGAAGAAAGAACAACTCTACGCAAAATTCTCCAAATGTGAGTTTTGGTTAAATGAGGTTCAATTCTTAGGTCATATTGTCAATGAAAAGGGAATTCATGTGGATCCTGCTAAGATCGAAGCCGTGAAGAATTGGAGTACACCTAAAACACCTACCGAGGTTCGTTCATTCCTTGGCCTAGCGGGTTATTACCGCCGATTCATCTCCAACTTTTCCAAGATTGCTGTACCTCTCACTGCTTTGACACATAAGGGTAAACATTATGATTGCGGACCAAAACAAGAAGAAGCTTTTCAAACTCTCAAACAGAAGTTGTGCAATGCCCCCATTCTAACCCTTCCTGATGGAAATGATGATCTTGTTGTCTACTGTGATACGTCAAACCAAGGCCTTGGTTGTGTTCTTATGCAACGAGGCAAGGTGATCGCTTATGCATCAAGACAACTTAAGATCCACGAGAAGAATTATACGACGAATGACCTTGAATTGGGTGCGGTCGTCTTCGCGTTGAAGATTTGGAGACATTATCTTTATGGCACAAAATGTGTGGTGTTTACCGACCACAAGAGTCTCTAACATATCTTCAATCAAAAGGAACTCAACATGAGACATCGAAGTTGGGTTGAACTTCTTAACGACTACGATTACGAGATTCGTTACCACCCCGGTAAAGCGAATGTCGTAGCCGATGCCTTAAGTCGTAAAGAGCACATTATGCTTCATAGTGTGAAGATTCAAACCGACATTCAAATCCGCATTCTTGAAGCTCAACATGTCTCGGTTACCAAGGGTAACATGTACGATGAAATGTCATGTGGAGCTGAACTACAATTAGAGACCAAACCAAATGGCTTACTTTACTTCTTGAATCGTATATGGGTTCCCGATCGTGATGATCTCGGTACATTCCTTATGAACGAGGCACACAAAACTCGTTATTCCATACATCCCGGTGCGGATAAAATGCACAAAGACCTTCACCTGCAATATTGGTGGCCTGGTATGAAGAAGGATATTGCCCTGTATGTAGCAAAGTGCCTTACTTTCTCAAAAATCAAAGCTGAACATCAACGTCCTTCCGGGTTACTTAAACAATAGGAATTCCCCGTATGGAAATAGGAGAATCTAGCCATGGATTTCATTACCAAACTCCCTCGCACCTCTAGTGGTAGCATATGGGTAATCATTGACCGTCTGACCAAATCAGTCCACTTCTTGCCGATCCGTGAAGACTATCGATTTGAGAAATTAGCTCGAATCTATATTGAAGAAATTGTGAGTCGTCACGGTGTTCCTTTAAATATAATTTCTGATCGAGATGCCCAATTCACCTCCCGATTCTGGCAATCCCTCCAAACTGCCCTTGGCACACGACTGGATTTAAGTACGGCTTACCATACTCAAACTGATGGTCAAACCGAACGAACAATTCAAACCCTTGAAGATATGCTTAGAGCATGTATCATTGACTTTGGTGGCAGTTGGGATTCTCATCTAGCCTTGATTGAATTCTCGTACAACAACAGCTACCATACAAGCATCAATATGGCTCCTTTTGAAGCCCTTTATGGTCGCAAATGTCGTTCACCCATCTGTTGGAACGAGATTGGTAAAGCACAAATCAACGATCCCGAGTTGATACAAGAAACATCCGACAAAATCATTCAAATCCGTGACAACATTCGAGTAGCGAGGAGTCGACAAAAGAGCTATGCCGATAAACGACGAAAACCATTGGAATTTCAAGTCGGGGACCTTGTACTTCTGAATGTGTCTCCTTGGAAGGGCGAGGTTCGCTTTGGGAAAAAGGGTAAGCTAGCACCTCGCTATGTGAGTCCATTCAAAATCCTTGAAAGGATTGGAAAAGTGGCATACAAACTTGAGTTACCACAAGAACTCAGCAATGTATATCCAACATTTCACGTATCTAACCTAAAGAAATGCCTAGCTGACGAGAATCTTCGCATTCCGCTTGACGAAGTACGCATTGATGACACCATGCACTTTGTTGAAAAACCCAAGGAGATTATGGACCGCGAGATTAAACAACTCAAGCGAAGCCGTATCCTGATTGTCAAAGTTCATTGGGAATCTAAACGTGGCCCAAAGTTTACTTGGGAACGTGAAGATCAAATGAAACTCAAGTACCCACATCTTTTTCCAGATGCAGTAGGTTCAACTAGTTGAATTTCGGGACGAAATTCCCTCAACTAGGGGATACTGTAACATCCATGTTTTTCCTCGTGTTTTATGCTGTGCAATAAATGACAATTTCAAATTTCATTTTACATTCAAAACTTTGTGTCACAACATTTATTATTTTCATGTGCAATAACTACGGAGTATTATCATAATGATATAGGTACATATACACATTTTTACCTTGTTACAATAACAAATGAAATAAACCTCTATTATCTCACAAACTTCGAGGACCAAAACTGACAAAACTCAAACCAACGTCAAACTACAAGGACTATTCCTGTATTTAACCAAAACTCAAGTTGACACGGTCGCACCGTTGTTGGAGCACGGTCGCACTTAATTCCAGGCACGATCGTGCCTCGTGCGCAGTCAAGACGCAAACTCAGTCCGTAACACCACAAAACGTTCGAGTTCACAGCCATAACTCAACATTGATTGTTTCGGACATCATTAGACAGTTTCTAACCGTCCATCGCCGTTGACCGTTGACTATATCACCAAATTCGATCATCTGAGTTGTTATTCCTCACAAACGACCCTCTACACACCTTACTTGCACCTCTCTGAAGCTGTTGCTCACATCAATTTGGCCAGAGAAGGAACCAGAGACGCCGGGGGCTAAGCCGTTTGAAGTCGGAGGTCCATTTGGTCGAGCACCATCAATTCGAGATCATTTAAGGTAACTAATCCCACTTACGATTTCGTTTTCATCTGTAGATGGAAAGCCCTAACCCAATTGGGGCTTACAACGATGAATTAGACATGATTGGATTCTAGGGTTCATACCCATTCGGGTTTAATCGAAATCTACCCTAGACTCAGTCTCAATTCAATTAAATTGCATGGTTAGGTTCGCAAACATCCACTCTTTGATAACCCCATGAATCCAACTTTTATTAATACATGATTTTGTAAATTTGTTTTCTGGACGAAACCAGACATGGTCGTGCTCATCCATTAGCACGGTCATGCCTCTACTCCAAGAGTGGTTGTGCCTCCTGACTAGACGTGGTCGTGTCCTGAGCCTAGGCACGGTTGTGCCCTACCCTAGCACGGTCGTGTGTCCCATGGTCAGTTTTATTTTTTTTAATCAATTGTTTTTAAAAACATATTCTTTTTAATCCAAATGTCTTTATAAAAATTATTTTATAAAACCCCAAGGCTCGAGTATATTTTATGAACTAAATTATTAACATAACGATTTTTAAGAATTGTTAACCATTTTAGATAGTTAAAAACAAATGAATTTTATTAAAGATTTATATAATTAATTAATTAAAAAACCCTATGAGCTATCTTATTAATACCCAATTATTTAGAGCAATTTATGGCTATTTATCATTTACTTATTTTAATAAAGAATTAATTTGACTATTTAATTAATTGTGAAATTATAATTATTTATATAAATAATAGTCGGATATTTATTTGTAAAACAAAATAACATATATATATATATAATTATATATATATTATTATACTTATATACACATATATTCAGTCCTTTATTAGCAAACAAGTTATTCCTATTTAAACGAACATATTATTTCATTAATAACAAACGTAAATACACCATTCAGTCTAGTGCAATACCTTTATACATTAGTCCTTTGAGTATTTTTCATTAATACATATATAAATCCAATCATAGGTTAACCTCGTGTTAGCGAAACAACTAGTGTGACTACTCGTACTTGTGATTTCATGCTACAAATCCAATGTGAGTTTACATTTCCAATTTTTCACTTTTACCAATGTTTTCAGAACCGGACCGGACGTCGAACCGGTCTCCTTACCGGTCCACTGGTCGGACCGGTCCGACCGGATTTAAGAACCGGACGACGTCATAAATATTATAAAAATATATCAGTCTAAATAGCTTTTAATCCTTTCAAAAACCACCAACAAGTCAATTCCAATAATTTTAAACTAACAATTACCTACGAAATAAGAAGCCAAGAGACTTAAAAAAGATTAAAAAAAAAATAAAAAAAAATAGTCAAGCGGTTCAACCGGTCCGACCACCCGGTTTCCGGTCCGACCGCCGGTTCAACCGGTCCGACCACCGGTTCGCTGCAGAAACGGTTCAACACATGTAACCGGACCGGTCAGACCACCGGTTCCCGGTCCGACCGGCCGGTCCGGTCCGGGTTTCAAAACATTGACTTTTACATTCTTTGGGGTGAAACATTATTACAAACAAACCATTTGCAAACATTACAATTCGAACATTATGATCATGTGCGCAATTTGTGCCTTATGTTTGAACACTAGTTGTGCAAACAACATTTACATACTTTTTGTGCATAGTGCAAGTGCAATCATTAACTCTGTACAAGCCGACGGTATACAATGATAGATATATTGTGTCTAACCAACCCACCCGGTTAGGGTGATTTTTGCCGAAAACACTTAAGGATAACCTGCGTGTTATGTCTATCAGTCACAAGGTTTGATTGTGCGCCCAGTTTAAACAATAGTGGTTATCCATAATTGTTTTATTAATCCATGTATCATATGAATTGTACACAAAACCTTTGATAGCACTTGTTGTGCTAAAATCTATGTATGCTCACCAACTTTTTAGTTGACTCTGTTTTCATCATGTTTCAGGTGCCAATAATTGAGAGTATTGTTCAAGAGTTATTAGGAAGTTGCAAGACCTAGTTAATAAATTAAACTTTGTTTTCTTTTTGTTGAAACAATTGTTATGAATTTGGATTTAATGAAATATGCAACTTTAGACACGTCCGGCCCGACGTATTCCGCCGTCGATTGGGGTGTGACATTGTGTTTAATGGATCTCTTTAGGGTCATTAAACAATTTGAAGGAGCAAGGAAGGTACTTGTGAGAGACCAATGGAACAACATAGCCATGTGTTTGGGTTACCTGGCTGAATATGGGATTGATATAGAAGGAATATATGTTGAATATCTTCAATTAGTGGATATATACTATGAAACAGCAAAGGAGTTTGAGAGAATAAATGACGAGCATACTATCTCATGGAAGGGAGTTAAGATAAAAAATGAGATTAACTCTTTTGATAAATGCATGGAGTTTATAGAGATAGTAAGAGATACCCGGTTGCAATGAACCATAAAGAATTGCTTACACAGAAACTTGAAGAAGCAGTGGTATGGTTTTACAAGGATTATTTGGGTTATGATTACGATATGCCAATACCTCCCAAGATTGGAGAACAAGAGGTTTGCTTGTTTGACATCTACCAACTAGTTGAGGGCATGGGAGGGTACATGAAAGTAACTGAAACAGATGCGTGGGCTGAAGTAGCAAAGAGGTTTGGTTACCCAAGTGGGTTGAAGTATAGGTTCAAGATCATCTATGAAAATTATTTAAGCATTTTGGACTCTTATTACAAAGCTAGCATCGAAGTGGGGAAGGAACAACATAAAGGGCTGACTGCAGGAAATGAAGGTGTTGCAGATGATAAGGAACCACCAAAGGGGAGTGGAGTTGCAGGCATGTGGTCAGGGAGTACCCAGACTTCATCACAGGGAGATGAAGTATTTGCAGGCCAAGTTGTTAAGTATGGGACTTGACGAGAAGGGATCAGTCCACATGAGAAAGATGCAGCAAGAAAGAAGTATATGGCAGAAGATGATCAAGATGAAGCCTCAGATGCAGAGAGCAAAACCAACCTGAAGCCAAATGAAGAACCAAGAAACTACCTGTCGGAGACAGCGGGTACAAGTAAGAACCAAGCAAGGAAGAATGTGAACTACTCAACTGATGATGAATTCATCATAATCTTGGAGTAGAAAAACTGCAGAAGACAGAAGCACAAAGATTGAGGGGGAGCTGTTGGGCCGATAATCTTAGTTGCTTCTTTATTAGTTGTATTTTAATATGGGTCATAGTGGGTCAAGAAACATTAAGTTAAATGTATTAATATTATGGGCTATAGAACTTGTATATTAGGCCCATAAGATGATTGTACGTATTTGTTTTAGGGTAACGGGGTTAGGAAGTTTCCTAAACACCGTATAACAGTTAGAATTGATGAATCGGTGTGTCGATTCATCACATATAAGTATGCAACGATTGTAACAGATTCAACCATCCAGAAATAAAGTTTCTCACATTCAGACTCTGCAAATCTTATTTCCGTTTCTGTGCATACTGTTGATACGAACAAGATGAAGGCCAAAGATGGGGCTGTGACGCCTGAGGGCCCCCTAGCAAAAAGCTACTCGTCAATCATTTCAAAACCGATTGTTTTGCTTATGACCATGCCAAGTCATTTCAAATTGTTTGCAAAACTATTTTATGCCATATCACTTCTAAATCATCGTTCGACACATATAAGTGCTAAATCATTTCCAGAACCAACATTTGTATGTAACCATGGAAAATCAATCAAAATCATTTTCAAATCCCCTTTTTAAATCAAAATCTCTATCAATATGCATTTGGTATTTTAAACAACTTTAAGATAGCATTCGTGAGTATTTCACAATCTAGTGCACAACGATCAGGTATTTAAAAAGCATATGGTTCACAATAATAAGTTAATCAAAGCGTCTATTGCATAAACAGTTTCATCAACAAGCATGTATTCCGGCCTAAAACAGTTTAAAAGGGGCACAGTCTTAGTAACTCACCTGTTAAGTGCTACCCAACATATTCCAGTGCCTTTGCTTAGTAACATCTCTTTGTACCATAACGAGTCGAGCTTATAACATACAAAACCGTCTTATGTTTTATAGACTTGTCTACCTTGCTAAACCCATACAATTACTATTCAAGGTCCTGAACAACTTAACGGGTAAATAGTAGTGTATTAACCCTCGTAAAAATGCCAAATTTCTTGAACATGGACCGACATGGTCGTGTCCTAAATTGACACAGTCGTGTCAGAACTCTACATGCTCTACATGGTATTCCCTATGTCGTTGATCTGAAGTCGAGTTTTCTTTAGTTGACGTAGCCATGTCAATGACCCACACGGCCGTGCCTGCAACCATAACCCAAAATCTAAAATTTTCAAATTTTAATTCGTTTGATACACACCAACTTCCGTTTTTGAGTCTATTATATGTAAAGCTCGTTTAATACACTCTAGGACCAACGAATCCCATCACGTGTCGAATTTTCTTAGTTTAAAGTCGGTTTCTTTCAATACACCCCTTTCTAACACTTTTTTTTAATAACCGGGGAAACCCACTTACGCAGTAAACCCCTGGGCCCGAACCAATACCCAACTAACCGGTTAGAACAAGGTAAATCGCGGCCTATGCCGGGTAGGTGACCTTGTGGAGAGACTAAAACCCAATACCTCATGCTTGTAAGGCATGAGGCTTACCACTTCCACCACTTCACAAGATTACTTTCTAACACTTTGAGTAGCTCTTAAAGAGTTAAATAGTTAGATTTAATTAAAAAAAGAGCTTGCCACGACGATCACCACGTCGAAAACTATCTCCGTCTGAACTTTCATCACCGACCGCCACCGGCCACCGCCCATAGTCGCCGTGTCACCGCCACGCCACCACATGTGCACCTCCACCGGCCGCCGCCATAAAAAAAATGATGTAGATTTATGAGTAGCTTACATGGGTGCGTGTGTTCGCCCGTCCTAATCATAAGAATATAATAAATATTCTGGGATCATCAAACACGAAAAGGTTGTTAGGTCTCTGTTTTAGAACATGTAGACTTGATGGGAATTTAAAATTGAATACCTAGAAAAACAAAATAGAATCGGAAGTATTTTGTATGTAAAAACTGACATGATAAGTTAAACTTAGACTTGGGTGTTCGGGATTAGTTATTAAAACTACTTATTAACTTATTAACTTTTATAAGTTAAAAATGTGTTTGAGAAATGTGACTTTTGCTTCTTTTTTTAACTTTTAAAAGAGGGGAAAATGAGTTTTTGATAAGTAAGAAGAACTTACTTTTCAAAACTTCTTATAACTTTTTACAAAAGTCAATAAAAAACTTAAAATAATTAATCCCAAACATGCCCTTAGAAAATTAGAAATCTGTTTAGAAGATATACGAATCGAAGTTATGTTTTTACTTTTTTATTTTTCAATTTAATTTGGTTTTCCTTTTATAACTTTTGACACATAACATTTTATGAAAATCTAAATATACGGTTACGACGTGCTTATTTCTATCTATGTTTCGAAGTAAATTTTATTCAAAAGCGAGCCGCGTCAAATATTACATTTCAATACATATATTATTTAAAACCGTGCCATGTCAAATATATTTTATATTTTATTTTTAGATATAATTATCCTTATCATAAACCACGTTTTTAAGATCCCCAATAGCAATACCATCATATCTAGAACAACAACACATGACCCAACCTCAAGTACACCAAACTCAGTATATACTTTTTTTTAGCATTATTTTATTGAAGGTAAATAAAAAACACTACTCAGTATATACTTTTTTTTTAACGGCAAATTTTATTCTATTTTTTTGTGTGTTGGATAAGGTTAGAACCCACAACCAAAAGGTTATGGGACTCTGCTCTTACCATTACACCCCAACCCCCACCCCTACTCAGTATATACTTGTATAGTTGTATACAAAATATCGCGTACAAAGCTTTCATAAAGAATTGATTACTTCCCCACTATGAAAAGAATAACCTATATAAAAAAATAAAGAATTATTACTTCTATGTACTTTCTATAAATTGTTTAATAATCTTATAGGATACTTTCAAAGAATGTGAGTGGTATTTGGTTGAACTTAAAATTGTTCACATTTAGGCTTAATTTCAATTCCTTCAATGACAAGTCCTCCTTTTAGTTGATGACCTTTTACTTCCATTAAACTCATTTTCACCCCATCACTTTTTTCTCCAACAAAGAATTCTCCAAGTTCGATTTCCATCCATCCATCTCCTCTTTTGCTCGGTCGTCGGCATTCTCCTTCCACTACCCGTTTCTCCATCATTCGTCTCCGGTTCATGAAAAACAACGATTCTAGCTGTCGTTTTTGCTCGTCTAGAGGGCACAAATATGTTGTGTTGCTAACCGAGCATATGGAGTTTGAGACCGATGTCTCACATGGAATAGAATCCAACCCGAATGAATCATCAGAAACCTTAGTTACAAGATAAGCACCGTATGTCGTGTTAGGAGATAAATCTTCTGTCTGTATCATTCCTTCAATTTCAATGTTGGATATTGTTTTTAGCTCAATTAGCTCAGAAAATCTACACAATTATGAAAATCAAAATGAACTCCAACTCGACAATTTTAAAAGTAACACTAACTTTAATTATTGAAAATATAGTAAACTGTCATTTTCATCCGATGTGATTTTGTTACTTTTGTTATTTTCATTCAAAATGTTTATTTTTCTTATGCGTATACTCGTGCTTTCCAAAACTTGTTATTTTCATCCAAATGGTTAACCCAATTCATTTTTTAATGTTAAATGAGGGGTATTTTTGTCTTTTTATATATTTGTTTTTAAACCCTTAATTATTATCATCATTAACGTTATAACAAGACAAAAATACCCCTAATTTAACATTAAAAATGGATGTACATGGTAAACCAATTGGATAAAAACGACAAGTTTTGGAAAGCACGAGGATACGCATGAAAAAAATAAACCTTTTGGACGAAAGTGACAAAAGTGACCAAAATACGTGGACGAAAATAACAGTTTACTCTTGAAAATAAAACCTATAATTTAAACTAACCTTGATGTAGAATTGGTAGCCCATGTCCAATGATTTGGTTCATTGCTTAAAGAAATGGAAAGTGCTCTTGCTGATAAAACACAACATTTTCTCCCACTACTTTCTCTAATGAAAAGCTCTACATGAATTAAACAAGTTAAAATGTCAATACTTTAATCCAAGAAATTAAAGTGGACATTAATTAATTCTTGAAAATGTAGAGGGTAATTAATTATGAACATAAACTTACCCTAATTCCACCATCTATGAGAATAGAACCACATAGCTGGAAAAACAGTTCTTTCTTTGAACAATAGTTGAGTTGAGAGTGTGATCTTGAGAGGATACGAGGAAGATCAGACGGCAAGAATCTGTCCCAAACGGTGTCGGATTCGGCAGCGGACCACAATGATGAAGATACGAGCATGAATCTACACGCTTCTGGTGGAGACGTGAGAGAGAGAATGGTGGATACACAGTCTTCTGGTAACATGTTCAATTTGGAGGCCATTTAAAGGTCTTAAGATTTGTTAAAGTTATCACGGTAAGATGAAATAGTGGGTGGTTATATATGAAGTGAGATCAGGTGGTTGTTTCCGAGAAACCAAGTGTAGGCAAGTTGTAGGCTACGGCTGTATTTGTTTGAATTTGAATGGGAAGAGATGGGTCATTGATTCGATGCCGTTGCTTTGTCATATGGATAAAGCCAATCTAGAAATATCTAATTTTAGTGAAGGGAAAAATAACATGATGTGATGCTTTGTATTTTTATCAATTCATTAAAATACTTTTACTTTACTATACATACAAATAGTGAATAGAAATTTCTCACATTCCTTCTTTTGTGTTTATAGATGTATGTATTTTTTTTTAAGTTTTAATTTCACCACTTATACTATTTAACTGATATAATTTTTTAGTAATTTGTTTTTTCTCTGATAACTTTCGTTCGTTAACTTAAAAATAAAAATTGAATAAACAGATGTTTTTAATTTTTATTCTCAACAATCCGGCATAAATTTTGTTGAAAACAGAATTGTATGCAAAATAGATCCGAGTGTTGATACCATACAGGTACCGTGACGAACGGAACCAATACCGACCGAACAACATCAGTACCGATACATGTATTCGTTATTATTGTTTTTCAAGCGATGTAAAACACGACTTTGTTTTTAAGGTTTTTTGTGCAATGAAACATTTGTCAATAAACTTTTTTTTGCATCGTAAACAATACCGAGTACCCGTAGCATAACGAACCGAATCGATACCGACCAAAAACATCGGTACCGGTATCAGTATTTGTTTTTTTCAATCGATGTAAAACACGTGTCATACACATAAATATTTTTTACCGAACCGAACCGAACCGATACTTCCCGAACAACATCAGTACCCGATGTGTTCTAAAAACATGTTTTTATGCTTATTTTAACCTGTTTCACTCGGTTTTATCAGGAAAAATCTAAGGAAATTGATACCTAATGATATTTTTGTTGAATAAGCAGGTTTAGATGAGAAACCGAAGAATTTTGCTTAAGAAACGGGACCGGAAAGAAGCGGGAAAAACTTAGAAGAAAATTATTAAAGTTTGGGATTTTTAAGCCGTAACGGACCGTCACAGGTGGTGACGGTCCATCACGACCAACCGCCAGAGGTCACATCCGGGAATTGATTAATATTGAATCATTAACCCACGAACCCGACGAGCCAAAAAGCCCTAATTCTGCCCGTTTTAAAAGTTTTGGTCGATTATTTTTGGGATCGATTGTTTGCGGCTGGTAGGGAGCAGAGGAGCTTCTTGGACGAACTAGGAGCCTTGGGATCACTTGGATTTCTCTTGAGGATTGTTTTTCGGTTTGCTATTCGCTTTTTCGTCACTCGGTTTCTTGTATTTCCATTTGTTTCGAGTTTAAACAATGTCTTAAGTTTATTTTGGATTGTTTTTAAGTATTATGAGTAGCTAAAACTTGTTGCTACCTAGATTAGGATGAATATTGGCATGATTTTATTGTTTTGGGTTTGGTTATTGATCGTATGACGAATACTAGTGTAAAGACTTCTGAATTAATGTTTATGAATGTGTTCTAATACTGATTTGCTACTGATCTTGCATGAACTTGATGTACTTGAGGTTTTATTTGAATGCTTTGTGTGTTTTGGGTAAGATTTCGGGTTTTCGGGTCATTTACTTTGTGTTTGTGATCTAGACGATTAGGCCAATCGTTGTAGCAGGTTTGTGTGGTCATAAAGGTAAGTGTTTTACCAATCTTGAGTCCGAGAGGAGATAGGTTGCCGGGTTGTCTTTTGGTTTGTCGGTTTGGGTAGCAATTGCACGAGAGTGGATTGTCCAAGTCATCTTTATCATTTGTAATTTCGTGTCATAAACAATATTTTGGGAGTTTACTCCTTGCTCTTAGGTCTGTCTAGGATAGCCTTTGGGTATAGAGCGGTTGTGTCACACCCCAAAATCCACTAACGGAGTTTTACCGTTAGGCGTGTGACAAACCAGGATCTCAGTCTTTAGTTACGTCAAACGACACTATATGAGTTTAAACAAAACCATTAAATGTTCAGAGTTAAATGCGGAAGCGTAAACGTTAATGTGAAATCCAAAAGTAATTACACGCAACAAGCGTCAATTAATGTAAATAAGTGAACTGTTTAAAATGTTTGAAATGAATGATATGACCATAGAACTCCATGCATGTCCTAAGTGTGCAACCTGTGCCAAAGCGACCTGAGAAACATGTAAGAAAAAGTGTCAACACGAGTTTGGTGAGTTCACAGGTTTGTATGTAAATGAACTGTTTGAGTGTTGCTGGATCCACATACGTAAGTCACACCTATTGTTGGCTAGACAATGTACAAGTTACTCTAAGCGTTCGCAACCAAAGCTGACTGTTTATGTTTGAGATGCCTTCTGCCATTGCTAACATCAACAATGACAAGTGTTTAGGACAATTTACACCCGTTAGACCTCTAATAAAGTTAGTGCGACTAACCTGGGTGGGGTTTGTCAAACCCAGTAGTACTACTCAAATTTCCTCGCTATACTCCATATATTAACGGTCCGAGTGTGTAAGGACTTTGCATGTTATGTTTGCACTTAGGTACACAAGTGGTATTGAAATACTATGTGATCCATGTCCGTGTGTATATCTCTTCCTGACTGGGAGACAAGTAACGGATGTCGGTTCGTATGCATGTTTCTCCACAACGGGGAAACAAATAAGATGATGATTGTTTGCACGCATGTTTCTCCCCAACAGGAAAACAAGTAAAATGATATTCGTTTGTATGCATGTTCCTCCCCAACGGGAAAAAAAGTAAAACACTGTTTGTGTGTATGCATGTTTCTCCCCAACGGGAAAACAAGTAAAATACTGTTTGTGTGTATGCATGTTTCTCCCCAATAGTAAAACAAGTAAAAAGGGGCCGTGAAACTCACCTGAACGGCGTAGGTAGTATCACACAAGTATGAGATTTAGAACCTCATGTGTTAGCCTGCACGGCTTACGTATGCCCAGATGTGATGTCGAATTAACTGAGAACGACTGGTTAGGATTCCGACGAAGCACGGCTTGGTCTCTGGTAACTCCTGATGCTATTCCGATCAAAAAAACGTGCATAGAAGCTTAAGAGCTGTTCGTATAAGGTGTGCAGGGTGTTCAATGGTGGAATTAACATAGGAATTAGGCGAATTTGAGGGTCAAATAATCATTGTCGACGGTTTTAAGTTAATACCAATTAATTCAGTTTAATCTCAGTATAATGGTGACGATTAAGTCTTAATTAAGTTCGTTAAAGACCTGCCCGTGTGAACGGTTACAAACCCTGGTATAACATCGATCATGAATGCGAATTGAGATCAAAATGCTACGGCTTTGACTCCAAGAAGTCAATAGGAGCTAAAACATGCGAATTTTGACTTTCAAGGTCAATTGAATCAAGTTTGGATTATGACAGAATTGGTCCTTGAGGTTTCTAGTTTAAATATTAGCATAAATAGTCCCTGGGGTTTAAGATAGGTTAAGAACAAGTTTAATTGACTATCAAAAGTCAACAGGAATTAACTATACACAAGTTACATGATTGGTCCCTCTAATTTCTTGTATGTGAGTTTGAAAATAGGCAGGATTAGTCCCTGAAGTTTGAGATGAGTCAATTAGGTTAAGGTTTTAACTTGGTTTAGTTAATAGAGTTAACCTAAAAGCCCGGGTTGTCACATCATCCCCTAGTTGAAAGAATTTTCATCCCAAAAATTAAAAAAAAATTTCTGAGGTGTCACATCATCCCCTAGTTGAAAGAATTTTCGTCCCGAAAATTAGAATAGTATCTTAAGAGTTTGATGTGAATTGCTTGAACAAATGAGAATACTTGCGCATCATCTGATTCTCGCGCTCCCATGTAAATTCTGGTCCGCGTTTCGAGTTCCAACAAACTCTGACAATAGGGATTTTACTGTGCTTAAGCGTTTTGACTTCCCTATCCATGATTTCTACCGGTTCTTCAATGAAGCGAAGTTGTTCATCAATTTGTAGTTCCTCAAGAGGAACTGTGAGTGTTTCGTCTGCTAGACATTTCTTCAAGTTCGAGACATGGAAGACATCGTGTACACCACTAAGTCCTTCCGGTAGGTCCAGTTGGTACGCTACAGGGCCAATTCTCTTCACTATCTTCAATGGTCCAACATAACGAGGATTCAGTTTGCCTCGCTTCCCGAAGCGAATTACACCTTTCCAAGGTGAGACCTTGAGTAGGACCATGTCGCCTACTTGAAAATATAATGGTTTACGACGCTTGTCGGTATAGCTCTTTTGACGATCACGAGCTGCCGCAATACGGTTTAGGATTTTAACGATCTTTTTAGAAGTTTCAAATACTAGTTCAGGACCCGTAAGTTGGCTATCCCCAACTTCAGCCCAAAAGATAGGAGATCGACATTTACGTCCGTACAATGCCTCGAATGGTGCTACTTTGATACTAGTGTGATAACTGTTATTGTAGGAGAACTCCGCTAAGGGCAAGTGAGTTTCCCAACTGTTACCGAAATCTATCACACAAGCTTGTAGCGTGTCTTCTATGGTTTGGATGGTACGTTCCGTTTGACCATCGGTTTATGGATGATATGTTGTACTCATGTCTAGATGTGTACCTAGGGCTTTTTGTAGTGATTGCCAAAACCGAGGGGTGAACCGAGCGTCTCGATCCGAAATGACAGAGATTGGCACTCTGTGCCGAGAGACTACTTCCTTCAAGTATAAACGAGTGAGTTTTTCCATCGTATCGGTCTCTTTGATTGCAAGGAAGTGTGTAGATTTTGTCAAGCGATCTACGATCACCCGGATGGTGTCGCATCCGCTAGGTGTTCTGGATAGTTTGGTGATAAAATCCATAGAAATTTGTTCCCATTTCCATATCAGGATTTCCGGTTGTTGAAGTAGACCAGAAGTCTTTTGATATTCCACCTTGACCTTTGAGCAGGTCAGGCACTTGCTCACATATGTGGCTATATCGGCTTTCATCTTTGGCCACCAATAGAGTACCTTTAGGTCATGGTACATTTTGTCAGAACCTAGATGAATAGAATGCCGAGATTTGTGAGCTTCATCCATAACCAGTTCTTTTAAGTTCCCATGCATTGGAACCCATATTCCCTCCGTGAAGTAGCAAATGTCGTCTGATTTGACTTCCAGCTGTTCTTCCATGCCGCATGTGGTTTTCAACGGTAGATTCTCCTCTTTAAGGGCTTTGAGCTGAGCACTACGGATTTTGTCAGGTAATCCGGTGTGAATAGTAAGCTGTAATGCTCGAACTCGTTTGGGTTTGGTGTCCTTACGGCTTAGGGCATCGGCTACCACATTAGCCTTACCCAGATGGTATATGATTGCACAGTCATAGTCGTTTAAGAGTTCGACCCAATGACGCTGTCGCATGTTCAACTCTTTTTGTTTGAAGATATGCTGAAGACCCTTGTGATCGGTGTAGATAGTGCATTTGGCACCGTACAAGTAATGTCTCCATATCTTTAGTGCAAAAACTATGGCTCCCAACTCTAAGTCATGAGTTGTGTAGTTTTTCTCATGTAATTTTCAGTTGACGAGAAGCGTAAGCGATGATCTTCTCGCGTTGCATCAGGACATAACCAAGTCCTTGAATTGATGCATCACAATACACCACAAAATCACTCGTTCCCTCTAGAAGAGATAGGATGGGTGCACTACAAAGATTCTGCTTCAGAAGTTGGAATGCTGAATCCTGGATATCACCCCAGTTATAAGGTTTGCTCTTCTGAGTTAAAGTTGCGAGGGGTTGTGCAATCTTGGAGAATCCTTCAATGAACCGACGGTAATAGCTAGCCAATCCCAGAAATTGTCGCACCCCATTTGGCGTTGTAGGTGCTGCCTAATTCTTGATTGCTTCTATTTTAGATGGGTCGACATGTATCCCTGTCTCATTGACTACATGTCCTAAGAATTGCACTTCACGAATCCAGAATTCGCACTTGGAAAGTCTTGCATACAGTTGTTCTTGTTTCAGCAATTCCAGAATCAAACAAAGATGTTCCTCATGTTCATCCATATTCTTGGAATAGATGAGGATGTCATTAATGAAAACAATGACGAACCGATCGAGGTAGGTTTTACACACACAGTTCGTAAGGTCCATGAACACCGCGGATGCATTTGTCAATTCGAAAGGCATGAGCATAACTCATAATGGTCGTACCTAGTTTTGAAAGCAGTCTAAGAGATGCCCTCGTATCCGACTTTCAGTTGATGGTAACCAGACCTAAGATCAATCTTTGAATAGGAGTTTGATTCTTAGAGTTGATCAAATAGATCGTCGATGCACGGTAGAGGATAATGGTTCTTGATCATCACTTTATTTAGATCACGATAGTCGATGCACATGCGGAAAGTTCCGTCCTTCTTCTTGACAAACAGAACTGGAGCTCTCCATGGCGATGATCTAGGTCTGATAAATCTCTTATCTAATAACTCTGGCAGTCGTATAGATAATTGTTGTAACTCGCTAGGTGCAAGTCTGTACGGTGCCCGAGTAATAGGCGTTGCTCCGGGTGCTAGGTCAATTTGAAATTTAACTTGATGATGCGGTGGAAGATCTGGTAGATCTTCGGGAAATACCTTCAGATAATCACGAACGATCAGGATGTCATCAATCTTCTTCTCCTCAGATGACTGCTCGGTGACGAGAGCCAAAATGGCAGTATGACTCTTACGTAGACACTTTTGTATTTTCATGAAAGACTTGACGGCAACGAAAACCGTTGAGTTTAGCTTGGGAGGAGCCCTACACCACATGTCGATCAGCCAGTTCGCTTCATGGATTGGTCTGTATACCGAGGCAGAGGTATCCCTCCCCCTATTCCCCGACAGCTTCTGCACTGTCACTACGCGGTAGGCGGCTTTCGACATCACTCAGCAACAGCTGATGGAGTGGTGGCCGACCATCGCAGACGGGTCTGGCGCCCGAGCTGCCCGGCTTCTTGGATACGCGACCTGGTGCATCGTTATATACACCGCATCATTACGTGTACAATCACCGGTTTCCGTTAGAGTATAGAGAAGGTCTCCGAATTAGACCTCTTCATTTTGTACTGCATTCTACGCCCGGTTCCCGCAAATCTCGCCACCATCTTGCTTGCATCTTTGGCGAGGCCACAGACCAAGGCGGCCCGCATGTGTCAGGGACCTTATATTACTCGTATACCCGACCGGCTGGACGTCTTCCTCGCTCACACCCCGGACACCTTGACGATTGGTCCCGAGACCACGCCGGCCAGGTACGATGACATGATCCAGATGGGGATCGTCACGGAGGGCGCCCATCACAGATTTGTGGAGGCCCGACCAGTCTTTTTAGCACCACCACCACAGGGCTTTGCAAAAGGGGACGTGGCACCGATCGGAGTCCCACCACCACGCCAGCCACGAGTCCGACCTCCACCAGTCCGACCCCGACCAGAGGGCGCGCCACCGATCACGCTAGAGGACCTTCATGCCTAGCTTGTGGCTCAGCCGACGATGTTACAGCGTATTATGGTTTTCCTGTAGATCCCTCCCGCCCTGCAGCCACCACCGCCGTAGATCGGGTTTGTTATTGTATGTATTTCTTTTGTACTTTATTGTTTATGTATTTTGTTACTTCTTTTGTATTTGTATTCACCGTTGTATTTGTAGTTAGCTTTTGTATTCATGTACTGTATTCTAAACAGTAGGCATGTGTATAGTTTGTTTCCTTCTATTCTGTATATATCTATTATATATTCCAGATTATTATCATATTTTGTATGCTTAATGCTTGGTTGTGTAGTATCATGTACAGAATGATAGACGTCATTGAACTTGACAGTCAGAATACTCCACGCGCGTCTGAGTACCATCATCATCAGGGGAATTCGATTTTTATTTCTGCTTTATTTTTATTTTCGTTTTTCTTTATTTTTCGCTTCTTTTATCTTTCGTCCGAGCACATTAGGGACAATGTGCATTTCAAGTGTGAGGATGGAGAGTATTTAATAGATTTAGCTAAAATACAAAAAAAAAAATCAGAAAATCAGTAAAAAAAAAGTTGTTTATTTTTGCAAGTCCCGAGAGCTTCACATACTATTTTATTCACCCGGGCATACAAAAGTCCTGTTTTCGTGCGATGTAAACCGAGAGCTTTAAGCGGGCCGGGTGTGGGTTTGCGTTTCCTTAACGCGGTATTCTCCAAGTATTTGGGATTAAGTAGTTCAACTAGTTGGTTATTTTAGTAATAAAATCATTTGGGGTGCCTAGGAGAGTTTAGAAGACTAGATGGTAATGATTGTGCATGACTTGTATCGGTAACCCGATTCCACACACTTCAGTGAGACTTTGAGCCTTTTCATATTCAATTATGTTCACTGCTTTGCATTTGATATGCGTTTCATCTGCATGATTTTTCTGGTTAGAACTTGATTATCTTGATACAAGTTGAGACCCTAGGATTAGACAACACACAAAAATGATCTAAGGCATTAGGATTCAGCCCTTTTTTTAGCATTTTATTTTGTTTATCCCTACCTGAACATTAACCCCTAGTTAGCTCACTTGAGCCCGATTCCCTTTCATTTCTAAAACCCACTTAACACACCCCTAGCCTTTGCAGCCTTTTACTTTTTAACCCCGTGTCACTGGTTCAGATTTATTAGTCTGTGTAGTTAGTGATAGCAAGAAAAATAAAGAAAGTAAAAGTGCATTTGATCGTTTGAAAAAATATATATATATATTTATATATAGAAAAGTTATGAGAAAATTATCAAAAATAAAGTGTTTCAAAAGAATAAGTGTGAGAATCAAAGATTCTCATGATTAAGTCTAGTTTCTTTTAGTTAGTCTGTTTCTTATTGGTGTGATTTATTTAGTCCGTACCGGTTTCACCTTAGCCACTTAAAATTCCCTATCCATACCCTGAACCCTAGCCTAACATTACAACCCAGTTAATGACCTTTTTGATCTGTGTGTTTGTCTTCACATTCGGGTGGAGATTTGATTGATTCTCAAGCTTATGACTTAGGCATTTCATTGGTAGGTCTGAGAGTTATAATAGGAACTGGCACATCTTTTGCTAGAAGCGGAAATAAACCAAGAGGAGAGAACTCTTATGAGGGGTACGAGTTATGCACGGTTAGAGCTTGAAAGAAAGCGAGTCTTGATTAGGTATGACCATGTTTTCAAAAAGTTAGGTCCCATCTAGACTGGTTGAATTATAAATCTATTGACCGTTGTAAAACTTGGGGAGTCATTCGGTGTTGTTGGATTTCGTGACCTGTTTCTGGCTTTAGCTTGAGGTTCTTGTATTTGTGTGATTACTAAATTTGATGTACTGCTTTGGGCTTTGCTTAGGGACAAGCAAACTTCAAGAGTGAGAATGTTTGATGTGTTCTAAAACAAATATGTTTTTATGCTTATTTTAACCCGTTTCACTCGGTTTTATCTGTCAAAATCTAAGGAAATTGGTACTTACTGATATTTTTGTTGAATATGCAGGTTTAGATGAGAAAACGAAGAATTTTGCTTAAGAAACGAGGCGGAAAGAAGCGGGAAAGACTTAGAAGAAAATTATTAAAGTTTGGGATTTTTATGTCGTAACGAACCGTCACAGGTGGTGACGGTCCGTCACGACCAGCCGCCAGAGGTCACATTCAGGAATTAATTAATATTGAATCATTAGCCTTGTGATGGACCGTCACGGTGGTGACGGTCCGTTACGAACCCGACGGGCCAAAAAGCCCTAATTCTGCCCATTTTAAAGGTTTTGGTTGATTCTTTTTGGGATCGATTGTTTGCGGTTGGTAGGGAGCAGAGGATCTTCTTGGACGAACTAGGAGCCTTGGGATCACTTGGATTGCTCTTGAGGAGTGTTTTTCGGTTGCTATTCGCGTTTTCGTCACTCGAATTCTTCTATTTCCATTTGTTTCAAGTTTAAACAATGTCTTCAATTTATTTTGGATTGTCTTCAATTTGTTGCTGCCTAGATTAGAATGAATATTGGCATGATTTGATTGTTTTGGGTTTGGTTATTGATCCTATGACGAATACTAGTGTAAAGACTTCTCAATTAATGTTTATGAATGTGTTCTAATACTGATTTGCTACTAATCTTGCATGAACTTGCTGTAGTTGAGGTTTTATTTGAATGCTTTGTGTGTTTTGGGTAAGATTTTGGGGTTTCGGGTCATTTACTTTGTGTTTGTGATCTAGTCGATTAGGCCAATCGTTGTAACAGGTTTGTGTGGTCATAAAGGTCAGTGTTTTACCATTCTTGAGTCCGAGAGGAGATAGGTTGTCGGGTTGTCTTTTGGTTTGTCGGTTTGGGTAGCAATTGCACGAGAGTGGGTTGTCCGAGTCGTCTTTATCATTTGCAATTTCGTGTCATAAACCGTAATTTGGAAGTTTACTCCTTGCTCTTAGGTATGTCTAGGATAGCCTTTGGGTATAGAGCGGTTGAGACCGAGAGGTGAAACGGTTATCGAGTACGTGGTGTTCTAGGTCTTGGTGAGTCTGAGAGGAGATCCAATTCCTTTCCGGTGAGGTTAATTCGACCCTTAGGTGAAACACCCTACTTTTACAATACTAATTTATTAAGTTTTATTGCGGAAAACGGTCCCATATTTTTCAAAACCTTGTCACTGTAATGACAAATGTATATTTTATTATAATATTTTTTTACATAAAATATTACATCATGTAACATAGGGATTTTTCAACTCCGATTAGCCACGTTCTCAGGAAGCCTCATTCCATATGCTCTTAACCTGCAGTGTTTGGAAAACATTTTAGGATTAGCTTACGCTAAGTAAGTACACTGCATCGTTCATTTTATTATGAACCATTTAGGTTCTTATTATTGTTCAAGTTTCCCAGGCTCTCGATGCCCCCGTGACCATCTCTGGACATACCTCCGGTCACGTCATTCGTATATTTTAATGGGTGTTGATGCGTGTAAACTATATATATATTTTTATAAAGATTTTTTACACAATTAGTTTTAAAAAGGGTTTTTACCAAATAATAATCACACACACACCGGGGCAGTGCACCCGTCGGATAGCAATATAGTAAAGGTAAGAACCGGATATCAATCCGTGGACACGGTGGAACGCAATAATTAACCGGAACTAAGATTCAATCAAGTAAGGGTAAAAGATGTTTTGAAGAGTTTGTTTTAATTAACTAGCATGCAAATACATAAACTAAGCTAAAATCACAAATCAAACAATCAAGGAGAAAATATCACTTCGGTGTCGAATCCATCTAGAATACATTCAATACACTCATAGAAACATGGCAAATACACGAAATATAAATTGACTAAATTCTCGTCAAAGATATTTAATCAAATGACCATTCAGAAAGCTAGCATGAATTACACAAACCAACCACCTAAAGTCATACAATGAAGCTCACGTGTTTAATAATCATGTCAATGTTTATAAAGATTGAACCAGCTTCCGATTAAGGTACACTAATCCAACAACTAGTTGGAAAGTAATATGAACAACACACCACCCACCTCAAGTTGATTAAATTAGACAACAATATGCATTTCTTCAACATACAATATTCACATAAAGGTTATATAAATTAGGAGGATGTGTCAACAATTCCTAGATAAACATAATACTAAATATGACACATCATAACAAACACTTTGTCTTTCCAAACATAAGCATAAGGTTACACATACAAATATAATGATTCATAAACAAGACTTCATTCACCATTCCTAGTCAAATGCCATAAACTAGTATGAATACATACACCAATCCATGAATATAAGCATAAACCACAGGTTTTCCAACATAATATGGCATACACAAATACTAGTCTTGTAAAAAACTCAAAATACTTGAATACATAATTTCATCAAAGAATAATCATACGGTTGTCATAACATTAACACAATAATAGCCAATAATCCATGAATGTTGTCAAATGTATCTAAACTTCATCTAAACCAAAGTGAACAAGAGTTTTAGCTCATCATGAGCACCAAAATTACAAATAAGCAGGGAAAAATAGTGAGAAACATGATATTAAAACAAGAATCAAACCACTCCTCCAAGCCTAGATGTTGTTGTTGATGTATGGTGATCCTCTTGATGTTGTATCCTCTCCAAAAAGCTTGACATATGGTTGGAACAAGGAATATACGAGATGGAACAATAGGTTTTTCTCCTTGGATGCTGAACTCCTGAATGAGAGTTTAAGTTCTGTTTAAATAGAAAAGGGGAGGCACGACCGTGCCAAGAGAGAAGGCACGACCGTGCCAAGAGAGAAGGCACGACCGTGCCTGGTACGAAGGCGCGGTCGTGTCTAGGTCTTAACACGACCGTGTGACAGAGGGTTGACCGATCCGTAGCTTCCATTGGGTACCACTGATCGAGGACGTACGGCCGTTCAGACTCACGAGGTGACACGCGACCGTGGGGAGCTAAGGCACGGTTATGCCTTGGAATTTGGCTTGGTGCGGTCGTGCAAGATTTGGGCACGACCGTGCCTAGGGTTTGCAAGCTTGGCACGACCGTGCCTCCATCACAGAAACCCTAAAACTTCAATTTTTTGTCCTGGAATCTTCTTGTTTGTTCACCAAGCTTCACAAAAACCTACAAAACAGGAAATGAAGCAAATAAGTGTCTAAAAGTTGAATATAACCAAGAATTGATCGTTAAATGAGAGGTTTTGTGCCAAAAAGATGTGTAAATACTAACACATCAGGTGTGCTAACCCCCTCGCGACCATCTTCGGACGTACCTCCGGTCCGAGTTTTTATCCGAGACACGACCCGTAGGCTGGACGTCTCTTCCATACTTTATTAAGACCCGCCCCGTAGGCTGGACATCTCATTCCATTCATTCATTTCTTAATGAGACCCGCCCCATAGGCTAGACTTCTCTTTCCGTTCTATGTTGAGACCCGCCCCATAGCCTGGACATCTCATTTCATTGGGACCTTGAGTATCATAGACTCACAGCCTCCTAATGTATTCCCAACCAATCCTCACCTTAAAACTTCCTAACGGTTTCCCCATAATGCACTAAAGAGGTTTATATACAGGAAGTACATGCGGCGTATCCACCTCCCCTTTAACACTTCATGAGTACTCTGTTATTCCATTTTAAGACATAGACTCGTTTCCGTCATACATTCATACTTACACATATAGCATGATCGTCTATCATGCATTCACATATTCATATTTATCACATATTGCATATTTGCACATATAACATGATCTCTTATCATACTTTCATATTTATCCCTGCTCTAATTCCTTATAAAGGTTTCTCCATGTTACGTTAAAGAGGTTTATATATAGGAAGTACCAGCGGCATATCCACCACCCCTTTAACGTTCCATGAATACTCCTTTACTTAGAATTAAGCATTCTAGTCTAATTCTCATTTAGTAGCATGATCTCTTTATGCTTTTATCTTAACTCTTGCTCTAATCCCTTACAAAGGTTTTGTCATGTTATGTTAAAGATGTTTATATATAGGAAGTACCAGCGGCATATCCACCACCTCTTTAACATCTCATGAATACTCATTTGCATAAGATTAAGCGTTTCTCATCATTTATTTAATAGCATGACTCCCTCATGCTTTTATCCCATTCTTGTCCTAATTCCTCGGAAAGGCATCTCTATGAAGTATTAAAGAGGTTTATATATAGGGTGTACCGGTGGCGTACCCACCACCCCTGTAATACATCACATATATTCCTTTATTTGGAATTAAGCCTTCCCTAATTCATACTTGTTATATATTGTAAACTGGGGTGTTTATCCTTCCAGAGTAGTACCTCCAACAAAGATGTTCCCAGGAAAGAGTTACAGGTCTAGGAGAGATTTATACACCACTCTTTCCTTAGACAAAACATTATGTTTGTCAGATAACTACATACCGGTCGGAAGTTCTCCCGTTCGTCTACTATATTTTCGTTACTATTTTTTAGTCTATACCCCTAAACGTTCATAATGACTTCACCACGAAGTACCAAGAGATTTATATATAGGAAGTACCAGCGGCGTATCCACCACCCCTTGAATACGTCGTGGCTACTCCATTATTTTCGTTAATCCTCGTTACCCCGTACCTTAGTTCCACACATAGCACATAACACATATTCATATAATTCACATAATCATGTATCTAAGGTACAGGTCCAGTGTACTTACTATAGTCTCGGGTCGTTTCCTACGCTCTTTCCTCGCTTAAACGTCTCTCCGGATCCGAATCGCACTCGTAGCGTATCGCTCTCGCACTTAAACGTGCCGCACCGGGTCTTCTATTCCTTCTCAAAGTGTTTGTGTGTGTTGTGGTGTTTATGTGTGTGATGTTTCAAGACTTACGGCTCATGACATCTATTTATATGCTGAAATGGGACTCACGTCAGACCGTTATCCCTGGCGATGTCGGTCCGACGTCCAAGTGAGGCGGCTTATTGGCTTGACGAGTACATAGCGGACCGCTATGTGTATGGATGTCGGTTCGTTATCAAGACACGTGTTAGAAATTACGGCTGAGTCACCAGACACGTGTCAGTACAAAAAATTGCGGCGCAATAGCGGCTATCGGACAGTTATCCAACTGATGTCGGTCCGACATCAGTCCCGTGGCTCTTTTCGGACCGATGGAAAGGATGAAGTCGGTCCAACGTCCATCCAGATTTTAGAATTTTCATTTTCAGTCCCTGAACTTTAAGTATCATGCATTCTAACCCTTGTACTTTTGATGAAATGTCATTTTAACCCCTAGGGTTTCATCCAATGACCATTTTAGTCCTTCAACATGTATTTTTTTCTTAGAATTTGGGGTGTTACAACTCTCCCCCACTTAAATTAGGTTTCGTCCTCGAAACCTGTTAATTTTTAAAGAGTTAAGGATAACTCTTTTTCATTTCATCCTCACTTTCCAAGGTCATCTCTGACGCTTTCCTGTGCCTCCATTGTACTAACACTTGTTTGATCATTTTGTGACGTAGCTGCTTTTCTTTCCTATCTAGAATCTTGATAGGTTCTTCAACATAAGTTAGTTTATCGTCAACCTCTATTTCTTGCAGAGGAACATGCAGCTTCATCTGTCAAACATTTCCTTAAATAAGATACATGGAACGTATTGTGTATCTTATTCAATTCTCTAGGTACCTCTAGCTGATAGGATACCTTCCTTACTCTTTTAATGATTTTGAAAGGACCAATGAATCGTGGACTTAGCTTTCCACTTTTCTTGAATCGGGTTAGACCTTTCCTAGGAGACATAAAACATAATCTCCTTTTTGGAATTCTATTGGTCTGTATCTCTTGCCTAACGGCTCACGTAGTGACACTAATCCCTTTATTCCAATAAGTGTTGATTGGTAATGAGCCTTAGTCACTGGCTTAGCTTCAGGAATTAAATCGAATTCGATCTTTCTTTTAGATGGAACATCTAGAAGATCGTCTGGAATTCTCCTGGGAATTTGGAACCTTCTCCAGTTTTCTCCCTTTTATCTTCACATCAGTCGTATAAGCTATGAAGGCTTGATGACCTTGTCTCACATAACTTATTTATTTAAGTCGTCGTACATAATGAAATCTAGTTTCGTCGTTTGCCAGTGACACTAACTTCCTTTCTTGCAGACGTCGTAAAGCGTATAATCTTTTGATTGTATATAATCGGCATAGTATGCGAAGATACTAGTCCACTCTAACGTTCATGTTGAATTCTTGAAGGGATAGTCTTCTCTGTCTATTAATAGTTGGCAATCTCAACATATTTTTGTTACTACACAGTCTCTATCACTCACGTTTTTAACCTCCAATGTCCTAGCCAACTTACTTCATTGAAGTTTCTGAAATAAGTAAACACAAGTAGGCAGGGAATTTAAGAGCAAGGTACCTGATACGATGCCAGGGACATCTTTTGCTTCCTCGGTCGTGATTTATAAAGTCCTACCTCTTGGTTTCGGAGCCTCGATCCTTTTGATTTCATTGCCTGTTACTCTTAATTCTTCACTAGTCTTTTCAGTCTGAGATCGTAGCTCAGGACATTCTCTGCTGAAATGTCCCGGCTTATAACAAGTGTAGCATAGTCTAGTTGAACTCATACACTGTATTGCAGTGTGTCCAACTTTCCCGCATTTGCTACAATTTAGAATCTTGAACCGACATTCTCCAAGAATGCCTTCTTCCACAGACTTCACAATCGCTTATTTCTTTCTATTGAGAGGAATCACTATCATGTCTTCTAAATTTAATTCCTCTAAGAGGCATAGGAGATGGATAATTCTCTCCTTTCTTCTTCTTGTCATCTTCTTCCTGTCTTTTGAGCTCTGTTTCTCGTCCTCGTGCCCAATCAATCATTTCCTCCAAGTTCGCGCACTTGGATGGATAAATGAACTCTCTAATTTCAGTTTTTAGAATGAGATGGTATCGTGTCATCCACGTCTCAGGAGTTGTTAACAACGCGGGAAAGAATCTGGCTTTATCGACAAAAATGATAGTAATCTCGTCCACAGATTCGTTTGTTTGACGGAGTTGAAGGAACTCCTCAGTGATTCTGTCTATTGCCGCTCTTGGGCAATAATGCTTTAGAAAGATTTCCTTAAATTTTTCCCACTTTATCTCTTTGATCTTATCTTGACCTTTTTCTCTCTTTACTATACCCCACCAATCATCGGTTCTCTCTTTTAATTGGTTGGTGGCAACGGTTACTTCGTCCTCCTTACTACAATGACAAGTATTGAAGGCTGTTTCTATTGCAGCTATCTACCTTTGACTTTCTAAGGGATTAATGGCTCCCTTGAACTCCACTGGCTTGCAGGTCATAAAGTCCTTATACGTTCTTCGAGTCAATTTAGAACTTCCACCCTCTCCATTATGGGGTTTCTCCATATTTCTATGGTTTTCGAACAAGCTTTCCAGTGAGCTTTGTAATTCAGCTTGCATAATTGGGAGATTTGTATCGAATTCCTTCCCCACTTCTAATGCAATTTGTCTATGGATATTTTCTGAAATTCGTTCTACTTCGTTATCATTATGAGGTGGAGATGCAACTCTCCCGTGGCTCCCTTCGTCGCGTACTTCATTGTTCTGACGTTCAGCCATTGTTGCTGATATACAAATTTCGTTTAATCACTCGCTTGTTCACCCTAATTATAGTCTAGGGTTTCATATTTACAGGCCTCATACTATTCTAACCATAATTAAGCATTCTAGGGTTTTACGTAAGCCCCCCCCCCCCTCATACATTTACACATACTCACATTCACATATACATTTCAATCATGTATAATCATATTCCCGGCTTACTATCTGCTGAAATAAGTTATCATATGATGTTTGCGATATTATGATGGTCCCATACATTAGCTCCAATACAGGAAAGGTATAAGGAAATGTATGTTACATATCATGATACTCCCAACTATCACATAGAGCTTATCTCATACAAATTTCTGCCCACGTATACTCATACATTTTTGTTCTAGCACCAGAATTTAAACATACTTGCTTCCTTGGACGGCTTCGGATTGAATCCCTATTTATATCATGAGAACTTATGGTTTGAGATTAAATATCATTCCGATACTCAAATCCCTCAAACCGTGCTCTGATACCAACTTGAAACACCCTACTTTTACTATACTAATTTATCAGAGTTTTATAGCGGAAAACGGTCTCATATTTTTCAAAACCTTGTCACTACAATGACAAAGGTATATTTATTATAATATTATTTTTACATAAAATATTACATCATGTAACATAGGGATTCTTCAACTCCGACTAGACACGTCCTCAGGAAGCCTCAATCCACATGCTCTTAACCTGCAGTGTTTTTGGATTAGCTTACGCTAAGTAAGTACACTACATCGTTCATTTTATTATGAACCCTTTAGGTTCTTATTATTGTTCAAGTTTCCCAGGCTCTCGGCGCCCCCGTGACTATCTCCGGACGTACCTCCGGTCACGTCATTCGTATATTTTAATGGGTGTACTAACCCCCTCGCGACCCTCTTCGGACGCACCTCCGGTCCGAGTTTTTATCTGAGACCCGCCCCATAGGCTGGACGTCTCTTCCATACTTTATTGAGACCCGCCCAGTAGGCTGGACATCTCATTCCATTCATTCATTTCTTATTGAGACCCGCCCCGTAGGCTGGACATCTCTTTCCATTCTTTATTGAGACCCGCCCCATAGGCTTGACATCTCTTTTCATTGGGACCTTGAGTATCATAGACTTACAGCCTCCCAATGTATTCCAACGGTTTCCCCATAATGCACTAAAGAGGTTTATATATAAGAAGTACCAGCGGCGTATCCACCACCCCTTTAACACTTCATGAGTACTTCGTTATTCCATTTTAAGACTTAGACTCGTTTCCGTCATACATTCATACTTACACTTGTCACCCCCCCCAAATTTATTAACTTAATAAATAAAGAAAGGTTGCAACGATTGGTTCATTACACAATAACGGAAGCTGTAATAGTGATTTCTAAGACTTGATTACATATATAATTACTAAAACTAAGTAATACAATGATCTAAGTTCTTCTAGATCAACGATAGACTTGAGACTTGATATTCTATACCCTTCCAGTTTTTTTTTTAATGACAACACCTAGATATTCTATAATAATTGGGTTTCCCCGGGGCAACACCTGGAACATCCAGGGCAGCCTACCACAGGAGGAACATACCCCTTTTTTGCTGTTGACAGGATTCGAACCTAAGACCTCCACTATGGGAAGTCTTGGGACTACCATTGCACCAAATGACCAACGGTCTATGCCCTTCCGGTTACTAGGAATTAATCCATCATAGTTAGCCTATTCCAACCGCGCCATGGTTAAAAGGTTACCTGAGAAACATATTTGAATGTGTCAACATAAAGGTTGGTGAGTTCACAGAGTTAGTTATATCAGTGCTAGTAGTTTTTCCCGAAAACATGTACATGACTTTACCGTCATAAAACTAAGTAGTTTTTCCCAAAAAACTATACATGACTTAACCGTCATAAATAATAAGTAGTTTTCCCCGAAAACGTATACATGACTTAACCGTCATAAAATAAGTAGTTTTTACCCGAAAACGTATACATGACTTAACCGTCATAAAAATAAGTAGTTTTCCCACAAAATGTATACATGACTTAACCGTCATAAAATAAGTAGTTTTCCCAAAAAACGTATACATGACTTAACCGTCATAAAATAAGTAGTTTTCCCCGAAAACGTATCCATGATTTAACCGTCATAAAATAATTAGTTTTCCCCGAAAACGTATCCATGATTTAATCGTCATAAAATTAGTATTTTTCACCGAAAACGTATCCATGACTTAACCGTCATAAAATAAGTAGTTTTCACCGAAAACGTATCCATGACTTAACCGTTATAAAATAAGTAGTTTTCATCGAAAACGTATCCATGACTTAACCGTCATAAAATAAGTAGTTTTCACCGAAAACATGCACATGACATTACCATCATAAATAAGTACAAATAATTCTAAACGCATATGATAAACGAAACAAGTGTTGTTGATCCACTCGTAAGCTAGCTAGGCTTACAAACACCTATGTTCGTACATGAAACCGTAACGAAACAATGACAAATGAATGCACCTCCCTCGCTAAACCACGAGAATAAGACAATATGCGGTCATTCGGCCATGTGGCCCCCCGGTTAGCGCGACTAACCATGACCGGGGACGTCACCGCCAATAGTACTATCCATAGAATCCCAGGCTAAGACCATAGCTAATGGTTACAAAAAGTGTTAATCCGGGGACTTTAAGCGCTATGTTGTTCCTCATGTAGAACATAATGTTAGTGTCTTGTTTCCTTGTTATCATATAAAAAATGTTTGCAATGTTTTCTCAACAATGTTTCCAAATGTATTAAACAATAATGTAATACATAAGATGTAAGTATGTTTCTCCCCCCGCAGTTTAAAAAGAGAAAAGGGGGCCGTGAACTCACCTTGTGTCTGATAAAATCCTAGCAAATAAAAGTGTGCTAAAAGTTCCTGTCTATCTGTACCCTAATCACACAAGGGTACTAATGAGTTAAGACTACCCGTCTTAAAAGCAAGTTGTTCACCCGACTTAACGAATCCCTTTAAGTACGCCTTTGTTTAGAAAAAAACAGTGTTTTCATGTGACGACTCGTTGGTGATTATTATTTTAGTCTAGACGCTTATATATTTTCTGAGAAAATATTATGTTTCCATATTGGTGACTTGTTAGGTGTACCAAAAATAAATATTATTTTTGCATCGACTTATAATATATTCATATGAGCTTTCGCATATAAACATATAATTATTTCTTACCAATAATTATATAAAACCACAAATATCTTCCAAGTATATTCTATACATGTCAATTATCCTACGTGCGTATAAACATCGTTAATACGTCCACATGCAAATACTTGTTCCGGATGACATTTATTATTTTTGTTACGTTCGTAATGCATTTATTTATACTAATATATGCATACAAGTATTCCAACAGTTTAACACATGCTTAAATATGTTTCACGATAACATGTGATCATTTATTTTTAACCGAACGTCTTTAATCTCATGCACATAAATTTACCTATGATTATTCCGTCATGATATATGCATATATGATTCTTATGATTACTAAATGTCTTAAACATTTTAATCATAACAAGCTTCATGTTCAACACTTAACTATAATTTGCTAGTTCCAAATTCTTTAAGTGTTTCCTTTTATAATTTTCATGATCTATTTTCAAGACATGAATATATTTCATTATTTCATGTATATACCTTTGATCTTGTTTCTAAATTAACAACTTGACAACTATACAAATATTTATATATACACATATATCATGGTCTCCATATGCATAATCATACATATATATATATATATACCTTTCGGTTTTATCCATGTATATGTACACTTTTAACAACTTCCAAATAAACAATAACTCTATATGCACAAACATATTCTTATATCTAACCATCTTTCCAAGTTACCAACTTTAAACATACACATATATATACATATAAATCACGATTATATATATATATATGTGTGTGTGTGTGTGTGTGTGTATATATATATATTCCCTTTTCATCAAGTATTAACCACCTTTTTAGATTGGTAATCATGTTTTCAACTTAATACCCAAATCTTATCATCATATGATCAAAACAATATATACATATATATACACAATATTTCGACCATATATATATATATATATTTGTACAAAACCGTAGTTTTTTTAAACTTAATAAAGTTAAACTTTATAAAAACTCTTTAACCCTTTAAATCCTTTATTTCCATTGGTGAACAACGACCTTTAAACAAGAATAAAGATGAAAATAAAGTATAGTGTCGGTTTCATACCGCTAGACAAAGCTAGGTGAAGAAACACGAATAGAGGATGATAAAAGCTTGAGTTGTTAGCAAAACCGGCTCCTAGACTTCAAGAACTCCTTGAATCACCGATGATTTGACCTGATGTGATGTTGGCTTGGATGACACTTGAAAGGGCATGGGTTTTCATGTCACATCATCATTGTGATGGGATTTGTGATGACTAGTGGGTGGCCCCACATTGGTGTTTTCACCTCATGTGTCATCATTACAATGTTTAGGTAGATGGTACTTAGGTAGTGTATACCCGGTAGGTGATCCCGTGATCTAATACCCGGTATATAACTTTTTATGATCGAATAACTTTATATATTTTGTATCTTGACTAGTTTTAATAATCTACTAGTTAAACCTGAGATAGTTAATATTTTAATTATACTATACATGTATACACATAAAAATAAATTAACGTCGTGTAATAAACATTTAGACGTCAACTTTTAAGACTTTAGTCACCAATATTTAAGTTTTTATATTATAACACGTCATTAGATGTTATTTAAATAAAATCTTGTTAATCACCAACGAACGTACCTTGCGGGTTATGATTGTTTATTCCTTAGTAATTCTGAAAATTACTAAAATATAACGTGTGTTCTTTTGCTAGATTCCTTGACAACACTTTGTCAAATAATAAACCAGAAAATATAAATTATGAACGTGAAATCATGAATATGGCTTTTGACCTAGAATACTGGGTGTCATATTCTCCCCATGTTAAAGAGAATTTTGTCCCGACATTCAGTTGTTGTTATCTTGACTTGGAGTGTTCGTGAACAAGGGTGGGTACTTGGCTTTCATTTGATATTCTCGTTCCCACGTATACCCGGGGCCACGCTTTGAATTCCAACGTACCTTAACCAATTTAACATGGCTACGTCTTGTTTTCTGAACTTTCCAATCTGTGACTTCAATGGGTTCCTCAGCGAAGTGCAGCTTATCGTTTATGCGAATCTCATCAGGAGGTATAATTAACGTCTTGTCTGATAAGCACTTCTTGAGATTTGACACATGAAACGTATCATGTACATCACTTAGTTCTTGTGGAAACTTTAGCTTATATGCTACAAGGCCAACCCTAGCCAATATTTCAAATGGTCCAATGTACCTAGGGTCAAGCTTGCCACGGTTGCCAAACCTTGCAACTTCTTTCCAAGGTGAGACCTTCAACATGACCCGGTCCCCAACTTGGAATTCTAATGGTCTTCGTCTGTTATTCGCGTAACTCTTTTGCCTATCACGGGCGGCCTTCAGACGATCCGTGAGTTTGAAAATCTTGTCGGTGGTCTCCTGAATAACATCAGGACCGGTTAAATGCTTGTCGCCAACCTCCGCCCAACATAGCGGTGAACGACACTTTCGACCATGTAAGGCCTCAACAGAACGGCTTTAACGCTGGTATCATAATTGTTATTATATGAAAATTTAGCCAATGGTAATTGGGTATCCTAATTTCCTTCGAAATTGTTTGTACACGCACGGAGTATATCTTCTAAAGTTTGACTGGTCCTTTCACCTTGACCGTCCGTTCGTGGATGACATACAATGTTTATGTCAAGGCATATGCCCAAGGCCTCTTGTATTGATTGCCAGATTGTTGACACGAATTGGCGGTCTCTATATCTGAGATAATGGAGACTAGCACACCTTCTCCAGCCACAATTTCCTTAATATGTATCCTTGCACGTTTCTTGGTTTTATCTGTCTCTTCGCTTGGCAGAAAGTGAGCTGATTTCGTTAAACGATTGATGATTACCCATACAGTGTCATACCCGCTCGACGTCTTGGGTAACTTCGTAATGAAATCCATGGAAATCTGTTCCCATCTCCATTGAGGAATCTTAGGTTGTTGTGATCAACCAGGTGATTCCTAACATTCTGCCTTCACTGTCGGGTATCCCCCAACATAGATAGCAATTTCCCCTTTCATGTTTGGCCACACAATAGAGTTCTTCGAGATCCCTATACGTTTTATTCGATCCTAGATGAACAAAGTACCTGTACTTATGGACTTCATCCACAACCACCCACATAGGTTACCAGTACTTGGTACCTAAATTTTTGTCTGTATCATCTAACTTAGGCTCCAATTGTTTGATCTCCATTTACTTAGTAGTCCGTATTCGATACCAAGGCGAATACTTCTCCGACTATTGATATTATCTGTGCAAGAACTCCTTATTTGATTTCTGTAGATATGGTGGAGTTATGTGATACTCACTCTAGATAATGATAGAAATGGTGCCTGAGAATCTTGAGTGTATGCTGACACATACCCTCTATTCATCTACGCATTATGATGTATAATATCCAGTTCTCTATAGATCTTAGAAAGGAATTACTCGACGAGATGTTCAGGTTTCAGTTGAAGATTGGGTAGCAATGACACAACATGAAAATGAATCATTATGTTTGTCCTTCTTATGCTTCTCGAAATCATTTTCTTGGACTAAGAATTTATTCTTATTTCAAGTTTCGTGTTTTATAGGATCTTCCTTTAAAATGGGTCATAATGGATTTAATATTTCAAGGTTCCCCGTCAGCTCTTACTAGCAAAGTTAGAGTCTAATCATCACTTTACTCTTTGCTTGTACCACCCCTCTGAGGCAGACCAGCCTTTGGGTTGTAACTTCCTGATATGTAAACTCATGGCTTGACCACCATACTCTCGAAGTATGCAAGCTATACGAAGTTCTATGTTTGTTTAGAATATTCACATTCCGTTTAGGTCAGGAAATGAACAGCGATACTATGAGAATGGTCTCATTGAATTAGTGCTCTCCCCAAAATGGGCTATGGGTTTGTCAACCCATTAAGTTGGTAGAAAGGGTTGATGGCCAACTACTAGTCATATAGTGTGTCTACACTTCCATGGCGTTCGAATGGTACTTTGGCGACTTACCATTACGTATTTCACTCTTACCGGCCCTAGCCTGAAGTCCTTAGTACAAGGACTCAGGTCATAACATTGAGGTAATGAGTGTTTAAACATCAAAATTTTGTATTTTTCCTGAGCCTGCGTTAAGAAGTCATTTCTTAAAAATAAATGCCCTAGAGCTCCTTATTTATAGAAAATCGTGAGAGAGGTGACCACGCCTCTCCTTTAGGCTGAAAACTGGGATCCATTTAACAAGACGATCTTTGGGAAAGTACGGGTACAAAGGGTATCAAACTATCCTTCTCGAATCCTTGTGGACAGTGGTCTGTTGTGAACAACTCATGCTTACGTCCCTTATGCATATCATGAGCTAATGAGATTAGCAAGAAATTCCGCATTTGGGGCTCCTTTAAGGGTTTTGTACGTCGTTCTTCTGTTATTGTGACAATAGTCGTTAGTCCACACATAGGTTTCTTTGGCATTCGCTTGAGAATAAATCATGGCTTATTCATTACCGAAAGAATAGTCAGACTTAAAGGTGTACTGAATGTCAAAGGTTGTGAGAGTAACCCTGTTTATCCAATATCCTGAAATGTCAGATTACCTACTTGTCTCATGTCGAGCTTCCACAATATCCATATGTGCCATGTGTATGCGGGTCAGAATAATCTTCTGCTCCATTACTAAAGTTAGTGCATAGCACTCCTGGCGTAACTTTCAAGCAATTGTGAGATTGGACTGTATGATGGATCCTGAGATTACGCTATAATATCCCACAATAATTGTGCAATTATTGTAAGTGTTAGTTGTGGTAACGCTCAATTTGAATCCTTCCTGACAAGTAGAATATCAAAGAATGAATGTACAAATTCCTTCGTCGTTCAGGACTCACTAAGGATTGGTTGAATTCAATTTGAATTTCTCTCGTTCCTCCAAAACTAGGAGAATGTGTTGTGAACACCTAATTGAGAATTCCGATTTGTTAAGATCCAATCCTTAATCAATTGACTGAGAACATGGGTTGATCATTAGCTTGGATAGCAAGACTCACTAAAGTTCCCATGCACAGCAAATTATGATTACGTGTGCACCCGTAATGATAATTTACTTTGCATGATCCCTGTAGTGTTCCCTCTATCCCCAACTTTTAAATCAATGGGATTTGAAATACTCATTAGATCGTGTTTGCACACTTGTGCAGGAGTGTGTATTGTTCTACCGGATTACCCTTAATTATGTGTACCAATACTCATAAATCTGCCAAATATGTTTGTTGCCGGATGAGGTTAATGGTAGAGAGGCACCACCGGTGTCTCTAAAAAATAACATGTGTATGGAAGTCAGGCACTATGTGTAGGGCAGAGATCCTCAAATCAGTGTCGAGCAACTCATGCTCTAAGTCTGTATGTACGTATGGATCCATATGATCCTGATGAATGTCTGGGTCTCCTGACCCTTGGAGTTCTCTCCCATTTAGTCCTGCTTATCCACCTCGGATTCAATTATGTCTGGGCAATCATGTCTACCATATCTGATGGCGAAAGTCTAGGCATCCGATCCGACAACTTATGAAGGAGAGTATTTACACCGAACATATGTCAAAAAGAAAGCTGCCTCCACGGCTAGAGTAGTTGTAGGTGTGGTGCAGGCATCGGTTTAGGTCCTGGTACGGGTTCAGCCTGTTGTGGTACCAAGATCGGTAACTGGCGATTACTACCGTCGTCGCCCAAGCTCAGCTCATAACTCGATCTTCTAGGGTTGTAGTGTGCTGAGTATCTGTTATCCTAAATTTGTAATCCGAACAGTAACACTTTGTTGAGAAACGTTGTATGTGTTTATTATTTCCACGTCGTTGTTTGTGTTAAGTGTTAGTTACATGTGCCATGTAATTGTATTATGCATTAGTGTAGCTAATGATACCCTAGTGTAACTCCATACACTAATAGTCTACACAAGTTGTTCGACAACGGTTGGAATTCCTATACTCAAGTCTTGGGTGTTCTTAGTGTGATGCAAGTCTTAGAAATCTTGGTCCCTAAATGAGTCCAGTTAGAGCCTAGGTATCACTAAGAAAACCTAATTCGCTAAAACCATTGCTCTGATACCAATCTGTCACACCCCCAAATTTATTCACTTAATAAATAAATAAAGGTTGCAACGATTGGTTCATTACACAATAACGGAAGTTGTAATAGTGTTTTCTAAGACTTGACATATACAATTACTAAAACTAAGTAATACAATGATCTAAGTTCTTCTAGATGAACGATAGACTTGAGACTTGATACTCTATGCTCTTCCAGTTACTAGGAATTAATCCAGCATAGCTAGCCTATTCCAACCGCGCCATGGTTAAAGGTTACCTGGGAAACATACTTGAAAGTGTCAACACAAAGGTTGGTGAGTTCACAGAGTTAGATATATCAATGCTAGCAGTTTTTTCCCGAAAACATGTACATGACTTAACCGTCATAAAACTCAGTAGTTTTCCCCGCAAAACTATACATGACTTAACCGTCATAAATAATAAGTATTTTTCCCCGAAAACGTATACATGACTTAACCGTCATAAAATAAGTAGTTTTTTCCCGAAAACGTTTACATGACTTAACCGTCATAAAAAAAAGTATTTTTCCCTAGAAACGTATACATGACTTAACCGTCATAAAAATAAGTAGTTTTCTCTGGAAACGTATACATGACTTAACCGTCATAAAATAAGTAGTTTTCCCAAAAAACGTATACATGACTTAACCGTCATAAAATAAGTAGTTTTCCCAAAAAACGTATACATGACTTAACCGTCATAAAATAAGTAGTTTTCCCCGAAAACGTATCCATGATTTGACCGTCATAAAATAAGTAGTTTTCCCCGAAAACGTATCCATGATTTAATCGTCATAAAATTAGTAGTTTTCACCGAAAACGTATCCATGACTTAACTGTCATAAAATAAGTAGTTTTCACCGAAAACGTATCCATGACTTAACCGTTATAAAATAAGTAGTTTTCATCGAAAACGTATCCATGACTTAACCGTCATAAAATAAGTAGTTTTCACCGAAAACGTATCCATGACTTAACCGTCATAAAATAAGTAGTTTTCTCCGAAAACGTATCCATGACTTAATCGTCATAAAATAAGTAGTTTTCACCGAAAACAAGCACACGACAATACCGTCATAATTAAGTACAAATAATTCTAAACGCATATGATAAATGAAACAAGTGTTGTTGATCCATTCGTAAGCTAGATAGGCTTACAAATACCTATGTTCGTATATGAAACCGTAACCAAACCATGACAAATGAATGCACCTACCTCGCTAAACCACGAGAATAAGACAATATGCGGTCATTCGGCCATGTGGACCCCTGGTTAGCTCGACTAACCATGATCGAAAACGTATCCATGACTTAATCGTCATAAAATAAGTAGTTTTCACCGAAAACAAGCACACGACAATACCGACATAATTAAGTACAAATAATTCTAAACGCATATGATAAATGAAACAAGTGTTGTTGATCCATTTGTAAGCTAGCTAGGCTTACAAATACCTATGTTCGTATATGAAACCGTAACCAAACCATGACAAATGAATGCACCTACCTCGCTAAACCACGAGAATAAGACAATATGCGGTCATTCGGCCATGTGGACCCCTGGTTAGCTCGACTAACCATGACCGGAGACGTCACCTCCAATAGTACTATCCATAGAATCCAAGGCTAAGACCGTAGCCAATGGTTACAAAAAGTGTTAATCCGGGGACTTTAAACACTATACTGTTCCTCATGTACAACATAATGTTAGTGTCTTATTTCCTTATTATCATATAAAAAATGTTTGCAATGTTTTCTCAACAATATTTCCAAATGTATTAAACAATAATGTAATACATAAGATGTAAGCATGTTTCTCCCCCCGCAGTTTAAAACCGAAAAGGGGGCCGTGAACTCACCTTGTGTCTGATGAAATCCTAGCAAATAACAGTGTGCTAAAAGTTCTTGTCTATCCATACCCTAATCACACAAGGGTACTAATGAGTTAAGACTACCCGTCTTAAAAGCAAGTTGTTCAATCGACTTAACGAATCCCGTTAAGTACGCCTTTGTTTAGAAAAACAGTGTTTTCATGTGACGACTCGTTTGTGATTATTATTCTAGTCTAGACGCTTATATATTTTCCGAGAAAATATTATGTTTCCATATTGGTGACTTGTTAGGTGTACCAAAAATAAATATTATTTTTGCATCGACTAATAATATATTCATATTATCGTTCGCATATAAACATATAATTATTTCTTCTCAATAATTATATAAAACCACAAATATCGTCCAAGTATATTCTATGCATATCAATTATCCTACGTGCGTATAAACCTCGTTAACACCTCCACATGCAAATACTTGTTCCGGACGACATGTATTACTTTGGTTACGTTCGTCATGCATTTATTTATAATAATATATGCATACAAATATTCCAACAGTTCTACATATGCTTAAATATGTTTCACGATAACATGTGATCATTTATTTTTAACCGAACGTCTTTAATCTCATGCACATAAATTTACTTTTGATTATTCCACCATGATATATGCATATATGATTCTTATGATTACCAAATGTCTTAAACATTTTAATCATAACAAGCTTCATGTTCAACACTTAACTATAATTTGCAAGTTCCAAATTCTTTAAGTGTTTCCTTTTATAATTTTCATGATATATTTTCAAGACATGAATATATTTCATTATTTCATGTATATACCTTTGATCTTGTTTCTAAATTAACAACTTGACAACTATACAAATATATATATATATACACACACATGTATCATGGTCTCCATATGCATAATCATACATATATTTATATACCTTTCGGTTCTTATCCATGTATATGTACACTTTTAACAACTTCCAAGTAAACAATAACTCTATATGCATAGACATATTCTTATATCTAACCATCTTTCCAACTTACCAACTTTAAACATACACATATATATACATATAAATCACGATTATATATATATATATATATATATATATATATATATATATATGTATATATATTCCACTTTTCATCAAGTATTAACCACCTTTTTAGATTGGTAATCATGTTTTCAACTTAATACCCAAATCTTATCATCATATGATCAAAACAATATATACATATATATATACACAATATTTCGCCATATATATATATATATATATATATATATATATATATATATATATATACTTGTACAAAACCGTAGTTTTTTTAAACTTAATGAAGTTAAACTTCATAAAAACTCTTTAACCATTTAAATCCTTTATTTCCATTGGTGAACAACGAGCTTTAAACAAGAATAAAGATAAAAATAAAGTATAGTGTCGGTTTCATACCGCTAGACAAAGCTAGGTGAAGAAACACTAGTAGAGGATGATAAAAGCTTGAGTTTTTAGCAAAACCGGCTCCTAGACTTCAAGAACTCCTTGAATCACCGATTCTCTAGCTAGAAATCTCTAACTTTTTCTCTTGGATTTTGAATGTATAAGTGTGTATGTGTGTGCATATGTCGATGTATATATATATGTAGAGAAAGAGGTTGAGGGTTGTAGTGAACAAAATGATGACTAATGATGGTGGATTTGATGTTAGCTTTATCCATACTCGAGTAGGCATGGTTTTTATGACGCAAGGATGGTATACATGGAAAAATACAAGTGGGTGGCCCCCACTAGGCCATGCTTGGCCAAACTATGGGGTAGGGTGGGGGTTGGGTCTTGTCACATCAAGAGTCATCATTACTAAGCATGGACGATTTGACCTGATGTGATGTTCGCTTGGATGACACTTGAAAGGGCATGGGTTTTCATGTCACATCATTATGGTGATGGGATTTATGATGACTAGTGGGTGGACTCACATTGGTGTTGTCACCTCATATGTCATCATTACAATGTTTAGGTCGATTGTACTTAGGTAGTGTATACCCGGTAGGTGATCCCGTGATCTAATACCCGATGTATAACTTTTTATGATCGAATGACTTTATATATTTTGTAAGTTGACTAGTTTTAATAATCTACTAGTTAAACCCGGCATAGTTAATATTTTAACTATAATATACATGTATACACATAAAAATAACTTAATGTCATGTAATAAACATTTAGACGTCAACTTTTAAGAGTTTAGTCACCAATATTTAAGTTTTTATATTATAACGCGTCACTAGACTTTATTTAAATAAAATCTTGTTAATCACCAACGAATGTACCTTGCGGGTTATGATTGTTTATTCCTTAGTAATTTTAAAAGTTACTAAAATATAATGTGTGTTCCTTTCCTAGATTACTTGACAACACTTTGTCAAATAATAAACCAAGAAATATAAATTATGAACGTGAAATCATGAATATGACTTTTGACCTGGAATACTAGTGTAACATCCCGGAAATTTAACTGTTAATGGGTTGAGCAAGTGGGCGACCCGACTTCTTATTAAATAAGTGAATTAGTATGGTGGTGGTTCAAAGTGCGTGTGACTACTGAAAAGAGAAGATTAGTCTATTAAAAAGGAATGAATTAAAATCAAAATGCACGAGATGGAAATGCAGGTACCCATATATAAATCCGAGTGGTTTAAATATCACTTATATCACAAACCCTAGGACATTCGGCCTAGGAGTGTGTTCGATGGCAGCAGAAAGTGGGAAAGAGAGGGAGGCCAACGGCGGGATGACGACGGTGGTTTCAATTGAGTTCGCGCGACGGAGGCTAGTACACGATCAGGTAAACCCCGTTTCAATTCGTTTTATGTGTTTACTCTTGTTTTGCTCGGAAAACGGTTAGGGTTTCTAGGTTGTGGTCGTGAACGACGGCAGGGGGCGAGGTAGGTGATGATGGCCAGAGGTGAAGTTAGTATAGGAGTGGAAAGTGATCGGGTATGGTGGCAGAGGAATATGCAAACGGCATCCATGGTGGCAGTCGTGGTAGGGTGACGAGGAGCCGGCAGCGGCTAGGGAGGCCATGGCAGCGCGACTGTGGTGGCAAAACCTGTTGAAGACGAAGATAACCATGGTGGTGATGTTTAGTGGTGAGCCGCTAGGGTTTCACGATAAGGGAGCCGTAGGTGGCCGGACGGTGGCGCATGTTGGTGGTGTCGGGTGGTACTCGGCTAGGGTTGCCCGACGAGGAAGATGATAGCACACGATGATGGTGACGGTTAGGGGTTACACATGGCGTGCAAGCATGCGTAGGAAACCGGCTTGGGTGAGCACATGTTCGTGGAACTAGGGTTTGCATGGCACCTGCACGTGCGTGCACGTAAGCGGGGACTCGGGTGCACAGGTCCTATTAAGGACGGGAGACTATGTTACACGTGAACCATGAAGCTGGGTCTCATGGGGAAGAGACGTTGGAATGACGAGCCAAGCGTCGGGGTTTAGTTATTGTTTTACTTTATTCAATGTACGTTTTGAACGTGTCTGATCATGGGATCATGTATTGGCAGGTTCGAGCTTCGAGCGTGAACGGACGGGGTGTAGAGCAAGGATTGGGATTCATCATAACCGGTGAGTTTCTAATCCCCTCTTTTAAACGTTTTACTGTTTTGGGGCTATCGTACATACTCGCATGCTTTATTAAATGAACGTATTACGATTTATGATTTAAACTTGAAGTGTTTTATGAGATCGTTATGTAATAATGAAGCTAAGGGTCGTTATGGGGTCCTTAGGGTGGGTGAACAAGAGTGTGATGAGTGTCATCTTATGAGTTAGTCGTGGTGAGTCGGGAATTTAGCTAAACCTATGATGGTTATATAAGGAGAGCTAGCATGGGAACCCGTACGTGGTTCATTAACGAGTCAAGTAGGTGCTAGTATGCTGTCATACGTTGTGTGCTTGATGCTGTGTGTATTGTGTCGTTGTCCTCGTGACACGACGAGTATCGTGTTTGCATGAGTCTATGTGGTGTCCATAGTATGTATGGGCAAGAAGTCAGTATGGTGTTTGTGTGTCCTATAATTTCCTATTCGGAAAGAGTTGGGTAATGTGTCTAGACGATATGAGGATACGTCTAAGTAAGCATTGGATTACACACGTAAGTGATCCGTAAATGATGGTGAGTCGTAGTACATGTCCAGGTAGTGTCATGTGTATATATGTGTTGCTTTGTGTGCTTGCATTGTTGTCCGTGTATACGGCTAATAGTGATGTGGAGGACGGAGTCCTTCGGGGTCATCATTGTACGTGTGATGTGTCAGTCACCGTATGGTAGATGATATAGTCACCGTGTGGTGGCTGGGTAGTCATCATAGTTGACGAGTTTGTCGCTATGTTTAGTGGCAGGGCCCTGTAACAAGGGTGGAGCTGAGCTTATGATGAGTATCCAGACGGGGATAACCCTGATGACGGTGCAGTGATGAGGTATATATTTGTGTGCTTATATATGTGTTAAATTGCATGCAAGTGATGAGTTATATTAATTATGTATGAGATGGTATTGATGTGATAAATACATGGAATCAATGTGGTGTGTCGAGTTAGCTTGACCGTTGTGTCTGGCTGAGTACATTGTGTACAACTGTTGAGTCAATTAGTTTATGAGAGTCCTGGTTAGGACTGGTAAGTCGGTGTCTAGAGGGTGGATGAGTTAACCAGTGTATGGTTAATATATATGGTAAATTGTGAGTTATCAGAGTAGTAAGCTCGATCTATGTCGGAGAGACTTACAGAGTTAAAATGGTGGGTTGAGTCTAGGGTGGTGAATCCTTCGGGATATTGTAAGATAACACGGTTATCTATATGAGGACAATTTATAAAACTATTTTATAAGGACCAGAGGGTCTTGAGTGGAAATAAATATTAAATGAGACGAGTTAACTTTTGTTAGTTTAAACGATTAGAACTCACTTAGCGTAGCTGACTTTGTATGTACGTTAGATTGTTTTGCAGGAGAGTCTACTAGATGAGGTAATTGGCTTGGGAGCGGGCTACTCGGGTTGGTGCGCATGCATTTGTCAGGTAACGTTATAAAAATTAACGAGTTTAAAGATAATACTATTACTAGAAGGACTTTCGATGTTTATTTAAATGAAATTTAAATGTTTTTAACGAGTTTACCTAGTGATGAGATCCAACTGCAGGGTTCCCAGTTTGGGGTCTTACAACTGGGTGTCACAATGATCATCTATCATGCATTCACATATTCGTATTTATCATATATTGCATATTTGCACATATAGCATGATCTCTTATCATACTTTCATATTTATCCCTACTCTAATTCCTTATAAAGGTTTCTTCATGTTACGTTAAAGAGGTTTATATATAGGAAGTACCAGCGGCGTATCCACCACCCCTTTAACGTTCCATAAATACTCCATGATATCTTTATGCTTTTATCTTAACTCTTCCTCTAATCTCTTACAAAGGTTTTGTCATGTTATGTTAAAGAGGTTTATATATAGGAAGTACCAGCGGCGTATCCACCACCTCTTTAAAATCTCATGAATACTCCTTTGCTTAAGATTATGCGTTTCTCATCATTTATTTAATAGCATGACTCCCTCATGCTTTTTTCCCATTCTTTTCCTAATTCCTCGTAAAGGCGTCTCTATGAAGTATTAAAGAGGTTTATATATAGGGTGTACCGGCGGCGTACCAACCACCCCTATAATACATCACATATATTCCTTTATTTGGAATTAAGCCTTCCCTTATTCATACTTATTATATATTGTAAACTGGGGTGATTATCCTTCTAGAGTAGTACCTCTAACAGAGATGTTCCCAGGAAAGAGTGACGGGTCTAGGAGAGATTTATACACCACTCTTTTCTTAGACAGAACATTATGTTTGTCAGATAATTACATACCGGTCGGAAGTTCTCCTATTCGTCTACTATATTTTCGTTACTATCTTTTAGTCTATACCCCTAAACATTTATAATGGATTCACCACGAAGTACTAAGAGATTTATATATAGGAAGTACCAGCGGCTTATCCACCACCCTTTGAATACGTCGTGGCTACTCCATTATTTCAATTTAGTGTTTAGACTAATCCCCGTTACCCCATACCTTAGTTCCACACATAGCACATAACACATAATCATATAATTTCCATAATCATTTATCTAAGGTACGGGTCCAGTGTACTTACTATAGTCTCGGGTCGTTTCCTACGTTTGTTCCTCGCTTAAACGTCTCTCCGGATCCGAACCGCACTCGTAGGGTACCGCTCTCGCACTTAAATGCGCCGCACCGGGTCTTCTAATCCTTCTCAAAGTGTTTGTGTGTGTTGTGGTGTTTGTGTGTGTGATGTTTCAAGACTTACAGCTCATGACATCTATTTATAGGCTGAAATGGGACCCACGTCGGACCGTTATCCCTGGCGATGTCGGACCGACGTCCAAGTGAGGCAGCTTATTGGCTTGACGAGTACATAGCAGCCCGCTATGTGTATGGATGTCGGTCCGTTATCAAGACACGTGTAAGAAATTAGGGCTGAGTCATCGGACACGTGTTAGTGCCAAAAATTATGGTGTAATAGCGGTCGTCGGACCGTTATCCAACTGATGTCGGTCTGACATCAGTCCCGTGGCTCATTTCGGACCGATGGGAAGGATTATGTTGGTTCGACGTCCATCCAGATTTCATAATTTTCATTTTCAATCCCTGAACTTTAAGTCTCACGCATTCTAACCCTTGTACTTTTAATGAAATGTCATTTTAACCCCTAGGGTTTCATCCAATGACTATTTTTGTCCTTCAACTTGTATTTTTTTCTTAGAATTTGGGGTGTTACATTAGGGTAGTTGAGGTGTGTAGGTGAGTCTGAGAGGAGACCCTGCGTGTCTTTGTGATTCTTGAGTCAGTCTATCTTTAGAACCGGTGTCATACATTCAATTTGCCCGAAAGCAGATAAACTAGCTAATAGGATTCCTGGTCTAGGTAGTGTTTGTCTCATATCTGATCTTTGTTTCATGTTCCAGTTTGTTTGGTCTATCTTTAGTGTCCTGTCCTTGTCTTAGTATTTCCTCATGTCTAAGTTTTCTTTTGTCTTTTCAGTCTTTGAGTCGAGTCAGTATTTTGATTGTTTAGTTTAATTTGCATGTTCTAAAATTATAAAAAGAAAATGATCAATAGAGGTCAAGTATCGAAGGCCCCTGCCTTTTGTGTCCACGGTTCGATAACTCGGGCTTTCTTTCTTTGCTACACACGACCGGTACACTTGCCGTAAGCGTGTGATTTAGTTATGAGTCCATTTGTACAATTAAAAGTTGGTAAAATTAATATATATAATATCACACATCAGTACCGATATTCATTTTTATGATTTTGGTTTCCATACGATTTGGTTTCAATATTTTTTACTACTCGTACCAAAGCGTATCCATAACGCAAAGTAACTTTGTAACTCGTAACTTTATGTTTGTAATTTTTATTTGATTATGTCGATGCTATTGTAAAGATTATTTTATGTTTTGTACATATACACAATTCTCGCCGCATCGTGCGATAGAGTGTCTAGTTTAAAGTATTTTGTATCATGTAATTTATTAGTTACATTATTGTAGTGGTTCACTCTTCATATCTCTATTTTTTTCTATTAGTTACAATTAACAAATTCTTCATCCGAAAGACTTTAGGTTTCTTTTGTCATACTTGTTTTCTAATACTAGTGGGTTGGCCCGCGCAAAACGTCAGGTATCACCGAACTTATTTTAGAGAGCGCAATATAACCCGAAATATCTTAAACACCGATTATATTTGGGTGTTATTATTATTATTATTATAACTAACTATGTAAATATTTAGTCATTATATACTTAAGTATTTAAATCATTATAAATAATTAATATCCAATCGTTTAGCTTCATTTCATTTCCGCAATAATTAAAGATCCACAATTTCAACTTCAGTTTGTGGCTTGATTTAAGCCGTAAAACTTTAACCGTTATTTCCAGTTTGGTCGGCCGGTCGTTCCGACCAACCTGGCGGGTTTGGTGTGAAGATTTTTAAAACGGTTTGTCTCTAAAATTTAACATTTTTAATTATTATACACTCTATTAAAAATGGATGACAATGAACATTAAACCCAACCAATGGGGTGCTGCCACATGAAAACTTTTATCTATGTATGTACGTGTGTGCATATATATGAAATTGATTGAGAGCAAGAGTGAGCGTTAGCGCAGTTGATTCGCGTGCCACACCCACACGTATGTGGCGCTGGTTCGGGCCCAAACCCCAACCCCACCCCCCGCGCATGGCGAGTTCTTCACTTTTCCATGCTGTTTTATTTATTTATTTGTTATATACATATAAAAGTTGAAGTACATGTAGAACAGAAATGTGCGCCGACCCAGGTGGTTCGCGCCCCACACCCACATGCGCACACACATGGCGCAGGTTCGGGGACCCCCTGCTGGCTCTTCCCTTTTGCAATTATTATTCTTTTTCTATTCTTTTTTTTCATTTCTTTATTATTTAACTAAAAATACAATTATATTTTTTGAAATGCTAAACTAACTTAATTAATCACCTATATTTTTATAAAAGAAAATTACAATTTTAGTCTTTAAGTTATCTAAATCTTCATAGTTAATTTTGGGAATATTTTGTTCTCTTATAACTTGTAAAATAAGAAATTTTATAAAACTTAATACTTAATTTAAATAGTATTTAGTTATAAAAATATAAATAGTAAATGTAAATTTAAATCTTAATTTTAAGTATTATAAATAAAATAATACTTAATGTAATCTCATGTGAATTAAATATTGATAATTATTGAGTGTTGGACTTTAATTGTGGTGTTAAATGGTAATTAAACACATTTTATGTATTGGTAAGATGTATCTTATGCACAACAATTTGTGTTAAGTGTCTTAAAATATTTGATAAATTACAACCATGTCCTTTTAATATGTTTTATATAGTAGTATAGATACATACATATAAATAAGGATGATCAATTAAAAACGACATTTTCATATAAAAACCAATTAACCATTTATCTCCACCAAAAACTATCATGTGTCACACAACTGAATTTTTCAAAAGAGTAAAAGAGTCAAATTATTTTCTCCTTTTTAACTGGTTTTCTTTAAACTACTTTATCCCCTTTTTTGAAGTTTAATTACTTTTTTATATAATGTTATTCTTTAAAAAAGTTATATCATAAAAATGAGTATTTTTTATCTTTAATTGTACTATAATTTTGCTATATAAAAACGAAATTAAACGTCTATTATTACATATATGTAATGGACATTTACATATCCAAAAACCTAAAAAAAATCCAGATATTAACGTGTTCATCTAACCTTTTCGTCCAAAAACACCAAAATCCAGAAATTTGTTCATTAAAAAAAATGAAAAATCCAGAAATTTGTTTATTCAAAAACTAAAAAACCTAGAAATTTGATATTACATATATGTAATATGAAGACATATGGTTATTGTTCATATAACATATATAATATGAACATTTGTCCCTAATGGAACATCCTAGTGGTAAAGTGATAAATTCTACAGCCAAATGGTTGTGGTTCAAATCATGTGAAGTGTATGTGTGGTGATTTTAGGAGTAGAGTAGGTGTAGAGTATAGAATGTGTGTGTTCGTCGGTAAAAAATGTAATAGGGACACTTGTTCATATTATGAACAATTAAATATATAATTGTTTATATTACATATAAGTAATATCTTATATGTTATGAATAATTATATATATGTAATATGAACATATATGTACAAGTTCATATTATGTAAAATGTAATATCCCAAAAATAAAGACGTTTACTTAACGGGATTCGGGAAATAAATGAATTAAAGTGTCGGGGACGATACAGGGCTATACGAGAAAGAAGGAATAAGGAGGGGGAGAGTTCATAAACCATAGTCACCCTTAAGACTCCTCACTTCACCATCTAGCATAGAGAGAGAACTTAGAGAGAGAAAGCTCCAATATCTCCATTCTTGCCTATTTCTTGCACCCAAGATCGTTGCTGGAACGTTGCTAAAGATTAGAGAAGAAGAATCACACAAAAACATGTAACAAATCCTCCCAAAATCAAGTTTCTATTTGAAAAGTAGGTTATATGGTTCTAGCTGGGGTTTTCACCAATGTCGGGATTTTTACATGTAATTTAGCCTAAAAAGTGTAGAGCTAGCTTCATGGAAGCTAGACAAGAGTTTTGGTCATAAAAAGTTGGAAACTTGAATCAAAAACGAAAAATTTTGGTCAAGAACGTTTGAATGGACCAAAACGACTCTTTGGCCGAAAAGTATTTCGGTCGAAATAGGAATAGTGTGTTCTGAATGAAAAGCTAACTCAGACGAAAGAGTTTTAAGAAGAAAGATGTTTCGGACGAAATGGTTTTCGGTCGAAAGGGGTTTCGTCCGAAAAGGTTTTCGACCAAGGTGGTTTTTGGTCGAAATGTTTTAGATATAACCGTGTAGTGACATTTCTCGTTCTTGACTATTCGGACACATCGATTAGCATTCCACCTAGCCTGAAGTTCGTTGCTGAGTGAGATAGTTACTTTAAAGTCAGGTGAGTTAAGAATCCATATTTTTACCATTTTAGGGTGATGTGCATACACAGTATTAGACGTTTATAATAAATGTTTTTTTATTTCTTAAACGTGAAAGAAAATGTTTATTTAACTAGCATTTTATAATCAGAAGAAAAGAAAGAAAATGTTTATTTAATTAACGTTTTATAAACAGAAGAAAAGAAAGAAAATGTTTATTTAACTAACGTTTTATAAACAGAATAAAATAAAGAAAAGGTTTATTTAACTAACGTTTTATAAACAGAAGAAAAGAAAGAAAAGGTTTATTTAACTAACTTTTTATAAACAGAAGAAAAGAATGAAAAGGTTTATTTAACTAACGTTTTATAAATAGAAGAAAGAAAAGAAAATGTTTATTTAACTAAATGTTTTATAAATGAGAAAGAGAACAAAGAAGTATGTTTATTTAACTGAACGTTTTATAAACAAAAAGAAAGAGGTAAGTCAAATACATTGTCTAATCTGGCAGAGGTATGGTTAGACAAAAGAAAGTCTTAAGATAGTAGCGTAGTCCTAGAGACTAGTGCTACCCGAAGCCTATGGCAGTGTAATGGCATGAGTTGCATGCCTGTCATACGAATAACGGGCACAGTGCCCGGCAGGGCACTGTAACCGGTGAAGTTGCAACCGGTAGAATAGGAGTAACGACAGTTCCTCTTGTGAAAGGACCCAAACCGGGTACCTCTCACAGTTGGCACACATAGCATAAACATAGTTCTTAAACTTTGAATAAACATTAAAATCAACAGCGGAAGTCTAATACAAAATTCTGAGTTAATTAAAACTTTCAAACGTAACATTTTTTAACATTCGTAAACTAATATTCCTATGGATGCCAGTCTTGGTCAGCAGCAGCTACCCAACCATCCTCTTCTAAGCCCTTGAAGCTTCATATCTTTTCTTTCCCTTTGTTACCTGATGTTCATACTAAAAGTTCAGCTAACACCGGTGAGTTTAAGTTTTCAAATCATTAAGTAAGTAACCTTTCTTTTTCTTGTTAATCAATTAAACTCATTTAATGAAAAACATACTTTATACAACTAAGTAGATATATCACAATACAACATGTAATTTTTATACTTAGTTTTTCTATGCTCTGTTCTATTAAGTTATACATTATTGGTCTACAATCTGTTTTTTGCTCTGTTGTCCCCGAAGGAACTTATGTTATGTCCATGAAGGACTTCTGCTTGTCCACAAAGGAGCTCTATCTTCGTCCACGAAGGACCTCTGTCTTTTTCCACAAAGGACCTCTGTTTATGTCCACAAAGGACCTCTGTCTCAGATGACCGTCGTCACCAGAGTAACCGTCGTTACTCAATCTGCCCAGTTACAACTTCACCCATTACAGTGCCCTGCCAGGCACTGTCTCGGTTATTCATATGGAAGGCATGCAACTAATGCAATGGCACTGCCATAGGCTTCGGGTAGCACCAGTCACTGGGACTACGCTAGCACCTCAAGACTTTCTTCTCTAGTAACCATACTCTTACAGATTAGACAATGTATTTGACTTATCTCTTTCTTTCTGTTCGTTTATAAAAGAATAGTTAAATAAACATGTTCTCTGTTATTCTCTTGTTTATAAAACATTCTGTTAAATAAACTTGTTCTTTGTTCTCTTTCTGCTGTTTAATAAACATATAGTTTATATACTCTTTTCTATCCTATCTCTAATTTATAAAACATTTAGTTAAATAAACATGTTCTCTATTCTCTTTCTATCGTTTACAAAACATATAGTTAAATTAACATTTTCTTTCTTTTTAGTCACATTTATTATAAACGTCTAATTCTGAGTATGCATATCACCCTAAAACAGTAAATAAAATAGGGATTCTTGACTCACCTGAGTAGTTATATTTTTTGAACTACCAACCGCTTAATGAGGCGTTACTCACAAATCTGAATCGACAATTAACCACACATTAATTCTATCTTTCTACTAAACAAATCTGAATCGACAACTAACCACACTTTTAAGCTGCTACGGCCACTAAAAAGCGTGTGTGGCCGTATGATACCTACGATGACTCGAGCTTTGGTCACACTTGAGCTGGAAAAAAAAGTGTGGCGAAAGGCCTACGGTCACACGTTTTTTGTGTGGCCGTAGGCCATTTTTGACGCAGTGTATGAAATGTTTGTTACAAATTTTTGACATTAATGTGAAAAATAGTAATTCTATAAAAAAATATTTATTTTTAAACAACTAAAACCATGACACATTTACGACACACAAATGCGCGTCATCTTCTTTATGACAGGGCCATCCTTGACGTGCATTGCATGTCGTAAAGACATGTCATAAATGTGCGCCATAAACATATGACACACAAATTCGTGTCATCTTCGTTATTGACCCTTACTTGACACAGTTCGGCGTGTCATCTACCCCTTTTATGACACGCATTGCGTGTAATTTAAGGTTTATTTTCTAGTAGTGGTAACGTGAACAGTTACATACATGCATATGCTTGATGTATATGTAAAGTGTACTGATTTTTTACACTTTTTTTTATAAAATTTGATGATATGGGATGTGGTACATATTTTTCAATATGTTACTAGCTATTACATTTATGTAACAACATATTACATGTATGTTTGAAGGTGTTACATATGTGTTATACGTTATTACATATATGTAACGTGAACAGTTACATACATGTAATATGAACAATTGTTCATAATATAAACAGTGTTTCATATTACATATATGCAACAATTTCATATTACATATGCGAAAAATTTACATTTATGTTATATTACATATATGTAATAACAGACGTTAAAAAATAAAGAATTATATAGCAAACTATACTTAATGGTGTGTGTATGTATATATTATCATAATAGGGAGAGTTTTATTGCAGAACATTAAATTACTAGAAGAACAAAAAGACCAAACCTAAACCGTCTATTTTTTTTAATCTATGGTTCATATTTTTGAAATTTTGTATTTCTTACATATAAATATATCTGTTTATGCAAATAAAAAACCGTTAAACTAATTTTTTTATATGATCTTTTATATTTAAACGTTTACCTACACATGTGTAGGTTATGTATAGGAAATATAACCTACACATGTATTAAATATTTGTAGGTTATATATATGCAAACGAAATTTGTTCATTTTTTTGTTTTGAATTTCATGAGAGGTGAATAAGCATTACATTTCTATCATTTTTTTATAAATTAAAAATTTTTATGATTAAAAAAGATGAAGGATTTATTTTATTTTAAATGTTCTTAAAATATTTAATGTTTTATATAGAACAAATCCTCTGTAATATAAACATTTTATAAGCAAATTGGCCCCAATCTCCTAATAGTTATGTAAACATTTTATAATTTGAGAGCGATGTATGGCTATGTGAATGGAGGTCCCCCTTTCTTTTGTGATTTTCCTTCTACTCCTCTTCGTGCCTCTTTAAGGGGTGAAAAAGATTTTGGATTAATTACGAGGCTTCCACTTTGGAAACTTAATTTTGATTCATTCATTTTACATACAAGTGTTGTGTGTACTTTTCAAATGAAAACTATTTGTTATTTGTATGGGAATATGAATAAAAAAAAGAGTTCTTCGAACTAGTATTCGTTTTGGTTGATGGCCACATGTCGGCTACATCTAGTGCAGGGGCCTATTGGGTCTGTGGGCAATACACCTATAGTAGGCCTAATATTTTGAGGGGCCAAAATTTTATTTTATTTTAAAAATGATAATAAATTATTGGGACTTTGTAAAAAAGTAATTTTTGAGGCTTTTTAAAAAAAAATTATTGGATCAAATATATCAAGAAAAAATAATTGGGCATTTTTAAAAGTATGTTAGACTTAAAAATGTTAAATGTGTTTAGGCCCATGAATCCAACCCAACACTTTGTAATTTTGTATTAGGCTTAAAAAAAATTATATTCTTAAAAAAAATGTTTAATGTGTTTAGGCGCATGAGCTTTTTTTTCTCGTGTAAGGAATTCGAATCCTAGGGACCGGCTATGATCTAGTGGAGTCAAATTTTAAATGTTAGTAAAAATTTTGGTTATTTTGTCTTACTTAACTGACAACCATTCATTTCTTAAAGCATGTTTTAAATGTTGTAATTCTAAATAGCTAATGATTATATTATATCTTTTTTCCTTAAGTAACATGTATTTGAATATTCACGGGGTATTTTAAAATAGTTTAAGCATGTTTTAAATGTTGTAATTCTAAATACTTAATGTTTATATTATATCTTTTTGCCTTACGTAACATGCAATATTTGAATATTCATGGGGTATTTTAAAATAGTTTATCGATGAATGAGTTTGTTTCTGTTGTGTTTTAAAATACTTTTGAAAATCTATCGACAAACCACAATAATGACATTAGAGCCATCTTTACATGTTTTCAAGAAACTACGTTTATGAAGAAACTATTTTTATATTTAAACCAATACGTATATTTATCAAGAAAAGTGTAAATCTATAAGATATTGTGTTTTATATAAAATAGTAAAAAATACATGCGCACCGAGGCATGACGTGTGTTGCAGCGGCTCAGTTCTGAACAACTTATATAAAAATAAGTCCGTTGCAACGGTATATTTGGACCTTAAAAAAGCATAATATTTAAAAAAACTTATTTTTCTAGAAAAAAACATAATACTTTAAAAGTTATAGCCCAAAATTAAGTATAAAGATTTAAATTATTGAGAAAAAAATAAAAGAAATTAATTTAAATGAGTTTTTTTTATGACGCCCACGTGAGAGGCCCTGGTTAGACCAAGTTGTTGTTTATTAGCATCCATTTTTTAATATAGTTAGTAGTGTTTTACTAAGTAAGGGTGCAGGGGGTTTTACCCGTGAACCTCCAAGTACTCACACCATCCCAAAAAGCTAGGGGGTGTTGAATTTTACCACCACACACACAAACTATACCCTTGCAGGTTTAGAAGAAAAAAAAAACACACGCAATCTTAACTACCCGCAACGGCTTCACATACCCGCACCAACTGCCCGAATGCCATGCGACGATGTTGCCGCGGTACTTGTTATACCCGAATCCACTACCCGCATGGTGTGACACACGCAAAATTTCATAACCAAAAACCTAATTGTAGGGCTAGACTAACTAAGCCTAGTTAGGCCCAATAGGAACTCAAGCCCATTTGAGGCCCAATTTCACGATCCGTATCTAAAATTAAGCACTCGATTCCGTTCATCAAACTCGTTACGCAATTTCTAACATTTTAGAAAGGATAAAAGTACATACGCGGTTTAGTATGTTAAAGGTTTGGCGCGTCAGACGACGGTTATCCCCAGATATTTGGCGTGACAAGTTATAAAAGGCAATAAATACTAACATTAAATATTATTAGTATACTCATGAAAAGACTGTTTAGACAATTATACATGAAGAGCGTGTAAGTAAACGTAAACCACGTAAAAGACGCGGTAATGAAACGTTAAAGTTACAAACATTAACGATACGTAAATTAGTATAATAGGTATTATAAATATTTATTTTTATAATACTAGAAAATACTAATAATAACTGGAGTGTTAAAACGTTAAAATCTGTCAAACATATTTTAAACACACTGTCAATTCGTATCGACTCGGATATTCTCCCGTTATATACTAAAACAAAATAAATAATTTAAATATTTATTTATTATTAATATTCATAGTATGAATGGGAAATAATTAACGAAAACGAGAATATAAAACGTTCACCTTAGCGATTAAAGATGCGACCATGGCGCGTACGGACTAACTTGACTATTAAACGCGAGTTTAAATAATAAATATCTTAAAAATATTTATTTACAACTAATCTCCCAATCATTTTACAAAATAATAATTTAAATTTATAAAGATGGGAGACGGCACACGGAGCTGACACGCGAAATTGGTAAGAGATCTTCCCACTTAAAAATATCATGTATGTATATATATATATATATATATATATATATATTATTCACTTTTTCATTAGCCAACACACACAACACACACATGTATGTGTTTCTAGAGAGAGAACCGAGAGGAAGAAGGGGAAAGGAGGGGTCGGCCATCCTTCCGACGGACGAAGACGGCAACACAACGGCGAGCACGGCGTAGGCGGAGTCCGGCTGAGCAGCCGGCGGCGCAGAGCGGCAGATCACAGGGACCGGCTAGTGGCGGAAGTGCGCCACCTCATCTAATAGATCTCGACTTCTTGAGTTCGATGGTGGTGGTGGTTTGCACTAGATCGCGGCGGTGGTGGAGAATCTGGCCAAAAACACTTTTCCGACGACCTCAACAATTGGGGCTTTTGCTAGAAAATGGTTCCTTAAGGTCCGATCTAAATATACGAATAAGTTGGTTGGAAAAAGTGAAGTTTTCCGGATACAAACCACCAAATCCGGCCAATGCCCGGTTTTCCGATGACGGGGAGCAGTGGATCTGGTGAAGCCCGACGAGACGGTTCCATGGCCGCTTGAATCACCTCAATCGGAGTTCGTATGACCAAGTTACGAGCGAAACAAGTCTTCTTCTCGCGTCGTGCTCAGCATTCCGTACAAAATCGCTTAGAACGACTTGTACGCTAAGGTTTGACCCGAAACACTTATAGATCTATTGTTGGGTAGTAGCACGGGACCTAGAAAAATTGTCGGGGACGTCTTTTGAGAACGTTTTTTGGACACGTTAAAATGGGTTATAATTATATAATCTTTTATATAATTTTCGTGTAATTGACGAATTTATGTATGGTTTTAGCATTAGTATCTAAAGTGCGGTTTATTGGATTATTGGTGCAATTTGATGTTGGAATTGGACAATTAGATATTGTCAGGTTTAGCCTAAAACAAACGCAACTCTGCCCAATTTTCGTTAAAAATAAAGAATTTTGTTTCTACAAATTAGATATCCTCAACATGGGTTGGGTTTAGATTTGAAACTGTAATGTTAGGGCACGATCCTAGTTATATTGTTGTTGATGTTGACAATACTTGTTTGAACAATAGGAACCGTTTAGGATCGTTGCGCCCACTTGTTGTCAATTGAGCTTGTGATATTATTAACTGGACCTGAGGTGAGTTTCACGATCCCTCTTTATTTTTAAACTAGTTTAGATCCCGTGTTTACACACGGGGTGAAAAATATCAATATATAATTTTTTTATATCTTTATATTTTACATGTTTAAAAATATATTACATATACTAAGGATAGAAACAAACTCAAAATATGTAAAAATTAATATACAATTGGGTTTCGAAAATACGTTAAATACTATTTAATATAATTTAACTTTTATTTATTATTTGATTGAAATAAAAGTTACATAATTAAATTTTAAAGTTTCTTATAATAGTGGATAATTTAAAATAAATGTGTTTTATTAGTATAATTATTGTTTTATTTAAATATATATTATTATTAAAAGGAAGTGTGTTAAATAAGAGAGAGAGGCGAGAAAAAATGGTGAGGATGAATATGGAGGCGACACGTGGCACTAGAAAACCTTTATTTATTATATAGTATAGATGTTGTGGAAACATCGGGGGATAAACATATTTGCTTTACACGTTTGAAAACACGAAACATATTTACTTGATATGTTTGGAGAATATAACACATATTTACAACTATTTTTACATGATAACAAGAAAACAAGACCCGACCTTTATGTTTGCATGAGTGAACACACATAGAGCGTTAAAAGTCCCAGGAACATCATCAACTTTATAACCATTAGCTTTATAGCTTGGGATTATATGAATAGTACTATTGGGAGTGATGCCCCCGGTCATGGTTAGTTGCGCTAACCGACGACTTGGAGGGTCGAATGGCCGCATATTGTCTTAACACATACTCATGAGGAACGAGGGAGGGGCATTCACCGAGTCATGGTTTGGTTATGGCTCATGTATGAACATATTATTTGTAAGGCTAGTTAGCTTACGAATATGTCAAACATTACTTATTTTGTTTATAATATACATTGAATCATTTTCGTGCAGATGGATCTGCCAATCTTTTGAGTGCAAATTGGTATTGCTTTCATTGGAAAACTACTCATTTTATGACCATGAATTCATCACATGTTTTCATTGGGAAAAACTACTCATTTTATGACCATGAGGTAATCACATGTTTTCATTGAGAAAACTACTCGTTTTATGACCATGAGGTCATCACATGTTTTCATTGGGAAAACTACTCGTTTTATGACCATGAGGTCATCACATGTTTTCTTTGGCAAAACTGCTCGTTTTATGACCATGAGGTCATCACTTGTTTTCATTGGGAAAACGACTCACTTTATGACTACGAGGTCGTCATATGTTGCCAAGAAAAACGGTTTTATAATATGCCATGTATACGATATCAATGTTTTCGAGGAAAACTACTTTACACTGCAGCAAACAAACATGTGAACTCACCAACCTTTGTGTTGACGTTTTAAGTATGTTTTTCAGGTAACACATAGCCATGGTACGATTGGAATAAGCTAGCCATTTGGACTAAACCATAGAAGCCGAAGAAACATGATTGTCAACTCTCAAGACGATTTTTATCAATATGGTTCTAGAACATTATACTAGCTTATTTTAGTATTTGTAATGGTGTTCAACATATAGAAGTCTTTACTTTAGCTTCCGCTGTTGTGTAATGTTAACAATCGTTACAAACTTAATTTATTTATTTATTGATTAAGTAAATGAATTCGGGGGTGTGACAGATTGGTATCAGAGCCAATGGTTTTAGCGAATTAGGTTTCGTTAGTGTCACCTATGCTCTAACCAGACTCATTTAGGGACCAACTTGCATTACACTAAGAACACCCAAGACCTAAGTATATAAGTTTCAACCGTTGCCGAACATCTTGAGTTGACCGTTAGTGTATGTAGTTACACTAGCATATTATTAGTTGTATTAATATTTAATATAATTACGTGGCATACGTAACAAACACCTGCTACGTACAACAATGTGGAAACAATAAACACCTACAACATGACCCAACAGAGTATCACTGTCCGGATTACGAATCAAGGATGACGGGTACTCAGCACACTGTAACCTTAGAAGATCGAGTTACGAGTTGAACTTGGGTGACGACGGTAGTAATCTCCAGTTACCGATCTTGGTATTAAAACAGGCCGAACCCGTACCTGAACCTCTGTCTGTACCTACGCCACACCTACATCTACTCCAGCTGTGGAGTCAATTTTCTTATCTGACATATGTCATCTTCATTCGGTGTGGTATATATATACTCTCTTTCATGATTTGATGGATTGGATTACAAAAACATTCGACATGAGATATGGCAGACGGAACTACCCGATATGTTGGGAACCCGAGGTGGAGGAGCAGGACCAAACGTGAGAGAGCTATAAGGGTCAGGGGACCCATAGACTCATTAGGATCATGTGGGTCCACATGTACAAACAAACTTGGAGCATGAGTTGATCGACGCTGGTTTAAGGATCTCTACCCTAACATAGTGCCTGACTTCCACCGCATACGTCCTGACATGAGAAGACACTGGTTGTGTCTCCCTACCATTAACACCATCCAACAACAGCTTTAGTCGGCAGATCCATGGGTATTGGTATGACTAAGAGTAATCCGATAGAACATACACACTCTTACGCAAGAGTGCAACACGATGACACGAACTAATGAACATTACGGATCCTTTTTAGTTAAGAGCTTTAGATAGAGAAAATACTAAAGGGACCATGCTAAGTAAATTATCATTACGGGTGCACATGTAATCATAATTTACGGCGCGTGAGAAGTCTAGTGAGTTTTACTATCCGAGTTAAAGTTCATGATTAATCCGTATTCCTAATCTCAATTCCCAGTCACTCGATTAATGATCGAAATTACCATATCCAGAGGGTTGAGCCTAAAGGCATAAGAGGATGCGATGGGCTATCACAAGTGACGTGGAAATGTACATCATCTCCTTCATCTTCGAATCCTAATGGATCTAAAATTCTTCTCAAGACTTCATGGGCATGACTATCTTGACTGAAGCACTGAAGATGTCTATCCTCAGTTAATTTGAGCTCGATACTCGAAATCGATTTTAGAAATTCCTTGTAAAGAATTGTTTCACCTTTTGAGGTTCAGCTAAAATTTTTTTCTCTTTTCAATCTCATTACTTATCTACCAACGCTTGTGGCTGATCTTCGGTCTAGCATGAGTCAGACCTTAACATTTATGATTTCCCTATTGAATATTCATGTAACATTCTCGCAGTTCAAAAAGAACGAGAGAAACTCGAATTTGATGTACCCGACTCTTAATGGATCTTGAGCGACGAAGATTTTCAGTCATCCATTTTTACTTGCTGATTCATGTCCTTTGAGATTCTACTTGCCACGAAAACTTTAAATTAATCTTTACAACGATCAACACTTGCAGTAATTGCACAACTATTATCGGAGAACACGACATAATCTCATAGTCTATCTTACAATTAAGTATCACACTTACTGAAGTTTACATTGGAAGTGATATGCACTAACTCCTGTAATAGGATGGAAATTTATTCTGATTCTCTTACATGTGACACCTATAGGGTATTGTGGAAACCCGACTTGGGACTAGTGGATAATCTTACATCCTTGTCTGCTTGTATTTTCCAGGAATCATTTTGTTGGCTGAATCTCTGACTTCATACTGCAAAAGAGACGTATGCACATCTTTTACTCTCAGCCTTCTATAGTTAAAGAGCTCGAGAGCATCTATTGTTAGGAAATGACTTCTTAACACATGCTCAGGGAAAATACAAAACTTCAAAATTTAACACTCACTACCCTAATTTCATGACTTAAACCCTTATGCTAAGGACTCTAAGGTTATAACCGATATGAGTGAAATATGTAATGGTAAGTCATGATAATACCATTCGAATGCTAGGGAAGTTGCATACATACTGTAATATCAGTTGTTGATAAATTCTGAAAACTCCTGATCCTTTCGAACCATCTTTAGTGGGAAATTAAGGACCAAATTGAAAGTTGAGAACTTTATGATTTGAAATATGCGTCCTACAATCATAGGAATGCAATTTTAAGAATCTATTGCAGTGTTCTACGTTTGTTAACCGTCTAAAGTTGTACGCTACCAAGAATATGAACAAAGGACAAATCAATTCCGGAATATTTACTTGATTGTCTCTATTCCCTGACATCCGCTTAATGATAAGTCAATTCTTTGACTAAACTAACCATGATATCACATCACAACTTACCAATTTAATGGAGTAGCACGTTCTGAATCAATTTCAGGGAAACACTACTTCTAAGAGACTATTTCCATGATATGACTTTTACTTCCCCATCTAGACGAACCGCGACTCTTCCAAAAAAACATAGAACTTCTTAAGACTTATCTATTTCATGGACATGATAGTAAACTCATGAGTTCATAAATCAAGATATTACAACCTAAATACCAGACTGTAGTAGAAGTGCAGTGCAAACGATGGTAATGAGGTATTAAACACAATCTTCGCCAGTGAAACCATACGAGAAATCTTGAAACCTTTAATCCATTGTGACCAATGCTGATGGAAAAATCTCATAAGGAACATAACCTAATATGAGAGTATAATTTTAAGTTCCCAGAAAATGCTTTCGAGGAGTATAAGGGAACAATCATAACGTTTCGTTTCTGAATTATGTCACTGTTATCTGAATACAAGAAGGTGATGGGTATGCAGTTAGAAAACGAATATAAGTGAAACTATGTCACTAACACTTTGTAACTGGTTTGAGAGCCATCCTCACTTTTCCTTGAACCTCATGAAGATTTATTAATCTTTAGTATCTGTTGAAACTAGTCAACTAAACTATTCTCGAATACTTTGATATTCTCTTTCTTATTCATCTAGATTCACCTTCATCTTTAGATGAACCATAAAAAAATCTAGATGATTCAATGAGACTACGAGAATTTATTGTCACGAGTTTGTTGTTCGATATCCATTTCGTTTAGATTTCAATCTACATCAAATTACGGATAACATAGGTGATGATGTTATCAGTAAGGGAATTTGATAAAAACCAGGATCAATCTCAGGAGATCTTGTCTCCATAAAATTTTGTCCCATATCATAGTTGCCAAATTCGTTAACTAGACCACTACCGACGTTCCTTTAAACCATTCCACTCCTTTGTGAGAAATTGTATACGCTGACATTATTTTCTTGAACTCAATTGAATCAGTTTAACCTACACACTGATTAGACAGACGAAATGTCAAAATTAAAATCTTTCATTCTAGAAGATTGAAAGCACCAAGATGTTGACCCATCGCGATGAATGGTCGATTACCTGATTTGGACTAACACATGGACATCTCATTAAAGAATCTGACCTATCTCTACCCAATGCTTGATAATTTTCTTTTAGATCCTAGCACGATTTTATTTTCTGGAGAGAAAACCCGAATATGAATAATGAAGTAGGTACTTATATACTTTCGGGAATCCGTGTGCATGAATGCACTTTTGTCTTTCATTACGAATGATGATGACCATACAGTTACGCTCTGAGGAGAATGATCCCATAATGAAATTCTTCGACATCTAATCCTTGATTGTTCACCTTGGTATGTGAGTCGTCCGTATTATTTTAAGACATTCTTTTAATGACTTACTCGTTACCCGAATGTAGCCTCACTGAGGGTAAACCCTTTATTCATGGGACCATGGTGATGACTCTATCACTACAAGGTATAACCAATGTCGTTCACTTGACAACATAATCAAAGAATTTTTCCTAAACCTACTCGTTGTTATAAGGTATGCTTAATAACAACGTTACACTGTTACACGATACGACGATATCTCGAATACCTACATATCCAGTTTCGTCAGTTGATGAGATATTCGCTTTATCTACGAATACTGACTATAGAGTGGATTGCCTTACATTTCTCTCTAGGAGTTGAAAACAGGGCAAGGATACGAAATCCTAACCCAATTAAGTATAACAAATTTCGAGTACGAAATTTCTTTAAGGAGGGGAGAATGTGACACATGCAAAATTTCATAACAAAAAACCTAACTGTTGGGCTAGACTAACTAAGCTCAGTTAGTCCCAATAGGAACTCAAGCCCATTTGAGACTCAATTTCATGATCCGTATCTAAAACTAAGCACCTGATTCCGTTCATCAAGCTCGTTACGCAATTTCTAACATTTTAGAAAGGATAAAAGTACATACGCGGTTTAGTATGTTAAAAGTTTAACGCGTCAGATGACGGTTATACCAGGGTATTCGGCGTGACAAGTTATAAAAGGCAATAAATACTAATATTAAATATTATTAGTATACTCATGAAAAGCCTGTTTTGACAATTATACACGAAGAGCGTGTAAGTAAACGTAAACCACGTAAGAGACACGGTAATGAAACGTTAAAGTTATGAACATTAACGATACATAAATTAGTATAATAGGTATTATAAACATTTATTTTTATAATACTAGAAAGTACTAATAATAACTAGAGTGTTAAAACATTAAAATCTGTCAAACGGATTTTAAACACACACTGTTAATTCGTATCGACTCGGATATTCTCCCGTTATATACTAAAAAAAATAAATAATTTGAATTTTTATTTTAGTATTAATATTCATAATATGAACAGGAAATAATTAACGAAAACGAGAATATAAAGCGTTCACCTTAGCGATTAAAGATGCGACCATGGCGCGTACGGACTAACTTGACTGTTAAACGCGAGTTTAAATATAAATATCTTAAAAATATTTATTTACAACTAATCTCCTAATCATTTTACAAAATAATAATTTAAATTTATAAAGATGGGAGACGATACACGGAGTTGACACATGAAACTTGTAGAAGATCTACCCACTTAAAAATCTCATGAATATCTATATATATTATTCCTTTCTTCTTCATTATCCAACACACACAACACACACACGTGTGAGAGAGAACCGAGAGGAAGAAGGGGAAAGGAGGGGTTGGCCACCCTTATGGCGGCTTCCTCAGGTGGACGAAGACGGCAACACAACGGCGAGCACGGCGTAGGCGGAGTCCAGCCGAGCAGCCGGTGACACAGCGCGGCGGATCACAGCAGACCGGTGAGTGGCGGGAAGTGCGCCACCTCATCTGATAGATCTCGACGTCTTGAGTCCGATGGTGGTGGTGGTTAGCACTAGATCGCGGCGGTGGTGAAGATTCTGGCTAAAAACACTTTTCCGGTGACCTCAACAATTGGGTCTTTTGCTAGAAAATGGTTCCTTAAGGTCCGATCTTAACATACGAAGAAGTTGGTCGGAAAAAGTGAAGTTTTCCGGATAATGTAGGATCGTAAGATTACAAGGTGATTCTGTTCTAGTTGATATTGGCGGAAACAATAGCAACCAACAAAGTAAACAAGTAAACAGCAAGAATACTGATAAATGCACTGTTGTATTAGACTTCTGAGATTACAAGTTTACAAGTAAAAACACTATCAAGAAGCACTATCAAGGCACAACAAGCACTCATTGTTTGAAGTGTTTACAAGATATATATAGTAACTTAGAATCAAGACAGACCCTTGATTCTAAGGATCAGATCTATCACAAGCCGTTGATCTTGTTTATTAATCTAAATTACACGCAAAGGCTAATCTAGTTAACTTTACTGAAACGTCTTCTTAGGCATCATTGTTTGCATGCTTGGAGAAGAGCGTCATTGTCCTTTATTGGTTGCACCAGTGAGGTTCCTTCTGCTTGGAGTGTGGCAGTTGCTTTTGCAGAAAGGTGTCAGAGGCGCTTCGCATGGATAGTCAGTTGCAACGTTTGGTCTTCAGAGAATAAAGCTATCAGCAGCAGAGATGAGAATAATGCTGCTGATAAGCCTATCAGCAGCAACTTGTGTTGAACGCTGCTGATAAACCTATCAGCAGCAACAAGTGTTGAATGCTGCTGATAAGCCTATCAGCAGCAACAAGTGTTGAATGCTACTGATAAGCCTATCAACAGCAACATGTGTTGAATGCTGCTGATAAGCCTATCAGAAGCATTTGTACTTAGAATAATTTGGTAGCAATCAGTCTTTGGTTCTACAAACTCCCCCTAGACTGATGCAACCAAAATTCTTCTAATCACTTTGTTGCTGAAGCTTTTGCATGTGGCTGACTATCCTTTCAACCTCATAGCCTCTTGGATCCTTTCTGGGATTGTTCAGTGGAAGTTCAGACAGAGTCTTGATGTCTTTGTGTGGCATTTTGTAGATTGCTTTGCTTGAACATCTCATCTGCTGCTTCTTTACATCAATCAGAGTAAATTCATCCAAATCAGCATTGTAGGACCAAGATACAAATGGAGAGTGGGACTTGAGTGGTTTGATATCCATGACCACATCTTTGCTAGGGTTGAAGTAATGTTTGATTGCTAGCATAAGATGTTTCCCACTCTCATTTGTAGGCTCATGAGCTTCACCCAGCTCCAAAATTCTTCTTAGGTCTGAATCTGGTAGTTGCAGAACCTCATCAACAGACCTGTATGTAGATCTTATTCTTTCAGTTCTCCCCCTGAAGATCTCAAACCTTTGATCCTGTGGATTGTAGACCCATTCAACTATGTTTCTTGAGTCTTCAGGTTCAGATGAGGATTTGGATTTCTTCAGGGGAGGCTGTTGATGAGTGGGAGCTGGGTGGGATAATTTGGACTTGTTGGGTGGAGGAGTGGAAGGTTTGGGATGGAGAGTGGAAGGATGATGGACTGAGGAAGAGGTAGGTGAGGGAGAAGGCTTGGGTTTCTTTGTCTTTGGTTTTTCTTCTTCTTTGATAAGTACCCTTTTCTTGGAGCCCTTCTTCCCTAGTCTTTCTTCCTCATCCTTTTTAACTTTGAAGTAGAGGGCTTGCAGGTTCATGAAATTCATGGGACCTAGCCTTTTTCCACTATCTCCTCTAGCCTTAAGGAAGTCAATCATGACCTTCCTTTCTTCATGGGTTCTTTTATTCAGTGCAATTGTCTTCTTGGACTGTAGCTTGGCTTTTTCTTCTTCTTCAGCCTTTTTCTTGCTAGCCAATTGACCCTGCTGACCCATGAAGGCTCTGTAAATCTCTTTAGTTGATAGTTTCTCAAGGTAGTCTGCATCCTCCCCTTGAGAGACTAGAGTCTTTACCCACTCCTCCCTCATTTCTTTAGCTAGTTCAGAATCGGTTATTCTGAACTTAGCTTCTTCTTTCTTCTTCTTCTCCAATTCTTCCTCTTCTCTATTGAACTGTTCCTGCAGTTGAAGAGCAAGAGCTGCATCTTCTTCAATCCGGTCAACTGCAGGAATCTTTCTTTTCAGTTCATCCAGCTGTTTAGCTAAACAGCTGGATGGTTTGTTCTCTTAGGAGAATGGCTGTTTTTCTTTCTTGAGCCTTTTTCATGTCAGCCATCTCCTCTTCTTCTCTTCTTCTTCTTTTCTCTTCTTTCTCCTTCTTTTCTTTTCGCAACCTCTCTTCATCCTCTTCTGTCATAATGCCCTTCCCTTTATTAACATTGGATGCCTCTGCTCTAGCTTCACTGATCACAGCAACAGCTGATTACTGTGCTGTTGGGATCTCTGCCTCGGCTTCATTGGCAAGTTAAGGAATTGACGAGGGACGGTCACTATCTTCATCAAGTTGATACTCAGGACCTTCTATTTCCCTCAGTTGATCCCTAAGTGAAGATCTTGTGCCAGATGCTACAGATGTGGCTTCAACTTGTGGAGTATCTGAGTTGGAGTCAGCATCAGAAGTTGACACAAACTCTTCCTGAGGAATTAGTCCTTCTTCTTCAAGATGGGCTTTGATGGTGACCATCATTGCCTGGCTCTCCAATGAGTTAATATTGCAGATGTTGGCTCTGAGCTGAAAAATCTTGAATAGGAAGTCTGAGGGCAGCTGAAGGATGTTCCTGGTGTTGATGATGAGAGAGAAGCCGTTACTGAGCAGAAGAGTGTGGTCAAGGGACTTAGTGCTCACCCAACCTAGCACGTCCAAGTCCTTGACCTGGAAGGCATACAGGAATCTTCGAAGGCCCAGAACTTCTTCTTCAGTGAGAAGAATGCTCCTTGTTATTTCAAGATTGCTAGGAGTCAGTCTCCTTTCTGCGGCCGCCGAGGATTCAGGATAAGCTACCCGATGTGCTGCTTGTAGGAATCTTTGGAGCCTGGGTAGATTATCCTCCATCAGGTCATAGAACCTGGCAATGGCAAGTTCTGCTGAGAGATCTGCTGAGTTGTTGATGCAGTTTGATAAGTATAGCTGTAGGACTTGGAGGGCATTGAGAGAGTTCCAGTTCAGCTCTTCTACTCCGCTGAACTCCCATCCAATCCAAAACCTCTCAGCTGATCCATCATACCCCCAAGCTAGAATGGAGTCAAATTCTAGCTTCTTTGATGATCTGAATAGTTGGGGGGTTGAGGATTGACCAATGATGGCTGCTGTTTCAGGAAGGATGCTGAATGATGTATTTGTTTGTTCTGTGTCTTCAGCATCATTCAGCATTTCGTCAACAGCCCTGACGACCAACTTCCAGTCTTCAGATGTCCCTTCTTCTTCGTTATCTGAGACTGGCAAGTCATGAATTTGTACAAAAGCCGGCTTGAATAGTGAGCTTTGAAGTACAACCTGCTCTTGAATCCAGTCGTCAAGACTGTCTGTATCTTCTTCCCTAGAGACCATCTCCCCCTTTTTGGTTGCATCAGTAGACAGGTAAGCATCAGTTTGGGTGCCTACTGATACAAGAGAGGGAGTGGCTATAGTTGGGCATTGATGGGCTTCATGCATAGAGACTTGGTGTCTTAGTTTGGACACTTCAGCCTCTAGCATAGCCGCCCTGGCCGTCAATTCCAAGTTATGAAGTTTCAGTCTGTCCTCATCCACAGTTGTGGAATCCTTGGACCCAGATGGGGTCGTAGGCCGAGCCTCAGCATCCCCATCACCCGTGGTTTCTTGGCGCCTGGGATTCCTCTCAGTGAGGGGAGTTTCCAAGGAAACACCCTCACCATGAGTTGCCGTGGTTGAGGTCTTAAATATGTTGTCATTGTCCTCCTGGTCATTTGATGGACCAGCAGTAGTGACAGCCTCTTCCACATCCACTCTTTCATTACTCCTAGAGTGGACCTTCAAGGGTGAAGAACTTGGGTTGGGTGTTTCAGAAGCAAGACCAATCAGTACCTCCTTGATAGTGGTAGTTGGAGAAGGTACATCACTTTGGGCAGGTTCCTCAACACTTAAGTCCAAAGAAGATAGGAATGGCTCAAAGGGCTGTTCTATGGATCCGGGAAGTGATCCTAATCCTAATAGAGAGACTTCCGAAGGAGTCTCCCTAACAGTGTGGCTTTCCCTTATGATATTCTCACTAGAATGTTGTGATTCTGAGTGAGGGATGTTGGCTTGGGTTTGGGCCTTGGAGGCAAGAGAAGAAGGAGTTCTCTTGCCCCTCTTCCTTGTATACTTGGTTGCAACCGGGGCCCTGTGTTCCGGTTGAGCAATCAAACTGTGGGTGAGTAAAGTATGTGCCTATACATCCTCAGTAGAATGCACAGGGGTTCGATCAAGGGAAACAACAGTTTGAGTTTGTGGCAGTGAGGTGGAGGGTGTGGGATCAGTATCAGCTGGGTTTGCTGAACTGTCACCCTGGGCACTTTGCGTGTTCAACATTGTAGACAACAATGGAACATCGGCCCCTGAGAACTTTGATGAAACTGTTCTCATGCTTTGAAAAATGTTGTTCTTATGTCCCAGCATTACGTAGATTCTTGCAGTTTTTGAAAGATCTTGGTGCTCAATGTTGAACACTTCCTGCAAGAATCTTGGGTACATGAAGAACTGAGATTTCACCCCTTCTTGAAGGTTGTATCTCAAACCTTCAAGAATGAGGTGGGAAAAATTGAAACCCTCCCCAGTTATCATACCGTGAATTGCCGACGCAAGTCCGGAGCTAAGTTGGTTCCAGCCACTCCTCTTCTGGGATATGCATTGGAGAAGAGTGTGGCAGAGATACTTCCATTTGGGACCCATGAGTGCCTTCTCTATCTTATACTCTGTTTGATTCCCAGTGTACCCTATGGATACAAAGGTCCTCATGTATACGTCTCTTGGGTAAGAGATGGCGTCCCCTTCATCTTGAAGCTTGAGGTGTTGGCGGAGCTTTGCTTCAGTGATAATCATCTCCTTGCCGTCTACTGTGCCACTGATTTGGGGAGTGCCCTGGTCAGTAGAATACACGGCTGAGCTCCAAAACTCTTCCATGTGGGAAGTATAGATGGTTGGGTTGACTGTTAGGGCATGGTGGATTTTGGACCGACAAAGGAAGTCGATCATATCATCGAAACCTTCGGATTTCTTGCCCTTTATTAGGCATGCAGTGAGGTTGTGATATGGGGAAAACTTGTCGTTGGGGTTGTTTATGTCTGTGCCTGCCATTGTTATGGATTTGGAGGGAAGAGAGAAGGGTGTTTGAATGGTGGTTAATTATTTAGGGCTTTGAATGCTGTGGGGATGGGAGAGAAAGTGATGGGAGATAGGTTTGAAATTGAATATGAAGAGGTTGGGAACGTTTGAGATTGTGATATAACGGCAGACGAAGAAAAAACAACTTTACTTGTACAGTACAACCTGTTTCACTTTTCATTGTTACAGCTGTAAAACACTCGAGCAGTCATGGTAAAGACTGAGAGTAGTTTTTACCTCGGGTAAAAGTTAATGTAGACTTGTTTTACCCATCAGCAGCAAACTTGGTTGCTGCCGATGGTTAAGTCTGTCAGCAGCAAACTTAATTGCTGCTGATAGATGCAATGATCTGCAACAGGGATTTTACTGCTGATGAATATTAAACCTGTCAGCAGCTGAAAAGCAAAAGTGCTGCTGACTTATTACTTTTATTTACAACATAAGACAGACATATTTACATCAAAGGATAGATACACTCAACTGAACCGATGATGATGCTTGGTGGTTTGTTTGCCTTCCATTGTTGAGTTGGTGGTTTTCCAGCTTTCTTTGTCTTTTCAGCAGCAGACGTTGTTTCTGATGATTTCACTTGAGCAGCTGCAGACCTTGTTGCTGCTGATAGGTTTATCAGCAGCGTTCAACACAAGTTGCTGCTGATAGGCTTATCAGCAGCATTATTCTCATCTCTGCTGCTGATAGCTTTATTCTCTGAAGACCAAACGTTGCAACTGACTATCCATGCGAAGCGCCTCTGACACCTTTCTGCAAAAGCAACTGCCACACTCCAAGCAGAAGGAACCTCACTGGTGCAACCAATAAAGGACAATGACGCTCTTCTCCAAGCATGCAAACAATGATGCCTAAGAAGAGGTTTCAGTAAAACTAACTAGATTAGCCTTTGCGTGTAATTTAGATTAATAAACAAGATCAACGGCTTGTGTTAGATCTGATCCTTAGAATCAAGGGTCTGTCTTGATTCTAAGTTACTATATATATATATCTTGTAAACACTTCAAACAATGAGTGCTTGTTGTGCCTTGATAGTGCTTCTTGATAGTGTTTTTACTTGTAAACTTGTAATCTCAGAAGTCTAATACAACAGTGCATTTATCAGTATTCTTGCTGTTTACTTGTTTACTTTGTTGGTTGCTATTGTTTCCGCCAATATCAACTAGAACAGAATCACCTTGTAATCTTACGATCCTACAAGTGGTATTAGAGCTTTGGCTCAAGATTAAACAAACTAACACTTGTTTAATCACTTTCTGATTCTATTCAAAACTCTATTCTTGATCAAGTCACACAAAACAAAATGGCACAAAGCAACGGGCTTGAAGACATCCTGAAGCAGCAATACGAAAACTTTGTCTGCAATGCAGGTGAGTCACTAACCAGTGTGTATAACAGGTACACCTACTTGGTAGGAGAGCTGCAGTGCTCTAAGGTGAAGCTGGAGAATGAAGACATTCTCAAAAGGTTCATTAGATCTCTTCCTAGTTGCTGGACACTTTACACAGTGTCAATAAGAAGAACTGAGAATCTGAAGACTCTGCAGATGACTGAGCTCTTTTGTATGCTAAAAGCCTATGAATTAGAAATAATTCAAGACAAATAAAGAAGCTCAAGCCATCAATCAGCCTCTTCCACCACCTCTCCCGCGCTTCACTCTGACCACTCAGGTCCTAGTTCAAGCGACTACTATCCTACCAGACAAACACACCAAGCTCAGCTAAGACACCAACAGCAGCAACATGTCAATCCTCCAGCACAAACTGCAGCCTGTGCAAATGTTGGAACTACAGACTTTGACTGGAGTTTTCAATATGAAGATGTTCCTGCCTCCAACCAAGCACTTATGGCAGACAATGCAGAGATACCACCTCAGGTATTTGAACATCTTTGCTCTCAAGCTTGCATTGACAAAGTTTTAGGTTATAGAAAGCATAACCAAAATCTGATAGATCAAAATGAAGAGTTTCATCAAATGAAGTCTGAATTCAAAAAGGTCGAAAATACTTACAAAGAAAAGAATAACTGCCTTAAGAAAGAGATTTCTTCATTAAAACATGAACAAACCAATCTTGAAACTCAGATTGATGATCTATTAGTAAAACTTAATGTTACCAGAGCTGAACTGGCTGAAAAGAAAGTTCATGTTGAAAAATATGAATTTTCATCTAAAAAGTTACAAAGATTGTTAGATATTCAAGTCCATGAAAAGGTAAAAACTGGACTTGGAAATCATAATGACCAGTACAAGACAGTTCCTCCTCCTGCTGACTACGTGACCATTCATGAACCAAGCTTCAATCTGGCAAATCTTGACATGGCCAACCGAAATCTTGACCCTGTTGTCAAAGAAACCCCTGTGCAAGAATGCACTACTTCATCAGAGTCTGAGTCAACTTGCTCAGACTCCACTGAAACAAGTGAAGATTCATCTCCTCCTGCCCCTCAAGTGACACTCACTAAAGATGAAGTCCCCATTATCCCCTCAATATCAGTTCCTAAACCCTTCAAACAAATCAGAATTAGCTATCCTCCGGAAGGTAGGAAGCTAAATACTGAAAAGGGCCAGTCCTCATCTTCATTCCAACCAAGGAAGGTGTTAGACACATGTCATGCGCCTGAAGAAAGGGTTCCATATGTTCAAAAAACATTGGAAGAAGCTACTTTTGAGCACAACAAAGCTCACCCTTGGAATTTCAAAGACCTTTTCAAAAGAAAGGATTATGTGCATCTTTCAAAGGATAAACTGGCAAAATCATGTTTTGTCTGTGAGAAATATAACCACACTGCCAGCACCTGCTTCTACTACCTACAGCAGCAAAGAAATCTCAAGCAACATGCTTTTGAGAAGACAAAGAAGAACAAACAGGTAAGATGCTTTGAAGCTAAGACAACTCAATTCAGAAAATCTCTTTCTCCACCAAGGGAGCAGTTGTCAAAGCCTCAAAAATCTTGCATCATCTGTGGAGAATCAGACCACTTTGCAGCAAACTGTAAGTTTAACCCTTTCAACCAGATTCTTCATCAAGCCCCTCAAAGACAAAGGGTAAATAAGGATCAACATACATCGGTTGTTAGTCCAGTTAAGCCCAAGAAAACGGAGCAGAAGCTTTCAGCAGCAACCAAATCTGCTGCTGATAAGCTAACAAAGTCCGCAGCAAAATCTGCTGCTGATAGGGCAAAGCTATCAGTAGCAAAAGTGTTCACTGCTGATAAGGCAAGATCAAAGGGAAAGCCTTCGACAGCAACAAAGTCTGCAGCTGCTCAAGTGAAATCATCAGAAACAACGTCTGCTGCTGAAAAGACAAAGAAAGCTGGAAAACCACCAACTCAACAATGGAAGGAAAAAAAACCACCAAGCATCATCATCGGTTCAGTTGAGTGTATCTATCCTTTGATGTAAATATATCTGTCTTATGTTGTAAATAAAAGTAATAAGTCAGCAGCACTTTTGCTTTTCAGCTGCTGACAGGTTTAATATTCAGCAGCAGAGGATTTGTCACTGACTGCCTTAAGTTATCAGCAGGATTTGCCACTTCCTTTGTCGGCCACCCTTATGGCGGCTTCCTCAGGTGGACGAAGACGGCAACACAGCGGCGAGCACGGCGTAGGTGGATTCCAGCCGAGCAGCCGGTGACACAGTGCGGCGGATCACAGCGGACCGGTGAGTGGCGGGAAGTGCGCCACCTCATCTGATAGATCTCGACATCTTGAGTCCGATGGTGGTGGTGGTTAGCACTAGATCGCGGCGGTGGTGAAGATTCTGGCTAAAAACACTTTTCCGGTGACCTCAACAATTGGGTCTTTTGCTAGAAAATGGTTCCTTAAGGTCCGATCTTAACATACGAAGAAGTTGGTCGGAAAAAGTGAAGTTTTCCGGATAAAAACAACCAAATCCGGCCACTGCCTAGTTTTCTGGCCACGGGGAGTGGTGGATCTGGTGGAGCCCGACGAGACGGTTCCATGGCCGCTTAAATCACCTCAATCGGACTTCGTATGACCAAGTTATGAGCGAAACACGTCTTTTTCTCGCGTTATGCTCAGTATTCCGTAAAAAATCGCTTAGAACGGCTTGTACGCTAATGTTTGACGCGAAACACTTATAGATCTATTGTTAGATAGTAGCACGGGACCTAGAAAAATTGTCGGGGACGTCTAATGTGTTGCAAAACACACCTTGTTTTCTCTTGTATTTCGTAGCGTTTTCGTATGTTTTTAGAGTCGTTTTGAGTCATTTATAGCTTGTACTTAAAAATATTGTAGATGGTAGTTGTTAATGACTAATTGGAGCTTAAACGATCAAGAACTGTGAGGAAACGAGCACACGAGAACCCGGGATGAGAATGACAAAAGTCGGGAAAGAGTCCAACTTTAAAAGAAGCATGTCTCGGGCTAGAAAATTAGTTACGGGTCCCATAATATATGGATTTGGGGTAGCTCGACAAGAGGAATACAAAAATTCAATAATCTCTCATGGTACGCGAGAGATGGAGGCCATTCCCTCGCGGTACTCGAGGGACCAAGAATTCTGCGTTACTATTTTGTCTCTCGCGGTACGCGAGAGACTTGCCAGAACCTCCCGCGGTACGCGAGAGACCCCAGATACGGGCTTTTTGGCCTATTTTCATGGTATAAAAGGTTAAGGACTTTTGGGTGATTTCAAGGAGGATAAAGCTTCTAGGATCAATTAGAAGTGTGGATTGAAGTTGGAGATCATAGATCGGGTCGATTACGTCTTTCGGTTCATGTTATCTTTCTTTGTTTTACTTTTCAAGAATTGAAACCATGATTTCTATGTTTAATACTGATGTTTTGGTTATTTTAGACATGATTGTTGGCTAGATCCGTGATACTGCCTGGGTCACATAATGATTACTTGTTAAAGTTGTGATTTTTATCGGTTTTGGATTCGATGAATGGTTTAATGATTTTGTAAACAGTTTCTTGATATTAATTGTGATGAATACGTATGCTCTGATCTGATTGGTGTTGGATTATAATTTCGTACGTTGATTGTGGATGTCTTCCAGTTTGATTTGCGTATCTAGGTCATAGACTTTAGGGTTTGTGATTATTTGTGTGGTTTGCTATAAATAGTAACCATAGGAGTTGTGATTGAGTAGTGATTAGATATGAGTGTGTATCATGTCTCAATACCCGAGAAGTGAGAGACAGTCGTTTAGTCTTCGTCATTAGGAATCCGAATGTCAACTATCTGAGAGAAAGTTAGTATTAGGTGTGTAGTGATTGTTGCTATTCTGAGTCATAGTTGTTATCTAGAGATTACTCCGTGCATTCTTCGAATGTATTGTGGACAGTGAGACCGAGAGGTGATCTGTCTTTTGGGTACGTTGTCATTGTTGGAGAGACCGAAAGGTAATCCACTATCTGGTGAGTTATTACATCTTTAGGTTTCTTAGTTGGTGACACCCTGAGAGTGCTTAGGGATCCACTAGGTTGTCTAGAGTTGTTTCCTTAGAAACCCAGATCCATCTTAGTTTCCAGAACCGATAGAAGTTGTGCTTTGCAAGTAGGATTTCGACCTAGGTGGTAATCTTCCCATCTCTGATATCTTCCTTAGTACTTTGCCTTTATAGTTTGAGTCGACCTTGTTTTCTTCATTAGTAATTCTAATCATTAGTGTAGTAAACCCCCCATCAATCAATCTTTAGTCAGAGTCTAGTTTTGTTATCATAGTGTCTCTAGGGTTCAATATTCCGGTTTACCATTAAGTTGTGCTACACTCGATAGGTACACTTGGCTGTCAGTGCAGTTTAGTTGAAGGTACTCCATTTATTACTTAGGAGTCTAGGTTAGGTTTTGTTAATTATTTTATAGATCGTCTGGACGACATCAACATCTTTTGAGAACGTTTTTCGGACACGCTAAAATGGGTTATAATTATATAATCTTTTAAATAATTATCAAGTAATTGACGAATTTATGTATGGTTTATTGGATTACCGGTGTAATTTGATGTTGGAATTGGACAATTGGATATTGTCGGGTTTAGTAAAAAACAAACGGAACTCTGCCCAATTTTCGTTAAAAATAAAGAATTTTGTTTCTACAACTTAGATGTCCTCAACATGGGTTGGGCTTAGATTTGAAACCGTAATGTTAGGGCACGATTCTAGTTATATTGTTGTTGATGTTGACAACACTTGTTTGAACAATAGGAACCGTTTAGGATCGTTGCGACCACTTATTAGCTGGACTTGAGGTAAGTTTCAAGACCCCTCTTTATTTTTAAATTTTTAGAAACATCGGGGGAGAAACATACTTGCTTTACACGTTTGAAAACATGAAACATATTTACTTGATACGTTTGGAGAACATAACGCATATTTACAACTCTTTTTACATGATAACAAGAAAACAAGACCCGACGTTTATGTTTGCATGAGTGAACACACATAGAGCGCTAAAATTCCCCTGAACATCACCAACTTTATAACCATTAGCTTTATAGCCTGGGATTCTATTAATAGTACTATTGGGGGTGACGCCCCCGATCATGGTTAGTAGCGCTAACCGACGACTTAGACGGTCGAATGGCCGCATATTGTCTTAACACATACTCGTGAGGAACGAGGGAGGGGCATTCACCTAGTCATGGTTTGGTTATGGCTCATGTATGAACATATTATTTGTAAGGCTAGCTATCTTACGAATATGTCAAACATTACTTGTTTTGTTTATAATTTACATTGAATCATTTTCGTGCAGATGGATCTGCCAATCTTTTTAGTGTAAATTGGTTTTGTTTTCATTAGAAAACTACTTGTTTTATGACCATGAGGTCATCACATGTTTTCATTGGGAAAACTACTCGTTTTTATGACCATGAGGTCATCATATGTTTTCATTGGGAAAACTACTCATTTTATGACCATGAGGTCATCACATGTTTTCATTGGGAAAACTGCTCGTTTTATGACCATGAGGTCATCACTTGTTTTCATTGGGAAAATGACTCATTTTATGATTACGAGGTCGTCATATGTTGTCAAGGAAAACGGTTTTATAATATGTAATGTATACGATATCAATGTTTTCGAGGAAAACTACTTTACACTACAACAAACAAACCTGTGAACTCACCAACCTTTGTGTTGACATTTTACGTATGTTTTTCAAGTAACACATAGCTATGACACGGTTGGAATAGGTTAGCAATTTGGACTAAACCCTTGAAGTCTAAGAAGCATGATTGTCCACCCTCAAGACGGTTTTGATCAATATGGTTCTAGGACACTTTACTAGCTTATTTTAGTATTTGTAATGGTGTTCAACATATAGAAGTCTTTACTTTAGCTTCCGCTATTATGTAATGTTACCAATCGTTGCAACCTTAATTTATTTATTTATTAACTAAATGAATTTGGGGGTGTGACACATGGTGCCCCTAGTACCCTAATAGATTTAAGGTAGGACTTGTGTTCTACTTTTATCTACCTCTAATCATAATGTTGTTTTTTCCACCTGTGCTACACGGCGAGAGTCTGATCGTTACCGGTTCGACTGGTTTGCGGGGATAAAATTTACGTCGAAACGCATACTCGCTAGCATATATACAAAAAATAAGTACTCGATTTTGAATACAACTCCGTTTTCAATAAAATTTATACCGGAACGTTGACAAAAAAAACTAAAGAAAGCCGCACACTCCGTTTTTTAATATAAATTAATGAACGAAAGTTATTACAGAAAAAAACAAATTTTTTAAAAATTAAATGGGTTAAAAGCGTATATTTTATATAATATGGGGTGAAAATGAAAATTAAAAAAAAATTGAGGGTACTATTTCCCCTCATGCTATTTATATATATATATATATATATGTATGTGTATATATATATATATATATTTATATATAATATAGGAATATTATACTACAATACATTTTGCAAGGTCAGTGGCCAATCATAAGCCACCGACCATAGTTTCCTAAACACCTCTCAACTTTTTTAATTTTTAAATAATACCCTTAACTTTCTTAATTTTTAAATATACCCCTCAAGTTTATAAGGTTTCAAGTTCCCTTCACAAAATTCTCAACTTGTAACATCCCGAATTTTCCAAACACGTCGTATCAAGTATAAGATTTAAGACAAGAAGACAAGGGACGAAATGGGCCTTGGGCCTTAGCCCTGTTGCGGGATGGGCTGAGAAAAGAGGGAAGACGTGGGCCTTAAAACCCTAGCCTTCCACCTTTCCATTGTCATTCTTCCCATTTTCATCACTTATTCTAGATGGAGAGAGAAGCTAGACAGAGAAAGAAACAGAATCAAGATCGGACTTCAAGGATGCATCGGCATTAGTCTCGTGTGCACTAGGCAACGAAAAAGAGGTGATTTCAGGTAACCATCCATCCTAGATATGAGTTTTTGGGGTTTTTCATTTAGAATGAGTTTGATCGATAAAGTTAGGATTTTTACGTGTTACATGCAAAACAAACCAAAGAACTTCAAGTCTTGATGGGTTTAGATCCTAGCCGCCATGTTCATGCAAACTTGGGGTTTGGTTGGGGAAGACGGTCAGTGTAGACCGAACTTGATATGTTAGCTGAAACCTGTTCTAGCAAACTTATTAGGTTCGCTAGGCCTTGCAGTAGCGAAATTGATATGTTCGCTTGGTAAGTTCGCTGGGTCTATGCGAGAGTGAAACCGTTCAGTGTCGGGTTAAGTCTGATATGTTCTAAACTATCTATGTTTAACCAGATTGTGTGAGATTCAAGTAGTATGTTCCAAATAAGATACCATGTGAGTTCTAATACTCTTTTTGGCTGCTTTAGAGGTGGTGTGGATACTTAGTGGAAAACATTTATTATTTTATATTAATAAACAAAAGTGAAAGTTATGTTTTAAAGAAAAGTTTAAAAGAGGCAAAATTACATTTTAAGTAAGGTAAAGACATCTATATTTTTGGCAAGCGTTTATTATATTTTTACATACATAATGTTCAAGCAATGTTTTAGTAAAGAAAAGATATTTATGGCAAGAGTTTATTATATTTTATATATATAAACAAAGGCATAATATATGTTCAAGTTAAGAGCAAGTTAAAGAGTGTTTTATGAAAGAAAGAATGTAAACATTTTTATGAAGTCATTACATTGTCAAAGAAAAGAAAATGAGCAGTTTTCCTATGGGAATGTGTACCAGATTGTTAAGGTTCCTTCGAGGACAGTTATTACTTGTACAAGATGTCAGATATGGGTTAAGCTCATTAGTAAGGACCTTTGTGGTTCACTAACAGTTGTACAACTGGGATGGGTGACGGTGGTTGTTCGGGAGGTCCAGGCAACCTCCTCGTAGTGTTAAGCGGTATTGTCAGTTCATGGATGTTAGCCATGGGGGCGATGACTAGGTATTTTCGGTTCATGGGCGTTAGTACATGTACTCATCGGTTCATGGAATTGAGCCATGAGGGCGGTACATGGTAAGGGGATTGACGATTAAGTAGTATTGTTGGTTCGTGGACGTGAGCCATATTAGGGGCAGTACAGGATACAAGAATTGACGGTTTAGTAGTACTTTTCGGTTCATGGCCGTTAGCCATGGGGGCAGTATAGTGAAAAGTAAAGTATGACTTAAACTGTTTTAAAAGTAAAGTATGTAAAGTTTTGCCTTAATGGCGTCATATATGTTTTTGATAAATCCTTCTTGCTGTATATGTATAAATGTTTAAAGTAAACGTTAGAACTCACTCATCATTGCTGATTTTTAGTATGCACATCAGTTAAGTGTAGGTTGTTGTTGATGGATGCGGATGCTTGGCTTGGCTAGAAGAGTTACCCGAAGATCAGAGTCTGGCATCCCATTTTATGTTTAAGTTTATGTTGTTTTAGAAAAGTTTTAATTTGTACCAGACAAGTTATGTCTTGACATGTTATGCTTCCGCTATTATGTTAAAGTTTTAATCATTTCCGCTGCGATTTGTTGAATATCTTATGTTGACGAGTAAATCCAATACGTGAGAACTACCGGGTTCGGGGCCTTACACAACTCTACCTTTCAAATTTCTAAACTCTCAAATTTACCGCACAAATTTCATTTCTTTTTTCTTTTACTTTTTTTTTTACATTCGTTTACAAAAATTACTTTTTCCTATTTTTATTTTGTTTTTACCTTTTTTACTAACTTCTTTAACGAATTTCTCGTTTCAATGTTAACTCCTATTTGCGCCGCATTTTAACTTTTTTTCGATCTCCATAACCGAGTCGTGGCAACTTCATGTGTTTCTTTTACGTACTTAGTCATGCTATAGTGACAGCCGCAACGTGCGTAACGAGGTTCGCAAACTCGCCGCATCACGCGGGCTTATTTTCTAGTATCATACAAATCGAAAACTTACACTAAATTCTTCATAAAGTTAATTGCACAGATAGCCCCTGTGGTTTGATCAAATTATACGGTTTTAAAAATTGCAAACATAGCCCAAACGTTTGTGACCTGGTTGCGTCTTTAACCTCTGACGTTAATAACAGTTAGTTTTTAACAGAAAATTAGCCCATGTGCCATCCACGTGATTTACGTTTGCAAACTTATCCCTAAAAATGAGTCAAAATCAGTAAAAATAAGTAAAAAATCAGTAAAAATCACTGATTTTTACAGAATTTTACTGATTTTAAGTTATTTTAGGGTTAAATTTGCAATCGTAAGTCACGTGGATGGCACATGGGCTAATTTTCTGTTAAAAAGTAATTGGTATTAACGTCAGGGCTAAAGACGCAACCACGTCACAAAAGTTTGGGTTAAGTTTACGATTTTTAAAATCTGAGGACAAACCGTGCAATTTGATGAAACCACAGAGGCCACTTGTGCAATGAACTCTTCTTCAAATATTAAAATATCAGTGCATATCATGCATCAATTTTCAATTTTGACTAAAAACTTCCAACTTTTCTTGAAGTTTCAGCCAGCCCTGTCTGCCACGCCTTTATACCTCCATAAAATCTAACACATTGATGGAATCGAAGACTGTAAGAAAGAAAGAAGAGAATTAAGGAACTCACATCAGCATTGAACTCCTATGCGAATTGGGTCCTTGCTCATATACATAATTAGAATAACACCCCGCGACATATTTCAAAAGGGTCACTAACAAATATGGAGTTTCATTAGGCACGGTCCCGAGAATCCTTAAGAGGTTCTGGGCCCTGGGCATGTAAAAAAAAAGTGGGCCCCTATAATATAATCATCATATTATATAAAAAAACACCTTAATACGACAATAATAGTTATAACAATAATTACTAAAACAAAAGTAGTGTACCAAAATGTTCGAGATTACTTACTTATGCGAATCGTGAGGCTCTCCTAACGTTTTTGGAAGCAAAGCTCTCCATCAAGTCTTCATAATTCATAGTCTCTAATATATCACTTTCAATAGATATCATCGCTAAAACGTTAAGTCTTTCTTGGAACATTGTCGATCTTAAGTAGGACTTCAACAACTTTAACTTTGAAAAACTTCTCTCCGCCGAATCCATAGTTACCGGAATACTCAACAACACTCTATATGCAATTAATGCATTAGGAAAAAAATCGAACCGGTTCAAATTGTTTAAAGCATCAATAGGGCTAATAATTTGACTAGTTAACATGTCTCAAACAACTTCAACTCTAAGTATAATTCATTGGCATCAATATCAGATTCTTATTTATACTTCAATGCATCTTGAAGGCGATAACAACACGATTTGAGATCTTTTTCATCAAATTCCCTCAACTTTTTAGGAAACAAAAAGCCAAATAGTTTTTCAAAATCTTTGTATTATTCGAATCGTGTTTCAAGGGAAGCAATCGCTTGATCAACAATACATAAAAAGTAATTAACTTTAAAATCCTTCTCGGATGAAAATAAAACTTCTTCACTTGAAGTCTCATCATATTGTTTTTTCCTACGTACCGGACGCCTTTGCGGGAATATCGTATCAACACCCAATTCATTTGCAATTCCTTAACAACATTAGCTTCATCTACATTAACATCATCTTCATCCAAATGATCGACATCTTCCACAACAACATTAGCTTAATTTACATTAGCATTAGCTCCATCTTCCTCAACATTAGAACTTTGTGCTTGTTTTTTAAAGAACTTACGTATAACGCCTTCTTGAGACTTTCTTTTTTCTTTCTCTAATTTCCTCCGTTTACGTTTTTCATATCCGGATAAGTACTTGGTTTTTGGAGGCATATTTGAATATTTCTAAAAAAAGATATTAATACAGTGTAACAGTCATAATCAAGTTTCAATTTATCAAAACCAAAATAAAAAAGATTAATAAAAAAAATCATAATAAAAAATTCAACAAAACCAATCTACATAAAACATGCTATCCCTTCCATTCAATAAATCATAATAAAAAATTAATCAGAATCGTACCTTCCTCCCCTGCTGCTGCCGATCGCCTCGCCGAGTCGCCGCTACTGCTTGTTTCGACCACAAAGTTGTCCTTCTAATTGCTGCTCGATTGCTGGTTCCTGTTCTGTCCCGATAGCTGGTTCTGTCCTGTCTCGTCGTCGCTGTCCTTCAAATTTCCGGCCACAAAGCTTCGTGTTCGGTCGTTTTTCGTCGCTCACCGAGTCCTATCGCCAATTTTTCTTTCGCCGATTGGATTTCCCTCAATTCCCCAGTCGCTTGAGTCCTATCTGCCGTTCCATGCTGATGGACAAGCCCTTTAGCCTAGTCATTGTTGGGCTGTTTCCTATATTTTTATTGGGCCTTTTTTAATTTTGAAGTGGGTTAATGAGATAAATGGTAAATACAACTTGGGTCTTTTATAACTAATGTTAATAAGATTGAGCCTGTTTTAAAAAAAAATATATGTATATATATAATATATATAAAAAATTTTAAAAACTACGGGCCCCTCGAGATACCGGGCCCTGGACGGTCGCCCACCCCGCCCCCCCTCTGGGCCGCCCATGAGTTTCATTCTATAGTTGGAATCTTTCCAAAAGTTTAAATGTAAGAAACCAACAATTTACTCATCAACATATTTCTTTTACCAACTTGTGCAAAATACACAATAAATTTACTTTGTTTGCGATTAACAACTTTGATAGTGGGTAGGCAGATCTGCAAACCACGGAGCCAAGAAGCATAATAGCTCGTCATATCAGCTACACCACTCAGAACCGAAAGAGCATCTAGCTACAATAGCGAAACAGTATCATGATCAAAGGTCAACACTCTAATACAAAAGCAGTAGGATCTAGGATCGTCTCGACAAAAGGGGAACGCAGCCCTCAGAAATAGAAACCTTGGTGTCTACACCATAGAGGTAAAGTCAACCTGCATCATAGAAAGTAAAAGAGAAGCAGCCCAAGAATAGACAGCCCAGCTAGGCGCCAGGTCCAGCATAGGCGGGAAAGCTCGTCTATAAAGGAGAGTCTTACCCACTCCTCAAGGCGGATTAATTTACAGTCGGTCATACACTTACACATAAAACTCTCTTTCTCTAGTATAACCTCTTAAGAACACGTTAACTTATTCTCACGCTGGAGGGTGATCGCAGGAGACCCCCTCCTGTGGTGAGACTAACGGTGCTTGGCTTCTTAGCAGGTCCATTTAAGTTGTCGAGCTTGGGAGACGTCCATACCCATTCCCGGTCCTATTATTGTTGTAGCATCAAGTTGTCGCCCACTGTGGGGCTGAACTACTTAGAACATAAACTCAGGTAGTTCAGCTCCTGTTCCTAAGTTTTTCTTTTCTTTCCATGGCTAGGAAGGACGTTCCTCAAGGGACGACCGGTACTCCCATCACTCTCGAAGCAAGTTACACCTCGCAAGATGTAGTAAATAACACTTCGTCAGGAATGGACAGACACTCTGTTGAATTATCCCTACAAGATAACTCTCATTTTCAGACTCCCTCACCCCACAAGGTGAGCAACTTGCCTCAGACCAACATCCTACTCCCTATTGATCATAGGGATGTCACACCAGAGGGAGTCAGGAAGAATTTTCTCTAACTCAGAGATCTCCTAAACGGATGCGTATGAGAGAAGCGTTCAAAAAGAGTACGGGTCTGACTTGCCTACGATGAGGAGCTGGAAGTCACCTTCTCTCCTATACCTCCTCCGCCAAACTTCGACGCTCCTTCAGAAACGACAGGAAACATCACTAGCCCAGGTCCTGCAACTTTTGGCTAGTGGTGTGGGACCTAGTTCCCAAGGAGGTGGCCAGATTTATACCCCATCTACCCTTACAAGCTTAATAGCTCAAGAGTATACCATTGGGCAGTTACTGCAGCTCTCCCAGCCAACAATACAACCTCCTATACCGATGACTTTCGAGCAAGCAATATCATCTTTACCATTCGCTAGAAGCATGGCAGCCACTATGCCCTTAGGCATGAGCTGTCAAGTACATCCAACATACTCGCATCCCGACTTGACTTATTTGAACCTTATACATCCTCAGCTCGAAGCTTACATGATGTCTCAATATAGTCAACCGTGGTTCGGAAAACCCACCTGGTCCGTATACACGAACCTCCCTAAGACAAGTCAACCAGCGACCAGTAAGGGCCTAGAAGCTACAGATGCAAGAAAAGAAGCAAGTCTAAATGATCTTTTTAAGCCGTAGAAGCCAGGCTCTTTGTCTTGTTTCTCTAGACAGATTGCATATTTCTATTTTCAGACAAAAATCAAGATGCCAACAAATGTCAAGACCTACGTTGGCACAGATGACCCTGAGGATCACCTCCATGTTTTTACCGGAGCAGCAACGGTTGAACGTTGGACCAAAGCTGAGTGTTGCCACGTGTTAATGCAAACATTGGTAGACTCGGCACGCCTGTGGTTAAACAACTTTCCAGAAAATAGCATAGAGTCATTTGACGATCTCACCAAGAGCTTCTTGGGAAATTTTACACAGCAAAAGAGATACACAAAGGACGCTGACACCCTTACCAAGTCAGGCAAAATGATAATGAGACTCTAAGCTAAGTTACAATGGAGCCACGTAGAAGATGCAGATCTCAGGCTTCATGAAAGCCAAAAAAACCTAAACAACTCATCCGAGATCTCCACAAGAACATCCCGCAAGTGATGGAAGAAGCTTTTGAAAGGGCTGAAGCTTACCTGCGAGGTGAGAAGGCCCTCGACATATGAGAAACAAGGAAGCGAAAAACAATTGTGACACCCAGCAAATTTCAGGTCAAAATCCATACCCGACTAACACATATATTATAGTATATGACATGCATCCCACTTAATTTTATAGTAATTAAGTCCATTTCACACTTAGCAAGTCAATCCGTTTACACGTATCGGTAATCCGGAAGATTACCAGATCAAACACTCATCCTACAACACGACAATTGGTGATATTCTAAAACAAATACCTAGACATATAATCTGTGCGTGTAAATTATATGTAACACTGTGATTTAATTAATCATGCCTATGTGAATTTTTCACTGATTTATAGAAATACTTTTATTTTCAGCACAATCCGGTAGACACGCAATGTGCACTAGCTAGGTGAATAATTCTAAGTTGAAACTTATACACATATTTGATGTGCACAAATTACATGTAATACTATGATATGCTATTTCAAGTGTCTGTGAAATTTTCAGAGAAACTTTTTGTTTTAACGCAGTCCAGCCAGTCCGGAGTATGTACCGACAGTTTCAAATAAAAATCTAAAAAATTTATATGTTAAACATACCAATATGAGTCAAATTATTTTTAAATAATTTCATTCATACTAGTTCGGGAATTCCGTCAATAAATCGGTGACTATTCGTTTTCCACCAACTGGTATCAAAACCCCCTATAAATACCCCTCTCCCCCACCACTTTCACCATTTCACCATTCTCTCTCTCCCTTCTCTTCTCCTTGGCCGAGATCACCCACACCACCACCATCTTCACCATTTTGTTTTTATTTTTGATCTTGTTTTATTCAAATCCAAGCTTTCAACATCAAGAATCAAGCATTTGCAAGAGATTTCATCCATCATTTTATCACATTTTCGAGTTTGGTAGGATCAAAACCCACTTTTTCTGCATTTTCATCTTCATGTTCTTATGAACATGCATACAAGAAAAAGTCATTTTTATGAAAGATTAACTATGGATTCTTGAAAGAAATGAGTTTTCTAACACAATGGTATATATTGTTGGTGGTTTTGGGCTCGGGTTTTGTTCTTAGGCTCGGTTTCCATTTAAGGAAACTTTATTGTATGAGCATTTTTAGATGATGTGTTCTTGATGATTTGATGATTGGTTATGTTGTAATAATGTTTGTAGATGGATAATATGTGAAAACTTTGTTGTCAAAAGTGTTGGATGATACATGCATGCTCATTTTTGCTATTTATGGAAATTTTAAATTTGGGGTTTTTGTTAAAAGAGGTTATGATGTGATTTGTTTGGTGGAAATGATGCATAAACACTAGATATAGACATTATATGATTTTTTTTTTCAGGAAAATCACATGCTCATTATGTTTTTAGGCTCGTTTTCTATTTTTAGAAACTTTATTTCTTGACATGTATGAAAACTTGATGATTGGGTACATTCAAAGCATGAAACTAGCATAGTGAACATTATGGAAGAATGACTGACGAAAATGATGGGTTAAAATATCCGTGTATGAGTTCTAGAGCCCGATTTCTATGTAAGGAAACTTTATTTTTTTCCAAGAGTTGTGTTTGCGAGTTGTTGACATGATTAGAAGGTTTAAATGACTTAGTAACATGTAACTAAGTGCATTGTATGATAAAATATGTTGTCTATCTGTAAACTTGACAATTTGACATGGTCTAGCTATAATAGGAAACTTTGATTATCCGAAACTCACATGTTTGTCTATTTTTAGCAAGTAAACATTGAAATGTTCTATATGTGTTATAACATGCCTAATTTCATGTGTGAACAGTAACTTTTCATAGTTGCCATGTTTAGGACTCAACACATGACTTTCCAATTAAGGAAACTTTCATGTATCAAAAGTTGTGTTTCAAGTTGTAAACTCCAATTGAATGTTCTAATGTGTTTATTAGAATACTAATAGACTATTTAAAAGGAGGTTTGAATTCTGAGTTAGGATTGGAATATTTAAGTCCAACCTATCACCAACGGGTCGTTGAGTCAAAACATCTTTGAAACGTCATAGTCACTTTTCAAACAACTCATTTGGATGCATAGAGTTCATAGTCCAATATTTGCAATACTTAGACCTTAAAGTCCTAAATGTTTCCTAGGGCACGAGTAGGTTGTCTCATTTAGCCGGATTTGCTAAGACATGGCACATCATTTCACTACTTTATCAGGTGAGTTTCACTGCCCCTTTTTACTTGCTTTATACTTTGGGGAAAAACATGCAGAGTTTTACGAAACATACCAGCTTTACAAAGGCATACATGCTTTACAAAGATACACAAGTTTTACAAAGTGCATACAAGTTTTACAAAAATAATCCAGTTTTACAAAGACATCAGTTTTACAAAAGCATATCAGTTTTACAAAGACACCAGTTTTACAAAGAAATCAGTTTTACAAAAGCATATCAGTTTTACAAAGACATCAGTTTTACAAAGATATTAGTTTTACAAAAGCATATAAGTTTTACAAAGACATCAGTTTTACAAAAGCATATCAGTTTTACAAAGAAATCAGTTTTACAAAAGCATATCAGTTTTACAAAGACATCAGTTTTACAAAGACATCAGTTTTACAAAAGCATATCAGTTTTACAAAGACATACGCGTTTTACAAAAAAACATACGATGTTTTCACTCCTACAAAGCTTACAAAAACATGCACCGTTTTCACATGATAACGAGGTATTCCGATCTCAAATGGGTTACATGGGTTTACAAGGACAACACAACAAAAGTCCCTAGGAACACACACACTATAACCATTAGCTATGGAGTTAGCCTACGAATATATGAATAGTATTATTGGGATTGACACCCACATTCACCAAGTTGGTCGCGCCAACTATCAGTTTAATGGATGCATATTATCCGGAAAGTTCACTTCAATGTTTGTGATGGAACATTAACGGGGCAAAATCTGGAACCGTCTAGGGTTGGTTATAGGCTCATGGTAATTGCATTACTTTTTGTTGATTCCTAGCTAGACAACAATAGATCACCTTAGGACTCACTTATCACATTTATGACGCTTTTATTTTCCAATTTACCAAAATCTTTCCAAGCATGTCCATCGTGATGTCCAACGACAAGCTCAACAAGATTATTAAGCATGTGTTTATTATGCTTTATGATAAAACGTTTTATAAACATTTCAAGGGAATTTCCTAAGGGAATTCCAATCCATATTATTCAATAAAACGTTTTACAAATATTCCAAGGGAATGTCCTACGGGAATTCCAACTGCATTATTTTCAAGATTTACAAAGGAAAGTTTTACAAAATCCTTAGGGTATGTTTCAAAAGTTTTTCAAGAAAATGATCTTCTCTTGTGGCACTCAAACCTGTGAACTCACCAACTTTATGTTGACATTTTTAAGCATGTTTGTCAGGTATTGTTTGGTAATGGCACGGTTGGAATAGGCTAGTCATTTGGATTAAACCCTAGGAGCTGAAGAGACCTGATTGTCAAACCTCGAGACATATTTGACTTATATGGTTCTAGAACATTGTACTAGTTTATGTTAGTACTTGTAATGGTGTTCAACACTTTAGAAATCTTCATTTTAGCTTTCGCAACTATGTAATGATATCAATCGTTACAACCTTGAGTTATTTATCAAGTAAATAATTTGGGGGTGTGACAGATTGGTATAAGAGCCAATGATTTTAGCGAATTAGGTTTCCTTAGTGATACCTAGGCTCTAACCACACGTATCTAGGGACCAAGATTTCATAGACTTGCACTACACCAAGAACACCTCAGACTCGAGTATAGAAATTCCAAACGTTGCCAAGTCATTTGGGTCAACTGTTAGTGTATATGATTACACTAGGACATCATTAGCTTCATTGACAGTAGGAAAAATTATGTGGCTTATGTGGCTAACATCTAACATATGTATTAATACGAAAATGATAGGCATCTACATTATGACCCACTACAGGAGATTACTAGAGTGATCAAGTGAAGTAAATTGACAATTACACTTGATATCACGTAATTATGAATTTACATGTACTTGTGAATTCTAGGAAATCCTAAGGTCATGACCTATGTAGGATGTAATAATTAGCTACCAATGATGACGCGAGCGTAACCATAAGTCTAGGCCTTACTTCTTCATCATAAATCCGACCTTGTATTCAACAGTTTAAACAAACCGACAAGTACGCATTAAAAATCTTGACGATCTTGTCTACTTTTCTTTAGTAATCACTCTATCACCTTTGACGCTAATCTTTTTATGCTGATACAAACCTAGTACCTTGAAAATGTCTTCAATTCTTATGTTATACAACCTCATGGCGACGTAGGATCCGGCCCATATTCATATTCAAACCCTATTTCAACTCTTCGGACACACTGACCATATTTTCTAGCCGGACGCTCTACATGTCCTACAGGGATTGCTAATAATCGAGATGGCTCCGACAGACACTTCAACTAGCCATGCACATTTTGAACCCATTCAACTCCTATCCTTATTAAATCGTTTCTATTACTACAACTCCTTCACTATGACTTTCTTCCATCTCATGACATTGATTGGAACTTATGCACACACCTTTGTATGCCTGATGATATATCTTTCATTCAGTTATTTACTACCAATTGTCTTAGTACGTTTTGGTGTTATACTAATTGGTGCATATTGAATTCAATTACACTCCGGTAAGCCTCCCACGTTCTATCACATCAAATCTTGACGGATGTCATTTCAACTACCGGCTAGAGATGTAAACATAAAGGAGTGATCAACAAGGTCTACGTGGAAGTCTAGCCCAGAAGTATTCAACTCCTAATCACAAAACCCTGAGTGAACTGTTATAATTCACCTCTCTTGACAATCTCTAAATTTATACATGTACGCAAAATGAGTCTTGGAAGCTGAACATAAGTTATCTTTTCCTACCTTATCTAAGACTAACCTATTAGATGTAAGAAATGTTACACATACGTGAAATCTTGTCAGCTTAGCTTAATGCATAATCCTTATCACCCCATGAGAAGAAAAATGTCTTCAACAACCGATTAGTTGCAAAGGTTATAGACGGAAATACTATTTCCACAAATATTACAGCAACTAACTATGACCTCGATTTGTAAACATCACCTGGTCATGCTTCACCGCAAAGAGGCAAGATCATGGTTTCAAATTTTGATAGTAGGGATGTTCACATTCCTCATGCTTAACCTTGTTAGCTGAGATCAAAATGTTGCGCTTCTAAATCATTGAAATATAATCTCCTCTTACAATAAGAATGTCAGCCCGTTCCAACACCAAATACTATGGTGTAAGAATAAGACTGAAGTCAAAAAGTATTCCTTCGCAAAACACTCAAGTTCAACTTCAAGTACATATGTGTATCATACCTGTTGCCTAAAATCATCAATGATGAGAGCCATGACAGCGAATGTCATGTACAGAATCAAGCTTCCTGATTCCTTTAAACATTATGTTTTGACTGTAAAGTCACGAGTACGTGATTCGTGACCGTACATCCTTAACGTCAAACTCTTATAGACACGTTTTGTGATAAATCACTAACTACATGTTGAATAGAAAAATGTGAAAGACACGATATATCTAAACAAATGTAGAACTGTATAACTAGTTGTTGATGCACGAGGACGAGTATCATATTCGTTTCCTTTGAAACACCCTTTGCCTTCACCTGAATACCTAAATTTTCCTTCCCATTTCACTTTCACTTATCCTTATTCTTCGTTCAAACCTATCATTTTTCCTTAGCAAAACACCGAACCCAACTAGTTCAATGTGTTCCTCACATTTGACTCTTCTAACTGGATTATTTAATTTCCACCTTGTCATAAACCTTAACTTGAATCACCTTACCGATCCGTAGCAATAACCGATCCCACACCAGTAAAACGACTGACATTATCCGACTTCTCTATAGTTTGGATTATGATTAACCCTATTCCCAATCAGTGTCTCATGGTGTGAATGATCATTATACATCAATATATGCTAAAAAGGTACATTATGAATCACAACAACCCTTGCTAACGACATGTCACCTCGATGACTATGGCGAATAGCAGGTTCACCTTTTGAAATGGTGGCTACGTCATTGTCTAGTCCTAGGTTTCAAAAAACTGATACAAGACATAACTAATGTTATGGGTATATCAGTTCATAGGCGTGTCTATGAAAATATTTACTTGGAAGTTTAATTCAGAACAACTCCCAACTTCAAATATGGAAAAATTTCATTGAGCCATCTATCGCAGACGTATGTACTATTTATAACAATACTTTGATATATGAAAGTTCAAAGCGAATGCTTCATGAAAGATCAGTCATTCATATGACGGTATTCATGAGATCTGAAAAGTAACCTCGTTACCCAAGGGCATATAAATCTCGTCGCAATCAGAGGATTGATCTCCAAACCTCTCGGATTCAGCATTTCCTAATAATGTACGAGTTATCATGTATTGACACTACAACAAGTAGTAGTAGATACATTAATACCCTATACCGGTACTTATTATTTATGGATGGCTGGTAACCATGTCACTCTTAGACTTTAGTACTAATACAAATAAATCTCAGTTCAATGACCATTCAAGAACCGTTTGCCCTCATTCAAATTAAGGAACTGTCAATTACCTGATTATGGGACTAAGACACAATCATTTCATTAAACCCTCTGATCTATCGTTACTGAACTTTCAATTATTATCTTTTAAATTATATCATGATTTGGTTCCCCCGAAAGGAACCACAGATATAAACTTGGAGTATGTGTCCGCATACTTTCAGAAACCCGTGTGCATGAATGCACGTCTACCTCTCGTTACTAAGGATGGTGATCGTACCGTACCACGCTGAGGAGAACGATCACATAATGAAATGCTTCGGCATCAAATCCTTGATGGTTTATTCTCGTATGTGAGTTCACTTGAATTGTGAAAACTCGCTATTTTAATTCACACCGAGTAAACATTCTTTTCACGACTTACCCACTATACAAAGAGGACCCAACAGGTTGTAAACCCTTCTGTTTATGGGACTCTAATGATGACTCTATCACCTCGGGGTATAGCTAACATCATTCACATGGTGACATAATCAAAGGATTCCGTAAATCAACTCATTCGCTTTAATGCATGCTCAACAGTAACGTTATACTGTTATTTGATACAATGATATCTCAATTCCTTACACAACCAATATCATTAGTTGATGAGATATCCACTTTTTCTACATTACCGACTATTGTTTGAAATGAGTGAAAATTCTCCCTAGGTATCCAGAAATGGAGATAGATTTCGAAAGCTTAATACTAGTAAGCTTAACAAATTTCGAGGACGAAATTTTTTTAAGAAGGGGAGAATGTGACACCCGATAAATTTCATGTCAAAATCCATACCTGACTAACACATATATTATAGTATATGACATACATCCCACTTATTTTTATAGTAATTAAGACCATTTCACACTTATCAAGTCAATCCGTTTACACGTATCGGTAATCCGGAAGATTACCAGGTCAAACACGTGTCCTTCAGCACGACCGTTGGTGATATTCTAAAACAAATACCTTGACATATAATCTGTATGTGTAAATTATATGTAACACTATGATTTAATTAATCATGCCTATGTGAATTTTTCGGTGATTTATAGAAATACTTTTATTTTCAGCACAGTTCGGTAGACACGCAATGTACACTAGCTAGGTGAATAATTCTAATCTGAACTAAGACACCTATTTGGTGAGCACAAATTACATGTAATACTGTGATATGTTATTTCTAGTCTCTGTGAAATTTTCAGGAATTTTCGAAGAAACTTTCTGTTTTAACGCTGTCAAGCCAGTGCGGAGTATGTACCGACAGTTTCAAATAAAAATATGAAAAATTTATATGTTAAACATACCAATATAAATCAAATTATTTTTAAATAATTTTGTTCATAATAGTTCGGGAATCCCGTAAATAAATCGGTGACTATTCATTTTTCACCACCCGGTATCATACCCCCTATAAATATCCCTCTCCCCCACCACTTTCACCATTTCACCATTCTCACTCTCCCTTCTCTTCTCCTTGGCCGAGATCACCCACACCACCACCATCTTCACCATTCTTTTTTATTTTTGATCTTGTTTTCTTCAAATCCAAGCTTTCAACATCAAGAATCAAACAATTGCAAGAGATTTCATCCATCATTTTGTCACATTTTTGAGTTTGGTAAGATCAAAACCCACTTTTTCTCCATTTTCATCTTCATGTTCTTATGAACATGCATAAAAAAAAGTCGTTTTTATGAAAGAATAACCATGGACTCTTGAAAGAAATGAACTTTATAACAAAATGGTACATATTGTTGGTGGTTTTGGACTCGGGTTTTTTTTCTTAGGCTCGGTTTCCATATAAGGAAACTTTATTGTATGAGCATTTGTTGGATGATGTGTTCTTGATTGTTTGATGATGGATTATGTTGTAGTAATGTTTGTAGATGGATAATATGTGAAAACTTTGTTGTCAAAAGTGCTGGATGATAAATGCATGCTCGTTTTTGCTGGTTATGAAAACTTTAAATTTGGGGTTTTTGTTAAAAGAGGTTATGATGTGATTTTTTTGGTGGAAATGATGTATAAACACTAGATATTGATATTGTATGATTTTGTTTCAGTAAAATCACATGCTCATGATGATTTTAGGCTCTCTTCTATTTTTAGAAACTTTATTTCTTGACGTGTATGAAAACATGATGATTGGGTACATTCAAAGTATGAAACTAGCATAGTGAACAATATAGATGAATGATTGTTGGAAATGATGGGTTAAAATATATGTGTGTGAGTTCTATAGCCTGGTTTCTAAATAAGGAAACTTTATTTTTTCCAAGAGTTGTGTTTGCAAGTTATTGACATGATTAGAAGGTTTATATGTGTAACACCTGGATAATTCATAAGGGCCATAAGTGTCAAAATAGAAAGTTCACGGGTTGAATTAAATATTTCCCAAAGTTGAGGGACTAAAAATGAAAATTCTAAAAGTTGAAGGGGTAGTGGACCGCTACCCTAACCCTTAGCGATCCGTGCGTGTGGGCTAAGGAAACACCCGGGAGTTGACACATTTCTGTGACTCATCGGTGGAAATCTGAAGTGTGGAATGGTGGCGGACCGCTAGCCTTAACCTTAGCAGTCTGTTACGTAGGCTCTAAGCAAAATTGGCCACCTCAAGGGGTGGCAGACCGCCACACCCTTGCTTAGCGGTCAGCTACGGGCCCCAAGCTCACCCTATAAATACTTGATCGAATTTAGCCCATTTCACACAAACATTTCCACACACAAACACCTTCCCACACACTAAAGCTCTGCTAGCTCCATTCCCGAGGTTCTGGTCCGCTCTCAAAAGTCCGGTTTCTTGTAATTCGTCCGTAAACTGTCGTAGATAGTGCCAAGGTAAGGTTTCTAAACACCCTGAGGTTTCTTCATGTAAACCTAAGATATAGATATTGATTATGATATCGTTGGATAGGGTCTAGGGTTCTGTCGAAGTGTTGATTGTTATATTCAATACAGGAGGAGGTTCTGCTTGAAGTGAGTTCCTCTAAACTGTGCTTTATGAAATGTTTTGTAAATGATTTTTATCTGAGATCTCAATACTATCCATGCATATATCATATGATAAGTACTTATTATGGCCATGATTGGGGTGGGACTGAGGGACAAGATTGATCCTCTTGTTTAGAGAACTGGTCCTTGGCAGACCATTGCGCCGGAAGGTCCCTGTATATATGTATGTTATAGACTCAGAACCCAAGTAAAGCAGAGGTTACTGGGTGATGGATTGGAGGGGATGGTTGTAAGACCCAGAGGGGCATTCTGTCCTGTATCAAAGATAACCGTGAATATGATTTTATTCATGAACTCACCAGCATTAAGCTGATCCAAAATGGTTTCAAATGTTTTTGAGCATAGGTTAACCCTAGCTTGTAGTTGGCATTCTAGGAGATGTACAAGTGTTTTAAGGTAAGGATGACTGAGGGCAGGTGTAGGTCCCCTGGTGTCTCGGATCGTTACATGTGAGTGCGTGACTAGTCAGACCGGGTGCGGAATACCCGTGACTAGGTGGAGAATCAAACAACACAAAGTAAACCGATAAAGAAATCACTTTAAAGTTCCATCTTTTATAAACTCGAACGGTTACAGAGAGAAAATATTGAGTGCAAATGTCTGCGTACTTACATTCTGTCAACCTATTCTATTTATACAAAACTTGACCTCTGCGCACTTAGCAAGTGCGCAAGGCAAATTACTCATGCGTACTTAGCAAGTACGCAAAGTATTCTTGCGTACTTGCTAAGTACGCAGGAACTAATTCATGCGCACATACTAAGTGCGCAAAACACTTAGAGAATTAAGCAACAATCAACATACATTAGTAAATACAACTCGATAACTAATACATACAAACGCTTACAAACAAAGACAAATACATGCAAAGAAAGTACATAATCTAAGACTCTATCCAGAGTGTTTGTCACACAAAGGTGCTTCAACAAACTCCCCCTTGACAACAGCTCTAGATCGTCTTCGGTCTTTCACAGCTCTGGATCGTCTTCGGTCTTCACAGCTCTGCATCTTTAGCTTCCATCTTCTTCTTGTTGTCAAGGCAAAACTTGATCACCCTGTCGTATTTAGAAGCAAGGAACTTTGTCCATTCGTCCGTATGCATGTTGTACCTGTCAGATAGTGCCTCCAGATCTTTCACAGAGAAGTTTATGAAGCAGACTTCATCAAATACTATGATCAGTTCCCTTGGCACTAAGCTTCCACTATCGGACCACATCTTTCCTATCACCACTGCCTCGCCCGTTTTAGGATGTACGTACCAGTACCATATGTTATCGAGAATATCCTGAGATAACTTGCTCAGGGGAATCTTGGTTTCACATAGCACTGGCTTGTATACCAGTTTCTTTATGCTTCTGTTAGTCAAAGGATGTCTAGCGTTCTTATCCTTGACTCGCTTGGGCACTTGAGGCTTAAACATATAGATTTTCCTAGATCTTACTTCACGCTGTAGAACCTGTCACAAACCCATCGCTATTGCGTGATTTGAGTGACCCAGCAGATCTCGGTTTGCTAGGTTCACGAGGTCGTATCTAGGTAAGGAGTTGAAAGCTTCGTTGGTTGGTTTCAAGTATTGAACCCACCCAGCTCGCTTGATTGCAAAAAACTGCTTATCCTCCTCGAACCTCACAGCTAAGATCATTCCTGTTGCTCCATGTTTGTCTATGATAGAAGTCTTTTGCCAGACAGGAGCAGGATTCTTTGATGAACTAGCAGGTATATCTTTGTTTTTCTGTGCCTCTGGATCCACAGGTGTAGGGTCGGCAGGGGAGGCTTCAGTCGATGCTTCAACATTGCTAGCAGTCTCGACTGAACCTGTGTCGAGCTGAGATTCAAGGATGGAACTTCAAAGATCTCTCCATCTTCAAACTCATACTCTCCTTCCCCATCGCCCTTGGGAACTTCGATAACTACATCATCATCTTCATTCCAATCATCACCAGAGTCGATCTCTCCATTTTCAAGATTGTAGAGAGCCTCGATCTGTGCTTCTTTGGAATAGTCAGGCTCTAAGAATAAGATCACATCATCAGATTGATCTTTCAGAACATCAGCCATTGACTTTCCTTTATCACCACCGGAAGTATCACCACCTTCCTGATGAGTCGACTCCCCCTCAGCCATTGGAACAGCAGAAATGGGCACTATCGCCAAAGCTTGTTGCTCACTTCCACTAGGACCAACTTCAGGATCCTTGTCTTTGTCATCATCCTTTGTCAGATCAACCGGATGACAAGGCTCATCACCGGTAGGTTTAGATGCCTTCTCGTTCTCTTTTTCTTTCTCCCCCTAAGCAGCAAGCTTCTTGGTCAGGTCAGTTACTAACTTGACCATCATTTCATGTTCTTTCCACGGCATGTCAAACCGAACCTCTAGAGACGACCTGTGTCCTAGAATCATATTGTTTATTTTGATTAGTAGTTCGTTCTGGGCCATCACATTTGCTAGTCTCTCTTCCGTCCCAGTTCTCTTGCTTCTTAAAATAGTAACTTCGTCCACCAATGAATTTATCAGAGCCTGTTGAGCCTTAGATTCTTCCCTTTATTTCCAAACAGTTTCTAGTAGCCCAGCCACTTGGGTTTCCAAAGTAGCTATCCTTGCATCATTTGGATCAGGATTCCTGGACGTAGAGGCTTCAGCATTATGGAGGGGAAAGGAGAAGAGCATATCAAAGTCAAAACCCTGAGAAAAGTCTCCAAAGTTGTAGGGTTGACTGATATGTTCAATGGTGGTAGTAGGGATTGTGGATGGGATGGTGGTTGTAGGAGTTATGGAAGGAGTGATGGTGACTGACTTGGTAAGAATCGGAGTTGTCATTGCCACTTGGACAGATGGTACAGGGAGGGTCACTATCACAGGAACCTCCTCTGTGATATCAGTGACTGCCACATCATGGGTTACCTGTGGCCTTCTCCGCTGTCGCTGGCACAGCTGTTGTAAAGGTGGGGTAGAAGCTGAATCAGTACTCGCATCCGATACTTGTACTTGCCTCTGAGCACTATCCTCTACCTCACGAGGAATAGCTTGTTGCTGCCTCTCCCCTCGTTGTTTGTTGATACATTCACGTCTTCGTCTTTGTATAGCAGCGTCCGAGTCAGAATCTGGCTCGTATTCACTGCTCGTCGATTGTCGCTTTCTCTTAGAATATGACTCAGGAAGGGTCACCTTTTTCAATCTTCTCGGGTGTGCCTGTGATAGTGCATCATCAGAATCAGATGAAGTAGACTCTGTATCTTCGGAGTCGGATCCTTCAGCACAATCATTACGCACTTCGTCGTCTCCTCCTTCAGAAAATTCATCCTCACTATCAACGTCCTCATCTTCTTGTTGCTTATCAGAATGTTCATTGAGTTCTGGCTCAGAATCATGACTAAACCATCTCCAATCAGCTGGTGCCACATACGCTTCCTTAATCAGGTGGCCAAAGAGTGCGGTGTGCTCAGGGGTAGGTTCTACACTGCCTGGCTTTAGGAATTGGGCAAACACTCTCTTGTCCACCTGTTTTACTTGCAGTCTCTCCCTAATAGCAGGCAGATTTGGCAACGCATCATTGAGCAGTAGTTGCACAAATCTTGGGTATAACAGGAATCTAAACCTCTCAGCTGTATTGATCTGATCATTTAAGGCCTTGAAGATGTATCGTGAGAAGTTATAACCCCTGTTGAGAGGCAGGCCAACCATGGCTGCTGCAAGATCATGTCCCATAGCATCCTTCCCCGCCTTCCTGGAAGAAATGCACATGATCATCACGTGGGCAAAGTATCTCCACTGATCGAGCACCCACATCTTCTTGTAGGAAGAGTAATCTCGTATACCGACGTATCCCATACGCTGCCTCCAACACCCATACACAAAGTAATCAGGATAGGCAGTTGGGTCGGTGGTGAGATCCCAGAACTGTAAGACCCGTCGAATTGTATCCTCAGAAAAAAGCAACGTCATGACCTGCCACAGTATCCCGAATGACATTAGGGGTTACCGTGCAGTCATGATCCACTGTATCCCAGAACTGCTCCAGGTACGATCTTGAGACTGATGGATCTGCTGATATAGCATAGCTGATCTTTGAACGATTCAAGAAATCAACTATCTCTCGGTATTGTAGTGCAGCACCCTTCCATTCTGGTTCTGTATGTGCAAGGAGATTGAACTCACTGGTAAAGGCATGAGCCATCACTGCAAAAACACACAGTAAACCTAATAAGAACAAGAAGATTCATTGGAATTGAATACACATGACCTAGTATAGCAGTTACACACTGAATTGAATTTCAGACTTAGAAAAATTTCACAAGTGTTATTCCTGCGTACTTAGCAAGTACGCAGGGATTTGTTCTTGCGTACTTAACAAGTACGCATGAATTACTTCTTGCGTATTTGTTAAGTGCGCAAGAATTGCACTTAGCCAAAATTTTCAAAAATCTAATATTCAACAGATGTAAGATATTGACGTGGAATAGGGTTACCACAAGGTCGAAAACCATGATAAGGACATATGGAACCTTTATCCACATCAATGACTCGCTAACCTAGTCAAATTTTGACCTAAAAAACGACCCATATGAACCGACGATCAAATATTATGTCAAGCACAAAATCAAAGATCGTTAGGGGTGATTAAGTAACGAATAAGGTTCTATTGATGATTCTAAAAGAGTTTTGATCATAATGTGTTACCAAAACGACTAAGAAATTTCCAAAATCAAGATTTAAACCCTAAATTTTTCAAAATCCTAAATCGGTCCATAAGTCAAGATTTCATGGTTGAAAAGCCCTAGGATTCTCACCAAATGATGTTTATTCGATGTTGAGAATAGAATCGGGACGAAAAACTAGTTAGGGACACTCGAAATTTTTGAGTAAAACTGAGCAGAGGATATTCAACAGTAGTTTGAATTTTGAATGAGATAAACAAAAAAAATTCTAAGTCCTGTATATATACCCAACACATATTGGTCTTGCGTAGTTGCTAAGTACGCATGACTTAAGTCTTGCGTACTTGTTAAGTACGCAGGGTTTACCTCATGCGCACTTATTAAGTACGCAGAGACCCTTGTGTGCTCAAACTTTCAACTCAAATTCTGAAGATTTCAAGTCAAATAACGAACAAGATAAAAGCATTCAATCAAGAGGATTCAAAGTCAATTCAAGAAGGTTAAACACAAATATTTTTGGTTTTTCTTATTAAAATGAACTGTACACAAACTTAGAATCATTTTGATATTTTCTAGATAGAAATATACAAGTATATACAAACACTATTTTTGTTCAAAGACACGAGAAGAGGATCATATCAGGCTAAACTTTAGCAAAAAACGATACAAGATAAACGTCAAAGAATATGGGATCATGTCATGAATTACAATTTATTTATACATAATAAGCACATAAACAAGTAATTCAAGTTGGTAATATTATGATATTTGAAACCATAAGCATCTTTGTATCACGTTCTTGTGTGTTAAGGTATTAATGTTAGGATATACAACGTGTACCCCACCGATATGCTACAACAATATAAATTGCACTATCTCAAGGCATCTAAGATTTTTCCAAAGATTTTCAAATCTCCAGAATGAAGTTACATCGTTTAGCACAGAAAAAATCAAGCAGAATCCATAGGGATTATCAAGAATCATAAGATTCAGAATCGAGTTATTCAGATGTCCTGGTTTGATTGGATTTTCTTATATGAATATCATATGATGATTCAGGTTAATAGATATGGAGTCTGAGGATTTAGGTAAGGTGATCCAACTTTTATCTGGATTTGATTTCAATGAATCAAGTATAATTCAAGGGTGAATACATGCTCAACGATTGATGTAAATACATATATTGATTCAATCTCTCATTACATACTTGTAAGTATGGGCAGTGAGATGAATCGCAGTAATTGTGCTAAAGACATAACCCAAAACTGGTCTCTTAAGAAAATATTTGCTAAAATCTTACATCCTTTATTTGATAATGATCTTTTTGTATTCTTTTACACACGCACACATGCATACATGGGTTCAAATCACAGTTGTAGTCTATATTTAGTTTCCACACTACTAATGATTCAAAGACGCCTACAGCCTACTGACAATTCAAATTACTTGTAAATAAGCAGATTAAAAAACATAATAATTTAAACAATCAAGTAAGCATGACGCAATCATTTCCCATATGAGCAATCTTTGGCGTTTATATCATTTCTGATGTACTATCATTTCCTCTTTTCTCAAGATAACTTTGAAATTTTCTCCATTTTCTATTTTGTTTGAATTTTTGTAAAATTTTTGAAAAATTAAAAGAACTATACATAAATCTCAAAAGAAATAAAATTTAACTTTCATGAATTGAATTGATTTAAGAAAAACAAGTTTTCACTCTGGATTGAACATTCCTATCAAGTTGACAAGATGCTCAAAACGGGATCGGTCAAATGCCTTAGTGAAAAGGTCAGCAAAGTTGTCATCCGTGTGAACCTTTACAAGTTCACTGAGATGCTTTTCAGCACAATCACGGATGAAATGATGGCGAATTTCAATATGTTTAGTTTTGGAATGTTTCACCGGGTTGTTTGTGATAGACATGGTGGTATTGTTGTCAATTGCTGCTGAATCCACAATATCTGAGAACAGCCGCTCGCTGCAGCAATCGGGGTTTCCCTTTCAAGTATCTGAAAATCCTCTTTACAGCTATCATATGAGACTCCTTTGGTTGTGACTGAAACCTTGAGCACAAGCATACAACAAACATTATATCTGGCCTTGAAGCTATGAGATACATAAGAGATCCGATCGTCCCACGGTACAATTTGCAATCCACATCCTTTCCATCTTTGTTAGGATGCAGACCATGATTAATGGGGGTAGTGTGCCATAACTACTGCTATCATTCATATTGTATTTCGACAAGATGTCCTGCACATACTTTGTTTGATGCAGATAAATGCCATCCTCTCTTTAGCTAACTTGCAGACCTAGGAAGAACGACAGTTCACCCATATTACTCATTTCAAACTTAGACTTCATCACCTGTTCGAATTCCCTACACATCTCTTCATTTGTAGACCCAAAGATAATGTCATCAACGTACACTTGTACAAGAAGAATATCACCTCCTGCTTTCCGTATGAAGAGGGTCGAGTCAATCTATCCACGGTCGAAACCATTAGACAGTAGATGTTTAGATAATGTCTCATACCATGCCCGTGGTGCTTGATGAAGACCATAAAGTGCTTTATCGAGCTTATACACTTTATTAATATTATGCGGATCTTCAAAGCCGGGAGGTTGAGTGACATAGACCACTTCATGAACTTTTCCATATAGGAAAGCACTCTTCACATCAAGTTGATAGACCTTGAAGCCAACATAAGAGGCATAATCCAGAAACAGTCGAATGACCTCAAGTCTAGCAACTGGGGCATAAACTTCTGTGTAATCCAAGCCCTCTTGTTGATAAAAACCCTAAACAATCAACCTTTCTTTGTTATTCACCACAACATGACGATCATCCGTCTTGCATTTGAACACCCATCTGGTGCCAATTGGTTTTACGCTCCTTGGCAAGTCAACCAAATCCCACACATGCAACTTTTGGTATTGAGACAGTTCTTCTTGCATTGCCTCAATCCAGCAGTTGTCAATGAGAGCCTCTTTCACATTCTTCGGCTCTAACTGGGACACGAATGCAGCATGCAGACATGTTTCCATGACACCTGTGTCAAGTATCACAGAGTAGAGACTAGTGTTCTCAGCAATGGTTCGATGACGAGTTTGAACACCTGTATGAGGATCACCAATAATGTTGTCAATTGGATGATTCGTATGCACTCTCATCTCTGGTACATTTGGTTCCTGAATTTCTAAATAGAGGTTCGTGCTTAACTCCCCCATATCCTGTGTTCCAGAAGAAGAAGATTCAATGTTGATGGGATCAGCTAGAGCTTCATTTCCTACACGAGTGTTAGGATTAGCTTAAGCATCATTTCCGTCAACATGAGCATCTTCACTGTTATCACCATCATGAGTTCCAGATACAGATGCAGCATAGGAATCAGGAGTTTCAATCGGTACAGTAGCACGTGTTGAGAAACTGGAGACATCACCGCCACCAAATAATTCATATACATTTGCGACATCATTTGTAGACAAATCAGGAAGATTTGAATAGCGCATCATAATCAAAACCCTAAGCCGGACTAGTTGGTTCTGGTGGAATGCTGTGTTTACTATAATCCACTTCAAACCATTACTCGACAGTACGAGTTCCTATATTGTACACTCTCTTGCAAGGCGAGTTGGAAACATATCCTAAGAAGATGCCTTCCACCGCTTTTGCATGAAACTTAGACTTGCGGTCTTTGTATTGTAGCAATAAGGAACAGGGACTACCAAAAGGAACTAGATAGTCAAGATTGGGAGGTCGATTGTTGATCAACTCATAACAAGTCTTGTTGTGCCTCTTCACAACCAGAACTCTGTTCAAGACATGACAAGCTGTATTAACTGCTTCTGCCCAGAAAGTGATAGGAAGCTTTGCATCAGACAGCATTGTCCTTGCAGTCTCAATCAAGGTTCTGTTCTTCCGTTCTGCGCCTCCTCTCCGCTGAGCTGTGTACGGGGCACTAAATTCGTGACGGATCCCCTTCTTGAGAAAGAAAAGTTCCATCAAATTATTCTTGAATTCAGTTCCGTTGTCACTCCTTATTCTTCTAACCTTCAACTTGCAAAGAGATTCCAAGCTCAGGATCAGGTACTGAAGAATGTCAGCAGTTTCGTCCTTCATACCTAAAAAATGCACCCAATAAAAACGTGAGAAATCATCAGTTACAACCAGATAGAATGACTTACCTCCAATACTCCTGATACTTATGGGGCCAAACAGATCCATATGTAATAGCTCCAAAGGGGTATCGATGGAGTTTTGGAGCTTGGGCTTGTGAGACTTCCGTTGCTGTTTGCCCTTTTTACAAGGCATACAGTCATCTGCAACGGTAAATCTCATCTTAGGAACACTGGTTACCAAACCGTTTCGAACAAGATGATTCATTTTTCGATAAGAAATGTGTCCGAGTTTCCTATGCCACAAGATAGAGTCAAGCTCTGTAGCTTTGGTAAGCAAACAAGTAGCAACTAATGAGGTGGTTGTTGCCACGCTCATATCAATTTGATAGGTGTCGTTTGTCCTTGGCGATCTCATCAGAATCCAGTCTTCAGGAACCTCAAAATCAGGTTTGAGTATCAAGCATTCAGTCTTGTCAAACATCACTGAGTACTCCTTGTCGCACATTTGGGAGACACTCAACAAGTTATGCTTCAGCTGCTCGTAGTAGTTGACATTGTCAAAGCTGACACAACCATTTGAAACCATGCCTTGACACGTGATACTACCGCATTTCTCTCCAGCAAAGGCCACATAGCCGCCTCTGAATGGTTTCACATCTTGAAGCAAGGCCATGTTACCTGTCATGTGCCGGGAGCATCCACTATCTACATACCAATGATTAGAGATAGTACCCTTCAGATGTCCTTGCACAAGTCACAAAAAGAATTAATTAGATTTGGAGACCCAAGCCATAGTGGTCTTGGGTCGTCCGTCGTTCTCAAAATAAACAACCTCAATTAAGTCATAGTCGTGACTGTCAAAAATGGATGGATTTTTAGAAGATTTAGGATCAGGAGATTGAGAACATTTGGATTTGTTATTCTAGGATCTCTTCTTTTTCTTAACTGGAACAGTAGACTTAGATTCAACAGCAGCAAGTGAACTAGTGGAAGTTTCACCTAATTGAATTTTAGTCAGCTGTTCTAGCTTTCTCAATTTCTTGTTCCTTCTTCTCCTCTGTGGTTTAGAGAGTTTCACCACAGGTTTCACACCATTTTGTGCACTACCAGAGGTAGATGCACTAGGTTTAGCTGGTAGCTTTCCCTTTTTTGAAACAAATGGTATAGCCTCGGAAGTGATCTTTGGCTTTACCATATGTTTTACTGGTGGTTTCACCACATTTGTTTTTGGACTTTTGGAATGCTTCACTAGTGGTGACTTAGGGATAACAGTCGGTTGTGAAACAATTGGCCTTTTCCCTTGGTTCTTAGTAGGACAGTTCACAAGAATGTGACCGACCATACCACAGTGAAAGCAAGTTCTCTTTTCTCTGTAAGTCCTTCTGTAAGGCTCATTTGATCTGGCATTAGATGACTCAGCATGATGAGCAGGAGAAGTTGTTTGGTGAACAATGGTTTGACCCGATAATGATTGGCTTTTAGGAGTATAAAATTTTTGCAAATTTTCTTGATAACCAAGCCCAAAATGAGCTGAAAAAGCTTCTTTCTTAACTTGATTAATGTTTTTATATCCTCCATAAAGCATCACTTGCAATTTCTCATTAGATTCAATGATATTGGGTTCAGTCAAGATACAATTATCACTATTAGTGATGATGTTTTTCTTAACTTTCTGTTCACTTAACAACTCCTAAGAGACCACTACTTCAGGGCAGGTGTTCTCAGACCCATCATCAGAAGTAGTGAAGAACTCTTCATTAGATGCAGAGTCAGTCTTACTTGAGGAATCATCCTTGTTAGAGGAATCATCCTGGATTGAGGACTCATCAAGGCAAGATAAATCAATGTCAATTAATCCGTTGACAAATTTCCCGCTAACTGGTGGAGGAATGGCATTAGTACCCAGGCCTAAGCCATTCACTTGCCTCACTACAGACTCGTAGTGTTCCACCACAAAACGAGAATTTTTCAACTTCTCAATATTGCCTTTCAACTGCAAGATCTCATTTTGCAGCTTGTTGATCTTATTGTTCCTTTTCTCCAACCCCTTGTACGCAACATCCAAATTGTGACACCCGACAAATCTCGGTTAACCCCGTTAACTTTATTACAAACCTCAAGGACTAAACTTGTCATATTTCAAACTTATATGCAATTAAACTATAGGGACTAGTTGTGTAATTAGTCAAAACTCAATCTATTGACTTTGTAAAGTCAAGCTCAAATATATGTGTGTTCTGTTGACTTTTGAAAAGTCAAACCAGAGTGATTTTGATCCAATTCAAACCGTAACCTCCACGGTTGTTCAAATTCGTAACTATCGAGCATGATAATGGCAATATCGATCACATTGAGGCATTTAACAATGTCATTGATACGAATTTAATCCCATTATTGAATACCCAAGTCGTAACCGTCGAACTCAAGTCGAATACCACCAAATTCGCATCAATTCAGTTATCATCCTCGTAATCAAACATTTGCACACCTAAGGCGAATCATTCTAAACGTTCTGCACACACTAATTCGGTCGAAGCCGAGGCCGGAGTAGCCGGAGGCTGAGCCCGTCAGAGTCGGAATTCAATTTAGTCGAACACTGCTAATTCGTACTCCATTTTGGTAATTTCTTACACCATTAGACTTGCATTTCTCTGTAGATCAAAAGCCCTAACATTACTTGAACCTGTAACACCGAATTAAACCCGATCAAACACCTAGGGTTCATATGGAGACGGGTTAATCGATCACTGTCTTAGAACCTGTTTAAATACAATTAATTGATTCCAACAGGTTCGCAAACTCATTTTAATCAAAAGCCCTATGATTCTATCAACTTCTAATATTAGAATCGTTCGATTTGATTTCTTGTTCTTGTTCTAGGGTTTCGGTGTTCATACAGAGATTAAACAACCTTTTAATAAACGATTTTACAATTAAGCAGAACCAACAGATTCGTGACACCTCGAATAACGAAACCCCTATGTTATTTTGGCCTATCGCGATCGAATCAAAGATTTTTGGGGTCTTGGACGATCGCGAATATGAATGAGAGGGGGATTCGCTAGAACTTCTGATTAAAACCATTCGGGTCTGGGTTGTGTTGCGAATCATCGAGTAGTTGGCCTGGTTAAATCGTTTGACTGTTGGGGAGGAGACCCGGGTTCGAACCCTCCTCCCTTGTTTTCTTTTTAAACATACATTTTAATGGGATTTTATTTATAAAATCAATTTCTATATTATTATATTAATATATTAAAGTGTTTTAACCCAGAAGATAACCCGTAGGCTCGGGTTTGGTTTTTATAACCTATTTAATATTATTTTTTCATTCTTAAAATAATATGTTAATATTATTCTCAATCCGTGACTCCTAATAAAATAATATATTTATATTTTCAACCCGTGACACTAACTAAAAATAATATATATTCTTATATTATTTTTACCACGTTTATAAACTTTATGAAACGTTCTAAACTATTAAATAATATAATTATTTATATTATTTACCCTCGGTTTTAAGCTCGAATAAAAAAAATAATATATATTTTGCCACACAAATGATTATTTTAATCTTACAAACTTAAAAATAATATATATAGTTATATTATTTTCCTAAACCATTTTAAATGGTACAACCGCCTGAATATTTATTTACTAATATTATTCGTAATCAGAAGTGCTCGACACGAAACGTATTTACCTTAATAAATATCCTATTAAGAAACCCTCATTCCCGTGGACACGATCGTCTACTCGTTGGTCCTACGTATACACTAGGGCATTCAAATCTTTCGTGTCGTCATCACAAATTCCCATATGTCCCTAACTTATATGTTTATAATTCTAGGGCATACGTAAGCCGTGCTGGCTAACACTTGAGGTTCTAAATCTCATACTTGTGTGATACTGCCTACAACGCAACGCAGGTGAGTTTCACGGCCCCTTTTTACTTGTTTTACTATTGGGGGAGAAACATGCTTACACACAAACATATTTTACTTGTTTTCCTGTTAAAGAGAAACAAACATGTACATAAACTATCATACTTTTACTTGTTTTCCCCGTGGGGGAGAAACAGTACGCAGACAAACATTATGTTACATGTGTTTTCCCGTCGGGGGAGAAAACATGACACAACTATTTTAGATTATTGTAATTCATATGTTATTACTGTTGAGGCTAAGCGTGACACACTATCACAGAAAGTCCTCATCATACATCGAACCGTTAATATGGATCTTAGAGAGGTAATGTTTAGTAGTACTACTGGGTTTGACAAGCCCCACCTGCGTTAGTCGCGCTAACTCGATTGGAGGTCGAACGGGTGAAATGTTAGCCTACTCACACCGCCAGTGTTGATAGACCTGGCAGGAGGCAAATAAACAAACAGTCAGCTTTGGTTGCGAGCGCTTTAGTAAGACATGAACATAGGCTAGCTACCTATAGATATGCATATTGAATGTACATAATCTGGCAAACACTCTCTTATTGTAAACTTGAAACCTGTGAACTCACCAACCTCGTGTTGACACTTTTTCTTACATGTTTCTCAGGTCGCTTTGGCACAAGTTGCGCACTTAGGACATGCATGGAGTCCTACTGTCATATCATTCATTTCAAATACTTTAAACAGTTTATTTAATTACATTAATTGACGCTCGTTGCGTGTAATTATTTTTGACTTCATTTTAACGTTTACGCTTCCGCATTAACTCTGAACTTTTATGTTATGACATTTCAAGTCCCATATAGTGTCGTTTGATGTAACTAATAACTGAGATCCTGGTGTGTCACCTTTCAAACGATAAAACTCCATTCCTGGAATTTGGGGGTGTGACACAAATGAAACTGTTGATCGCTGATTTTAAGTATAATCACGTTTTTTTTTCTTCAACGTTTCAATTGAATCTTTGTACCGTTTTTCGTTTTCCTTGTAGCTTAACGCTGCAATACGAAGGGGTTCGACTTTGTCTTGAAGCTTAGAGTTTTCAACCTTAAAGCTTAGACATTTGGAACAAGAAATGACAGCAAAAGGATTAGAATCTACATCATTTGATAACAGGATGCCTCTCCAATAGCCATGAGGGCAACAACAGTTGTAGACTTTTCTTGATCAGCCACAGAAGCTTCCCTTTCCTCAGCTTCCATCATTTCCATAATCTCAGCCATGAGACCAACCCGTGTTTCAGTAATAAGGGCATCCTCCAAGTGAACACCCCAATCAAACCTATTGTCCTGTTGAGCCACCAATGCATTGGACGTTCCACTTTGACTTTGATTGCGGTTGTTAGAGTTGTACCCTTGGTTGTTTCTTTGATTGCTTCCCTGTCTTGGTCTTGTGAATCCAGATGCAGGTGCTTTGTCCTTCTGACATTCACGAGTAAAGTGTCCAAAGTTCAGAAACTTGTAGCACTTGGCCTTGGATTTGTCAAAACCAACCTTGGCATTAAAATGGCCACCGATTAACTTTCGACCAGTTCTGTTCAGGAAACGCTTCACCCTCCTCAAGATCATGGCCATATTCCATTGAATATCGATATCCTCCATATCATCCGAATCCACCTGATTAAAGTCTTCTTCGATGGTTTCAGGAGACGTTAGCTTACCGCCAATGAAGTTCTCATAGGCAAGCATGCATGATGAGAATAAAGCCACATGATCTTCAACTATCTTGGCCATTGCTGATTGGTTAGCTGAAGATGTGGGAGAATGATTTCTTGAGGAGTTCTGGTGATGAGATCCAGAACCAGATGCTGCATAGCACGCATAACCACCACAGGCCTTTGAAGTTTCTTCCTCATGAGAGTTTCCTGAGAAAAGGGCAATTCCAGAGCCCGATGACTTGGTTGTAGAAGACGTCCCATAATACATAGAAGTTGTATTTGAGGTCTTCTTGAGCTCTCCTTTGTTTTTAGGTTCATGTCATGTGCTTGAACCTTTCCAATTGCCTCATCAATTGTCATCTCATAAAACATAGAATTCTCTCTCATCAGGGTAGTATACATCTCAAATTTGGGTGGCAAAGCATCCCGAAAATTTTCAACTATTTCCTTATTTGGATAGATGAGGTCAAAAGCTTTCAACTCAGTCTGCAAATGATAAAATCTAGAGATGAGCTCATCTATGGATTCGTTCTCCAGATATCTGAAGCACTTATACTGCTTCCTGAGAAGATCCTTTTTACTCTTCTTGATGTCACTGTTACCCTCGAATCTCTTCTGTAACGCCTTCCAGAGATCCTTGGAGTTATCGTATCCTCTGAAGCTGTGGAATAACTCCCTGGTGAAGGCCATAGTGATAGATCCGTGTGCCTTCTTCTCTCTATCATAAACTTTCTTTTCTTCTTCATCAAGTTTAGAGATAGGCTTGGGAACTTCCTTATCAAGGTAAGTGTATGTGGGATGCTTAAGCCCTCTAAAATGGGCATCCACAACGAAGAATCGGTATAAGAAATATAATGTTCAAAGCGTGCTTTCCAGTTTGAATAATCATTTACATTAAGCCGCTTTGGGGGTTTCTGTGGGGTTCCGATCTCGTTGTCATAGTTCAGAAGGTTACCGAGGTTCTGAAGATTTGACATGGTGAACACTTAGTCAAATTTCAGAAAAGTCAAAGAAACTTGCGCACTTGTCTCTGGCCTTGCGCACTTAACAAACCTAGTCTTGTGTATTTAGGATTTGCTCTTGCGTACTTGATAAGTACGCCGGAGTAAATGATAAGTACACATGAGATTAAGTAAGTACACATCAAGTATGGTCTTGCGTACTTGGTAAGTACACAGCAAGACTGTACTTTTTGCCAAATTAGGTAAGTACGCAGGTCACCTTTTCACCAACTCTCACCAACCTTTTCCGGTCACTGGAAACTCACCGGAGATGGCAGAAATAAAAAATGTGACAAAAAAATGAGCCAAAGGGTCAGAAACTCATTTCTAACCAACCTTTGATGCTCAAAACACTCAAATACACAACAAAAGTCAGTTTTTGAGTGATTTTTGCTTCTAAAATAGTACTCAAGAGCTACCCGTATTTTATCACAAAAATCAATAAAAACACCCACTTTTTCTTGTAAAAACTCTGTAAGATGTGTAGAAGATACTCCTAACACACTCACTACACTCGAAATCAAGAGCTAAGCTCTGATACCACTTGTAGGTCCCCTGGTGTCTCGGATCATTACGTGTCGGTGCGTGACTAGTCGGACCGAGTGCGGAATACCCGTTACTAGTTGGAGAATCAAACAACACAAAGTAAACCGACAAAGAAATCACTTTAAAGTTCCTTCTATTATAAACTCGAACGGTTACAGAGAGAAAATACTGAGTGCAAATGTCTGCGTACTTACATTCTGTCAACCTATTCTATTTATACAAAACCTGACCTCTGCGCACTTAGCAAGTGCGCAAGGCAAATTACTCATACGTACTTAGCAAGTACGCAGGAACTAATTCCTGCGCACATACTAAGTGCGCAAAACACTTAGAGAATTAAGCGACAATCACCATGCATTAGTAAATACAACTCGATAACTAATACATACAAATGCTTACAAACAAAGAAAAATACATACAAAGAAATTACATAACCTAAGACTCTATCCAGAGTGTTTGTCACACAAAAGTACTTCAACAGCAGGTCCATGTGTGACCATAAGGCCTGAGTGGATGACATGATTCTTCGTGAGCTATAATTCCAGATTTATGCGTTGTATTTACCGGTATGTCCTTGTTGTAAAGTAATGTTACATATATGAAATAAAATAGTTTTTAACGTTAAGTCTTCCAATGTGTGTTTTTGGTATCAACATCACAATAACTAGAAGGCGACCTTCAACCGGTATGTAGTTATCTGACGAACGGAATGTTCTGTCTAGGAAAGAGAAGTGTATAAATCTCTCCTAGACCCGTCAGTCTTACCTGGGAACATATCTGTTGGAGGTACTACTCTGGTTAGATGACTGTCCTGTGTTACGGGTGTGACAAAGTTGGTATTAGAGCCACAGTTTAATAGATTTTGATACTAATAGGAGAGATTAGTATCAAGACTTAAACTAAGAGCTCTGAAAATAGCTGGAATGCCAACATGATGTAGGTTGAGATGTTGATTATCATTATGAATATAGCAGAAAATGATGAGAAAACAGATATTAATAACATTCTTGGCCAAATGTCTTTAATTTTCTGATTTTCTTGATCATAGCCGGTTATACAAATTTTGATGTCATCCATCTGTATTTGTAGGTAACAAATGGTTAGACGAGGAAGAGGAAAAGGTAGAGGAATTGGACGAACTCTGGTTACTAGGAACCGTAGGCAAACTGAAAATAACGCCAATACTAGCAATCATCGCGAGATGAATGAGAACAACGATAACAATACAAATCCTCATGCTGAAGAAGTAGTGCACAGTTCCAAGATGCAGTAGCCAATGAAGTAACCAAGGCTTTACGAACCACACTGCCTAGCTTGTTAGATGAAGTTCTTTAAAGGAGAATGGGTATTGGAACTGCGAGAGAAAGAAACAACAACACCAGAGGAGCAAATGGAAACATCAATACTAGTTCTGCAACAAGAACTGAGAATCATGAAGGATGCAATTATAAATCATTCGGAGGATGCAAACCTAAGCCATTTGACGGCAAGAAGGGAGCCATTGATACTACTCAATGGATTACAAAGATGGAGGCTGTGATTAAGCTCAGTGAGTGTAGAAGCGATCAGGCAGTCAAGTTTGCTGCCAATTCCATAGAAACCACCGCACTGGATTGGTGGGAATCTGTAAAGCAATCCAGAGGAGAGCAGGCGTTGGAAAACATGAAATGGAATGAGTTTAAAGAATTAGTTTTAAAACGTTTCTGTCCCCAGAATGAACTTGATAGAATTGAAGAGGAGTTTCAGCGTCTGGAGGCTGGAATAATGTCGCATTGGAATAATGACGCATCAAGAGTATGCGACAAAATTCGATGAGATGTCGAAATTAGTGCCACATCTGGTAACACCTGAACCTAGGAGAATCAAGCACTTTATTAGGGGTTTGCCACTAAAGGTACAAACCTTGATGAAAACCTCTGTACCTCAAACGATGGATTCGGCCTTGTCATTAAGTGCTATAATCTATGACGATGTAGCAGCTCAAGAAGCCAAGGATAAGGCTAAGAAGGCAATGGAGGCAAAACCTGTGGAAACAAAGAGAAAGAGTGAGGAAGTGATGTATCGGTTTAAACTGAGAAATTTCAAGTTTCCTAGAAGAGAAGGAAAAAATCTAGTAAGAAATCCTCAGAAAGTAAGATGTTACAAATGCTAGAAGTCCATCCCTTAGATGTATTGTCCATCCCTTAGATGTATTAATTGTAATGAAATGGGACATCTGGCAAGAAATTGTACCAAACACCCATACAACAGAAGCCTGGAGGAGGGGCTAAAGGTCGAGTGTTTGTGATAGGTGAAGGAAAGAGGAACGACAATGCCAAGGTGGTAGCTGGTATGTTCCTATTTAACGATATTTATGCTAAAATCCTGTTTGATATGGGAATGAATAGAAGTTTTGTTTCAGATGCCTTTAGTTTGCATTTATTTGTAAAACCAACTCCACTTGAGCATGCTTATGTAGTTGAGACAACAAATGGTGAATAGATTAGGATAACGGAATCGTATGCGAATTGCAAGATGACTCTAGGCAACGAAAATTCAATGATTGAATTAATGCCAATGAGTATGAGCAAGCACGATGTTATCATTGGAATGGATTAGTTAAACCAATGCCATGCTCAGATCGATTGTAATCAATGGACTGTTAGGATATATGGGCCTAACGGAGAGTCTATGTTGATACAATGCGATAGTAATGAGAATAAGATTGAAAAAATTTATGTAGCCAAGGCTAAGAAATGTATGAATACAGGGTGGAGTATATTCGTAGTTTATGCTTTAGATTCCAAACCTGAACGTCAGATTACAGACATTCCTATAGTATGTGATCACCCAGATGTATTTCCGGAAGAATTACCTCGTCTACCACCAAATAGACAAATCGAATTCCGAATTGACCTTATACCTGGAGCCAAACCTGTAGCTAAAGAACCATATCGTCTAGCACCTTTGAATTAAAAGAACTAATGAAGCAGATTCAAGAATTATTGGATAGATATTTTATATGTCCAAGTACTTCACCTTGGGGAGCACCGGTACTGTTTGTAAAGAAGAAGGATAGAAGCATGCGAGTGTGCATATATTATCGAGAATTGAACAAGCTCAATGTGAAGAACAAATATCCATTGCCAAGAATAGATGATTTGTTCGATCAGTTGCAAGGATCTAAATACTTCTCGAAGATTGATCTAAGATCAGGATATCACCAGTTAAAGGTATAGGAAGAAAATGTACCTAAGACAACTTTTAGAACCCGATATGGACACTACTAATTGTTAGTTATGTCATTCGGTCTAACTAATGCCCCTGTAGCATTTATGGACCTAATGAACCGAGTTTATAAACCATTTTTGGACAAAATTGTTGTAGTGTTCATAGACGATATCCTTATCTACTCCCGAACTCAGGAAGAACATGCCAAACATCTTCAGATAATCATGGAAATTCTTAGAAAAGAGAAGTTATACGCTAAGTTTTCCAAATACGAGTTTTGGAAACAAGAGGTACAATTCTTAGGGCATGTTATAAATCATCAGGGAATTCAAGTAGACCCAGCCAAGATTGAAGCCATTATAAAATGGAAAACTCCAAAGACACCGACTGAGGTTAGAAGCTTTCTTGGTCTAGCCGGATATTACCGAAGGTTTATACAAGACTTCTCGAAGATTGATACTCCATTAACTATCTTAACTCAGAAAGCAGTGAAATTTGAATGGAGCCAAAAGCAGGAGGAGGCATTTAAAACCCTTAAGCAAAAACTTAGTTCGACACCAATCTTAACATTACCCGAAGGTAACGATGACTTCGTCATCTATTGTGATGCTTCCCGAATTGGTCTAGGTTGTGTATTGATGCAGCGAGAAAATGTGATAGCCTACACATCACGACAACTTAAAGTTCATGAGAAAAACTATACCACACATTATCTCGAACTTGGTGCCATAGTGTTTGCTCTAAAGATCTGGAGACATTATCTATATGGTACTAAATGTGTGATATATACAGACCATAAAAGTCTCCAACATATATTCAATTAGAAGGATTTGAATTGACACAAAGGAGATGGATGGAACTCATTAATGATTATGATTGTGAGACTAAATACCATCTCGGGAAAGCTAATGTTGTAGCAGATGCATTAAGTCGGGAGGAGAACATCAAACCCATTAATATAAGAGCTTTAAGATTAGAAGTCAAAATAGACTAGATGGATTAGATCAAGGAAATTCAAAACCAAGCACTGCAAAAAGAAAACATCAAGAAGGAACGCATGGTTGGTAAAGAGAAATTACTAACCAAAGGCGATGATGGAATCCTATGATTTGGAAACAGAATTTGGATCCCTAGACTTGGGGAAATCCAAACAAAACTGATGGATGAAGCTCACAAATCCAAATATTCGATACATCCCGGAGATGATAAGATGTATAAAGACCTGAAGACTCATTATTGGTGGCCAAACATGAAGAGATCCATGGCTCAATATATAGAAAAATGTTTAACTTGCCTTCAAATCAAAATTGAACATTAGAAACCCATAGGTCAACTACAACAGTTGGAGATACCTGTGTGGAAATGGGATAGATTACTATGGACTTTGTCACGAAATTGTCGAGAACCTAGAAAGGGCATGATGCTATTTGGGTTGTGGTTGATAGACTAACCAAATGGGCACACTTCAATCCTATCAGTGAGAGTTATTCAATGGATAAACAACCCCGACTCTACATCAAAGAAATTGTGAGCCGCCATGGTATACCGCTATCTATTATCTCTGATAGAGATAGTGGATTCACTTCCAGATTCTGGACTAGTTTCCAGAAATAATTGGGAACTCGAATCAATATGAGTACAACATATCACCCTCAAACTGACGGACAAAGTGAAAGAACAATTCAAACCTTAGAGGATATGATGAGAGCTTGTACGATAGAATTTGGTGGTAGCTGGGATAATCATATACCATTGACAGAATTTTCTTACAACAACAGCTAGCATTCAAGTATAAAAGCTGCACCGTCTGAAGCCTTATACGGTAGGAAATGCAGAACTCCAATTTGTTGGACTGAAATTGGAGATAGCCAACTATCTGGACCAGAAATCTTACAGGAGACAACTGATAAGATAGTCCATATCAAACAAAGATTGAAAGCTGCATAAGATCGACAGAAGAGTTATGCAGACAAGCACTGACGGCCATTAGAATTCCATGTAGGTGACAATGTGATGTTGAAAGTATCACCTTGGAAAGTGTTGTACGTTTCAGAAAAGTGGGAAATTAGGCCCAAGGTACATTGGACCTTACAAGATCATTGAAAGAGTTAGAGTCGTGGCATATAAATTAGAACTGCCTGAAGAATTGCAAGGTATTCATAACACGTGTCATGTCGACGCAAGTGCTTAGCAGACCAAGATCAGGCAATATCATTAGATGATCTTCAAATTGATGACAAAATCTAATACACCAAACAACCTGTTAAGATCTTAGGAACCCAAGATCAAATGTTAAGAAAGAAAACTATACCAATGGTATTTGTATAGAGGCAAGGTCGGAAAGGATACGTCAAGCTAAGTATCCTTATTTGTTCGACTAATGCTAAATTTCGAGGATGAAATTCTTTTAAAGAGGGGAGATTAGTAACACCCGGATAATTCTCAAGGGCCAAAAGTGTCAAAATAGAAAGTTCAAGGGTTGAATTACATGTTTCCCAAATTTTAGGGACCAAAAATGAAAATTCTGAAAGTTGAAGGGGTAGCGGACCGCTACCCTAACCCTTAGCGATCCGTTACATGTGGGCTAAGGAAACACCCGAGAGTTGACACATGTCCCTGTGACTCATTAGTGGAAATCTGACGAGTGGAAGGGTGGCGCACCGCCAGCCTTAACCTTAGCGGTCCGTTACGTAGGCACTAAGCAAAATTGGCCGCCTCAAGGGGTGGCGGACCGCCACACCCTTGCTTAGCGGTTCGCTACGGGCCCCAAACTCACCCTATAAATACTTGATCGAATTTAGCCCATTTCACACAAAAAGTTTCATACACAAACACCTTCCCACACACTAAAGCTCTACTAGCTCGATTCCCGAGGTTCTGGTCCGCTCTCGAAAGTTCGGTTTCTTGCAATTAGTCCGCAAACTGCCGTATATAGTGCCAAGGTAACGATTCTGAACACCCTGAGATTTCTTCATGTAAACCTAAGATAGGGATATTGATTATGATATCATCAGATATGATCTAGGCTTCTGTCGAAGTGTTGATTATTATATTCAATATAGGAGGAGGTTCTGCTTGAAGTGTTGCTTGTTATATTCAATACAGGAGGAGGTTCTGCTTGAAGTGAGTTCCTCTAAACTGTGCTCTACGAAATGTTTTGTAAATGATTTTTATCTGAGATTCCAATACTATCCGTGCATATATCCTATAATATGTACTTATTATGGCGATGATTGAAGTGGGACTGAGGTACAAGATTGATCCTCTTGTTTAGAGAACTGGTCCTTTGCAGACCAGCGCGCCGGAAGGTCCCTGTATATATGTATGTTGTAGACTCAGAACCCGAGTAAAGCAGAGGTTACTGGGTGATGGATTGGAGGGGATGGTTGTAAGACCCAGACGGGGCATTCATTCCTGTATCAAAGATAACCGTGAATATGATTTTGTTCATGAACTCACCAACATTAAGCTCATCCAAAATGTTTTCAATTGTTTTTTAGCACAGGTGAACCCTAGCTTGTAGTTTGCATTCTAGGAGATGCATAGGTGTTTTAAGATAAGGTTGACTGAGGGCAGGTCACTGTGTGACCATAAGGCTTGAGTGGATGACATGATTCTTCGTGAGCTCTAATTCTAGAGTTATGCATTGTATTTACCAGTCAGTTCTTGTTGTAAAATAATGTTACATGTATGAAATAAAATAGTTTTTGACGTTAAGTCTTCCGCCGTGTGTTTTTGGTATCAACATCACAGTAACTAGAAGGCGACCTTCAACCGGTATGTAGTTATCTGACAAATGGAATGTTCTGTCTAGGAAAGAGGGGTGTATAAATCTCTCCTAGACCCGTCGCTCTTACCAGGGAACATATCTGTTGGAGGTACTACTCTGGTTAGATGACTGTCCTGTGTTACGGGTGTGACAATATGACTTAGTAACATGTGACTAAGTGCATTGTATGATAAAATATGTTGTCTATCCGTAAACTTAACAATTTGACATGGTCTTGCTATAATAGGAAACTTTGATTATCCGAAACACACATGTTTGTCTATTTTTAGCCAGTAAACATTGAAATGTTCTATATGTGTTATAACATGCCTAATTTCATGTGTGAACAGTAACTTTTCATAGTTGCCATGTTTAGGACTCGACACTTGACTTTCCAAATAAGGAAACTTTCATGTATCAAAAGTTGTGTTTCAAGTTGTAAACTCCAATTGAATGTTCTAATGTGTTTATTAGAATACTAATAGGCTATTTGAAAGGAAGTTTGAATTCTGAGTTAGGATTGGAATGTTTAAGTCTAACCTATCACCAACGGGTCGTTGAGTCAAAACATCTTTGAAACATCAAAGTCACTTTTCAAACAACTCATTTGGATGCATAGAGTTCATAGTCCAATATTTGCAATACTTAGACCTTAAAGTGCTAAATGTTTCCTTGGGCACGAGTAGGTCATCTCATTTAGCCGGATTTGCTAAGACATGGCACATCATTTCACTACTTTATGAGGAGAGTTTCACGACCCCTTTTTACTTGCTTTATAATTTGGGGGGAAAAAGATGCAGAGTTTTACGAAACATACCAGCTTTACAAAGGCATACATGCTTTACAAAGACACACAAGTTTTACAAAGTGCATACAAGTTTTACAAAAATATTCTAGTTTTACAAACACATCAGTTTTACAAAGACACCAGTATTACAAAGAAATCAGTTTTACAAAAGCATATCAGTTTTACAAAGACATCAGTTTTACAAAAGCATATAAGTTTTACAAAGACATCAGTTTTACAAAGACATCAGTTTTACAAAAACATATCAGTTTTACAAAGACATCAGTTTTACAAAGACATCCGTTTTACAAAGACATCAGTTTTACAAAAGCATATCAGTTTTACAAAGACATACGCGTTTTACAAAAAACATACGATGTTTTCACTCCTACAAAGCTTACAAAAACATGCACCGTTTTCACATGATGATGAGGTATTCATATCTCAAATGGGTTACATGGGTTTACAAGGACATCACAACAAAAGTCCCTATGAACACACACACTATAACCATTAGCTATGGAGTTAGCCTAGGAATATATGAATAGTATTATTGGGAGTGACACCCCTATTCACCATGTTGGTCGCGCCAACTATCAGTTTAATGGATGCATATTATCCGGAAATTTCACTTCAATGTTTGTGACGGAACATTGACGGGACAAAATCAGGAACTGTCTAGGGTTGGTTATAGGATCATGGTAATTGCATTACTTTTTGTTGATTCCTAGCTAGAAAACAATAGATCACCTTGGGACTCGTTTATCACATTTATGACGCTTTTATTTTCCAATTTACCAAAAGCTTTCCAAGCATGTCCATCGTGATGTCCAACGACAAGTTCAACAAGATTATTAAGCATGTGTTTATTATGCTTTATGATAAAACGTTTTATAAACATTTCAAGGGAATTTTCTAAGGGAATTCCAATCCATATTATTCAATAAAACATTTTACAAATATTCCAAGGGAATGTCCTACGGGAATTCCAACTGCATTGTTTTCAATATTTACAAAGGAAAGTTTTACAAAATCCTTAGGGTATGTTTCAAAAGTTTTTCATGAAAATGATCTTCTATTGTGGCACTCAAACCTGTGAACTCACCAACTTTATGTTGACATTTTTAAGCATGTTTCTCAGGTATTGTTTGGCAACGACACGGTTGGAATAGGCTAGTCATTTGGATTAAACCCTAGGAGCCGAAGAGACCTGATTGTCAAACCTCGAGACAGATTTGACTTATATGGTTCTAGAACATTGTACTAGTTTATGTTAGTAGTTGTAATGGTGTTCAACACTTTAGAAATCTTCATTTTAGCTTCCACAACTATGTAATGATATCAGTCGTTACAACCTTGAGTTATTTATGAAGTAAATAATTTGGGGGTGTGATAACAATCACTCCCCAAAGAGAAAACACCGCTTCCAGCCATTTGTGGAGAAGCGTGCAAGCCGTACTTATGAGCATAGAAGGACAGATGACCGCGACGGTCACCCCCACGTGGAAAGTATGATGATAAAGAAAAGTATGTAGCCTTCACGACCCTCACAAAGACACTTTACGAAATCCTGGCAAAGGAGGAGGTAAAGCGTAGTTTCTAACTTCCTCGTCCTATTTCAAAGCCAGCCGACCAGCGAGACTCTAGCAAATTCTGTGCCTTTCATGATGAAACCGGTCATCATACCAACGATTGTTATCAGCTAAAGAAGAGAATTGAGGATGCCATGAGATCAGGCGAATTAGCTCACCTGGTAAAAGATATCAAGGGCAAGAGGCCAAAGGAATAAAACCAAGGTAGAACGAAAGAAGCCAATATGGTACAGTTAGAAGGTGAGGAGGTTAGAAAGAAGCCTAAAATAGAACATAGGCCAAGCAGTGTATATGTTTTCCTTCGCCCGAGGGAAGGCCTTCCTATTGACTGGGTCTTCATGGATGGAGGAGGGCTTCTGAAATCATGTATGAAAGGTGCTTTTTCCGCTTAATTCAGGAAACAAGATCGAAGCTTGAAACGTCAGATACATCGCTCATTGGTTTCCCAAGTGAGCAGGTACATCCCTTGGGATAGATCATGCTAAGTTTCTTCTTAAGGGATGGGGACCTCTCAAGGACAAAACAACTTACCTTTGTTATGATAAGATCCTCGTCCAACTACAATATCATCATTGGGAGACCCGGAATAAGCATCTTTGGGGAAGTGGTTTCTATGACACATGGCTCCATGAAGTTCCCAACTGAAAGGGGAGTCGCCACCTTAAAATCAACAACAAAGGCTCTGCTTATTGCCTCGACCGAAGTAGTTGAAGAGGGGTTAGATGAAAAAGTATTGGAACTAAGTATCAACTCCTCTTACCCCGAAAAAACAATCAAAGTCAACAGAAAACTCTCCAAAGCAACCAAGACCAAGCTGGAAAGCTTGCTACAAGAAAGCAAGGATATATTCTCCTGGTGCTCAGCCGCCATGTTCGGGGTACCTAGGCACGTAACTGAGTATGCCTTGAATATCTCCCCAGAAATCAGGCCCGTTGTTCAAAAGAAAAGGAGCCTTGCCCCTAAAAGAACCGAGGTAGCTTGCCAAGAAGTAGACAAACTAGTGGGTGCTGGAATTCCCTATGAAGTTAAGTATCAATCATGGGTCACAAACCCTTTTATGGTGAAAAAAATCCAAAAATTCATGGTTAATGTGTGTGTATTTCAAAGACCTCAACAAAGCTTGCCCTAAGGATTGTTACCATCTCCTGGAAATCGACTGGATGGTAGACTCCTCTCAGGTTTTCAGGTTAAGTGCTTCCTTGATGCTTACAAGGGGTATCACCAAATCCAGATGATGGAGGAAGATGAAGAAAATACCGCCTTTCACACGAAAAAAGGGCGGTATTTTGCTACTGAAAAATGCCTTTCAGCTTGAAGAACGCAGGGGCTACTTACCAACGATTTATCAACAAATCCTTCTTGAATCAGATTGGCAGAAACATGGAAGAACATCTTGATGACCTGGTTATCAAGAGTAGAAGAAAAGAAGCCATGATCAAAGTCATTGGGGAGACATTCCTGAACCTAAGGAAAATCAATATGAAGCTCAACACAATCAAATATTCCTTCGGTTTCGAGGAAGGAAAGTTCTTTAGGCACCTCGTAGGAAAACTAAGTATCAAGGCCAATCTAAGAAAGGTCCGGGCAGTGATGGAAATGAAATCCCCAAAGACCATCAAAGAAGTTCAAAGCCTAAATGGCAGGATAGCTGCCCTCAAACGCTTCTTGTCCAAATCAGCAGAATGATCTCTCCCTTTTTTCAAGACATTAAAATATAATGTCAACAAAAAACGCTTTAGATGGACACAAGAAGCAGAGGTTGCTTTTCAAGAAATGAAGAAACACATAGCTTTTTTTTTCCGTCTGTGACAAGCTCGGAAGCAGAGGAACTCATAACAGTATATCTATCAGCAGGCTCAGGAGCCGTGAGTGCAGTCCTGCTAGTTGACAAAGAAAAAATCCAAGTCCCAATATACTTCGTTAACAGAGCACTCAATGAATTCGAGGTGAATTATTTGCCAATGGAAAACGGATTCTCTCCATTGTTCATACAGCTCGAAGGCTCCGACGCTACTTTCAGGCTCACCCAATCATAGTAGTCTCTTACCAGCCTATAAGGTCGGTCCTTGAAAGATCAGAATCCTCCATAGGACTGACCAAATGGGCCATTGAGCTTGGGGAACACAAAATTGAGTACATCCTCAGGAGCTCGCAAACTTCATTGCTGAAGTACATGCAAAGGAAGGCGAGAAGGAAATAAAGGATGAAAAATCTAAAGAACCTACCTCAGAAGCTTAGAAGATGTCCATCGACGGAGCCTCAAGCTTGGAAGGCTCGGGGGGAGGGCTAGTCCTCATCAACCTACAAGGGATGGAGTTTACCTATGCCCTTCACCTCGAATTTCCTAGCACAAACAAAGAGGTTGAATACGAGGCCCTCATCGCAGGCCTCAAAATAGCTAGAGAGATGAAGGTAGAAAAGTTGCAAGTCTTCGTCGACTCTTTATTCGTTACAAATTAGGCGAACAAAGAGTATTTGGCAAAAGAACCTTCTATGGTGAAATACAAAGCAAAGGAAATGGAAATCATGCAGGTGTTCAGTAGCTGCTCTGTTACGCAGGTTCCAAGATCAAAAAACAAGCAGGCTGATGCTTTAAGCAAGCTAGCTTCTCTCGCCTTTACCCATCAAACGAAAGAAATCCTGGTTGAAGTACTAAAAAAGCCACCAATAGAGGCCCGAGGGATCCAATACATAGTTATAGAGGAAGCAAACACCTAGATGACTCCCCTAATGATTTTTCTTAAAGATAGAAAATTATCAGGAGACAAGGCAGAAGCTACCAGGCTTAAGATAAAGGCAACGCAATATGTGCTCGACAATTGCATTTTGTACAAGAAATCTTACTTATCTCCCCTGCTAAGGTGTATAGGCCTTGAGCAAAGCAACTATTTGATCAGGGAAGTACACGCGGGAATACGTGGAACACATTCAGGCCCAATATCAATGGTCACAAGGCTAATGAACTTGGGATACTACTGGCCTACCAAGCATAAGGATACTTCAGAAGAAAGACTTAGGTGTGAAGCTTGTCAACTTCATGCTCCAGTGATAACAAGCCAGAAGCATGATCTGGTTCCTGTTATAGCCGTATGGCCCTTTTACAAATGGAAGATGGACATCGTTGGTCCTTTCCCCGAAAGCTGAGGAGGGATCAAGTTCTTACTAGTAGCCATTGATTACTTCACATAATGGTCGGAAGTTAAAACCTTGGCATCAATCACAGGGAAGCAATTGATTAATTTCGTCTGGGAAAACCTCATTTTCCGATATGAGTTCCCTGGGGAGATAGTCATAAACAATGGAAGGCAGTTTGCTGAAAGCCTTTTAACACATGGTGGTTGGAACTGCAAATAGTGAAAGTGTTCAACTCGGTAGCATACCCTCAATCCAACGGCCAGGTTGTGCGTATGAATTGAAGCATCATTGAAATAATCAAGTCAAGACTTTGATGATATGTAAGAGACTGGTTAGAAGAGCTTCCAAGTGTCCTATGGGCCATAAGGAAAACTGAAAAAACTAGTCACAACCGTACCCCGTACAACTTGGTGTATGGTTCAGAAGTTGTAATCCACGCTGAAATTTGAGTAGGTTCTCATCGAAGCAACAATCGAGATGAGCAGCAAAACAACTCTGAGATCATGGTAAACCTCAATCTCCATGAAGAAGCTCGTGATCACGCACTGATTAGAGAAACGAGGTATAAAAGAAAGTTGGAGTCATACTACAACTCCAGGGTTCGTCAGGAGACATTCAAACCTAGAGACCTTGTTCTAAGAAACAATGACGCTAGCAAACAAGAGAACACCAGAAAGTTTGGTCCTAAATGGGAAGGACCTCATTGTATCACTGAAGTTTAGAATAGAGGATCCTACAAGCTTACAGACATGGAAGGAAAGAATGTTCCAAGGCATTGGAACACCAAGAATCTAAAACGCTTCTTTGTTTAGAAATTGCTAAAATATATGCAAGCATAATTGCTGATGTAATTTATTTCAAAAATTCGAATGAAAACGAAGCATTTTGTTAAAATCTCATCTACTATCCTATCAGGGGGTGAGCACCTTGACTAACTTAGTTCCCTGAGGTCCGGCCCTACACTTCCTCATGTAAAGGGATGAGCTTCTAGGCCAAAACCGCTCAATGGATACGGTCATGCCTTTTTTGTATACAGGGTGAGTTCCTAAAATAATTAAATTCACGGACATATCAAAAGCCATGCCAAGGGACGAGATCTCACATAAATACTGCTGCACAAGTGAGAACGAACACTTGAACAAAAACCCATGGCAAACATAACCATGGTATAATAAGATAGGATAGGTGCATCCATTCCTTTGATCAAATCAAGTACGGTATCTGCAACACCAAACTTAGATAAGATAATGAGAATGATACACAAAGAACGACATAAAATGTAGCAATACGAGAAAATAAGCAAAACAAAGCCATAAACATCAAACATAAAATGTAGCAATACAGACCGTCTAGGTTCTCATCATCGAAAGAAGCACCTTCAACAGGAGAGGCTAACTTGGGAGAATCATCATTTGGCTCCATGGATCCGACTCTGGTCTTCTTGTTCAATGTCTCACCACTAGCTTGGACGGAGGAACCAACATGCACACCAGGAGCAGCTAAGTCTCCAACCTCGCTAAAGGACCTTTTACCAGCTACCAACCACAGCACCTCCTCAGCTAGTTCCTTCTTCAGGCTAGCAGGTTCAAGACCATGGAAAATGGAAAGAGGTTAACCAAAGCATTTGGAATCTTCGTGGAGATAAGGATAAGTTAGGTGTTCCATTTCATGCACAGCTTCGATAAACCCCTTCTCCGAATCTGGATTAAAATACTTGGCACAAGACTCCATTGGCTTCCCAGCTTCATAATATTTATAACCAGCAACAAAAGCCAAATGACGACCGTGAGCAATAAGCTTACTATAAACCTAGCCAAGGGGTTCATTAAATTCAGAGTTGGGTAAGAGATAGGAAACGGTCTACTGATAGCCCTGCTATATGAGCTACTTATTGTCGCTTGTAAGCTGATCAACATGATGCTTCCAATCTAGAGTAGTGATAACAGCATCAGCCTTTTCCTCATCAAACTTTTTCCTTTTAGCAGACAAAGCCTCATGACCTGTCCAAACTTTCTGCCTCTCACTCTCAAAAACTGCGTCCAACTCCACAAGCTTCTCTTTATCCAACTCAAATTGGACCTTAATAATTTAAAGCTGACCGGCCACATCCTTCACCCGACCAGAGAGAACCTCAACCTCCTTATGTTCACCATCAAGGGTTGCCTTAAGTTTGTCACGCCAAGAAAGAAACTTATCATACTCCTCCATGGAGGTTGCCCATCTGTCAATACCTTCAGGGATAATGGCAGCAAGGCGAGCAACATTCACTACCATTGATCTCATTACCTCATCATTAGACATTGCGTTGAAATACCCTATCAGTAGGAGTAGCGATATGATAAATAGATTCGCGACAAACAAATGGATTCTTCAAAGAATCTTTCCTGAAAATGGACCACTCTGGCACTTAGATGGAATAACCATCCTCCACCAACAACTAAGGCTCATAAGCTTCCTCTTTACCCTTTTCGTTAGAAATTTTATTAGACTTACCCGTAGCTTCCTTCTTCCAACCAACCTCTTTCTTTCAAAAAGTTTCCTCTTCAACAACTTCCTTTTTCCCAAGAGTATCCTTCTCTCAAACAACACGCTTCTTCCACAATATCCTTCTTGACAACAACAAGCTTCACATCAGTTCTAGTGATTGTAGCAATGAGACTTGAGCCATCAATATCGTCATAAGTAAGCTCAGTAATGCGAAGTTCAGAAGGTAGGCTAATGTGGTCAGCAGAGGAGCTAGCCAACCACTTGCTCAAGTGAGGAGACATAGAAGCCTCCCTACCTTGAGAAGTCCCACCATCAGAAACACTAGAATAATTAACCACCCTAGTGTACTCCCCAACCTCATAGCGGATATGCCTAGTATGAACAACAACCCTGTAATCACCTTCAGCAAACTCTTTGGAAACTAACTGTACATTAGAAGTGTCCTCACACTTGATGAAATCTAGGGCACTCATACCTGCAAAAATACAAACATAAAGAGCAATCAGAGAGCTAAGCAAGGAAGACGTCAAACAAACTCTACGAAAGAAACATACCCTTCTCATTATAAGTCAATGAAGGTTCAGTCTTAGGATTAGGCCACCTAACACTTAAACCAAGCATAACTAGGACACTCTCAGTGAAGGGACGAACTCGAGAAGCAAAGGAGTGAAGTTTGGACAACAATATAGGATCTAACTCTTCAACAGAAGGCTCCTTATCATTCAAGGTAACATCAGAAGACCTCCAAATAGTCTTAAAAGGGATTATAGCATCAGAGACCCAAAAGAGTCGATCCTTCCATGAACCGTATAAACCAACAGTAGATGAAACCAACACCTTCTCCACTTGGGTTTTTTCTATGGTAAACTAGTTACCATTTTTGGTCAAATGGAAGAAACGATGGAACAATGCCAAGGAAGGATCATGACCTAGTGCACGACAAACTTGTTCAAAGTGAAGAACCCTAGCAACCCCCATAGGCGCAAATTGACCTAGCCTAAGACGATAGTACTTAAGGACATTGAGAATGAAAAGGGAAAAAGGATATCGAAGATTCGATCACTCAAACTGAAGAGTGTACAATGCTGATATATCCTAAATTATACATGTTTTGCATGCATAATAATCCTCATATTATGGTTCTAATTGAGTAATAACTTTGCAATTGAAACTTAAAACGTTAATATTTCATAATTGTAGGTTATTTGGTGTTCTAAATATAAATCAAGATGAAACTAGTCAAAAACACCAAGAAATCAAGCCTTTTGGATGATCATTCCCGAGATTTGACTCCCAAGAAGTCAAAATTGGACAACAAGAAGTCAACAAGTAGCTAAAAGATGAAACTGGGGAGCAGTAGGGCAATGCACGGCCGTGCAAACCCCAACTTGCTCCCCAAGACTCTAGTACACTACCAATTGTATCCTGTTTGATTCCCGAGGTGTTTGCACGCCCGTGGAATCCAATGCATGGCCGTGCATTGCTCATTTTGAGGCCTATAAATAGGTTGCTTGAGTTCTTCATTGAAATATACCATACACACCTAACCAGAGCTAAAGAAAGTCCATTTCTGTAGTATAGAGTAGAGAGTAGAGAGGCTCCTCCTCTTTGTCCGCAATAGGGGAGCCTACGAAACTCAGCGTTACGCTAGTTAGTATGGCCATTCGTGGCTAAATTCTTGTATTACTAGGGTGAAGATGATGTTTGGTGCATGTTAATGTTCGACATATTAATCTAGTGGTATGTTTATGTCTTTAATTATTCGTCCTTAAAACCACCATTTGGTGGGCATTTATTACTGTCTAAATCCGTTTTTATAATTGTGAGTGTTCTTGATTTTAAAGTGAAAGATCGTAAAACCTTATTAATCAAACTATCTTTGAAGCTTGTACGTCTTTATACAAGCAGAGATTGATAAGCCAAGGCTTGGTCAACATTATTAAGGTCGTACGCCTTTATACGAACTTATAATGTGACCAAGAATTGGTGAACTCATGTTGGGAATGGTTCGTCTTTATACTCAGTCCCATTGTTACAGCGCCTCCTAGTGAACAAAGTATAATCACCTATTTAACTTGAATACAAAGCATTTACGTTCGATGTCTTAAACCAACCCGGAGATGACCATTCGAAGGGTTGAAGGTAACTGTTGTCCCTAACGGGAGACACTACTATTTAATTTTAAGATTTTAATTCGTGAATCAAATGTCATGAGGACGAGGCTCTAGCGGTGACCCATGTCACAAGTTTGTAGAAGTCATATCACTAGATTAGTCAACTTAACATTATCACGTACCAAGCTGATTCGAAGTCCGAAGCAATACTTTTCGTGACCTGATCATTTCCGAGATATTTACTTTCTTGTTGTTTACTATTCTGCTAGTTACATTCCTGTTACACACATCACACACGTTTTTACTTTTACGTTATTTACTTTACCGTTATTAACTTTTCTGTCATTTACTATTATGCTTTACAAGCACACAAAACCCACTCACTAATTGATCTGGCTAAACAATAACAAAAGTTGAGTACTGGAACTAGACCATGCCCATTGGTTCGATACTAGTTTCTTACCTAAACTATATTACGCTGCGATAGGTACACTTGCCTATTGTGTGTGTTTTTAAGTTAAAGTAATTATCATTTTATAAATTTAAATCCTGATCTCGTAAAACAATCATAAAAATATATTATATTTTTATATATTAAAAACGACACATCAAATGCAATCGAACCGACTGGACATTTGCTAACCGGAACACAAGGACCGATAGCAGTAGGTTTAAAAGAAAGATCGATACCTTGGTCAGTGGAAAACACCTCAACCTCAACTTGAGATAACCTAGAAAACTGAACCGCCATGTCGTTTTTGGCACCCATCAAAGAAAAGGAAAAAGAAATCGCTTACCTTTACAGAAGAGGATCAACAATCGGGAAGACAAAATGTGGCAATAAAGGGGAAGAGCCGACGATTTCTCCAAAAGACAAAGCAAGAAGAGAACATAGAGGTTAATAAACTATCAAATAATCCATATCTTCCGTTTTTTGAAATTCAAATACACATTAGGAAAAGAGAAAAATAGGGGAAACGCCAGAACAACTGTCAAAAGTCATCATAAACACCCTACAAGAAACCGCCCAACTGTCCAATCAGTGAAATCAAACTTCAAATAAATGCAGAACATGCGAGCGTAGAAGCAGAGAATTTGGTAAGCAAAAGTAAAAGCAAAACGATAAAATTCAGAGCCATTGATATGTCCTAATTTATACATGTTTTGCATGCATAATAATCCCTAAATTATGGTACTAATTAAATGAAAACCGGGCAATTGATACTTAAAAACGTTTATATTTCACAATTTCAAGATAAATGATGTCCCAAGATAAACAAAGCAAAAAACTACTAAAAAACATCAAGAAATCAAGCTTTTGGAAAAGACATGCTCGAGCTTTGACCCCCAAGAAGTCAACCATGGTCAACACCAGTCACCAAGCAGCAAAAAGACAAAATAGGTAGCAGGAGGGGGATGCACGGCATGTATCCCATTGCACGTTTATGCAATTCCCTTCCTTGCTCCCCAAGCACTCCCGTGCCCTACCATGTGTACCTTTTGATTCCCTAGGTTTTTGCACGCCCGTGAATTGCTCATTTTGGGGCCTATAAATAGATGGCTTGGGTTCCTTATTCAAGACACACATAGAAACACCTTAACACCAGTCCAGAGAGAAAGACACACTTATAGAGTGCGTAGCTATAGTTTAGAGTAGGGAGTAGAGAGTAGAGAGGCTCTTTCGCTTTATTCGCAATAGGGGAGCCTACAAAACTCATCATTATGCTAGTTCATATGGCCATTCGTGGCTAAAACCTTTGTATTGTTTGGTGTATGTTACGGTTTAACTTATTACTGTAATGGTATGTTTATGTTCTTTAGTCATTCGCTCTTAAAACCATCTTCATGATGGACCTTTTACTATTATTATCTAAATTAGTCTTTAAACTTGTGAGTGTTCTTCCTTTTAAAGTGTAAGACCGTAAAATCATTTTAATCAAACTTCTTTTGAAACTTGTACGACTTTATACAAGCGAATTTTGATAAACTAAAGCTTGGTTGATATTGATAAGATCGTACGTCTTTATACGAACTTGTTATGAAACCAAGAGTTAGTGAACTCACGTTGAGAACTATACGTCTTTATACATGGTCCCATCGTTGCAACGCCTAAAACACCTGCCACGAAAACGTCCAAGATTTGTCTAAGGTATAAATTATAGGGACTATAAGTGTAAATATACTAAAGATCAAGGACCAAAAAGTAGAAAACATGAAAATCAGACGGTAACAGAACGTCACGGCTGGTAACGGTCCGTTACGGGTCAAACACGCGTACAATGATGGGTTGCCACGTGTCCAGTGACAAATGAAAAAAATCTAACGCGTGGAAACCCTATGACGGACCGTCACGCCGCAAAGCTACCAGGGTGCGCCACATATCACTCTGTAACGGACCGTCACGCCCTGGTAACAGTCCGTCACATCACAATTTAACCAGAGGGTGACACGCGTCTGATGACTAGTAAAACCTAATCTGGTGACAGACCGTCACCACCTGTCATGGTCCGACATGATTCCAGAATTTACCCTATAAATTGATGGCCGGGTTCATTCGATTTTCACATAACAAATCCGTCCTTTACTTCTAAAATCTATTCCATAGCTTCCCTAAGTCATTCCCGATGATACCGTCCAAGTCCCGCTCGTTCTAGTACTCGGTTTAAGAAGAAAACTCTCGTAGAAGTGCCGGAACGCTAGAGAAACCATGTTAGGAGTCTAGCTCTATAATTTCCTACTTAAAGGCTCATTCTCGATTATTTCTCTATCACATTATCAAGGTGAATACTTTTGTCTCTTTTAAAACTTATGTCATACATTTACATTTATAAAAATGGCCAAATAAAGGTTAAGGGAATAATGCTTAACGTTCTTCTACGAACAAAGCATTCAAGCCATAGGTATACGTAAAACTTGCAAGGGATACACGGTTCTCGGGTGAAAGTCCCGAATCGTGGCTGGTACTTATCTTATAACAATTTCGGAGGCGTAGACCTGGCCATTGTTATAAGACATGATACAAGTGTATACAGTGGTGTATATGATCATGAGATAAGGGCCTGTAGAATGTGTATACTGAACATAAAGTTATGATTACGAAATTAATACTTGTTTGTGACAAATGATTTTACTATTAAGATAATTGTAATCACCAGCGTTTGTGCTGACATTTCATTTTCAAAATGTTTTCAGGTAATCAATAGAAATGTAAAAGAAATGGGTACGGGCAGACAAAGATCTGGCCCATCAAATTAGAATTGAAAGGGATGAAATGCATGATGGATTCTCAGGCCTCATGCATAGATAATCCTAAAAAGAGAAAAGTGGAGTAGGACCAAGGAAATGATCAGCCTTGGATACTACTATCTCCTAGTGGCTATAAACTTATCTATAAGACAAGAAATGTATTTGATTTCAAACACTGTTTTGTAATCAAATTAAAAAGGGTATTTAAATCCCAGTGTTTATAAAGGCAAGGCTTTTGTTTTTTCAACTGAGTCTTGTTATTTACAAAAGCAACCCCCAAGGTTGAAGCATATGATGAAAAGATCCTTGTGAAAAGACTTCCACTGTATTTTATAAAACAACTCTGAAATCAAAACAGGTAACAATCGAGCTCACACACGTCCACGGATGCCCGAGGCGGGGTGTGAAACCGCCTCCCGGTGAACAAAGTTCAATCACTCTTTTAAATAAAAATAAAGATGTTTACGTTAACTCGGAGATAGAATCAAATAGTTGAGGGTAACGGTGTCCCTAGCTAGGAGTCCTACCATTTTATTCTAAATGACATAATTCGTGAACCAAATGTTGTGAGAATGAGGCTCTAGCGGTGTACCATTCACACATTTGTATTAGTCATACCATCTGATTAGTTAACATAGAATTATCATATACCAAGCGGATTCAAAGCCCAAAGCAATACTCGTTGTGATCTGATTATTCTCGAGCTATTTACTTTCCCATTATTTACTATTCTGCTATTTACATTTCTGTTACACACTTCACGCACATTTTACATTTTATGCTATTTACTTTACCGTCATTTACATTTCTATCATTTACTTTTCTGCTTCACAAGCACACAATACACACTCATTATTTAAACCGGCTAAACGATAACAAACGTTGAGTATTGGAACTCGACCGTGTCCATTGGTTCGATACTTGGTTCTTACCTAAACTATATTACGCTGTGATAGGTGCACTTGCCTATTGTGTGTGTTTTAAGTTTGAGTATTTATCATTTTATAAATTTAAACCCTGATCTCGTGAAAGCATCTTTAAATATTATTATATATATTTTCTATATATAACACACGCTGTCAGCCACCCATAACTAAGTCATAGCTAACCCTGACTTGGGGGGCTGATGACGCGGGTAGGCAGATCTGCAAAGCATGGAGCCAAGAAGCATGGTACCTCTTCATATCAGCTACACAGCTCAGAAGCTAAAGTGTATCTAGCTACAGTAGCAGAACAATATCGTGATCAAAGGTCAACACCCCAAGAAAAAAGCAGTATGATCTAGGATCGTCTCGACAAAGGAGGAACACAACCCTCGGAAATAGAAACCCTGGTGTCTACACTAAAGAGGCAAGGTCAGCCTGCATCAGATAAAGTAATAGAGAAGCAGCCCAAGAATAGACAACTCAGCTGGGCACCCAGTCCAACATGGGCAGGAAAGCTCCTCTACAAATGTAACGAACCAAAATCCGGGTTTCGTTTTCAAATAAATAAATAAATATTTCTAATTAATATTATGGTGAAAATAATATTTTAGAAATAAGTTGAAACTAGTGGGTTTCAAGTTAGTATCGGGGTTACACTAGTTTTAGCTAGTTTTGGAATGAAAGGGGAGAAAAGGAAAGTTGAGGGACTGAATATGTAATATGGAAAATCTGCCATATTTGACTATAGAAGTCAAAATTGAACTCATTTTGAGTTGTTGGGTCGTTCAAGAGGAAGAAGGGAGAAAACGGGATTGAAGCCAAAATCGTGCATTTGAAGCTTGAAACTTGAAGGTGTTGGCTCACACATCACCTCTCTAACATCAAGTAAGTGTTGATCATCCCTTTCCTCTCATTCATGAGGTGTTCTTGGTGGGTTTTGATAGAAACTCGAATTTATGTATGCATGTGGTGAAATAGTGTTAGATTATTAATAATCTAGCTAAACTAAAGTTAAAGAATGATGATTAACATCTTAGAACCCTTTGATTTTGATTATGAGAAGTTAGGATTCATATGGTGAAAATTGGGGGTGTTTGGATCATAATGCTAGAATGTTGAATTAATGAAGATTAAGTGTTTTTAAGATGTTAGACACTTGAACAAACACCAAATTAACTTAATGATAATTTTTGAAAGAAGAATTAGTGTTAAGATTAAGTTAACGAAACTCAAGCAGGTGAGTTTGTGGTGAAAGAGGGTGTTTGGTTATGAGGATAACCCAAACGGGTCAATTTGGGTTGGAATTGGGGAAATTGAGTTGTGAACTCAATTGTAATGAAATTTTGGAATATGTTAGATTACTAAACTAGGTGTGTATGTTTAGGTAATCAAATTGTGGGTCTAGAAGGCGGAGCGGGATCTTCTAACCCGAAAGGTAAGTGCTTTTGCACTTACTTAGTTATGATGATAAATGAGTTTTATGCAATGTTGTATGTATAATGTGTAAAGTTGCATAATTTGTTATGTGGTATGAATGAGCATAAAATTGTATGCATAATTGAAGGAATGTAGTTATAGTATTTATACTATAATGGATAGATTGGTTATGGAGTTACGATCTCGTATCCTTTGGGATACGAAGTTATGGCCTACGTGCCATAATGGAAATGGATCATGTGTTGATCATAAATGAAACGGAATTATAAATGATGAAAGTAACTTGTAGGTGATATACAAGTGTATGAAATCCTTAATTGACCAAATGGGTGTTAACGGGTCAAATAGGTGAAAGGTGTGAAAACAAGTTGTGAATTTTGTGGACTATGTGTTATGTGATTGTGTGCATACTTGTGATATGATAAATTATGAATGATTTAGTATGTACAATGAATGAATGTAGTTATAGTGTTAACCTATAATGGTAAAGGATCATGGGTTGATCGGATCATGTGTTGATCATAAACGAAACGGAGTTATGGCCTTGTACCATAATGGAAAAGGATCATGGGTTGATCGGATCATGTGTTGATCATAAACGAAATGGAGTTATGGCCTTGTACCATAATGGAAAAGGATCATGGGTTGATCGGATCATGTGTTGATCATAAACGAAACGGAATTATGGCCTTGTACCATAATGGAAAAGGATCATGGGTTGATCGGATCATGTGTTGATCATAAACGAAACGGAGTTATGGCCTTTATGCCATAATGGAAATGGATCATGTGTTGATCATAATTGAAACTTGTAGTAAGGGTGCAAGAATATGTAGCCTAAATGACAATTTGGGTGGAAACGGGTCAAATGGGTGAATGGGTGAAACAAGTAGAAATTTACTTGTTTGTTATGAATTTATCTTCATTACTAATGGTGATATGTTTATATGGTTGTAGGAAAGGCTCCGAAGTAGTCCAAGTCAAGTCCAAGGCGTGAAGGGTTCTCGTATGCATTTTGGTAATTTGGGGATTTTTGGGGAAAACCCCGTAGATGGATGTAAATTTGATACACAAATGATGATTTAGTGTATTTACTTGTTGTTGATGTATTTTTGGTCAAAACCCAAGTGTTGGGAATTTTTAGTGACTTGAAAAATGGAAAAAGTTGGAAAAATGGTTAAGTGCTGAAACCTGCAGAAAAACTGGAAACTTTCTGTGAAAACAGGTCCCTCGCGGGGCGCGAGGGAGGTGGCCTATGTTTCTCGCGGGACGCGAGAGGTAAAAAAAAAAAAAAAATTTCTGGGATTTAAGTCTTCCGCGCATTAAAGTTTTGTTTTTTAAAAGTGGTGTGTTTCAACAAAGGAGAGTATTACCCACTCCTCAGGGCAGATTTATTCACAATCGGTCATACACTTACACTTAAAACCCTCTTTCTATAATATCACCTCTTGAGAACACGTTAACTTATTCTCAAGGCAAAGGCTGATCACGGTAGACTGTTGAATCACTTTTGTGTGACAAGCACTCTGGATATTGTCTTCGCTTTTGTACTTGTCTTGTATGTATTAGTCTTTGTATGTTAGTGTCTGTATGTTTCAGTTATCGAGTTGTAATTACTAATGTATGTACTAGTCGTCTATTTTCTCTAAGGGTTTTACGCACTTAGCATGTGCGCAGGAATTACTTCCCGCGTACTTAGCAAGTACGCAAGAATACTCTGCGTACTTGTTAAGTACGCAGGAACAATTTGCCATGGGCACTGGTTATGTGTGCAGAGATCAGGTCTAGTATAAATAGGTTGTGGTGACAGAATTTATGTACGCACTCATTAGTAACATCTCTATAACCTACAAGTTTTATAATAGACGTAGTTTGAAAGTGATTTCGTTGTTGGTTTACTTTGTGTTGCTTGTTTCTCCACCTAGTCACGGGTATTCCGCACCCGGTCCGACTAGTCACACATCCACAAGTAACGATCCGAGACACCCAGGGACCTACAAGTGGTATCAGAGCCTAGCTCTTGATTTCGAGTGTTGTGAGTGTGTTAGGAGCATCTTCTACACATCCTACAGAGTTTTATAAGCAAAAGAGAGTGTCTTTTAGTGATTTTTGAGATAAAATTGCGGTAGCTCTTGAGCACTATTTTAGAAGTAAAAATAACTCAAAAAACGACCTTTTGTTATGTATTTCAGTGTTTTGAGCATCAAAGGTTGGTTAGAAATGATTTTCTGACACTTTGACTCATTTTGTTTGGTCATATCTTCAACTTTTTCTATCTCCGGTGAGATTCCAGTGACCGGAAAAAGTTGGTGAGGGTTGGTGAAAAAGTGATCTGCGTACTTACCTTTTTTGGAAACATGTACAGGATTCCGGTGTACTTACCAACTACGCAAGACCATTTCTTGTTGTGTACTTAACTCCTTCCGGCGTGCTTGTCATTTACTCCTACGTACTTGTTAAGTACGCAAGATCAAATCTTAAGTGCGCAGGACCAAGTTCTTAAGTGCGCAAGGCCAGAACGTAAGTGCGCACATTGCTTTAATTTTTCTGAAATTTGACTAAGTGTTTCACCATGGCAAATCTTCACAATCTCGGTAACCTGTTAAATTATAACAATGAGATTGGAACCCCACAGAAACCACCAAAGCAGCTTAACATAAATGATTACTCAAACTGGAAAGCACGCTTTGAGCATTATATCTCATACACCGATTCTTCACTTTGGATACCCATTCTAGAGGGTTATAAGCATCCCACATATACATATCTTGATGAGGAAGTTCCCAATCCTATCTCCAAACTTGATGAAGAAGAAAAGAAAGTTTATGACAGAAAGAAGAAGGCACACGGATCTATTAGTATGGCCTTGACCAAGGAGTTATTTCACTGCTTTAGAGGATACGATAACTCCAAGGATCTCTGGAAGGCTTTGCAGAAGAGATTCGAGGGAAACAGCGACATCAAGAAGAGTAAGAGGGATCTTCTTAGGAAGCAGTATGAGTGCTTCAGATATCTGGAGAATGAATCCATAGATGAGCTTATCTCTAGATTCTGTCATCTGCAAACTGAGCTGAAAGCTTTTGACCTCATCTATCCAAATGAGGAGTTAGCTGAGAATTTTCTACATGCCCCACTAAAATTTGAGATGTACACTACCTTGATTAGAGAGAACTCAAAGTTTTATGAGATGACTATTGATGAAGTAATCGGAAAGGTTCAAGCACATGATATAAACCTAAAATGAAAAGATAGCTTAGGGAGACCTCAAATACAAACCCTTCTATGTATTTTGGGACGTCTTCCACAGCCAAGTCATCGGGTTCTAGAATTGCCCTTTTCTCAGGGAACACTCACGAGCAGGATAATTCAAAAGTTTATGGTGGTCATGCTTGCTATACAGCATCTGGATCTGGTTCTGGTTCCGGATCTCATCATCAAAATTCCTCAAGAAATCCTTCTCCCACATCTTCAGCTAACGAATCTGCAATAGCCAAGATAGCTGAAGATCATGTGGCTTTATTTTCATCCTGCATGCTTGCCTATGAAAACTTCATTGGTGGCAAGCTAACGTATCCTGAAACCATAGAAGAAGACTTTAATCAGGTGGATCCGGATGATACGGAAGACATGGATATTCAGTGGAATATGGCCATGATCTTGAGAGAGCCAAGCGTTTCCTGAACAGAACAGGAAGAAAGTTCATTGGTGGGCATTCAAATGCCAAAGTTGGTTTTGATAAATTCAAAGCCACGTGCTATAAGTGTCAGATTTTTAGACACTTTGCTCGTGAATGTCAAAAGGACAAAGCACCGGCCTCGGGTTTCACCAGACCTAGCTAAGGAAACAGTCAAGGGTACAACAACTCCAACAACCGCAATCAAAGTCAAAGTGGTACGTCCAACGCTTTGGCAGCTCAACAGAACGATAGCTTTGATTGGGGTGTTCATCTGGAGGATGCCATTATTGCTCAAACACAGGTTGGTCTCATGGCTGACATTATGGAGATGACGGAAACAGATGAACGGGAAGCTTCTGTGGCTTACCAAGAAGAGTCTACAACTGTAGTTGCCCTCATGGCTATTGGAGTGGCATCATGTTCATCAAATGAGGTAGATTCTAACTCTTTTGCTGTCATTTCTTGTTCAAAATGTCTGAGCTTAAAGGATGAAAATTCTAAGCTTCAAGACAAAATCGAACCCCTTCGTATTGCAACTTTAAGCTACAAAGAAAACAAAAAACGATACAAAGATTCAATTGAAACTTTGAAGAAAGATAAACGTGATTATTCACTTAAAATCAGTGATCAACAATTTCATTTGGATGTTGCGTACAAGGGGTTGGAAAAGAGAAACAGCGAGATCATTAAGCTGCAAAATGAGATCTTGCAGTTGAAAGGCAATATTGACAAGTTGAAAAATTCTCGTTTTGTGGTAGAACACTATGAGTCTGTTGTGAGACAAGTGAATGGCTTAGGGCTGGGTACTAATTCCATTCTTCCACAGTAAGCGGGAAATTTGTCAATGGATTAATTTTCATTAATCTGTCTTGCGTTGATGATTCCTCAAGTAAGGCTAACTCTGCATCTGATGAAGAGTTCTTTACTGCTTCTGATGATGGGTCTGAGAGCACCTGCCCTGAAGGAGTAGTCTCTGAGGAGTTGCTCGGTGAAAAGAATGTTAAGAAAAACATTGTCACTAATGGTGATAATTGTATTTTGACTGAACCCGATATCGTTGAATCAAATGAAAAATTAAAAGTGATGCTTTATGGGGGATATAAAAACATTAATCAAGTTAAGAAAGAAGCATTTTCAGCTCGTTTTGGGCTTGGCTATCAAGAAAATATGCAAAAGTATTATATTCCCAAAAACCAATCACCATCGGGTCAAACTACTGTTCACCAAACAACTTCTCCTGTTCATTATGCTAAGTCATCAAATTTCAAATCAAATGAGCCTTACAGGAGGACTTACAAAGAAAAGAGAACATGTTTTCATTGTGGTATGGTCGGTCACATCTTGGTGAACTGCCCTAATAAGAATCAAGGGAAACGGCCAATTGGTTCACAACCAGTTGTTGTCCCCAAGTCACCACCAGTGAAACAGCCCAAGAGTCCTAAAGCAAATGTGGTGAAACCACCGGTAAAACCTATGGTAAAGCTAAAAAATATATGTGAGGCTAAACCATTTGTTTCAAAAATCAGAAAGCTACATGCTAAACCTTGTGCATCTACCTCTGGTAGTTCACCAACCGGTGAGAAACCTGTGGTAAAACTCTCCAAACCACAGAGGAGAAGAAAGAAACAAGAGATTGAGAAAGCTAGAACAACTTGCTGGAGTTCAATCAGGTGAAGCTTCCACTAGTTCACCTGCTGCTATTGAATGTAAGCCTACTGTTCCAGTAAATAAAAAGAAGAGGTTCTGGAACAAGAAATCCAAAAGTTCTCAATCTCCTGATCCCAAGTCTTCAAAACATTCATCCATTTTTGACAGTCACGAATATGAGTTAATAGAGGTTATTTATTTTGAGAATGACGGAGGACCCAAGACCACTATGGCTTGGGTCTCCAAATCTAACTGATCTGTTTTGTGACTCATACAGGGACATTCAAAGGTACTATCTCTAATCGTTGGTATGTAGATAGTAGATGCTCTCGGCACATGACAGGCAACATGGCCCTGCTTCAAGATGTAAAACCATTCAGAGGCGGCTATGTGGCCTTTGCAGGGGAGAAGGGCGGTAGTATTACTTGTCAAGGCGTGGTTTCAAATGGTTGTGTTAGCTTCGACAACGTCAACTATTGCTAGCAGCTTAAGCATAACCTGTTGAGTGTCTCACAGATGTGCGACAAGGAGTACTTAGTTATGTTTGACCAGACAGAATGCATGATTCTCAAACCTGGTTTTGAAGTTCCTGAAGACTAGATTCTGATGCGAGCACTAAGGACAAATGACACTTATCATATCAATATAAGCGTGGCAACAACCACCTCTTCAGTTGCTACTTGTTTGCTTACCAAAGCGACAGAACTTGACTCAATCTTGTGGCATAGGAAACTCGGACATATTTCTTTTCATAAAATTAACCATCTTGTCGTAAACGGTTTAGTTACCGGGGTTCCTATGCTGAGATTCTTTGTTGCAGATGACTGTATGCCTTGTAAAAAGGGCAAACAGCAACGGAAGTCTCACAAGCCCAAGCTCCAAAACTCAATCGATACCCCTTTGGAGCTCTTACATATGGATTTGTTTGGGCCCATAAGTATCAGGAGTATTGGAAGGAAGTCATACTGTCTAGTTGTAACTGATGATTTCTCACATTTTTCTCGGGTGCATTTTTTAGGTACAAAGGAAGAGACTGCTGACATTCTTCAATACCTGATCCTGAGCTTGTAATATCTTTGCAAGTTGAAGGTTAGAAGAATAAGGAGTGATAACGGAACTGAATTCAAGAATAATTTGATGGAGCTTTTATGTCTCAAGAAGGGGATCCGTCATGAATTTAGTGCCCCGTACACACCTCAGCAGAATGGAGTTGTAGAAAGGAAGAACAGAACCTTGATCGAGACTGCAAGGATAATGCTGTCAGATGCAAAGCTTTCTGTAACTTTCTGGGTAGAAGCAGTAAATACAGCTTGTCACGTTTTGAACAGAGTTTTGGTTGTGAAAAGGCATAACAAGACTTGCTATGAGTTGATCAACAATCGACCTCCCAATCTTGACTACCAAGTTCCTTTTGGTAGTCCTTGTTCCTTATTGCTACAATACAAGAATCGAAAATCTAAATTTCATGCAAAAGCAGTGGAAGACATTTTCTTAGGATATGTTGCCAATTCACCATGCAAGAGAATGTACAATATAGGAACTTGTACTGTTGAGGAAAGGTTCAAAGTGGATTGCAGTAAACACATCATTCCACCATAACCAACTGGTCCATCTTGAGGTTTTGATTATGATGCGCTTTTCATGTCTTTCAACCTTCCTGATTTGTCTGCCGATGATGCTGCAAATGTGTACGATTTCTTTAATGGCGGTGATGATTCAAATTTCTCCACTCGTGCCACGGTCCCTAATGTAACTTCCGATTCCAATGCTGCATCTGCATCTGGAACTCATGACAGTGATGATGTTGAAGTTGTCCATGTTGATGGAGATGACGCTCTAGCTAATCCTAACACTCGTGTAGGAAATGAAGCTCCAGCTGATCCAATCAACATTGAATCATCGTCCTCCAGATCACATAATATGGGGGAGTTGAGCATGAATCTAGACACAAATATCCAGGAACCGCTCATACCAGAGATGAAAGTGCATAAGAATCATCCAATTGACAACATTATTGGTGATCCTCATACCGGTGTTCAGACTCGTCATAGAACCATTACTGAGAACACTAGTTTGTACGTTGAGTTACTTGACTCTGGTATCATGGAAACATGTTTGCATGCAGGATTCGTGTCCCAGTTGGAGCCGAAGAATGTGAAGGAGGCTCTCGCTGACAACTGTTGGATTGTGACGATGCAAGATGAACTGTCTCAGTTCCAAAAGTTGCATGTGTGGGATTTAGTTGACTTGCCAAGAGGCGTACAACCAATTGGAACCAGATGGGTGTTAAAGTGCAAAATGGATGATCGTCATGTCGTAGTGAAGAATAAATCAAGGTTGGTTGTTTAAGGATTTTATCAACAAGAGGGCCTGGATTACAGTGAAGTATATACCCTAGTTGCTAGACTTGAGGCCATTCGACTGTTTCTTGCTTATGCCTCCTATGTCGGCTTCAAGGTTTATCAACTTGATGTGAAGATTGCTTTCTTGTATGGAAAAGTTCTTGAAGAGGTCTATGTCAGTCAACCTTCGGGCTTTGAAGATCCGCATAATATCAATAAAGTGTATAAGCTCGACAAAGCACTTTATGGTCTTCATCAAGCACCTCGGGCATGGTATGATACGTTATCAAAACATCTACTGTCAAATGGTTTCGACCGTGGACAGATTGACTCGACCCTCTTTATTCGGAAAACAGGAGGTGATATTTAACTCATACAAGTGTATGTCGATGACATTATATTTTGGGTCTACAAATGAAGAGATGTATAGGGAATTCGAACAGCTGATGAAGTCCAAGTTTGAGATGAGCAACATGGGTGAATTGTCGTTCTTCCTGGGTCTGTAATTCAGTCAAAGAGAGAATGGCATCTATCTACATCAAACTAAGTATATGCAGGACATCTTGTCAAAATACAAGATGAATGATAGCAGTACTTATGGCACACATATCCCTGTCAATCACAGTTTGCATCCAGACAAAGACGGAAAGGATGTGGATTGTAAATTGTACTGTGGGATGATCGGTTCTCTCATGTATCTCACAGCTTCAAGGCCCGACATAATGTTTGCTGTATGTTTGTGCTCAAGGTTCCAGTCACAACCAAAAGGGCCTGATATGATAACTGTTAAGAGGATATTCAGATACTTGAAAGGGAAACCCCGATTGGGTCTTTGGTACTCAAAGCAGCAGTCATTTGACCTCAAAGCCTATACTGATTCAGACTATGGTGGTTGTAACCTTGATAGAAAATCAACTTCAGGTGGATGTCAATTCTTGGGAGACAGGCTGGTTTCCTGGCAGTGTAAGAAGCAGTCAACGGTTTCTATCTCAACATGTGAAGCAGAGTACATTGCTGCAGTAAGCGGTTGTTCTCAGATATTGTGGATTCAGTAGCAATTGAGAGACTATGGCTTAAACTTCACAGGAACTGCACTGTTCATTGAAAACAATGCCACCATGTCCATCACAATCAACCCGGTGAAAACATTCCAAGACTAAACATATTGAAATTCACCACCATTTCATTCGTGATTGTGCGGAGAAGCATCTCATTGAACTTGTAAAGGTTCACACGGATGACAAATTTGCTGACCTTTTTACTAAGGCGTTTGATCGAACACGTTTTGAACATCTTGTCAACATAATAGGAATGTTCAATCCGGAGTGAAAACTTGTTTTTCTTAAATCAACTCAATTTATGAAAGTTAAATCTTATTTCTTTTAAGTTTTCTGTATAGTTATTTTAATTTTCAAATATTTATAAAAATCCAAACAAAATAGAAAACCAGAAAATTTTAAAGTTCTCTTGAGAAAAGAGGAAATGATAGTACATCAAAAATGATCTAAACGTCCTACACTGCACATATGGGAAATGATTGTGTCATGCTTACTTGATTGTTTAAATTGTTGTGTTTTTAATCTGTTTGTTTACAAGTAATTTGAATTGTCAGTAGGCTGTAAGCATCTTTGAATCATTAGTAGGGTGGAAATTAAATTAATACTACAACTGTGATTTGAACCCATGTTTTCTAGTGTGTGTGCGTAAAAGAATGCAAAAGATCACTATCGGATATAGGATGTTAGATTTTGGTAATTATTTTCTTCTGAGACTAGTTTTGGGATAGGTCGTTAGCACAATTAATGCGGTTCATCTCACTGCCCATACTCACAAGTATGCAATGAGAGATTGAATCAAGACATGTCTTTACATCAACCGTTGAGCGTGTATTCACCCTTGAATCACTCCTGATTCATTGAATTCAAATCCAGATAAAAGTTGGATCCCCTTACCTAAATCCTCAAACACCATATTCAGTATCCTGAATTATCATACCGATATTCACTAAAGAAATCACATGAACCAAGACAAATGAATCACTCGATTCTGAATCTTAGGATTCCTGATAATCCTTATGGATTCTGTTTGATTTTTCCTGTGCTAATTGATGTAGCCTCATTCTAGAAATTTTGAAAATCTTTGGGAAAATCTTAGATGCCTTGAAATAGTGCAATTTAAATTTTGTAGCACAACTGTGGGGTACACGTTGTATATCTTATAATTAAGTACCTTAACACACAAGAACATCATGCAACGATGCTTATGGTTTCAAATCTTATAATATTGACAACTTGAATTTACTTATTTATATTGCATATTACGTATGAATAAGTAGTAATCCATGACATGATCCCATATTCTTTGATGTTTATTGTGTATCATTTTAGCTTACAATAGCCTGATATGATTCTCTGCTCGTGTCATTGAACAAAAATAGCTTGTGTGTGAATATGTGTATATCGTTATTCTAAAAAGATCAAAAAGATTTTAAGTTTGTGTATAATTCAATTCTTATAAAAAATGCCAAAAATATTTGTGTTTAACCTTCTTGAATTGACTTTGAATCCTCTTAATTGAATGTGCTTATCCTGTTCATTATTTGACTTTGACTTCTTCATAATTTGAGTTGAAATTTGTGAAACACAAGGGTTTCCGCGTACTTGACTAGTGCGCAGGAATTAAACATTGCGTACTTGCTAAGTACACAAGACTTAAGTCATGCGTACTTGTCAAGTACGCAAGCTTTAAGTATTGAACACTTGCTTAGTATGCAAGACCCAAACATGTGGGGTATATACTGCACTTAGAGCATTTTTTCTGAGTTTCATCCCATTTCAAAAGAGTGCACTGTTGTTTACCCTGATCACCTTTTTCCTCGAAAATTTTGTGCGTCCCCGAACGGTTTTTCATCCCGATTCTAGTTTCAACATCATCTAACTAACATTTGGTGAGAATCTAGGACCATTTCGTCCGTTAAATCTTGAGTTTTGGATGAATTTGAAGAACTAGGTTTTTAGACATTGATTTTTGGCAAATTTTGGTTGTTTTTGACACACATTTTGACTTAAAAATTGTTTAAAATCATTATTCAAGGCTCGATCATCACCTAATTGTCCATTACCCTCGGTCAAAATTTAGGTACGCACGAATGTTCATCGGTCAAAAATTAGGTCAAATGACAGGTAGATAGTATATTTTTTATGTTGGTCTTGGTTACAATGGTCGTATACATGGTTTTCGACCTACTTGCAACCCACATCATCATCAAACTTCACAAGTTCTGATTTTTGGATTTTCAAAATTGTGCCTAAGTGTTAAGTCGTGCGTACTTAACAAGTACGCAAGACATAAGTCATGCGTACTTGCTAAGTACGCAAGACCTAAACCCCGCGTACATGACAAGTACGCACGAAGGGAATTTCTGAAACTTTTCTAAGTCTGGATTTTCAGTTCTTTGTGAATGTACTATACTTGGTCATGCGTATTCATTTCCAATGAGTCTTCTTGTTCTTATTGTGTTTACTGTTTGATTTTGCAGTAATGCTCATGCATTTACAAGTGAGATCAATCTACTGGCACTTACTGAACCGGAATGGAAGGGTGCTGCACTTGAGTACCGGGAGATCGTTGATTTCTTGAACCGCTCAAAGAAAAGCTACGCTATTTCAGTAGACCCTGTCGTATCAAGACCGTACTTGGAGCAGTTCTGGGATACGGCAGAACATGACTGCACAGTAACCCCAAATGTCATTCGGGCTACTGTGGCAGGTCATTACATTGCCATTTCTGAGGACACTATCAGGAGGGTCTTACAGTTCCGGGATCTTGCAACCGACCCAATTTTCTATCTTGATTATTTTGTGGATGGGTGTTGGAGGCAACGTATGGGATACGTAGGTGTGCGGGATTATTCATCTTACAAGAATATGTGGGTGCTAGATCAGTGGAGGTACTTTGACCACGTAATGATCATGTGCATTTCTTCCAGGAAGGCAGAGAAGGATGCCATGGGACATGATCTAGCAGCCGATATGGTTGGACTGTCTCTGAATAGGGGCTTTAACTTCTCTCGATACGTCTACAAGGCTATCACTAATCAGATTGACACAACGGAGAGGTTTAGGTTCTTGTTATACCCCAAATTTGTACAACTCTTGATAAATGATGCGTTGCCTAATCTAACTGCTTTTGGGGAGAGACAGCAAGTTAAGCGGGTGGCCAAGAGAGTTTTCTCACAGTTCTTGATGCCAGGCAGTGTAGAACCTACCCCTGAGCATACTCCACTCTTTGGCCACCTGGTCAATGAAGCATACATAGTGCCTGCAGATTGGAGATGGAGATGGTATGGTGCAGAGTCTGAGCCTGAACTCAGTGAACACAGTGATGAACAACAAGAAGAAGAGGAAGTTGAATCTAAGGATGATGTGTCTGAAGACGAAGAACAGGGAAGTGGGGGTGCTGAAGAATCCGACTCAGAAACAACCGAGTCAGATTCATCTGATTCTGATGATGCACCATCCCAGGCACACCCAAGGAGATTGACGAAGGTGACCCTTCCCGAGTCATCTTCCAAGAGAAAGAGACAAGAGACAAGCAGTGAATATGGGCCCGATTCTGATTCGGAGGTTGCTATACAAAGACGAAGACGGGAAAGTATCAACAAGCATCAGGGAGATAGGCCACATCAACCTATGCTTCGTGAAGTGGAAGTAAGTGCTCAGAGGCAAGTAACTGTGACAGCTGCGAGCACTGAATCGACTTCTACTTCACCTTCACAACAACTTTATCGACGACAGAGGAGGAGGCCATTGGTAACATTTGTTGAGGCTGCTGCTACTATCACAGAGAAGGTTCCTGTGATAGTAACCATCCCTGTACAATATGTCCGGGTGGCGGTAACGACTCCAATTCTGGCCGAGTCTGTCACCATCACCCCTACCTCAATCCCAACAACCACTCTCCAACACATCAGTGAACCATTTCCTGAGTTTGATTTTGATGAAATCTTCACCTTCCCAACTCATCAAGCCAAAGCATCGTCGTCTAGGGGTCCTGATCCTAGAGATGCCAGGATCGCTCCTCTAGAGACTTACGTTGCTGGATTACTTGAAATGGTACGGAAATCACGTGACGAGTCTGATAAGCAACAGGGCCAGATAAACTCACTGATTGATGAAGTTGCCGCTTTGAAGAAACAGCAAGCGGTTGATGAAAAACAACGTAAGGAGCATGATGCTATGGTTAAACTTGTCTGTGACATGGCAAAGACGTTTTCTGCTCAGGGGGAGAGATTGAAAGAATTGTTGGAAAAGCAACCACCTAAGCCGAGCAGTGAAGAGGCTTGTCACTCAGTTGATCTAACTAAGGGTGATGATCAGGACAAGGATCCTGAAGCCGGATCGAGTGGAAGTGAGCAACAATCGTCGGCTTTGGCGATTGTTCCCATTTTTTCCGTGCTTATGGCTGAAGGGGAGTCTACTCGGAGTGAAGGTGGAGGTGATGCTTCAGGTTGTGATAAAGGAAAGTATGTGGCTGACATATTTAAAGATCTATCTGAAGACATGTCAGACGATGTGATCCTATTATTAGAGCCAGACTATTCCAAAGAAGCACAGATCGATGCTCTCTACAATCTGGAAGAGGGAGAGATGGAGTCTGGTGACGACCGGGATGAGGAGGATGAGGATGTTGTGATTGAAGTTCCCAAGGGAGACGGGGAAGGAGAATATGAGTTTGAGGATGGAGAGATTTTCGAAGCTCCATTATTTGAAACTAATCTTGACACAGGTTCAGTCGAGCATGTAAGTATTGTTGAGGCGTCGACTGAAGCTTCTCCTACCGACCCTACACCTGTGGATCCAGAGGCGCAGAAAAGCAAACATACGCCTGCAAGTTCATCAAAGGATCCGGCTCATGTCTGGCAGAAGACATCAATCATAGACAAACATAGAGCGACAGGTATGATCTTAACTGTGAAGTTCGAGGATGACAAGAAGCTCTTTGCAATTAAGCGAGCTGGGGGGTTCAATACTTGAAACCAACCAGTGAAGCTTTCAGCTCCTTGCCAAAGTTCGACCTTGTGAACCTAGTAAATCAAGAGTTGTTGGGTCACTCAAATCACGTAGTATCGATGGGTTTATGGGAGGTTTTGCAGCGAGAGGTAAGATCTGGGAAGTTCGAAATCTTTAAGCCTCAAGTGTCCAAGCGAGTCAGGGACAAGAACGTTAGACATCCTGTGACTCATAAAAGCTTAAAGAAACTGGTATACAAGCCAGTGTTGTGTGAAACCAAGATTCCCCTGAGCAAGTTATCTCAGGATATCCTCGGTAACATATGGTACTGGTACATAGATCCTAAATCGGGCGAGGCAGTGGTGATTGGAAAGGTGTGGTCCGAAAGTGGAAGCTTAGTGCCAAGGGAGCTGATCAGAGTTTTTGATGAAGTCTGCCTCATAAACTTTTCTGTGAAAGATCTGGAGGTGCTAGCTGACAAGTACTACATGTATACGGACGAGTGGACAAAGTTCCTTGATTCTAAATACGACAAGGTGGTCAAGTTCTGTCTTGACTACAAGAAGAAGATGGAAACCAAAGCTGGGGAGCAGTGAAGACCGAAGACAATCCAGAGTTGTTGTCAAGGGGGAGTTTGTTGAAGCACTTTTGTGTGATAAGCACTCTGGATATTGTCTTAGCTTTTGTACTTATCTTGTATGTATTATTCTTTGTATGTTAGTGTCTATATGTATCAGTTATCGAGTTGTAATTACTAATGTATGTACTAGTCGTCTGTTTTCTCTAAGTGTTTTGCACACTTAGCACGTGCGTAGGAATTACTTCCTACGTACTTAGCAAGTACACAAGAATACTCTGCGTACTTGTTAAGTACGCAGGAACAATTTGCCCTACGCACTTGTTATGTGTGCAGAGATTAGGTCTAGTATAAATAGGTTGTGGTGACAGAATCTATGTACGCACTCATTTGTAACATCTCTGTAACCTACATGTTTTATAATAGACGGAGTTTGAAAGTGATTTCGTTGTAGGTTTACTTTGTGTTGCTTGTTTCTCCACCTAGTCATGGGTATTCCGCACCCGGTCCGACTAGTCACACACCCACATGTAGCGATTCGAGACACCCGGGGACCTATAGAGACCACCTCATGTGGTGAGACTAACGGTGTTTTGCTTCTTAGCAGGTCCATACAGGTTGTCGAGCTCGGGAGACATCCATACCCATACCCATACCCATTCCCAGTTCTATTCGTGTTGTAGCAAAAAACTTGAAATCTTTTCATCCCCTTTCAATAGTCTTCTCATATTTAATGTATATCTTTTGATGGAAACTGAAATCTAAAGATTGGAGTCTTGTGTTGAGTTTAAAGAAAGTTATATCTTAATCTCAATCTGACCATCTGAACCTCCATCTCTCTCTTTCTTTTTCTTTCTAGTGTTTAACAAACTTCATGTTCACAGTTTTGTAAAATCATTCTTAGAACATCAAGTCCCGAATTGATACCAACAAGAACATGAAGTTTGGTGAATAACTCTCACACATTTTATAAATGAGAAAAATCACTCAAAAACTGAATTACATAATTCCTACCATGACTCGGTATTTATAGTATTTAACCTACTTGCAAAACAAGGTATCCAAATTATAAACGTACTTGGAAAACTAACTTATACCCAGTTATCGCTTTTAGTCCCTAGGCCATCCACCGTCTTGTGGGAGCCCAACCCACTGACTAATGGGTTGGTTCAAGATTTTACCTCCAACATTCATCCCCTAATTTCTGAATTGAATTAGGGAGATCCTTAACATCGAGCAGCTCTCACATTTCCTTAAACTTTATCTTTTCCAGTGCTTTTATCAATATGCTAGCTCTCTGTCTTTCTCTAGAAACATGCTCGATCTTTTCTTAGTTTCTTTCAACACATTCTCCGATGAAGTGGAATCTTGTATCTATGTGTTTGCTTCTCCCGTGGAAGACAGGGTTCTTCATTAGAACCATGGCAGACTTATTTTCAACTTGTAACTCTAAACACTTCAGCTCATCCCTAGTTATTTCGCTTAGCAAGCCTCTTAGCCATAATGCTTGGCATGCAGCAACTGTAGCAGCCATAAACTCTGCCTCACACGATAATAAGGCAACATTTTCTTGCTTTTGAGTGCACCATGTGATGGGAGAATCATTGAAGTAGAACACGTATCCACTAGTACTTCGTCCATCATCCTTTTCCATATTATGACTACTGTCTCTAAAACTGACCAACTCTCGATTATTACTCAGGTTACTTGGACAATGGATAATTCCCGAGTTTAGTGTTCCCTTTTATGTAACGCATGATGTGCTTTACTACATTTGCATGAGACTCCTTTGGTTCTTGCATATATCAACTTACCATACTTACCGAAAAAGAAAGATCTAGTCGTGTGTGTAGGAGGTACCTAAGATACTCCACTTGCCTTTGAAAATTAGTTGCATCCACATCTTTACCATCTTCATCTTTTGTCAACATAACTCCCGGTTCCATAGGGAATGTCGATGAGTTGCAATCACTCAACCCATTGTTCTTCAAGATTTTATTTGCAAAACTTTCTTTTTTGATTGTGATCCCATCTTTGTTTGATTGTGATCCCATCTTTGTGTTGTACACACCCACAATAAGTAAGGAGTTATTGTTTGTTCTATGATAGTGTGTTATCCAACTTCGTATTCCAAGCACTTGGGGCTTGCTTCAACCCATATAGGGATTTTAAAAGCTTGTACACTTTTCCCTCTTGCCTAGGTTTGGTGAAACATTCTAGTTGAGTAACAAACACATTTTCTTCTAAATCTCCATGTAAAAACGCCGACTTGACATCTAAGTGGTACAATTCCCACTTCTCATGAGCAACCAAGGAAATAAGTAGTCGTATCGTCTCCATTCGAGTGACACTTATGAATACTTCTTCAAAATCCACCCCGGGTTGTTGCACGTATCCTTTTGCAACTAGAAGGTTTTTATATTTGTTTATCGTACCATCCGCATATCTTTTTACCTTGTATACCCATTTAAGTCTTATGGGTTTAATTCCTTTTGGAGCGTTGATTAAGACCCACGTATTGTTCTTGTTTACCCAGTCTATTTCGGCTTTCATTGCTTCTACCCATTCTTTGCATCCTTGTGCTTCAAGATAAGAACTTGGCTCGTCTTCTTCAAGTAAAAACATTTCATGGTCCAAAATAAAATCGTTCAGTTTTCGTGGAATTATCGGTACGCGTGTGGACCTTATGAGAGCTATAGTTGAGTTCGGATTGGGCTCCAGCAACCCATGATCAATGCTGGTCTGGGCTAGAGTGGAATTTTTGTAGGCCATGTCATCTATCAAAGGGCCCATTACACGGTTTTTTGCTTCTGGGCCTGTTTCAATTGCGTCTAGGCTACCAAAATGGATCGATTGGGCCACATTTGGGCTACTAGAATGAAACTGTTGCACTTTATTATTAGATGTAGTCACATTCTCTCCCTAGTTTATGTCACACCCCGACCGGCGGCGGATTATACGCCGGGGCTGACACGGTTGTTCATAAGCACATGATCATCTATTATTAAATGACAATATTTAATCATCAACTTAAAATCATCCGTTACATAGGAAATGGAAAACGAAACGTTCAAGACATAACATAATTTGAATTTAATCTTTACTAAAGCTAGGTCCAAAGTCCTAAGTGATCAAGTAGTGTCCTCAAACTGGTGCACCTGAAACATGTGAGTAAATGTCAACTACAAGTAGTTGGTGAGTAACATAGGTTTTGACACCAAACAAAAGTTAAGTAAAAAGTGTTTGTAATTCAATACTGTTCAAAGCGTAACTATGGCATAAATGTGAAAACATACAAAGTTTCAAGCGTACAATTCAATCCGTAGTAAATGGAAAACTGGTAAGTACAATCCCACTGATTGTGTTTTGGAAAAACAGTAATATGGTACACACAAAACCCGCCAAGGTTCGTGTTAATTGGAATCGGATTCCCCTATAAATGATCATGTTAGGTACTACCTTAGGCCTGGGTAGCAGGTTAATGAATGTACTAGCATGAACACATGTAATGGTCACCAAGTAGTTTAAGACATAAAGCACTTAGTAAATAGCATGAGAACATTGATATTGAATTTGGTAAGCATGGTAAGTAAACATGTTCCACCCCGAGTATTTGTAAACAATACTAAAAAGAAAGGGGGGGCTATGAACTCACTTGAATCAAAGCTAGAACGTATGAACTGGTAAAGATTGTTAGGCCTTGTGAGGAACTCTCACAACAAACCTACACGCGTAATGGTAACATAATTTCAACATATGTATAAATGGTGTTTAGGAGATATCGGAACGTTTAGGGTTTCATGGGAATTCGAGACCATGCATAGGGTTTGTGCAAGTTTAGTAAGAAAACATATGTGTTTGTAAAAATGTTTAGATTTTAGTCACCTAATTATTTAGTTAGAAACCAAGTAAATCATAATGTGGAAAAGGTTTAAATAACATTGTATATAAATTGTTATATACACATAATGTGGTATGGAAAATAATATACTTGGAACAATTTATAAATAAATTATAGAGTGAGAAAATGTTTAATAGGTTTTTTTACAATATAATAAAATTATTAGTTAATGTAAATAAATGGGGTAATTAATTCATTCAATAACTAAAATGGAAGAAGCTAATAATTCTTTTGATTGGATTTCAATAGACAGGTAAAATAATAATTAATTGCACTTTGTATAAAATAATTATCTAACATGTTTATTTTGGGTGTTTATAAATTTAAAGCATTTAAATAATTATCATAACCAATAATAATTATTTATAGTTTTTTTTATAAATATAAATAAAACTAGTGAAATAACATATAAATAACTAACAAAATTAGGTTTGTCTAACAATTATTTTATTTAGGGTTTCAAGAGATTAAATAAAATAAAGTAGTTGACACACTATTTCTATTATTATTTTCATATTTGTATAAATGTATAATAATTATCTAGGAAAGTTTAAATGTCAAAAAGAATCTATTAAAATGGTGACAAATGAAAAAGGAGCAAGATCCGGCCACCCTGGGACTCGAACCTGCGCTTATGGGCGGTTCTCCCTTGCACACGCACACGCTAACCACTGGACTGGGCTTGATACCTTGTCCAGTGGTTGATCTGCTAAAGTTTTGTTAATCAAGCTTGGTTGCCCGTCGTCCCCAATACGAAACCCGAAACCCTAACTTCCCAATTCGACCGATTGATAATCGATTCGATCCCGAATTCATGGGGCTTTCGTTCTAGGGTCTGAAACGAATCTAATGGTACTACTTTTACCTGAAATAGCTTCGTGTAGAGGGAGAACGACAGAGGCTTTTGAACTCGGTTTCTTGGAGCTCGATCGTGATGCAGAGGCGAAATGCAAAGAGTTTGAGGGTGTAGGAAGTGAGTACGAGGTATTGCGAGTGTGGGAGTGTGGCTTTTATAGCCCAATTTTATGTGGTTTAACCGATTCATTAAAGATTTCAATCATGGAAATTCGGTTACGAGTTAGGTAGTGTAATGATCATAATAACTCAATTAACCGCGAGGGACTGTTCGTTTGGATGAATTGATCGTGTGACCGTTGTTGATTTCGCTCGTATACATCACAGGAACGATTTCCGGATAATCGGGTTGAGAACCGGTCGAAGGCGGGGTCGAACCCGGGACTGGTCTGGGAAGGGGGAAGAATTTCTGGAATTTGCAGTTTAGCCCTCAGGGTTTCAATAGTTACTATTTTATGTATGAACTTTGTTTTAAAAGAGAGTGAAGTTTCAGAATTTACAAAGTGGACCCTGAACTTTTATAAAGTAGGAGGGTTATCAAATTTTATAAGTTTTTATAAAATTTAATAGATGTTAATGTCACATAATTATATTTATATATTTTTTTTCTATTAAACCCATTTACTAAAAGAAAATAATAAATAAGTAATAAAGTCTTATAAACCCTATTTAAAGAATTTAAGATTTAAACTCTTTTTTTCTTTTTGTTGTAAATTGTTTATTTACAAATATGAGTTTATATATATAGGTTTAGAAATAATGTAGCATATAAATATATATTTATTTAAAAGGATACTAACAAATATTTATATAGTTTCCTTATATAAATATCTATTGTTTTTACAATAATTGTACTTAATGTATGCATGCATGAGCACTTATAAAATGTAATGGATATATAAGATAACTTATTGAAATGGATAGATACAAACATATAATAATTACAAGTGCCGGAAAGTTCAAAATAAAGGTCGGAATTTCCTGGGGTTTACAGTCTCCCCTACTTTAGGAAATTTCGTCCCGAAATTGATTAGGAGGAGGGTTCAGGAATATAGATGTGCGTTTGGATTCTCAACTAGTTTTGTTTGTCGGTTTGAGGAGTATAGTTGATGACAAGGTTTAGGTCAGGTCATTGCGTTAGGTATGGATGATGGCTGTGAATTTTGTATAAAATAAAAATAAGGAGAAGATTGTACTAGAATTATTTTGGACTCAAATGATGGGATGCATCACTTGTAATGAGGATGATGGGATTTTAAGATCTAAACTTGTTTAGGATGTAGTCTAAGATGTTCGAGTTTGTCACTGGATAAGGATTGGTCAAAGTCAAGATAATAGGAAACCCTACGTGATACGAACAACGTTACTTCCGACAACATGATAGGAGCATTTATATATATATCTATATATATATAGGACATACCAGTGGTATATCCATTATGCTTTTATCATATCCCATTAGTTTCGTTACTGTATATCACCCTAAGTTTTATGTCATCGCACACGATAGAATTTACTATATTTTCCATGCGCTGATTTTTATAATTACGTGTGCACCCGTAATTACTCAAATCGTCGTATGGTCTGTTTAGATCGTTCTATTACGTGTGGGTACAGAGGTGGGGGAAACACTCAAAAACATTTAGCTTATTATTGTTTTCATAAATGAGTTAATAATGAGTAATTGTGTGTCTACATGGTAAAGTCAATCAGGGAGTAAAGACTAACAAGGTGGCACAACTCCATACATGGGTGCCCTAAGTAGATGGAATACCCTCCAGATTATCCATAAAGTTTATAGCTCTCTCGTGTTTGAACAAGAATACGTCAAACCCCGAGTAACTCAAAGTTTATAGCTTTCTCGTGTTTGAACAAGAATACATCAAACCCCGAGTAATTCAAAGTTTATAGCTATCAAGTTTAATGGATAAAGTGAACGATCATGCCTCATGTATATAGTTGGCAATTAATTGCAAACAATTTAAACAGTCTAGTTTCGTGTGTAATGTAGGCACTCAAGTTTCATGTATAGCGTAAATAATATCGTACTATGCATATTGTAATTAACCAAGTATCACGTATTGTGTGAACAATCTAGTGTCATGCATGTTGCAAGTAATCAAGTTCCGTCTATAATGTATATTGTAAACAACCAAGTATCTGTATCATGTGAATAAGCTAGCATCATGTATGTTGCAAACGAGTAAGTTTCAAGTGTGATGTGAACAATCGGGTATCATGCATATTGCAAACAACCAAGTTTCGTGTATAATGTGACTAATTAAGTTGCGTGTATGATGCAACAAATTAGTTTTCACGTACAATGTGAACGTTTATATGTAAGTAATCGACTCTCATGAGTAACGTAAGCTATCAAATCTTGTCGGTGATCGAGTGCTACGGACAAACGTGTTGTATAATGTAGGTAGTTGTGTTTCAAGTTTTCAACTTTTGTTGATGGATAGTTAACGCCTATGCGACATGACTTATCTTTTCGATGTGGCTAGTGAGTTCATTCTTTTTCGAAAGTGCAAGGTGACGAGAAAGTTTTACAGGTATTTAGAATAATACGTACGCGAATAACCGATTTGAGCTTTTTGTTTGTAATTAACAAGTAATTGAAATTTATCCTTGTTTGTAAACTAATAAGTGAAAGTAATAGGTAAATAAAATCTTTTTTTTTTTGGTCATCATAAAGAGAATGTTTCAAAAGAAAATAATGGCCAAATCATTTCGCAATCAGGCCAAGAATTTTTTTTTATTTTTTTTTTTTTTTTTAAGGTAGCGAATTAAGACACCGTAATGAAATAATTAATCGAGTCATGATAAATTATTAACTAAGATAATGGGATAAATGTTTTTTTTTTATAAAACAAATAACATTCAGTTCCTTCACCAGACGAAAAGGTTTGCAAATAATTTATAGTTTAGATAAAACTTATAAACCAAGGGTTTGATAAAGGTTTTGTTTAAACAAAATAACTAAGTTAGTCAAATCAGGAAATAAACAAATAATTAGTTTACAAAGAAGGTTTAAATGTCAATCATTAAGGAGAGTCAAATACAAAGACATTTATATTTGGGTACATGATATGGGTTTCAATTTTAAGTTTTTTTTTTTTTTTTTTTTTTTTTTTTTTAAGAAGACGCGGAATAGAACATCCGGCTAACATCTCAGATAGTTTCCCACCAGGAGCAGATGAGCACCAAGACGAACGTCGTCGTGGTTATTCATAATGCAAGCCGGCTTCAACTCTAGTTAGTTAAGTATTCCCTGGTCTCCATTCCTTGTCTTAGAAATTTTGTGGTCCTTACATATAGGTGAGCGGTATCAGCTGGAACTCCTAAGGCACTGGGAGATTTCTTGGCTTGCCCTGCTCCTGGGTCTGGATGGTATAGGTTAGGTGCTACATAAGGGTCTCTCGGAGGTGGTGATTCAGTTGCTTGGAGCCTCGAGCCTGCTACTAAGCCAAATCTGTTTTGCAATCAAACATGAATCTGCAGCTAGTCGTGTCGGTGACTGGTTGTCTGGGGATTAAAAGTCTTCCTCTTGTGTGGACTCTGCTTTGGGGTGATTCTCAGGGAAGTGAGGAAGGTAAGAGGCCATGCCTAGCACGGTAAAGGTCGTAAGTTTAATGGTAAGTGTTAAAGGTGTTCATGAGTTTAAAATTTGACTAATCATAACACCGAGTTCTTATAGTAATATGTCGGGAGTAACACTTGACCTATAAGTAGTGTACTCACGAAAAGGATTCCCAGAAAAGAAAGGTGAGTCACAAGGGACACTCACTGAAGTACTTAGTCTTTCCTTAGTCAGAACCTTTCATGGACTTACACCCACTCTTCCAGCCATCATGTACCATTAACATTATTATTTGAACTCATGGTTATGATGAGAATCATTAAGGATTGTGTCTTGTGGCTCAAAGGTTTGTTTCATCTATTCAAGCAGCTTCCTTTCCTTAGATGGTAAGGTCTAAGGGTTTAACTCCTTTGCAAATGATAATAAGGGTGATAAAATTTTTCAAGGCATCAGGTACTGAAATATGATTAAGTGTAAGAATCAAATAGGAAGTTTAGACTTGTGTAACAATTTAAAATAATTAAGCGAAGGATGTTTAGGTTGTATTCATTTGGGGCATAACCCAATGGATACTATGACAAATCAAAGTGATTTGAGTTCATATACTTTCAAGAAGACATGCTTTAGCCTATAGGTGGACACTCACTTCGGGAATTCCCAGGAAAGCATACGGATCCTTCGGTTGATTTGGATTTATATGAAATGCTTTCCTAGACAGAAGACCCAAGGTACAGACATCCACCCTTCCGGATTGCACATATTCTCTACTAGTTTTCAGAACTCAAAACTTTGACGGGATTTTAAAATTTTAATTGGCATTGGGTCTAGGAGTTTGAATCTTTCCATGAGTGATTAGTGATGATGTATAAAGATGAAAGTGTATAAATTCTTTGATATGAATATATGTATGGCAAAACTTAGGATAACATTTAGTGGTATCAAATAGGTGTTGTGCATACAAATTAAACAGTGTAGCAAATAAGGTATCACATGAGTAGTAATCTTTGTAAACATGTAGCATGGCACATTAGTTAGCACATGTTGTATCGAGTAATATATTGCCTAAGGTAACATGTAGGATATTTACACTTGGATATTCTAAGGTTATAGAATATAGACTGAGAATATGCTTCAATTAATCCATGTTGTTTCAAGTAGTTTCATGTAATCCTTAGAATGTTGTAGTTCATGTAATTGTATCTTGTAAACAGAAGTAGATAGATGTAAGTATATGTGTAGAGAGTGGAGTTCCTAATAAAAGACACGAGTTAAACTCATGTTTGGGGACTCTTAGGTTATAGTCTAGGTCATGTGTGTCTAATAACCTAATTCCCTATAACCATGGCTCTGATACCAATCTGTCACACCCCGACCGGCGGCGGATTATATGCCGGGGCTGACACGGTTGTTCATAAGCACATGATCATCTATTATTAAATGACAATATTTAATCATCAACTTAAAATCATCCGTTACATAGGAAATGGAAAACGAAACGTTCAAGACATAACATAATTTGAATTTAATCTTTACTAAAGCTAGGTCCAAAGTCCTAAGTGATCAAGTAGTGTCCTCAACTGGTGCACCTGAAACATGTGAGTAAATGTCAACTACAAGTAGTTGGTGAGTAACATAGGTTTTGACACCAAACAAAAGTTAAGTAAAAAGTGTTTGTAATTCAATACTGTTCAAAGCGTAACTATGGCATAAATGTGAAAACATACAAAGTTCCAAGCGTACAATTCAATCCGTAGTAAATGGAAAACTGGTAAGTACAATCCCACAGATTGTGTTTTGGAAAAACAGTAATATGGTTCACACAAAACCCGCCAAGGTTCGTGTTAATTGGAATCGGATTCCCCTATAAATGATCATGTTAGGTACTACCTTAGGCCTGGGTAGCAGGTTAATGAATGTACTAGCATGAACACATGTAATGGTCACCAAGTAGTTTAAGACATAAAGCACTTAGTAAATAGCATGAGAACATTGATATTGAATTTGGTAAGCATGGTAAGTAAACATGTTCCACCCCGAGTATTTGTAAACAATAGTAAAAAGAAAGGGGGGCTATGAACTCACTTGAATCAAAGCTAGAACGTATGAACTGGTAAAGATTGTTAGGCCTTGTGAGGAACTCTCACAACAAACCTACACGCGTAATGGTAACCTAATTTCAACATATGTATAAATGGTGTTTAGGAGATATCGGAACGTTTAGGGTTTCATGGGAATTCGAGACCATGCATAGGGTTTGTGCAAGTTTAGTAAGAAAACATATGTGTTTGTAAAAATGTTTAGATTTTAGTCACCTAATTATTTAGTTAGAAACCAAGTAAATCATAATGTGGAAAAGGTTTAAATAACATTGTATATAAATTGTTATATACACATAATGTGGTATGGAAAATAATATACTTGGAACAATTTATAAATAAATTATAGAGTGAGAAAATGTTTAATAGGTTTTTTTACAATATAATAAAATTATTAGTTAATGTAAATAAATGGGGTAATTAATTCATTCAATAACTAAAATGGTAGAAGCTAATAATTCTTTTGATTGGATTTCAATAGACAGGTAAAATAATAATTAATTGCACTTTGTATAAAATAATTATCTAACATGTTTATTTTGGGTGTTTATAAATTTAAAGCATTTAAATAATTATCATAACCAATAATAATTATTTATAGTTTTTTTTATAAATATAAATAGAACTAGTGAAATAACATATAAATAACTAACAAAATTAGGTTTGTCTAACAATTATTTTATTTAGGGTTTCAAGAGATTAAATAAAATAAAGTAGTTGACACACTATTTCTATTATTATTTTCATATTTGTATAAATGTATAATAATTATCTAGGAAAGTTTAAATGTCAAAAAGAATCTATTAAAATGGTGACAAATGAAAAAGGAGCAAGATCCGGCCACCCTGGGACTCGAACCTGCGCTTATGGGCGGTTCTCCCTTGCACACGCACACGCTAACCACTGGACTGGGCTTGATACCTTGTCCAGTGGTTGATCTGCTAAAGTTTTGTTAATCAAGCTTGGTTGCCCGTCGTCCCCAATACGAAACCCGAAACCCTAACTTCCCAATTCGACCGATTGATAATCGATTCGATCCCGAATTCATGGGGCTTTCGTTCTAGGGTCTGAAACGAATCTAATGGAACTACTTTTACCTGAAATAGCTTCGTGTAGAGGGAGAACGACAGAGGCTTTTGAACTCGGTTTCTTGGAGCTCGATCGTGATGCAGAGGCGAAATGCAAAGAGTTTGAGGGTGTAGGAAGTGAGTACGAGGTATTGCGAGTGTGGGAGTGTGGCTTTTATAGCCCAATTTTATGTGGTTTAACCGATTCATTAAAGATTTCAATCATGGAAATTCGGTTACGAGTTAGGTAGTGTAATGATCATAATAACTCAATTAACCGCGAGGGACTGTTCGTTTGGATGAATTGAACGTGTGACCGTTGTTGATTTCGCTTGTATACATCACAGGAACGATTTCCGGATAATCGGGTTGAGAACCGGTCGAAGGCGAGGTCGAACCCGGGACTGGTCTGGGAAGGGGGAAGAATTTCTGGAATTTGCAGTTTAGCCCTCAGGGTTTCAATAGTTACTATTTTATGTATGAACTTTGTTTTAAAAGAGAGTGAAGTTTCAGAATTTACAAAGTGGACCCTGAACTTTTATAAAGTAGGAGGGTTATCAAATTTTATAAGTTTTTATAAAATTTAATAGATGTTAATGTCACATAATTATATTTATATATTTTTTTTCTTTTCAACCCATTTACTAAAAGAAAATAATAAATAAGTAATAAAGTCTTATAAACCCTATTTAAAGAATTTAAGATTTAAAGTCTTTTTTTTTTTTTTTTGTAAATTGTTTATTTACAAATATGAGTTTATATATATAGGTTTAGAAATAATGTAGCATATAAATATATATTTATTTAAAAGGATAATAACAAATATTTATATAGTTTCCTTATATAAATATCTATTGTTTTTACAATAATTGTACTTAATGTATGCATGCATGAGCACTTATGAAATGTAATGGATATATAAGATAACTTATTGAAATGGATAGATACAAACATATAATAATTACAAGTGCCGGAAAGTTCAAAATAAAGGTCGGAATTTCCTGGGGTTTACAGTTTATAATGAAATCCTCTCAATCTTTCCTTGGTATACATGTTTGATCAACGATTTCAGTGCAATCCCATCCTTTTTTTTCTTCAAATTTCACATCACGGCTAACCACAATCTTTTTCTTAACTGGATCAAATAGCCGGAAAGCCTTAGAACCTTTTTTTTTTAGATACACCAACTTCTTGCTTCGAACATCAAGTTTCATCAGGTGTTGGGAGGGGATTCTTGTATATGTGATGTGCCATCATTTATACACGTTTTGTATGCATAATAATCCTCATATTATGGTACTAATTAAATAATAACCTTGCAATTGATACTTAATACGTTTATATTTTATAATTGCAGGTTATTCATTGTTTTAAAGATAAACAAAGATAAAACCAATCAAAAACACCAAGAAACCAAGCTTCTAGAAGGATCATTCCCGAGCTTTGACCCTAAGAAGTCAACCAGGGTCAACAAAAGTCAACCAGCAGCTAAAAGACAAAAGTGGGCAGCAGGGAGGGGATGCACGGGCATGCATTTTGCCCTCCTTACTCCCCACGGCTCCCAGTACACTACCACTCGTACCCTATGATTCCCTACGTGTGTGCACACCCGTGCAATCCAATGCATGGCCGTGCACTGCTCATTCTGAGCCCTATAAATAGCAGGCTTAGGTTATTCATTCAACACACCTCAAGAACCATCAATACACTATCCACAGAGAGAGAACTTCATAGTTAGAGTACTGAGTAGAAGGTACAGAGGCTCCTTCTCTTTGTCCGCAATAGGGGAGCCTACGAAACTCAACGTTACGCTAGTTAGTATGGCTATTCGTGGCTAAACTTCTTTGTATTGGTAGGGTGAAGATGAAGTTTGGTGTATGTTAATGTTTAACGTATTAATCTAGTGGTATGTTTATATCTTTAATTATTCGCTGTTAAAACCACATTATAGGTGGGCTTTTTATTATTATCTAAATGCGTCTTTACACTTATGAGTGTTCTTGATTTTAAAGTGTAAGACCGTAAAACCTTTTTAATCAAACTTCTCTTGATGCTTGTACGTCTTTATACAAGTGGATTTTGATAAGCCAAGGCTTGGTTAATACGAATAAGGTCGTACGTCTTTATACGACTTGTTATGAAACCAATAATTGGTGAACTCGTGTTGGGAATGGTACGTCTTTATACATGGTCCCATTGTTACACTGCCTCCCGGTGAGCAAAGTCTAATCACCTTTTTAATAATAATAATTAAGCATTTAAGTTCGATGTCCTAAACCAACTTGGAGATAGCATTCAAAGAGTTTAGGGTAACATTGTCCCTACCTGGGAATCATTACCATTTTATTATTAAAGATTATAGTTCGTGAATCAAATATTGTGAGAATGAGGCTCTAGCGGTGTACCGTTCACATGTTTGTAGTAGTCATACCACCGGATTAGTCAACTTAACTTTGTCATATACCAAGCGGATTCGAAGCCTAAAGTAATACTCTTCATGACCTGATCATTTCCGAGATATTTACTTTCCCGCTATTTACTATTCTGCTATTTACATTCATGTTACACACATCACGCACGTTTTTACTTTTCGGTTATTTATTTTACGGTCATTTACTTTTCTGTTATTTACTTTTCCGCTTCACAAGCACACAAAACCCACTCACTAATTAAACCGGCTAAACTTCAAGCTCATCAACTGAGGTAGATTCTAATTCTTTTGATGTTGTTTCTTATGCTAATTGTATGATCTTAAAGGACGAGAATGATCGCATCCATGATTAACTCGAACCTCTTCGTAGTGCAGCTCTAAACTACAAGGAAAATGAAAAACATTTTAAAAGTTTAATTGAAAATATTAAGAAAGACAAACAAGATTTTTCAATTAAAATCAGTGAACAACAATTTCATTTAGATGTTGCCTACAAGGAGCTAGAGAAAAAGAATGTTGAGATGGCCAAACTACAAAGTGAGATCCTGCAGTTACGTGGCAAACTTGAGAAGTTGAAAAACTCTCGTTTTGTGGTGGAACACTACGAATCTGTAGTGCCACAAGTGAGTGGCCAAGGTTTAGGTACTAATGCCATTCCTCCACCAGTTAACGGCAAGTTTGTCAATTTTGTCCTTTTTAGATGAATCTTCTAGTAAGGCGGATTCAGCTTCTGACAAAGATGAGGAGTTTTATTCTGATGAATGTAATGAAGACAAAAAGGTTGAGAGAGTTGTCTCATAGGAGTAGCGTGATAAACCTAAAATCCAGAAAAACGTTGTCACTGATCGTGATAATTGTATTTTAACTGAACCTGACACGATTGAGTCAAATGATAAATTGAAAATGATGCTTTATGGAGGTTTCAAAACCATTACGCAAGAAAAGAAAAAAAATTTTGCTAATAAACTGGGAAAGAATTTTCATGAAAATATTCAAAAACATTACACTCCCAAAAGTCAATCAACATCAGGTCAAGCATAAGTTGATGTTCATCAAAATACTCCTGCTACTCATCAAGCTGAACTATCAACATCCAAAACCAAGGAGACTTACAGGAGAGTTTACAAAGAGAGAAGGGTTTGCTTCCACTGTGGCACAGTCGGTCACATTCTTGTGAAGTGCCCTGATAAGAATCAGGAAAAATGACTAGTTGTCCCACAACAGGCTGCATCCCCTAAAAACCACCCGTGAAGCAACCAAAAAGTCCTAAATAAAAAATGGTTAACCCACCGGTCAAACAAATGGTTAAGCCACAAGCAAAACCCGTGGCTGTACCGTTTGTTTTGAAACGGGATAAGCAACCTGCTCGTTCCGGTGTATCTATCTCTGGTAGTACACATTTTGGTAAGAACCCTGGGGTGAAACTTTCAAAGCCACATAAGAGAAGGAGGAATAAGAGGTTGAGAAAGCTTGAACAAAAGCTTGTTGATTGTCGAAGCTCCTACTAGTTCACCAGTTGGTGACGATAGCAAGCCCACTGTTCAAAAGAAACAGAAGAAATGCTCATGGAGAAAGAAAACCAAAACTTCTTAATCTTCTAATTCAGACTATCTAAAAGAGTCACCAATTTTTGATAGTCATGATTGCGAGTAAATTGTAGTCATTTATTTTGAGAAAAACAGACGACCCAAGACCACAATGGCTTGGGTCTCCAAATCTAATTAATTTCTTTTGACTCGTGCAGGGACATCCGAAGGGAACTATTGCTAACCGGTGGTATGTTGATAATGGATGCTCCCGGCACATGACAGGCAACATGGCCCTGCTTCAAGATGTGAAAACATTCAGAGGCGGCTAAGTGGCCTTTGCAGGAGAGAAAGGCGGTAGTATAATTTGTCAAGGCGTGGCTAAAAATGGATATATCAGTTTTGATAACGTCAACTACTGCGAGCAGCTGAAGTATAACCTGTTGAGTGTCTCTCAAATGTGCGCCAAGGAGTACTCGGTTATGTTTGACAAGTCTGAATGCTTGGTTCTCAAGCTTGGTTTTGTGGTTCCTGAAGAGTGGATTCTGATACGAGCGCCAAGAACAAACGACACTTATCAGATTGATATGAGTGTGGCTAAAACCACCTCATCAGTTGCTACTTGTTATCTTACCAAAGTGACATAAATTGACTCAATCTTGTGGCATAGGAAACTCAGACACATTTTCTTGTAGAAAAATGAATCATCTTGTCCGGAACGGTTTGGTAACCGGGGTTCCTAAGCTGAGGTTTTCCATTGCAGATGACTGTATGCCTTGTAACGGAAGTCTCACTAGCCCAAGATCCAAAACTCTATTGATACCCCTTTGGAGCTTTTGCACATGGACTTGTTCGGGCCCATAAGTATCAAGAGTATTAAAGGTAAGTCATACTGTCTAGTTGTAACTGATGATTTCCCACGTTTTTCTTAGGTGCATTTTTTAGGTAAAAAGGATGAGACTGCTGAAATTCTTCAATACCTGATTTTGAGTCTGGAATCATTATGCAAGTTGAAGGAGCACAGAGTTAAAGAACAACATGATGGAGTTTTTCTGTCTCAAGAAGGGTATTCGTCATGAATTCAGTGTGTCGTACACAGCTCAGCAAAATGGTGTAGCACAGAGCAAGAACAGAACTTTGATAAAAAAAACTACAAGAACGATGTTGTCTTATGTGAAGCTGCCAATAACCTTCTTGGCTAAGGCAGTTAATACAGCATGCCACGTTTTGAAACAAGTTCTAGTGGTGAAGCATCACAACAAGACTTGTTATGAGCTGATCTACAATCGACCTCCCAATCTAGACTACCTAGTCCCATTCGGTAGTCCCTGTTCTTTATTGTTACAGTCCAAGGATCGCAAATCCAAGTTTAATGTAAAAGCCGTGGAGGGCATTTTCTTAGGATATGTTGCCAATTCTCCGTGCAAAAGGGTGTACAATATTGAAACTCCTTCAGTCAAAGAGTGGTTCGAAGTGGATTATAGTAAAAACAGTGTTCCACCAGAACCAACAGGTCCAGCTTCGGGTTTTGATTATGATGCTCTTTTCAAGTCATTCAACCTTCCCGATTTATCTGCTGAAGATGCCGCCAATCTATATAACTACTGTAGCGGTGGCGATGAATCCAATTTCTCAATAAGATCAACTGTACCTATATCTACTCCTGGTCGTAATGCCGCATCTGCATCTGGGACTCATGCAAGTGACGATGAAGAGGATGCAAATGTTGAAGGAAACGATTCTCAAGCTGATCCTAACAATGTGGTAGGAAATGAAGCTCGAGTTGATCCTATCGATATTGAATCTTCTTCTAGTACACATGATGTGGGGGAGTTAAGCACAAATCTCGAATCGGATATCTAGGAACCTCTAGTGCTAGAGACGAGAGTGCATAAGACTTATCCAACTGACAACATCATTGGTGATCCTGATGTCGGTGTTCAAACTCGTCAAAGAACCATTACCGAGAATACCAGTCTGTAGAACCAAAGATTGATGGCTACAAAATTCTCTAAGTACAAATGCTGCAGATCTCAGAGTTTGCTGCTGACCAACAAACTGCTGCGGATAAGCTTATCTGCTGCGGATACTTGTTCTCCTGCTGAAGAACAAATCTGTTGCGGCTAGCCTTATCTGCTTAAGACCAAAGTTGCTGCGGATAGGCTTCTCAGCAGCATCAACACTTGATGCTGCTGACAGGAAAATCATCAGCAGCTTTGGATGGTTACATCTTGCTGCTGATCAACATCTTTGTTGCTGACAGCCTTGTGCCTTGAAGACAAATCGTTGCAGCTAACTATCCATACCAAGCGTCACTGACAACTTTCTGCAAAAGAAACTGACACACTCAAAGCAGAAGGAACCGCAATGCACAGCCAATGACGGACAACAATGCTCTTCACCAAGCATGCAAGTAATAATGCATAAAGAAGACGCTTCAATAAAGTTAACTAGATATAGACAAAACGTGTAATAGTTAGCTACATACAACAGATCAACGGTCTGTGTTAGATCTGATCCTTAGAATCAAGGGGCAGTCTTGATTCTAAGAGAGTATAAATAATTTGTAAACACTTCATTGTAAGTGTGCTTTTCGTGCTTTCTGATTGAGTTTCAATTTTAATCGTTTATCTGCAAAAGCTTAATACAACAGTGTTCTTAAAAGTATTCTTTCTGCTTGCTCGATTACATTTGTGCAGTTGTTATTGTTTCCGCCAATTTCAACTAAGAACAGAACCATCTTGTAATTTCACGATCCTACAAGTGGTATCAGAGCTTTGGCTCAGATTAAACAAACTCACACTTGTTTAATCACTTCTGGTTCTATTCTAAACTCTCTCTCTTTCATCAAGTCACCAAGAACAAAGATGGCACAAAGCAACGGATTTGAAGACATCGGCAGCATCAACCGACCACCAAGATTGGTGTCTGGTGAAAAATACGACATGTGAAAAAATCGCATGGAAAGTTTTTTCTGCTATCAGGAGTACGGAATGTGGAAATCCATCAGGGATGGACCCTACATTCCCATGGTGGCATCTGCTGACTCTGGTGGACCATCAGTTCCAAAGGAGCCCTCCAAGTACTCAGAAGAGGATATAAAAAGGATAGAGGTGGACTTCAAGGCACTAGGAGCTATCTAAATGTGCCTTCCAAATGAAGTTTTTCATAACTTCAGAAGTTACAAAACTGCCAAAGAGCTCTGGGAAGCTCTTGAGAAAATGTTTGCTGGCTCTGAGGAAGTCAAAGAGAACAGAAGAGACATCCTGAAGCCGCAGTATGAAAACTTCGTCTCGAAGGAAGGTGAGTCTCTAACTGTTCTATACAACAGATTTACCTATCTTGTAGGAGAGCTGCAGTGCTCAAAGGTGAAGCTAGAGAATGAAGATATCCTCAAGAAGTTCATCAGGTCTCTACCAAGCTGCTGGACACTTTACACAGTGTCAATCAGAAGAACTGAAAATCTGACTCTCCAGATGACTGAGCTCTTTGGAATGCTAAAAAACTATGAGCTAGAGATGATTCAGGCAAAGGAAAGAAGTTTAAGCTACCAAACAGCCTCAACATCCACCACCACCTCCTCTGCCCTCCATTCTGAGCACTCGGGTCCTAGTTCAAGTAACTACTATCCTCCCATCATCACTCATCCTCAAACTCCAATCTCTCAAACAAACAGCTCACCATTTCTCCTCGAAGCTCCTCCTCAAACATCAACCTCTGCTGCTTTTGTTTCTGAAAACTCAAGCAACATGTCCTTTATCAAGGAGGATCTGGAATGCTTTCATCCAGATGATTTAGAAGAAATGGACATACAACACTCATATGCCATGCTCTCTATAAGAGCAAAAAGGTTCTACTCTAGAACCGGAAGACCCATTCCAAGTAACGACTCCAACACCAGAGTTGGCTTGGATAAAAGCAAACTAAGATGTTACAACTGTAACCTACTGGGTCACTTTGCTAGAGAATGCAAGGCACCAAGAGCAAATCCAGCTACTTCTCAGTCAAGACAAGCTCACCAAGCCCAACCCAGACAACAACAACAAGCTACTCCTCCAGTTCAAACTGCAGCCTGTGCAACTGTTGGAACTTCTGAGTTCGACTGGAGCTTTCAATATGAAGAACTGCCTGTCAACAATCAAGCTCTAATGGCAGACACTACAGAGATACCACCTCAGGTATTTGAACATCTTTGCTCTCAAGCCTGTATTGATATAGTTTTGGGTTATAGAAAGCCCAACCAAAACCTTATATATCAAAATGAAGACTGCACTACCTCATCGGAATCTGAGTCAACCCACTCAGACCATGATGAAACCAGTGCAGTCCCATCTGAAGCTGTTCTGAATAGAATTGCAGTTCCTGCTGTTCTTCCAGCTGTTCCAGCCCCTGTACCATTCAAACAGATCAAGATCAGCTATCCTCTAGATGGAAGAAAGCCAAACATTGAAAAGGGACAGACATCAAGACCCACAAACCCCAAGCCTCAGTCAAAGCCAATCACAAAGAGGAAGGTATTTAATATATGTCGTAAGCCTGAAGAAAAGGATCCATATGTTCAAAGGACCCTAGAAGAAGCCACCTTTGAACATAACAAAGCTCATCCATGGAACTTCAAGGATCTGTTCCAAAGAAAGGACTATGTCTACCATTCAAGAGACAAACTGGCAAAATCATGCTTTGTGTGTGGCAGATATAACCACACTGCCAGCACCTGCTTTCATTACCTGGAATACCAAAGAAATTCAAAGCAGCATGCCTTTGAAAAGACTAACAAAAATAAGAAGGTAAGAAGCTACGAAGTCAAAGCAACTAAGTTCAGAGAGTCTCTATCACCCCTAAGAGTAAAGATGCCTAAATCTCAACAACTTGCATCATTTGTGGTGAATCAGACACTTTGCTGCAAACTGTAAGTTTAACCCCTTCAACCAGATCCTTCATCAAGCACCTCAAAGACAAAGGGTAAAGAAGGATCAGCATACATCGGTTGTTAGTCAAGTTAAGCCTAAGAAAACAAAGCAGAAGCTTTCAGCAGCAACCAAGTCTGCTGCTGATAAGCTAAAATTCTCCGCAGCAAAATCTGCTGCTGATAAGGCAAAGCCATATGTAGCAAGAGTGTTCACTGCTGATAAGGCAAAATCCCAGGCAAAGCCTTCAGCAGCAAAGAATGCTGCCACTTCAACAAAGTCATCAGCAGCAGGATCTACTGTCAACAAGCCAGAAACATCAGTGGCAAAATCTGCTGCTGGCAATGAGAGGAAAACTAGAAAATCACCAACAAGGCAATGGAAAGCCAAACCATCTTCAAGCACTGTCATTGGTTCCACTGACTACAAACATACTGAAAAGGATAAACTAACAACCATCTTTTTCAAGTCTGCAGACTCTTGGGTTCCTTCTACTAATTAGAAATATATCATGTGCTGGGACAGCCAGGTCACAAGAATAACACCTGGGTGGTAGACAGTGGGTGTTCCAGGTACATGACAGGAAACATATCCATCCTCTCCAACTTCAGACATTTCAATGGAGGATATGTTGCCTTTGGAGGTGACTCAAAGGGAGGATCCATCACTGGACAAGGAACTGTGTCCAACAAAAGAATGAGCATTGATAAGGTCAACTATGTTAAAGAATTGGACTTCAATCTCATGAGTGTTTCCCAGGTCTGTGACCAAAAGCATTGGATGCTCTTCACAGATAAAGAATGCTTTGTACTGACTCCAGGCTTATCCACACCACCTCCAGAAAGAATTTTATTAACTGCTCAGAGAAAAGAAAATCTCTATGTACTGGACATGAATGAAGTCACTCCATTTGGGAGTGTTTCCTGCTTTTTATCAAAGGCCTTAGTTGATGAATCAGCTCTCTGGCATAGGAGATTAAGCCATGTTAATATCAAAAATATCAACAAATTGGTGAAGAATAATCTTGTCAGAGGGATTCCTGACAAAGAATTTCAGCTGGAAGACCACTGCATTGCATGCTTAAAGGGGAAGCAACACAAAAGCTCTCACAAGCCCAAGACCTTGAATACAAAGGACACTCCACTGCAACTGCTGCATATGGATCTCTTTGGTCCTACAAATGTCATGTCAATGGGCAAGAAGTCGTACTGTCTGGTGATAACTGATGACTACACCAGATTCTCATGGGTATACTTCTTGAGAACTAAAGATGAAACTGCTGAAATTCTCAAATCCTACATTCTCAGGGTAGAGAATCAAAGCAATCAAAAGGTGAAGATCATAAGGTGTGATCAAGGCACAGAATTCAAGAACCACACCTTGAACTGTTTCTGTGAAAGCAAGGGGATAGAAAGACAATACAGTGCTCCAAGAACTCCTCAACAAAATGGAGTTGCTGAAAGAAGAAACAAAACTCTTATTGAGTCATCAAGATCTATGTTGGCTGACTCAAAACTGCCACTCACATTCTGGGCAGAAGCAGTTAGCATAGCCTGTTATGTGCAAAACCGAGTTCTAATTGTCAAACCCCTCAACAAAACACCCTATGAACTTTAGTTTCAAAGAATTCCCTATATTGGGTTCCTAAAACTTTTTGGGTGTCCATGCACTATTCTCATCACACATGGGGTTCTTCCTAAGTTTGGTGCCAAATCTGATGAAGGATATTTCGTAGGCTATTCCTCTCAATCAAAGGCCTATCGGGTATTCAGTTCAAGAACAAGAATTATTGAAGAATAAGCAAATGTGGAATGCAGAGAACACATTGTCTGTGAGAAGGGAAAATGACCAAACTGTCTCTTTGACATAGACTCCTTCTCCCAAATATTTGAGCCTCTCACCTTCTCAAATATGGAGTCTACGTCTACACAAACACCTGCCTCCACTTCATCCACTGACTACACACTGGATTTTCCCAAATCTTCTATCAGTCTGAGAAGACCATCAATTGATCCTCCATCAGTTGTGGAAGCAATTGAAGCAAGTGAAGCAGGAACAAGACTGTCTAATATAACCAGCAGCAGCCTGTCTGAAACTGAAAATCTAAATGAAGACTCTTCGATATATGTTGTAGACGCTGCTGATGTTCTTGCTGAAAATATTGATGTGGATAATGTTGTTGAAGACTCTTCCACCATGAATGAAGAGACCCCTGATCAAAATCAAAGCAATCTGGAGCAAGGGATACAGCTGGAGGTGGTACCAGCACAGCGGATCCACAAAGAACATCCTCAAGAGAATATTATTGGCCAAATACACCAAGGAGTTCTCACAAGAAGCAAATCTCATGAGGCAAATATATGCTTGTTTTCATATTTCCTATCTCAGGTAGAACCCAAGAAGGTAGATGAAACACTCAAACACAGCAGCTGGATTGAAGCAATTCAGGAAGAATTGCTGCAATTCAAGAGGCAGGATGTCTGGAAACTTGTTGATCTTCCACCAGGCAAATATGCTATTGGCACACAGTGGGTTTTCAGGAACAAGCAAGACGAGAGAGGTATAATAGTCAACAACAAAGCCAGACTTGTAGCTCAAGGCTACACTCAGGAAGAAGGAATTGACTATGATGAAGTCTTTGCTCCTGTTGCCAGACTGAAGGGCATCAAAATCTTCCTTGCATATGTTGCATCCAAGAATTTCACTGTCTATCAAATGGATGTAAAAAGTGCCTTTCTGTATGGAAAGATTGGTGAGGAAGTATACGTCAAACAGCCTCCAGGCTTTATAGATCCTGCACACCCTACTTAAGTGTTCAAACTAGACAAAGCTCTGTATGGCCTACATCAGGCACCAAGAGCCTGGTATGAAACCTTGTCAAGATATCTACTAAGCAACAACTTTAGAAGAGGTGCCATAGACCAGACCTTGTTTATCAAAGATGAAGGGGGAGAAATCTTACTAGTTCAAATTTATGTTGAAGATATCATCTTTGGATCAACAAGGAAACAGCTGTGCAAAGACTTTGAGACTCTGATGCACTCAAAGTTTGAAATGAGTTCAATAGGTGAACTAAATTTCTTCTTGGGTCTACAAGTCAAACAGGTCCCAAATAGAATCTTCATCAGCCAATCCAAATATGTAAAGAACATTTTGGAAAGATTCAAAATGGCTGACTGCTCTGCTGCAAGAACCCCTATGCAAGTGCATCATCAACTGACTCCAGACAAAGAGGGCCAAGACACTGATCAACATCAGTATCGTGCAATGATAGGGTCTCTCATGTATCTCACTGCCTCAAGGCCAGATATCATGTTTGCAGTATGCCTCTGTGCAAGATTTCAAGCAGCTCCAAAAGTTTCACATCTTCAGGCTGTCAAGAGAATCTTTAGATACCTAAAGGGTGCCCCAATACTTGGGCTATGGTACTCTAAAAATGACATGTTTAATCTATATGCATACACTGACAGTGACTATGGGGGATGCAACTTGGATAAAAAGTCCACTTCAGGGAGATGTCAGTTTCTGGGAGGGAGATTGATTTCATGGCAGTGCAAGAACCAAACATGTGTTTCAACTTCTACAGCTGAAGCATAATACATTGCAGCTTCAAGTTGCTGTGCACAAGTCATCTAGATACAAAATCAAATGTTGGATTATGGGATGACTTTCATGGCAACCCTAATTCACATTGACAACATGAGTGCTATCTCAATCACAAACAATCCGATGCAGCACTCAAAGACAAAGCACATTGACATCAGGTATCATTTCATAAGAGATCAAGCTGAGAAAAGAAGGATTATTTTAACCAAAGTTCATACGAATGAGCAATATGCTTATTTGTTTACAAAACCTTTTGATGAAGCCAGATTTAAATATTTAGTTGAATCCATTGACATGATGAACTTTGATTAAAATCTATCTCTAAAATTAGTTTTTTTTTTGTGTTTTGTCTTAATGTTGTGAATAAAAGTTATAAGTCAGCAGCATTTTTTTTGTCCTTCAGCTGCTGACAGGTTTAATCTTCAGCAGCAAAAGATTTGCAGCTGACTGCTTTAAGTTATCAGCAGGAACAGGTTTCCTGCGGATATATTTAAGGCTGTCAGCAGCAACATCCTTGCTACGGATTATTAAATCCATCAGTAGCAAATAAGTTTACAGCTGACAGACTTAACCTTCCACATCCACAACAATCAAGTTTGCTGCTGATTGGTAAATTTAAGTCCAAATTAACTTTTACCCGCTGTTAAAATTCTCGTCAGTCTTTACCATGACTGCCTCGGTGTATTACAGCTATAACAATAAAAGGTAAATTGGGTTGTACTGTACAAGTCATTTTGCTTTTTCCCTTTTCTGCCGTTATAAAAACAAATCAAATTTCCTTCCACCTCTTCACCTTCCACTTCTCCCTAAATCAACATCACTTTCTCTCAAGTCCTCATCCACAGTTGGTACTTTCTCTCAAGTCCTCATCACGTTCAAAGCCCTTCATCCCTCACTGTCATACCCAACCAAGTGAAAGATATCCGAAGGATTCAATGATATGATCGACTTCTTATGTCGATCAAAGATCCAATTTGCCCTCATAACTAAACATGCCACACATATCCCTCATATGGAGGATTTCTGGAGTACCACCGTCTACTCTACCGAATAGGGGATTCCCCAAATCAAAGCCAAGGTAGACGACAAGGATATCACCATCTCGGAAGCCACACTCTTCTCCAATGCATATCTCAGAAAAGAAGCGGATGTCATCAGGTAAGCTCCGCACTTGCCTCCGTCTTCCGTGGTCTTCTTCTTGCGCTTCTTCACGTCACCGCGGAGAAGAAGGATGAGGCGAAGATTTGACCCCTTCTGGATGTTGTAATCGGCTAGGGTTCCGCCATCCCCGAGCTGTTTTCCGGCGAAGATTAGACGCTACTGGTCTGGCGGAATGCCTTTCTTGTCTTGGATCTTTGCCTTCACGTTGTCGATTGTGTCGAAGTATTCGACCTCAAACATGATCGTCTTACCCGTTAGGGTTTTCAAGAAGATCTGTATTTTCGCCGATCTGAAGTGATAACATGAGAACTGTTTCCAAAAAGTTTTCAGGGGTCAATGTTCCATTGTTATCTACAATGCTGAACATACAGAGTACCCCGGGTGACAGTTCAGCAATCCCAGCTGATACTAATCCCACACCCTCCACCTCGCATCTTAAACAACAGTCTGCTTCAACCATTCGAGCCCCTGTGCATACTACTAAGGATGCACAGTCACAAAAATTACTTACACCTGTTTTGGATGTTATCGTTTAACCGGAACACATGGCCCCGGTTGCAACGACATATACTAGGAAAAGGGGCAAGAGAACTCCTTCTTCCCTTGCCTCCAAGGCCCAAACCCAACCTAACAGCCCTCACTCAGAATCACAACATTTTGGTGAGAATATCATAAGGGAAAGCCACATTATTAGGGAGACTCCTTTGGATGTCTCTCTATTAGGATCAGGATCACTTCCTGGATCTATAGAAGAGCCCCCTGAGCCTTTCCTTTCTCTTCTGAACTTAAGTGTTGAGGAACCTGATCAAGATGATGTACCTTCTCCAACTACCACTATCTCGGAGGTACTGATTGATCTTGCTTCAAACACACCCATCCCAAGTTCTTCTACCCTGAAGGTCCACTCTAGGAGTTATGACAGAATGGATGTGGAAGAGGCTTTCACTACTGCTGGTCCATTAAATAACTAGGAGGACAGTGACAACATTGCTAAGACCTCATCCACGGCAACTCACAATGAGGATGCTTCCTTGGAAACTCCCCTCACTGAGAGGAATCCCAGGTGCCAAGAAACCATGGGTAATGGGGAAGTAGAGGCTAGGCCTAGGGCCCCATCTGGATCTAAGGATTCAACAACTGTGGATGAGGACATACTGCAACTTCATATCTTGAAATTGACGGCCATGGTGAATATGATAAAGGCACATCAATGCCTAACTTTTCTTACTCCCTCCGTTGTATCAGTGGGCACCCAAACCGATGCACATTTGTCCACTGATGCAAACAAAAAGGGGGAGATGGTCCCAATGGAGGAAGACTCAGACAGTTTTGACGACTGCAGGCTGTATTTCAAAGTACAAGATGGTTGTTATTGAACATTTTTCTTTTGGTTGAAAGGATAGTCAGAAATGTGCAAAAGCTTCAGCAACAAAGGCAGTAAGAGAATTTTGGTAGCATCAGTCTAGGGGGAGTTTGTAGAACCAAAGTCTGATGGCTACAAAATTCTCTAAGTACAAATGCTGCTAATCTCAGAGTTTGTTGCTGACCAACAAACTGTTGCGGACAAGCTTATCTGCTGCGGATACTTGTTCTCCTGCTGTAGAACAAATCTGCTGCGGATAGCCTTATCTGCTGAAGACCAAAGTTGCTGCGGATAGGCTTCTCAGCTGCAACAACACTTGATGCTGCTGACATGCAAATTATAAGAAGCTTTGGATGGTTACATCTTGCTGCTGATCAACATCTTTGTTGCTGACAGCCTTGTGCCTTGAAGACGAATCGTTGCAGCTGACTATCCATACCAAGCGTCACTGACAACTTTCTGCAAAAGCAACTGACACACTCAAAGCAGAAGGAACCTCAATGGCACAACCAATGACGGACAACAATACTCTTCTCCAAGCATGCAAGTAATGATGCATAAAGAAGACGCTTCAATAAAGTTAACTAGATATAGACAAAACATGTAATAGTTAGCTAGACACAACAGATCAACGGTCAGTGTTAGATTTGATCCTTAGAATCAAGGGGATGTCTTGATTCTAAGTGAGTATAAATAATCTATAAACACTTCATTGTAAGTGTGCTTTTTGTGCTTTCTGATTGAGTTTCAATTGTAATCGTTTATCTGCAAAAGCTTAATACAATAGTGTTCTTAAAAGTATTCTTTCTGCTTGCTCGATTACATTTGTGCAGTTGTTATTGTTTCCGCCAATTTCAACTAAGAACAGAACCATCTTGTAATTTCACGATCCTACACAGTCTTTACGCTGAGATACTTGACACAGGTATCATGGAAACATGTTTACATACTGCATTCGTATCCCAAATAGAGCCGAAGAATGTGAAGGAGGCTTTCGCTGACAACTGCTGGATAGAGGCGATGCAAGATGAGTTGTCTCAGTTCCAAAAGTTGCATGTGTGGGATTTAGTTGACCTGCCGAGATGTGTACATCCAATAGGTACCAGATGGGTGTTCAAGTGCAAAACAGACGATCGACACGTTGTGGTGAAAAACAAGTCAAGGTTGGTTGTTAAGGGTTTTTATCAACAAGAGGGCTTGGATTACATAGAGGTGTATGCCCCGTTGCTAGATTTGACGCGATCCGATTGTTTCTGGCTTATGCCTCATTTGTCGGGTTCAAGGTCTATCAACTTGATGTGAAGAGTGCTTTCCTATATGGAAAAGTTCATGAAGAGGTCTATGTCACTCAACCACCTGGTTTTGAAGACCCGCAACATCCTAATAAAGTGTACAAGCTGGATAAGGCACTTTATGGTCTTCATCAAGCACCAAGGGCGTGGTATGAGACTTTATCAAAGCATTTATTGTCCAACGGTTTCGATCACGGACAAATTGACTCGACTCTTTTCATAAGGAAAGCAGGGGGAGATATTCTACTTGTGCAAGTGTACGTGGATGACATTATTTTTGGGTCAACAAATGAAAAGATGTGTAGAGAATTCGAGAAGGTGATGAAGTCTAAGTTTGAAAGGAGCAACATGGGAGAATTGTCATTTTTTCTAGGTCTGCAAGCCAGTCAAAGGGAAGATGGCATTTATTTACATCAAACTAAGTATGTACACGACATTTTTTCTAAATAGAAAATGAATGACTGTTCTAGTTATGGCACACCAATCCCAGTCAATCATGGTCTGCATCCAGACAAAGATGGAAACGATGTGGATTGTAAATTTTACCGCAGGATGATCGATTCTCTTATGTATCTCACAGCTTCAAGACCTGATATTATGTTTTCCGTTTGTTGTGCTCGAGGTTTCAGTCACAACCCAAGGAATCTCACTTGATAGCTGTAAAAAGGATATTCAAATACTTGAAAGGGAAGCCCCGATTAGGTCTTTGGTACTCCAAGCAGCAGTCGTTTGACTTCAAAGCCTACACTGATTCTGATTATGATGGCTATAATCTCGATAGAAAGTCGACCTCAGGTGGATGTCAGTTCTTAGGAGACAGGCTAGTCTCCTGGCAGTGCAAGAAGCAGTCAACGGTTTCTATATCAACTTGTGAAGCAGAGTACATTGCTGCTGCGAGCTGCTGTTCTCAGATCTTGTGGATCCAGCAACAACTGAGAGACTACGGCTTGAACTACACTAGAACTCCTTTGTTCATTGACAATAATGCCACCATGTCTATCACAAATAACCAGGTGAAACATTCTAAAACTAAACACATTGAGATTCGTCACCACTTCATCCGTGATTGTGCTGAAAAGCACCTTGTTGAACTTGTAAAGGTTCATACGAATGACAATTTTGTCGACCTTTTCACTAAGGCGTTTGATCGTACTCGTTTTGAACACCTTGTCAACATGATATGAATGTTCAATCGTGAGTGAAAACATTTTTCAAAAAAAAATGTTTCATGGAAGTTAAAACTTATTCTTTTTTAATTCTGTATAGGTCGTTTCTCTTTGAAAAATTTCAGAAAATCCAAACAAAATAGAAAATTAAGAAAATTTCAAAGTCATTTGAAGATAAGAGGAAATGATAACACGTTAGTAAGTGATCTAAACATCTTATACTGCACGTATGGGAAATGATTGCGTCATGATTACTTGAGCCTTAAATTTGATTATCTTGTTTTAATTTGAATATTTGCAAGTAATTTGAATTGTCAGTAGGCTATAAGCGTTTTTGGATCGTTAGTACTTTGAAAATTAAAGTTAAATTACTATAACTGTGATTTGAACCCATGTTTTGCAAATGTGTGTGTAAAAGAATGCAAAAAAGATTATCCTCAGATAAATGATGTAAGATTTTGACAAGTATTTGCTTATGAGACCAGTTTCAGGTTATGTCTTTAGCACAATTTTTCGGTTCTCTTCACTGTCCATACTCACAAGTATGCAATGGGAAGTTGAATCAAGATATGTCTTGACAACAACCGTCAAGCATATGTTACCCCTTGGATCACATCTGATTTCATTGAAGACAAATCCAGATAACAGTTGGATCCGCTTACCCAAATCCACAGACTCCATATTTATTAACCTGAATCATCATTTGATATTCACAGAAGAAAAACCTATCAAACCAAGACAAGCGAATAACTCTATTCTGAATCTTATGATTCTTGATAATCCTTATGGATTCTGCTCGATTTTTTCTGTGCTAAACAATGTAAATTCTTTAGGGAAATTTTGATAATCCTTGGGAAAATCTTAGATGCCTTGAGATAATGCAATTTAATTTCTGTAGCTTAACTGTGGGGTACACGTTGTATATCTATAAACATTACCTTAACTCACTAGAACATGATACAAGAATGCTCGTAGTTTCAAATCTTATAATATTGACAACTTAAACTGACTTGCTTGTATTGCAAATTCATTAAGAATAAGTAGTACGTCATGACATGATCCTATATTCTTTGATATTTATTTTGTATCACTTATTTCTAGAAATTAGCCTGATATGATCCTCTGCTCATGATTTTGACCAAAAAGAGTTTGTTTGTAAATATTCTTGTATATTCAAATTTGTATCTTGGGTATATTATCTGCTTTTCAGTAAAAGACAAAAAAATTTAATTTGAATAGTTCTATCATTAAAAAATACCAAAAAGATTTTAAGTACAGTTTGTGTTAAATTTCAGAAAAACCAAAAAATATTTGCATTTAACTTCTGTGTATTGTCTTTGAAAACCTCTAGATTGAATATTCATATCCGGTTCGCTATTTGACTTGACATTCTTCATAATTTGAGTTGATTTCTGAGTTGGCTAAGTGTTATGCCTACTTAGCTAAGTACGCAAGAAGGAACTTCTGCGTACTTAGCCAAGTACGCAGCAAATGGTCATGCGTACTTAGTAAGTACGCAGGAGTAAAGTCCTGCGCAGTTAGCTAAGTTCACAAGACTTGTCACTGAGGGGTATATAAACATGTGTTAAAATATTTTCATCGGTTCATTTGTTCAAACTACCTACACTGTTGTATACGATCCTACTCATTGTCACTCAAAAATTTGTGTGTTCCTACAATCTTTTTCATCACATACCAAGTTTCAAAATCATCATAACAACCTTTGGTGAGATTCACAGCTCTTAACATCCATGAATTTATCATTTTTCGAACCAATTTTGTGACTTCAAGAACTAGGGTTTGATGCTTAAAATTTGACGAGTTTTGGCTGTTTTTGAGTAAAGTTAACCTTAACTACATGCATCTTAACATCATCCGACCCTAATGACTTCATAAATTGTCCAAAATGTGTTTGATTTTGTGATTTGGGTCACTAAGGTGCCGTTACAACCGTCGCCCTCGGTTTGGACCAAAATGTTGGATTTAAGACTCGAATTAGGACTAGGTTTTGGTTCTAGGGTGCTTATAATTGTTGTTCGACACCCCGGTGATCAAGATTTAGACTTATAACACATAATTTTGGTTTTTGAGATTTTAAAAAATTGGCAAAGTGGATATGATCATGCGTACTTAGTAACTACGCAAGAAGTAACTCATGCGTACTTACTATGTACGCAAGAACAAAAACCTGCGTACTTGCTAAGTACGCAGGAGGAGCAGCTTTGAAATTTTTCTAAGTCTGGAAATCAGTTTTTGTGTTAACTTGCTTTACCATGTGTTATGTGTTCTACTCCAATGAATTTATCTGTTCTTATGTTGTTTGTCTTGTGTTCTTACAGATATGGCTTGTAGAACAAAAGACTGATGGCTACAAAATTCTCTAAGTACAAATGCTGCTGATCTCAGAAGTTTGCTGCTGACCAACAAACTGCTGCGGACAAGCTTATCTGCTGCGGATACTTGTTCTCCTGCTGAAGAACAAATCTGCTGCGGATAGGCTTCTCAGCAGCATCAACACTTGATGCTGCTAACAGGCAAATCATCAGCAGCTTTGGATAGTTACATCTTGCTGCTGATCAACATCTTTGTTGCTGACAGCCTTGTGCCTTGAAGACAAATCGTTGTAGCTGACTATCCATACCAAGCGTCACTGACAACTTTCTACAAAAGCAACTGACACACTAAAAGCAGAAGGAACCGCAATGACACAACCAATGATGGAAAACAATGCTCTTCTCCAAGCATGCAAGTAATGATGCATAAAGAAGACGCTTCAATAAAGTTAACTAGATACAGACAAAACGTGTAATAGTTAGCTACATACAACAGATCAACGGTCTGTGTTAGATCTGATCCTTAGAATCAAGGGGCCGTCTTGTTTCTAAGAGAGTATAAATAATTTGTAAACACTTCATTTTAAGTGTGTTTTTCGTGCTTTTTGATTGAGTTTCAATTGTAATCGTTTATCTGCAAAAGCTTAATACAACAGTGTTCTTAAAAGTATTCTTTCTGCTTGCTCGATTACATTTGTGTAGTTGTTATTGTTTCCGCCAATTTCAACTAAGAACAGAGCCATCTTGTAATTTCACGATCCTACATGGCTCGTGCTTTCACTGACGAATTCAACATGCTCGCACTTACAAATCCGGAATGGAATGGCGCAGCTATGAACTACCAAGAGATTGTCACTTTCCTTAACCTTCCCAAGATCAGCTATGCAATTTCAGTTGATCCGGTTGTATCTAGACCCTATCTGGAGCAGTTCTGGGATACTACTAATCATGACTGCACAGTTACGCCCGATGTCATTCGGGCTACTGTTGCTGGTCAAGAGATAGCCATTTCTAAAGACATCATTAGGCTGGTGTTGCAATTTCAAGACAGAGCTGAAGATCCAGTTGTGTATCCAAGTTATGTGATTGATGGGTGCCGGAGTCGAAGAATGGGGTATGTGGGAAGAGAAGAGTATGCCACGTATATGAACAACTAGGTACTTGATCAGTGGCGGTATTTCATGCACGTCATGATCCTGTGCATATCTGCTAGGAAGGCTGGGAAGGACGCAATGGGTCATGATTTTGGCATCAGCATTGGTTGGGCTCTTATTGAACAAAGGATACAACTTCCCCAAGTATGTCTACAGGTCCATTGTGGATCAGATCAATGCCGCGAGTAAGTTCATATTTCTACTGTATCCAAGATATACTCAACTGCTTATTAATCATTTCATGCCTAATCTACCTCAGATTGGACAGAGGCTACAAGTCAAGAGGGTGGACAAGAGGATGTTTGCTCAATTTTTGAATCCAGGAACCGAAGAGCCTATTCCCGTGCTTACACCACTCTTTGGTCACCTTGTAAATGAAGCATACGTGGCTCCTCCTAATGATCAGTGGTTAAGTGTTGATTCGGAGCCTGAATTGAGTGAACACTCTGATGAAGAACATGATGTTGAATAGGCAGATGAGGAGGAAGAACAAGTTGATGAGTCTGATGATGAAGAAGAAGGTGGTGATGGTGATGATGAAAGTGAGGGTGAAGGTGCTGAGGAGTCTGATTCAGAAAGAACATAATCTGATTCTTCTGACTTTGATGATGCACCTGATCAGACACACCTAAGGAGAATGACAAAGGTCTCCCTTCCTGAGTCATCTTCCAAAAGACAAAGAAAAGACAGTTCTGACAGTGATTATGAACCAGAGTCAGAGACTTATGTTGCAAGACAGTAGACTGAGCGAAGGATAAAGCAGAAAAATGACAGACCTTGGGAGACGATCATGAGAGACTTGAATACACGTCTCTAGGGTCAAACATGCACAGAAGCTCCTAGTTCTAGTCAAGGTCCAGCACAACTGTATCAAAGGAGGAAGCGACCAAGACTAACAACTACAACGGTTGCAACAACTGTCTCATAGGAGGTGCCTGAGATAGTTTCTCTTCCTTTGACTACTGTTCAATCAGTGGTGAGTATTGTTCCTATTTTGATGGAATCTGTCATTATCTCACCTATCACCACACAAGCTACAACTGTCCCATCTACAATTCCAGTGACAACGTTGCATACCATCAGTCAACCCTTTCACTATGGGAACTTTTCTCAAGGGTTTGACTTTGATGATATCTTCTCATCCCCTATCCATGGTACTGGTGAAGCATCCACATCTAGGGATCCTTATCCCAGAGATGCTCGGATTGCTTAATTAGAATCTCAGGTCGCTGCTTTACTCAACACTGTCAACACATCAAAGAGTGAGTCTGAAGCCCAACAAACTAGGATTAACTCTTTGGTAGATGAAGTGATGTGCCTCAGAAACAAGTGTATGGGAACCCAGGATCAGCTGAGGTCTTTACAAGAACAGAATGAAATGATCTTCGAAGTTAATGAAACCATTCTAGTCCACAGGCAGTCCATTGAAGCAAGATTTCTACTTCAAAGTAAGGAGCACAGGACAATGGTTGCCTTAGTGGAAGAACTAACCACGAAGCTTGCTACTCAGGGGGAGAAACAGAAGCTAAGCACCAAAGATGCATGTCATCAAGCTGATTTGACAAAGGATGACAAGGAAGACAAGGATCCCGAAGCTGGTCCCAACGGTAGTGAGCAACAAGCTTTATCAGTTGTTCCACTATCTATTGTGCCTATGACTCAGGGAGACTACATCTGTTGGTGAAGCTTCTGGAAGTCAACAGCAACATGGAAAGTCGACGGTTGAGGTCCTAGAAGATCTGTCAGATGATGTTATCTTACTTCTAGAGCCCGACTATTCCAAATCCGAACATATCGATGCTCTCAATGAAATTGAAGAATGAGAGATCGGGTCTGATGATGACTAGAGTTTTGATGATGAGGATGTGATGGTGGAGTTTCCAAAGGGTGACGGCGAGGGAGTGTATGAACTTGAAGATAGAGAGATCTTTGAAGCTCCGGTCTTTGAAGCTGCTAATATAGGTTCAGTCGAGCCTGAACATGTTGCTGAGGCTAGTGTTGCAGCAACCTGGACTGAAGCCTCCTCTGTCGATCCCCAACCTACTGACACTGCTGACTCCTAGAGGAACAAACTTCCTTAGGAATGGTTCAAGAAGAGTCAACCTCCTGCTTGGCAAAAGTTGTATATTACAGACAAGAATGGAGCAGCAGGGATGATCCTTTCTATGCACTTTGAAGATGACAAAAAATTGTTTGCTATCAAACGCGCTGGTGGGGTTCTATACTTGAAGCTAACCAGTGAGGCATTCAATTCCTTACCAAGATATGATCTAGTGAACTTGCAAACCGAGAGCTGATTGGTGATACCAACCACGCTGTGGCAAAGGGTTTGTGGGGTGCACTCTAGAGAGACGGAAGGTTAGGAAACTTTGTGGTGTTCAAACCTCAAATGCGTAAAAGAGTCAGGGATAAGGCACGCAGAGATCCCGTGACTAACAAACATTTGATGAAATTGGTCTACAAGCCGGTGCTATGTGAGACCAGGATTCCCTAAGCAAGTTACCTCAGGATATCATTAGGAGCATGTGGTACTGGTACGTGGATCCAATTACGGGCGAGGCGGTAATGATCAAAAAGACAAGGTCCAGAGGTGAAAGTGTAGAGCCAAGGGAACTGATTAGAGTGTTTGATGAGATCTGCTTCATCAACCTCTCTGTGAAAGACCTGGAAGTTCTGCACGACAAGTACTGCATCTACACCGACGAGTGGACGAAGCTTCTTGCATCGAGATACAACAAGTTAGTCAAGTTGTGCTTTGACTACAAGATGAAGATGGGAAGCTGAGCTAGAGCTGAAGATTGTTAGAGACTGAAGACAATCCAGAGGGGAGTTTTTTGAAGCATTTCTATGTGACAAGCACTATGTAGATTGTCTCTGCTTTAGTATTGTCCTTTGCATTTGTATTTCAGTCTATGTTGTATTGGTTTATCGAGTTGTAATCGTGTCTGTATGTATTTGTGCGTGTACTTGTCTTTTGTCTAAGTTGTATGCTTTGCGTACTTGATCAAGTGCGCAGGAAGTATGTCATGTGTACTTAGCAAGTACGCATGAGCAAGTCTTGCGTACTTGCTAAGTACGCAGGAAGGTTTTCCTGCGCACTTACTAAGAACTCAGGTACTGAGTCTGTGACTATATATAGCTGGTTGTAGAAGATGCTAAGTACGATCTTATTGTATTCTATCACATTTCTTGTAACCGGCTGTGATATTGATAATAGACAAAGTATTTTGTGACTTGTGTTTATTGTCGGTTTCCATTGTCGTTTGTACTCCATCTACTTATTGTACTCTACATAGCCCCCACCTGAAGAAAGACTGATGAAGAACGTACAGGTCTGGCCAACGACCCTTAAATAAATGTGGCGCTTCCGGGAGGAAACCCGATGATCATGAATAAATTGAGAAGTTGGTGCATACGGCAGAAAATCATGGACCTCAGGTTTGGTTTTCCAAGTTTAAGTTTCTCATACTTCAGCCCCCAGGTATGCCTTCTCGATACTAGGACCTTAGTAGCTCAACTACTCTCAACTACTACCTTTTATTTTCCGTTTCTGTTTTTATTTTTCTTTATGTGTCAAATAGCAGAGCATCACCGGGTAGTTTCTCTACTTCTTTGAGAAGTTACACTCCACCTCTACAAGCTGGGAGTTGGAAAACGCATCAAATTCTGAGAAATTCGATGAAGTCTTTGACGCACAATGTTGACAACAACAATAAGTTTTGGCCAATGGTTATACACCGAATTGACCGGGGGAGTACCCGTTTCTTTTCCCTTAAAAATTTATGCATTTAAATTCCTACATATCATTCCATTACATGCATTTGTACATTGAGGGAAATGCACAGTTTTAAGTGTGGGGTGGGAAATTAGAGATTTAGGACAAACTTGTAACCTCAAAGCAGTAAAACTAAACTCGTGATTTTCTACCCATTTGACTAAAACCTTACTAAAAACAGACTTTCCTTAAAAAAAACCATAAAAATTTTCCAAAAATTTTAAACCCTAAAACCTAAATCTCTTCGAGTTCGCGCTTAATTAAATAAAATGAAGACATGGCAAGTGGTAACAAATGGATATTATGCATAACAAATCACTAAACCTTATCCCATCCGTTTTCATGTGAGAATAATCTGAGCCTTTTCACAAGCATTATTATCATTTTTTTACGCATGCTCTTTCGTTTGGTATATTAAGTGTTTTTTGATCGAATTTTATGCATAATTAAAACTTGTGTGACTTATACATATCAAGATCATGAACTAGTAGATGTATGAAAATGATTGAGACACCTAGGACTTTATTACCCTTATATATTATCCTTAAACCCAAAATCTTAAAAACAATATCCGCCTATATAGCCCTCTGAGCGTTAGCCTTTTCTTTTATACTACTCACTATTATCACCAAACTAGCTTTTCGTAAACACCGGTTATTAGCTAACTGCCTTCAAGATAGAAAATTATTAGACTATCTTATGTCGTTATTTCAAGTTTACAACCATTGAGGTAGTTTGGAAAGAATCTATTTCACTCAAAGGAATTGGAATATACAAGAAGAAAGTGGATGTATTAGGAGAAAACAGCCGAACGATCTACAAGGAAGATATGGAGAAATTATTTCAAGGAAATTGAGAAAAAGAATTATTAAAAAAATTAGTCTTGATGATATGTTGTCTAAAAAAAAGAAAAAAAAATAGAAAAATGAGTAAAGAAAAAGAAAGAGAGAAGTTGGTCTTTTACCGGTTAGAACTTAAAGACCTGGATATGCATTCTTTTGATTTCAATTTGCTTTCTTGTATTCATTTCGTAAAGCCCGAATTACCGCCCGAACCCCGAGAAAAAGTTTTCAAAGCAACAAGTGATGTAAGAAAACGGTGGCGCAAGCAAGAACAACTGCCACCATTCTGTGGCTTGTCAAAAAGCGCCGCTAAAAGAAAAGCTAAAAGATACAAAAAATGTGTGAAGTGTGACAACTAGAGCCATGATGGAAAGTGTAGCAAGAATCAAACTTATTCCCAACGTGATTATACGCATATGATCAAAGTAGATGCTGTTAGGCTAAAAGCCGAAGGTTCCATATGGAAAGGCAGTAATGTGTACTACACAACAAGGGAAGAGTTGAGAAGGATAAGAGATTTCGGTCTTGGCAATCTGACCATAAACGAACCCTTAGATTTGAGTAATGTAGAGGGAACTGCTACTGTTTTCCATTTTAAGCCATGAAGCCGTAGCTGTGTGTTTCAAGTTAGCTGCAGCCTTTAAAACCCTTTTAAATCCCTAAAACCCAAAAATATTTTCATTTTCACATTTTATTTTTTCTTTTAACCACATTACAACCCTTTTAAAGTCCTCTTGATTCATGCATACTACTTAGTTAATTGATGGAGACTTGATTTGCATACAAGCTTATGACCATTGTATAATTCGATTCAAACTTGACTGTTCCACTTGAGTTACATTATCCATATATATAGCCCTAGAGTTGAGTGGACATTGTGAGGAGTGAGGTATTATGCATAATTGAATTCTAGTAGGCTTGTCATTGATTCCGTCACCCTAAAATAGAATAAGCGACTTATGAGTTATCCCGGAGTTTCCAACTACTTGGAGCTCCATTAACTTTTGTAAAGTTTTTAGTTATTGGTCTAATCATGCATGAGTTTGCTTGAGGACAAGCAAAGTTTAAGTGTGGGGTGTTATGATGTGTCATCATTTATACATGTTTTGCATGCATAATAATCCCCATATTATGGTACTAATTGAATAATAACCTTCCAATTGATACTTAAAATGTTTATATTTTATAATTGCAGGTATTCGGTGTTTTAAAGATAAACAAAGATAAAATCAATCAAAAACACCAAGAAACCAAGCTTCTAGAAGGATCATTCCCGAGCTTTGACCCCCAAGAAGTCAACAAAAGTCAACCAGCAGCTAAAAGACAAAAGTGGGCAGCAGGGAGGGGACACACGACCTTGCATCCCAATGCACGGGCGTGCATTTGCCTTCCTTGCTCCACACGGCTCCCAGTACACTACCACTCGTACCCTATGATTCCCTATGTGTTTGCACACCCATGCAATCCAATGCATGGCCGTGCATTGCTCATTCTGAGCCCTATAAATAGCAGGCTTGGGTTCTTCATTCAACACACCTCAAGAACCATCAATACACTATCCAGAGAGAGAGAAATTCGTAGTTAGAGTAGAAAGTAGAGAGGCTCCTCCGCTTTGTCCGCAATAGGGGAGCCTACGAAACTCAGCGTTACGCTAGTTATTATGGACATTCATGACTAAACTTCTTTGTATTGCTACGGTGAAGATGAAGTTTGGTGTATGCTAATGTTTATCGTATTAATCTAGTGGTATGTTTATGTCTTTAATTATTCGCTCTTAAAACCACTTTATAGGTGGGCTTTTTATTATTATGATCTAAATCCGTCTTTATACTTATGAGTGTTCTTAATTTTAAAGCGTAAGATCGTAAAACCTTTTTAATCAAACTTCTCTTGATGCTTGTACGTCTTTATACAAGTGGATTTTGATAAGCCAAGGCTTGGTTAATACGAATAAGGGCGTACATCTTTATACGAACTTGTTATGAGACCAAGAATTGGTGAACTCGTGTTGGGAACGGTACGTCTTTATACGTGGTACCATTGTTACACCACCTCCCGGTGAGCAAAGTCTAATCTCCTTTTTAACAATAATAATTAAGCATTTAAGTACGATGTCCTAAACCAACTTGGAGATATCATTCAAAGAGTTGAGGGTAACGTTGTCTCTAGCTGGGAATCATTACCATTTTATTATTAAAGATTATAATTCGTGAATCAAATATTTTGAGAATGAGGCTCTAGCGGTGTACCGTTCACATGTTTGTAGTAGTCATACCACCGGATTAGTCAACTTAACATTATCATATACCAAGCGGATTCGAAGCCCAAAGAAATACTATTCGTGACATGATCATTTCCGAGATATTTACTTTCCTGATATTTACTATTCTGTTATTTACAATCCTGTTACACACATCACGCACGTTTTTACTTTTCTGTTATTTACTTTACCGTCATTTATTTTTCTGCTTCACAAGCACACAAAACCCACTCACTAATTAAACCGGCTAAACGATAACAAAAGTTGAGTATTGGAACTCGACCGTGTCCATTGGTTCGATACTTGGTTCTTACCTAAACTATATTACGCTGCGATAGGTACACTTGTCTATTGTGTGTGTTTTAAGTTTGAGTGTTTATTATTTTATAAATTTAAAATCTAATCTCGTGAAACCATATTTAATTATATAATTAAACTAATATCACACGCACGCTATCACTATGCAATGCAACAAAATACCTTTAAGTGAGTTATGTTTGGTTTTCGTTCTTTGAAGACTTCATACGGTGTCTTTTCTTTGACTGCTCGTGTAATCACCCGGTTTAGGGTATAAGTTGCGTGCGTAACTCCTTCTCCCCACATATCTTGTGGACATTCCTCTCCTTTAAAATTCACCCCGTAATCTCTATACGGGTTCTGCTTCGCCGTTCCACCACGTCATATTGTTGAGGTGTGTATAGAGCATTGAGTTGTCAGAGAACACCGTTTTCTTCACAAAATTTTGTAAACATATGGGAGGTAATGTCTCCTTCCCTATCCGTACGGAAAGTCTTTATCTTTGAATCGGTTTCCTTTTCAATAGTTGTTTTGAAACTCTTGAAAGCTTTGAACTTTCATCTTTAGCCTTTAAAATAAAAGTCCACAGAAAACGACTATAATAATCAATCAAGACAAATACGTATCGGTTTCCTAGTCGAGTGGGAGGGGAAATTGATCCACATAGATCGTCATGTATATATAATATTATATTTCATAAATATAATACTATTTTATCTTATAAATGTTAAACCGTTTAAATAAACGTTTATTAATTAAATAAAAAATTTAATAATATTTAATATCTAATATTTAATTTAATATATTATCATTCCTCTAAGTAATAATGTTTAACATTTCTGAAACTTTCGTAATAATTATTTCCAAAAAATTTTGTAATTCTTTGTGTTTCGTGATATTGCGTTTAAACTTTTTTAAACACGAACTTGTTTTACGTTCACTGCGTCAAAAAATGCCTACGGCCGCACAAAAAACGTGTGACCGTAGGCCTTTCGCCACACTTTTTTTTCCAACTCAAGTGTGACCAAAGCTCGAGTAATCGTAGGTATCATACGGCCACACACGCTTTTTAGTGGCCGTAGCAGCTTAAAAGTGTGGTTAAAGGGTATCAACATTTCTTGCTAAAATGAAGCATTTCATCCATTAAGGGTAGCAACGGCCACATGACTTTACTTTAAGTGTGGCTAACGGGTCGCAACCGCCACATGAATTTACTAAAAAGTTTCTTTTAGTCACACTTATTTAATAAAACCGTGGCAAAAAGGTTGTTGTGATCAAACATTTTTGTCCCAATAAGTGTTTCTAAATGGTAACAACGGCCACATTAATTTACTCTAAGTGTGGCCGTTGATATTATATAGTCAAATGAATTTATTATAAAAATTATTGTAATTTTAAGTGTGACTATTGTCTAACCTTTGGTCACACATAATTGTTTTTTCTTATGACGTTTGCTATCATTCAGTCACACTAACAAAAAATAAAGTGACTACGGTGTGGTTAATGGTTATTTATAGCCACACGAAAGTTTGTAATTATAAGTGTGGTTATTGTCTAACCTTTGGTCACATACATAATTTTTTTCCCATGACGTTTGGTATTATTCTGTCACATAAGACTCTGCTGTGGCTAATGGTCATTTATAGCCACACGAAATTTTGTAATTTTATGTGTGGCTATTGTCTTACCTTTAGTCACACATATAGTTTTTTTTCCCACGACGTTTGCTATCATTCCGTCACACAAACATAAAACAAAGTAACTATGGTATGGCAAATGGTTATGTATAGCCACACGAAATTTTGTAATTTTAAGTGTGGCTATTGTTTAACCTTTGATCACACATATTTAATGGGGTTCTATGTGGCCTTTTTGTGTAATTAACCATTTTATTTTCATTTTTTGGGTAAAATAATTGAAAACAGCAGTAAACATGCATGAGAAAACCTAAAAACCAAATTACATTACGAATAATAAACCAAAATGTTTACATAAGTTTTTAACCTAAATACTAAAACTATTTCTTGGCTGCTGGTTTCCTTCTTCTTGCTCTTTTGGTATTTTGGTCAATTCTACTGGTAAAAATGCTGCCACCTTTATAACTTGATTAAAAGATGTTCTATAGCAATCATCTAGGTACTGTTTGCTCATCCTAAACACATGTTTTGTTAAACATTGAGAAACAATCCCAAGACCAGTCTCACATGTCACCTGAAAAGATATAAACAGCAGACCATTAATAAAATGTGTCACAATTGGGGGAAAAATTTTGCTTACTTTAATTGGGTCATATGTGGTTGTGTTATGTCTGTCGGGTCAAATTGAAAAAAAAAACTTACATGAAATCAGGTTAAAGTCAAAAGTCAATGAACATGTATTTTTTATGCAATATTCATAAAAAATATATTATTATAAATTATATAATATGTCACTAAATTGGACAAATTTATACAAAAGATTAAAGTATATTGATAATAAGCAAATCCAGTGTGTCAAAATTTAATACCATAAATAGAGCCATTGTTGTCTGGCAGAATGACAATAAGCAAGTCAATTTCCTTTCTGTTGGACTTGAGGTTAGTTATGGCATCATGGAAATGAGCTCCATTTTCATGCCATTGAATTGTTGTCCATATAATTAATCTACATTTCAATTAATTAGGTTATGAAAAATGATAATAGGAATGAAAATGTAAAATACTTTTGATGTGGTAGCACTAGACACCATTTTAGCCTAGATAAAGGTTCACTGTCGATCTACAAAAATAAATGTCAAAAGAATATGCAGTGAGATGTTTTTTTTAATAAAGTAAACATGTATTATAGTAAATTGTTAGATCCTGAAAAGAACTGTTGATTCTGATTGCCAAAAGTCCAGTCGTTGACCAGCACTTTACAAAAGAATAAGACTTTGACTCTACAAAGTGAAAACTGGTGATTCCCTCCAAGCATAGAACATCTGGCTACAACTGCTGGTTACAAGAACTGCTGTTGATGTTGTTCACCAATAGTTCCCACAAAACCAGCAGTTGTGTCCATTTCAGCTATTTACTAACTGCTGAGAAACAGCCTACTTAGATGTCACTATCTGGGTGATGTCACCAGTAGTTCTCATTAATGTATACATATAATCAAGTTTATTAGCCAAATTAGCTGTCACTATGAGTTATCGGCTTTAACTTTCAAAACACTAATCCTAGCTAATGACAATTTTACCCTTCAGCCTTATCTCACCACTCCAACTCAATTAATTAACTAAGTTTGACAATGATTTGACTTTAACATAATTTCCAACAGTTTTAAGAAAAACTTACTAATTTATCTGAAATGACTTTGACATCAGCATTCTTGTATTCTCCTTTTTTGTCTTCCCTTGCTTTCCTCCACATTAAAATCATTTTATTTACCTCGTAATCTATACAACAGAAAGAAGTAGACACACACACATATCATACATATAATCGAAAAATCATTATACACAGAGAAAAACACACATGAATTAGAGAAGGAAGTTACCAGTTTATCTCTTAGATAAGTATATCCTCCTCGTCCTAGGTGATGATTGCAAATGTACTTTGATCGCGCTACTTTTCTTGTTTGCTCCACCATTGGACTTATACCGCACTCTTGTCTTCTAAAACTCTAAAGAAAGTGACCAAGCAGATTCATTCCAGCTCGTATATGACATGCAATATATAATAGAGATTGTTAGCATTAGAGATTGGAAACATATATATATATATATATAGGGGAAGAATCAATAGAAAACCACAAAGTTAGGCGAAAACCAAAAAAACCACTAAAACAATGTGTAATACTACGGGTTACGTATACGTAACCGCAATTTTTTTGTTTTCTATTTACGTATACGTAACACTATGGGTTACGTATACGTAAGCCAATATTTAAATGATTTTTTGGTAAAAATTTGTAATATTACATTGATACTCTTACAAAAAAATAAAAATAAATAAAATAAAAAATAAATATTATTATATTATTGGTTAAAATTGTTTTTTTAGTGATTTTCTCGGTTTTCGCCTAACTATTGGTTTTTTCTGGAACCCACCCCTATATATATATATATATATATATTATGTTAATATAGCTAGGTGTGATGCTTATTGTATTGAGTTACTTACTATTGAGATGAAATGAGCTAGATATATCATCTAAAATTACTTTATGTATCTTTCTTAGCCTAACATCTAAACATGCTTGTTATATTGAGTTGCTATTTGTCTCTCGGTTTATGTATCTTTCTTCCACCCTTAACAAGTTTTTGTTTAGGTTGGTAATATGTTTCATTAGCCTAGCATCTAATCATACATTTGGGAAAACCAATGGAGTAAATTATGAATTCACTAATTTGATTTAAAAAACAAGACAATTTACTGTCTTAATGCAGTGAATAGATAGCATATAAAGTTCTATAATAACAATCCAACCACCAAAAACTGTCACTAATTTGGTTACTATTTTTTTAACCATTTTATGTCTAAATTCTTTTTCCTATAAACAATGCCTTCTCTATATGTATGCAAGTCAAGATTATGAAATTTACAAGTCTAAATGTAGCATTTTTAATCTATTTTTAGTGTATTAATATTGTTTTTATATCTCCTGATCTCTAAGCTCAATCAGAAAGCAATAATTAATTATTAAATGGATAAAAAGAGCTTGTAGGTCAATCGACCAGATATGTGTCAACCGGATTTTCAGGTCCTTACCGTTTCTCGACTATTCGTACATTTATATTTTTATATTTCAAGATTTTATATTTTATGTGTTTTTAGAAGTTCTAGGAGCATTGTCTTAGACGAACACTAAGGATTATATGGAAAATACCATGTTATGTGCATACACACGTGTGAAACGCGAACGTGAAAATCGACAAAAATTATACCTCAAAACTAAATTTTTATATTTTTATTTATATTTAGGATGATGATAAACTATTTATTATTTTATTACTAACCTCACTCGTGAATCTTGTAAACTAACGATCATTGATGGTTCGCATGTTTATTATTCCGTTTCGAGTTCTAAAAATATTTAAATGAACGTTTTTATTTTATATTAATGACACCCGTTAAAGATTAGTTTCTTTAGTGATTTTTAAAAGTTTCGGGTGAATTTTTAATTTGGGTGAGATATATTCTCAATTGATTTAACCTCGGTATTTGGACCGGATGTGGAAACTATTTGCAAAGAACTGCTTCACCTTAGATGTCCGGTTAAAGATTTTCTCGTTTCAATTTTGTTATATGTCCATCCACACATGTGACTGAACCTCGGTCTAGCGTGAACCCGACCTCAACATTTATGACTCCCCTTATAGACCATCTTTGTAGGATCGGATTTGAGCAAGAAACACACTTTACTCACGAGAAGTTATTCAGGCCGGGAGTAGTTATTTCAGGCATCTGAAAAAAAAAATTGAGACATTGGGTAAATTTACTCACCCTGACTAGATTTGTTCCTCCTGACTAGATTTGTTCATCCTGACTAGAATTTGTTCATCCTGACTAGATATGTTTCTTCCGACTAGAATTTGTTCATCCTGACTAGATTTGTTTCTCCTAACTATAATTTGTTCATCCTGACTAGATTTGTTCCTCCTGACTAGAATTTGTTCATCCTGACTAGATTTGTTGCTCTTGACTATAATTTGTTCATCCTGACTAGATTTGTTCCTCCTAGCTAGATATGTTTCTCCTGACTAGAATTTGTTCTTCCTGACTAGATTTGTTCCCCCTGACTAGAATTTCTTCCTCCTTATTATACAGACTAAGAATATTTTTTCCATGACAGAATTTGTTCCTCCTTAGTAGATCCCAACACTAGAATATTTTTGGCAAACTTAAACTTCAATTCTAAGTCGGACTTAGATCAATCATGATTCTTCATGATTGTTTTGGTGAACATCAGCCTTATATGAAATTAATGCCCTTTTTGAAACCATTTTTTATGGAGAAAATAAAACTTTAGGCTGGAATGATTTTTTTGTGTATCGAAAATTTTATTAGTCATCATTCAAAGTTTATTTATGGTGATTATCCCTATTAGTTACTCTGCGTATATTGTCCCTATAGATCCGAATATGATAATATCATATCCTTTTTGTACTCGCTCTCCCTCAAAGGTAATTTTGTTGATTGACTTTCTAATTCCCAACTAGGTAGAGACGTATACTCATTCCTTACTCTGAGTCACCAGTAATTAGAAAGCGTTAGAGCAAACTACTGTTTAGAAACGACTTCTTAACAAGTGCTCTGAGGGAATACGAATCTATGACATTTAAACACTCATTCCATCAACCTTATGGCTTAAACCCTTAAACCCTTATACGAAATGGTAAGTCATAGTGGTACCATTTGAAAGCAAGGGAAGTTGCAGGCATACTGTACTATCAGTTATTAGCAGATAATTAATTCAACCCTTTTCAACACGAGATCTAAGGACAAATATGGTCCATTCCCACCGAATTTAATGGGATATCGAGGACCTAAGTTGAAATTTGAAAACCTTGTCATTTGAAAGATTCGTCCTAAAATCATAGTAGAGCAATTTTGAGAGTTTGTTTGTGTGTTCTATGATTCTTAACCGATTATAGTTGTACGCTACCGGTTAGTTGTACACTACCAGTTAGAGGAACAAGAGACGAATCATAGTTGACTCTGCTCTCTTGAAGATCCGCTTGGGGTTACATTATCTTTAAGGGGCCTATGAGCATGAGGTCCTCAAATTTGGCAAATTATTGAAGTTTTATTTGATCCTCTCCTATTTTCTGATGTCTACTTTATGAGAATCACACCCGAGACTAAATTGACAATGATATTACATCTAAGTCTACCCATTTTGTAGGTTAGCAAGCTCATAATCATTTTTGGGGGACACTAATTTTATGAGATTATTTCCGTAACATGACTGTTTACTTCCTCATCGAGATGAACTGGGGATTACTTCCGAATCATTTCAATCCACATCAAAGAAGATATAGACGTCCAATGTTATCCTATCAAATTTGGTCGAATCGATGTGACGATTTGACCATCTTTTTAATATAAAATCCTTGTTATATTTCAGAATTCCATTTCTGACCGTTAACCAAATTCGATTTCTGGTGGTAGTTAATTCAATGTCCAAATATTGATCTAGCATCTAGTCTTTTAACTAATCTACTTGATTAGATCATTCTGGATTTTTAGTCACTTTCTCTATCTAGATCTTGTGGTGACTTGATTATCTTTTAACCCATTGCTAACTTTCGACAATAGGTATATGAACCTTTAACATGGTTATATTATATCGAGACTAACACACGAGTAAGTACCGAATTCCAATACTTTGTGGTGAGGTTATATAACATCGGGTCATCGTTGACATCTATTTTATGATGATAACTCATCTTTTTAACACTTGTTAGGATTGAGTAAATTTGACTCTCAGCAAATTTATCTCGATAGAATCCTAGTATAACCTCCTTTGTTTGTTAATCTTCTGTTTCACGACTTGAGTTTAGTACAATCATACTTGTACTCATGATGTACTTGCTTTTTGAAGCTTTACGCTTGAATTACTCGTTATCAGTCGTTCTCTAATGACTAACCGACACTCTTCCATTTTTGTAAAAAGAGTGTAAACCTCATCCACTTGATATTTTGATTTTTAAGGTCCTCATGTGTTGACTTTTACGGTTATGTTGTATACGCACCGTCTATGTTTGTATCGCCCTATGAGGCAACAATGTACCAATTTTGATTAGTAACTGCTATTACTGACAATCACTATGTATAACCCAAGATTCCACAGTGGAAGTGGGAACCATTTACAAGGGATTTTATTTTAAAGTGGCCAAGAACGTTTGGCGGCCACGATTTGATTTGAACCATTGTTGGCTAGTTGACGAAATTTACACGTTTCCTACCTATCCGAAATGACTCCAAGATGGAGAAATTATCTCAACTGTATATCAGTTAAGTTGTAGCAAAGCATGGAGTGTCTATTTCTTCTATCCGCGCTAGGGATAGTCGTTTTACATTCCTTTTCTGACAGACACTACATAAAGCTTCGGGAACGTGTTTGGTTGTGAGCATTACTTAACGTCCTTAAATAGACGATCAAAGTGAGCAAACCATTTAGGCCTTGGAGGATCCGCTAACGGCTGTGTGATAGACTTTGGTGGTAATTGGGACGCTCATTTACCATTAGTCAAATTTCCTTACAATATCAATTATCCCACTAGCATTGATTGTACGCCATTCAAAGCTTTGTTCAAACATAAATATTGATCACCTCCTCGTTGGACTGAAGTTGGTGATAATCATTTTGACTTGTTCGAAAGTCAAACATAAGTCAGACATAAGGTTGTCGAAGACCGACCATAGAGTTATGCAAGTGTTAGGAGAAAACCTCTGAAAATTCAAACCGGTGACAAGTACTTTTGAAGTTATCACCCTGGAAGGGTATAATCCAATTGGAGAGAGAGGTAAGATTAATTTAAGATACACTGGACCTTACGGAATTATCGACATATTTGGTCCTGTTATGTCCAAACTGAAACTACCTTAGGGGCTTTGTGACATATGCGATATTTCTCATGTTATGAATCTCGAAAGAGTTTAGCCGTCAAATCGATGTTTATACCACCTGAGGAATTTCGTATTGATGACAAGCTCATTTCTTCGAGGTGTTATCTCTCTATATTCTAAATACATGATATGATCATTCTGCAAGACCTTTGGTAATGGTTATTGATGTGACACATTTTATTCCTAATAAATCATGGTGAAGTCTACTGACTCTTGGAACTCTGATAGCACCTCTCCTAATAAAGATATTCTTGTCGCTATGTGTGATAGTATTCCTTGATGGCACGAAGTAGGATGATACGTTCCTATGCTAGAAAAAGAGTTTTGAATCACCGAAATTTTATATCACGATACCATTCTAGTTTCGTACCAACTTCGTATACCTATCTTATGGTGGATTCCTTAATCTCCTGATTAATGCCAACATGGTACCCTTTGTTTGAATCCAAAAATGAGTAATCTTTGGATTCATTGGAGAATTTGAAGGATATACTTTTGAGACTGAATAGGTGTAACCTATTCTCGATGATTCTAGATTCCCGGTTTGTCAAACCCCCTTACTCTCCATCAAACCAGATCCATCCGGACTTTCGTACATGAATCAAATTTGGAGAAAGAATTTGTTAATTATATACCAGTTGAATTTCGGGATGAAATTCTTTTAACTGGGGGAGAATGTGACAACCACGGATTTTCAAGTCCTTACCGTTTCTCAACTTTTCATACATTTATATTTTTATATTTCAAGATTTTATATTTTATGTGTTTTTAGAAGTTCTAGGACCATTGCCTTAGACAAACACTAAGGATTATACGGAAAATACCCGGTTAGGTGCATACACACGTGTGAAACGTGAACGCGAAAATCTACAAAAATTATACCTCAAAATAATTTTTTATATTTTTATTTATATTTAGGATGATGATAAACTATTTATTATTTTATTACTAACCTCTCTAGTGATTCTTGTAAACTAACGATCATTGATGGTTCGCACGTTTATTATTCCGTTTCGAATTCTAAAAATATTTAAACGAACGTTTTTATTTTATATTAATGACACCCGTTAAATATTAGTATCTTTAGTGATTTTTAAAAGTTCGGGTGAATTTTTAATTCGGGTTTTATACCGCATTTTTAACAGTCTTTGTACAAAATAAACACCCACTTTATTATTTCCCAATAAAAGCCACTCAAACCCCCACCCTTTCCCCTTTTTGATCGTGACCCACACCCCCACTTTTCTCTTTCAAAATTCCTAAGAACCAAATTCTTGAATCTTGGTGTTTTAAGCTTGAATCCAGAAGGTTTGAGGCTGATTCAAGGTAATTATGATGATCTAAATCATGTTTTAACTTCATGCATTGATGATATTTGTTCATTAAGAACACCTACACATACCCACTTTGATTCTGTGCTTTCTTGAGTTTTTATGGTTTAGATCTTTGTAATAAAGCTTTAGTTAGTGTTTTTGAACAATAATTCATGGATTGTTTTGATTTTTACACCTTCATGATGTGTAAGGCCCCTTTTTCCGGGTCACCTCACTTATTGGATTTACTCATAAACAAAGTCATCAATACTGAACTTTAAATTTCTCATATTCTTTTAACAGCCAAAAACATTCACGTTTGAGTACATTACAGCGGAAGTCTTAACATTTAACACATACACCATTGTTTAACGAAAAACATAAATCGGGATATCAGTCTCTAGCCGGGTAACCTTCACGCCTTCGCACGCCCCTTTTTCTTCTCATCATTACCTGAAATGTATACTAAAAGTCAGCTAACGCTGGTGAGTTCTAGTTTAAAATGATTAGATATAAACATTATTTCCTTAAAAGTATTCATAAGTTTTTTTTTTTCATAAGAACATAATTACGTATTCTTAACTTTTTCTTTTCTTTCATCATTCTTGAGTGACTACACTGATGTGCATTCACCTTTAACTTTCCTAAATATTCATTTGGTCATACACATAAGGGTGATCAACCCGTCTTTTACTACGTATGTCACAAAGACATACGCCATGAAGCTACCGTCGTAGCCCTTTGACTCGTCCGGTCCTAGAAACCGTCCACCATAAAAACCGTCCGGCCAACCTTCGGCCGTCCGTCATACCGTCCTACCGTCGTAGGCCGTCCTTTTCGCCCGTCTACCCGAAGGTATCCGTTTCCCACGTGCTACCATGTTTGCAACCGTTCTACATATGATTTGGCATTTGCTTCGACACATTTATGCCCCTTTTTATTTCCTTGCTGATGAAGGAACGTTTTTGTCCCGGTTGCAAGATAGTCACGTGGTCGTCCGTCTACCGTAGTAGCCATTAGCATCGAAGCGTCAATAACATTCACGTATATTCATAACATGTAGTATATATAATATAAGGCAAGATTTCATTCATTCATATTTTGTAAACATACGTTTCAATCTTTGTTCATAATTCCTTTTCATATATATATATATATATAAATATATATATTTGTATATCACGTATGATCACATTGATATTCATAACATTTATTCATTTAGTGTATACACTTCAGCCCCAAAAATATTTATAAATCATTTGCACATAACATAGAGGGGGCACATAGAACTCACCTGATAAGCGGGTCCTGAGATACTATCACTGGTCAGTAGACATCTCTAGGTGTCACACATAATCTGTATAAATCATTCGTATATGTTAAGATAACTGACCTAACCGACACTCTATTTCTATCTTTAGGGTTCGGCGAACTTAGGTAAGTTCGCCATACTTAGCTTAAGCGAACTTAATAAGTTCGCTATGTTTGATGCTAAGCGAACATGATAAGTTCGCCGCATTGGTTCTAGCGAACATACTTAAGCGAAGAGTTAAGTTCGCTACTTATGCTTCAGGCTAACATGTTAGGTTCACCTGAACTGGGTACTTTCCCAAAACATAATGAGGACGTATAAGTTGTGAAATACTCTTATTTAATCCTAACAAAAATCGGACAGAGTCCCCTTTGTTTTTATCTAAATCCCGACAATAAGTATTGTCCATCTCCTTTACCACATCATACCCAATAATCCAAATGACCGGGTTTTTAACTCCTATTATCAATATTCATCTTTCTATATTTTTATCAATTACCATTTATAAAAATATAATTAACCTCTTATTGATTATTGTTTATCAAATAAGATCGTCACTACACGTCCTCAAGTACGATGTTCATATTTAAGCTGATATTCCTAATTATCATTCTACGAGTTTAAGAGATGTACCTTTCGTACACGAACCCGAAATATAATCGAGACCCGACCCGAACAATATCCATCATTATCCTTATAGTCATATCATAATCATCATCCTTATCATCATGTAATCATCAACATCATCTAGTCATCGTACACCATCATCATCATATCATTACCATCCTATGATCATCATCATTTTCATGTAATCATCATCTTTTTATCACCACCATGAATCACCACCACTCTTACCATCGTAAAACTCCATATCACCATAAACCATCATCATCGAAACTACTATCATGGGATCAACATCATCGAAACTATTATCGCAGAATCATCACCATCGAAACTACTTTCAAATCATCATCATCATCGAAACTACTATCTTGAATCATCACCATCGAAACTACTATCTTGAATTATCACCATCGAAACTACTATCTTGAATTATCACTATCGAAACTATTATCATATCATCATCATCGAAACTACTATCATATTATCCTCATCATCATCGAAACTATTATCACAGAATCATCACCATCGAAACTACTTTCAAATCATCATCATCATCGAAACTATTATCACAGAATCATCACCATCGAAACTACTTTCCTATTACCCACTGCTGTCGAGCCATGGCAGCAGCTCACATGCTTTCACCGCCGTAATCAGGTAATAAGGAACTCACCGTTAAGAACCACCACCGTTATCGGTTGCATACGAGCACTCACGATGCTGCCAGAGCCGTGGCAGCAGCTCCTTCGCTTACTGCTGTCGTCGGGATGCTCCTCAGTCGTCGGCCACCAGTGCTGTCTCTCTCTCCCCTTCTCCGACTGAACTGCCACCACCAGTGTGCATAACCCGAAGCCGTGAGTCGTTGTACCTCACCGTCTCTTGTGCTTTGAAACAGATTTGAGCCTTTCCAGTTGAACCGAGGAAGCTTTAATGGATAATTGGTCGGTTTAGGGTTTAAATCGGACGTGATATTGTATGTGGGTTCGAGTTGCAGGTGCCAATGAAGAAGGAGGAATCAAATTGGGGTGTTTGGTCTTGTATTTGAAATCGACGAAGGAACACAGAAAAAGGGAAATGGGAATGACGGCTGGGAGGGTTTTGGGTAGGGTTTTTAGTTTTATAATTATTTTCCATTTGCTCCTTTTACTTGTAGAACTTACGTTTTAAACCCTAAACTTATTCAGGTGTGTAATTTGGGATGTTACAAGTCTACCCTCCTTATAAGAATTTCATCCTCGAAATTCGCTGTTTCTTATAACAAAATTAACTTTGCATCACATGACTGAGTAGTCTCTGAGTTTTCTATTAATTGGTAGGTCTCGCGTTGTTTAAATAGTGATCATTCAATGCCATTCATGGACTGCACGAAATTAGGGTTTTCAAGTCCTTACTACCTCTTCTTCTCCATAACTAACATCTCGGTTGTTCTGTTGAATAGTTTAACCTACTTTACTCTTGAGTGTGTCTCATGGGTGGACTTAAATGGATCCACCAAGCTCTTGCGTGAATCTATCATGTTAAGAAAGTCATGGATTCCTCTCAACACTTAGAAGTGCCTCTTTGGTATCCTGGGATCTTGTTTAAATTGTCTACTTTATGCCCTAGACAATTGTTATCGTTCTCTTTATAAGTTGCTTTGGTTATTACGTGTACTTCATAAATTATCCTTGGTGCATTCGCCCACGAATGGGCATAGCATGTCGTTCCAGAATGATTCATGCCATATTGTTCCCGAATGAGTCCTACTATCACGTTTCCGAAAGAACCATATCGTTTCGTTCCCGTATGAACCATTATGTTCTGTTCCCGAAGGAACCATATTATTTCGTTCCCGAACGAACCATATGAAGCATTACTCTATCGTATTCAAACTTGTCGGGAAGGTACTCATTCAGACGAAACACTAGGTATACAATCCTTACATTCCTATTCCTGTACACGAAATTCCCTTCTTGGCATCCCTTGTGACCTAAGCATACATTTTCTAACTTTTCATGGTCGTTAACATTTTCTGTATGTGATTCTTTTAGGATTTCGTTCATAGGTTTCATTACAGATAGATGACACGTGTGGTAATGCTCGATCATTCCTTTCCTTTCTGGTCTCATTGGGTTCCTTACTTTTCATTCTCAGAAGTCTCACGTGATATTGACTTGACTTAATAATTATAGAGTGTTTCTGGCTCGTCTGGAGTCCTTGCTGGTGCTCATGCCTTACTTCACACCATTGGGCTTGCCTTTCACACTCATACTAAACAACAATCCTTAGGTTGGATCCGGTTTCGTCTGGTTTTGCTTACACGCCCTAATTAACGTCGTGGTTCCAGCCATTTGTTATCGTTGATATATCTATTTTATCATCTCAGTGAATACTCTTAGTAGTTTATCTAAGATTGTATTCTTCATGCAAAAATGTCATTTGTGCATTCGAGTACTCGTATTTTCTTTGAACATATAGTTGTGTGGTTATTTTACTCATTTTTATGTACACTTGACCGTAGGTCCACGGTCATTCATCGTATCGCGTTTGCTTTAAGCATTGAAAATTCATGTTCAGAAGCAGTTTCTAAACGTTTCATCTAACATATGTAGTACTCACATCTCGTGCTAAGTTGTGATCCTTGACAGCTACTTTCTCAATTTGAATCAAACAAGTGTTGAGTTCTTCAAATTCTACTTAATCAGTCCCGTCGTTCGCGGTTTGTCATGCGAAGTAATCTTCTCACTGGGCTTGATAGGCTCTCTCATCGTCCTCATACTAATTCTCTTTTGGTGCAATCTTTCATGTTCCTTTGTCTTTGCTTGACTTACTACTTTGTTAGTTGTTGCATCTGGTTCCGAACCAGGTCTCTTCAGTCTTTCTAATCTTGTTCCTTAGTGTAACTCAACTTCAGCAACTCCATTTAAAGCCTCGTTCCTTCTCGCTCCACCTTTGTTATGCCGTTGTTGTCATCATTCGTCTTGCTAATCCGTTGCGATCATCATTACTTAAGTGACTAATCTCATAGTTCTGCTTGGAGTGATTTAATTGTTTTTGGTGACATGTGTATTAATCTACATGATAAGGTTCATCAGTATGCACAACCACATGTAAATTTACAATTACGTGGATCCTAACGTAATTGCCAACTTACCTTACTTGTGAATTCCTGACTCGTCTTATAATGCTTCATAATTTAAATGTCTTCTATAAACGGTGTCTATTCCATGTATCCTTCTTCCCTTTTTAAACTCCTTGTTGATGGAAGTCATTCATGAATGTTCGTTACTAGTCTACTCGGACCGTTGATATTCTGTCATCTTTCTTTCTTTGTGTTTATCGAACTCTTGCTCGTTGTTTGTGATTCACATCACATGGATCTCACTGTTTTTATAATTTGTGCGCATTTTGTAGTATTAGGCTAACATCTCTTTCACTCTCTATGGTGAGTACATACGACGGATGACAAATCGAGACACATTTACACAGTAAAAGATTGATAACAGTAGCTACGTGTTATTATTAACCCTTCAATGTACTCATGTGCTCAAATTGTCTACCATCTTATGTCCTATGTGTAATTATTCATATCACTAGTGATATTGGTAACTAAGGCATGTGTCCTATGCTAAGGCATCTACCCTGAGTTACATACATTAACATTGATAGTTACTTACTTGTTTTGGCGTTGGCGTTGGCTACCCAGACTGACATTCGTGCGTTGGTCCCATTATCAGTTTGAGTTCAGACATTTAGGGATGTCTGAATCTCTCAAACTATTGCTCTGATACCAACTTGTAAGGCCCCTTTTTCCGGGTCACCTCACTTATTGGATTTACTCATAAACAAAGTCATCAATACTGAACTTTAAATTTATCATATTCTTTTAACAGCCAAAAACATTCACGTTTGAGTACATTACAGCGGAAGTCTTAACATTTAACACATACACCATTGTTTAACAAAAACATAAATCGGGATGTCAGTCTCTAGCCGGGTAACCTTCACGCCTTCGCACGCCCCTTTTTCTTCTCATCATTACCTGAAATGTATACTAAAAGTCAGCTAACGCTGGTGAGTTCTAGTTTAAAATGATTAGATATAAACATTATTTCCTTAAAAGTATTCATAAGTGTTTTTTTTCATAAGAACATAATTATGTATTCTTAACTTTTTCTTTTCTTTCATTATTTTTGAGTGACTACACTGATGTGCATTCACCTTTAACTTTCCTAAACATTCATTTGGTCATACACATAAGGGTGATCAACCCGTCTTTTACTACGTATGTCACAAAGACATACGCCATGAAGCTACCGTCGTAGCCCTTTGTCTCGTCCGGTCCTAGAAACTGTCCGCCATAAAAACCGTCCGGCCAACCTTCGGCCGTCCGTCCTACCGTCCTACCGTCGTAGGCCATCCTTTTTGCCTGTCTACCCGAAGGTATCCGTTTCCCACGTGATACCATGTTTGCAACCGTTCTACATATGATTTGGGATTTGCTTCGACCGCCCATTTATGCCCCTTTTTATTTCCTTGCTGATGAAGGAACGTTTTTGTCCCGGTTGCAAGATAGTCACGTAGTCGTCCGTCTACCGTAGTAGCCGTTAGCATCGAAGCGTCCATAACCTTCTCGTATATTCATAACATGCAGTATATATAATATAAGGCAAGATTTCATTCATTCATATTTTGTAAACATACGTTTCAATCTTTGTTCATAATTCCTTTTCATATATATATATATAAATATATATATTTGTATATCATGTATGATCACATTGATATTCATAACATTTATTCATTTAGTGTATACACTTCAGCCCCAAAAATATTTATAAATCATTTGCACATAACATAGAGGGGGCACATAGAACTCACCTGATAAGCGGGTCCTGAGATACTATCACTGGTCAGTAGACATCTCTAGGTGTCACACATAATCTGTATAAATCATTCATATATGTTAAGATAACTGACCTAACCGACACTCTATTTCTATCTTTAGGGTTCGGCGAACTTAGGTAAGTTCGCCATACTTAGCTTAAGCGAACTTAATAAGTTCGCTATGTTTGATGCTAAGCGAAAATGATAAGTTCGCCGCATTGGTTCTAGCGAACATACTTAAGCGAAGATGTTAAGTTCGCTACTTATGCTTCAGGCTAACATGTTAGGTTCACCTGAACTGGGTCCTTTCCCAAAACATAATGAGGACGTATAAGTTGTGAAATACTCTTATTTAATCCTAACAAAACTTGGACAGAGTCCCCTTTGTTTTTATCTAAATCCCGACAATATGTATTGTCCATCTCCTTTACCACATCATACCCAATAATCCAAATGACCGGGTTTTTAACTCCTATTATCAATATTCATCTTTCTATATTTTTATCAATTACCATTTATAAAAATATAATTAACCTCTTATTGATTATTGTTTATCAAATAAGATCGTCACTACACGTCCTCAAGTACGATGTTCATATTTAAGCTGATATTCCTAATTATCATTCTACGAGTTTAAGAGATGTACCTTTCGTACACGAACCCGAAATATAATAGAGACCCGACCCGAACAATATCCATCATTATCCTTATAGTCTTATCATAATCATCATCCTTATCATCATGTAATCATCAACATCATCTAGTCATCGTACATCATCATCATATCATTACCATCCTATGATCATCATCATTTTCATGTAATCATCATCTTTTTATCACCACCATGAATCACCACCACTCTTACCATCGTAAAACTCCATATCACCATAAACCATCATCATCGAAACTACTATCATGGGATCACCATCATCGAAACTATTATCGCAGAATCATCACCATCGAAACTACTTTCAAATCATCATCATCATCGAAACTACTATCTTGAATCATCACCATCGAAACTACTATCTTGAATTATCACCATCGAAACTACTATCTTGAATTATCACTATCGAAACTATTATCATATCATCATCATCGAAACTACTATCATATTATCCTCATCATCATCGAAACTATTATCACAGAATCATCACCATCGAAACTACTTTCAAATCATCATCATCATCGGAACTATTATCACAGAATCATCACCATCGAAACTACTTTCCTATTACCCACTGCTGTCGAGCCATGGCAACAGCTCACATGCTTTCACCGCCGTAATCAGGTAATAAGGAACTCACCGTTAAGAACCACCGCCGTTATCGGTTGCATACGAGCACCCACGATGCTGCCAGAGCCGTGGCAGCAGCTCCTTCGCTTACTGCTGTCGTCGGGATGCTCCTCAGTCGTCGGCCACCAGTGCTGTCTCTCTCTCCCCTTCTCTGACTGAACTGCCACCACCAGTGTTCATAACCCGAAGCCGTGAGTCGTTGTACGTCACCGTCTCTTCTGCTTTGAAACAGATTTGAGCCTTTCCAGTTGAACCGAGGAAGCTTTAATGGATAATTGGTCGGTTTAGGGTTTAAATCGGAGGTGATATTGTATGTGGGTTCGAGTTGCAGGTGCCAATGAAGAAGGAGGAATCAAATTGGGGTATTTGGTCTTGTATTTGAAATCGACGAAGGAACACAGAAAAAGGGAAATGGGAATGACGGCTAGGAGGGTTTTGGGTAGGGTTTTTAGTTTTATAATTATTTTCCATTTGCTCCTTTTACTTGTAGAACTTACGTTTTAAACCCTAAACTTATTCAGGTGTGTAATTTGGGATGTTACATGATGAGTTAAAAAGGCTGATTTTCCAGAAAATTTTGGGTAGAAACTCAAGAACACCGAGTGTTCTTCATGGTGTTAATCTTTAGAATCATGTAGATTTTGATTTGTTGTTGTTGTGAACCATCTTTGATTGTAGGTTGTTATAACAAGGATTCTAGAGATTTTAAGCATATATAACATCATCATCTTACTTTCATCTTGAGGTATAACACATTTTTATGAAATCATTCAAGTAGTGGAACCAATAACATGCATGTTCTTGGTGACGAATTTTCAAAGTAGGATTTGGCTTCCAAACTTATTTTTACTGGTTTGGTATAAAATAATATTAGGATCCGGAGAGTGTGAGCTCCCAACTCTTAAAACTCTATTTATTATATTCAATGCAAGAAAATTGGGAAAAATGCTTCTGAGTTTGGAAAAATCTAAAAATTTGTAAGTGATTAGTATTTGGTATTAAATGACACCTTTCGAAATTTCTTGAAAATTAGAGTTGTATAAATAGGTGTTTGATATTTATAAAAGTTAAATAAATGAAATTGGGATCATATACTTCTGGAAAACTTTTGGACTTGAAACTTTTAATTAAATCTTATATGGACTTAAAACTAACCTGGTAAAACTTTGGTGAAGTTTTGATATGTTTAACAATTTTTCTGAATTTGTTAAATTTTAATAAAATTATATTCGTAATAAATAATATGGATAATAAAAAATTATGAAAATTGGTCAGAAATTATCTTTCACATATATGAACAATTGGTAAATGTTTCAAGCATTACTTTTATATCCATGTATGGTTTTATAATTTTGGATGATTAAATCTTTATAAAAATGGCATTTTGAGAACTTTTTATATAAAATTTAATTTATAAACTTTTTTTATAAGTTTTGGACAGAAGTTTATGACTCATTAAAAATTTAAATTTGGACTTTTAATTTGGAAGCTAAGATCACACTAAAACCCTAATTTCGGACGAATCGGACTATTATACCGTAAACCAGACTTGACACGCGTAACGGCGTTTTTGGACTAACGAAACCGTGACTTGGGATTTTATCACATATAACTATATAACTTCTATTATACTTTATTAAAAACTTAAACTTTAAGTTTTAAAGTCATAAATGTATGTAAAATCCGGTTTTACAACTTTAAGCGGTTCGTACGCGTATGTAGAGGTTTTTCGGTATGCAATAAGTTGCATAGTTACTTTTGAGTTGTAGACTCAGTTTTATACTTTTGGAAACCTAAATGCTATTTTTCGTGTCTACTTGGTTAGTAGGACTCGGTTAGGACACCTTTTTTGCGGCTTCTGTGGATTTAGCCGTACTTTAGTAGCATCGAGTTGCTAGCCACACTTTGCGTGCATTTGACTGCTGGCCTTTGATAGAATTTGGTTGTTAACCGTACTTTGCGGTTTTTGTTGATTATGTCACACTAATCACCGACGTTGTTCAAGTGAGTTTCGCGTCCCCACTTGATTACTTTTTACTGTTTTTGAGGGAAAAGTTGTTTCATTATTTACTTTTTGGCACATGTTACATGAAACATAGATACATGAGTTATTTTTTTTTTAATGCACTACGTTCCCCAATTTTGGGCAATCAATTAGCTGAGCGTAGCCGTTGGGCAATTTGGGTAGTATTACTTAGGTTGACACCCCCGTCCATGGTTGGTCGCGCCAACCGGACTTGTAGGGTCCACTTGGGCGCAGAATTAGCCAATTTTTAGACGGTTGTTTGCATTAGACTTCCGTATGGGGCAACTTATTTTGGTTTTGTCGAGGTTTTGATTGTGGCTTTTGGTAATATGCTTTCTAATACATGTGTACTTGATCAATGGATTTTTGATCACTTTGGATTTTATCAGAAACTTTTTATAGAATCGCAAAATCTACGAACTCACTAACTATGTATATAGTTGACCGTTTTCGAAACACGCTTTTCAGGAAAACAGGTGGGACGATTTTTGACGAGCTTTTAGGTGCTCATTTTCAAAGAACTTGTGGAGATTTTTGGAAAGTTTGTAGGTTTTGTTTAGAATGTTGTAGTTAAGCATTTTTAGATATTGTATTCATTTGGGATTTTATGTAGTTCTACTTTGGTTAGAAGCATGTAGTATGGTTCAATGTAATGCACAATTTTCCTTTTAGTCTCTCTTGTACTTGTGTTCAATGCGATATACCGGTTACATCCCGTACTTCCGCCTTGGCGGGGTGTGACAAGATATCACAATCATGGCATATTCTCTGTCCTCATAATCTTTTATAAATCCCTATTTTTGTACAAATAAACAAATATATATCTTTATAAGATATACTATGTTTCTTCCTACATATATACCCTTAGTGGTCCGCAACAAAATTCAAGGGGACCACATTAACTTAAGTTTAAGTTACCAAACAATAAAAATGTTTTTATAATTAAAAGTAGTAGATTCATGCTAGAAACCTGAATCTGACAAGAAAAAATGCTTATTGTGTTAACATAATATATATTGAGATTATATGAGATGTTTGACTCATACCTGATTACCATGAGTTTCTCAAGAACTCCTTGCCGGAGTTTGTGTTGTCTTCCACCGGAGTTCGTTTAGGTTAGGGTTATGATTTGAAATCGAGTTGATTTGGGTTAGGGTTTTGGTGAAAAGTAAAGCTCGCGTGCAGTGTAAGAGGACGAAGGTGGAAGTTGTGAGGGTTGGGTCACAAGTTTTGGTACTAATTAACTAAATGAATTTTCAATATTTTAGCGCTGTTTTTTTTGTTTAAGATCCCGCCATGTGATTTTTGGGGAATTTTGAAACCTAATTAACTTTCTGGACTTAAAAGAGGGAGAAAATGTGTGTGAAGGAAGACACTTGTATTGAAAATGTGTGCGAAGTAGGTCTTTTTTTGGCACGTATATTGAAAGGTGACATGTTTTACATATTGTACACCATGCTTAAGATAGGGTAATAATTTACGGATTCTATAATATATTTGAAAAAAAACATAAACTAAATAAACTGTACTGAATTTTTATAAAATTAACTTTATAATAAACCTACTTAAAACATTACATAAATAAAAAAATTGCCGCACCATGGTCAGTTTCGTACCCTCAGCCCAACTTGGGACTTACTGTGTCGGACGGATGTTTGCCACAGGAGAAAGGTTTCATAGTGGAGGACGACAGTTTGGCACTGTAGGAGGGTTTGAAGTGAAATTCCTTTGAGCATCACCAATTCGTTGTCCGTCGTTGGGTTGTTGACTAAAGGTATAATCATACAAAATTGTTCAACTCCTCGTCCATCAAATTAGTTTGAATATCGGTTATATAGTTTTCCCATGGAGGGGGGTCACACTAGTTGCAGGTTATTGGTTATGAGTAATGGGTGACATGGGTTATGGCATTACAAGGCTTTTCACTTCATGGGTTATAATATCATAACCCATATCACCAATGGCCCATGGCCGATTTGACCCATAAGCCTTATAGGAGTCACAAATGGTTGTGGGTTATTGGTTGTGAGTCATGGGTGACATGTGTTATGGCATCATAAGGCTTTTTGTGATGGGTTATAATGCCATAGGGCCCATAACCTATATCACCCATGACCCATGGCCTATTTGACCCATAAGCCTTATAGGGTCACACTGGTTGTGGGTTATTGGTTATGAGTCAAGGGGTGACATGGGTTATGAGCTTTACAAGGCTTATGAGCCATCATGATCATCATATGGTTTATAATCATTATCACCATCATCAACATCAGTTGTCATGGGTTATAATACCATAAGGCCCATATATAACCCATATCACCCATTACTCGTGGCCCATTTGACCCATAAGCCTTATAGGGGTGACACTGGTTTTGGGTTATTGGTTGTGAGACATGGTTGGCATAGGTTATGAGCCTTACAAGGCTTACGAGCCATCATGATCATCATATGCTTTATAATCATTACACCATCATCAACATCAGTTGTCATGGGTTATAATGCCATAAGGCCCATATATCACCCATATCACCCATGACCCATGACCCATTTGACCAATAAGCCTTATAGGGGTGACACTGGTTGTGGGTTATTGGTTGTGAGACATGGGTGGTATGGGTTATGAGCCTTACAAGGCTTATGAGCCATCATGATCATCATATGGTTTATTATCATCATCATCATCATCATCATCAGCATCATTATAATCATCATCTTGGCAACATCATTATATCATCACCATCAAATAGGATATCATAATAATCATAATATTCATCATCATTATATATAGGTTTTCATCATCATCCCCATCACCATGTCATATGGGTTATCATCAACATTACTACCAACATAATCATCAACATCATGACCATCATCATCATACGGGTTATCATCATAATCATCATGCATGCATCATGTGTTGTCATTGCACCATCATATATATGGGTTATATATCAACACCATCATCATATATACGGGTTATGACCGATCATCATCATCATCATCTTCAACATCATCATCATATGGGTTATCATCATCATCATACAGGTTATCAACATCGATCATATGGGTTATCATTATCATCATCATCAACAACTATAGGTATGATCTATAAATTGCTTACTTAACAAATTATAAATCGTACATTTTAAGTTTTTTAATTTATATATATTTTTTAAACTACAGGCTGGTATGATCTCTAAATTTTTTATTTAATTAAAAATAAAAAATTTAAAGATTTTAATATATTTTTTTAAACTAGCTATAGGTATGATCTCTAAATTATTTTTTTAAACTATTTTTACGTGTGTTGTGTGTTAAGTGGGTTTATGTATGGTTTTGTAAACCTCGTCACAATTAATTCTGATCATCTCTTCTCTGATCCTCTCCCCTATAGCTATACGGCGACTTCCGGAATGTCTTCCCATCTTCCAAGATAATCCGTTTGTGTTCGATCGGATTTAACGTATATGTTTATTATTGATCATCATAATGCGATGCCGTTGCTCTAGCTAGGTTAGGTGCGATGTTCGTTGCTTTTTTTCAGCTGATTTATTTAGGTTTTTCTGTTTGATTTCTTTAATTTAGGGGCTTTGGCGGGTTTGTATCGATGGTTTACTTTTGTTAGGAGCTTAATGTATATCAACCGAATGGGGGTGGGGGGGGGTAAGAGCGGAGTCCACGATCAAGTGATTGTGGGTTCAAACCTCACCCAAGACAAAAAAAAATGTGTCATTGATGAGAGTGATCTACTTGTTGCAAATAACAATACTACTGTGGTCGATCGTATGATAGGCAGACATCAGTGTAATTAAGCGTATGCAAAATTGTTGGAATCTGCTGGACCCAAGAAGAACAGATGATTGGAAAGCCAAAACTTGCTAACATCTGATCCTTAATAAAACAGAAGTTAGAAGATCTGTTTGCCCAAAAGACTGTTGATACTACAACCTCTGCTTATACAAGATCTGTCAAAGCTAACATCTGCCCAAGAACATGCAAGATCTGTTTTGAGCTAAAGTCTGCTAAAGCTAACCTCTGCTGATGAAGACACAAGGTCTGTTCAAGCCAACAGCGTTTAGCAATAGAACAGTGTCTGTATAAACAGTTGTTAGGATAACAGTGTTTAGCTATAGGACAGATGTTATGTAAACAGATGTTAGAGTTTGTTAGAGGTTGTTAGATGTCGCTGTCTTAGGTGACGTCAGCCTTGATCAACAGATGTTTGGTTCGTGTATAAATAGATCAGTACCTGTACTGTTCTATTCATCACTCTGCACACATTCTCTGCACGAACAAACTGAGTGATCGGGCTGAGGGGGAGTTTATAATTCTTGTACTGTTATTCTTATATAAATGAATGAAAAGTACTTGATGAAAAGCAATCTTCTGTTTGTTATGAATTAAAGCTTATTTCCGCTGCACTTTCCAGATTTACTTATTCATCTTTCACTGTTACATTAGCAAAAAGTTCATAACAATCAAACTCAGATCCAACAATTGGTATCAGAGCTTGGTCGATTAAATTTGATCTAACCAATCAAATTTAATACAAATAGATCAGCTCTCTTACTGATTTCGTTTGTTCGTTTTTGAAAACAAATTTAAGGTTTATTGACTATCAAAGTTTTATAAAATCTATTTTGAAAACAAGCAGAGAATGTCTACCATCAATCACGATCCACACAACACCGGCACGAACAACAAGCCACCGATGCTTGTCAGATCTGAATACAATATCTGGCAACGTCGGATGAGCCATGTTCTCGCACAACAGAACACGGGATGCTGGAAATCGGTCATCTATGGACCACATGTTCCGATGGTGCCGAGTACCGAAGATCCCAAAATTCAGGAGCCTAAAAAGCTTGAAAACTACTCTGACATAGATTTTCAGAAAATCGAGTTAGATGCCAAAGCTTTCAGTATTGTAGCAATGGCACTACCGAATGATATCTATGCTGGGCTGTTACACTGTAATAGTGCCAAAGAGTTGTGGGATGCTTTGAAGGAACAATTCGGTGGAACTGAAGAGGTTATTGAAAACAATCGTGAAATTCTGAATCAACAGTATGAAACATTCTGTCATGTGAAGGGAGAGTCATTAACTCAACAATTTGAGAGGTTTAACTGTTTAATCAGTGAATTAAAACTTGTGGATCTGACTTATCAAAATTCAACTTTAAACCACAGATTTTTAAGATCACTACCTGATAGATGGGATACTATTGCAATTGTTATGAGAAACTCTCTTGGTTTCAAGGACTTATCTCTGACCCAGCTTCATGGTAAGCTCTTGACTTATGAGAGAGAGCTTAACCAGAAAAGAGAAGCTCCAGGATTCTGGAAAAGTGTCTGATGACTATGTATTTGGGAATACAGCACTTTTGGGTCAAGATGAGGTGACTAGCAATAAGGATCAGGGTTATGATCATTTTATTGATATAACTTCTGGTTTTAACTCTGATTCTCATTCATCCAATTATGCTTTTGCAGCAAATGGTGACAGTCAAGTTTCTAATAACATGTCCTTTGAGTATAATGACCTTCAATATTTTGATCCCTTAGATTTGGAAGAAATGGAACTAGTGCACCAACTGGCCCTACTCAGTATTAGAACTAACAAGTTTTATAAGAAAACTGGTAGGAAATTTCCAGGGTTACATGGGAGGACAAAGGTAGGGTTGGATAAATCAAAGCTGAAATGTTACAAATGTAACAGACTTGGCCACTTTGCTAGGGAATATAGGAGTCAAAATAGTGTACCTATAGTATCCTACCCTGACCAAAGGCCTCAGACCAACAATTATCATTATCCCCAAACTACCCCTCCTGGTCAAAATGTGCAAAACACCGCCCACTTTGCACAGACCCCAACCACTGTTCCAGTGCACTTTGTCCAAACCACTGTCCCTCAGATCCAATATGTTCAAACCCCTGTTGCTCAGTTTTCAGTACCACAAGCTGTTGGCCCATCCTCTGCACCTGCAGAGGCTAGTCAACAAAGCTTCTTTACACAAGGTTTTGTTGACTGGAGCAGTTTACCAGATGAGTTAACAGATGAGAACTTTGCTCTAGTTGCCAACTCCACTGAACCAGAAAACTTCTGTTTCATGGCATTAGAGTCAATAGTTGAGGGAGTTGAATCTGAGGAAGTGGTCTCTGAATCTGAAAATGTGACTAATGAAATGATTAAAACAGATGTTTCAGAAGAAAAGGTTGAAAAGGAAGTTGTGAATCTCTCAGATCCATGGAATTCTGATGATGTTGAGTGCAAGTGTGAGTGTGCATTGATGGCTGCTGCTAAGGTATCTCCTCAAATCCTAAAGGATATATGTTCAAAAACATGTGTGATAGCTTTTGCTAACATATAAGAGGTGAATGAAAACCTTAGAAAGAAAATTTTGGAAGACGAAAATCATTTTGAAAAACTCACAAAAGAGTTAAAATCAAAATTAACTGAAAAGGATTCTGAAATCAGCAGTTTAAAACATGAGGCAAGCATAACCAAAGACCAGCTCCAAATAATGATAACCAAATATCAAAGTTGTAAACAGGAGCTTGAGTCCACCTAGATCACTTGTGAAAAATGGGTGGAATCATGAAAAGGTTATGAGATCTTGCTCAACCAACAGGCCAGGAGCAATGTAAAATTTGGCATTGGCTTCCCTGAAACCACTGTTGTTCAAAACACCGTTGGAACGGAAACAAACTTGGTTGAACTTATTCCTAAAAATGAAAAGGGTCAAGTTGTCAAAATCACTGAACCAAATGGTAAGAAAATTGTTCTTACAAAACATGAAGGTTCCTCATCTCATTCTGAGGTTGAAAAATATCAGTTTAAACCTACTTGGTCAGATGAGTGTGATGTTCTTGAAAATTTCAAACCAGTAGAATTTTCAACCACTGATGGTGTGAAAGCACCAACTGTCAAAATCATTCCCCTAAAAGATCTTCCAGTAGATGATCAAACATCTGTTGAAAGGAAGAAAGAAAAGGGGAAGAAGAAAGAAAAGGATTCAAACTTGTTTTGTGACTTCTGTGAAAAGAAGAATCATGTTACTAAAAACTGTTTTCTTCTAAAAGCTTATGATGTCAACAAAGAAACAAGTGTGTCTGATTCTGATTCAAATTGTTCAATTTGTAGGAAAAAGAATCATAAAACTCAAGAGTGTTTTTATCTCAAAAATTTTGATGTCAAGATAAAAGAGTATAAAACTAAAACTCAAATGGATCAAGGGATTAGTACTTCAAAAGGAAAGTCCAGGCAAACTTTTGGTGTTCAAAACCAAAAGGAAAACCATGTTTCAAAACACTTGTCCAAACAGACCTTCACACCTGTCCAAACATCTGTTACCAAAAGCTTGAATGAAAACTATGTCCATAGAGATATTCAAGTAACAGATGCTCCACCTTCAAACCATTTTCCAAGAGGCTATGATCAACCACATTACCATAGATTGTCCCATGTTTATGAAGAGCCAAAAAGGCCTTCTAAACCAAAGGTAAACAGGCATCCTCATGGCTATTCTCACTTAACAGGCAATGATCAAACATCTGTTGCACCAAGTGTAAACATTCAAGCACTGGCAAATGGTCAACAACAATTGTTACACTTGGTCCAAAAGCTTGTTCAAACCACTGATCATACACCAACTTCTATGCCTATGAACACTAAGACCCCATCCAAAGCCAACTCGGCTTTGGACACTCACCAAAACTAACCCTTTACTGATGTGCATAGAGCTTCTACTTGCTTAGACAGTTTATGTTATGTAGACAGTGGAGGCTCCAGGCACATGACAGGATGTAAAGCCTTGCTCAAAGATTTCTTGTGTCATGGAGGGGGTGATATATCCTTTGGTAATGACTCTAAAGGTAAGGTATTGGGTTCAGGGACTGTTCAGGCTGGGAAACTCAAGTTTGAGAATGTCAATCTCATTGATAATCTTAAATTTAATCTTTTGAGTGTCTCACAAATGAGTGACAAAGGGTATGGTTCATTTTTCACTAAGAACACCTGTAAAATCATTGGGCCAGAAGTGGTGAAAAAGATTGAAACAATCATTGCTGAGAGCAAAGCACAACTTGTTGCTCACAGAAGTGGCAATGTGTATGTTGTTGATATGATGATGGATAACCCAATGGCAAATGTTTGCCTATTCACCCCTGCCTCTACAAAAGAGACGGAGTTGTGGCATAGGAGATTGAGTCACACAAACCTTCAAACTATTAACACACTCTCCAAACAAGGCCTTGTCCGTGGTCTTCCACCAAAAGATTTTAAATGTAATGAGCATTGCATTTCTTGTTCAAAAGGAAAACAACATAAAAGCTCTTACAAATCCATTGATGAGTCCAAAACAATCCAATGTCTTCAAATGTTGCATATGGATTTGTTTGGCCCAGTTAAAATCATGAGTCTAAAGAAAAAGAGATATTGTCTTGTCATTGTTGATGATTTTTCTAGGTTTACATGGACTTACTTTTTACACTCTAAGGATGAGACTGCAGGTATCTTGAAGGACTTTATCATCAAAGTTGAAAAACAATATGACTTGCCAGTAAAAGTCTTTAGAAGTGACAATGGAACAGAATTCAGAAATAAGGAGTTGGATGAGTTTTGTGTGTCAAAAGGAATTGTGATGCAGTACAGCATTCCAAGGACACCAGAACAAAATGGGGTGGTTGAAAGGAAAAACAGAACTCTGATTGAGGCTGCAAGATCTATGCTAGCAGATTCTGGTTTACCACTGTCCTTTTGGGCAGAGGCTGTAAACACTGCTTGCTATATACAAAACAGAGTTTTAATCAATCCCAGACATCAAAAGACTGCTTATGAAATCTTGTTCAAAATCAAACCACTGATATCATTTTTTAAAATCTTTGGCTGCCCATGTTTCATTTTAAATCTCAAAGATTCCATTTCAAAATTTGCAGCCAAAGTAGACTGTGGTTACTTTTTGGGATACTCTTCTACTGCCAAGGCCTACAAAGTTTTTAATACAAGAACTAGGTCTATAGAAGAAACTTTGAATGTAAAATTCAATGAACTTTCATCCCTGAAAATCCCTGCAAATCCTGCAGAACTGTTTGATTTAGATAAATTCAAATTTGAAGATATCACAAATAAACCTTACAGTGCAGGTACACCACAAGTCTCTCCACAAGATTTCAGATTCGACATAGTGATTCCCTCACTATGCAAAGGTCTGTCCACACAAGGAGCATCAGATGTTCAGAATGTCTGTCACAGCTCTGCCTCAGCTGTTTCAACCATTGTTGATCAGTATCATCCCCAAACCACTGATTCACCAAGTTCATCATCCCCAACCCAGAAAGTCTAATCTCATAGCTGTGAAAAGGATCTTCAGATACCTAAAAGGTGCTCCCACACTTGGTATCTGGTATCCTGCTAATGGTTTTATTGAGCTTTCAGGTTTCTCAGACAGTGATTTTGCTGGTTGTCAAACAACAAGGAAGTCCACCTCAGGAGGCTGCCAGTTCCTAGGCAATGCTTTGGTTTCTTGGCAAAGCAAAAAGCAGGTAGCTGTCTCAACCTCAACAGCAGAGGCTGAATACATTGCAGCTGCCAGCTGTGCAGCCCAACTTCTGTGGCTTCAAAACCAGCTGCTGGATTTTGGTATAACTGCTGTAAAGACTCCACTCATGCTGGACAGTCAAGCAACTGAAAATATCATCAAAAATCCAGTATCACACTCAACCACCAAACACATTGACATCAGACACCATTTTGTCAGAGACAGCTATGAAAAAGGTCTGATTTCTCTGCATCATGTTCCAATAGAGGATCAGCTGGCAGATGTGTTAACAAAACCTTTTGACACATCCACCTTTGAAAGCTTGATCTCTCGGATAGGCATGTTAAACATGCAGTAACAACAAAAATTTGTTTTCAAAACATTAAAAATGTTGAAAAATTCAAATCTTTCATAAAAATCCATCTTGTTGTTACACATCTGTTCGGATATTTCAAAGTCTGTTCAGAAACCACTGTTTTCGCAACATCAACATCTGTTCAGATATTTCAAAAGTCTGTTCAGAAACCACTGTTTTCCACATCTGTTCACTTTGATATATATAAAAAAAATAAATAAATAAAAAAATATCCGCCACTGTTGAAGATAACCACTGTTTTCAACATCTGTTGACTAGTCAAACAGATGTTTGTCTAAACAGAGTTTAGCACAAGGTCAACAGACCTTGATCATCAGATCTTTCAAAAAGATATTTTCCAACAGATGCCACGTCAGTTCTCAAAAACAGACGTTTGGCAATGTCAGCATCACTTTTTCATTCTATAAAACCCTTTTCCCCCAAAACAGAGTTTACGTTGTCTTCTTGAATTTAAATTTCTTGCGAACCGTTTTACTCTCTCTCACAAACACCGTCACCTCCGTTCACAGTCATGGATCTTCCAATCAAAACCCCACACAATCATCTTCCATATCTGGTCAAAACAGATACCAACACACCATTTCATCCAATCATCGACATGCTCACTAACTCTAAATATCTCTCCATTCTTACTGCTGATGCTCTCATTTTCTCCGACACCCTTCAAACATTCTAGCTGAATGCCAACACACTCATGGCCAACAAGAAGCCATCCGCCATTATTTCAAAAATCGGCGACACCACCATCCAAATCACACCACAAAGCATTTCAGCAGTATTCAACTTGAATGACTTAAACGGTAAAACTGAATTCACCAAGCATGAACTTCACACAGAGTTCATTGAGAGGGGTTATGATGGTCAGACAACTGGGGCATCCATTTCTAAACCTAACTTTCCCCCAGAAATGAAAATTTTCTTCCATACCCTTCTCATATGTCTCTCTGCCAAGACAACTTCTTTTAATGAGATTCCCTTGAAAGTTCAATATCTGGGATATGCGATTTTATCAGATACTGATTATAATCTATCCCAGACATTGTTCATGGACTTGGCAGCAAATGTGAAATCCATCAAGTCAGGGTCTAACAAATCATTTTTATTATACCCTAGACTGCTAAGTGTTTACCTACAAAAAGTTTTGCCTCAAAAAGACTTTCAAGATGGTCAGGCTTACAAAATAACAAGCCTTTCACATGAAACTTTTACAAGAATGATGGGTTCAAAACCCCAAGCAAAATCTTCAAAAGTATCTGTTTCTGCACCACCCACCAGCAGTGTTGTAACAACATCTGTTGAAGCAACATCTGTTTGCGAGCCCACTGCTCCTGGTGACCACAGTACTACAACCAGTGCTGTGGAACCCCCACCAGTTATCACATTCACAAGAAACTTTCCATCCAAAAAGCCCACCAAAACAAAACCAAAAAGGGCAACTCTGGAGGATGAGATACCAGAGGATGACCCTGTTGCAACACAATGGCAACTAACAACCACTGTTGATACTTCCTCTCAACAGATGGAAATATCTCAACCCAGCCAAACTCCTCATGTATCCTCTCAAAAGGATCATGTTGAAAGCCAAGGGAAACCACATAATGAAACTTATGAATCACTTGATCATTTGTTTACAAGTCCTTCTCCCGGGGCTGAAATGCTTTTTCATACACAACCCACACCATCTTCTACATTTCCCTCTACCCTACAATCACTGTTTGAAGCTATAAATCAAACTCAGGCACAAACCAGTTCCTCTCAACCACCCATCACTGAGACTATACTTCAACAAGTGACTGGGCCTGGGTCAAATTTATCAACTATCCCACAAACAGAGGAGGCTACACCCCCTGAGTTACAAGTAACTCTTGGTGGTAGTTCAAGAGAAGCAGCCACTACAGTTGTAGAGACCATTGTCTCACAACTGGACAGTGGTTCCATTGCTAAGTCTTCCTTGAAGGCAACAACTGTTGAGGCTACAATTGTAACCTCTGTTCCAGTTGGAAGTCCCCAGTACCATGAACAAGGGGCAGCTGGTTACTCTTCCATGGACTCACCTCCTAGGAAGAAACCAACTACAACTACCACATCTAGTAGGAATTCAGATGATCCTATTCAGTTAGGTGATGGATTAAGATACCAGGAATTGACGGAAAGAGTGACAAATATTGAGTTATCAATCACTGAAATCAAGTCTGACGTGAAGACTATGATGACTTCTTTAGAAAAGCTCTCCAACAGTCAACCATCAACCGCTGATCTTGCCAATAAGCTATGGAAAAATGTCAATCCCATCATCATAGCTCAACAAAAATTAGCAGACATCACCCATGACTCCCACATGGAGCTCATTCGAAACATGGTGGAGGCCAGATACAAGGATACCCAAGCAGATATCAAGGCCATCAAAGACCACCTATTGAAGACCACTGGTTCAACCCCTACCACTGTTCTCAGGGATGATAACCCTGATGATGCCAAAAAAGGGAGAATGAACAGGTAGGTCTTAGAAAGCTGCACACTGAAGCCCCATCAAAACCATCTCCAAATGTGCAAGCATCTGCTCCTCAAACCTCTGCCAAGCAATCAGCAGATGACAAAGGAAAGAAAGTTGATGAAGCTCTCAACATCACTGCTGACAAAGTTGCTTGCTTTGGAAAAACAAAAGAGGTTTCACACAAGGGAGGCAAAGGCTTGTCTGCTGATTGAGCAAAGAAAAGAAGAACAGAAGAAAAAGGAAAATGTTGGCTCTTCAACAGAGGATTCCTCAGCTCCTAAAAACTCTGTTTCTGTAACCACTACTCTAGCCTTTGTAAATCCCACTCCCTTGAGCTCATATCCAACAGATGTTACATCACCACCTTCTCCCACTATATCCAAACCAATTCCCACTCAAACCACCACTTCAAAATTACCATCACCACCATCTCCTCTCATCAAAACTAAAAGAAAAAGAAAAACTTTCGTTGTTGTAGATGATGAAGAGGAGATCCACACATCTGTTCCCACACCAGCCATTCCCTTCACATCATCCACACCCACTGCAACCACTTCTTCCATTGGTCCATTGGGTGCTCAATACCCACTTGAGCTTGCAGCTATTATGGATGAAATCAAATCATTCTATTATGCTGATGACCCATCTCAACTATCCTTTCCATCTCTACAAAACTACCCTAAACCCAAAAATGTTGAGGAGTATCTAAAGATCAAAGCTCAACAAGCTGATACTATTGGGAGGGAGAAAAGTAAGGGGAAGGATGACAGGGCTGCTCAGGGAATCTTGTCAGCAGTACTTAGCAAACTCAGACTCATAGAAGATTATGCTAAGGACCTGAGCAAGTCCATGTCAGAACAACCAGTCAGTGGTGATCTTGAAAGGGAAGTGAAGGAAGCTTATCTGGATCACATTATGAAAAACAAACCCTACAAAGCCACCAAAAAGCAATTCAGTGGCTGGACCACTCAAGCTCTCAAAGACGAAATTGACAGGATTCAAGGTATGATCAAAAACTCTTCTATCAAATCCACTTCACCACCAAGAATGGGTAAAGATCTAAAACATATCTTGAAACTGAGAAGAATTAGAGAAGAGCTGGTAGCTGCTGAATATGGTCCCATGAGATCAGTTGCAAGATGGTCTGAGTTGAGGTTAGTTGAAACTTACAAGAAGCTAAGACAAGACATGCTAATAAATCCTTCTCTTCCTAGAAGACCTGATTACCCATCTGTTGAGGAAGATGACCAACCATCTCGACAGACCCAAACTCACAATCCACAGCCTTCTGTATCCAATGCAGTGATAGCTGCAAGAAGACAAGCCAAAAGGCAAAAAGAAATGTCTGAAGAGGATCAGAAGAACTTTCATGACGATCTATGGAAAGAAGGGCTGTCCCATCAATTAAGATTTTTCTCAGATGATGTTTCAAATGAGATAAGACAGCTCTTTGGTAGACCCTCTTCACCAAACTCGTCAAGAATAAAGCTTCACCCAAGAAACCCCTCAGATTCAAAAATTCTAAAGTGGAAGTCAGATAAAGACACCCACGAATTGACTCTGCTCAGATCTGATAGGGAGGTTCAAAAACTCAGCATGGACGATGCTTACAACTTAAGTGAACAAGATCACCAAGACCTGCTGAATTTAGAACTAGAAAGGGATTTTGAAGATGTGATCTCCTTTAATTTTGAACTTCAACTGAAGGGACAAATTAGGGAATCAATGATGAGGAATAAAGATCAGCAATAAAGACTGAGTTTTGGCATCATCCGTTCTAGGGGGAGATTGTTGTAATCTGCTGGACCCAAGAAGAACAGATGATTGGAAAGCCAAAACTTGCTAACATCTGATCCTTAATAAAACAGAAGTTAGAAGATCTGTTTGCCCAAAAGACTGTTGATACTACAACCTCTGCTTATACAAGATCTGTCAAAGCTAACATCTGCTGGAGCTAACATCTGCCCAAGAACATGCAAGATCTGTTTTGAGCTAAAGTCTGCTAAAGCTAACCTCTGCTGATGAAGACACAAGGTCTGTTCAAGCCAACAGCGTTTAGCAATAGAACAGTGTCTGTATAAACAGTTGTTAGGATAACGGTGTTTAGCTATAGAACAGATGTTATATAAACAGATGTTAGAGTTTGTTAGAGGTTGTTAGATGTCGCTGTCTTAGGTGACGTCAGCCTTGATCAACAGATGTTTGGTTCGTGTATAAATAGATCAGTACCTGTACTGTTCTATTCATCACTCTGCACACATTCTCTGTATGAACAAACTGAGTGATCGGGCTGAGGGGGAGTTTGTAATTCTTGTACTGTTATTCTTATATGAATGAATGAAAAGTACTTGATGAAAAGCAATCTTCTGTTTGTTATGAATTAAAGCTTATTTTCGCTGCACTTTCCATATTTACTCATTCATCTTTCACTGTTACATTAGCAAAAAGTTCATAACAATCAAACTCAGATCCAACAAGAATTATATAATTTTGTTGGAAATATTACTACTTTGGTTAATTTCCTTTTTCCGTATACTAATCTAGTTGTAATTTTGTTGGCTTATGATTGTGAAAAGTTAAGAAATGAAGAGTAAGCTGGATCCACCCACCCAGCATGTCCATGATAAGGGGAAAGCATCCATGGTGGAGAAGAGGAAAAGAGGTAGACCCAGAAAGTATCCACCCACCCAGTACATCCTAGAGAAGGGGAAAGCCCCAATGGTGGAGAAGAGAAAAAGAGGTAGACCCAGAAAGTATCCACCCACCCAATACGTCCTAGAGAAGGGGAAAGCACCTGTGGTGGAGTAGAGGAAAAAGGCAGACCAGAAACTTTCCACCCACCCAGTACGTCCTAAAGAAGGGGAAAGCAAGAGGGAGACCAAGAAAGAATTTGAAACATGATGGTTCAGTTAATTATAAAGATTTTGTTTTTTATGTTAAAGTAGTGGTTCTTATCTTGCATTGTTTAAGATATACTCTGCTAGTGTGCTTATTGCTAAAGGTTTTGAATGCATTATGTACATTTCTTTTAACGTATGCCCGTTCACATGTCTTTCTTTATTTACCGTTGATTTTCCGTTCTATGCTAATCCAGGCTTCTTGTTGATTATCACAAATTCAGTTTCATCTTTTCAGGTAATAATGTCAACAAGTTTTCTTATTTGATCTATGTATATATATATACATTAATTGCAGCCTCTTCAACTTCAGGTCTTGCCTTTGTGTTACGAGCACCTTCATCTGAACAATAATTGTCAGGTGGGTCCAATCGTTGTAACTAATGGTTGGTGTAAGTCATGGGAGCTGGAGATGCAAAAGAAGAGTCATTTCTTCTCCTTTACCAGTGGATGGTAGAAGATGGCAAAAGACCTTGGTGTAGATGTGGGATGGGCTATGCTGTTCAACTTGGTTGATACTCATGCGTTCCACATTGAGGTTTACAATGCAAGCGGTAAAGCCCAAATTTTTTCTGCAGAAGAAAGTGAGGAAGATTATGCTGATGAAGATGGTGATGATGGGGATGATGTTGATGCTGAGGAAGATGGTGATGGTGATGGTGATGGTGGTGATAATGATGATTATGATTATGATGTTGATAATGATGATGATCATGATGAGGGCAAGGTTTCATTTGTTCACCGCCTTGCGCTAAAACTTCTAAGTAGTAGGCTTAGATAGTTTATGCAATTTGTAATTGTAAGTTTCCAATACCTATTTATTACTGTTAGTTATGGTCTTTTTTGAAATTGTTATCTCTTGATTTTTATGTAGCAATTTCCATAGACTTTTTTAGAGAAGGCTGGTTTGGATTCGTTGAAAGAGATGCAGGTCAGAATTCCTCCCGTTTACACAACAAGGACGCTGAAGGAGAAGGTGGAGCATGTAGAAGGCCGGAGTAGGTATAGTCTGCAGGGGTGGGCCCGTGTTGATGTGTTTGGATCCGGTTTGTATTCGGCACTAGGCACAAATTACAAATTCACATTTGTCAAGAACAAGAATATGTTGTTTATTACAAGCGAAGGCTCAAACTATGTTTTGTGCACTAAAATTTGACACGTTATAATTTTGTTATGTTATTGTTTTGCGCACTAAAATTTTTTATTGTTAAATAGTTTTGTTTGTTATGTTATTGTTATTGTTGAATGGTTCAAAAACCTAGCATAAAAATGTAAAGGCACATGAGATTGGGATAGCATGGTGTGGATAATATTGATGATGGACCGGATGTTGCGTTCCGATTTCCCGTTTTGAGGAGAGGTGTAGGGACAAGAAAAACTAAAAATGATTCCATAATAATTTTTTCATAAACTTATGCCAAAAATATATAAAAAACATTTACAAAATCAAAATTTTAAAAACATGAAAATAAAACAGCTGTTATTTCAAACAGCTGCTCTTTCTTTAAAAACTTCTAAAAATTTCAAATTGGTGGATGTAAAAACATTAACCAGCAGTTAAGTTTCATCCATCTTTTTAACCCTAGATTTCAGGCTATTAAAAAACTATATTAAACCCCATTCATGTCATTCTAAACCTTTTCTCACACTCGACTGAAGTTTAAAATTCCTTCGGTTCTTCTCTTACCTACTCGTGATCATGACATTCGACCTACTCACAACCTGCATCCATATCTCACAAAATCGGAGGATCATCCACAATATAACCAAATGATCGATTTGATAGCTAATTCCCTTTATCACAAAGCTCTTACAGTTAATCCACCTATCTATTTGACTATTCTTGAAGAGTTTTGGAAAAATACTAGGGTTATCAAAGACGAAAAACACAACATCATTTCGATTATATCAGACATTGGTTCAAAATCAGTTACAATAACTCCTGAGACCCTCACAACAAGCCTAGAACTTGGTGATGCTGACGGGGTTGACCAATTTACAAAACGTCTCATGCATATTGAATTCATTGAGAGAGGTTATCTTGGTCAAATAACCTCAACAACTTTGGATAAGGGTATGTGTTCTGCAAGTTCAAAATTCCTTTTTCATACTCTTATGGTATGTTTTTCAGGGAGAGAGGTACATGGAATGAAATTCCATTAAATACTCAATACGTGGCTTATGCCATTTTAATAGGGCAAAGCTTCAAAGTTTCAAAAATAATTTTTAAAGACAGTGGTGTTTTAACACTACTTCACAAACAAAATTTTCGATGTACGCTAGACTTGTTATGGCATATATTCAAAAGGAATTGCCTGAAAACATTTACAAAAAGGGGTAAATTGGTTACCATCAAGTCTCTTGAAAAAAAAAATTTTACAAGGATGGAGTCAACAAAACAAATTTTGGTTGATGAGGATAAGCCAACACAACAAAATGAGCCTACTGCTCCTGCTAACCAAAGGGAAGAACCCATCCCTGATTTGGAACCCATAGTAGAAATCCTAAGGAAGATAAAATCCAAATCCAAAGCCACATCTAGAGCTGATGTATTACTTGAGCATCATACTTAAAGTCTATCTCCCAGGACTGACTATTTTCACTACTCACCACCACCACAAAATTCACCTTTACATATGTTGATTGGTGCACTCACTGAGGGTACATCTCATGAGGATTTCTCAAGTGGAGCAGCTACTACAGTTGTAGAAACAACAGTTTCACATCTTGACAGTAGTTACATAGCTAAGACTCCCTTGGGGGCAACAACTGTTGAGTCCACAATAGTTCACTCTACAACAGTTGGAAGTCCCCATGACCAATACAAAGGGGCATCTACACCCATTGACATTGAACATGTTCATGTCACATGGACAAATACAACCACTTCAAGTGGGAATCCAGCTGATCCTATTAACTTAGGTGATGGATTAAGATATAGGGAATTGATGGAGAGAATGTCCAATGTAGAGGCTTCTTGCTCAACAATTAAAGAAAATATTACCAAGAAGCCTTCTATTGAAACTCCAAGTCAAGAAAACACAACTTTGTTAGACTCCATCAAGAAAGAGTTTGAGTCTTCTATAAACAAAGTGATTTCCCAAATCAAGCTTCCAACTCCTGAAGAATTAACTCCAATCATATTGAAAGCCTTCCAGCCACTCCTAAAAGAGAATCAGAGGGCACTGGATAATTCTCTGAAATTACACATGGAGGGTATGAGAAATTATGTTGATGCAGGATACATGGACACACATGGAGATGTAAGTGTAATAAGAACACAGTTAGAACAATTAACCGGTGTTACACCACCTCCTCCTAAATTCCCAGATGATGATGCACAAAAGGAAAAGAAACAAGACAAGAAAGCAGACTACTCTGAAGCAAAGAAAGCACAAGAAGCTGCAAAAGAAAAGGAAAGGTTAAGAAAAAATAGAAAGGCAGAATCTACAGCAGTTGTCAGACAGATAATTGAAGAACAGGTTAAAAAAGGTAATCAAGATTCATCAAATACTTCAGGTACAGGAACAAAGATTCATGCAAGATCTGCAAGAAAACAAGTTGTAAAGAAAAGTGTTGAACCTGGAGTCAAAAGGCATGCTCCTGAACATGCAGCTGAAGCCTAAAACAAATTTGAACCAACGGGTCCAGCAGTAAACCCAAAATCTACACCATCACAAACAACTTGAGTTAAAAGGCCCACTCCTGAAACTACTGCTACAAGTGTTGTTGCAACAAAACCACCTTTTCCAGTAGTTGAGCCTTCAAAAGATACTGAAATGACTGAGACTACAATACAGAGTACAACTACTGTTGCACCAGCTTTAGTGCCAAAACTGTTTCAAATTCAACATCATTTCCAGAAAATACCAAAAATACCCCTAAAAGAAAGAAGATGGTGGTTCATAAAAGTGATGAAGATGAGGGTACTCCAAATGGACCAACAAAATTGCCACTAGCAACTACACAACCTCCACCAACATCACTTCCCATCATGAGTTTAATCAAGAAGTTCTGTAATTATTTGACCCTCCTTCTTCTGGACAATTAGTGTTTCCCTCATTGGCAAACATCATGACTTTTTATACAATACCAAAGACTTTTCAGGAATACATTATCATAAAAGAAAAACAAATTCAAGACTATGTTCCATTAAGTGTAAAGGTATGTCTTATAAAGAGACCCAACAGATGTTAGCAAAGAAATTGTTGATCATCAGAGACCTAGAAGACACTGCCTTTCGTAAATGCCAAGAACTTTCAAATGCAACAGTCATAGATTCCAATCTACGTGCAACATTAAAAAAAGATCATATTGATTGGATCATGCAGAACAAGAAGTACACTGCAGAAAGAGGTCAGTATGTAGACTGGACCATAGAAGCATTACAAGGGGAAATCACGAGGATTAGTAAAATGATGGAACACCCTTCTAGTGCACAAACACCACCAAATTGGAAAGCATGTAAAACAAATACTAGTGTTGATAAGGTACTCAAAATGAAGAGAATGAAGGATGAAATGATAGAAGCAAAGATGGATCAACCTGCTACAATTAAAAGATGGAATGAAATTAAAACTTTTGAAAACTACAAGAGTTTGGAAGAACTAAGAAAGCAGTTTCCTGAAAAGGTGCCACCCAAGCCAGTCTACAATGATGAAGCTCTACCAATAAGAACCTCGTTGAATCCAACTGCAGACAAAATCTCAGCTGCAGCTAGGTTATACTTTGCATGACTAAAAAACCAAAAAGAATCAACTCCTGATCAAGTTGCTGCAGATGTGAAGATCATCATATATGAATCTCTAAGGATGGACAAGTGGCTAGACCTATCTAGATCATAACTGGGATGTACAAGAACCGATGTTTTTTTTATATATATGTTTGATTTATCTTTGCAAATGGTCAAATAACGGTCAGTAGATGGTAAATGGTCAAGTGGTCAGTATATGGTCACATGGTCAACTGTTATGTCTTTGGATTTTAGTATATGGTCAACTGTGCAATTGTTATGTCTTTGGTTAGATTTACATTAGTTTGATTTATAGAATACCTGGTGAGGGAAACTGTTGGTGAGGTTGTTCTCCCAAAACTAGCAGTTGTGTCTATTTGAAATTAAAATGGTCAACTGTTATCAATTGTTGCAATTGTAGACCAATTGCAAATGGTCGGGATATGGTCAACTGGTATCAATATATGGTCAAGTGGTATGCAATTGCTGCAATTGTAGACCAATTGCAAATGGTCAAGTATTGGTCAGTATATTGTAAATGGTCAATATATGGTCAACTGTTATGTCTTTGGATTTCAGGATATGGTCAACTGTGCAACTGCAATGTCTTTGGTTTGATTTATATTAGTTTGATTTATCTTTGCAATTGGTCAACTGTTATCAGTATATGGTCAAATGGTATACAATTCCTGCAATTATATACCAATTGCAAATGGTCAAATATTGGTGACGTCAGCCTTGATCAACAGATGTTTGGTTCGTGTATAAATATATCAGTACCTGTACTGTTCTATTCATCACTCTGCACACATTCTCTGTATGAACAAACTGAGTGATCGGGCTGAGGGGGAGTTTGTAATTCTTGTACTGTTATTCTTATATGAATGAATGAAAAGTACTTGATGAAAAGCAATCTTCTGTTTGTTATGAATTAAAGCTTATTTTCGCTGCACTTTCCATATTTACTCATTCATCTTTCACTGTTACATTAGCAAAAAGTTCATAACAATCAAACTCAGATCCAACAAGAATTATATAATTTTGTTGGAAATATTACTACTTTGGTTAATTTCCTTTTTCCGTATACTAATCTAGTTGTAATTTTGTTGGCTTATGATTGTGAAAAGTTAAGAAATGAAGAGTAAGCTGGATCCACCCACCCAGCATGTCCATGATAAGGGGAAAGCATCCATGGTGGAGAAGAGGAAAAGAGGTAGACCCAGAAAGTATCCACCCACCCAGTACATCCTAGAGAAGGGGAAAGCCCCAATGGTGGAGAAGAGAAAAAGAGGTAGACCCAGAAAGTATCCACCCACCCAATACGTCCTAGAGAAGGGGAAAGCACCCGTGGTGGAGTAGAGGAAAAAGGCAGACCAGAAACTTTCCACCCACCCAGTACGTCCTAAAGAAGGGGAAAGCAAGAGGGAGATCAAGAAAGAATTTGAAACATGATGGTTCAGTTAATTATAAAGATTTTGTTTTTTATGTTAAAGTAGTGGTTCTTATCTTGCATTGTTTAAGATATACTCTGCTAGTGTGCTTATTGCTAAAGGTTTTGAATGCATTATGTACATTTCTTTTAACGTATGCCCGTTCACATGTCTTTCTTTATTTACCGTTGATTTTCCGTTCTATGCTAATCCAGGCTTCTTGTTGATTATCACAAATTCAGTTTCATCTTTTCAGGTAATAATGTCAACAAGTTTTCTTATTTGATCTATGTATATATATATACATTAATTGCAGCCTCTTCAACTTCAGGTCTTGCCTTTGTGTTACGAGCACCTTCATCTGAACAATAATTGTCAGGTGGGTCCAATCGTTGTAACTAATGGTTGGTGTAAGTCATGGGAGCTGGAGATGCAAAAGAATAGTCATTTCTTCTCCTTTACCAGTGGATGGTAGAAGATGGCAAAAGACCTTGGTGTAGATGTGGGCTGGGCTATGCTGTTCAACTTGGTTGATACTCATGCGTTCCACATTGAGGTTTACAATGCAAGCGGTAAAGCCCAAATTTTTTCTGTAGAAGAAAGTGAGGAAGATTATGCTGATGAAGATGGTGATGGTGATGGTGGTGATAATGATGATTATGATTATGATGTTGATAATGATGATGATCATGATGAGGGCAAGGTTTCATTTGTTGACCGCCTTGCGCTAAAACTTCTAAGTAGTAGGCTTAGATAGTTTATGCAATTTGTAATTGTAAGTTTCCAATACCTATTTATTACTGTTAGTTATGGTCTTTTTTGAAATTGTTATCTCTTGATTTTTATGTAGCAATTTCCATAGACTTTTTTAGAGAAGGCTGGTTTGGATTCGTTGAAAGAGATGCAAGTCAGAATTCATCCCGTTTACACAACAAGGACGCTGAAGGAGAAGGTGGAGCATGTAGAAGGCCGGAGTAGGTATAGTCTGCAGGGGTGAGCCTGTGTTGATGTGTTTGGGTCCGGTTTGTATTCGGCACTAGGCACAAATTACAAATTCACATTTGTCAAGAACAAGAATATGTTGTTTATTACAAGCGAAGGCTCAAACTATGTTTTGTGCACTAAAATTTGACACATTATAATTTTGTTATGTTATTGTTTTGCGCACTAAAATTTTTTATTGTTAAATTGTTTTATTTGTTATGTTATTGTTATTGTTGAATGGTTCAAAAACCTAGCATAAAAATGTAAAGGCACATGATATTGGGATAGCATGGTGTGGATAATATTGATGATGGACCGGAGTTGCGTTCCGATTTCCCGTTTTGAGGAGAGGTGTAGGGACAAGAAAAACTAAAAATGATTCCATAATAATTTTTTCATAAACTTATGCCAAAAATATATAAAAAACATTTACAAAATCAAAATTTTAAAAACATGAAAATAAAACAGCTGTTATTTCAAACAGCTGCTCTTTCTTTAAAAACTTCTAAAAATTTCAAATTGGTGGATGTAAAAACATTAACCAGCAGTTAAGTTTCATCCATCTTTTTAACCCTAGATTTCAGGCTATTAAAAAACTATATTAAACCCCATTCATGTCATTCTAAACCTTTTCTCACACTCGACTGAAGTTTAAAATTCCTTCGGTTCTTCTCTTACCTACTCGTGATCATGGCCATTCGACCTACTCACAACCTGCATCCATATCTCACAAAATCGGAGGATCATCCACAATATCACCAAATGATCGATTTGATAGCTAATTCCCCTTATCACAAAGCTCTTACAGTTAATCCACCTATCTATTTGACTATTCTTGAAGAGTTTTGGAAAAATACTAGGGTTATCAAAGACGAAAAACACAACATCATTTCGATTATATCAGACATTGGTTCAAAATCAGTTACAATAACTCCTGAGACCCTCACAACAAGCCTAGAACTTGGTGATGCTGACGGTGTTGACCAATTTACAAAACGTCTCATGCATATTGAATTCATTGAGAGAGGTTATCTTGGTCAAATAACCTCAACAACTTTGGATAAGGGTATGTGTTCTGCAAGTTAAAAATTCCTTTTTCATACTCTTATGGTATGTTTTTCAGGGAGAGTGGTACATGGAATGAAATTCCATTAAATATTCAATACGTGGCTTATGCCATTTTAACAGGGCAAAGCTTCAAAGTTTAAAAAATAATTTTTAAAGACAGTGGTGTTTTAACACTACTTCACAAACAAAACTTTCGATGTACGCTAGACTTGTTATGGCATATATTCAAAAGGAATTGCCTGAAAACATTTACAAAAAGGGGTAAATTGGTTACCATCAAGTCTCTTGAAAAAACAAATTTTACAAGGATGGAATCAACAAAACAAATTTTGGTTGATGAGGATAAGCCAACACAACAAAATGAGCCTACTGCTCCTGCTAACCAAAGGGAAGAACCCATCCCTGATTTGGAACCCATAGTAGAAATCCTAAGAAGATAAAATCCAAATCCAAAGCCACATCTAGAGCTGATGTATTACTTGAGCATCATACTTAATGTCTATCTCCCAGGACTGACTATTTTCACTACTCACCACCACCACAAAATTCACCTTTACATATGTTGATTGGTGCACTCACTGAGGGTACATCTCATGAGGATTTCTCAAGTGGAGCAGCTACTAAAGTTGTAGAAACAACAGTTTCACATCTTGACAGTAGTTACATAGCTAAGACTCCCTTGGGGGCAACAACTGTTGAGTCCACAATAGTTCACTCTACAACAGTTGGAAGTCCCCATGACCAATACAAAGGGGCATCTACACCCATTGACATTGAACATGTTCATGTCACATGGACAAATACAACCACTTCAAGTGGGAATCCAGCTGATCCTATTAACTTAGGTGATGGATTAAGATATAGGGAATTGATGGAGAGAATGTCCAATGTAGAGGCTTCTTGCTCAACAATTAAAGAAAATATTACCAAGAAGCCTTCTATTGAAACTCCAAGTCAAGAAAACACAACTTTGTTAGACTCCATCAAGAAAGAGTTTGAGTCTTCTATAAACAAAGTGATTTCCCAAATCAAGCTTCCAACTCCTGAAGAATTAACTCCAATCATATTGAAAGCCTTCCGGCCACTCCTAAAAGAGAATCAGAGGGCACTGGATAATTCTCTGAAATTACACATGGAGGGTATGAGAAATTATGTTGATGCAGGATACATGGACACACATGGAGATGTAAGTGTAATAAGAACACAGTTAGAACAATTAACCGGTGTTACACCACCTCCTCCTAAATTCCCAGATGATGATGCACAAAAGGAAAAGAAACAAGACAAGAAAGCAGACTACTCTGAAGCAAAGAAAGCACAAGAAGCTGCAAAAGAAAAGGAAAGGTTAAGAAAAAATAGAAAGGCAGAATCTACAGCAGTTGTCAGACAGATAATTGAAGAACAGGTTAAAAAAGGTAATCAAGATTCATCAAATACTTCAGGTACAGGAACAAAGATTCATGCAAGATCTGCAAGAAAACAAGTTGTAAAGAAAAGTGTTGAACCTGGAGTCAAAAGGCATGCTCCTGAACATGCAGCTGAAGCCTTAAACAAATTTGAACCAACGGGTCCAGCAGTAAACCCAAAATCTACACCATCACAAACAACTTGAGTTAAAAGGCCCACTCCTGAAACTACTGCTACAAGTGTTGTTGCAACAAAACCACCTTTTCCAGTAGTTGAGCCTTCAAAAGATACTGAAATGACTGAGACTACAATACAGAGTACAACTACTGTTGCACCAGCTTTAGTGCCAAAACTGTTTCAAATTCAACATCATTTCCAGAAAATACCAAAAATACCCCTAAAAGAAAGAAGATGGTGGTTCATAAAAGTGATGAAGATGAGGGTACTCCAAATGGACCAACAAAATTGCCACTAGCAACTACACAACCTCCACCAACATCACTTCCCATCATGAGTTTAATCAAGAAGTTCTGTAATTATTTGACCCTCCTTCTTCTGGACAATTAGTGTTTCCCTCATTGGCAAACATCATGACTTTTTATACAATACCAAAGACTTTTCAGGAATACATTATCATAAAAGAAAAACAAATTCAAGACTATGTTCCATTAAGTGTAAAGGTATGTCTTATAAAGAGACCCAACAGATGTTAGCAAAGAAATTGTTGATCATCAGAGACCTAGAAGACACTGCCTTTCGTAAATGCCAAGAACTTTCAAATGCAACAGTCATAGATTCCAATCTACGTGCAACATTAAAAAAAGATCATATTGATTGGATCATGCAGAACAAGAAGTACACTGCAGAAAGAGGTCAGTATGTAGACTGGACCATAGAAGCATTACAAGGGGAAATCACGAGGATTAGTAAAATGATGGAACACCCTTCTAGTGCACAAACACCACCAAATTGGAAAGCATGTAAAACAAATACTAGTGTTGATAAGGTACTCAAAATGAAGAGAATGAAGGATGAAATGATAGAAGCAAAGATGGATCAACCTGCTACAATTAAAAGATGGAATGAAATTAAAACTTTTGAAAACTACAAGAGTTTGGAAGAACTAAGAAAGCAGTTTCCTGAAAAGGTGCCACCCAAGCCAGTCTACAATGATGAAGCTCTACCAATAAGAACCTCGTTGAATCCAACTGCAGACAAAATCTCAGCTGCAGCTAGGTTATACTTTGCATGACTAAAAAACCAAAAAGAATCAACTCCTGATCAAGTTGCTGCAGATGTGAAGATCATCATATATGAATCTCTAAGGATGGACAAGTGGCTAGACCTATCTAGATCATAACTGGGATGTACAAGAACCGATGTTTTTTTTATATATATGTTTGATTTATCTTTGCAAATGGTCAAATAACGGTCAGTAGATGGTAAATGGTCAAGTGGTCAGTATATGGTCACATGGTCAACTGTTATGTCTTTGGATTTTAGTATATGGTCAACTGTGCAATTGTTATGTCTTTGGTTAGATTTACATTAGTTTGATTTATAGAATACCTGGTGAGGGAAACTGTTGGTGAGGTTGTTCTCCCAAAACTAGCAGTTGTGTCTATTTGAAATTAAAATGGTCAACTGTTATCAATTGTTGCAATTGTAGACCAATTGCAAATGGTCGGGATATGGTCAACTGGTATCAATATATGGTCAATGGTATGCAATTGCTGCAATTGTAGACCAATTGCAAATGGTCAAATATTGGTCAGTATATGGTAAATGGTCAATATATGGTCAACTGTTATGTCTTTGGATTTCAGGATATGGTCAACTGTGCAACTGCAATGTCTTTGGTTTGATTTATAATAGTTTGATTTATCTTTGCAATTGGTCAACTGTTATCAGTATATGGTCAAATGGTATACAATTCAGGATATGGTCAAATGGTCAAATATTGGTCAGTATATGGTAAATGGTCAATATATGGTCAACTGTTATGTCTTTGGATTTCAGGATATGGTCAACTGTGCAACTGCAATGTCTTTGGTTTGATTTATAATAGTTTGATTTATCTTTGCAATTGGTCAACTGTTATCAGTATATGGTCAAATGGTATACAATTCCTGCAATTATATACCAATTGCAAATGGTTAAATATTGGTCAGCATATGGTAAATGGTCAAATGGTATGCAATTGTAGCTAGCTTTATTTAACTATAGTTTCCTAATGAGAAATTGCATTACATTGTATCAACAAAATACACAATCAATACAATCAAATAACAAAACAAGGATCACATGCATCAACTAAATACCAAAAAACTGATATATTATCTATATAACCATATTTTTTTCAAAAAATACATAATAACAGACATAAATTCAAAACTATATCACTATGACCTAGCATCAGATAAAAAATCCTCATCCTCAGATATGGACCATGTATCTCCTTGACTCTGCTCGCCTAGTATCCTCCTTTGCACAAACAGAGCATCAGAGTTCATTACTTAATAGTTAAAGTCTAAGGGTCGTAATGTAATTATTAGAAACTATGTTTTAGTAATATTTTACATGTATGTAAAGCCTAGGGGTTAGTATGTCGAAAATCAAACTTAGTAACCTACAAACTCACGTGGCAACATACGTGATTGTTTGAATCCGTGCCTCCATGAATCACTACTTTTCAAGGCAATGATTGGAAAAGTAAAAATTAGGGTTCCAATGTCAAAGTCGGTAATCAAGAATTCTCAATTCAATAAATTTTATGCTATTGGTGAATCAATTATTGTGTGTGCTTATCAATTCTAGGCAACAATTGGTATCAAAGCATCAGGCTCTTGGAAGGATTACAAAATCAAAGAACTCGTGGGAAGACAATTGGAGATCAAGAAATCGGAATCAAAGGAGTGTAATTCGTTGTTCAATAGAAGAACCAACAAAAACAAATTAATCCACCTTCGATTTCTACCTCAAAGGGCTGTTCGGCCTTATCCTAAATCGAAGAAAACAGTTTTCGAATTTCTAGGGGTATTTGATCACCGCATTCAGGTTTACGAAAATCAAAGGACGGCAATTTCTCGTTCTTTGGCAATAACAAAATTCAAGTAAGCGGGTGTTTTGGTTGGGAATAAACCTATAACATCCTGAAATAACGACGAAACAATAAGCGGAATGAAAACTAAATAAAAGGGGCGCGAAAAGGGTGGAGGCTCTTGGGCTGCTGGCTAGGCCACAAACCTGGGCCAGGAATTGAGGGGAGGGTGGGTTTAAACCCTAGCCTCCACACATGTTCCTCCATAATTCTCATTCAAGCTCCATATCATTTCTAGAGAGAGAAAGCTTTGGATTGAGCTAAAGATCAACTGTTACCTTGCTACACTACTCGAGTGAAGATTTGATGAAGGAGGAAGTTGGTTTGAGGTAAGAAAATCTCTTTTTCTAAGTTTTTCCTTGAAATAGGTTTTTACGGGTGTTTACTCATAAAGGTCAGGTTTTTACGGGTCAAACCAAGAAAATACTTCAGATCTGGAATCACGAGAGGGAAATACGTGTTTTGAACGTAAAAATTTCCAAACTTGACGAATCCATCGATCCAGATCTGAGTCCATGCAAAACTAGGGTTTTAGGGTGAGAACTGAAGGTTCACGGTTGGGTTCCTGGTTGGGTTCCCGGGTAGGTTTCACGGCTGGAGTTCTCGAGTGTAGTTCATGGCTGAAGTTCACGGGCCTAGTTCTCGAGAGAAATGGAAGCCGGGAACCCCAGGATCACGGCCCATCTACCGTGAACCTCCCTAAAGCCGAGAACTACCAAGTTCTCGATAGAAAGCCAAGAACTTCCCTTAAACCATGTACTCCTAAGTTCACGGGAAGAAACCGTGTACCCTAGGTTCTCGGTAAAGAGGGTTAAAACGTAATGAGATGTATGTGATGCTAAGACTAGGTTGCGTACGTAAAGGTTAGAAGATCTTTTAGAGACCTTTGAACGTGTTCATCTCAGGTGAGTTCTAGAAGCCTTCTTTTAAATGTTTTAAATAATGTTTTCGGGCTGATGTGCATACGTAATGGTCGGGATATGGTCAACTGGTATCAATATATGGTCAAATGGTATGCAATTGCTGCAATTGTAGACCAATTGCAAATGGTCAAATATTGGTCAGTATATGGTAAATGGTCAATATATGGTCAACTGTTATGTCTTTGGATTTCAGGATATGGTCAACTGTGCAACTGCAATGTCTTTGGTTTGATTTATATTAGTTTGATTTATCTTTGCAATTGGTCAACTGTTATCAGTATATGGTCAAATGGTATACAATTCCTGCAATTATATACCAATTGCAAATGGTCAAATATTGGTCAGCATATGGTAAATGGTCAAATAGTATGCAATTGTAGCTAGCTTTATTTAACTATAGTTTCCTAATGAGAAATTGCATTACATTGTATCAACAAAATACACAATCAATACAATCAAATAACAAAACAAGGATCACATGCATCAACTAAATACCAAAAAACTGATATATTATCTATATAACCATATTTTTTTCAAAAAATACATAATAACAGACATAAATTCAAAACTATATCACTATGACCTAGCATCAGATAAAAAATCCTCATCCTCAGATGTGGACCATGTATCTCCTTGACTCTGCTCGCCTAGTATCCTCCTTTGCACAAACAGAGCATCAGAGTTGAAGGTGGGGTCCTGCTCCCTCACAAGGTTGAGGGAGAGTTCAGTAGCATCCCTCCCGTGAAAGGCCACAACCTTCATATCATTGTCACTGTGCACTTCAACTGTATATTCCAGTGACAGGTACGGGATCCTGAAAAAGGTGGTGAAATACTCAACTGTCGTGTACCATATAGCTTTAACCATATAGTCAATCTCTTTGTACGAGAAGAGATCAATGTTGACATAGTCAACAAAGCTCTCAACGCTGCCGGCGTATTCAAGCAGCTCGCCGGCGGGAGTGGCTTTAAAGTGGCCCTTGTGGTGGATCTTGAGCGTGAAGGGCCTCGGATTACCTGAAATTTCAACATTAGGTTACACATTTTACCTTAAAAACGCAACTTTAAAAATACTATACCTTGGTAGTGTGGTGTTTCACCAACGGTTGCTCGTACTCTCCATTGCGGCGCCATTTGAGCGGTTTTTTTCGAGAGAAGGGCGACAGAGGTTTTTTGGTTGAATAAAAACCTAATTTGGTGAATTGGTATTTACAGGAGGGTCCGTCCGGTCAATCATCTTCCTCTAACAGTTTGAATTTGGCGGCAGGAAGTGGAAAGAAGATAATTAATTGGCCACACGCACAATTAACCGTGTCCATTGATTACTTTTAGCCACACATAAAACGTTTAACCGTATCCATTGATTATTTTTAGCCACACACATAAAACGTTTTACCGTGACCATTGATTACCTTTAACCACACAAAATAACTGTAATCGTGACCATAAAATACTTATAGTTATAACTATTTAAACACATGTCGCTAATAAACACTACTATATATCTTTGTATTAGCTTTTAGCCACATCATCAAACGAAAACAATGGCAGTTCATCACATTTAGCCACTTCTTTTGTTTTATTTACTAATTGCAAAACACTACTCTTTGATCACCCAAGCTAAAATAAGTGGCCATATCTATTAGCTCTTAGCCACATCACTAAAAATATACTATGGCAGTTCGTCACATTTGTCCAAACTATTCGAGAGTGGCTAGTAGATATCACATTTTTGTTTTAAAGTGTGGCAAATAGATGTGCTTTTGGTCACATGAATAACAAATCAAACAAATACCGTAACAGTTTTTCACATTTGGCCACACTTTTCTAATGTGACTACTAAATGTCACAGTTTTTTTTCTTAAAGTGTAGCTAATAAATATGTTTTTGGTCACATGAAACGAATAACGTGGCCGTAGATCACGTTTGGCCACACTTTTCTAGTGTGGCTTCCAAATGTCACAGTTTTTTTATAAAGTGTGGCTAATATATGTGTTTTTGGTCACATGTATAAAAAACAAACAAATATTGTGATCGTAAATCAGATTTGGCCACACTTTTATAGTGTGGCTACTAAATGTCATGTTTTTTTTCTTAAAGTGTGGCTAAAGGTTTTGAACAGTTATACATTGGTCACATGAATAAATAAAATGTGTGACCAAAAGTAGGATAGAAGGTTTTGAAATATGAATAATGACCTTTAGCCACACATTTAATCGAAAGTGTGATAGTGCGATTTTTGAAAAAGTGTAGCTAAATGTCACTTTTGGCGTAGTGGTTGTTCGCTATATAACTCTTTAGGATCATACATCATTGGCAATGTTGTCATGTGTTCAAACACTTACCGGACAGGCTTAAAAGGCTTTACATAAGTATTAAAAGGCTTTTGAGATAAGTCAAGGCTTTACATAAGTATTAAAAGGCTTTTGAGATAAGTCTCTCAACTTAATCTTTAAAGATAAATTAATAATCAAGATAAATCAAAGTAAAGATAATGAAAAGTTTGGATTATCCAACATGTTATCGGACCCCAAGCAAAGGCAAAGAAATGCAAGCTAAGATAACTAAATATGGCATTTGTTACTATCGTGATTAATTTAGTCATTTGAATCGAACTATCCATCCTATTTGAATGAGCTGAAATGGAAAAAGGATGGTGAGACTAGCACTTCGGGAATTTATATGATAACTTTAAATTGTTTACTTTTTTGAGCATCCAAGTAAATGTGACAGTTGTTGTAACTAACATTAATTGAAACGCCCATGAACTAAGAACTAAGAAACTAGTATCAAAATTAGAAGGCATGGAGTAGAGGAAAAGAGTTGCTGGCCAATTAAACTAACTGTATTTCATTTTCCAACAACTTATACAAAGAAAAAATAATTTTTCTTGGTATTATTTTAGTTTCATTTGTATTGGACTTCTTTTTGAGAGTTTCTATCTCAAGTGAAATTTGTATTTTAAAATCCAGTTTTAAATAAGCACAGTTAGATAAAATAATTAAATAAATCCAAATACATATTGAGTCAAGTTATTCTCTCACATAAGCGACATGTCATTTTGAGTCGATTATGCAATTCATGTACAGAATGACAAGATGACAAAGCATTCACTACTAGAAAACTGATAGGTTTGCGACACACTATTGCGTCAGAAATGCGTCGCAAATCACTGATTCCGACGCAATTCCGACAAAATCGTTGTGTCAGAAAAACCTTCGTCGGAAATGCATTTGCGTCACAATTTTGCGTCGCAAATTTCCGACGCTTTACCGATTTAACATGTATAAATACGGTATTAACTATTTTAAAAGTTAATAATCATTAATACGGTATTTGTATTTCAGTTGGGGGTACGACGCAATTCTGACACAATTTAAAAAACTTTACGACTCAATTCCGACACATTTTAAAAATAATACGACGCAATTCCGACACATTATTAAAAAAAATACGACACCATTCCGACACATGGTTTAAAAAATTTACGACGCAATTCCGACACAATTTTTAAAAAATTTACAACGCAATTCTGACGCAATTTTTTTTATTTAAAAAAAAATTAAGATAGAAAAATCCATATTTGTTTCCTGCTAAAAAATACACCAAACCTGTTTTATCAAAACATCCCCAAATTAACGCCCAAAAACATCTTTTACAAATCAAACTCAAATACAATCAAAGTATTACCAAACTACAAACTAACATGTCTAAAATAGTATATAAAAAACTATTGCTAAGGACCAGGAGTACGCCAAGTTCTCAAGGGCTCTTCTAAACGTTTTTTGATCCTTTTCTCCATTCGTTCTTCCTTTTCCTGTAGCATCTCCTCCCATGCTGTCCTTTCTTTTTCCACTTGAACTTCCATTCGTTGTTCCATTTCCTGTTGCATCTCTTCACGAATCTACAAACAATTAGTAAATATGTATAATAATTAGTAAACAAACAACACATAGTGATAATAATAATAGGGATGGTATTTCCATTTACAGGAACACATGTAACAAATCGGACAACTTGCATCAACAACAAATATAACAAATTCCTCAACTGATCAACATTTGCTTGATTGTTTTTATCAAGAAAGGATACCAACTCCTTGTACATCAAAAGCACGAAGATTTCTAGTAAGCCCTTTACAGTGGTAATTTATGAATGCGTCTTAGCTAATTATTTAAGGTAGAATCAGCAGGGTTCTCCCCACTCTTTATAAAACACAAAAGAAAGTAAATGACAGAAGAATAAACTCATCAATTAAAGAACAAAAAATCTCAGGTAATCAATCACTCAGCACGCGAGTAAACATGGGATTGATGAATTTAAAAAGGGAATGGCATGGAACCCAACTTTGAAAGCCAGACGTTAAATTGAAAAAGAATCAAGTTTATATTGTGAGCAAACCTTTTTGTTTGCATTTTAGAAGCTTTTAGTAGTCTTGAAAGGAATTACAGAAAACTAAAAATCTAAAGGAACACTGAAATAGAGAGGAAGGGAAATTTCATATGTGCATCAATCATCATAATAGTGTAACAAAAATGGTATAATAGTTGTAAAATCAGTTACTATATGATGTCCGCCTTCCCACTTGCACGGAAGGTTCATAAATCAGTTACTATATAGTTTATCTTTCTAATATGGGTCGTGTCTGGTACTACAATTTGACCCGCCACCCCGCCAACCTGACACGATTGACACCCCTAAATAATAATAGCATACCTTTTTTTGGGATTGTTGATGCTCAGTATATAATGGTGTGCGCCGTATGAGGAGGTAGGTTTCCCGGTCACCACGTAATGATGATCCGAAGATCCTATCCCGAAGACCTGTTTCGTGCGACCTTTTGCAACAACAAGCGACCACACATCAGGATCATATTCACTGAAGCCAGGCCCGTTCTTTTCTATCATCGCTTGGATATTAATATTTTTTTTATTAATGTATTAACTAAATTAAAATAAGAAATTAAAAGTTTGCGTCGGAAATGCGTCGCAAATTCCGACACATTTGCGACCCATTCGTAAGACGTTAGGGTTTTACTTTTGGTCGCAATTGCGTCGCAAATTTCCGTAGCAAACGTACCCATTTTCTAGTAGTGAATGTTAAAACATTATATGGAGAGTTCTACATGGTTTGAATGATACCAAGTTAAAGAGATAGTCATACTATGTTAAAACATTATATAGAGAGTTCTAAACATTAAAAAAAATTGATCTATGGTTTATCTGCTTATTTATTTTAAATAATAATAATAATAAAATGAATCAGCAACAGAAATCCATCGCAAATGTCAAAATTGGTCAGAGATAGATCCTCCGGTAATCTAAAAATTGGTTGGAGAAATGAGAAGTTGGCCGGACAATTATCCGTCTGAAATAGGTCCGTCGGAAATATGAAACAATATTACCGGCGAAAGCCCGTCGGAGAAGGCTATCACCGATAGATTTCCAACGGAAATGTCCGACGGTGATAATGTTGTTTTCTTGTAGTGAAAATACGCGTGAGAGCCAAAAGTTGCATGGTCATCTAAAAGTTGTTGATGTTGCCGTTAAGAACACCATAAAGTGATGATGTGTTTCAATGTAGTAATTAAACTCATTCTAATGATGGTTATATTCATGAAGAGTCGTTATATTCTTCTTTCATTCTTACAGGATTATAATATAAAATTCTACTGCATATCCATGTTTAATTGATTACATTGGGTTAGTAATGATTTATAGAGAATAGTTCAATTCATAACACTAAATATTGCGAAAACATAACGAATCATTCAATTTTCAATCTTAAAGAGTTTAAAAATATAAGAAAATGATATAAATGTAATGTTTATTCGTTTTTAATGAAACTCAACAAAAAATATATGAACAAATTTCGTTTATATATATACCTACACATGTGTAATTCAAGTGTAGGTTTTTTTTATCTACACATATCTTACACATGTACAGGAAACTTTTAAATATATAAAAACATATGAAAAACTAATTTAATGGGTTTTTATGTACATAAACTTACATATTTGTATGTAAGAAGTATAAAGTTTAAATTATTTTTTACCATGGATCAAAAAATTAAATGATTTAGATGTGTTTCCTCTGTTCTCGTATAATTTCCTTGTTCTGAAATTAACTTCCCCCATAAGTCATATTGGGTTGTTTTTATCGTTTGTTTATTATTCATACATATGTGTGGAGTTAATCCCGTTCATTACTTAATACTTAAAGTCTAAGGGTCGTAATGTAATTACTAGAAACTATGTTTTAGTCATATTTTACATGAATGTAAAGCCTAGGGGTTAGTATGTCGAAAATCAAACTTAGTAACCTACAAACTCATGTGGCAACATACGTGATTGTTTGAATCAGTGCCTCCATGAATCACTACTTTTCAAGGCAATGATTGGAAAAGTAAAAATTAGGGTTCTAATGTCAAAGTCGGTAATCAAGAATTCTCAATTCAATAAAGTTTATGCTATTGGTGAATCAATTGTTGTGTGTGCTTATCAATTATGGGCAACAATTGGTATCAAAGCATTAGGCTCTTGGAAGGATTACAAAATCAAAGAACTCGTGGGAAGACAATTGGCGATCAAGAAATCAGAATCAAAGGAGTGTAATTCGTTGTTCAATAGAAGAACCAACAACAACAAATTAATCCACCTTCAATTTCTACCTCAAAGGGTTGTTCGGCCTTATCCTAAATCGAAGAAAACAGTTTTCGAATTTCTAGGGGTATTTGATCACGGCAATCAGGTTTACGAAAATCAAAGGACGGCAATTTCTCTTTCTTTGGCAATAAGAAAATTCAAGTAAGCGGGTGTTTTGGTTGGGAATAAACCTGTAACATCCTGAAAATAACGACGAAACAATAAGCGGAATGAAAACTAAATAAAAGGGGCGTTAAAAGGGTAGAGGCTCGTGGGCCGCCGGCTAGGCCACAAACCTTGGCCAGAAATTGAGGGGAGGGTGGGTTTAAACCCTACCCTCCACACATATTCCTCCATAATTCTCATTCAAGCTCCATACCATTTCAAGAGAGAGAAATATTTGGATTGAGCTAAAGATCAACCGTTACCTTGCTACACTACTCGAGTGAAGATTTGCTGAAGGAGGAAGTCAGTTTGAGGTAAGAAACTCTCTTTTTCTAAGTTTTTTCCTTGAAATGGGTTTTTACGGGTGTTTCCTCATAAAGGTCGGGTTTTTACGGGTCAAACCATGAAAATCCTTCAGATCTGGAATCACGAGAGGGAAATACGCGTTTTGAACGTAAAAAGTTCCAAACTTGACGAATCCATCGATCCAGATCTGAGTCCATGCAAAACTAGGGTTTTGGGGTCAGAACTGAAGGTTCACGGTTGGGTTCTCGGGTAGGTTTCACAGCTGGAGTTCTCGAGTGTAGTTCATGGCTGAAGTTCACGGGCCTAGTTCTCGGGATAAATGGAAGCCGGGAACCCCAGGATCACGACCCATCTGGTTCACGGTAGTAAGCTACCGAGAACCTCCCTAAACCCGAGAACTACCAAGTTCTTGGTAGAAAGCCGAGAACTTCCCTTAAACCGTGTACTCCTAAGTTCACGGGAAGAAACCGTGTACCCTAGGTTCTCGGTAAAGAGAGTTAAAACGTAATGAGATGTGTGTGAAGCTAATACTAGGTTGCGTACGTACAGGTTAGAAGATCTTTTAAAGACCTTTGACCGTGTTCATCTCAGGTGAGTTCTAGAAGCCCTCTTTTAAATGTTTTAAATAATGTTTTCGGGCTGGTGTGCATACGTAAGGATGTGACGGTTTTATAAAAACGATGTTTGAGGTTTATGATGTTTTATACAACGATGCTTATGAATGATGTTTTGGAAAGAAAGGTTATAAACGATGTGTTTATGAACGAATGATTTTTAATAAAACGTACGAATGCTTTAACTGAAGTTTTGATGTAAATAAGTGAAGGTTTATGAAAGTCACAAACGAACGAATATGCCATTATTCCTTAGGGAATTGAGGTTATGGGTATGGGATGTATGTTATGGGCCTTACCTTTTAGGGGCCTTTGTGGCTAGCCAACTGTTGTACAACTGGGGTGATGACGGTCACCATGGGGATTAACGTGATCCTTGAAGTTGGTACGATTTAACTTGCGGTGTAATCGTGCTTGGAGTTAGGTACGACTACTCCACGGAGTATCGTGCTGGAAGTTTGGTACGTGTCATCCTTGTGATGTCGTGCATGAAGTTTGGTATGGATGCCCTATGTGGTATCGTACTTGAAGTTGGAATTGACGGTTACGAGAAGGTGCAGATTCGATATGTTTGTTGACTTATGTGTTATGTTATGTTATGTTATTGCATGCTTTACGTACGCTTTTATTTCATGAAGTATAAATGTTATATTTTTGACAAAATATTTGAAGTTAAGGTTTTCTGTTAAAGCTAGAACTCAACAGCGTAGCTGACTTTTAGTATGCACATTCAGGTTAAGGACAGGTACGGATATGGACGGTGATGATTGGCAAGCGATGAAGAGTTACCCGGTTGATCTCCAAAGTCTGGCATCCCGTTATGTTTTGATTATGCTATTTTACATTTAGACAATGTTTATGCTTCCGCATGTTTGACAATGTTGCTGTTATGTTTAAATGAAACTTTTCCGCTACGTTATTTGATATTCAAGTTTAAGAACTGATTGTGAACGAGTAAATCCAACAAGTGAGGCCTCCCGGGTTTGGGGCCTTACAAGTTGGTATCAGAGCAATAGTTTGACAGATTTGGACACTCCCAGTGTCTGAACTCAAACTGTGAATGGGACCGAAAGCGGATGCCAGTACGGGTAACTAGAGCCACAACATCAGGTATGAAGGTAGTATATAGATGTATCCATATAGTATGCCATAGAAAGTGTTAGGTTAGGACATGTATTCTGATGAAATAATAAAAGGTGGTCAAATAGATGTCAAGAGATAGTGTAATGGTTAATTGCAGATGGCCAGTGTATATTAATATCTTATAATATTTTTTGAATTCTATTTGTTAACTAGCGTGATGACATTGGATTACTTGTCTTATAGAACGAAATGATGAGAAGATAAAACAGAAGGCTTGGTGGGCGCCGTACCGGTGGTTATACCGTTGGCGGAGGTAGGACTCCTGCTCGTCAGGAGTACAGTGAAGAGGGAAGTGTCCACACGGAACCAGAAGTTAGTGTGCATGGGGGTGAACAGACTCATGTTGAAGAACAACATTTCACTTTTGAACTAGAAGTGAAAGCGGCCCTGGCACGCAAATTTACTGAATTGATGAAGGCTTCATTGCTAGTTCTATTGGCAGAAGCGTTGAAGAAGGCCAATGAGGCGGGCGGGTCTAATACGGCAATTGGTGCCCTAAACAATGAGGCTATCAACCACCGCTTGCTCGCGGTTGCGACTATAAGTCCTTTAAGGCATGTGACCCGCCAGTCCTAACTAGAAAGAAGGACGCGGTGGCTACTTTTGATTGGGTGATTCAGATGGAAGCCGCCATCCATCTTAGCGAATGTCGAGCAAATCAAGTCGTGAAGTTTGCTGCTAATTCCTTGAGGGAAGAACCATCACACTGGTGGGAAGGTGTGCGTCAGGCCAAGGGGGACGTGGCTGTTGACGCAATGATGTTGAATGATTTGAAAACTATGTGATCAAGAATTTATGTCCAAGGAATGAGATCGAGAAGGTAGAGAGGGAATTTCTGGGAATTAAGGCCAGAAGCATGACCCACAAGCAGTATACCACACGGTTTAATGAATTTGTACGTCTTGTGCCACATCTGGTCACAACTGAAGAAAGGAAGATTGCCTGCTACATTCAAGGACTGCCGGACCAGGTCCACACTTATGTTAAGGCAAACGCCCCTACTACCTATGATTCAGTGGTAGAACTAAGTGGCGTGGTATTTGATGATCTGTCGATGAATGTCGTTGCCATTGAGGAGCCCAAAAAGAAGTCAAGTTTACCGGCCAAGTGAGCGGGTGGGAAGTTATTTGGGGCTCGGGACAAACAGGCCAGGGTAGGTGAGATAGCAATATGTGGGAAATGTGGATGAAGGCATGCAGGTGAATGCAGGCTTGGATCGAATATGTGCTTCAAATGCGGCAAGACGGGTCATTACTCCCATGAATACCGACAAGGCTTCAAGTGTTTTAACTGTGGGGAGAGTGGCCACATGATTCGAGAATGCAGGAAAAACTAAAGGCTCGGAAAAGAAAGATGAGAGGCCCCGAGCGAAGACTCGAGCGTATGCACCGACGCAAGATCATGCGAGGGTAGACCCCGATGTGGCGTCAGGTACGTTCATTCGACAACACTTTTGTTTCTGTGTTATTTGATTCGGGCGCGAGTAAGATTTTTATATCTGCCACTTTCTGTAAGAGGGTGAAATACTCAGTTAGTAAACTAGAAAGAGCCTTTATCGTAGAAACCGCTGAGGGTTGAACCGCAAGGATAACCGAAGTAGTTGACAATTCCACGATGAAAATAGAAGGCCATAGATTCCCCGTCAGGTTGTTTGTTATGGTTTTGGGAGGGTTTGACGTCGTGTTGGGTATCGATTGGCTAACTTCCAACGAAACACAAATTATATGTAAACGAAAGATAATCCGACTCAAGGCTCCAGATGGTAGTGAAGTCGATATCTCTGGGGATCGCGATGCCCCGATGCCTAACGTCATCTCGATGATTAAGGCAACAGATTACTTGAGGCGAAGATGTGAGGCCTATCTGGTGTATGTGATTGAAAAATGTAAGGAAATAAAGGAACTAAACGAATTACCTGTGGTACATGAGTATCTGGAGGTGTTCCCGGAGGATTGGGATACCACCAGACAGAGAGATTGAGTTCCGAATCGACTTGGTACCAGATGCCCAGCCCATGGCTAAGGCTCCATACCGCCTAGCAGCAGTGGAGATGAAAGAACTAATGGCACAACTAGACGAGCTACTTGAGAAAGGATTTATCCAACCGAGCATCTCGCCTTGGGGTGCTCCGGTGCTGTTTGTAAAGAAGAAAGATGGTTCTATGAGAATGTGTATTGACCACATGGAGTTGAATAAACGTACTTTGAAGAACAAGTACCCTTTACCAAGGATCGATGACCTGTTTGATCAATTACAGGGCACAAGTTGGTTCTCAAAAACAGACCTTCGATCCGGGTACCGTCAGTTGAAGGTGAGGGAAGAAGACATACCAAAAACCGTGTTTCGCACGCGCTATGGACATTTCAAGTTCCGTGTAATGTCCTTCGGATTGACGAACGCCCCCGCAACGTTCATGGTTTTGATGAATAGGGTGTGTCGACCGATGTTGGATCGATCGGTAATTGTGTTATCGATGATATCCTCATCTACTCTAAGAATGAGGGTGATCACTCATGTCTCTTGAAGGAAGTGTTAGAAGCTTTGAAGAAAGAGAAATTGTATGCTAAGTTCTCCAAATGCGCGTTTTGGCTTATGGAGGTCCAATTTCTAGGTCATGTCATTGATCGGTAATTGTGTTCACTGCCACCGTCGCACGCCACTATCACCAAAACGGCCGCTTCCCTTGATCCCATCTTTGCCGTCGTCCACATCCGAGAACACAACCCTAATCGGGTTCACTACCAAAGAAAAACACAATGTTCACGCGTAAAAAGTATAGACGAGCAATACCTTGGTTATGCGTGGAGCCCCCTGCCATTACACCGCCTATCCCGGCTTCCCTATTAACTGCGTTCTCTCCGGCTGCCGTTGTGCGCACCCCTAGGCTGAATGGCCTAGGGTTTTCCCTTAACAAGGTTTTTAAACCTTTGAATGTTACATTCGGGTCCCCGTGTTTCCTCTAACGTGCGTTTCGATCACGAGTTAGGCATAAAACGACCAACCGGGTCCCCTAACTTTGATAAACCAAGCTTTACGTGAACACCTTATAGTCCATGCTAATTAAACGAGACTCGGCTCACTCATTAACCCGATCCATTAGTTTACGCATTTCCGGGATGTTACAAGTGTACCATCCTTAAAAGAGGATTCGTCCTCGAATCCTGCGTCGGAACAAACCAACACAACTCACCCTTCTGATCCAACTGGTGCATCCAAGTCTGTTGGTGACATTCATTCACTTCCACATACATCATCACGGGTACTACGTAGCACAACACTGTCAATTGTCTGCTCACTTGTCACATCTCATTCCATCTTACTGGCACAATTGCCTTTGTCCCTTATATAATCCTAATGATCTCATCATTCTGACGGTCACCTCTTCAAGTAGGCTTCTTGCTTTTCATAATTACGACCATTCGTCGTCCTTCTCATCTCGCACTCTAATCACCATCCAGCGATGACTCCTCAAACTCAGGCACCACTGCCTTGCAAAATCCCTCTACCAACATATCTTTTTACTTCATTATCATGCATTTAATACGCCCCTTAAGCAAGCTCATACTACTCCAGACTAGAGTTGTAATCATTGATTCCCGTTGATTCCCCAAAAGACCACATATCACCATCATGCCCGCCTCAGAAGCAAAGCATTCGCTCCACTTGATGCCCCACAGGAGCCTGCCACAACTAGTCATATATTTACCCGAGTAGACGTTCCCTTTCCAGTCACTCGTGTGCAATCTTGCACTTATCCCTCCTGAATCCTGCTTTCCTCGTTGTTGCTCTATCATTACCGCACGATTACCGACCACGTCTCATTTATCAAGTACGAACATGAAGTCCGTCTTATCACAAGCCTCAGCCACTCTTGTCTCGCTGAGAGTAATCATTTCCATCCTCTTGTATCTTACCTTAACATAATTCTCTTTATGGAACGCATTCCATGGAGACCCTTCCGTCACCTCATTTGCCTCGTGCTGGAATCTTCAGCGTCATCATCTCGATCACGTCATAACTATCTTCGATCAAGTGTCCACGTAACGCTATCATCATTAACTCTCACAGCTGAACCCTTTGGCTTCATGCTCTGAATTATACCGAGATATAAGCATAGGCATCTCGTAAGAGCACCTCACCGATCGTCTAGGAAGACGTCAAAACTCCTTGCATCACCTCGATGTATCAACGTCGAGAAAATCGTCAAGATAGAAATACTATACTTGAGCACATAGACCTCCCGTCCTATGCACGACTAAGCGTTAACTACAAGGACACACACCGACACACATATCTACACAACACACAATGTTCTACACATGTACTAGTAACCCCAAACTCTAAACATACATCATGTGTACAAACACGACTGCTAGATCTGAGTAAATCTACGTGCATACAATATGACCTCGTCATTTATAGACACACAAACTCCTGAACCTTACCTCTTACTCACTACAATGGTAGCCCCTGCCACACGTCGTCATATACTCATACAGAGTTTACTTGAACGTACCCATACCTCAAGATGACACACTACTCAGTCCAGACACAAAACAACCCTGAACATTCATACACACAAGATATAAAAATATCTTACTTTCCCACATGATATGGTCCTGAACATGCATACCTAAATATAAGGTATGTAGCTATAATTTCCCACAAGACCTCGTCCTGAACAGTTACACAAGGTGCAACACACCCCTTACACTTCAAACATCACCTAAACATAACACATAGGTGACACTATCTTAAGACCGTAGACACACACAAATAAGCAAAACTCAGGTCTACACATGTCTACTCATACAGTCTAATCAACCAAGCTCTAACATCACATCAAAGATTACATTTAGTATGAACTCATGTTGTTCAAAAGGTAATCACATAATCACACATAACTGAAAATAAATTTAACACTGTACCCACAGTAGTACGCTATCATAAGCATAACTATCATTAATCATACCCAAATCATCCCGCGGTATAATTCGCAATCAATGTCAAAATCAAATAGTCAATATTTAAACATCACACCACGTAAACGCCTAATAAATCAAAACGTTAAATCACCCCCACGATCTCTCGTGACAACCATCAAATCCAAAAGTCATCTAGAAGTCCAATGTCTCCACGCAGTATGTCGCCGACCGAAGCTCTAGTCACACTTGGCATGAGAAGCACCAACACTCCTCCCTTTTTACTAGCAGTTTCATCCACAGTAGTCGTCGTCTTGACCGGTCGTTCTGCATTCCCCCTAGCAAGAGCTCCGCGCTTGACCGACCTCGCATGCTTCGTCTTAACCATCTAATCCTACTCAAGATAGAACGTTGGAGTGCTTACTATGGGCAACAAATTCAGAATATGAGAGTAATCATAGACTTCCGAATCACGGTGATCAAATGCAATTTGGTGGTCCACGTTACGGCTCGGATTCTAAACCTTTCCCATCATACTCACACTAACTTTCTATCTTTCACACATACCGGATGCACATGCATCCCACATAACTCACATAGCAACTAGCAAGTCATCATTTTTATCACAGTTTCACACCATCCAAGGTTACACATAAAATTACTAAATCATATTGATACACCAAACTATCTCAGATAGTTACAATTAATGCTACCCCACATTATTCAACACACACTATAGTCTCATTCAATCACACCACACAACTTCAAGTAGTTCTACATAATACTTCAACATGTATCACACGACTTGATCCCACACGGAACCCTAAATCATTTACTCACACCAATTACTTTACCTAGTGTAATACTACACAAATGGTAAATAATAACTACTGCTCAACTCAAAAGGCGTACCTCTTGGCTCGCGGTTACTCGTGGTGGCATTCGTTTCACCCTTGTCCCATTTTCAGTTTAAGTTAAGGGATTTTATTTGTTTAAAAACACCTGTTTTCTCTTAAACCACGGCTCTGATATCAACTTGTAAGGCCCTAAACAAGGCACCCTACAGTTGGTTCTTATAACTGGTTAAACTCTTTTAAAAACATCTAATTTTCATTTACATAAATAGCGGAAGTCTTTCTCAAAATAATATTATCTTTAAACTCGTTAACTTTGATAACATTACCTGATGAATGCATGCACACCAACCCGACTAGCCCCGCTTCCAAGCCAAGATACCTCGTCCTACTGACTCTCCTGCAAAACAATCTATCGTACATACAAAGTCAGCTACGCTGAGTGAGTTCTAATAGTTTAATTTAAACAACAGCCAACTCATCTCTTTATATAATTATTTTCGTTCAAGACCCTCTGGTCCTTAGAAAATAGTTGTATAGATTTTCATCATATAAATAACCCCCATTATCTTATAATATCCCAAAGGATTCATCACCCCAGAATCTACCCACCATTTTAACTCAGTAAGTCTCACCATGCATAGAACGAGCTTACTACTCTGATAACTCACAATTTACCATATATATTAACCATACGCTGGTTAACTCGACCAACCTCTAGACACCGACTTACCATCTCTAACCATGACTCTCATAACTCGACTGACTTAACAGTTGCACACAATGTAATCTTCCCAACACAACGGTCAATCTAACTCGACATATCACATTGATTCCATCTATTTATCACATCAATATCATCTCATACATAATTAATATAACTCATCACTTGCATGCAATTTAACACATATAAATGCACACAAACACATACCTCATCACCGCACCCTCGTTAGGGTTATCTCCGTCGGGATACTCATCCTAAGCTCAGCTATACCCTTGTTACAAGGCCCCGCCACTAAACATAGTGACACACTCGCCATCTACGATGACTACCCTGCCACCCACATGGTAACTATATCATCTACCATACGGTGACTAACACATCACCCATACGATGATGACACCGAAGGACTCTGTCCTCCACACCACTGTTGACCCTGCACACGGACAACAATGCAAGCACACAAAGCAACACATATATATACATGATACTACCTGGACATGTACTACGACTCACCACCCTTTCACGGATCACTTACGTGTGTAATCCAATACTTACTTTAGACGTGTCCTCTTAACGTCTAGACCCATTACCCAACTCTTTTCGAATAGGTAATTATAAAACACACAAACATCATACCGACTTACAGCCCGTACATACCACGGACGCCACCTAGACCCATGCAAACATGATACTCGTTGTGTCACGAGGACAACGACACAATACACAGAACATCAAACACATGACGCTTAACAGAATACTAGCATTTACTTGACTCGTTAATGAACCACGTATGGGTTACCCTGCTAACTCTCCTTATATAACCATCACAGGTTTAACTAAATTCTTGACTCATCCCGACTAACTCATGAGATGACATACACAGATCATCCCAACTCTTGTTCACCCACCCTAAGGATCCCATAACGACTCTTAGCTTATTATTACATAATGGTCTCATAAAACACTTCCAGTGTAAATCATAACTTGTAATACGTTCGTTTAGTAACACATGTGAGTATGTACGATAGCCCCAAAACATTGAAACGTTTAAAAGAGGGGATTAGAAACTCATCGGTTTCGAAGAATCCAAGTCCTTGCTCTGAAAGCTGCCCGTTCACGCTCGAAACACAACCCTGTCAAACGTATGACCCAAAATCAGAATACGTTAAGTCTGTACGTCGAATAACGTATACATAAAATAAAACCCCTACACTCGTCTCATTTTTCCAGTACCGGGTTCCTTGCATGCACGCATGTGTGCCATGCCAACCCTAACCTCCTCATGCAAACCCTAACTCCGTGACTCGTACGTACACAAGTTGGGTTCACATGCATTCACGTAAACTAGCCATGCAAACCCTACTCGGCTGCTATACCGGCTTCCTCGTCGTACACCGTCACGCCGCTCGTCTCTTTCGTCGTCCTCATCTTCTTCCTCGTACACTACCATCCGACCACCACCATGTACCACTACCGTGTGTCTTGTCCTCCTTGTCGGGTATACCTTAGCCGACTAGCAACAACGCCACCATCCCAGATGGCTTCACCCATCACCCCAAACACCACCGTATGCCGCCGAAATGCACCACAGCCACCACAGCTGCCGGCTCCTCCTCGTAATGCCCTCACACCCGACCTCTATCTCTCTCCTTCTACGGCAGTCGGCCATACACAACCAACCACCCTCATGTCGTCACTTCCACACCCGAGATCACCCCTTTTTCAATCGATCATTCCCATTCACCGCCGCACACCACTATCACCAAAATCGGCCTCTTCCCTTGATCCCATCTCTGCCGTCGTCCACAGCCGAGAACACAACCCTAATCGGGTTCCCTACCAAAGAAAAACACAATGTTCATGCGTAAAAAGTATAGACGGGCAATACCTTGGTTATGCGTGGAGCCCCATGCCGTGAAACTGCCTATCTCGGCTCTCTTACCTGCGTTCTCTCTGGCTGCCGTCGTGCGCACCCCTAGGCCGAATGTCCTAGGGTTTTCCCTTAACAAGGTCTTTAAACCTTTGAATGTTACATTCGGGTCCCCGTGTTTCCTCTAACGTGTGTTTCGATCACGAGTTAGGCATAAAACGACCAACCGGGTCCCCTAACTTTGATAAACCAAGCTTTACATGAAAACCTTATAGTCCATGCTAATTAAACGAGACTCTGCTCACTCATTAACCCGATCCATTAGTTTAGGCATTTCCGGGATGTTACACGCGGTGGCTACTTTTGATTGGGTGATTCGGATGGAAGCCGCCATCCGTCTTAGCGAATGTCGAACAAATCAAGTCATGAAGTTTGCTGCTAATTCCTTGAGGGAAGAAGCATCACACTAGTGGGAAGGTGTGCGTCAGGCAAAGGGGGACGAGGCTGTTGACGCAATGATGTGGAATGATTTGAAAACTCTGGTGATCAAGAATTTCTGTCCAAGGAATGTGATCAAGAAGGTAGAGAGTGAATTTCTAGGAATTAAGGCCGGAAGCATGACCCACAGACAGTATACCACACTGTTTAATGAACTGGTACGTCTAGTCACAACTGAAGAAAGGAAGATTGCCAGCTACATTCAAGGACTGTCGAACCAGGTCTGCACATATGTTAAGGCAAACGCCCCTACTACCTTGATTCAGTGGTAGAACTGAGTGGCGTGGTATTTGTTGATCTGTCGATAAATGTCGTTGCCATTGAGGATCCCAAAAATAATTCAAGTTTCCCTGCCAAGCGAGCGGGTGGGAAGTTATTTGGGACTCGGGATAAATAGGCCAAGGTAGGCGAGATAGCGGTCTGTGGGAAATGTGGAATAAGGCATGCAAGTGAATGCAGGCTTGGATCGAATTTGTGCTTCAAATGCGGCAATACGGGACATTACTCCCGTGAATGTCCACAAGGATTCAAGTGTTTTAACTGTGGGGAGAGTGGCCACATGAGTCAAGAATGCACTAAGCCGAGGATGGGCGAAGCTGGAAAAGGTAAAGGCCCGAAAAAGAAAGAGAAGAGGCCCCGAGCGAAGACTCGAGCGTATGCACTGACGCAAGAATAGACCAGGGTAAACCCCGTTGTGGTGTCAGGTACGTTCATCCTTGACAACACTTTTGTTTCTGTGTTATTTGATTCGGTGCCAGTAAGAGTTTTATATCTGCCACTTTCTGTAAGCGGGTGAAATACTCAGTTAGTAAACTAGAAAGAGTGTTTAGCGTAGAAACCGCTGAGGGTTGAACCACAAGGGTAACCGAATTAGTTGATAGTTCCATGATGAAAATAGAAAGCCATAGATTCCCCGTCAGGTTGTTAGTTATGGTTTTGGGAGGGTTTGATGTCGTGTTGGATATGGATTAGCTAACTTCCAACGAAGCAAAAATTATATGTAAACGAAAGATAATTCGACTCAAGGCTCCAGATGGTAGCGAAGTCGATATCTTCGGGGATCGCGATGCCCCGATGCCTAACTCATCTCGATGATTAAGGCAGCAGATTACTTGAGGAGCGGATGCGAGGCCTAGCTGGTGTATGTGATTGACAAATGTAAGGAAATAAAGGAACTAGACGATGTACCTGTGGTACGTGAGTATCCGGAGGTGTTCCCGTAGGATTTGCCTCGGATACCACCAGACAGAGAGATTGAGTTCCGAATCGACTTGGTACCAGATGCCCAGCCCATGGCTAAGGCTCCATACCGCCTAGAACAAGTGGAGATGAAAGAACTAATAGCACAACTAGACGAGCTACATGAGAAAGGATTTATCCAACCTAGCATCTCGCCTTGGGGTGCTCCGGTGCTGTTTGTAAAGAAGAAAGATGTCACACCCCGGCCGGCGACGGATTATACGCCGGGGCTGATGCGGTTGTTCATAAGCACATGATCATCTATTAAATGTGATAATACTTATTCATCCAAATTTAAAGCATCCGTTACAATAGTAAATGAAAACAAAGTGTTCAAAACATAACATAATTCAAATTAAACTAGGTCCAGTCCAATATGATCAGGTAGAATCCTCAAACTGGTGCACCTGAAACATGTAAGTAAATGTCAACTACAAGTAGTTGGTGAGTAACATAGGTTTGGACACCAAACAAAAGTTGAGTAAAAGTATTTGAAATTCAATATGTTCAAAGCATAACTATGGCATAAATGTGAAAACATACAAGGTTCCAAGACGTACAATCAAACCGTGTAAATGGAAAACTGTATGTACAATCCAACTGATTGTCTTTTGAAAAAGTAGTAAGATGTATACACAAAACCCGCCAAGGTTCGTGTTATGTAATGAATCGGATTCCCATATAAATGATCATAAAAGGTACTACCTTAGGCTTGCCTCGCAAGTTAATGATTGTACTAAACATGAACACACGTATGGTCGCCAAGTAGTTTAAGACATAAAGCACATAGTAATAGCATGAGAACAATGGTATTGAATTTGTATGGATTGCAATGTAAACATGTTCCACCCCGAGTATTTGTAAATAATAGTAAAGAGAAAGGGGGCTATGAAACTCAGCTGAGTTTGTGTATGAGTAGTACTACACAAGGATGTCATAGATAACACAAGAGTTTGCCTGTGAACCATCTATGTATGTCCTAGAATTATAAACATAATAATTAGGGACACATGAGAGATTGTGACGAAGACACGGAAGAGTGAACGTCTTAAGATGCACTAACGATTAAAGAGTAGACGAATTTGTCCACGGGAATAAGGGTTCTTAATATAATAATTAGGATAAATGCGTTACGTATCGAACGTCTCTAATTACGAATAATAAATAAATAAAATCATGCGTTTGTACGATTAAAATAATGGCTAGGAAATAATATAACTATATATATTATTTTTAAGTTCGAAGGATTAATAAAATAATCATTTTCGTGATAAAATAAAAAATATATTATTTTATTCGAGATAATAAACGTGAGTTAATAATATAAATAATTATATTATTAATTAGTTTGAAATGTTATACGAGATGAAATAATATAAAAATATATATTATTTTTAATTGGAGTCACAGGTTGAAAATTATATAAATATATTATTTATTCGAAGTCGGGTTTGAAAATAATATAAATATATTATTTTAAAAGTGGTTATATTAAATAAATGCGGTTTACAAATCAAACCCGAGCCTACGGGTGGTTTTCGGAATCAAAACAAGTTAATATATTAATATATTGATATGGGGTTAAGTTTTATATTAAAATTAAGTGTTTAAAAATGATATAAAAAGAAAAACGGGTGGAGAGACTCGAACCCGGGTCTCTCCCACCACATCACAAACACTTAACCATCACAGCCTGCTAGGGTATCGCACACAAACTCGGATTGAATTGGTTTTAATCAATAACTTCCCCGTGTTCTTCCCCTTTACTCACATCCGATCCCAAACCAGTCCAAATCCCTTCGAATTTGATCACGATTTACTAAGGGATCATAGGGCTTATGTTCCTCAGTGTATTTTGTAATATCCGAGATTTTCCAACCTACCTTTTTACACGTGTTACCAAATTTAAACTCGACTTCGTGTTAAAACTATTTCCTTAAAACTATAAATATTAATTTTAGATTAATACATAAATAGTTTATACATAAAACATAAAGTTTGTAATTATATAAACCTATTTCTTAAGATAAATCTTATAGATCGTCTTATAAAGTTTATAAAAATCATTAGAGAAAAACTTATTTAATTTTTAATTAGATAGTTTTCTTATCTACAAAGTCCAGGGACTGTAACTGTCAATTTTCAAAACTTGTTTTGAACTAAAACTTCACTTTTATCACGCAATGCCAAAACTTCAAACTACAGGGACTGGTTGTGTATTTATCCCAAACTTGCAGTTTGGAAACAGGTTCCAAGTTCGAATCCCGTTTCAACCGATTTTGAACCCGTTTTAGCCAAAATCGCGATCCCGTCCACATTCGTCGAACCTCGGGCGTCGCCTCCCGCGTGCGATTGAAACCCAAGAACCATCGATGCTCAAACACGGCCCGAGACACGCATAAATTCAAATTCAATCCGTTCGGCTCAACCGCCCAACTCCTACCTAATCGGGCATTTAACGCTGAAATCAGCTATAAAAACCCGTTGCCACACATCAACAACACCACTCACAAACTTCCTAAACCCTCAATTCCATCGTATCATACATGCATTCTTCGATTTGGAGCCACGACCGCCGACAACCACCCCGGACCCGTTCTCACCCGTTTCTCCATCTTTTCAGGTAATTCTTGTGACTAACACGATCGCTATACCCTGTAGATCGACCGCCCTCTGTTTAATTCCATTAACAGAGGGCAATTCGAAGTGTATTTGGCAAATCAAAATTCTAGGGTTCATAGGGAATTTGGGTCGATTTGAGATTGTGGTTATCAAATTCTTTTCCGCATTATAACTCAACGAACACGTAGTCGGGCTGGTTGCTGTGCGAGTGTGTTGGTGACCCGGTCAGTGACCCGGGTTCGACCCAGGCGCGCCCCATTTTTGTTCTTAATTTTTCTGATTGCTTTTTACACGATTTTAAAAATTCTAATATTTTTTATAAATTTTAATAAACTGTTATAATCATAAAAATGAATTCTTTTTACATTTTTTGCATAACAGGGCTATTGTATTTAATTCAAATTGGTTAAAACCTATAATGTTTTATCCTTGAAACTTTAATCTAACATAAAAACTTTAATTGTTTTCTATTCAAAACTTTAAATAAATAATTTATATAAATTTTATAAGTAAAACTTATAAAATTTGTACACTACTTAGAAAACATAAAATTATAATCTTTTGTAAATTATTAGGGATCTAAATCGAGGCTACTTGTATATCTATTTTAAAACAAGAAAAGTAAATAAACAATCATTTATTTAAAACTAGAAAACCTATGAATCTATAAACTTTATAAAGATAGAAAATCGTTTACTCACTCATCCTAAATTTATAAACCCTATAAATCTTAAATAGAAACTTTAAACATTTCAAACTTACAAACTTCATTTTTAATACCTAAGAAACTTTATAATTTATAAACTTATAATCTAAAGACTATTTGTTTATCCTTGCAATATGTACAATTACTTAGAAAACTATCTTAATTATTATTACCAATTGGATGTAATAATTGTGAAACTTTTGAATAATGATCTTACTAAATCATTTTAAGCTATAAACTTATTTAAACTTTGATACATAAGTCTTGAATCATTCATTCAAAAACCTTTGTTTTAAACTTGATTTAAAACGTCATGAACACAACCAACCCGTCACCCGTTTGGAACCCTAGTCAATCTTGAAATCCCAAATCGTTGCCATAGACTTATAGGATCATGCTTGAAACTTTAGACTTGTATTCTTAGGCTTATTGTGAGGATACTCTCCCTCAAAGTCTTGCTACACTTAATCTTTGTTGGACACTCTTCATCAAACCAAGTGAGTATACTTAGCCCCTTTTTCCTTTTATGCTTTTGGGGTGAAACATGTTCACAATTCTTAAACTTATACAATTCTTGTACAACTATGACTACGTGTTTATTCTTATGTTAAACTTGAGACTTGTATGCTTAGATTAAACTTAAAACTAGCACATTCATTAGCTTTGATCAAGCCGATAGTAACAATGATAGATCTATTGCATTTGACCAATCCACCTTGATTGATTGACCCCTTCGGGGGGGAGCCCTTGGTGTTTGTTACTACATTAAACTTTAAACTTGAGACTTATAAGGGTAACCTGCGGGTTATGCCTAAACTTGGTCGGAGGGTTGATGTGCACAATGTCTAACATGCTTGTTTTCTCATACTTACATTATAGAATGCACAAATCATAGTGAATTGTAATACTTTTCAAATACTTGTTAAACCGTGTCAAAACCTTTGTATCTCACCAACTATTTTGTAGTTGACGGATTCTTTCACATGTTTCAGGTTTACATCATGAGACTTATTCGTGATCACATAGGATGCTTTGGACCTAGTCTACTTAAATTAAATGTTGTATTCGTATTTTTCTTCCTTGTATTGAATCTTAAATTATTCATTAATGAAATATTGAAACTTTAATAGTCAACCTTGTGCTATTGAACAACCGCGTCCGCCCCGATGTATAATCCGCCGTCGGTTGGGGTGTGACAGATTGGTATCAGAGCCTTGGTTATAGGGAATTAGGTTATTAGACACATGACCTAGACTATAACTTAGGAGACCCAAACATGAGTTATCTCATGTCCTTTACTAGGAACTTTCTCCTCATTCTATTCTTAATTCTTATACGTGAACGCTTGGAGATTCTACGTTTCTACTTACCTACGTGCTACAAGATGCTACTACATCAAGGACACGTTCTTAGGCTTCAAGTCTAATCCACCACTAAACTCTCGTCAAGAGTATTTAAGTTCTAGATATTGTGTGAGAACTTGTGCGGACCGGAAGGGTGAATACCTGTATTCTGGGAAATTCTGTCAAGGAAAGCATTTCGTACAAATCCAAATCAACCGTTGGACCCGTATGCTTTCCTGGGAATTCTTGGGATGAGTATTCACTTATAGGAATGCATGACTTCTCTAAAACACTAGTGAGCTTAGATCTCCCTTGATATGTCAAAGTACTTACTTAGTGATATGCACTAAACGAGTACTATCTCAAACACTATATACTTCATAAATTCATGATTCAAAAACTTTCCTCTGTAATCTTTATTCTATGATTCTTAAGTCCAGTCTTGTTACATGACAGCATGCTTACTCGTCATGACCTGAAGGAGTTACCTTCAAGGAGAAATTCTTACGAGATTATACTACGTACATAAACTTATATTTATAGATACTACCCAATAAACTTTGTGATCGTTGTAATACAACCCTTAAAACTATGTATTACTCTACAAATTCTCCTATAAATTTCATTATTTTATAAACTTGGCACATAAGGGGAAACCCTTGTGTCTCATTTCATTTTTCGCCACTCAAGCAAACTTCATTTTATGACTAACTCAAAACTTTGTTACACTTTTAATCTCAAAACTTTCATACGTCCTTAAAACTTACACATCACCGTTTCTTGTAAAAACTTAACGTCTTTCAAACCCAAAGTACCTTAACAAAGAAATTCGTAACCTAAGTAATTTCCTTGTAGAGGAAGAAGCCTGCTATAGAATAAACAAGCTCCAAGTTTAAGACTCTAAACCCACAATGAAACCTCGACATAGTACCATACACCCAAACATCGGTGACAACAACTGAGAGAAGTTGTAGGCCCATGAGAAAGTTCTGGCTAGGGAAATAGGGTACTTAAGTGAGTCCTGATGACCACCCCTTTCTTCCGGGAATCTTCCTCGTTAGGCCATCAACTTCCAATTAAAATTATTTTTGAAAACATTACTGTGATAACTCAGTATTATGTATAAAAACTTTCGAATATATTTGATCAACTTACTTACAACCTTTTCTTTCTACTCTTGATAGGTAATGGACACCCACTCACACTCTTCACCAGTGTATCGTCCAAGAGGAGAGTCCGACCGCGAAGAGAGTAGCGAGTCACCGGTGTATCAACCAAGTCCCTACCCTAATGCTAGGGCAAGAGCTGAGCTCAACACCAATTGGACCAGAAACCCTAGGACATCACCACCGAGGAATCCCTATCAACCACCTCATCTTCACCACCGGTTCTCTTCACCACCAAGGGACCCGTACCTAGCACCTACCCCTACCCTAAGGGCTAGGCATGCCGGAGTACCTGCTGTGGCAATGGGGATCCCGGTGCCTAACATTCCTAGGTTTCTGGAAACCGAAGAATTTATGAGGAGGGAGATGGAGCATAGGGCTCGGCACGACCTGTTAAACCAAAGGATCAACAACCTGGCCGATCAAATCTGGATCCAGGAAGAAAAGATCGTAACTTTGGAAGAAGACAGAGAAATCCTCGAGCACCGCACCGAGACCACTAGGGCAGAGGCTAGGTTTGCCATCCGAGTAACCCTAGCAGTACTTGTGGTAGTACTAATCTGTTTCTTGGTGGAGAGCTACTTAAGACGTGCATGAAGCCTCCATTTCTATTAAATTTTAAATTTTGTCTTATGTAAGGGCTAGAAGCCCAAATTTTGAAACATCTAATGAAAGTTATTTTGAAATTTCATCTTGTTATCACTTATTAATTTGACACTTCTTTCATCATTACAAACTTAACCCTCTCACCCAAACACTTCCGTCAAGAGCAGCCCGCGTTAGTACTAGAGATAATTAACAACGTGGCATTAAACTATAAAAACCCTAAGGGACGCGTATACTTGAAGAATAAACTTTGAACAAACCTCCAAATTCGTAAGCACTCTTTTAAAAAAAACTCGACTTACGAACCACTGCTGTAATCAACTATGATCCTTACCCCTTATATTGACTTCACCCTACTAAACTTAATTAACGTTTCATTTGACAATCACACATACTTTTTCATGAGACCTACTTATACTATTTATCAATGTCCAACTCGTCATTTTTAAAACATCTTAATTACACTCCATATAGAAGAAAACTATACCTGCTGTTATGAAACAAGATGAAATCATTTATAAACACACTATCATCAACCTTATCGAAACTTTCCCGTTACCCCATACTTAGAGACCTTCCTCATTTAACTCTTGTCACGTAAAAGACTCACTATAAATCACAACGGGAACTAAAAAGCTTAAATACACGTTGCTAAGGCATTAAACTTCGTATACACAACTATGAGGTCAGAAACTTTTGAGTCATGCAAAAACTTATACAAATACTCAAACCTACATTCTTAAAACTAAACATGATCAATAAAGGATCATGTAAAGCTTAATATTGCAACTTGTGACTTTTCCTACCTTGAAACTTATACTTGGATTCTTAGTCTTAAAACTCATACTTGGACTATTAGTCTTGAAACTTATACTTGGATTCTTAACACTCATACATGGATTCTTAAAACTCATACTTGGATTCTTAACACTCATACTTGGATTCTTAAAACTTATACTTGGATTCTTAACACTCATACTTGGATTCTTAAAACTCATACTTGGATTCTTAACACTCATACTTGGATTCTTAAAACTCATACTTGGATTCTTAACACTCATACTTGGATTCTTAAAACTCATACTTGGATTCTTAGTCTTAAAACTCATACTTGGATTCTTAAAACTCATACTTGAAATCTTAGTCTTGAAAACTCATTGTGTGCGTCTTAACTAAACCTTGTAAAACTTGATAAAACGTTCGTTTCTATACACACGGGAAAACTTCACTCATGATACCAGAATCTAGCAGAAAGGAGGACATTACTCTCGTTAGCAGAGTACATCCCCTGACTCCTATCTAAACCAAACATCGGGATCCACTAATCTTCTGGACAACTCGAATCTTCTGCGAGAAAGCGTATAACGGTTAATCCTGTTCCAAACGCTGTCCCACACCTCTCTTAAACACTAGAGTATTTAGATAACCACTTTATACTCAAAACGTAATCGTATACTTCTATACACTGGAGCTAAACTAAGAGACTTTAAGGCTATTCTATGTTTGACGTATTCTTGTTCAAACACAATTTAAACTATTCCATGATTGACGTATTCTTGTTCAAACACAATTTAAACTACTCCATGTTTGACGTATTCTTGTTCATACATGATGAACGTATGAGACTTTAAACTACTCCATGTTTGACGTATTCTTGTTCAAACATGATGAACGTACGAGACTTTAAACTACCCCATGTTTGACGTATGCTTGTTCGAACATGATGAACGTATGAGACTTTAAACTACCCCATGTTTGACGTATGCTTGTTCAAACATGATGAACGTATGAGACTTTAAGCCACTCCATGTTTGACGCATGCTTGTTCAAACCCAATGGACGTATGAGACTTTAAGCTACTCCATGTTTGACGTATGCTTGTTCAAACACGATGGACGTATAAGACTTTAAGCTACTCCATGTTTGACGTATGCTTGTTCAAACACGATGGACGTATAAGACTTTAAACTATTCCATGTTTGACGTATTCTTGTTCAAACATGAGGAAACATATAAGACTTTTAAACTACTCAAGGTTTGATGTATTCTTGATCAAACCTGAGGAAAGTGTAAAGACTTTAAACAACTCGATGATTGAAGTATTCTTAATCAATCACGAGGAAACTTTGAAACTCTAAATCTCGTCACATTCTTCTCTTTAATTATTGAATGACGCTACTCTCTAAGGGACTCGTGAATCAATGATCACTCTTATGTGGAAACTCTAGTCATGTGTTAAACAAATTCTTGTACTCTTTCTGGATCCACACACAAACGGAAGGACCTATGCGGACTATACGATGATTTAGATGCTTGCGGGTGCACACGTAAGTATGAAGATCGACGTATGGGAAGGCATAGTAAACTCTGTCGTGTGCAATGATCTAAGACTTATCGTAAAAAGTAGCCACGGGACTTAGGTACCGTAGCAAAACCCTTAGACGTGTTCGACTACAAACTCAAATCATTTCCACTATCATCGAAACCATCCCAAGTGATGCATCTCACTTTAAATCTTGAATGGAAGTTCATCAGTTATTTTCTCAAATACATTTCTGAAGACAAATTTTCATGTATTTCAATGAAACTATATGCTTTGTAGGGAAACTCTTGACAACCCTAGACTTTGAAAACTTAGAAACTTGAGCGTAATCTTATCCCTGTCATTCCAGTTAGGATTCTAAACGTAACCCGTAGTTTACTAAGGGACGTAAAGTATCTTTCTCATTATCCCTGTGCGCATCATGAACTTAAATCTTGAAAAAACAGAAACTTTCTACTTTAATTTCGGGACGAAATTTCCTAATGTAGGGGAGACTGTAATATCCGAGATTTTCCAACCTACCTTTTTACACGTGTTACCAAATTTAAACTCGACTTCGTGTTAAAACTATTTCCTTAAAACTATAAATATTAATTTTAGATTAATACATAAATAGTTTATACATAAAACATAAAGTTTGTAATTATATAAACCTATTTCTTAAGATAAATCTTATAGCTCGTCTTATAAAGTTTATAAAAATCATTGGAGAAAAACTTATTTAATTTTTAATTAGATAGTTTTCTTATCTACAAAGTCCAGGGACTGTAACTGTCAATTTTCAAAACTTGTTTTGAACTAAAACTTCACTTTTATCACGCAATGCCAAAACTTCAAACTACAGGGACCGGTTGTGTATTTATCCCAAACTTGCAGTTTGGAAACAGGTTCCAAGTTCGAATCCCGTTTCAACCGATTTTGAACCCGTTTTAGCCAAAATTGCGATCCAGTCCACATTCGTCGAACCTCGGGCGTCGCCTCCCGCGTGCGATCGAAACCCAAGAACCATCAATGCTCAAACACCGCCCGAGACACGCATAAATTCAAATTCAATCCGTTCGGCTCAACCGCCCAACTCCCACCTAATCGGGCATTTAACGCTGAAATCAGCTATAAAAACCCGTTGCCACACATCAACAACACCACTCACAAACTTCCTAAACCCTCAATTCCATCGTATCATACCTGCATTCTTCGATTTGGAGCCACGACCGCCGACGACCACCCCGGACCCGTTCTCACCCGTTTCTCCATCTTTTCAGGTAATTCTTGTGACTAACACGATCGCTATACCCTGTAGATCGAACACCCTCTGTTTAATTCCATTAACAGAGGGCAATTCGAAGTGTATTTGGCAAATCAAAATTCTAGGGTTCATAGGGAATTTGGGTCGATTTGAGATTGTGGTTATCAAATTCTTTTCCGCATTATAACTCAACGAACCCGTAGTCGGGCTGGTTGCTGTGCAAGTGTGTTGGTGACTCGGTCAGTGACCCGGGTTCGACCCAGGCGCGCCCCATTTTTGTTCTTAATTTTTCTGATTGCTTTTTACACGATTTTAAAAATTCTAATAATTTTTATAAATTTTAATAAACTGTTATAATCATAAAAATGAATTCTTTTTACATTTTTGCATAACAGGGCTATTGTATTTAATTAAAATTGGTTAAAACCTATAATGTTTTATCCTTTAAAAATAGTTTAAAGGTTTAAAAATTATACAAAAAAAACATTTATAAGACTTTATTAAACTTATTTATTAAACAGAAAATAATTTATAAAACTTGAAACTTTAATCCAACATAAAAACTTTAATTGTTTTCTATTCAAAACTTTAAATAAATAATTTATATAAATTTTATAAGTAAAACTTATAAAATTTGTACACTACTTAGAAAACATAAAATTATAATCTTTTGTAAATTATTAGGGATCTAAATCGAGGCTACTTGTATATCTATTTTAAAACAAGAAAAGTAAATAAACAATCGTTTATTTAAAACTAGAAAACCTATGAATATATTAACTTTATAAAGATAGAAAATCGTTTACTCATTCATCCTAAATTTATAAACCCTATAAATCTTAAATAGAAACTTTAAACATTTCAAACTTACAAACTTCATTTTTAATACCTAAGAAACTTTATAATTTATAAACTTATAATCTAAAGACTATTTGTTTATCCTTGCAATATGTACAATTACTTAGAAAACTATCTTAATTATTATTACCAATTGGATGTAATAATTGTGAAACTTTTGAATAATAATCTTACTAAATCATTTTAAGCTATAAACTTATTTAAACTTTGATACATAAGTCTTGAATCATTCATTCAAAAACCTTTGTTTTAAACTTGATTTAAAACGTCATGATCAACACCAACCCGTCACCCGTTTGGAACCCTAGTCAATCTTGAAATCCCAAATCGTTGCCATAGACTTATAGGATCATGCTTGAAACTTTAGACTTGTATTCTTAGGCTTATTGTGAGGATACTCTCCCTCAAAGTCTTGCTACACTTAATCTTTGTTGAACACTCTTCATCAAACCAAGTGAGTATACATAGCCCCTTTTTCCTTTTATGCTTTTGGGGTGAAACATGTTCACAATTCTTAAACTTATACAATTCTTGTACAACTATGACTACGTGTTTATTCTTATGTTAAACTTGAGACTTGTATGCTTAGATTAAACTTAAAACTAGCACATTCATTAGCTTTGATCAAGCCGATAGTAACAATAATAGATCTATTGCATTTGACCAATCCACCTTGATTGATTGACCCCTTCGGGGGGGGAGCCCTTGGTGTTTGTTACTACATTAAACTTTAAACTTGAGACTTATAAGGGTAACCTGCGGGTTATGCCTAAACTTGGTCGGAGGGTTGATGTGCACAATGTCTAACATGCTTGTTTTCTCATACTTACATTATAGAATGCACAAATCATAGTGAATTGTAATACTTTTCAAATACTTGTTAAACCGTGTCAAAACCTATGTATCTCACCAACTATTTTGTAGTTGACAGATTCTTTCACATGTTTCAGGTTTACATCATGAGACTTATTCGTGATCACATAGGATGCTTTGGACCTAGTCTACTTAAATTAAATGTTGTATTCGTATTTTTCTTCCTTGTATTGAATCTTAAATTATTCATTAATGAAATATTGAAACTTTAATAGTCAACCTTGTGCTATTGAACAACCGCGTCCGCCCCGACGTATAATCTGCCGTCAGTTGGGGTGTGACATATTTCGAGTATGTGGGTAAGTTTAATTGCAAAAACATTGAGTTTGGAGTCGGTAATTGCTCAATTGAAAATCCGAAACCCTAGTTTTGAAAACACGATTCGAATAGATTAATTCTGATGATGTTAAATGTTGGAACCATAGGGCTTTCGTTAAGCAGATGATTGCGAAGCTAACCATACCATTTAATTGGATTACAATTGTGTCTAGATTAGGGTTTGATCAAACTGAGTTTGCGATGAACCCTAGATTCGGGTTACGTTAATTCTGATGTTAGTCGACTGAATTGACATGGGGCTTTCAAAGAGTAAGTGATAGCCATTCTAACAATGCCAATTAATTGAATTTAAAATCGATCAAGGTATGGTTCGACTAAAACTGTATGAACATGAACCCTAGATTAGGTCCTTGGTGAATTCGATGTTATGGGTTTCTAAAAGTTTAGGTCTTTCATTAATAGGATAGAAACGAAGCTAATGGCGCGTTTAGTTACCTGATTTAGTGTTGAATTGATGGAGATCGGCTTGAACACAGCCACGACTTGCGTGGGTTAGTCTCCGGCAATTAGGGCTTCGTCTCCGACCAAAATAGATGGTGTAACAGGCTCTGTGGAACTCGATTTAGATGCGCGGGTGATCAATTTCAGTGTGAACGATCGAATTGGTGTGAATTTGTAAGTATAAGGAATAAAATTGACATTTATGCTATAATTGGCCATTAATTGGTTTAATTCGACAATGATGGTGTGTAATACAGTAGTTAAGACCGTTAATATTATTAATCGTGAAATTTCAGTTACTATTTCAGCTGCAATCGGTTATAGCATGCGAATTAGGTTCAAGAACAAGTGTGTTAACGGAGTCAACAGAAATCGAAAATGGGTTAATTGCAACTTTAGTCCTAGTAGTTTCATGTAGCTAAGTTAGGAATTGACAGAATTAGTCCCTAGGGTTTGTGATAGGGTTAACCAGGTTAGGGATTTAACGAGTTTTATGTTAACGGAGTTAACCCTAAATTGTCGGATGTCACAAAAGATAGTTCTATGAGAATGTGTATCGACTGCAGGGAGTTGAATAAACGTACTGTGAAGAACAAGTACCCTTTACCAAGGATCGACGACCTGTTTGATCAATTACAGGGCGCCAGTTGGTTCTCAAAAATTGACCTTCGATCCGGGTACCATCAGTTGAAGGTGAGGGAAGAAGACATACCGAAAACCGCATTTCACACACGATATGGACATTTCGAGTTCCGCGTAATGTTCTTCGGATTGACGAACGCCACCGCAGCATTCATGGATTTGATGAATAGGGTGTGTCAACCGATGTTGGATCGATCGGTAATTGTGTTATCGATGATATCCTCATCTACTCTAAGAATGAGGGTGATCACGCATGTCACTTGAAGGAAGTGTTAGAAGCTTTGAAGAAAGAGAAATTGTATGCTAAGTTCTCCAAATGCGCGCTCTGGCTTAGGGAGGTCCAATTTCTAGGTCATTTCATTAACCCGAATGGCATTATGGTTGACACAGCAAAGATAATGATGGTAAGGGATTGGGATATTCCTAAGACGCCAACGAAAATCCACGGTTTCTTGGGATTGGCAGGCTCCTAGCGAAGATTCATCCAGGATTTCTCGAAGATAGCTTCGCCATTGAAAAAGTTGACACGGAAGGAGGTAACGTACAAATGGGGTGAGACGCGGGAAGAATCGTTTAAGGAACTGAAGGAGAAGTTAACTCAAGCTCCAATCTTGGCCCTCTACGAAGGCAATGAAGACTTGGTAGTATACGCTGGCGCTTCTGGTCTGGGGTTGGGGTGCGTGCTGATGCAACGTGGGAGAGTGATCATGTATGCATCACGACAGTTGAAAGTTCACGAAGTCAATTACTCGACTCATGATTTGGAACTTGCTGCAGTTGTATTTGCATTAAAAATCTGGTGGCACTACCTTTACGGGGTGAAGTTTACCATATACTCTGATCATAAAAGTTTGAAGTACTTATTCGAACAAAAGGAGATGAATATGAGGTAGAGGCGATGGTTGGAACTTTTGAAGGATTATGATTATGAAATCATATACCATCCTGGAAAGGCAAATGTGGTGGCCGACGATCTAAGCCGGAAGGACGCTGCTCCTATTAGAGTGAAAGCTTGCCAGTTGATGATAACATCGGATGTGATGAGGGAAATTGAAAAGGCTCAAGATGAGAACATAAAGAAAGAGAGAATGATTGGCCAACATGACAAGTTGGATAATAACACCCTTGGTGTGAGGACACGTTTTGGTCGGGTGTGGATACCTATGGGCGACAAGCTTAGAACCAAAATCTTGAATGAGCCTCATAAGTCTCGTTACTCTATCCATCCCGGTACCAACAAAATGTACCAAGATCTGAAGAAGGAATACTGGTGGCCTGGGATGAAACATGAAGTGACGAAGTACGTAAGCAAGTGCTTGACATGCTCACAAGTTAAGGTCAAACACTAGAAACCGTATGGGAAGATTCAACAACTTTATATACCAGAATGGAAGTGGGAACACATTAGCATGGACTTCATAACCAAGCTACCTCACACAGCTAAAGGTTATGACACCATTTTGGTAATCGTGGACCGTTTAACGAAGAGTGCTCATTTCCTACCCATTCGCGAGACGTTCTCGTCAGAAAGGATAGCGAAAGTATTTATTAACGAGGTAGTAGCACGGCATGGGATGCCTTTAAGGGTGGAGGAATGAAACAATAAGCGAAATGAAAACTAAATAAAAGGGGCACGAAAAGGGTGGAGGCTCGTGGGACGCCGGCTAGGCCACAAACCTGGGCTGGGAATTGAGGGGAGGGTGGGTTTAAACCCTAGCCTCCACACATGTTCGTCCATAATTCTCATTCAAGCTCCTTACCATTTCTAGATAGAGAAAGCTTTGGATTGAGCTAAAGATCAACCCATTACCTTGCTACACTACTCGAGTGAAGATTTCTTGAAGGAGGAAGTCGGTTTGAGGTAAGAAACACTCTTTCTCTAAGTTTTTCCTTGAAATGGGTTTTTACGGGTGTTAACTCATAAAGGTCGGGTTTTACGGGTCAAAGCATGAAAAGACTCCAGATCTAGAATCACGAGAGGGAAATACGCGTTTTGAACGTAAAAAGTGCAAAACTTGCCAATTCATCGATCCAGATCTGAGTCCATGCGAAACTAGGGTTTTGGGGTGAGAACTGAAGGTCACGGTTTGGATCCCGGGTAGGTTTCATGGCTGGAGTTCTCGGGAGAAATGGAAGTCGGGAACCCCAGGATCACGGCCCATCTGGTTCACGGTAGTAAGCTACCAAGAACCTCCCTAAAGCCGAGAACTACCAAGTTCTTGGTAGAAAGCCGAGAACTTCCCTTAAACCGTGTACTCTTAAGTTCATGATAAGAAACCGTGTACCCTAGGTTCTCGGTAAATAGGGTTAAAACGTAATGAGATGTATGTGAAGCTAAGACTAGGTTGCGTACGTACAAGTTAGAAGATCTTTTAGAGACCTTTGACAGTGTTCATCTCAGGTGAGTTCTAGAAGCCCTCTTTTAAATATTTTAAATAATATTTTCGGGCTGGTGTGCATACGTAATGATGTGACCGTTTTATAAAAAAACAATGTTTGAGGTTTATGATGTTTTATAAAACGATGCTTATGAACGATTTTTTGGAAATAACGGTTATAAACGATGTGTTTATGAAATGTTTTGCAAAATGAGGTTTACGATGTGTTTACGAATGAATGATTTTTAATAAAATGTACGAATGCTTTAACTGAAGTTTTGATGTAAAGAAGTGAAGGTTTATGAAAGTCACAAACGAACAAATCTGACATTATTCCTTAGGGAATTAAGGTTATGGGTATGGGATATATGTTATGGGCCTTACCTTTTAGGGCCTTTGTGGCTGGCCAACTGTTGGACAACTAGGGTGATGACGGTCACCATGGGGATTAACGTGATCCTTGAAGTTGGTACGATTTACCTTGCGGGGTAATCGTGCTTGAAGTTAGGTACGACTACTCCACTGAGTATCGTGCTGGAAGTTTGGTACGTGTCATCCTTGTGATGTCGTGCTTGAAGTTTGGTACGGATGCCCTATGTGGTATCGTATTTGAAGTTGGAATTGACGATTACGAGAAGGTGCAGATTCAATATGTTTGTTGACTTATGTGTTGTTTTATGTTATGTTATGTTATTGCATGCTTTACGTACGCTTTTATTTCATGAAGTTTAAATGTTATGTTTTTGGCAAAGTATTTGAAGTTAAGGTTTTCTGTTAAAGCTAGAACTCACCAGCGTAGCTGAATTTTAGTATGCACATTCAGGTTAAGGACAGGTACGGATATGGACGGTGATGCTTGGCAAGCGATGAAGAGTTACTCGGTTGATCTCCAAAGTCTGGCATCCCGTTATGTTTTGATTATGCTATGTTATGTTTAGACAATGTTTATGCTTCCGCATGTTTGATAATGTTGTTGTTATATGTAAATGAAACTTTTCCGCGGCGTTATTTGATATTCAATTTTAAGAACTGATTGTGAACAAATAAATCCAACAAGTGAGGCATCCCGGGTTTGGGGTCTTACAAAACCAAGTTACACATGGCTGAAAAAGGGAATCAAGAAACTAAAAGAATCATCATATATACAAATTCCAGTGTAGAACCAAAGACTGATTGCTACCAAATTATTCTAAGTACAAATGCTGCTGATAGGCTTATCAGCAGCATTCATCACATATGGCTGCTGATAGGCTTATCAGCAGCATTCAACACAAGTTGCTACTGATTGGCTTATCAGCAGCATTATTCTCATCTCTGCTGCTGATAGCTTTATTCTCTGAAGACCAAACGTTGCAGCTGACTATCCATGTGAAGCGCCTCTGACACCTTTCTTTTAAAGCAACTGCCACACTCCAAGCAGAAGGAACCTCACTGGTGCAACCAATAAAGGACAATAACGCGCTTCTCCAAGCATGCAAACAATGATGCCTAAGAAGACGTTTCAGTAAAGTTAACTAGATTAGCCTTTGCGTGTAATTTAGTTCAATAAACAAGATCAACGGCTTGTGTTAGATCTAATCCTTAGAATCAAGGGTCTGTCTTGATTCTAAGTTACTATATATATCTTGTAAACACTTCAAACAAAGTTTGTCTTCATAGTGCTTCTTGATAGTGTTTTACTTGTAAACTTGTAATCTCAGAAGTCTAATACAACAGTGCATTTATCAGTATTCTTGTTGTTTACTTGTTTACTTTGTTGGTTGCTATTGTTTCCACCAATATCAACTAGAACAGAATCACCTTGTAATCTTACGATCCTACAAGTGGTATCAGAGCTTTGGCTCAAGATTAAACAAACTAACATTTGTTTAATCACTTTCTGATTCTATTCAAAACTCTATTCTTGATCAAGTCACACAAAACAAAATGGCACAAAGTCATGGATCTGAAGACATCGGCAGTATCAACCGACCACCGAGGTTGGTGTCTGGGGAGGACTATGATATGTGGAAGAACCGTATGGAAAGCTTCTTCTGCTACCATGAATACGGAATGTGGAAATCCATAAGGGATGGACCTTATGTTCCCATGGTGGCCTCTGCTGACTCCGGAGGACCACTAGTTCCGAAGGAACCCTCCAAGTATTCTGAAGAAGACATCAAGAAAATGGAGGTGGACTTCAAGGCATTAGGAGCAATCCAAATGTGCCTTCCAAATGAAGTTTTTCACAACTTCAAGGCTCACAAAACTGCAAAGGAGTTATGGGGAGCCTTGGAAAAGATGTTTGCTGGATCTGAGGAGGTCAAGGAGAACAGACCTGACATTCTCAAGCAACAGTATGAAAACTTCGTCTGGAAGGAAGGTGGGTCACTAATAGTTTTATATAACAGGTACACGTACCTGGTTGGAGAACTGCAGTGCTCCAAGGTACAGCTGGAGAATGAAGACATTCTCAAGAAGTTCATAAGGTCTCTTCCTAGTTGTTGGACATTATATACAGTGTCCATCAGAAGAACAGAGAATCTGAAGACTCTTCAGATGACTGAGCTCTTTGGCATGCTCAAAACCTATGAATTAGAAATGATTCAAGCTAAAGAAAGGAGCCCCAGTTATCAATCAGCTACCACTTCCTCCATCACCACCTCAGCGCTTCACTCTAATCATTCTGGTCCTAGTGCAAGCAACTACTATCCTCCCATTGTTACTCGTCCTCAAACACCAACTGCTTCACAATCCAACTCATCACCATTTCTTCTTGAGGCACCTCCTCAACAGTCAACCTCTACTGCTTTTGTCTCTGACAACTCAAGCAGCATGCACTTCATAAAGGAGGATCTGGAATGCTTTCATCCAGATGATCTTGAAGAAATGGATATTCAGCACTCATATGCCATGCTCTCCCTCAGAGCAAAAAGGTTTTATTCTAGAACCGGGAGATCAGTTCCAAGCAACAACTCAAACACCAGAGTTGGGCTTGATAAAAGCAAGATCCGATGTTACAACTGTAACCAAATGGGTCACTTTGCTAGGGAGTGCAAGGCACCTAAAGCCAATCAGGGTGCCAGCCATCAAAGACAAGCTTACCAAGGTCAGCCCAGGCGGCAGCAGCAGCAGCAAGGAACTCCTCCAGCACAAACTACAGCCTGTGCAAATGTTGGAACTACAGAATTTGACTGGAGTTTTCAATATGAAGATGTTCCTGCCTCCAACCAAGCTCTTATGGCAGACAATGCAGAGATACCACCTCAGGTATTTGAACATCTTTGCTCTCAAGCTTGCATTGACAAGGTTTTAGGTTATAGAAAGCATAACCAAAATCTAATACATCAAAATGAAGAGTTTCACCAAATGAAATCTGAATTCAAAAAGGTCGAAGACAGTTACAAAGAAAAGATTAACTGCCTTAAGAAAGAGATTTCTTCATTAAAACATGAACAAACCAATCTTGAAACTCAGATTGATGATCTATTAGTAAAACTTAAAGCTACCAGAGCTGAACTGGCTGAACAGAAAGTTCATGTTGAAAAATATGAATTTTCATCTAAAAAGTTACAAAGATTGTTAGATATTCAAGTCCATGAAAGGGTAAAAACTGGACTTCGATATCATGATGACGAGTACAAGACAGTTCCTCCTCCTGCTGACTATGTTGCCATTCACGAACCAAGCTTCAATACTGCAAATCTTGACACGGCAAACCGAAACCTTGATCCTTCAATGGATGCATGTTTCGTGGAAAACTGCTCCACCTCTTCAGAATCTGAGTCAACCTGCTCAGACCACTGTGAAACTAGTGCAGTCCCATCTGCCCCTATCTCTGAAGCTGTTCTGAACAAAACTGAATGTCCTGTTGTTACTCCAACTATTCCAACTCCCATCCCATTTAAACAAATCAAGATTAGCTATCCTCAAAATGGAAGAAAGCTAAACATTAAAAAGGGAGAGACATCAGGTTTCACCAACCCTAAGCCTCAGTCAAAGCCAAAGGTGTTTGATAGTTTTCATACACCTAGAGAAAAAGGTCCATATGTTCAAAAGACACTAGAAGAAGCCACTTTTGAGCATAACAAAGCTCATCCCTGGAACTTCAAAGATTTGTTTCAAAGTAAGAACTATGTGGACTTTCACCGGGACAAGATAGCACTATCCTGCTTTGTGTGCGGCAAATACAATCACACTGCCAGCACCTGTTTTCACTACTGTGAACACCAAAGAAACTCAAAGCAGCATGCCTTTGAGAAAACAAACAGAAACAAACAGGTGAGAAGCTATGATGCAAAGGCAACAAAGTTCAGAGAATCTCTATTTCCTCAAATAGTGAAGATGCAGAAACCTCAACAAACTTGCATCATATGTGGGGAATCAAACCACTTTGCTGCAACATGCAAGTTCAACCCTTTTAACCAGATTGCAAATCATTCATCTGTGCTCAACCCATCAGTAGCAAACAAAATCGCTGCTGATAGAGTAAAGTTCAGGAAACCAAAGGCAAAGCCTCCAGCAGCAAAAGTCTCTGCTACTGACAAAGCAAAATAAAAAACAACGGCATCAGCAGCAAAAGTATCTGCTGCTGACAAAGCAAAAACTGCTACTGCTCCAGCAAAGCCCTCAGCAGCAAAATTGGCTGCGGATAAGCCAAAATTGTCAGCAACAACATCTTCTGCCGACAATGCAAAGAAAGCTAGAAAACCACCAACACAGCAATGGAAGGCCAAACAATCTCCAAGCATAACTATTGGTTCCATTGACTGCAAGCATGCTGACAATGGAAAATTAGCAACGATCTTCTACAATGTTGCATGCTACAATGATCCTCCCACTAATTAGATATCTTCCATGTGCAGGGACAGCCAGGCAACAAACACAATACTTGGGTGGTAGATAGCGGCTGTTCCAGGCACATGACAGGCAACAGGTCAATCCTCTCTAACTTCAGACATTTCAATGGAGGATATGTTGCCTTTGGGAGTGACTCAAAGGGTGGATCTATCACTGGACAAGGAACTGTGTCCAATGAAAGGATGAGTATTGAAAGAGTCAACTATGTTAAAGAACTTGACTTCAATCTCATGAGTGTTTCCCAAGTATGTGATCAAAAGCACTGGATGCTCTTCACTAACAAAGAATGTTTTGTGTTAGCTCCTGGTCTATCTAAACCCCCTCCAGAGAAGATTCTCCTAACTGCTCGTAGAAAGGACAACTTATATGTGCTTGACATGAATGAAGCCACTCCATCCGGTAGTGTTTCATGTTTTCTGTCAAAGGCATCAGTTGATGAATCCGCTCTTTGGAACATGAGGTTAAGCCATGTTAACATCAAAACAATCAATAAATTAGTGAAGGACAATCTTGTCAGAGGGCTTCCCGACAAAGAATTCCAGCTAGACGATCACTGCATTGCCTGCTTGAAGGGAAAACAACACAAAAGTTCCCACAAACCCAAGACATTGAACAAAAATGACACCCCTCTCCAGCTACTGCATATTGATCTCTTTGGTCCTACGAATGTCATGTCAATGGGCAAAAACTCCTACTGTCTGGTGATAACTGATGACTTCTCCAGATTCTCATGGGTATTCTTCCTAAGAACAAAAGATGAAACTGTTGAGATTCTCAAATCCTATATTCTTAAGGTAGAGAATCAAAGCAATCTGAAGGTAAAGATCATAAGGTGTGATCAGGGAACAGAGTTCAAAAATCACACCTTGAACAGTTTCTGTGAGAGCAAGGGCATTGAAAGGCAATACAGTGCTCCAAGAACCCCTCAACAAAATGGGGTTGCTGAAAGAAGAAATAGGACTCTGATTGAATCAGCAAGATCTATGCTGGCTGACTCAAAGCTGCCCCTTACTTTCTGGGCAGAAGCAGTAAGCATAGCCTGTTATGTGCAGAATAGAGTCCTTATTGTTAAGCCTCTCTAGAAAACACCCTATGAATTATGGCTCAAAAGAGTTCCCTACATTGGCTTCCTGAAGCCCTTTGGATGTCCATGTACCATCCTCATCACACATGGAGTTCTTCCTAAATTCGGTGCAAAGTCTGATGACGGTTACTTTGTGGGCTACTCCTCTCAATCAAAGGCCTACCGAGTGTTCAATTCTAGGACTCGGATTGTGGAAGAATCTGCTAATGTGGAATGCAGGGAACATGTTGTCTGTGAACAAGGCAAAGGTCCTAACTGGCTCTTTGATATAGACTCCTTCACCCAGATATTCGAGCCTCTCATTTTCTCAAATATGGAGTGTTCTTCTTCAAAATCAACATCTTCTGCCTCAACCTCTTCTACTGACTACAGACTGGATTTTCCCAGTCCCTACATCAGGATGAAAAGGCCATCCATTGATCCTCCATCAGTGGCAGAAGCTATTGAAGCCGGTACAGGTGAAGCCAGTACTTCCAACACCACAAGCAGCAATCTCTCTGACCAAGAAATCTTTAATGAAGCCTCCTCAACCCATGCTGAAGAGGCCTCTGATGCTAATACTGCTGACACTTTGGAACACAATGATCAGAACCTCCAAGCTCCTCTCCTCACAACTGAAGACAATCCTGATCTAAACCACAGTAATCTTGAAGAGGGAATATGGCTGGAAGTGATACCAGCACAGAGAATAAACAAAGAGCATCCTCTGGAAAACATCATTGGCCAAATACAGACAGGTATCCAGACAAGAAGTAAGTCTCATGAAGCCAACATTTGTTTGTTCTCTTGCTTTCTATCTCAGGTGGAACCCAAGAAGATTGATGAAGCTCTCAAACACAACAGCTGGATTGAAGCAATGCAGGAAGAATTGCTGCAATTCAAAAGACAAGATGTTTGGAAGCTTGTTGATCTTCCACCTGGTCAAACAGCCATTGGAACAAGATGGGTCTTCAGAAACAAGCAAGATGAAAGGGGCATCGTGGTCAAAAACAAAGCCAGACTGGTAGCTCAAGGTTACACTCAAGAAGAAGGCATTGACTATGATGAAGTCTTTGCTCCTGTTGCCCGTCTGGAAGCCATCAGAATCTTTCTGGCATATGCAGCATCCAAAAACTTTATGATCTATCAAATGGATGTGAAGAGTGCCTTTTTGTATGGCAAGATTGGTGAAGAAGTCTATGTCAAACAGCCTCCAGGCTTTGTGGATCCTGCACATCCAAATAAGGTCTTAAAACTGGACAAAGCTCTCTATGGCTTACACCAAGCCCCAAGAGCCTGGTACGAAACTTTATCTGGATATCTACTTAGCAACAACTTCAGAAAGGGGGCCATTGATCAGACATTATTAATCAAAGATGAAGGGGGAGAAATTTTGTTGGTCCAGATTTATGTTGATGACATTATCTTTGGATCAACAAGAAAGAAGCTCTGCAAAGACTTTGAAGTTCTGATGCATTCTAAATTTGAAATGAGTTCAATGGGTGAGCTAAATTTCTTTTTAGGACTTCAAGTCAAACAAGTACCAAATGGAATCTTCATAAGTCAATCCAAGTATGTCAAAAGCATCTTGGAGAGGTTCAAAATGGCTGACTGCTCTGCTGCAAGTACTCCTATCCAAGTGCACCATCAATTATCTCCGGATAAAGAAGGACAAGACACTGATCAACATCAGTACCGAGCAATGATAGGGTCTCTCATGTATCTCACTGCCTCAAGACCAGATATCATGTTTGCAGTTTGTCTCTGCGCAAGATTTCAAGCAGCTCCAAAAGTGTCTCATCTTCAAGCTGTCAAAAGGATCCTTAGATACCTAAAGGGAGCTCCAAAACTTGGGCTATGGTATCCAAAGAATGGAAATGTCAATCTCTATGCCTACACTGACAGTGACTATGGGGGTTGTAACTTGGACAAAAAGTCCACATCTGGGGGATGTCAATTTCTTGGAGGAAGGCTCATCTCATGGCAATGCAAAAAAGCAAACATGTGTCTCTACTTCAACAGCTGAAGCAGAATACATTGCAGCTTCAAGCTGCTGTGCACAGGTCATCTGGATCCAAAATCAAATGCTTGACTATGGAATGACCTTCATGCAGACTCCAATTCACATTGACAACATGAGTGCTATCTCTATCACGAACAATCCAGTGCAGCATTCCAAGACTAAGCACATCGACATCAGGTATCACTTTATCAGGGATCAAGCTGAGAAAAAGAGAATTGTCCTATCCAAGGTTCACACAAATGAGCAATATGCTGATTTGTTCACTAAACCTTTTGATGAAGCAAGATTTCGATATCTAGTTGAATCAATTGGCATGATGAACTTTGAATAAGACATGTCTCTAATTTTTATCTTTCCTTGTAAATATGTCTATGTTTTGTTCTTAATAAAAGGTTATAGTCAGCAGCACCTTTTTCACTGCTGACAGATTTACTCTTCAGCAGCAAAACCTTTGCCACTGATCGCTTTAAGTTATCAGCAGGAACAAGTTTCCTGCGGACAGCTTTAAGGCGGTCAGCAGCAACCTTTTTTGCTGCGGAATGAATACAACAGTCAGCAGCACCCAAGTCTGCTGCTGAATGACTTCACTATCCGCAGCAACCAAGTTTGCAGCGGATAGCTCACCATCGGGAGCAACCAAGTTTGCTGCTGATGGGTAAAACAAGTCTACATTAACTTTTACCCAAAGAAAAAACTACTCTCAGTCTTTACCATGACTGCTGGAGTGCTTTACAGCTGTAACAATGAAAAGTGAAACAGGTTGTACTGTACAAGTAAAGTTGCTTTTTCTTCGTCTGCCGTTATATCACAATCTCAAACGTTCCCACAACCTCTTCATATTCAATTTCAAACCATTCACCCATCACTTTCTCTCCCGTCCCCACAGCATTCAAAGCCCTAAACAATTAACCACCATTCAAACACCCTTCTCTCTTCCTTCCAAATCCATAACAATGGCAGGCGCAGACATAAACAACCCAAACGACAAGTTCTCCCCATATCACAACCTCAGTGCATGCCTAATAAAGGGCAAGAAATCCAAAGGATTCGATGATATGATCGACTTCCTTTGTCGGTCCAAAATCCACCATGCCCTAACTGTCAACCCAACCATATATACTTCCCACATGGAAGATTTTTGGAGCTCAGCCGTGTATTCTACTGACCAGGGCACTCCCCAAATCAGAGGCACGGTAGACAGCAAGGAGATGATTATCACTGAAGCAAAGCTCCGCCAACACCTCAAGCTTCAAGATGAAGGGGACGCCATCTCTTACCCAAGAGACGTATACATGAGGACCTTTGTATCCATAGGGTACACTGGGAATCAAACAGAGTATACGATAGAGAAGGCACTCATGGGTCCCAAATGGAAGTATCTCTGCCACACTCTTCTCCAATGCATATCCCAGAAGAGGAGTGGTTGGAACCAACTTAGCTCCGGACTTGCGTCGGCAATTCACGGTATGATAACTGGGGCGGGTTTCAATTTTTCCCACCTCATTCTTGAAGGTTTGAGATACAACCTTCAAGAAGGGGTGAAATCTCAGTTCTTCATGTACCCAAGATTCTTGCAGGAAGTGTTCAACATTGAGCACCAAGATCTTTCAAAAACTGCAAGAATCTACGTTATGCTGGGACATAAGAACAACATTTTTCAAAGCATGAGAACAGTTTCATCAAAGTTCTCAGGGGCCGATGTTCCATTGTTATCTACAATGTTGAACACGCAAAGTGCCCAGGGTGACAGTTCAGCAAACCCAGCTGATACTGATCCCACACCCTCCACCTCACTGCCACAAACTCAAACCGTTGCTTCCCTTGATTGAACCCCTGTGCATTCTACTGAGGATGCACAGGCACATAATTTACTCACCCACAGTTTGCTTGCTCAACCGGAACACAGGGACCCGGTTGCAGCCAAATATACAAGGAAAAGGGGCAAGAGAACTCCTTCTTCTCTTGCCTCCAAGGCCCAAACCCAAGCGAACATCCCTCACTCAGAATCACAACATTCTAGTGAGAATATCATAAGGGAAAGTCACACTGTTAGGGAGACTCCTTCGGAAGTCTCTCTATTAGGATTAGGATCACTTCCCGGATCCATAGAACAGCCCTTTGAGCCATTCCTATCTTCCTTGGACTTAAGTGTTGAGGAACCTGACCAAAGTGATGTACCTTCTCCAACTACCACTATCAAGGAGGTACTGATTGGTCTTGCTTCTTAAACACCCAACCCAAGTTCTTCACCCTTGAAGGTCCACTCTAGGAGTAATGAAAGAGTGGATGTGGAAGAGGCTGTCACTACTGCTGGTCCATTAAATGACCAGGAGGACAGTGACAACATCTTTAAGACCTCAACCACGGCAACTCATGGTGAGGGTGTTTCCTTGGAAACTCCCCTCACTGAGAGGAATCCCAGGCGCCAAGAAACCTCGGGTGATGGGGATGCTGAGGCTCGGCCTACGGCCCCATCTGGGTCCAAGGATTCCACAACTGTGGATGAGGACAGACTGAAACTTCATAACTTGGAATTGACGGCCAAGGTGGCTATGCTAGAGGCTGAAGTGTCCAAACTAAGACACCAAGTCTCTATGCATGAAGCCCATCAATGCCCAACCTTAGCCACTCCCTCCCTTGTATCCGTAGGCACCCAAACTGATGCTTACCTGTCTACTGATGCAACCAAAAAGGGGGAGATGGTCTCTATGGAAGAAGATACAGACAGTCTTGACGACTGGATTCAAGAGCAGGTTGTACTTCAAAGCTCACTATTCAAGCTTGCTTTTGTACAAATTCATGACTTGCCAGCCTCAGATAATGAAGAAGAAGAGACATCTGAAGACTGGAAGTTGGTCGTCAGGGCTGTCGATGAAATGCTGAATGGTACTGAAGACACAGAACAAACAAATACACCATTCAGCATCATCCCTGAAGCAGCAGCCATCATTGGTCAATCCTCAACCCCCCAACTACTCAGATAATCAAAGAAGCTAGAATTTGACTCCATTCTAGCTTGGGGGTATGATGGATCAGCTGAGAGGTTTTGGATTGGATGGGAGTTCAGCGGAGTAGAAGAGCTGAACTGGAACTCTCTCAATGCCATCCAAGTCCTACAGCTATACTTATTAAACTGCATCAACAACTCAGCAGATCTCTCAGCAGAACTTGCCATTGGCAGGTTCTATGACCTGATGGAGGATAATCTACCCAGGTTCCAAAGATTCCTACAAGCAGCACATCGGGTAGCTTATCCTGAATCCTCGGCGGCCGTAGAAAGGAGACTGACTCCTAGCAATCTTGAAATAACAAGGAGCAGTCTTCTCACTGAAGAAGAAGTTCTGGGCCTTCGAAGATTCCTGTATGCCTTCCTGGTCAAGGATTTGGACGTGCTAGGTTGGGTGAGCACTAAGTCCCTTGACCACACTCTTCTGCTCAGCAACAGTTCCTCTCTCATCATCAACACCAGGAACATCCTTCAGCTGCCCTCAGACTTCCTATTCAAGATTTTCCAGCTCAGAGCCAACATCTGCAATATTAACTCATTAGAGAGCCAGGCAATGATGGTCACCATCAAAGCCCATCTTGAAAAGAAGGACTGATTCCTCAGGAAGAGTCTGTGTCAACTTCTGATGCTGACTCCAACTCAGATACTCCACAAGTTGAAGCCACATCTGTAGCATCTGGTACAAGATCTTCACTTAGGGATCAACTGAGGGAAATAGAAGGTCCTGAGTATCTACTTGATGAAGAAAGTGACCGTCCCTCGTCAATTCCTCAACTTGCCAATGAAGCCGAGGCAGAGATCCCAACAGCACAACAATCAGCTGTTGCTGTGATCAGTGAAGCCAGAGCAGAGGCATCCAATGTTAATAAAGGGAAGGGCATTATGACAGAAAAGGATGAAGAGAGGTTGCGAAAAGAAAAGAAGGAGAAAGAAGAGAAAAGAAGAAGAAGAGAAGAAGAGGAGATGGCTGACATGAAAAAGGCTCAAGAAAGAAAAACAGCCATTCTCCTAAGAGAACAAATCATCCAGCTGTATGCTAGACAGCTGGATGAACTGAAAAGAAAGATTCCTGCAGTTGACCAGATTGAAGAAGATGCAGCTCTTGCTCTTCAACTGCAGGAACAATTCAATAAAGAGGAGGAAGAATTGGAGAAAAAGAAGAAAGAAGAAGCTAAGTTCAGAATAACCGATTCTGAACTAGCTAAAGAAATGAGAGAGGAGTGGGTAAAGACTCTAGTCTCTCAAGGTGAGGATGCAGACTACCTTGAGAAACTATCAACTAAAGAAGTCTACAAAGCCTTCATGGGTCAGCAGGGTCAATTGGCTAGCAAGAAAAAGGCTGAAGAAGAAGAAAAAGCCAAGCTACAGTCCAAGAAGACCATTGCACTGAATAAAAGAACCCATGAAGAAAGGAAGGTCATGATTGACTTCCTTAAGGCTAGAGGAGATAGTGGAAAGAGGCTAGGTCCCATGAATTTCATGAACCTGCAAGCCCTCTACTTCAAAGTTAAAAAGGATGAGGAAGAAAGACTAGGGAAGAAGGGATCCAAGAAAAGGGTACTTATCAAAGAAGAAGAAAAACCAAAGACAAAGAAACCCAAGCCTTCTCCCTCACCTACCTCTTCCTCAGTCCATCATCCTTCCACTCTCCTCCCCAAACCTTCCACTCCTCCACCCAACAAGTCCAAATCATCCCACCCAGCTCCCACTCATCAACAGCCTCCCCTAAAGAAATCCAAATCCTCATCTGAACCTGAAGACTCAAGAAACATAGTTGAATGGGTCTACAATCCACAGGATCAAAGGTTTGAGATCTTCAAGAGGAGAACTGAAAGAAGAAGATCTACATACAGGTCTGTTGATGAAGTTCTGCAACTACCAGATTCAGACCTAAGAAGAATTTTGGAGCTGGGTGAAGCTCATGAGCCTGCAAATGAGAGTGGGAAACATCTTATGCTAGGAATCAGACATTACTTCAACCCTAGCAAAGATGTGGTCATGGATGTCAAACCACTCAAGTCCCACTCTCCATTTGTATCTTGGTCCTACAATGCTGATTTGGATGAGTTCACTCTGATTGATGTAAAGAAGCAGCAGATGATATGTTCAAGCAAAGCAATCTACAAAATGCCACACAAAGACATCAAGACTCTGTCTGAACTTCCACTGAACAATCCCAGCAAGGATCCAAGAGGCTATGAGGTTGAAAGGATAGTCAGCCACATGCAAAAGCTTCAACAGCAAAGTAATTAGAAGAATTTTGGTTGCATCAGTCTAGGGGGATTTTGTACAACCAAAGACTGATTGCTACCAAATTATTCTAAGTACAAATGCTGCTGATAGGCTTATCAGCAGCATACATCACATATGGCTGCTGATAGGCTTATCAGCAGCATTCAACACAAGTTGCTGCTGATAGGCTTATCAGCAGCATTATTCTCATCTCTGCTGCTGATAGCTTTATTCTCTGAAGACCAAACGTTGCAGCTGACTATCCATGTGAAGCGCCTCTGACACCTTTCTGTTAAAGCAACTGCCACACTCCAAGCAGAAGGAACCTCACTGGTGCAACCAATAAAGGACAATAACGCGCTTCTCCAAGCATGCAAACAATGATGCCTAAGAAGACGTTTCAGTAAAGTTAACTAGATTAGCCTTTGCGTGTAATTTAGTTCAATAAACAAGATCAACGGCTTGTGTTAGATCTGATCCTTAGAATCAAGGGTCTGTCTTGATTCTAAGTTACTATATATATCTTGTAAACACTTCAAACAAAGTGTGTCTTCATAGTGCTTCTTGATAGTGTTTTACTTGTAAACTTGTAATCTCAGAAGTCTAATACAACAGTGCATTTAACAGTATTCTTGCTGTTTACTTGTTTACTTTGTTGGTTGCTATTGTTTTCGCCAATATCAACTAGAACAGAATCACCTTGTAATCTTACGATCCTACATCCAGGTTTTCAAATCTCTGTGTGGAATTCTAATACTGATCATAGTATAGAGGATTAGATATTCCATATGGTTGAAACCTAGTTTAGTCAAAGTGAAAATAATACGAAAGGAAGATATGACGGACGATACGTCAGGAAATACAACAGCACACTCGTTTCACATAAACCAGTAGGGTATGTATCCCACTATCAATTCCCTATTTTGAAACCAACAAACTATACGGTTTGGGCAATTCAAATCAAGATTATCCTTGAAGCGAATGGATTATGGGAAATGATAGAACCTACCGTTGATACGCAAGCAGATGTGAAAAAGGTTAAGTCAACAATAACATTTTTGTATCAAGCATTGACAGAAGGTATGATCTTGCAAGTTGCAAGTTACATAACTGCCAAGGAAGCATGCGATGCACTGAAGAAAAGTCATGTTGGAGCGGACAAAGTACAGCATGAACGTTTGCAATCACTCATGTCGGCATTTGAAATGTTGCAAATGAGGGAAGATGAAACAGTAGATGCCTTCACAACAAAGATAAATAGTTTCGTCACAAAGGCAAGTGAATTCGAAAAGACTGTAGATCAACCGGCACTGATTTAGAAACTCTTGAATTCGCTACCGGACCGGTTCCTCCAACTTGTTGCATCCATAGAACAAAACTCTGATCTAGTGCAAGTAACCTTAGATGAAATCATCGGGAAATTGAAAGCATATGAAGAAAGAATAAAGATTAAAAGAGGAAATCCCGGAGAACGCCAAGACAAATTGTTATTCTCACGACATGACAGCAATTCAAACAGAGGAAGACGATTTGGAAACCGTGGATGTGGAAGGTTTAATCCCTTACGTGGAAACTGGCATTATAACAAGGAGAAACAAGGATCAAAAGAAGAAGGCTCATCATTCAAACCTAGAAGTAATAATAAATGGAGAAAGTTTACAAGAGATTAAAACAAAGTACAATGCTATAGATATCATAAATTAGGCCATTTCAAGAAGGACTGTCCTCTAAACGAGGGTACAAAAGAACAGGCAAATCTGGTAGTGGAAGACGAGGAACCATCACTATTAATGGCGGTCACTATAAGTGAACATGAAGAAGTTATGCTGAATGAAGGACAGATACAACCGCATAAGTACACTACAACAGACAAAAGTTTATTGTACTTGGATGTACTTGGATAACGGTGCAAGAAATCATATGGCTGGTACACGAAGCCACTTCAGGGAAATTGATAAAAGAATAGGTGGAAATGTACGATTTGGAGATGGGTCATGTGTGGAGATCAAAGGCAAAAGCTCAATATTGCTGGAATGCAAGAATCAGGAGCAGAGAATCATATCTCAGGTATACTACATTCCGAATCTAAAGAACAATATTCTAAGCCTTGGACAACTAACGGAGATTGGTTGCAAAGTAGTAATGGAAGGAACATTATTACTTCTACATCATCAAAGCAAGAAGTTATTAATGAAGGTGGACAGATCAAAGAACATGTTATACAACATCAAACTAAATATAGGAACACATGTTTGCCTTCTAGCAAATATAGATAATCAAGCATGGTTGTGGCATGCTAAATTGAGTCTTTTGAATTTTGAAGCGATAAAGGATATGACTAAGAAGAATTTGGTTCAAGGGATTCCTAAGATAAGTCATGCACGTCAATTATGTGATGCATGCTTCTTAGGATAGCACAGCAGGATTCTATTTCCTAATCAAGTTAAGTTCATATCCTTAAAACCGTTGGATATAATCTAGGGAGACATATGTGGTCCTATATCCCCACCTATACATAGAAGAAAAGAAATACATAATTCTACTTGTAGACGATTATACACGTTACATGTGTGTCTACTTCTTGTCCTAAAAGGATGAAGCATTTGAAACCTTTAAGGAATTCAAAGAAAAGGTGGAGACAGAAATAAGAACCAAGTTAAGGATGATACGAATGGATAGAGGAGGTGAGTTTACATTGAATGAATTCTCTAAATACTGCAAAGACAATGGCATAGCAAGGTAGTTGACAACACCTTACTCACCACAACAAAACAGAGTAGTTTAAAGGAGAAATAGGGCGATAATGTCTACTTCTCGGAGCATGCTAAAAGCAATGAACATGCCACATAATTTTTGGGCAGAATTCGTCAGACATGCCATATTCATACTAAATAGCGTTACCACAAGAGCCCTGGTAGACAAGACACCGTGCGAAGCACTGAATAGCAGAAAACCAAATATAGGATATTTGAAGATATTTGGTTGCACAACATATGCCAACGTAATATCATCTCATTTAAAGAAACATGATGATAGGAGTACACCTATGATATATTTGGATGTGGAGGAAGGTTCAAAGGCATATAGATTATATGATCCAGAGAAGGATAGAATCTGTGTAAGTAGAGATTATAAGTTTATGGAGAAGGAATCTTGGAATTGGAATAATTACACATAGGAAGCAGGTACAAAGGGAACATAATGGACATACTTCATTTTACCAGGGTTTGAAAAACCTATTACTATACCTATCAATTCTGAGATCAACGGTGATAAACAAGATGTGCAAGTACAAGAACTAGTTAACACACCAAATTCTCCCATTACACAACTAACCTATACCTATAACCCTCATTATGATGAAGATATTACCATTACCTCATCAGGGAGTTTAAACAACAAATTTGATCATACACCAATACAAGGCTTCTAGGATTTGAACAGCAAATATGCTATTGGTGAATCAATTCTTGTGTGTGCTTATCAATTCTGGTCAACAATTTGAAGGTTAGAAGAACAAATGGAATAAATGGAAGCACATGAAAACACTCTAAGGCGAGAAGAGTATCGCAAGTGCATATGCATCAAACGAAGGACAAGTTTATGAGTGCTTCAAGACTTGATGATTGCAAGTTAATGTCCACTAGTTTTCGTCTTTCTGTATTGACCAAGATTTTTTTTATTATCGGATATGTTGTTAATGAATTCAGATATATGTAATATGTATGATGTTATTGTATATAATTTCATAATTTTGATTATAGTTGTTATGTGTAGTAAAATGGATTTTGTAATGCATTTCTTCAAGGAAATTACGAAATATCAGTGAACCAATTTAATCGAAAACTCCATTCTAAATGAAATACACTCCTAGGGTCAAATTTAATTAAGAGGAATTACCTACCCGTGGACTACTTATCAAATAGCAATAAAAACTTTGGTCAGAAACCCGTAGTTGTGACGCCCGCTAAATGCCTTTAACAAATAAGCTAGGGTTTTAGGCCCCTAAAACAATTAGCATATATCGTGGCGCCTTTTATTTCCATGTGTCAGGGGAACAACGATTCCATGGAAATTAGAAAAATAAATGTGTGTCATGGGGCCTTTCATTTCATAATGGAGGCCCTCAGCCACAGGGGCGGCTTAGAGGGTGGTGCGGGTGGTGTCGCTGTACCGGTGCATGTTTATCAGTGGGGCATATTTTTTTTTAAAACTTTTTATATATATATTATAAAAAAAAATTATATACCTTATAAAATCTGTAAAATTTTATAAAATTTAGGGGCAAAATTTTTAATTAATATCCAAACCAATCATACCCAAATTAATAGTTATACCCAACCCAATAATACCCAAATGGCCCAATATTTATCCATTTATCCCATGGCCCATCCCATTCAATTGATTGAATTATACCCAACCCAATAATTGACGTGATTACGTGAATTGTGAATGCGAACAGACGTGGATGAAGAAGAAGGGCACGCAATCGAATTGAGCCATTGAGGACGCTGGACGCCGGAGCCTGGACACACGACGATTCAACGAAGAACAGGCAAGTGACGTTGTTCAATCGAGGCTGAGACACGACGGCGTTCAATCGAGGAAGAAGAAGGCAGGCAGGCAGCACTCGATTGTAGAAGAAGGCCCTGGTTACAGGTTTGAACTTGATTGTTTGATTTGAACTTTGAAGATTATTTTGATTTTTTTATGAATAGAGTCATCCATACATAATTAGTTTAATGCTTGAATTTTTTTGAATTTTTTATGGATTTGTTGCTGGGTTTTGATTCTTGATTTTTATTTGAATTTTAATGCTTGAATTTTGATACTTGAATCAGAAATTATGCCTCCTAAACAACCATCGGGATGTCAGAACCGCAAAAAGAGAAAATTAGATGAAGCATTAAGAAAGTCTCAAGTCGGTGCTTTACTTAAGTTTTTAAAACCACAACCACAAGGTTCTACTAATGTTGATGATGCTAATGATGAAGCCAATGTTAATGCTAATAATGATGACAATGTTGATGCTAATGATGATGTAAAGGTTAGTGATGTTGAGGTTAATGTAGATGAAGATGATGTTGAGGTTAATATAGATGAAGATGATGTTGAGGTTAACGTAGATGAAGATGATGTTGATATACTTGATCCTAGAAATTGGGATAAACTTTCTAATGACATGATTAAAGTTTTGGTAGAGAAAGGTCCAAAACGAGATTCCACAATTTCAAAGGGCCCTAAAGATAGATTTAGGAGACGATTTTCTTCAACAATGTTTACTAGAATTCTACTGAATAAGGAGAAATGCGATAGAGAGTGGCTAGTATACTCAAAGGAGCTTGACAAACTTTTTCTGTTTTTGTTTTAAGTTATTTAACGGAGGGCATCCAAAAGGGAGCTTAGATAATAAAGGTTTTGGGGATTGGCAACATGCTACTAGTAGACTGAAAGAACAAGAAATTCACATAGAACATATTAGGAATATGTCTACTTGGTTTTATATGCGTCAAAGATTGGGAAAAAATGAAACAATTGATAAAGTAGCTTATGAACTATTTAAGAAAGAAAGAGATCGTTGGAAGCAAGTAATTTTGAGAATTATTGCAGTTGTGAGGTATCTTGCAAAACATAATTTAGCATTCCGTGGGTCAAATGAGAAGTTGTATCAAAAAAGCAATGGAATTTTGTTAGGGGCGATTGAGATGTTGGAAGAATTTGACCCGATCATGAAAGACCATGTGATGCGTGTCACAAGTAATGAACTTCATGTACATTATCTTGGACATAATAACCAAAACGAGTTGATCTCGTTGCTTGGTAATGCAATTAAGTTAGAAATCATCAAGAAGATAAAGGATGCCAAATATTACTCTATCATACTTGATTGTACTCCTGATACAAGTCATCAAGAACAAATGTCTATTATAATGAGGTATGTCAATTTATCCTCTAATTCTGTTATTGTTGAAGAATCTTTTTTAGGCTTTTTGAATGTTGATGATACTACTGGTAAAGGACTTTTTGAAATTACAAGCAATGAGTTGAAGTCTCTTGGTTTTGATATTGATGATATGCGTGGTGAAGGTTATGACAATGGATCAAGCATGAAAGGAAAAAATCAAGGAGTGCAAAAGAGATTTTTAGACATAAACCGTAGAGCTTTTTATACTCCACGTGGTTGTCATAGTCTTAATCTTACATTATGTGACATGGATAACACTTGCATTAAAGCTACAAATTTTTTTGGAACCATACAATGTATTTATACCATCTTTTCCAATTCTACAAAGAGGTGGCAGATTCTTAAAGAAAATGTTAAAAGATTTACTCCAAAGTCATTGTATACCACTCATTAGGAAAGTCGTGTGGATAGTGTAAAGTCTATTAGATTTCAACTTTCAGATTTTAGAGAAGCTTTATATGAAGTAGCAGAAAAAGATAGTGATGTTAAAGTTAAATGTCTATCATTATCACTAGCAAAGAATGACCTTAGTGGTTTTGAATTTGTGGTATCAATCATCATTTGACATGAAGTGTTAAACAAGGTGAATATTGTGAGTAAAAGGATGCAATCCAAGGATATGGTTCTTGATGTTGCCATTGAAGAAGTGAACAAATTGATGAAATTCTTCAACAACTATAGAGAAACGGGGTTGTCTATGGCAATTGAAGAAGCTAAGGAAATTACAATTGAAATGGGTATTGAACCGGTATTCCCTCAAAGTCGTCAAATGCGTAGGAGAAAACATTTTGATGAAAGTTCAAGTGAGCCGGAAGTTTTATTTTCGGCAGAGGATGATTTTAAAGTGAACTTTTTAAAAGTTGTTGATCAAGCACGTGTTTCTTTGGAGACCGGATTTGAACAATACAAACAATATGAAGAAATATTTGGTTTTTTGTTTACTAAAAAATTGAAAGAACTTGAAGCCCAAGAGCTAAAGGCATGTTGTATTCGTCTTGAAAATGCACTGAAGGATGGGGAAGGAGTCAGCCATTTGATTCCTGTTAGTAAGCATCACACCATCAACCATTCGATGTTGGTTGGGACAAAGAAATAAGCTGGTTTTTGTAGAGACTAATTGATTGAGTATATTACTTTGATGATGAACCTTCCAATAATTGCAGTTACTTTTTTTAAAGGATAGTATCATATATACTCTTGAAAAGTTGGAAAATACGATATATACCCAACCAACACTAAAAACATAATATTTACCCAATTTTAATTAAATTTTACTTTATACCCGTTCTATCCTTACCAATTATATAATTTTTAACCTAATTTTCTATTTTGATCGTCATTATCACCACACCTGTGTTTGACGGCACCATCTACATATGATGAGTTCTCTGTGTTGACAGCACCATATGATAATCCTCACCATCGATTGTGAAAACCTATTCTGTGAGTTGGCAGAAGTTGGATTAAAATCTATATAATCACATCAGAAGTTGTAGATAATGGTGAGTTACAACTGTAGATAATACTTTAGTTTTCATATAAAAACCTAGTGTTAATGCTCCTGCTTATTTAGAAGTCTATTTGTATACTGTTGCTACAAAACTTATCACCTAGAGGCTTAAGTTTCGGAACAGTGCTGGATGGGCAAGCTAAGCTGGAACTTCTGGACTTGGGTTTGGAAAGACGGACTGGATCTCCTGATCTTGAAGAGATGATCTGTAAAACAAGCACCACCGTGAGTCTCGCCACGAGCAGAAGGAGTTTCTCCTCGTGACCACCCTCCGGCGTGAGGATAAGTATTTGTCTGCTAAAAGGTAAAAGGAGATAAAGAGAAATGGAGTAGTAAAGAGAAGTAGTGAGTAAATGATGGTGAATGAATGAGTTACCTTAGACCAGGCTATTTATAAGGTTTCATTGAGAGATGTTTGGACTAAGGATATATTTAAAGTAGCAAGTAGTCAACATTCTCTCTCTGCTCTTGCTTACATAACCGTTAGTTCTCTTTTGATATCAAGAGGGTTCAGGCTTCATTAAATATATTTTGTCTCCATAGTTGACGTACCTGATCAGTCGTCAGGCCCCATTGGTATCTTTTATCTTTTTAGCTAACTTACCTTTTGTATGCTGACCTTATCTCTGACTTTCGTCTGTCGTACGTTCGGGTTCCTTTGTCATCCTTTGTCTCTATAGTTGATTCGTATATCCGACATGCAGGTTTCAGTCGGGTACATGAGTACGAGATTTTGGCTTTTACTCCCATTTTGTCTTTATAGTTACCTGGCCATATTCCCTAGTAGCCAATGGAGTTACTTCCTTCCTTGGTACGTTTTCTCCTTTAGTATTCCATCGTATATTTTCTAAGTGTTTGTGTCGATGAAAAGAGATAGCTTAATGTGTTCCTTACCGAAACCGAGTACACTCGGAGTTCCTTTTGGGTTTGGGCCGCTGCAGGTAGTGAGTCGAGATTGGGCTGAACCGGGATTGGACTGGGCCTTGCTATTCTTTCCCAGCTGTGACTTGTCTTATTCCGCTGCTTCTTCTCAACCGCGGCTTGTAGGGACTGGGCTTGTCCCTTATGTTTTTGCTGAGTTCCTTCTTGTCGGGGTTGTCCTGAGCTGCAGCTTGGGTTGTGTTCCGTCCGGGTCTTGGTTCCCACTGATTGACTAAACCCCGACCGTGACTGGTTCTTTCGTTTTAGAGTTTGACTGCTTAAACCCCCCTCACACCCCTTACCCTTAAGTGACTGAACTTGCCCTGCCGGGACTGGAGGTCGCCGGGACTAGGAGGGAGCCGGGGCTGGGAGTGTGCCCGGGCTGGGAGTGACCTGGGGCTGAGAGGGAGCCGGGGCTGGGAGTGAGCCGGGACTGGGGGTGGGTAGGGACTGATACCCTTCATACACACATTTGTAGTTTTTTATATGCAAATGTTAACTTGTTTAGAAGTCTACTTTTATATGTACACATTGGTTTTCATGTAAAAACCTAGCTTACTGTTGCTTTTACTTTTAAGAGTTAAGAGATGTTAACTTTTATACAGTGGGATTAAAAATCAGACCTCAGAAAATATGAATCAGTTATTACTTGTAGAATCTTGTTTTTAGTTCTTGTATGTGATTGTACTTGCTATAGAAATAGTTGTACACAATGTTCATACATGACTATCTTTAATGATCATTGACATCTGCATGTTACAACCACAAAAAAACCAGCAGAAAATCGAATATTAACAGTAAACAAATGAATGAGGATAACATGGAGATTACAGAAAATAGATCTTCAACGCCAACGTGGGAGTTTATGGTTCAATCACCAACACTCGAGTACGTAAAGAGTTTTCGTAAAGAGTTTGAATGCCTTATGTATGATATTGTTAGAAAGTGTAACTCAATTTGGAATAAAATTTTTTTGTAGGCGAGGATCTTCTAAGTATAAGCTAAAACTAAAATACGGAGACTATTTTCGGTTTGCTAATATTGCTTTGTATTTCAAAAATGTGTTTACATTGAAACATACACATATGGCTTGGGTGGTTTAATTGAAGAGGTTACAAGTCGCTATCCGTCAAATAGGGGTTTCGTTTTCTCAATTTGATTTGTTGACAAGAACGCCATGGAACAATCTTTTATTAAGCTTCTAACTAATGAGGATTTCGAGTCGATGCTTAGTATGTATGAGATGGAGAAAGAGTTCACCATTTACGTGATGACAAATGATAATACCGACACCCATTTAATACAACAAATGTATAAATAGTTTATTTTTTTGAAGAAGGTAATTTTATTATATACCAAATAGAAACTTCATGAGAATTTATGTCTTGTACAGGGATGAAAACGAAGCTGTTGATGAACCAAATGGGGAGAAAGAATCAAATTATTCTTTAAAGGATGAAAATTATCATAACCTGTATAGTACCGATAATGAATTTGACTTCCAGAATCACGAAGAGGAAACTCATTCACAAAGCAAGAAAGCTCCAACCATGAACATGAACTCAAAATTTCTAAATGTGATCGAGTTTAGAAGATCCTTGAACCATTATGCACTCGCAAATGAATATGAGTACTTCATCGAGAAAAGTGAACCAACTCGATTCATAGCAAAGTGTACAGACAAAGAGTGCAAGTGGAGAATTCATGCTTTTATCATGCACGATGGAGCTACATTTGAATTTAGTATTTAATTTAATAAATATTATTCTTTTGACATTTTTATTTGTTAACAAAATATACTTTTATATAAAATTGTGTAGGTTAAGACATTCGTAGAAGCCCATTCTTACACTCGGAGCAACAAGGGTGGTAATAAGCTTGCCACTCAAGGGTGGATTGCTAGTGTAGTTACTGACAAGCTAAAATCTGATGGGGATGTCTCTGCTACAGATCTCAAGAAGTGGATTATGTAAAATTACAATGTTGATATGACGTATCTTAAAGTCTACAGAGGTAAAGAACAAGCTTACAATGATATATATGGCAAGTAGGAAGACTCATTCGTGAAGATGAATGATTTCAAAGAGGAACTACTAAATAGAAATCCGGGAAGTGTTGTTGACATTGATTTTGAGGCAAAGGGCAACAAGAAATTCTTTTTACGTTTTTTTATCTCATTACTAGCTTGCTTGAAAGGGTTTGTTGATGGTTGTCATCCTTACATTACTCTTGATGCTTGTCATCTGAAAGGAAATTCAATGGGTTTCTAATTTCTACCACAAGTGTTGAAGGGTAACAATTCTATTTTTTCAGTAGCTTATGGTGTACTTGAATTAGAGAACAAGCATTCATGGACATGGTTTCTTGAATTGCATAAAAAAGCAATAGGTACGCCTAATGATCTGGTTATCTCATCAGACATGCAAAAAGGTCTAGAAGTAGCAATTACAGTAGTTTGTCCTGTCGTTGAACATAGAGAATGCATTAGACATTTGTATTGAGTTATTTTGTAGGAATTTATGGCGAGCCGCTAGAACCTATAGTGTTACCAAATATGAAACATTATTAAATGAGATTGGTGAAGTACGTAAAGAAGCATTGACTATATAACTAACAATATCTCGAAAGCATTTAATTCTTGGATAGGTGAATTACGCTATCGGCCGGTACTTGATCTCCTTGATTCCATTAGGGAAAGATAATTGTGCGCTTTGATAAGAAATGGACGATTCTTAAAAAAATGTAAGGGCACTTTGGTAACTAATACCAAGAGTTATCTTAACAAAATCTCTAAGGTATGTGTAATGTTTCTTATTTATTATTACATGTATTTTAATTAGAATTAAACATGTCAATATGATCTTTGCTAATGTTTTTTCTACGTTATATGTTATATGTAGAAATTCGGTGAATATGAGGTTTGGAGAAGCAGTGAACATAGAGCTTAAGTGAAATACAAGGGAAAACGTTGGGAGGTCTTACTTGATGAGCAAGAATGCACTTGCCGGGTTTAGCAAGTTAGAGGACTACCATCTGTACATGCAGCGGCTTTTATTGCTTTCACAAGGGATGTAAATTGGGACCAATATGTTGATTCATATTTCAGTATTGAAAAATATAAAGCATGCACCTACTATCAAAAGTCCGCCTGGGAGACAAAGAAGGAATAGAATAAAAGCACATGACGAGTCCAAAAAAAGACATCAGTGTTCGCGTTGTGGTGAGCATGGACACCATGGAAAAACATGCAAGAATCCATAATCTCAAACATCAACTAGTAAAAGGGGAAGGGGAAAGAGTACAAGAACTTGTGATAGTTGATGCTCTCAGTTAGTTGTTTCATTTTTGGTTATTGGTTTTTAGGATTTTGGCTACTTTTTTTGTAAATGTATTTACATTTCGTGCTATAGTATGTCGTTTTTGGTAGCTAGGAAAATAATGAATATTGACTGTTTTCTTATTTGTGAACTTCTTATAGTTATAAAAGAAATGTATAAATGTTAAAAAATAAAAATTGGTAAAATTATAAAAGAATACGATAAAGTTAAATATAAAATTTTGAGAAAACTACTTTTTATGGATAAATATATAACTTTAAAGTTAAAATTAGTAAAGTCAAAAATGGGTAAATATGATATTTTAAAGTTTTAAAAAAAAATAAGGGTAAAAGGGTAATTTATTAAATTGTTTTTAATGAAATTGGTATATATGATATTTCAACATGTTTGTAAGGATATATATGATATTTTTAGTTTTGGTTGGTTATATATGATATTTTCCAACTTTACAAGAATATATATGTTATTATCTCTTTTCTAATATGTATGTTAGATTTGTAATGGGTTTGTGTGAACTTATGGCTCTTAAAATTGTTACTAGTTAATTTAGATTTTGCATGTAAGACTATGCGGCGTGGACACCGTTTCACCACAGAGGGAATTTCATGGAGGGACGAGGCCGGCGCAGAACACCCCCTCCCCCCCCCCCCCCCTCTCATTGCCGCTAGAAAGGTGATTTGCGTGGAGAATCCCACGCTCAAACCGTTGCCGACGATACCACTTTGTGAAGATTTATATGATATTTTTGGAGGAAAGCATAAAGTGAAGTATTTCCTTGGTGGAGTGAAATAGAGAGTGATGTGACACTACGTGGCAGGGAGTGGTGGGAAGCAAGAAGTGGAGCACACCCCTTAGCCTAATGGTTAGTTTTCTATTTTGCAGGTAGAGTCTAGCTACGAGTATGTTTTCTATACAGCCCAAAATCTGAATAAACACACAATGATAAACAAAAACTAATACTTTTATTCACAAATGATCGTAACCAAATTACAGACACGTTCGTGACTTATTATAACCCTAATTTGGAAATCGTTGCAACGATCAGGAAAATCGCAGCGTTTCACCTAATTTACAGTTTGTAACTTTGAACTATTACACTTGGACCCATTGACTTGTACAAATTACATAAATGACTCTAAACACAATTTTAAATAATTTACACAATGACCCATTAACTTTACCCACATGGATTAAGCAATTATAATTCAATATTCCCCCCTAATTTCTTAATCCATGCCTTCAACATCTTCATGTTTTAACATCTTTATCATGAGCATGCTGTAGTAGATCCTTGACTTTGAACTTCGGTTTTCTACTCGTCTTATGCTTGATTCCTTGAACTTTATCTTCATGAGTTGCAGCACGAGCTTTGTCTTAAACATGAACACCCTCTTCCATGTGTTCACACTTTTTTTTAATATCATCAGCTTTAACTTGTACATCATCCTTTTAAATTTTGAGAATTTTGAGTGGCTCACATCTGGGTGGTAAATCATGAACCGCTTCTAGTCTTCTTTTCTTATAAGGTAGTTTAATGTTTTCAACAATCTTACTATCTAGTGATAATACATCCTTTGATGACGTATTGATATGCTTGGAATGGTCTATAAAAACTAATATAAAACCTAACCTAGACACTCTAGTAATAACTCTAGATCCTAATACTAGACCACAGAACAAGCAAGTGTACCTATCGACTGCAGTAAAGTCTAATGAAAGTTCGGATATCGAACCCACGAGACACTAGTAACAACTAACTAGACTCTAACTCAACTAACTAAACTGATTTAAAATGTGGAAAACTGTGTTGTGATTCTACTGTTTATTATTAACTACTGAACCCTCTAACGACACCAACTATCAAACAGAAGAAACGGGTGAGATCAATAACGTAGAAAGCACTATCTAGGTAAGAATCCTAGTTGCTAAACATGAACTTCTCTCGGTTAAGACAATTATGATGGAACCGAGATCTTTAAATACGAAACCCTAAGACAACCTAAGGATCCCAGATCATTCCCCGGGTGTGACCTAATAGGAAACCCTAAGGAACGTGTAAACTCACCGGTTGGTCGGATCACCTCTCAGCTATTTCCAATGATGCTAAAGTACCCTAAAGATAAATTACCTATCAGTCTCAATTTCTCAATATGCCCTAAGACACACGGGGTAACCTGAAAACTCTCGGTATGACACGGAATATCAATGATGCTAAGAACCCCTAGGAAACCCTCATTTCGGAGCAACTGACCTAAAAACCCTAACACCAAGGAATACCCGACTATCTCTCACCTCTCAGCTATCGAAATAGGAAGAACACCTAACCCTAAGATACTCTCAATCTATGTTTCTATGGACGATGATATCAATTATCCACAAACTAGTTACAAACATACAGTAAGTAACCTAACATGCATCTATTCCTTGAAACACATTCAAAAAAATGCATGTGAAACACAAACCAATTCCAAATCAGAGTTAAATATGCATAAACATCAAACTACTTGAAATCAAGTTCTTTACTTGATCATGAATCCATCAAAAATCAACATAAACCGAAAGAAATCCACAAATCAATCTAACATTCATCGAAAACCTAGATAGCTACTCTGGTCTAGCCAAGAAACATGTTCAAACTCAGAAAACAAATCTCAAAAGTCTTAAACCTAATCCAAATCAAACCAATGTAAACAAGAAATCAAAGATCATAACATGAACAAGCAAGAACAAACCAACCTGATCGATAAAGCTCCGAACTTTGGCTCTCGTTGCTTCTTCCCCTCTCAAAATCGCCCCTTTTCTGACTTCAAAACGACGGGGAATCGAATTCTTTTGCCAAGGATAGGTTCTAAACTATTAAAACATCAAATTAGGTTAAAAACCACGAAACTAGGGTCTCTCGCGTACCGCGAGGCTTAGATGGCTATCCCCTCGGGTACCTCTAGAGCCAAAAGAGTTGCGGAAATTTCTTGAACCCCATTTCCACGCGTACCGCGAAGGCTAGGACCCACAACCCTCGCGTACCGCGAGGGGTGCCCCTTGACAGAATGTTTTGTTCATTTTTTGCAATTTTTCTCCTTTGCTCGTTCCTTCACCAATCTTGATCGATTAAGCTTCAAAGCATCCCAATTACCTACAAACCATGACACAACTCAATAACAACTATAAATGACTCTAAACGACTCTAAAACTATGCTAAAACGCTACGAAATTACAAGGAATAAGAGGTGTGCTTTGCAACACATCAAACATCCCCACACTTAACCCTTTTTCGTCCTCGAAAAAGACTCTACAATGGAATCATAACTGGAACACATACTTTTAAAATCCTATTAATTCAATAGCACAGACATAATCACGCGTTAAAATGTAGCAATTGATATTTCGATCCGATTAAACCCAACCACCAACTAATCAAGCCCCCGATTGTGTTTTAATATTACATTACCAAGCATATCAATATATCTATGGATATCACACTCAAAAGCTACATCTCTACCTAATCCCGTCTCAAGGTCATGTCTAGGCCCGGGTTAAACCATGTAGATTTCCCACCACTATAAACAAAAACTTATACGTTTTAGGAATTAAGATGAATTACGGATCGAATGGATGAATGAAATGAGCATTAAATTAATATTTTATAAACAAACCTAACCTAGTGGTGCTTCAACCAAGCTGTAACTACGCGTGTGGCACATAGGCTGCAGTTTCTAGTAATGAAGTACATAAGATTCCACTTAGTGGTGTTTCAATCAGGCTGGACCCGACGTGTAACACATAAGCAAAACTTATTTGTCCAAAGTGATTGATTACTTAAGTTCCAACCCATGGGTGTTTCAACCAAGTTGCTATCCTGGAGGGTAACACGTAAGCAAAACTTAAGCACTCAGTTTATTAACTTATGCCCATGCAATGGTGGATTATGGAATGCGGGCGGCACCAACACTCGGATTTACTTTCACAAAAAGAGAATGGTGTGCCAATTAATTTCAAAAACATATAGATTTTAGCGTATAGTGGTACCTATCACCCTATATTGACAGTTTCAGTAATACCGACACCCCTAAGATGAATACCCACAAGACATCATGATTTAATTCATTTATTTAACCTAAACAACACGCACATGCTATTTAAGCTTTCAAATTGGCTGGGTCTACCAAAACATTACAATTCAGACGCGTTTTCTATCATTTATTCATTTTAACCTCAACAAGCATTTCCAGTTATACCTATCATCTTCCATTTTGATTGCAAAAACTTTTACTTTCAAAGGACATTTGTTTTTTTTCAAATTTTTCAATTTTTTTTGTATTTTTGTAAATTTATAAAGAAAAACAACCTAACTAGACCTAAGATAGACGTAGTCTCCCATCCCCACACTTGAAACACACATTGTCCCCAATGTGAACCGAGAAACACGAAAAAAAATATACAAAAATAAACTGGAAAAGACTTAGCTGTTAATGTATGCATGATCATGTCCACCTTTTCTCTTCCACATGTGCAACCGTATAGCATTTCATTAGCGGTTGCACACACACTCTGTTGGGTTCCCCTTACATGTATATCAAGCTTGGATTATCCTTGTTCGAATGGAGATTGAGTACGAACAATTCAAATCCAATCCTGCAAAACTAAACTCACAGCAAACCCAAAACAGCATCAAACATACTCAAAGTGCAGACTCAAAATAAAATTTATACAAACTATACACTCGGGTTATAACCCGAGAAACAAACCTAATCAGGAGGCTTCTCCTATATGCCGCCCCCCGTTTAATATAACTGGCCTACCACCTATTTTACAAACTATGATGGTAGATTTTAAAACTGATTTAAAAAATTCAAAAGGGTCGGACCACCAAAATTTAAACTTACCTGGAACAAACCTGATATGTGGCATGTAGTATAGGGATCGGTCGCCTTTACAAGCAATGTGCATCCTATCCATATCCTAATGCAGATGCCTACAGCCCCTCTTTCGTGGCTTTGTTGATTTGGGTGGCGATCCACCATCTACTAACTCCACGGGCCACTTATTCTTCTCCACTTCAGTCAACCTTATATTCTTCTCAAGCCGGTTGTCCTCAGGTTGATCCTTCTCGTTCCCCACACTTGGCTCTTGATACAGCAGATCTTAAAGTAGTTTTAGATCACCAAGTGGGTCGAACTCTTCTTCCATAGTGGTTGGCAGGTCCACCAACTCGTCACTAAACTCATCCTCCTAGGATGGGACCTGCTCCTCTTATGTCACCTCATCTTCGGACTTATCTAATGGCCCATTAAGCTCTATTAAACCCTCTTCGAAACACTCACCTTCACTGTCCAGATCCTGCATCACATTACTCTCAAAGAACAAGCGTAAGGTATCAAGTGCATTCAAAGAGTCAAGTTCGTTACCCGAAAATTTAGGATTATAAAAAATATGCTTAATTAGACCGGGTTCCGAATACACAGTGTCATCCGAGGACTCTTCTACCTCTGCTTCATCATCATCATTGAAGAAGTCATCCTCGATGGGCTCTGGCCCGCAGCTATGTGGTGTGTAAACCGAAGGTGGGTCTGATGCGGAGTTTTGTAGACTCGTGAGTTGCACATCTTCCATTAAAGCCTCCGATTCCTGAGCTGCTTTTTCTCTTGCTAGCCTCAGATTTGCTAGATCATCCGTCAACCTCCCAGATTCATCCAGGAGGTGAAGTCGCTCGGCCTTCGTCAAAAGGTGCCATTGCGTGCTCATGATCTCCTGCACTTGCAGTTACTCTTCCTTGATTCTATCTTCGTCCCGTATTACCTGCACCGAATCATTCTCATAAGACAAGTGTAAAGAATCACACGGAACTACGTGATCTTGCATAGAATCTGTGTGAAAGTCATCATTACTGAAATCAAGGGCAGAATACTTACCTGGAGATGGGACTTGTGCAACACCTTTTGTCACTGTTACTTGCACTTCGTCCATTATTGGCTCCAGTTCTAGGGTTTCCAGAATCAGTACATCCGATGTTGTTTTAGATCCAATCACGTTCCCTTCCCAATCATAAACCAAACGCTCCAGATTCTTCAGACGATTGGATCCTATGCGAGAGAGTATTGCCTAGATATCCTTCTCATACTACTCATTTGCCTCTCTACATCATGCATTCAACTCCTCTTGAGTTCTGTATCCATCATACGGTTGTGTTTGCGGATATTGATTACCATAATAGTCTGTGGAGTACCCCAATGAATCAGGACACTCTTGAGTGTAATGGGGACCTCCACAGACCTCGCACCACACATTCACGTAACGATCCCCCTGAGCGTAACAGTGTCCTTGATAGTTATTCCTGTAATAACGCTCCATAATAATCACTGCAATGGACACTCAAACAAAAAGGATTACAGGGCACCAGATATATATAACTAAATAAATAAATAAAATCAAAAATATTTACAAAGACACACAAAAATTAAAGAAAGATACGGACAACTAGACACTCTACGACTCAAAACACAAATGCGGCCAATTAATCGGTTAAGTTCAATCAAAGCAAGACACGCTATCGTCTAAGTGTCCCCGGCAACGGCGTCAAAAACTTGATGTGCTTGGAATGGTCTATAAAAACTAATATAAAACCTAACCTAAACACTCTAGTAATAATTCTAGACTATCCTAATACTAGACCACAGAACAGGCAAGTGTACCTATCGACTACAGTAAAGTCTAATGAAAGTCCGGATATCGAACCCACGAGACACTAGTGACAACTAACTAGACTCTAACTCAACTAACTAAACTGATTTAAAATGGGGGAAATTGTGCTGTGATTCTACTACTGATGATTAACTACCAAACCCTCTAACGACACCAACTATCAAACAGACGAAACGGTTGAGATCAATAATGGAGAAAGCACTATCTAGGTAAGAATCTTGTTTGCTAAACATGAACTTCTCTCGGTTATGACAATTATGATGGAACTGGGATCTTTGAATACGAAACCCTAACACAACCTAAGGATCCCAGATCATTCTCCGGGTGTGACCTAATAGGAAACCCTAAGGAACGTGTAAACTCACTTGTTGGTCGGATCACCTCTCAGCTATTTCCAACGATGCTAAAGTACCCTAAATATAAATTACCTCTCAGTCTCAATATCTCAATATGCCCTAAGACACACGGGGTAACCTAAAAACGATCGGTATGACACGGAATATCAATGATGCTAAAAACCCCTAGGTAACCCTCCTTTCAGAGCAACTGACCTAAAAACCCTAACACCAAGGAATACCCGACTATCTCTCACCTCTCAGCTATCGAGATAGGAAGAACACCTAACCCTAAGATACTCTCAATCTATGTTTCTATGGACGATGATATCAATTATCCATAAACTAGTTACAAACACACAGTAGGTAACCTAACATGCATCTATTACTTGAAAGACATTCAACAAAACGCATGTGAAACACAAACCAATTGCAAATCAGAGGTAAATATGAATAAACATCAAACTGGTTGAAATCAAGTTCTTTACTTTATCATGAACATAAACCGAAAGAAATCCACAGATCAATCAAACATTCATCGAAAACCTAGATAGCTACTATGGTCTATCCAAGAAACATGTTCTAACTTAGAAAACAAAACTCAAAAGTCTTAAACATAATCCAAATCAAACCAATGTAAACAAGAAATCAAAGATCGTAACATGAACAAGCAAGAACAAACCAACCTGGTCGATAAAGCTCCGAACTTTGGCTCTCGTTGCTTCTTCCCCTCTCAAAATCACCCCTTTTCTGTCTTCAAAACGGCTGGGAATCGAATTCTTTTGCCAAGGATAGGTTCTAAACTATTAAAACATCAAATTAGGTTAAAAACCACAAAACTGGGGTCTCTCGCGTACCGCAAGGCCCATATGGCTATCCCCTCGCGTACCTCTAGAGCCAAAAGAGTCGCAGAAATTTCATGAACCCCATTGCCTCGCGTACCGCGAAGGCTAGGACCCACAACCCTCGCGTACCGTGAGGGGTACCCCTTGACAGAATGTTTTGTTCGTTTTTGCAAATTTTCTCCTTTACTCGTTCCTTCACCAATCTTGATCGTTTAAGCTTCAAAGCATCCCGATTACCTACAAACCCTGACACAACTCAATAACAACTATAAATGACTCTAAACGACTCTAAAACTATACTAAAACACTACAAAATTACAAGGAATAAGAGGTGTGCTTTGAAACACATCACGTATCTACATATCCCTTGCATCTCTTTTGTTCGTGAACACATATAACAAACTGTTCATTTTCTTGATGCTTCTGATTCGTAAGAACTTCATATTTTTCCTTGTCTAACCAAGCTCTTTCTACTTTCACCTTTTCCATTTCTTTACTTGCAACATCTTTTAAGTATTTCATACTTGCCATCTCACTTTTTATCTTGTCTGTAAATGTTATCTCTCTCATGCATCCGCCTTTCAAATTCTATCTCTCTATTCCTCAACTCAGTCTTTAGTTCTTGTTTCTTTACTTCAAAGTCATGAAGTATATCTAATTTTCAATACTCTAAATTTCTCTTTATATCAATCTCTATTTCTGTCCTTAAATCCTTCCACTTTTCTTCTTCTCGAACCTACTTCCTTTCAGTGACTGCTAATCCCCTCCATTCTGGTTCTTCAGGAAAAAAATATTTAGATAATGAGAACCAAAAATTTCTTTCCTTCTCATTTGAAGAAGTCTCCTCATACTTCTTTTTATCTCCGGTAACTGCCATCAAGAGAGTCTGTTCCTCATCCTCTTGCACCAAGTTTGATTCTTCTTGTGCTTGCTTTTCTTGAGGACAATCCTTTGCATAATGTCTAAACTTATGACAGTTGTAATGTTTTACTCCCAATTATCTCTTTGATTTCTAGGGTAATCTTTCCTCCTTTTAAATTTATCATATGACGGGTCTTCTTCTCTTTTTTTTCTTGTCTAATCTTTCTATCATGCCAATTTCCTTCTGATGAATTAAATCTTACTTGTCCACAGTTTGCAAAACGTTTTTCATAACTTGACGTGTGAACAAGAGCTTGTCTTGACACTCCACTAGGCCTTCATTCATTAGATTGTTCCTTTCTTCAAAGGCTTTCAATCTTCCAATTATCTCATCGAGAGTTGTTGTTTCTAGAGTAGCGAATTGCTCAATGCTTGTAACAATTTGAATGAACCTTTTTGGCATAGAACTTAGAAGTTTCTACACTAAAGTTGGTTGATTAAATGTTGATCCAAGACCATATGCCCTAGTGACAATACTATTTAGCTTTGCAGTGAGCGAATCAATGGTGTCTTCATCCTTCATTCCCATCATTTCAAACTCTGTCTTGAGTGTTTGAAGACGTGCCTTTTGTACTCGATCCACACCAACGTGCATTGTCTTAAGTGCATCTCATATCTCCTTTGCACTCTTACAGCTTGCAACTTGTAATATCATCTCCTCCGGTAGTGCTTGAAACAAATAAGCACTCGTAGCCATGTCCTTCTTTTCATTTGGTTGCATATCAGTTTTAGGTTCTATCATTTCCCATAATCCATTTATCCTAAGTATGGTTTTCATATGGATTGCCCATACGATGTAATTTGTAGCTTTTAGGATAAGGCATTGGAAGTGAGAGAATGAACTACCCTCTTTATGAATTATAATCTCTTTTGTACCCGACGATGATTTCTCTGACATCGTGCATAGGTTTTCTTTCTAACACTAACAATAATTCCAACAGTTCAACGAACTTTTTAACGAGAATCAAAACTTATTTCTAAACCTAATTCTAAGTAGGTATAGAAGCTTAAAAATAAATTCTAAATTAAATAAAAATTAGAACGTGTAATGTGGAATTTTCTGGAATCCTCTCGTATGATTCTGACCTTGTGATCAACACCTTGAATTCCTTGATTAATAAATCTGCTAACTTTCCTGATCACCAAAAATTATTGACTGTGAACCACCAAACAAAATCTACCTTTGATGAGTAACAACCAAGAATCAATTCTTGATACCAACAGACCTTCTGATTTTTTTGTTCTTGATCTTGCTGAACACTCCCAATAGCAAAGAAGTTCAATTTGTGATGTTTAATCAGTTTCTCTAATACGTGATTGCTACTGCCAAGTAAAATCCAGCAACAATCATCATCTATCTTCTTGATTGATTTTTTTCCCCTGTTCTTCTTCGTCACACAAAACACAGACCAGAAACAAACGTCCGATTTCTAATTCTCGAGAACCCTTCCTGTTCTCGCCTGCTATTGATGCAACAGACACGAAAAAACAACCAACTTTCCTTGCCTTCTTCGATGCAAGCAATTAGCAATAGAACGTAACCTGTTTTTGTCCTCTTCCAATTTATCCTTGAATACTTCGCTTTTGCCTTCGGTAAATAGAATCTGCAAATGGCAATGGCACCCAAACAACTTCGAATTGTTGATATCTCAGATCAACACATGAACAACCACCAAATTCTTGTGGTTGTCTTCTTCCTCAAACGTGTGTAATGATTTCACCAAATCAAGAGCCCCAGGCTCTGATACAACTGTAGCCCAAGATCTAAATTAACACAAAATGATAAATAAAAACTATGACTTTTATTCACAAATGATCTTAACCAAATTACAGACTCATTCGTGACTTACACTATCAAAAAACTGAAAAATTTACGACAGCAGTTTCGTGGGAAACTTGTCGGAATTAGCCGTTAGCGACAAGTTTCCAACAAAAAAGGTTTGTCGGAAAAACCCTCGTAGGAAATGTTTTTCCGACAAAGTCCCGACTAATTTTCTGACGAATTAGCGACAAAAGCCTTTCGTCGGTAATTTCCAACGATTATATTAAATTTATAAGTTAACGTATTTAATAAATTTGTCGGAAAATTGTAGGAAATCTTATGGTTACTTTTTGCTTTTGTTTGGTCGGAAAGTTGTCGCTAACTCTTGAGAAATTTATTTTGTTGATAACTTGTCGGAAACTTTTATAGAAAATATACATGTTTTCTAGTATTGTTATTATAACCCTAATTTGGGAATCGTTGCAACGATCAGGAACGTCGCACTGTTTCACCCAATTTACAGTTTGTAACTTTAAACTATTACACAAAATTAAATAATTTACACAATGACCCATTAACTTTACCCACATGTATTAAGCAATTATAATTCAATATTCTATTCTTTGTATGGTTTAGTTCTTTCCCTTCAATTAACTCAAAGGGCCGGCTGAGAGTTTTAGCCAAAACACCGATCCATTATTTTGATTTAATCTCAACAATCACCTGTGATACCACTTTCAGAAATGTGTTTGATAGGTTATGCAAATTGTTAAGCGGTCATGCCTCCTCGTTCTATAGGTTCGCTTTTGTTCTTCGATTTCTTAGTGCTGATACAATATGGAATGCATCATTGATATGAGTATACTAATTGATTTGAAACCTAGGTTTATTGTTAACTAGGTTAGAATTTCGTATATTACACGGGTTGAATACATGTAATATTATACTTAGTAATAAAAAATTTATATCTTTAAAACACGTGTATTACACGGGTTGAATAAAATATTACGTGACAATTATAAATTTTGTTAAGTTAATTTTTAAAACATTTTTTTAGCTGAGTGATAATTTTTTTATTTAACTGATAAATGTTAATTCATATTAAACTTTAGAAACCCGATGTATTGCACGGGTTGAATAAATGCAATGTTATAAATACTTACTAATAAAGATTTACATATTCCATATTTATGAAAAACTTTTTATAAAAATAATTATAGAAATCACTATTATTTAATATGAGATAGAGGTGGAAATCAAAAAATTATAAACAATTAAATAAATTTGTATAATTAATAGAAAAGAGGCGGAAAAAAAAAGTTAAGAAGGCATGAGAGAGTGACAAGTTTCACATCAAAACATTTATCTATACTAATAAATAAAGGTTTAAGATGGACACTTGTCACTTCCTCGTGCCTCCTCACATTGGTTTTTCCGTCTCTCTCCTAATAAATACGCATGTATCTTATTAAATAATAATGATATTAAAAATATATTATTAAAAAAAATACTAATTATATTAAATAAGAATATATAATAGGAAATCAAAATATAATTAATTAAAGAAAAATACTAATTTGTTATATACACACATTTTCACTTGATATATCTCGACACGATCATAATAGTCTGACAAGTTATGATGTATTTACAAATTTATAAGTTATATCGTTTTTAATATACAAACCGTGTAATACACGGGATTCTAACCTAGTTTATTATATAGTATAGATTTGACTTGATAATTCCTTAGTTTCATAAGTAAAATAATTCCTTAGTTTCATAAGTAAAATAATCTCTTTCATAAAAAAAACCAAGTTTAGAACTTGCTTTAAACCCTAAAAGGTTGAACGACCATGTGTAGTTGTATAATGCATTCGGCAAACAATTTCGTAGATATTGTTGCTATTTTGTTATAGAATTTTTGCATCCTAAATCCGAGCTTAAACTTATCACCTCGATCAACATTTATCCATCTAATTGACAATATTTATAACAATTTAAACTATGTGAAAGCTAGAGTGAACCTAGCAGAAGTTTTGGGCAAATAAGTTCTGCCTTGTAACATACCCAAGAATATTAGGAAGCCACTCTACCTAAAAGCATAACTTCAACTTTCTCTTGGCAAAAAAGAATATATTTCTATTTCAAGGAATTGAACCCTTTACTTCAACTACAAATATTCTATTCTAAACTATTTCTCATTTTGTCACAATATAAATGAGTCTTTTTCTTTTCAATGTATGCATAATTACAATTTAATCTTTGGACATGATGGTCCTCCATACTTTTGTTGTTTTCTCTCTCATTTTCTCACCTTTGATGATCATGCAAGTATCATCTCAAACCCTAAACCACCAAGAACAAACAACGGAAAATCCATTGATTCTTCAAGCTTGTAGCAACATAAAAGATAGAAACACATGTCTCTCGAACCTGAAATCGTTTCTCGACAACCATAATTCGGTTCACCAAAAGCCTGACTCGATCCTGAGAGCCGCCCTGAAGGCGACCCTCAACGAGACACAACTAGCCATGCAAACATTCACCAAGTTCACCTCGTTGTCTTCAAGTTTGCGAGAGCAAATCGCGATTGAGGACTGCAAGGAGCTCCTTGACTTCTCGGTTTCTGAGCTCGCGTGGTCCTTAGCCGAGATGAAAGAGATTCGATCGGGTTCACAAAACCCTCATTACCAAGGGAACCTAAAGGCATGGCTAAGTGCTGCTTTAAGCAATCAAGATACTTGCCTAGAAGGATTCGAAGGCACGGATAGACACCTTGAGAGCTTTATAAGAGGAAGTCTAACACAAGTAACACAACTTATTAGTAATGTGTTGGCTTTATATACTCAACTACATACACTACCCTTCAAACCACCTAGAAGTTATGGTGATAAAACTAACACCTTCTTTCCACATTGGATGACCGAAGGCGATAAAGAACTGATGCTTGCGAGTCCGAATGGGATGCATGCGGACATGGTGGTAGCATTGGATGGATCAGGACATTATCATTCGATTTCTGAAGCGATTAATGATGCTCCCAATTATAGTAACAGGAGATATGTTATATATGTGAAAAGAGGAGTTTATAAGGAGAATGTAGATATGAAGAAGAAGAAGACCAACATAATGCTTGTAGGGGATGGCATTGGAGCCACTGTGGTGACCGGAGAGAGGAATTTCTTGCAAGGATGGACTACGTTTCGAACAGCCACCGTTGGTAAGAAACTCTGATTGTTTTTAGGTATTTTGGAAAATAAATAGTGTTTTAATAGACATCTTGCATGAATATCTTAATATGAGACCCTACAAAGTGATTGTGGTTAACAACTCAACCCTTAGAAAATCATATCTAAATAGCTATTTTGACTAAGTTTTTAAAAACATATCCATGTGATTACATATAAAAGTAAAAAAGATGACACGTGAATATAAAAATCTCTATTGGCACTTTATGAGGGCTTAAAAAGTGTTTGATCATGAGTGTTCATCGAATAGATTTTTAGGTTATTAAAATTTTAAAATTTTTTAAAATTAATTTGAATTCGAGTATTCTAAAAACTAATTTGACTTTGATTTGATTTGAGCAACCTGAATTATGAGAAAAATAAATAATATATAAATAAGTTAAAATATATATACATATATAGAAAAATAAAAATTACATAATCCAAATTCAAATATTCGGATCGAATAGGGTTGAAAATCACAAATTCGAATTTCTTTCGGAAACTGAATTCGAAATTTGATTCAGATGCTAACCCATTCGAGTATCCGAAAACCGAATTCGAATTTGGTTCACTTCAAATTTTAATTTTTTTCAAGCTAATTCGTATAGTGAACACCTGTAGCATTAACCGTTAAATATATAACGATAATAAATTAGAGAAAGTATTACACTTAAGTAAAAGTTAAAAGTTCCTAAGATTCTTTTTTTTAAGAGCACTTCAATCAATTTTTTTCACACAAAATGTGGAGATTAAAGCAAAAATTAAGAAGTTACCTTTTCCCTTTTATTCAATGTTTTGAAACCCGGACCGGACCGGTCGGTCAGACCGGGAACCGGTGGTCTGGCCGGTCCGGTTACATGTGTTGAACCGTTTCTGCAGCGAACCGGTGGTCGGACCGGAAACCGGGTGGTCGGACCGGTTGAACCGCTTGACTATTTTTTTTTTTTTTTTTAATCTTTTTTAAGTCTCTTGGCTTCTTATTTCGTAGGTAATTGTTAGTTTAAAATTATTGGAATTGACTTGTTGGTGGTTTTTGAAAGTATTAAAAGCTATTTAGACTGATATATTTTTATAATATTTATGACGTCGTCCGGTTCTTAAATCCGGTCCGACCAGTGGACCGGTAAGGAGACCGGTTCGACGTCCGATCCGGTTCTGAAAACATTGCTTTTATTTAAAGTACTTGATACACACTTATGCTCTAAACGGCCTGTTTTTCATCTTTATGGTTTAAAGCCGTCTCCGGTAGAGGCTTCATCGCAAGAGACATCACATTCCGCAACACAGCCGGCCCTCAAAGCCACCAAGGCGTTGCACTGCGTGTAGACTCCGATCAGTCCGCATTTTACCGGTGTAGCATGGAAGGCTACCAAGACACCCTCTACGCCCATTCCCTCCGCCAATTCTACCGCGAATGCAGCATTTCAGGCACCATAGACTTCATATTCGGAAACGGTGCAGCCGTGCTCCAAAACTGCAAGATTTACACAAGGGAGCCTCTGCCACTACAAAAGGTGACCATCACAGCTCAAGGCCGGAAAAACCCTAATCAGAACACGGGGTTTTCGATCCAAGATAGCTTTGTTTATGCCACGAAACCAACTTATTTGGGGAGGCCGTGGAAGGAGTATTCGAGGACGGTGTTCATGAACACGTACATGAGTTCGATGGTCCAGCCGCGAGGGTGGCTAGAATGGTATGGGAACTTTGCATTGAGCACGTTGTGGTATGGGGAGTATAGGAATTATGGGCCGGGCGCGTCGTTGTCGGGGCGGGTTCGATGGCCGGGCTACCATATGGCTATGGATGCATCAACGGCTGATTATTTTACGGTCCGTAGGTTTATTGATGGTTTAGCATGGTTGCCAGCGACTGGAGTGACATTCTCAGCTGGTTTGTCTAATTGATTGACTCTTTAACAACAGGTGTTAGATCATGAAAAGGTTTTTATGGATTATTTGTTATAATAGTTTGTGGTTGTGTATGTTATAATTCATATTCAATTTAATTATACTAATTAGGCACATAAATTCAAGTGTGTTTTTCAATATTAAACTTGTGTGCATCCTTAATTATCTTAATTATAGATCATTTTATTTCATTCATGGTAGTTCAATTTGATGACTCTATTCAAGTTTTTTCTCCTTTAGCGTAAGCATTTGTGTCATTTAAAAAAAACGAAATACACAAGCTTGTTTATTTTATTTTTCTGAACATCCAGGTATAAATTTTAATGAATACGGAGTTGTTTTCAAAAAAACTATTTTTCGTCACGTAAGTGGTTTTTAACGTGTTTGGACCGACATTTCAACTAATAAATAATTGTTTTGAAAAATAAGTATCAATTGTTTATAAAAATTAACAAAATGAAATATAAAAAAAAAATAAATCATTAATGCGGGCGTAAAACCACTACGCACCTTAGGCCGAGGGGAGTACCCCCGTGAATGTGAGCGTGGAGCTGAGGTGGCTCCGTGGCTGGCGTTGAACACCATGCCCGCCTGGCGTGGACCACGCTCGTGGGTCACGCTCGTGGGAATCTCCATGGCGTGGAGAGTAACATTTGACCGTTTGAATTTTTTTTAATCCGTTGGGTAACGGATAGTTTGGGGTTTTTTTTTCAAATTTAATCAACTCTATATATACACATTTTACAAACCATAAAATTTATAAAGACCAAACTACAATTCTCTCTAAATCATCCAAACCATCCTTTCTTTTGAAAAGATATGGACCCCAACAATCTCAACCAACCGAACACCAATCCGTTTTGGATGCCTCCGACGCCTCCCGGTCAATATTTTCAAGGCGGCTCCCCACAATTCGGTTTTTGGAACTATCAACTACAACAACCGGTCTCTCCTTTTTTGCAACAACAACTTTCACCATCACCACAACGAGATTACTCCCCTTTATTCGAGAACGAAACCGAAACCCAACCCGATCTCGTTTCCGAAACCCAAACCGGATCATCTCGTAAAAAGAAAAAAAATAGGTGCATCTACCGGACCTCGAAAGTGGACACGCGGCGAGGAAGAGGCGTTAGCAAAATCGTGGGTGGATATATCCGAGGATCCAATAGTCGAAAATGCTCAATCGGGTCAATATATGGGGGAACGTATTTTAGAAAAGTTCCACACTAAAATGAGTCAAGGAGAATACCGCTCAATGGACACAATAACTTCAAAGTGACGGGAGATACGTACAAAAACGGCGAAGCTTTGCGCTATACATAATAACCGAATCAATAACCACAAAAGTGGAGAAAACAACGCCGATATCTTGAACGCTTGTTTACAAAAATATCTAGAGGTGGAAAAACAAGCTTTTAAGTTTTTACATTGTTGGAAAGTTGTAAGGAATTGTTCACAATGGCATAAAGTGCCGAAGATGATTCGACCACAATCGACCGGGTCAAAAAGAAAGTCGTCCGATCGGGAAGGGAAACAGACTAGCGGATCGGAAGCACGGTGTTTCATCAATCTCAATGAAGTTTCGAAGAAAATGAGGAGGATGAACCACCACGTCCAATCGGGAGGAACAAAGCAAAACAAAAAGGAAAGGAGAAAGCCACGCCATCCTCGGCTACGGACAAAAAATTTGATAAAGTGTTGGTGAAGTTAGAGAGTTTTACCGGCATATACGACGCCGTTGAAAATAAAAAAAATCAAACTTCGGGAGGAAGCGAACGAACGTGAGGATCTAAAGGTGTTGACGTTGAATACCCAACACCTTTCGGGTGAACATCTCGAATACGTACTAGCTTTACAAGCAAAGATCCGTGTACGATTTAGGAGGCAATGATTTATTAGTTTTTGTGTTAGTTTTTTAAATTGTTATGTTTTTTATTATTTTAAATGTAATGTTTTTTAGTTTTTTAAATGTAATGTTTTTTTAATTTTTATGTTATTTTTTATATTTTTATTTAAATTGTTATATAAAATTAATTAAAGAGTAGATTACCGTTTGCGTCCCTGTGGTTTACACGATTTAACACAATGCGTCCATAACACGAAATTTTAACGCTTTGAGTACATGTGGTATACAATCTGTAACACTCTGAGTCTCTGGACCTAACTTCGTTAAATTCTTTCCGTTAAGTTTAGTTTCGACAGGGGTAAGACGGTAATTTACTTTTTTTATAACCCTAATTCTCACTTTTAGCCCTTGAGCTTATTTTAACTCACGCACCCTATCGAAACTTGTAGTCCTCTCTTCGAAACTGGTCGTCCTCCATCTTCCAAGCCGTCCCCGACCTCTTCCTAGACAGTGCCTCTTCGAGTAGATGCCATCATCGACAACCAGGCTGTCACAGGTACAATTTTTGACCCAATTTTGTGTTTGATCGTTTTGGTGTTAAGTTCGGTCCAATTTTTGACCAATTTTTTGTGTTTGAAGCCGGAATGCGGGTGCACGCGACCCCTACTCACCTTCGGGTGCGGGTAAGGGTCGTGTTGAAGTTCCTTTTCAACTAGGACTTCAACTTTCAGGTTGAATATGACGGGGACGACCGGTAGTTTCGATTGGTTTTTTTTTTTGTCAAATTAGTAGTTTCGATTGGTTTTTTTTGTTCAAATTAGTAGTTTCTATTGGTTTTTTGCGTATGTATTTTGGATTGATTTTTTGATGATAATGTATTTTAGATTGGATTTTTAGTTGTTTCGGGTGAAGTTAGTAGTTTCGTGTGAACTTAGTAGTTTCGGGTATTACATGTCTTACCCCTGTCAAAACTAAACTTAACGGAATTTTTTAACGAAGTTAGGCCCAGGGGCTCAGAGTGTTACAGATTGTATACCACAGGTACTCAAAGCGTTAAAAATTCGTGTTGGGGACGTATTGTGTTAAATCGTGTAAATCACAGGAACGCAAACGGTAATTTACTCTTAATTAAATTAGAAAAAGAAAATGACATGGCAGTGTGGAAATGTGGAACCATTTCCCTCAAATGTGGAGAGTGTGGAAAAGCTGTGTAATCTGATGTGGCGCTGACGTGGAGGGGTGTGGAAATGTGTGGGTAGTCCCCTTGGCTTTAGTGATTCTTGCAGTGAAAGCCCATGTGCTAATGTGGCGCTGACGTGACGAGACGTGAAAAGGGGGCGTGAAACCACTACGGATGGCCTAACCAACGGAAGTTTTAATATTATAAAGTTTTAAAAGTTTCAATTTTATCACTACTAGAAAAAAAAAGTTATATAAACTAATTATCACGTATGGCATAGTTCTACAAAGAAAAAAAGGAAACTTAATTGAATTACAATATCAAAAGCATATAACTAGTAGTAACGAATGGCATAGTTCTCCAAGCAGTCATATAAAGTCAAGGTCACAACATATTAGAGGATCAAATATTACATACACAAAGTTATACAACAGAGTGAACTGTTATGTATTTATAAGAACTTCCTACAGTGAAACATATCGTGTTGATGTCCACAGTAACATACAACATACCAAGTAGACTACATATGACAAGATATCCAAAAACTTAAAGAACATAAAGGGAAAAACATATCCAAAACCCCCTAAATCAGAAACCCTAGATTGAAAAAAAAGAATCAGAAACAATGTTCAAACAAACCCTAGATCAAAATATGTTCACATGAATAGTGATGAAGAGCAAGCACACCACACAACTTCTTTTGATGCATATCAAATGGTGATGATCATCGTTAGAGGAGGTAGCTTACCCATCAAGAAAAAAACAATTGAACTTTTAAATATATGTCGGAAATCACCGACTGACATCTAAACATTTAATTTGTGTTTCTATTTATCAAACATAACACGAAAAAAGAAAATAAAAATTTCAACTTTTAAAGTTTGTCGGTAATGCCTACCAGATCACTGGGGCTGGTGAATCTAGGTCAATCACAACCGAACTTGGTCAATCACAATCATACCTAGCTAATCTAGGTAAACAATGATCATTCACAATCTTATTCGGTCAGTGATGGACATTCAAAGTCAATCACAATCATTCTTGGTCAATTTAAGTCAACAATGGTAATTCAATACCGTACTTGGTCAATGTAAGTCATTCACAACCATAATTGATCAATCTATGTTATTTATAACCATACTTAGTCAATCTAAATCGATCATGGTTAACACTGGTTATTTACAACCATACATAGCCATTATAGGCTAATCACAACTGAAGTTGGGGAATCTAGGTTAATCGTGGTCAACAGTGGCCATGCACAACAATACTTGGTTAACCGTGGTCAACAATGATAGTTCAAAACTATACTTGGTTAATCATGGTCAAAACTGTTTTAAAGCATACTTGATCAATCGTGGTCAACTCTGTTCTAAAATATACTTGGTCAATCGTGGTCAACACTTGTGTGATAGTGATGTGCATGATAGGATAGCCTGAAGAGGTAGAACGGGTTTTTTTAGGATGTTATACCATACTTTCCTGTGTATATTCAAGAAAAATTACATGTTTGATTAAAGAAGTTTTTTATATATACTAAGTTCCAAATAGAGATAAAAACTTATTGAAGACTATAAAAAGTTACATTTTTATCCATCTAATTTTCATACTTACCCATATAACCCCCTCATTTATGCTCCTTAGTCATTTATATGTTAACAAGATAGATGTTGTTAAATACAAAATCAATTTTAAATATAAAACTATAATAACTACATAATCATTTATATAATCACTTCAAGTTTAGTACATAAGAAACTTTGTAAACGCGTAACCTACTTTTTTTTCATCATCATCATTACCTAATAGTGTTTAAACAATTATTTTATTTTTTTTCCGACAATAGTGTCGGTGGAAAACATATTTACTAATATGGTGTTTGTTTTTGTATTTACCTTGTATTCAAAAAACATTTCGTTTAGAATTACCATCTTCCCCAACTTTAGGAACAACATTGACGCTATCATCGACATCATACCTCTCTGCTGCGACGGCTGATTGAACCCGAAGAGTCGGTCGGTTGAATCAGAAGAGGCCATCTCTCTGACGGATCGGTTGTTACATCACGAGTGCATCTTTTTTGGGAAAAAAACTCCTGCCATCGATAAAAATCAGAAGAACATCGAAGCATAATCGATTGAATCAGAAGCGACGATTGAATTCAGTTTTTACAGAAGAAGTGGCCAACATTTCAGTTGTTACAGAAGAAGCTGATTGAAATCAGTTTTTTAACCATCTATGTAAACCATTTTTTTTAATGTTCAATTTCTATAAAAAGCACAATTTTTGGACTTTGTTTAAATTCGATGCCTTTTTCAGGAATAATCTGTTGTGTTTGAAACTAAATTTAATAGTCGGTTGTGTTCCATAATCGATCTAAATAATATTTGATATTGATACCGGTAACATACCAAATATATTTCACATTTTTATTCTCGTTTGTATTTTATATTGAGACTGTTGACGGGTTAAGTCTTAATGTTTTATTAGCTATTTTATGTTCTGATTTCATTATTTAAATTCATTTGGTATGCTTCTTAATTTCTTATAGTTTGTATTTGACATGGGTTAATTAAAAAAAATTATAATGAGTTAGGTAAAAATAAGAAAGAGCTATAATGATTTAATTAAAAAAAATAAAAAAAGATATTCATTGAGCAGGAAAAAAAAGTCTAATACGTTGGTTAAAAACAAAAAGAGTAACTATCATACTAAAATGTGGTTTAGTCATTTTTACTAGTTTCATCCAAAAATTTTACTTTTCTTCGGTGTATTCTCGTTGTTACAAAATATACCGTTTTCATCCAATCAATTAACTTTATTCATATTTTAACCTTAAACGAAGGATATTGATCTTTATATATATTTTTTATTTTATCAAGAAATGTAAAAAATATTAATAAAATAAATATATATATATATAAAAAACCTAAATACCCGTTATTTAAAACAAACTAGATGTTATACCTGCACTTCGCGGCGGGTGTCGGGCTTATCGTTAATAAAATTAAACGAAAACGTACGTGCAACGGTAAAAATAATGTTAATAAAAGAGAAACATAAAACTAAACAATAAAAAAATAAAAAATAAAACAAAATAAAAAATTACTGGTTCGGGTCATCAAAAACCATAAAAGCGAATACCGATACGGGTTCCGATAATACCAATACCGACAATAATGTTGTTCGCTCATAATAGGTTCGGCTAGTCACGGTACCATAACGGTAACGGCACTCGCTATAGGCAACGATAAAAAAACTCGATTTTTAATACAACTCCGTTTTCAAAAAAAATTATATCGGAACGTTGACAAAAAAAATTAAAAACAGTCGCGCGCTCCGTATTTTGAAAAAAGTTAACGAACGAAAGCTATTAAAGGAAAACAGAATTAATAGAAAATAAAACGGCTAAAAGCGTATATTATATATAGTATAAGGGTTAAAATGAACATGTAAAAAAGGGGAAAAAAATTACTTGTCAAGTCGTGAATGGAACGGGCAATGTTCTAAGGCACTTCTCTTTTAATTACTTAATGCGTAAATCACTGTATTACTATTCCCCTTGACGTTCTTTAAATACATCTATATTTATATGATATATAATAAATAAATGTTGTTTCATACCACGTGTCGCCTCCGTATCTCTCTTATTAAGTATATCTCTATCTTTTAATAATAATATATTTTTAAAGAAAATTGTAACTATACTAATAAAACACATTTATTAAAAATTGTCCCTTATTATAAAAACTTTAAAATCTAAGTATATAGCTTTTATTTTTAATTAAATAGTAAATAAAAGTCAAATTATATTAAATAGTAATTAACGTGTATTTAAAACCTAATTATATATTACTTTTTACATATTTTAAATTTTATTTTTTATCCTTAGTATATCTAATACGTTTTTACACATGATAAAATAAAAAATAAAAAAACATTTTAGGAAATAAAGATTTGCCATTGTACCGTTAATCTACGAGGGGCACATCTTTCTCCTTCCAACTGGTTGCTAATACGTTTTTACACATGATAAAATAAAAAATAAAAAAACATTTTAGGAAATAAAGATTTGCCATTGTACCGTTAATCTACGAGGGGCACATCTTTCTCCTTCCAACTGGTTGCTTGTCTCTGTTTAACCATCGCCTTATCTTCTTCTCCATCTCCATCTCTCACTCCCGCATCAATGGCCATACTACGTACCACGACGCCGTTCACCTCCACCCCTTTTCACCACTCATCTCCCTCTTTCTCCACCTCCACTTTCCCAAAACCCCCTCACTTGTTTCACCACATAACCATCTCAACAACTCACAATCTCCCCCGAAATACCAAATTTTCAACTTCAGTTTCAGGAATCTGGGACGCCATTACAGGAGGCGCCGATTCATCCCGCCAAGCACTAATCGCTATTGGACGAGGAATGCTTCTATTCCGTCAGGTTTTCCCACATATCTCAAATTCAGTTCTTCCACTTTCTCCTGCATTTTCTAATTTCTGTTATTTTGATTTATAATTAAGGGTGATGTAGTGGGATCTGTAGCAGAGTTTGATAACGCCATCAAACTTGATCCTCGGCAAAAGGCATGTGAGTCCCTCTCCCCAATTTGAGATTTAATAGCCTTTGTTAATTGATTAATCATGTTGTTTACTAAAACTGGTCTTCGATTTTGTGTGATTAGATCTTTGGCAAAGAGGGCTCTCACTGTATTACCTTGATAGGTATTTTAAGAATAAGAAAATTAATAAATTACATATACATGTGCATATTGTTTTAACCGGAATAGGCAGTTATGTAACGAATCGCCCCACTTTCCTAGTCGTGTTAAATCTAGTATGTACTATGTACAAGTGCTTATACGGTTTCTGTGGAGTTACAGTTCTCTACTTAAATTTGGTTCTGTATTGAACGCGCCATTGCATGTATTTAAGTAGAAAACCGTGAGAACGGCATAAACACTTGTAAGCAGTGGTTGCAAGATGTAATTGGAGTGAAAAAGAGGGGTGGTTATTTGGTTACTTAACAGTCTTATGTATCATAATTATATATACATACGTACACGATCTTTCAATATGAAACTAATTTTAAGTAATGAACTGTCGATCTTTCAATATGAAACCAATTTTAGGTAATGAACAGTGGATAAACATATGTCCCTACTACTTTTGTTGTGATACATAAGGCGATTATGTAACTGCAAAATCAACTCTCTTTCCATCTCTCTCATTATATCCAGCAAGGACTATGGTACAATTGTTTATGCGGTTCTCGCGGTTGTTTAATTAAAATCTATGCAGTCAATATCTGCGATATATCGGTTATCGGTCCTATGCAAAAATATCGGTCAAAATATCGGTCCCGATATTATCGGTGATATTTACCGAGATTTTGATTCCATAATATCGGTTGTCTCACGAGTTTCTCGGTTTACTAATCTTGGCCCTTTTTTTAACATTTTTCTGCCCCAAAGCGCATTCATCTTTAAAAATGTTGGCCCAATGCCTTGTACCCATAGCCAAAACCATCGAAGTAAATGCCCTAACTCCCTAATACACCCACGTTCACACTTCGCACACCTGCTAGATCATGTTTCTAATACAAAATATTGACACTTTTTAGTTTTGACTTTTGATTTGACTATTAATATTATATATGTATATATATATATATATATATATATATAAGTTTATGCATGATATAAAAATTACCAATATCCCACCGCGAGAACCGATATCTCAAATATCGGTCCTTGACCGATAACCGATATTTTTCCGAATTAACTATGATCAATTTTGGTAGGTTTGAAGAAGGGGCAGAGCAGTTCAGGATAGATGTATCACAAAATCCAAATGATACTGAGGAGTCAATTTGGTGTTTTCTTTGTGAAGCTCAACTATATGGACCTGCACAAGCTAGAAAACAATTTCTTGAGGTCTATATATTATTTCCTTCAAGATAATTTTTACTATTTTCATAGTCAAACATCCATTATTCACTTTGCTATCACTTCCAGGTTGGTAGAGATCCTAGACCTGTGATGAGAGAAGCTTATAACATGTTCAAAGAAGGTGGCGACCCGAAAAGGTTTTCTAAGTTTATACAATTGTAGTATCGTTCGTGAAAGATTATGTTGTTTATGACACTCGGTTTCTTATGAACAGCTTGTTGATGCGTTTTCTAAAGGTCAAGAAAGCGAGTATTTTTATGCTTCGTTGTATGCAGGCCTTTATTATGAATCTCAGGTCCGTTGTACGGAATACCTGCATTTATTGTTCCTGTGCGCGCGCTTAATAATTTGCTTCATATTTATGATATTTGTCATGCTAAGTGCAGAATGATGCAGACAAGGCGAAAGTTCACTTGGTCGCTTCATGTAAATCGCCTTACGGGCAAAGGTATCCTCTCGTCATAAAGATCCTTAGCTCGGGCCTCTACTAAAATGTAATAATGCTTGTTGATCTTGATCCGTTATCGTTGTGTCTTATGTTGCAGGTCTGATGATTACATGGCTTCCCTGGCTAAGGTTCATTGCCTATGTCGAAATTGGGAGTTGTAATACTTGTACATCAAATACATATATGAGAAGGGTAAAATGATTCTATGAACTATTAAAAAGGTGTAAATAACCTTAGAAGATATTGTGAAGCCTTATTATTTTTATTTATTTTTTTATAGCCATGACACCCGTCACTAGAAAACTGATAGGGCCTCACTAATCCCCTGCATCAATGAGACCAGGTAAAATGCAGTTTGCACTGAACAGGTGGCCTTTAAGGGGTTAAATAAAGATGCTAGAATCAAGTGCTTACTAGTGTACCGCCTTTTAAGGTTTGTTAAGTCTTATTTTGGAGTAGCTACATGGTGCATTTGAGAATTACTATGAAAGAAGACACAAATCGCGGAAATATCATCAGTTGCGATCCCTTTTCTCTTGCGTTTCCATGCTCGGATAGCACAGTCCACTAATCGTTTAGCCGATTTGGCCTTGTCTACCGTTGATGATACGATCTCCACGGCTTCTTCATTTGAAATAACATCCCACACCTACAATGATACAGCAAATCAATCTTAGTAGTTAGTTGTATATAGTTTATTTTCGCAAAAATCACTAAGTTTATTGGTAGAAAATTAATAATATTAAGTTTTGCGCAATCTTGATCATACCCCATCTGAAGCAAGAACCATGAATTGATCTCTACTGGTTATATTTCGTTGTGTGACCTCAGGAACCGAAATAAGACCGAATTTTTTGATGCAGTAATCGCCAAAGGCTCGTGACATGGCTAGGCCAGGCGAGTCCTCATTTGGCAACCATACCCGATGCACACCGGGCTCGTCCTCCAAGCAAAAAACACGCCCATTGCACTCTACTATCCGTTCAGCCTCCTCTGTAGAATCAAAACTGGTTCTGTTTATTATTATTATTGCAACAATACTTAACAAAATAAAAAAGTGTTTGCCACTTTACTAATCCATACATAAGAAATGAGCCGAGCCGCTCGAGACCAACTTGCTAAAAGCTCGAATCAAGCTGCAGTTAAACAAACTCGAGCTTATATCAAGCCCGAGCTTCACATATTGAGTTTGACTACGCTTGCGTGCCTAAATGATCATTTTATTTTTACAACTTTTATTTAATATATTAAATATATATTTATATGATAATTAATATTATATATAAAATTACTATAAAAATAATTAAATGCTATATATCATGTTATATATAAGAATTATAATTATAAATGTATATAAGAAAACCAGAATTAAATAATTAATAAATAATAAACAAGCTAAGCTCGAGCTTGAAAAACTACTACTGAGCTAAGCTCAAGTTTGAAAAACTACTAATGAGAGCTTTTGAAATAGAGTTTTGAAAGAACCAAGTTTGAGATTGAACTCTTTTAAGTTAAATGAGCCAAGCTCGAACTTAGGCAAACCCGGGCTCGGCTCGGTTCGCTTACATCCTATGTTAAAGTGACCCTTAACCAACCCATTCCTCCTAGGCATGTCCAAAATATACTGTTAGAGAGCTACTCACGAGGTAGATTTGGCTTAAAATCAACAGTAAGCTGTACGGGTACCAAGCAGCCATTGTCAGTAGCCGTAGCTAGAACGGCTCGAGAATCTCCAACATTCGCTACCACGAGATGATCACCCTGGAAAAAGGGAATATTACATATGAATATCCATATTCAAGTTCATTAGAAGCTAAAAGAGATCTTGAATTGCCTGTCTAATGGCTATTAAGGCTGTGGTTCCACTGTAAACCGTGTCAATTTTGTGGCATTTCTCTAGATCATGAATATCAGCACAAGTCTTTGTGAAAGAATCCTGCCATAGATTGAACCTATCAAGCTCTTTATCAACTTGATCAATTGAACCTCGGACCAGCATTTCTTGCCAGTTGCATAGCAACGATGATGGCATCGAGTTGGAGACCCTCTTGGCAACGAAATGACCCCATGGACCATGACCATCGAAGACGCCACAGAACATCATGTCCTCTTGGCACCCAAATTCCTAAGACCGCAAAGAAATCATATAAAATGAAATTCTAATGACCCAAATTTCATCATAAATGAAAACTGTTGTTTTTAGAATCAGACCCTATTGGCATGGGAATGGGCTACATAACAGGTCTGGTTGGGTATAATTAACCGCTTTCATTTGAACTGACCTGATTTTTTAAAAAAATTATTATTATTTTCAAAATCTCATTTAATGATTTATTTACCGCTTCAGTCTTCATATTTTGTTCATTTAATGCTTCAAATTTTGTTAAAATTGTAAATCCACGTAAAAAAAACCATATTTGTTTTAAGTTAACAATATAAATATTTTTAACTTTTAGCTTATTTATGATGTCATCCTTGTAATCGGTCTTTACAAAAATATTGATAAAACAAGATGAAACTGATGCCAGAATTATATTTCTTTAACTTTTAGATTACTTGTGATGTCATCTCGTTTATGAAACCGGTCCAACTGATCCGACGAATGGACTGGCAAGGCAGACGGTTTGATGACCTACCAGTTATGAAAACATTGATAAAACAACATGAAATTGATAGCCAAATTATAATCTTTATACCTCCCACACAATGCAACAATCTTGATTCACTCCTTTTTCGCCTTTTTTGGAGCCAACAGAAGCAAAATTATTTGATCCATCAACATTGACAATACCAGATGATCTTAAGATCATCTCATTCTTTTTTGCATCTTTGAGCATGGCTTCTGCAGCTTCTTTTCCACCACATTGACTAGAATTTGTCTCTCTTTTTGAAGTCGAAAACGTCTTCGCTAGCCCGTCTAACATGGACGAAAAACGCCCCATTATTAGCTCCTAAAATCAGAAAAAAGATCTAAAAAGATGAGAAAGTGAAAATGAGTGATGCAATTATATGGGTTTTATTTGTGGTTTATAAGATATTTAAGTGGTGATGTAGGGAAATATACAGTTTGAGTGGTGGAGCCATGGAGGCCATAAGAGCATTAGACTCTAGTGACTAGTTTATGAGAAAACTGTGGCCCTCGTGAAGCCCATGCGAAAGAGAGAGAGAGGAAGAAATAAGTCGTCAAGAATGGAGTCTTTGACTCTTTGCGAGATTATGTTAATTATAAAATCGCTAATATAATTACAAAATAAATATCTATAAATGACAAATTTTTGTTTAAAATAACTTAATTACAAAGATCAACGCACGATAATCGGGAATCAACAAAGATCGGAAAGTTTTTGGAGGGGGATTTTAAATCGTGAGAAAGGGGAGTTGATGATCGTACCGTCCACCAAGTAAATTCAAAGTGCAATGACATGCAAAAAGAAGATAAACAAATTCAAACACATCTACAATAACAAATCTACCTACCGATGTAGCAGTCAATCTGATGAATATGTACTTCGTGAGACACAAGTTGTGTATAGGAACCAAAACAAAAACAAAGCTTTCAAGCATGAATTGGTGTGGTTTTTTCTTAAAAACAAATCCAAGTGGTATGTCGTACCTCCTTTGGACGCGAGTAGCCAACCTACAAAAAAATCGAGGACATCCAGGTCAAGTACACACACAACTTCAACGGATGTACAATACCCAAACTAAGAAGAAGGGTTTAATTTTGAAAAGCCTGAAAGACCGCTACAAAGATGGAAGGCGCCATCTGCCTCACAATTGCAGAGAACGACTAATAAAAATAGTCATTGATTTTGCTGAGTTGAACCAGACCAACAAAGCCGAGTTTGAAGATAGAAAACGTCATCGAGAACAAAAGATGCGCCTCATGGAGCTAGGAGCACATTAACCGGAAACAACAAGACAAGGATTATCGTTTCTTTATAACGTCCCACGATCATTTCAACGGACCGGAGCTAACCACAACATTAAAAAGGAAGGAGGCCATATCAAAACTTTGGGGTTGGGAGTAAAATGTAATTTTACTTATTTTAATTATGTTTGTTTGTTTTTTAATTAATGAAATGCAATTTCTTTTTTAGTTTAATTTTTAATTAAATATAAATTTTACGTCTTTTTAATGAGTTTATTTTAAAAATTTTAATTTTTAAATATTTTAAATTAGTTGAAATTTAATTTTTATTTCTAAATATTTTAAATTAGTTGAAAGATGACCATACGATGGCTTTACGGAAGGAATCAAAAATATGATATGCACTGATGTGGAAAAGAGAGAGTGCTAGGGTTGGAGGTATGTGTCGTCCCTCACATACCTGACGCATACACTCTTTCTCTTCCACATCAACGTCACATCATTTTTCTCGATCTCTAACTTATCCTTAAAGACATGGTGTGATCATCTTTCGCATCCCTATCCCTTAAAAAAATAATAATAAATAAATAATATAATTTAAAATATAATAAATAAATTAAGATAAAAAGTTATATAAACTAAAAATTAAAAATACTTAAACTAAAAATTAAAACTACATAAATTAAAACTATGCAAATTAAAGATGATAAATTACATAAACTAAAAAAATTAATAATAATAAAAAAAAAACTAGTCGTCAAGTTTGGGTGTGTGGACTCTTGAAACGTGCTCGGCAAGATCCACTCGTAGGTTGTGGATGGTTTCTTGGAATGCAGTTCTCTATACGTATATTCGTTTACTTGTAGATCGTCTTGAACGGATGGAAGCTCGTTTTCATGAAAAGAAAATAACGTTTGATCTTGTTCTTTTAAGGTCATGCTGTCTAAAATAATACACGCATACATTATTTTTCTAATTTCCCTAGAATGTATTGCTCGTGTGGGGTCTCGAAGTATATCCCAATGAGCTTTGAGGACACCAACAGCTCGTTACATGTCTTTTCGTGCCGTTTCGTATGCTTTTTTGAATCTTTTTCGTTTCTCGTATCCGAAAAGCTAAATGTCTTCATAAAAGTAGCTTCATTCTGATATATCTCGTCTGCAAGATAATATCCATGTTTGTATTGTGATCCGTTAACTTGAAATTGACAATTGTGTGCCATGGACATATCCATGCCGATACCCAAGCCCTGGGGCCTTAGTCAAGCAAATACTTGGCGGTCACGTAACTGGCCGGTACGTTGATTTGAAACCAGAAGCTTCAAAATTGATTTTGACTTATGGTCAAACTTTTGTGGTGGAATCGTGATGACAATGTCGGTGTCTTCCATGAAGAGAATTAAATGGTGATGGCTAAGGACGCGTCACTGACTACACAAACAACACGTGGGGCGGTGCGCTGGATAACGATATGTGAAACCTTATTTATTTCAGTTTAAGGAATTTATTTTGTTGGAAAAATATAATTTTAAAGTCAAAATTAAAATTCAAGTCCTTAGGGTGTGGGGAGTGGTACCCTCCAGGGACGGATGAAAGAAGAATCGTGGGGTGGGGAAGGCATCCCCTCAACTCTTAATTGATTTGATTTTTTTTTGTAGAATAAGTTTGATTTTTTTCTTTGAAAATGAATTAGAAACTGATAGGCCACCACTGGATTTTTTTACAGGCACCCTAAAGCGTCAACGTGCAACCTTTTTTTCTTTTAATCATTTGTTATTTTCAAATAGAGCATTAATGCATCGAATGATGGGCTTTTCACTATATGAGTTTATTTCTATTGAGCATAAATGTACACCTCCTAAAGCACAATTATGTTTATGATTTCATAAAAAATAAATTTAATGGTTTTTATTTATATTGCTTTCTTTAAAGATATTTGATACAGTGTAGAGCAGGTGCAATCGATACCTTAATAAGTGGGTAAGTGTAGTTGAAAGATTAAAAAGTTTTGTGAAGTAACAAATTTGCATCTTCTAGTCGTGAAGTATGAAGTTAGACCCTATGAAATCTTAAACTTATGCATCTTCTAGCAAACGAGACCTTTATTATTTTAGTTTGACTGTGTATATTATTACTTAACTTCGTATCATAATCCTAGGAGTTGGAACTTTTTGCTACGATGTAATGTAAATATTTTGACCCGACCCGTTCTGACCGATCCATTGTAATATGACCCATTATTGGCACCCGCTGACAAAAAATCCTGGATCCGCCACTGGTGCCCTCCCACCCAAAGTTCCCTCCCAAATTAGACCAATTAGAAGATGTCACCTAACATAGCTAAACTACCCTCCCAAAGTATCCTCAATGGTGGGAGTGGTACCCTCCAAGTAACCTACAACCCTCTTATTTTTATTTTTTTTTTAAATTAAAACAAATTAATAACCAAATTAAAAAACTAAAAATTTAATTAATTATTTAAAAATACATAACAATAAATAAAAATACATAACAAATAATCTTTTTTTAGATTTTGTAGAGCCTGTTCACGATCACGACGTACATATGTCCTTGATGATTTAGTTGTGTCTTTCTCTTCGGCTTGGGCGGCAATATCACATAGAAATTGCATACTATCGCCGCTGAACACGAAGTCGAGCTCATCTTCCGATGAATCGGATGGGAAATATAACGTACGATTCATATTTTGGGTGGGGGTGGGTACAAAAGAAATGGTTTATATATCAATGGTATGAGATATATTTAGAAAGGACAGCAAATTGGTTATGTATTTATAGGGGTTAAATTTATTTTTAAAAAAATTTAATTTTCAACGGCTAAAAGAGCCGTTCAACGGTCATATTCTTCTCCTTTCAGCGGCTATACAAACCCGTCCATCCTACCCGCCCACTTCTACCCGTCGAACTCGTTGTGCTTGCGGCGGTTTTCCCGCAACCCGCCACCCTACCCGCCATCCACTCCCACCACCCTAATCACCTTCCTTTCCCGAATACGTGGGTCTAAATTATTTTTGTAATGGTTTTATTTTTAGTTTAAAAAAACAACTTTGTGTATATTTATATGTTACTTTAATAACTTTTTTTAAATAATTTCATGTATATCCAATAAATAGAATTTTAAAATATCATATACATGTAGTTTATATATATTAAAAGGAAACATTAATAAACACTAAGTACAAATGACAAAATTACAAGCTCTCTTAAGCATGTTTGGTTTTATTTTATTTTCAATATTTAATAATATAATTATAGAGGATATCATAAGTTCAAGTCTCTCCCGTGTACTTTTTCCCTGATTTATAAGTCATTGAAAATTGTCAACGGAGCTTTAACGTTTATTTTTTTTAGTAAAACCTCATATTATTACTGTTGGGATTCATATACAGGTTTTTAAAACTTTAATAAATAAACATCATAGCGGAAGCGCATATACGAATCGGATCAAACCGAAGGTTTTTAAAGTAACTCTTTGGATCGTACATTAATAACAGTATTGTTATATGTCGTTACTTGGGGAAACTAGTCCAAGAGACTCCCATTTGCACGAGTCTTGATCATATATCAATACAGATAGTTGTGGACGTATAACTACATCTCACCGCCCCTAATAAGGCATGACGCTTTCCAAGCCGTCAACTATTTTTATTAATCCAAGTACTGATATTTACTATTCGCCATAGTCATGGTAGTATATCAATTATCCTTCTATAATAGACATCTCGTTGAATATGAGACATGGACAAGTCTTTTATTCTCATATAGTGCTTAATATTCTCTTTCTCGATCGAGATTCAAAATGGTCTAACAAACTCTAAGTTTGAGCACAGCCATGCATTTTCAACAGTTTGAATCAATAAGGGGGCCAGAGACGCCAGCCTCTTACGTTAGTAAGGGAACATATCTTGTCTTGACTGCATACAACTTTCACTAAACTTTAGATTAACTCCCAACTATTATCTTTTTTGTTGTCCGGTTAAAGAGCAGCGTTAAACAATTTCAAAGAACAACTCTTCATAGAATCAAGTTCTAGTATGTATCTTAGGTTAGAGGATACAAGGACAATACCATTTTCAAAACCTACTTATGACTGTTATCTATTAAGTAGTTTTGAAGCGAGTTACGTCCAATATTCATTCTGTAATGAATATCTGTGAATTTGGCTTTCAACTCTTTGAACCTTTCATCCTATGAACCAACCAATAATTCATAATAGTCTTGATTCAGATTTATTCCCATAAATCCAATCGACTGCAGACATTTAGAATAACAATTATTTAAGGATTTAAACGTACTAAAACATGAACACGGTAACAGAACTTATCCATTAATTCATATCAAGTAAAATGCACTATTTAAGTTCATAAACATCCAAATACCAAATACAAATCAAATCCACTCACTAGCTATCCTAAGCCCTATAGATCTAGCATGTTCCTCATGTTTCGCTTGAGGTAAGGATTTAGTAAACGGGTCTGCGAGATTCAGATCTGTGTGAACTTTATTTAAGGCAATGTCTCCCCATTCCATTATCTCATATATTTAGTGGAACTTCTTGAGTACATGCTTGGTGTTTTGATGTCACCTTGGTTCCTTTGCTTAAGCAATGACACCCGTGTTGTCACAAAGTATCTCAATCGATTTCTTGATGCTTGGCATAACTCTAAGATCAGCAATGAATTTCTTTATCCAAGCAGTCTCCTTTGCAGCATCTGATGCTACAATGTATTCAGACTCGGTGGTAGACTGAGCAACAACTCTCTGCTTAGTACTCTTCTAAGTTATTGATCCACCGTTCATGTTGTTGCTGACCGTTACTGGTTCCATGTATGTGTCATGGTTGGAGTCAAAGGGTTGTATGTCAACATTTATGTGATCGCTGGAAACTGCTCCGGTTTGACTTTGTTCCTGGTCTGAGAAGTGGTCATTTTTGCTGCTGCTACTGTCACTTTCAGATTGCAAAAAACCAGGGTACCATAGCCCAGTTTCTTCTTATATACATATTGTATAAGTTTGTTTGTTACACGTAATCACCATGGTTGAATTTATGTTGGACCCTGAACTTACCA